>OX336396.1:188153901-189639434 GCA_946902985.2 Meconema thalassinum
GGATAGATTGCGATCTAACGCTCTTATCAGGGCTGAACCAGCTGTTTTCAACCCAAAAGGTAGCCTTAAAAACGTGTATGTGTGTTGATCAAATATAAATCCTGTCAACAGACTAGTTTTCTTCTCTAATTCAAGATGGTGGAAACTGGACGTGATATACAAGTTTGTGAATACGGTCTTCCCTATGAACTTCCTGAGGATCTCTTTAATAGGTGGCACTTGGTCGAACACCGGAATAACCTTCAAATTTAAATGTCTCAGGTCCAGACATACTCTGACAGTTCCGTCTGTCTTAGGTACGATTGCCAATGGACTTACATAAGGCGTAGGTGTCTTCTCAATAACACCGGCCTCCAACATCTCCTGAATTGCCTCTTTCACTTTGGCATAATGCTTTTCGGCTATAGGGTAGGGTTTCTGCCTAAATGGTGTCCAATCACTGACTTGAAAAGCATAAGTGAAGTTCTTTATGCGACCAGGTCTCGAATCAAAGACTTCCTTCTGTTCCAGTAATAATTTCCTTAAATTTTTCTTCTCTTTCAGCCCAATCTTCGCTTCTTCTAGTTTTTCCGAAATATATTCTTCCAGTTCGGGTTCCAGATCTTTCTCCATGTCTGTGGCTAGTGTTTTCAGTTCTTCTTCCAACTGCTCCATAGCTAACACTTCTTCCTCCGCCACGTCTCTGTATGTATGCCATACTTGTTCATCTGACCCTGGTTCATTCTGATTGAGTGCGACCTCCAAGCCTTCGGCTTCCTCATTCATATGGAACATAACCCAGTCCTGTGCTAGGTCTATTATCACTCTGTATTCCCTTATAAATTCTGCCCCAATAAGTAGGTTATAAGGCAGTTTGTTTACTAATAGAAAACTCTGTGAGAATATGGAGCCTCCTATCTGTAAATCTAGGAATACCTGATATTTACATATCATCGTTCTGTCTGAAATTACCCCTTTTATTTTGACACTAGAGATCGGTATTTTCAAAACATTCTCTCTCTGGGCTATTTCATTATATTAAGCTTGTGTCATAAGGCACACTGTTGAACCCGTGTCTAACAGACTTCTTATTTTTAATCCTGTCACTCTTACTATTATAATAGGCAATTCTCTCTTGACCATGACCTGTGATCCTCCTGTATCCTCGATTAGCTCTTCTGGTTTGGCTATCCAATTGATGATGTTAACTGACTTCCATCCATCATTTTCGAACTCTTCTAATTTTGGAGTTTTTTTCTCTAGCGCCAGTTCCCTTAGAATTTCTTCTCTCCTGTTCGCTGCGCTGTAGCTCCAAACTCTTAGCTCCATCTCCATATCTGTCTGGCGATGACCTGTTCTGCATAACTTCTTGCCAGCGGACTTGTTGCTTCTGGGGCTCATCTCCCCTTTCCTCGAGGTATCGCAATGAAGCGTGATATCGTTCCTCTACCTCTTCATCGAAGTCACTTCTTCTTTCCTGGGGTCTCCAATTTCTATTGTTGCCTTCTTGGCCATTGTTACCTCCATTGTTTTGGTACGGTCTACCCCTGGTATTCTGCTTATTCCACGAATTTCGGCCTCTTCCTCCTCTACTAGCATTCCCTTTGTACTTCGGCTGCCAACTTCTGGGTTCCTGTTCCCATTGACGTCCGTTGGAATCTAATGTTTCAGTGCTCGTAGCTTTGTTGTTCCTTGGAGTTTGGTGATGGTCAGTCTGCGTGTTGGTCACGTGTACCTGTTCCACGATTCGATTCTGACGCATCGTATTGGCAGTTGTGAGGTCCAGTTGTCTAAGAACTGTCTCCATTTCCATAGCAGTTTTCGCATTTGCCGAGATTAGCAGTCTTTGGATCTCGTATGGAAGCTGCTTGCCGATAGCAATACATAGCTCCAGCTCGCTAGGTTTTTGATCAAGTTCTTTGAACCTACACATTTGAGATATGAAAAACTCTGCGTACTTCGTTGGGTTGTTGGTGCTGTATCTTTTGGAATACAAATCCAATCTCAAATTTTGCTGTGTGGCTGGATCCCAGTACCGTTTCAAAATGCCTCTCGAAACTCCTCAACAGTATCGAAAGTATACCGGAAACTGCGAAACCATAATGCACATTCTCCCTCTGTTAGTTTCTCAATGGCTCGTAGCCTGCGCTCTTGCGGTATCCGCGCGTCATTCAAATATTCAGACACTTCCTTCAACCAATATTTTGGTGTCATATTACAGTGGCTACCTGAGAATTTCCTTGGTTTCTCTTCGCTTGCCCTGATTACGTTTATCACCTGGGTGTGCATAGCATTTTCATGTGGCGTTGATGCTGCAACTGGTGCACCTGGCGTCATATAAGTACTTTCGCCTGGGCCTGTAGCATTCCTGATTATAGGTTGCGTTTCTAAGTCTGCCCACTTTGTTTTCCTCATATCTTCCATGCTGCCTTCACTTGACTTAGGATCTTTCATAAGTGTTTCCTCCTGTGCGATTATCCTAGTCTCCATTTGATTGTGGCGCATCTCCGCTCTTTCCAGTCGAGTAATTACCTCCTTCTCGATTCTGGTAAGCCTATCTCGATTTTCCTCGGCCACTTGAAATATTTTCTTCTTGTCTTCTTTCAGGCTTTGTTTAATATGGGAGATTTCATCCTCTACATCTTCCTTAATTTGAGCAGGGTCTTGTCGCTTGCCTCTGTCTTCTGGCCTTCTCTCACTTCGAGTTCTTCTCTCAGTCTTTTGACTTCCTCTCGAATGTGTCCATTAATCTTTGACATTTCATTCTGGACCTTAATGATCTCACCTCTATTCTCCTCTTGCCTTTTGTTAACTACAACAATGTCACTTAGAACTTGGTCCAGTTCTTGATGAACTTTGCTCATCTGACCTTTCACGTTGCTTACCAGCTCTTTACTTTCATTAGCGATAGCCTTAATCTCGCTTATTTCCTGACATTGATCTACTATGTTCTGATCCTGTTTCTTGAGATCACAGTTAATTGCTCTAGCATAGCTTTTCAATTTCTGGTCCCATTTAGAGTCGTTCTCTTCTAACCTCTGATCTACCGTTCTTGTAAATTCTGAAAACTGTTTCGCTTGGCGTTCGAGATTCGCCTCATTTTGAATTTGAATATCCTTAATGTAATTAGACAGCGCATCTAACCTACTGTTGGTTTCATCCTGCGCATGCTTACACGCTTGTAAATTACATTCGAGCTTGGTTTCTATAGCCTCGAAACGTTTATCTGTTTTAACCTGCATTTCTGATATAATGCTTACAACAGTTTCTGTTACTTCGGTCTTAATCGTTTCCTGCATTTTACCTAACTTATCATTTAATTCAACCTTATTTGCATCCAATCGGTTGTTTATTTCAATCTGATTGGCATCTAACCGATTACTCAATTCAACCTGATTTGAATTAATTGCCTCCTGATTGGCATCTAAACGAGTGTTTATTTCATTCTGGAAAGCCTTCGCTTCCAGCTTGTTCTGTTCATTCACAGCGTCAAAATGCAGTCTTAACCCTGCAATAACCTGCAAAATCTCCTCTGTGCCTGACATTTTTACAATAATACACTTTGAGATGCAGGCAGGCTTCCTGGAAACATGTGTGGATATGTTTTGAAGAGAGACACCAAACACCGCACACATATTGTAAGATCGTACAAAACCTGTTAATTTTATGATAAATTGTGGATTTGGTATGTAGCGCTCGTACCCTTGGGTAATTCTCTTCCCAATAGACAGATTCTGCGTTACATCAAAAGCCTACTGAACTCAAAAATCACTCAAACACAGTTTGAGGCAAAAAAATAATTACTATGGGTTTCCCCACGAAATATCATAAAAATCTATGGGGTTTCCCTAACTCCCATAAGCTCCACGTTGGGCGCCATGATAAATAAAATACGGTTCATGCTTTGCCCACACACGGGCGACATGATAAATAAAATACACACCTGCGCCTATGGTGACCTGTATTTTAAACTGTCCCCACATATCGGCGCCATGATAAATAAAATAAGCATGTACGTGTGTTTATCAAAATTTATATTGTTTGTATCGGAGCTTAGCTATGGTTAGGCGCGGTCATCCCCTAATTCACGTTAATTGTTACTTTAATAGAGTTGTGTGCACTAAATCTAGACCGACTTTAGTTGTATCTATAGCTCAAATCACTGTACAGGACATCAATTTCCATGTACCCATGAGAGTAATCTCCATGGAAAATATGCTTCCGCCTCCAGCTAGCATCAGGACTCGGGCGTGTACCGTTCCCCCATTGAGCAGTTGCATACTTTGGATTTGAAACTAAAAGGTATCAACTCTAAAATGATAAGGCACAACTCTATACTAAGACTTGAATTCAGTAATAAAATCATGGCTTCAAACAAATAAAACAATCCCAACAAACATAAAACAAATCAAACAAAAATATTAATTCCACAATCCACTAATATTAACATAATATCTTCGTAATAAACTCATATAATAACTCAAACCTTTACCCTTATATCAACTTTACAATTCACTCTAGTGCGCTGATGCACATACAACTTCAGAAACAAATTGAACTTTAATTCTTCTGTCATCCAATGTGACTTCTTTACTTTCACAAATTTACTTATTCCTTAAACCTCGTCTTAATTTGACAATTATGTGTGCCGTGTGTGTTTGATCTTTCTCTTCCCACCAAATGCTTTACATGCATTAGCCTATTCAGGTGTTGCACAACAATCTACGTGCAACCCCATAATTACGTAAAGCTACCCCTACACTTCCCCTATTTATATAGCTCCACTGCATGCCATTGTGATTTCATCTTAAAACTTTATTTAACGCTGTGTCGGACGGTACTATTAAACTACCCTTGCGCGCGTAGCCTGTGGCGTTAAGTAACCAACTTCTGAATAAGTTGTCAGGTCTTAAATCTTTCCTCTCAAAACGCTAGCCTTCATGGTACGTTTAGCGACCCAGCCCTTGGAGCTGTCTGTATACAATGGAACGCAGTATGGGTTGTTCACAGCTGTAAACCGACCCTTGTCTCCCTGATTCCTGGACTTCATCTCCCCAAGCAGTATTACGACTTTTAAAGACAATACCGTGGTCACAGTGACACACATATCCCAATGGATTTAAACTGAATATTATGCAAATAGGTATTGGATGAGCTTTAACATTTATTCCTACCCTGAGGATATAATAACTGGCACCAAATCGGTCCATTTCAACATGAAGGCACGAGATTCATAAAAACATTGGTCTAGTAGGATAACCGGTATCTTAAATAAATGCTGCGGTCAGCCCACAAGCTGCCGTCATAAGATTCGCTTCACAAGAGCCGAATCACTCAATAATACGTTCTCGGGCGATCAGATAGAATGCAAAGGTGTCCAACGTTCTCCTCTCACCTATCACAGGATTCGAACCCGGAACATTCCATATCCATCATCAGAGTTAGGGTCCAACACTAATTACACTCTGGCTCAAAGCACATGTCCCAGTATACCCACGGCATACAAGATCTCATACGTCGAATAGAATACCTGGTTCCATGACCTAATGTTATAATCTTCGTCCGTTAATTATTAAGATAAATCTATCATTTACTCTATAAGCTTTTACACAAGCTGCAAATTCAATTCACTAGAAAGTTTTCCATTTCCTTGCATAATTATATTCCCATTAATACAATATATTCTAATATTAAACTCTTTTCTCAATCCCTTAATATAATCTTACTGTAAAATCTTACTGCTTAGATCGATAAGTCTTCCAATTAGCTTAAATATTTCTTGCTTACCACATTTTTCCTGATGTATTCATTCATAATTTTTATTATTCATTATTATTATTATTATTCTTACTGACATAAATTACCAAAATCCGACACAACTTAACCATCTTAAAAATCGAACAACCGCGTTCGTTACGTTACATTTACATAACTGATTTGCCATTTTATTAATAGTGGTAACGATTAATCCACTCACTGATGTGACAACATCTCAACTCTACTAAAATCAACACAATAATAATTAAACCTGGAGGGTCTACCTCCTAATACTGATTTTTACTGGCATCTTTATAATTCTGAAATCACATTACATGCAGTGGCCTATACTTCTACATAATCATAATTTGTGGGGTACTCACATATATAGGCTCATCATGGTGGCTCCAACCACTTATATCCTTCCGGGTCGCCTGCCATATGCAGATTTAGTGCGACATTTGCATCTTGAATATACACATTTTATGATACATTTCTCTCACCAACCGCACGGCACTTTTCATTTCTATAAAGATGCTATTGCTTCCAAAACACATGACACTTTATGACACTTATTCTACCATTACTTTAAAAGATTTTTTCACATATTATTTACACATAACACACGTCACTTTTTACACTTTTCATTGGTTGAAATTCCCCGGCAAAATATCAGAATTGCAGGCGTCGACGGCATCTTCCGTGCTCCTACCAACTCCTGATTGAAAGTCTGGTTCATCTGCCTCTGGAATTCACCAACAGTCTATCAATAATCCTACGGTAAACTTCCTGCTTTGCATAAATATGCTAACTTCCGTCCTAAGCGTTACTATTTGGTATTATTAAGACATTACCAAATGCTTCGTAAGGTTTCTCTCAGCGCATTCCAGCGTAATAAGACATGTATAACCAGTCAATAAAAATATACACTGCGCTTAACATTGTACATAATTTTTACACAGCTTATTACCTTCAATAGTTCTGCAACTTATATCACACGGTACTTCCTATGTGAACACAAACCATTGTTCGTACTGCTGACTTCACCTGCGGCACGACTTTCCTTAATAAAGCCTTCTAAAGGTTTTACTGCGCGGCTTCCCAAGTTGAAGTCCGGGCCTCCTTCCTTGACTTCGGTAATACGCATTTCACACCATAACGTTCGTTGATTACCGTACTTCTTATTATTTCATGACCATGCATGATTATCTTCTCAATTGGTGCATTACGATGTGCGGTGACTATAATGGTTAACACTCAAATGTTCAAATCTTTGTTTGAGCGTCCTTTCCTGAGCCGGACCGACTTACGTTCCTCGCTCGAGTCTGTTCAAAAACAACTACTGTCCCCGACTGTCTGACAACGACTGACTTCTGCTAAGGGTCAACTCCCTTATATTGGTTTTACACAAAAAGTAGAGCTAAATTTCCCGCACTATCTCAACTCCTCTCCCAGCGTGATTCTGGTCTCGAAACAGTGCTCATCGGGTGCCTTTTTCTTCACTGATCCCAGAACTATCTGCGTGCTGAAGGATCGATCGGCCAATTAATTAATATTAATTGCTTTTCCCATGGCTTGGGGACGCGGTTTCAGTGGGAATCCCTGGCGACAACGTCAAACCCAGCCACGAACCTCCATCGTCCTGTGTCCCTACGCACTCCATTAAATATGCGTCAATTTCGCAGATTAAAGGCTCTAAAATTAGCCTCCTGGCTAAAGATTCACTTGTGTGCAACTCTCATGTCATTGCGTTACTCCAATCACGAGTAATCAATGATTTTCCTTGGGATCTTCTCATCCCACTCCCATTTTCCTTCTCAACCGGGGAAGAACCTGGTCATTATTCAACCCCCCGACCCCTTCCAGACGACTTAACTAGGTCAGCGAGATTGACACGGCTCCAAGAGTCTCCTCCTACTATTCTGGGCCTATTAGTAAAACGTCAAACTCTCTACTTCTGCGTTCTAAGTCCAGCATAGCCTACTCCAAGTAGTCCAATAATGCTGCATTCCGCCCCTTTTCCCAGCATTATTTTAATAAATAATGTCATTATCAACTGAAATCACACCAGTGATTAAATATATACTTTCCTCTAGGGGTTTTTACAATGAAACTCCCTCAACAGATCTCGGGTTCGTTCCCTGGTGGAACCGTTATTCTGAGATCGCAGTCTCTGAGATCCACGTTCGATATCAGTCAACTTGACCCCCTCGGGTTCACTACCTGTACTTTGCTGAACGGAGAAACGTCACGCACATACGTACATCTTCAGGGCCCCAAAAACCGAAAACGGTGAGAGATATCATAAAATCGTCATGTATAAAAACGATGTACACCGCGGAGATCTTAAACCTGTACCTTTAACGTTTTTCGATAGGACCAACCGTTTCCGAGATATATCGATTCAAGAAAAAGGATGACATTCAGGGCCCCAGACAAAGGTCCGGCCCTGTACCGATTTTAACGCCCTACAATAGCGCTCTTCACAGGCCCTAACTCTTTCACCGTACCAAATTTCAGCTTGATATCATGAAAATTGCGACCTGTACTTTGCTAAACTCAAAAATGTCGCGCACAATTGACATTTTCAGGGCCCCAAAAAAGAAAACGGTGAGAGATATCAAAAAATCGTTTTGAGTAAACAAGTTGCATACTGCGGAGATCTTACACATGTACGTTTAACGTTTTTCGATACGACCAACCGTTTCCGAGATATATCGATTCCAAAAAAAGTTTGAAATTCAGTCCCCCAAAAAAGACCCGGCCCTGCACCGTTTTTAACGCCCGACAACAGGTCTCCTCACAGGGTCTAACTCTTTCACCGCACCAAATTTCAGTTCGATATCTTGAAAATTGCGACCTGTACATCGCTAAACACAAATATGTCACGCACAATGGACATCTTCAGTGCCCCCAAAAAAGAAAACGGAGAGAGATATCAAAAAATCGTTATGAGTAAAAAAGTTGCATATCTCGGAGATCTAACACCTGTACCTTTAACGTTTTTCGATACGACCAGCCGTTTCCGAGATATATCGATTCAAAAAATAGGATGAAATTCAGGGCCCTCAAAAAAGGTCCGGCCCTGCACCGATTTTAACGCCCAACGACAGGGTTCGTCACAGGCCCTGTTCGCTTTTGCGAATGTTTTTTTTTTTTGTAGGCTATGTTTCCCGCACGGTTTGAAACACACGTTCAATTATTCTGCTCCATTATTTTTTTTCGTTATAATTGCAGTATGAACGCGGTGTTCTGATTATTTATTTAACTTATGTTTCATTTGAATTGTTGTTCTTTATTATTCTTGTCAACTCACCTTTTTTCTGAAGTGTCTTTCTAGACGCACCATACTGTCACACTTTTTCATGAGGTACTGTGCTCACCTCAGCGGCAACCCTCGCAACGTGCATGGGGCTGTGCGTTGATTGGCTGTTTGACACCCCTCCTTCATTCTGGAATGTTCGGCGTGCTGTCGTCATTTCCACTATATATTCTCCGCCTCGCCGTCCTGCGGCCTGTCTACATCTACCTGCCTGAACCAGTCTGACCACGGCTGCATGCCTGCCCTCTAACAGGCCCTTCTTGGGAAGGCCCTGTTAGTAAACATCGTGTGCCTGAAACCTTGCCAAGTGGCATGCTTCATCGCTCGGACGCTGTCATGCTAGGCGAGGCATGAGTCAACGACCTTCATCTCAGCAACTCAGTCAGCCCGCTAGCCCACTACAACACGGCGATGAGAAACTATAACTGCTTGTAATCCGCCAAACAGATCATTACCAAGAGGTCTGTTCTTGCGGGGTACACTTCGCCAAAGGAGTCACCATCTATCTTTCTCGGAAGGCATGCCGAGACATCTTAGAGGAAGCCTTTGTTTGGATTACGACCCGCTCCCTGCGGGCCAAATACTAAGTATAAAAGTATCAAATCAATGGTAACGCGAACTTCATTCACTTGGTCAACACATTCTTCAAGGCTAAGCCATTTCTTGCTTCTTGCTTGGTTTTTGGATATTTTTCTTAAAAATACTTTTTAATCGCCTTTTATAAGGCCTTCTTATGCATTTTATTGTAATTCCTATTTTATTCTGAGTTTCCTGGAGAAACATTGGATTTTTTACCTTCCTTTAATTATTATTCAAAATGAAAATATTTGTTATTGATTCAAAAATCAAATAAATGTATTAAACCTTAGTTATCAATGTTTGGTCTCTTCCTCGTCGCTCTATTTAAATTCCAGTGTGTGCCCGAAACCTAATCCTCTATTTCCCAGTTGGGGTGCTATTCAATCACCCCTTTCCATGGTACCTCAACCCCGGATCGAACCCAGAACCTTCATTCAGAGACCACAAATTCTATTCTAAAAAGAAAAAAATTGTGCAATCTAATATTTGTCTTATACATTTCAGTATATCGTGGCTAGCGCAGGAGATCTGCGGGAAAGCGGAAACAATCCCAGCATATTACACAACTGGTTTCTTTCTGGAAAGCAGGTCTGTCTGGTGCCGCAAGCAGCTTTGGTAAGTGAGTTATTCCAACTTTCCAGCTATGCCAGTAATAATCCCTATATATATTATAATTGTGAAAATCTGTGTGTCCATGTATGTGTGTGTGTGTGTGTGAGTGTGTGTGTTAGTTTGTTACCTCTTGACACTAAAACGGCTGGACGGATTTGGATGAAATTTGAAATGGAGACAGCTTATACCATGGGATAACATATAGGCTGCCTTTCGTCCGGAAATGAATCATTGTTCCCGTGGTATGGGCAACATAACTGAAAAGTCACCAAAAATACTCAACCAGGACAAAATATCGAAGTTGTCGCATAAAGACCGGACAGAGCTCATTTTACTCCCCTCGATGCAAGAAACAATACTCGGTTTGTCCCTCCGGGACACCGAAAACTACATTTTAAGGCTCTAAAACCAACAGTTTCAAAGATATTCGCAGAAATCTATCTTCGCTCTCATTGATGAACTAATCGCAAGTCCGTTTCCATGGCAACACTATCTCAAGGTATGACATCCGAATTTCTATATATCCCTCTAGGAGGCAATGCCAATTCATTTATTATCTTTTTCAAGATATATATAAACACAATAAGAACAGTGTAGCGCGCCTGCGTCCCGTCCGGAGGCCCCGGGTTCGATTCCCGGCTCCGTCAGAGATTTTAGACACTGACGTGAGAGCTGCAACGGGCTGAACTCAGATTCGTGAGGACAATATTGAGTAACTGTGAGGCAGCGCGCCGGTCACAAAGAACAAGATTAACGGCTGAGGGGACACTATGCACTGACCACGCGTCACCACAATATCTGCAGGCCAAATGGCTGGGAAGCGGTAGCATGATAGGCCTATGCCCTTCATGGGCTGTAGTGCCAGGGGTAAAAAAATTAGGGGAAGCGCCTTCTAATATCACCTTTAATTTTTAAACACTACAGTAGCGGCTATTAAATAAAGGTAGCGATATAGCTACGTTCAATTTCATAAACACTGGGCTCACAAATCCCGTATAGTTAAGTACAAATATCGGTCGGGTCATAATTTCAATAGCAACGAAGCTCTGAGGCGGCTATTGCCATTTCCTTAACACTTCAGGCATCCCGCCGTCATATACCTCAATGTGCACTTACCAAATTGTGAACCAGTCTATTTTACTGAAAAGAATTTCTACTAGCGAGTATCCACTCCGGAAAAAACCTCACTCACTACATTTTCCAAAATTTACACAAGACATGATTTTTAAAGCACTCTTCTGTATATAGAGGTACAGAGACATACCACATGGAAAGATACAATAAAATGTTGGCAAATCTGAGTTCAAGGAACTGCTGTCCAGAATAGGCTTTCGGTACAGGTTATGCGGCCCATGTTCGTAACATGGACCGTTTTCCTTTGACAATGCATCTACACCATGTGCGAGGGCAACGCATTTCAAAGATCTCTAAAAACACAATAATCAGGAAATTGGAGAACAATTTAAAGTCGGAGTGAAGATTCAAGGAGAAATAATTTCATCTCTGAGATTTGCTGATGACATCGTCATCTTGGCCAATACGCCAGAAGTTTTGAACGAGTTTTTGAATGGTATGGACTCCGTCTTGACGAATGAATTCATGATGAAAATCAATAAATGTAAAACAAAATTATTGGAATGCAGCCGAAGCCGCGGGTACCTGCTAGTAGATGATAAACTGTTAAATTCTCGGGCGGCCTACAAAGGTCAACTCACCCGTTTTCAAAAATATTTAGCTACTCTACCGAAAGAGGAACAAAACCTTGATATTATATCTCAGCGTTTAAAAGCTGTTGAACAGGCGTACGATAAATATGATCTCGTGCAACTTGAAATTGAAATCAAAAGTCCAGAACATCAATCAGATAGGGAAGAAGTAGAGAGTAATTACTTTGATACACACACTCAGGCTGTGGCATTAGTTAGAACTTTGACCCTGGCGTTGAAGGTAGAGGAAACTCAAGGAAGAATTAGCGACCATGGGAATGGTATCAAACCATTGCTACCTAAAATTGAAATTCCGCATTTTTCAGGAAAGGAAGAGATGTGGCAATCATTCTTTGAATTGTTCTGTTCATTAGTACATGATAATTCCACACTTCCAGAAATTCAGAAATTTCATTACTTAAAATCCATTTTGCAGGGACCACACCTTCAACTTATAAGAGAACTCCCCTTAACAGGAGAAAACTATAACATTGCTATAGAGCTTCTTAAAGGCCGTTATGGCAACGAAAAATTATGCCTACAGAGGCATATTCAAGCCTTATTTAACCTGCCCGCATTGCGAGCTGACAACTTGTCAACACTGCGAGCCTTAAGTGACACGCTCCAACTACACGTCAGAGCATTGGCACGGTTGAATCAACCGGTCGAGCATTGGGATCTATTCTTAGTTCACTTGGTTACTTCTAAATTTGATTCATCAACCTTAAAGGCATGGGAGAGGGAACTAACAAATGACACTTCATATAACTATGGTTCATTGCTTACGTTTATAAATAATAGATGTCAGGTTTTATCAGCCGTAGCCTGTCATATGTCAGGAAGTGCAGATAACAAATCTAATGTTGTGAAGCCAGTCGGTACTAAAATAAACAAATCTGCTGTCTTTACTGTTCAACGTAATTCAACAGATTGTATTCTCTGTAAAGCGCCTCACAGGTTATATTCCTGCGTTGCCTTTAAAGCCCTTTCTACCGACGAAAGACGCAAATTAATAGCTCAAAAAGGATATTGCTACAACTGTCTGTCAGCTAGGCATATGGTGCCTGATTGCGTATCTAAAAATACTTGCTCCCATTGCAAGGCTCAACATCATACCTTGCTTCATAGGTTTGAAAAGCCACGTCAGGCTCCTTCCCCTGGATGGTCTAAAGATACATCCCCAGGAGCCAATGCGCAATCTTATACTCAGAGCTCTAGCTCTATTCGTAGTTCCCAGGTGCTACTAACCATCGTGTTATTAAAAGTTCAAGATTCCTCTGGTAGATGGCTGGAAGCACGTGCCTTATTGGATAATGCCGCCACCCATGACTTCATAAGTGAGCGTCTCATTAAGAAACTTGGTCTTCCCAAGCAACCTACATTAATTCAGGTTACCGGTATTAACAAAAGCAATGTTAAATCCTTGCATTTTTTTCGTGTTCACATCAAATATGCTGTTAATTGTAACACAACATTTCAGTTGAATTGTCTTGCCATTGATACTATTGGCAGTAATACCCCTAGTACTTCTTTTGAAATTAGAAATTGGCAATTTCCTCATAACATTCAGTTGGCAGATCCAACATTTAATACGAGCGCTCCAGTAGACATACTTCTCAGTGCCCAAGTATTTTGGCAATGTCTCCTTAGCTCTAAGGTTAAAATATCACCAGGAGTGTTTGTTCATCATACCAAGCTAGGTTGGTTAGTAACGGGTCAGGTCCCTCGTAAGTCGTTTCAAAATTTCTCACAATGTCATTTTGTCAATACAAGTCTCGATTACAACTTAGAAAGATTTTGGAAAATCGAAACTATAGATTCAGTTGCACCTTCCTCAGTTGAAAATGAAATGTGTGAAAAACTGTTTCGCGAAACAACCAAACGCAATTCAGAGGGTAGATTTGTCGTAACAATGCCCCGAGTGGATAATCCACCTCTTTTATTTGAAACACACCCTAGGGCTCTTAGAGCACTCTATGCTGTGGAAAGCAAATTTAAACGTGACCCTGTTGTTAAAACTCAATACTCCACATTTATGGAGGAATATGAGGCACTCGATCACATGGAGGTTGTTACCAAGAAAGATGATGCTTCTTATACTCCATCTGAAGTCATTTACCTCAATCATCATCCTGTTTGGAAGAATGAAATTTTAATGGAAAACATAAGAGTGGTCTTTAATGGCTCTGCATTGGATGCCAATGGAACTTCTCTGAATGACACATTATTATCAGGCCCTCCTATTCAATCTGACATTTCTTCTGTTTTGATGAATTTTTGCTTGTTCCCTATCGCAGTGATATCTGATATCAAGCAGATGTATAGACAGATTTTGGTCGATCAACAACAGCGCGACCTTCAGAGAATTCTTTGGCGCGACGAGCCTACTAAACCCGTCAAGATTTTTCGGCTAAAAACATTAACCTATGGACTAAAGCCTTCTGCTTTTTTAGCCATACGTACGTTGAAATTACTTGCTGAACAGGATGGCCCGTTGTATTCTCCTAAGGCTTCTGAAGTGTTAAAATCATCATTTTACGTTGACGATTTTCTTCATTCATTTGAGTCAGTATCTGAAGCACTGTAAGTCTCTAAAGATTTGACAGCTTTGCTTTTGGGAGGCGGATTTTCCTTGTGCAAGTGGAACTCTAATTCGGAAGAATTTCTTTCTAAATTTCCATTAACTTCAGCCTATAACGACTCAGTAGAGCTTCTTCAGGAAAGTAATTCTATCAAAATTCTAGGCATCTATTGGAGTCCTCAAAAGGATTTTTTCTTTTTCAAAATTAATCTCAGTGACATCAAACCGCAAACTAAGCGGCAAATTTTGTCTGAGATTGCAAAGATATTTGATCATTTCCAATTTTTGGCGCCAATCATCGTCACAGCAAAGATTTTCATGCAAGACCTTTGGTCCTTGAAAACTGGTTGGGATGAACCAGTTCCTTCAGAGTTGCAAAAAAATTGGATTTCTTATAAAAATAGTTTGGAAGATCTTTCTAATGTTATTATCCCGCGAGTGATTATTCCCTTTCCCTCCTGTGGAGGATATGAACTTCACATCTTTGCCGATAGCTCATTGAAAGCTTATGGATGTTGTGCGTATATTGTTTGCCGTAATTTTGTCCAGTCATATTACTTTTCCAATTTAATTTGCGCTAAGTCGAAGGTGGCCCCTCTTAAATCTTTATCCTTGCCACGACTGGAACTTTGTGCTGCTCTTCTGGCGGTTGAATTATCGGTCAAAATCCGTCAATCTTTGAAAATCCGATTTATTAAAACTTACTTTTGGAGTGACTCAGCCATCACGTTGGCATGGATTGCCAAACCTCCCTCGCATTGGCAGGTGTTTGTAGCTAATAGAGTGTCCAAAATTCAACAATTTTCTAACCTTGAACAATGGCATCATGTATCTGGCAAGGAGAACCCTGCAGATGTCATTTCTCGGGGATGTTCCCCTCTTATGTTGGCTAACCTGACATTATACTGGCACGGTCCCCGTTGGCTTCTGCAAGAACCTTCCGCTTGGCCAAATTTTCCTCTTCCGGAGTTATCAGACTTGCCGGATTCTGGTAAGATTACTGGATCTTCTCTTCTCGTTTCCGACTCTCCCCTTCTCTTGCAGCGATATTACTCTTTCCATAAATTGGTGAGGGTTATGGCTTATCTCCTTCGATGGAAATATTTTGTGGTAGAACAACCTCTTTTTCCTAAGCCATATTTAACCATTTCTGAATTAGGTTTAGCCACTACAAAAATCTTATGGCTTACTCAACAAGAAATATTCTCTGAAGAATGCCAGGTGTTGTCCCAAGGTCAATCCCTTAAGAAATCGAGTAGGCTTTCCTCACTCGCCCCTTTTTTGGATACTGATGGTTTACTAAGAGTAGGAGGACGTTTATCTTTGGCTGATCTTTCTGAGGATAAAAATCATCCAATTATTCTTCCCTCAAAGCATCATGTCACTTCCTTAATCATTCGTCAGTATCATTACCAGCATCTTCATGCTGGAACTCGTACATTACTTTCTATCATTCGTGAAAGGTATTGGCCCATAAACGGAGTCCATGAAGTTACCTCTGTTATCCGGAAGTGCATTCCATGTTTTAAATCCAACCCTAAAGTTACCGCTCAGCTCATGGCTGATCTTCCCAACTTTAGATCCGCGCCTGCTAGACCCTTTACCTTTACGGGGGTGGATTATTCCGGGCCTTTTGTTTACAGAAGAAATTCTCCTGAGGCCAAAAAATGTATTTCTGGAAAACTCTATATTTCGCTGTTTGTATGTATGGTCACCGGAGCAGTTCACTTAGAACTAGTTACCAACGCCTCTACTGCTTACTTTTTGGCAGCTTTTGCCAGATTTTCTGCTCGCAGAGGTCTTCCTTCAGAAGTATTCTCAGACAACGCTAAAAATTTTATCGGAGCTTCTGAGCAAATTAAGAGAGCTCTTACTCAAAATTCAGCGCTGGAAAGGATTACTGATTATGCTCACCAGAGAAATTTCAAGTGGCACTTCATCCCCCCTTATGCACCTCATCAAGGTGGGCGGTGGGAGTCTTGTGTGAAACTCACCAAGAAGCACCTTAGACGTGTTTGTGGCCACACCCCCCTTTCTCATGAAGAGTTTAATTCCTTAATCATTTTTATTGAGGGCATAATTAATTCTCGTCCTTTATCACCCTTGTCTAATGATCCTTCAGATCTTCTGCCATTAACGCCAGGCCATTTTCTTATCGGTGGTCCTTTGACTGCCTCTCCCCCTTTGTTATATTCTAATTCTCAATCTTCTTTAGCCATTTCTTGGCGCAAAATTGAAAGTTTGCGCAACAATTTTTGGCGCCGCTGGAGGTTGGAATACCTCGGTTTGCTTCAGCAGCGTGGTAAATGGCGTGTTTCCTGCTCTAACCTTCAGATTGGGGACTTGGTCCTTTTGAAAGACCCTAGTCCCCCTCTTGTCTGGAATTTGGGTAGGGTTGTTGAGTGCTTTCCTGGCAGTGATGGTAGGATTCGCGTGGTAAGACTGCAGACTTCTGCTGGCCATTTTCTCAGGCCAATCACTATGATTGCTCCTTTGCCACGCGAGGCCTAACTTCTGCGCTTTCTTACTGCAATTTTTTCTCGCCCCTCCCAGCATGTTCGCTTTGCGAATGTTTCTTTGTAGGCTATGTTTCCCGTACGGTTTGAAATACACGTTCAATTATTCTGCCCCATTATTTTCTTCGTTATAATTGCAGTATGAACGCGGTGTTCTGATTATTTATTTAACTTATGTTTCATTTGAATTGTTGTTCTTTATTATTCTTGTCAACTCACCTTTTTTCTGAAGTGTCTTTCTAGACGCACCATACTGTCACACTTTTTCATGAGGTACTGTGCTCACCTCAGCGGCAACCCTCGCAACGTGCATGGGGCTGTGCGTTGATTGGCTATTTGACACCCCTCCTTCAATCTGGAATGTTCGGCTGCTGTCGTCATTTCCACTATATATTCTCCGCCTCGCCGTCCTGCGGCCTGTCTACATCTGCCTGCCTGAACCAGTCTGACCACGGCTGCCTGCCTGCCCACTAACAGGCCCTTCTTGGGGAAGCCCTGTTAGTAAACATCGTGTGGCTGAAACCTTGCCAAGTGGCATGCTTCATCGCTCGGACTCTGACATGCTAGGCGAGGCATGAGTCAACGACCTTCATCTCAGCAACTCAGTCAGCCCGCTAGCCCACTACAACACGGCGATGAGAAACTATAACTGCTTGTAATCCGCCAAGCAGATCATTACCAAGAGGTCTGTTCCTGCGGGGTACACTTCGCCAAAGGAGTCACCATCTATCTTTCTCGGAAGGCATGCCGAGACATCTTAGAGGAAGCCTTTGTTTGGATTACGACCCGCTTCCTGCGGGCCAAATACTAAGTATAAAAGTATCAAATCATTGGTAACGCGAACTTCATTCACTTGGTCAACACATACTTCAAGGCTAAGCCTTTTCTTGCTTCTTGCTTGGTTTTTGGATATTTTTCTTGAAAATACTTTTTAATCGCCTTTTATAAGGCCTTCTTATGCATTTTATTGTAATTCCTATTTTATTCTGAGTTTCCTGGAGAAACATTGCATTTTTGATTACCTTCCTTTAATTATTATTCTAAATGAAATTATTTGTTATTGATTCAAAAATCAAATAAATGTATTAAACCTTAGTTATCAATGTTTGGCCTCTTCCTCGTCGCTCTATTTAAATTCCAGTGTGTGCCCGAAACCTAATCCTCTATTTCCCAGTTGGGGTGCTATTCAATCACCCCTTTCCAGGCCCCAACTCTTTCACCGTACCAAATTCCAGCTCGATATCTTGAAAATTGCGACCTGTACTTTGCTAAACGCAAAAACGTCACGCACATACGTACATACATACATACATACATACATACATACATACATACTTACATACATACATACATACATACATACATACAGACAGACAGACTTTTTTTGATTTTTTTTTTCAACTCCGACTCGATTGGTATAGGTTTGAACACTGGGCGACGCTTAGTTTCCGAGATCTCTAAAAATCATACCACGGCTATATGAAAGCCTATAGGATCTAGATCCGGCTTTCATAACAAGTAGGAGTCCACGCAGCACGACCTGCTTTTGATGAGACGGTGGCGCAGCAGCAAGGGGCTAGCAAGAGGGGTTATAATCTCAAACAACAACTTCGTTGGCGGCAAGACCTGCGGAATTGCATTTCGGACCTTTGACCCGATTGCGAGGAAATGTAGGAAAATTATAAAATATTATTCTAGGCAATGCTGACAGCATCACATGGTTATGAAAGCCGGACGTCCTCGGAAGTGGAAAATATCTTACTGCTGTAAATACATGATTCAACTTATTGAAAGGTTAAAACGAGTTATTATAGATAATTTTCCGTAGAATTCAATTAGACCATCATTTGAAATTTTACCAGTTATTATATACATTTAGGCCCCATTTTTTCTTCAAAAACCAAAAAAAATAATTTATAACATCAAAACGGTGAGAGATATCAAAATATAATAAGGGGTAGAAAAGTTGCAAATCACTGAGGTCGTACACCTGTAGATTTAACTTTTTCGATAGCATCGACGCTTTCCGAGATATAACGATTCGAAGAAAGAATGAAATTCACGGCCCCAAAATAGAAAATGGAGAGAGATATTAAAAAATCATAAGAGTTAAAAAAGTTGCCAATCACTGAGGTCCTATATCTGTAGATTTTACTTTGTTCGATACGGCCAACCGTTTTCGAAATATAACTGTTCGAAAAAAGGAAGAAATTCAGGGCCGCAGAAAATCAGAACTGTGAGAGATAGCAAAAAATCTTAAGGGTTGAAAAAGTTGCTAATCACTGAGATCTTACACCTGTAGATTTAACTTTGTTAGATACGGCCAACCGTTTCCCAGATATAACGGTTCGAAAAAAGGAAGACATTCAGGGCCCCAGAAAAGGAAAACGGTGAGAGATATCAAAACATCATCAGGGGTTTAAAAAAAGGAAGAAATTCAGGGCCCCTAAGAAAGGTCCGGCCCTGCACCAATTTTAACACCCGACAACAGAGTTCCTCACAGGCCCGATTTCTTTCCCCGTACCACTTTTCAGCTCGATATCTTGAAAATTCCGACCTGTAGTTTGCTAAATGTAAAACGTCACGCACATACGTACATTTTCAGGGCCCCCAAAAAAGACAACGCTGAGAGATATCAAAAAATCGTTATGGGTAAGAAAGTTGCATACCGCGGAAATTTTACAACTGTGTATTTAACTTTTTTCGATATGACCAACCGTCTCCGAGATATATCGATTCCAAAAGAGTTTCAAATTCAGGGCCCCCAAATATGATCCACCCCTGCACCGATTTTAACGCCCAAAAACAGGGTTCCTCATAGGCTCTTGCTCTTTAACCGCTCAAAATTTCACTTTGAAACCTTGAAAATTGAGACCTGTACTTTGCTAAACCCAAAAACGTCACGCACATACGCACATCTTCAGGGCCCGAAAAAAGGAAACGGTGAGAGGTATCAAAAAATCACTTTGAGTAAAAAAGTTGCATACTGCGGAAATCTTACACCTGTACATTGAACGTTTTTCGATACGTCCAACCGTTTCCAAGATATATCGATTCCAAAAAAATAAAATGAAATTCAGGGCCTCCCAAAAAGATCGGGCCCTACACCGTTTTTAACGCCCGACAACAGGTTTCCTCACAGGGTCTAACTCTTTCACCGCACCAAATTTTAGCTCGATATCATGAAAATTGCGACCTGTACTTCGCTGAACCCAAATATGTCACGCACAAGGGACGTTTTCATCCCCCCCCCCAAAAAAAAAACGGCGAGAGATATAAAAAAAAAGTTTTGAGTAAAAAAGTTACATACCGCGGAGATCTTACACATGTACATTTAACGTTTTTGATACGACCAACCGTTTCCGAGATATCGACTAAAAAAAAAAAGTTTGAAATTATTGACCCCCCAAAAAGAACCGGCCCTGCACCGATTTTAACGACCAACAAAAGGGTTCGTCACAGGCACAAACTCTTTCACCGTACCAAATTTCAGCTTGATATCTTGAAAAGTTCGACCTGAACATCGCTAAACCCAAAAATGTCACGCACAATGGACATCTTCAGGGCCCAAAAAAGGGAAACGTTGACAGATATCAACAAGTAGTTCCATGAAGAACTATACAGCCTATTTTCATATATCCTACTTATGTTAATTGCCACTATCAACATACACAATTTCTGTTTGATTGCTGTAATAGATTCGTAGATATTGAGAACCGACTAAATAATGCGGATGGTCGCCATGTTGGATTTTATATATGTAGGTCCTAGAGTTATGTACTGTTACATGCAGATTATTGTGAACGTGTAGTATTCAAACTTCAATCGCAAGTAGGGGAGTAATGACAGTTCCAACGCACTTCAGAACATACATGTCGTTACTACTAAGCCTCAGCCATGTAATATTTGTTGATATCTCGCGAACCCATGGTCGGATGTTGACATATGAGGTGTCGTTGAACTCGAGCTGACGTCCTCTTTCCTATTGACCATGTATTATATTTTTCAAAAATTCTTTGAATTTTTTGTTTACGAAAATAGGCGATAGTTTTAAAACCAAACAGGATAGAACGTTGTGCCATGGCTCAAACGAATGGTCTTTATGACCTTTATTTTCTATAATAAAACTTTTTTACTTTTTATGTTTTTTTTGAAAACACTCGAATTTTGAAAATCCTATATTTTGGAAACTAGAAATTATACAAAAAAAGTTTGTTTGACGTAAATCAATGGTCCATACCCCCTCTACCCCCAAAATAAATTTCAAGTCTCTAGAATGAAAACCTGCAGTAGTGAGGTAAGGGGGAGCTGCTTACAAAAGCAAGTGGTGAGCCCCTGCGACCTTGGAATGGAAGGAGTGATGCTAGGAGGGCGTGCTTGGATTCGTTTTTTTCGTCTCGTCGTGCTCTTTACGGGAATGTAGGTGTCGAAAAGGTGAAAATCTGGAAACGCGGTTTTTTGGGGGGGAAAACCATGATTTTGAACTTTTTGCTATATCACGCGAACCAAGTATGCTAGAGGCGTGTACGACGGGTCCAAGGACTCGGAGTGACGTCCTCTTTGCTATGGTCCACTCGTTATAATTTTTTTAAAGTTGGAAACTCGATTTTGAGGTAAACATGTGTTTTTTTGTGATTTTTGTCGATATCTCACGAACTAATAACGCTAGAGACATGTACGAGGTGTCCTAGGACTCGGGCTAACGCCCCCTTTCAAATTTGGTAGATTTTTTTTCCAAAAAAATAATTCACAAAGGGCCTAACGCCATACAAGTTGAAAAAACCCTGTTTTTTTTTCTTTACCTGTTTATAATGTCCATGAAGCGTGGTGGTTGAGAGAGACGATATGGCTGGGTGTGTGTGTGTCAATGAACCTGTCGCTAACCACAAGGACCATGCTTAATAGAACAATCGCTATTTCGGCGGGTCGGTGTATGACAGACCGAGCGTGCGTTTTCCTGATATTTTACCTTTGACGTGTAAACGGTAATGAGAACTTGGTTCTATGTTGGTCAAAGCGAGTACAGAAAACAAACTTACAGGAGGTGAAGGTCATTTGAGCTTATTGGAAGGCGTTGATCCGACTTGACAACAGGTGCAATGGAAAAATGACCATGACGCTTCAAGGTGAAATAATCTGACCATTGTGGTGGCAGGGAAGAGCGAAATGCAAGTGAACACATGTGAAACCACATGAGGGCTAAACCAGTGACATCCTGTCTTGCTTCGTACGTGACAAAATGCAAGTTCATGTGAAATTTGATCTACCGCAGGTGTTCACTTTGGGTGTTAGCTGTCCACGTGCGCGATAACTGTTAACAAGTCACATTCTGTTTTGCTTTGTACGTGACAAAATGCAAGTTGACGTGAAATTTGATCTGCCACAGGTGTTCACCTTGGACGTTAGCTGTCCACGTGCCTGATAACAGAATGTTCAAAGCGTGGGAATCGCTGAATCAGTAAAAAGTATGATGCAACTTGTGGGAATGATGTCACAACCAATAGATAGGCAAGAGCTGCGAACAGCAGTGTTGGGAGGTGGAGGGGGGGAGAGGGGGAGGGGTAATGTAAGAGAGAACACAGGTGGAATGAGAAAGACAAACATGTATGAACATGCATGAAGCGCGGAGCGCTGTACACATAGAGTTATAGGTGGTGTACAACATGTGTGAATAAATAAAAAGTACACAGGTTCACACAACATGTAATTTATTGATCCAAGAATTAAACGTAGAGTTAAACCCTAACCATTTGACATAGAGTTTATTTCCTTTTTGTTTCAACACTTTTTCCACAAGATAATGCTGAGGAAATGCTGTTTTCTGAAGTTCATGGAGATAAAATCTACCTTTTATGGGTTGATGGTTGAGGTCCTCGAGTAAATAGGTGACTGGACTGTCCAAGTTGACTCGACGAATTCGAAATAGCTCAGTCCCCCACTGAGGCGTGTAGCCCTTATTGAAGGCAGACTTAAATTTGCTCACACGAACAAAATCCCCAATTTTCAGTCGGTGACGTTTAGGATCGGCTGTTTTTATGGGGTTAAACAGTTTATCCAATCGCTGAATATTTTTGGTCACGAGGCGTGGCGTGGTCCGAATCGTTCTATGTTTGGTGTCATTGTAACGTGATACTAGCTCAGGTAACATGTTCAACCAGCGATACGTGCCCTGAGCGGTAAACGCTTTCCACATATGGGTTTTCAATGTTCGGTTGAACCGCTCGACCACACTGGCTTTGAGGTTGCTGTACGTGGTGTAATGGTGAATATTCTTAGATTTGAGAAAACTGGAGAAGTCCTTGTTGAAAAATTATTTCCCCTGGTCAGTTTGTAGCAGCTGAGGTTGACGTTTGGAGTGTTGAATAATATGTTGAAAGGCCTTGGTAACTAGTGGGCCAGACTTGCGACGCACAGGTTCAACAAAGGCCATTTTTGAATAGACATCTATTTTACAATAGGTAGCGCACGAGTGGTTTCTACAAATGAGTTACGGCGCACGAGTCGATTCAACAAAGTTCCGTTTGCGTTCATATACCATTCATTCGATTGCGATTGAACTTCAATTGTTTGGTTTTCAAATGCAGTGGTAGATAGCCGTTATTTTGTAAAACATTCTTACTTGCAGTAGTAATAAGACTCTATGGTTCCGCTAACACATAGATAGACTGTATTATTGCCATGGTCAAGCACTCACATTATGATCATTTACAAAATCATAAAATGAAAAATAAAAAATCTTGTTTTGAAAATATCGTTTTTCAACATACACAAAATAAATATATAAAAAATTTGTAAACAGCAAAATGGAAAATCCATGGTCAAGCACTCACATTAAGATCATTTACAAAATCATAAAATGAAAAATAAAAAATCTTGTTTTGGAAATATCGATTTTTTTCAACATACACAAAATAAATATATAAAAAATTTGTAAACAGCAAAATGGAAAATCCAAGTTTCCATATAGAAAAAATTTAAAAACCTTAAACGGACATTTAAGAAAATATATGCAAATGGGAAATTGACAAATGTGTAAATATGAAAATGGAAAAATCCATGTTTCCATATCATGAAATTGAAAAACATCAAACTGTCATTTTAAAAAATGCAAATGGAAAATTGACAAATTGCAATGTGTGAAATGTGAAATTGAACAAATGGCTATCATTATTTAAAAAAAAGAACATGGTGCTCTATGGTTGAGGTGTGAATCAAACCCTCTCTACTTATTTGGACCACCCGAGACTGAGTAGACTAGTTTTAGTTGTCATACCACTTTTAAAAGTTTGTGTTAAATCTAGGAATTGAACCCAAGAGCTTGTAGGGGAGATCCAAGGTTATAATATGTTAAACAGATAGCCTTGAATGTAGGGTGTGGTAGCTATATAGAGATGAGACGTTTCGCTCGGGGCAGGGAGGCATGGAGATCAGCATTAAACCAGTCAAAAGACTGACGACTCAAACAACATGTAGAGCTCACCAAAATAATGTTGTGTAACGGTAAATGTTAGTCAACGAACAGTAATGCATTACTAAAACCCATGACACGATACCTAAGAGCTTTTCTAAAATTATTTTAAAATGCCTTTAACCCTATATTAAACACCCAGTTCACAAGACTCATAACTGCCATGTTATGGTCAAACAAAACAAAATCTATATTTCAAAACAAACAAGTGGTTTAGTCAATGTATACTGGAAAAAGTTTTATAAACACTCAAGTCCACAAAAATAATTAAATTAGTAACAGTCAGGTTGACCGAGTGGTTATGGTGTTTGACTTAAGTTCAAATTTTCTGTACAAGAAAGCAAGGGTTCGAATCCCTTACCTGATATAACTATTGCCTCAACATGGCTTGACCACACTCTATTATTGTGTACTCGGTACACAAACCATAAATAGAGTGTATTGTTTAAGGTCACTCTCTTTGCGAACATAGTCAGAGACTGTTGATGGTTAACAATTGCATTAATGGTGGGACATAGGGATAGCAATTAAGAAAAACAGACAATACCCATACACTATTTTTATTTATTTAATGTAAGTACTTGTACAATAGTTATATACAAACTACAACTCTCTTTTGTCTATTACTATCTAGTCCTTTTCGATCCACTTGCATATCAAGGGCAGATGACTTTGTAGTTCATCCCCTTTAAACAACAATAACACTACTTCTTGCATAGTCTGTGATGTTGATGACTCTTGAGGCGTGGAAGATGGATACAACATAACTTTTACAACAGGGGTTAAACGTTGCTCAACAAACAATGCACTATTTTGAGTAGCAACATCTTTCTCTTGTACTAACTTTTTAGCATTCTGATGATTTTTTGTCAACACCATTAGTGTTTTGTCTGGAGAACTACATCGCATGATCACTCACACTTAAAACCACACCATTTCTACTTTTCATATTGCCTCGACATCTTGTTGACCTCTGTTTTGAGCATCGCCAGAATATTATTCCTTTTACATTTTGTCGTCTGTAGTTATAAGAGTAGCCTTTATAGAGTACACGTTGTTTACCTCGGTTAGTTGTAGTAAGTTCCATAGTAGTAACTAACCTGTTAGTATGATTTGCACACTACAAAGGTTATCTCTGTTCTGGTAATTGAATTATTTAGCGTTGCCTTTTATATTTAATTCGTACAGTTTAAAGTGATAGAAAAGTGGTAGAAACGTGGTAGCAAAGTGGTAGACAATTGGTAACATAGTGGTAGAAAAGTGGTAGTAAAGTGGTAGAAAAGTGGCAGAAAAGTAGTAGAAAAGTGGTAGCAAAGTGGTAGAAAAGTGGTAGCAAACTAGAAAAGTGGTAGAAAAGTGGCAGAAAAGTAGTAGAAAAGTGGTAGCAAAGTGGTAGAAAAGTGGTAGCAAACTAGAAAAGTGGTAGAAAAGTGGCAGAAAAGTAGTAGAAAAGTGGTAGCAAAGTGGTAGAAAAGTGGTAGCAAACTAGAAAAGTGGTAGCAAAGTGGTAGCAAAGTGGTAGAAAATATTACATGTATTGTTACGAAATAGTTTAAGCGGTTACATGGATTCATTACACTATAATTTTAGCATCACGAAGCTCATTTTCTATATCCAAAAGTTCTTCCTCATATTTAGTATGACCAGCCTGTTTACAGGTATGCAAGTACTGAAGCCGCTGGATTAACTTACTGGGATTGTTCCAGTAAACAAATTTAACATATGATTTTTTTGGGTGTAAACCATTATCATCATCATCATCATCATCATCATCATCATCATCATTATCATCATAATCATCATCATCATCATGGTTATCATCATCAATATAATTATCATCAATATAATCATCATCACTATTACTATCTAATCCTTTTTGTTCATCTTGCAATGCAACAACCTTTGGCATAGTTTGTGTTGTCTTTGATAGTGTTAGAGGTTTCTTAGACGTTAACGACTGTCCTAACATGTCTTTTTCAGGAGATAATAAATGCTCTTTAACAAACAAAGCACTATCTTGAGCCACACTATTTCTTTCTTGGTCTTGCTTTTTTACCTTGGTTAGAGTATTTTGTCCATTTAAATGAGTATTATTTTGAGATTTACAATGATGATCGATTGAAATAAGTATGTTGGAGCCTTTTGTCTTAATCATTCCTCGACACTTTTTAGATCGTTGTTTCGAACAGCACCAAATAACAGTTCCATTTTTATTAGTTCTTTTTACAATATATGCATATCCTTTATAGTAAGCACATGGCTTACCATAGCTAGTCGTTGATACTTCCATGTCAACTGTTCAGCATAAACTAATCTCTAGTAAAGTTAACTCGATAATAAAAATGATTGTTTGTAGTATGTGCAGTTTAAAGTAAGAGCAAAAGTGAGAGTCAAATGGTATAAAAGTTTTAGCAAAGTGGTGGAAGGGTGGTAGCAGTTTATAGTAGTCATGATCTTTTTTACTAGAATGTGATTTCAGTAAATGTAATTTCTAATCCTTAGCAGTGAGTAGTCAGTTAGTCTTGGTTCAGACAAGCGTAAACAGTTCTCCAATGAATCAGAGATCAAGATTTTCATTATGAAACAGTTGTGTAACCAATTAGGTATCGGTACTTGATAGCTTCACACATGAACAAAAATTCCAACATATCTGAATTGAATTACATGATTTGAAAGTTGACAAAGAATATCCAATCAACCATTGTAGTTACAATGTCAAACACACAAAGACAAAATTAGCATGAAATTTTAAGTTACAGGAAAATTCTATGAAATAGACTATGCAGGAAATTTGGAAATACACATCAGAAGTTTGCAACACCATCCTTCTAGCCTATATAAATTTTCGACATGGAAAGTGTGCACTGCCCCTAACATTAAACCAATTTATCAATAACACAAGTCAACAATCAAAACATTTGGTGTTGAGTCTATCATTTAATGCATATATTCTGTCTACATTGAACAGTAACAAAAAAACGCCATTCATAATTAATTAAGTTTGCTTTAATTCTTTATGTAATGATATATACATATTTAAAGTTTTGGCTGACTGTTCAGGGTGAATCGGCTTTGAACACATAAGAGAGGGAATATTTTAAGACTTAACCTCGGCTCACCTAACATAACCTAAATTTACCTAACCTAACCTTGTCATATAGGTAAGAAACGGGTCAAGCTATGCTTTCGACTACCGAGTTTCAGCTACTTTTCAAGGTTACTCTCCCGAACATTGCCGGAGACTGCGGATAAACACTTATATTCTCACGGCGGCGGCGCGCAACGACTTACATGACGCGCTCCCCCCTTTTCATTGATCCCTGTTGATTTGTCCCTTTGGACTGGTCCCTGTTGACTGGCC
Source organism: Meconema thalassinum (assembly GCA_946902985.2). NCBI lineage: Eukaryota > Metazoa > Arthropoda > Insecta > Orthoptera > Tettigoniidae > Meconema > Meconema thalassinum. The sequence continues at coordinate 188,181,783 of OX336396.1, forward strand.
CCTTTTGGACGGGCCCTTTTTGAATGGAGTCATTTTTGACGGGTCCCTGTGGACAGGTCCTTTTGGCTGATCCCTTTGGACCGGACCCTTTGACATAATTTGGATAATTGCATGGGCCAGTCCATAGGTTATCCAATTATCCAAATTATGTCAAAGGGTCCGGTCCAAAGGGATCAGCCAAAAGGACCTGTCCACAGGGACCCGTCAAAAATGACTCCATTCAAAAAGGGCCCGTCCAAAAGGGGCTAGTCAACAGGGACCAGTCCAAAGGGACAAATCAACAGGGATCAATGAAAAGGGGGGAGCGCGTCATGTAAGTCGTTGCGCGCCACCGCCGTGAGAATATAAGTGTTTATCAGCAGTCTCCGGCAATGTTCGGGAGAGTAACCTTGAAAAGTAGCTGAAACTCGGTAGTCGAAAGCATAGCTTGACCCGTTTCTTACCTATATGACAAGGTTAGGTTAGGTAAATTTAGGTTATGTTAGGTGAGCTGAGGTTAAGTCTTAAAATATTCCCTCTCTTATGTGTTCAAAGCCGATTCACCCTGAACAGTCAGCCAAAACTTTAAATATGTATATATCATTACATAAAGAATTAAAGCAAACTTAATTAATTATGAATGGCGTTTTTTTGTTACTGTTCAATGTAGACAGAATATATGCATTAAATGATAGACTCAACACAAAATGTTTTGATTGTTGACTTGTGTTATTGATAAATTGGTTTAATGTTAGGGGCAGTGCACACTTTCCATGTCGAAAATTTATATAGGCTAGAAGGATGGTGTTGCAAACTTCTGATGTGTATTTCCAAATTTCCTGCATAGTCTATTTCATAGAATTTTCCTGTAACTTAAAATTTCATGCTGATTTTGTCTTTGTGTGTTTGACATTGTAACTACAATGGTTGATTGGATATTCTTTGTCAACTTTCAAATCATGTAATTCAATTCAGATATGTTGGAATTTTTGTTCATGTGTGAAGCTATCAAGTACCGATACCTAATTGGTTACACAACTGTTTCATAATGAAAATCTTGATCTCTGATTCATTGGAGAACTGTTTACGCTTGTCTGAACCAAGACTAACTGACTACTCACTGCTAAGGATTAGAAATTACATTTACTGAAATCACATTCTAGTAAAAAAGATCATGACTACTATAAACTGCTACCACCCTTCCACCACTTTGCTAAAACTTTTATACCATTTGACTCTCACTTTTGCTCTTACTTTAAACTGCACATACTACAAACAATCATTTTTATTATCGAGTTAACTTTACTAGAGATTAGTTTATGCTGAACAGTTGACATGGAAGTATCAACGACTAGCTATGGTAAGCCATGTGCTTACTATAAAGGATATGCATATATTGTAAAAAGAACTAATAAAAATGGAACTGTTATTTGGTGCTGTTCGAAACAACGATCTAAAAAGTGTCGAGGAATGATTAAGACAAAAGGCTCCAACATACTTATTTCAATCGATCATCATTGTAAATCTCAAAATAATACTCATTTAAATGGACAAAATACTCTAACCAAGGTAAAAAAGCAAGACCAAGAAAGAAATAGTGTGGCTCAAGATAGTGCTTTGTTTGTTAAAGAGCATTTATTATCTCCTGAAAAAGACATGTTAGGACAGTCGTTAACGTCTAAGAAACCTCTAACACTATCAAAGACAACACAAACTATGCCAAAGGTTGTTGCATTGCAAGATGAATAAAAAGGATTAGATAGTAATAGTGATGATGATTATATTGATGATAATTATATTGATGATGATAACCATGATGATGATGATGATTATGATGATAATGATGATGATGATGATGATGATGATGATGATGATGATGATGGTTTACACCCAAAAAAATCATATGTTAAATTTGTTTACTGGAACAATCCCAGTAAGTTAATCCAGCGGCTTCAGTACTTGCATACCTGTAAACAGGCTGGTCATACTAAATATGAGGAAGAACTTTTGGATATAGAAAATGAGCTTCGTGATGCTAAAATTATAGTGTAATGAATCCATGTAACCGCTTAAACTATTTCGTAACAATACATGTAATATTTTCTACCACTTTGCTACCACTTTGCTACCACTTTTCTAGTTTGCTACCACTTTTCTACCACTTTGCTACCACTTTTCTACTACTTTTCTGCCACTTTTCTACCACTTTTCTAGTTTGCTACCACTTTTCTAGTTTGCTACCACTTTTCTACCACTTTGCTACCACTTTTCTACTACTTTTCTGCCACTTTTCTACCACTTTTCTAGTTTGCTACCACTTTTCTACCACTTTGCTACCACTTTTCTATTACTTTTCTGCCACTTTTCTACCACTTTACTACCACTTTTCTACCACTATGTTACCAATTGTCTACCACTTTGCTACCACGTTTCTACCACTTTTCTATCACTTTAAACTGTACGAATTAAATATAAAAGCCAACGCTAAATAATTCAATTACCAGAACAGAGATAACCTTTGTAGTGTGCAAATCATACTAACAGGTTAGTTACTACTATGGAACTTACTACAACTAACCGAGGTAAACAACGTGTACTCTATAAAGGCTACTCTTATAACTACATACGACAAAATGTAAAAGGAATAATATTCTGGTGATGCTCAAAACAGAGGTCAACAAGATGTCGAGGCAATATGAAAAGTAGAAATGGTGTGGTTTTAAGTGTGAGTGATCAGGCGATGTAGTGCTCCAGACAAAACACTAATGGTGTTGACAAAAAATCATCAGAATGCTAAAAAGTTAGTACAAGAGAAAGATGTTGCTACTCAAAATAGTGCATTGTTTGTTGAGCAACGTTTAACCCCTGTTGTAAAAGTTATGTTGTATCCATCTTCCACGCCTCAAGAGTCATCAACATCACAGACTATGCAAGAAGTAGTGTTATTGTTGTTTAAAGGGGCTGAACTACAAAGTCATCTGCCCTTGATATGCAAGTGGATCGAAAAGGACTAGATAGTAATAGACAAAAGAGAGTTGTAGTTTGTATATAACTATTGTACAAGTACTTACATTAAATAAGTAAAAATAGTGTATGGGTATTGTCTGTTTTTCTTAATTGCTATCCCTATGTCCCACTATTAATGCAATTGTTAACCATCAACAGTCTCTGACTATGTTCGCAAAGAGTGTGACCTTAAACAATACACTCTATTTATGGTTTGTGTACCGAGTACACAATAATAGAGTGTGGTCAAGCCATGTTGAGGCAATAGTTATATCAGGTAAGGGATTCGAACCCTTGCTTTCTTGTACAGAAAATTTGAACTTAAGTCAAACACCATAACCACTCGGTCAACCTGACTGTTACTAATTTAATTATTTTTGTGGACTTGAGTGTTTATAAAACTTTTTCCAGTATACATTGACTAAACCACTTGTTTGTTTTGAAATATAGATTTTGTTTTGTTTGACCATAACATGGCAGTTATGAGTCTTGTGAACTGGGTGTTTAATATAGGGTTAAAGGCATTTTAAAATAATTTTAGAAAAGCTCTTAGGTATCGTGTCATGGGTTTTAGTAATGCATTACTGTTCGTTGACTAACATTTACCGTTACACAACATTATTTTGGTGAGCTCTACATGTTGTTTGAGTCGTCAGTCTTTTGACTGGTTTAATGCTGATCTCCATGCCTCCCTGCCCCGAGCGAAACGTCTCATCTCTATATAGCTACCACACCCTACATTCAAGGCTATCTGTTTAACATATTATAACCTTGGATCTCCCCTACAAGCTCTTGGGTTCAATTCCTAGATTTAACACAAACTTTTAAAAGTGGTATGACAACTAAAACTAGTCTACTCAGTCTCGGGTGGTCCAAATAAGTAGAGAGGGTTTGATTCACACCTCAACCATAGAGCACCATGTTCTTTTTTTTAAATAATGATAGCCATTTGTTCAATTTCACATTTCACACATTGCAATTTGTCAATTTTCCATTTGCATTTTTTTAAATGACAGATTGATGTTTTTCAATTTCATGATATGGAAACATGGATTTTTCCATTTTCATATTTACACATTTGTCAATTTCCCATTTGCATATATTTTCTTAAATGTCCGTTTAAGGTTTTTAAATTTTGTCTATATGGAAACTTGGATTTTCCATTTTGCTGTTTACAAATTTTTTATATATTTATTTTGTGTATGTTGAAAAAATCGATATTTCCAAAACAAGATTTTTTATTTTTCATTTTATGATTTTGTAAATGATCTTAATGTGAGTGCTTGACCATGGATTTTCCATTTTGCTGTTTACAAATTTTTTATATATTTATTTTGTGTATGTTGAAAAACGATATTTTCAAAACAAGATTTTTTATTTTTCATTTTATGATTTTGTAAATGATCTTAATGTGAGTGCTTGACCATGGCAATAATACAGTCTATCTATGTGTTAGCGGAACCATAGAGTCTTATTACTACTGCAAGTAAGAATGTTTTACAAAATAACGGCTATCTACCACTGCATTTGAAAACCAAACAATTGAAGTTCAATCGCAATCGAATGAATGGTATATGAACGCAAACGGAACTTTGTTGAATCGACTCGTGCGCCGTAACTCATTTGTAGAAACCACTCGTGCGCTACCTATTGTAAAATAGATGTCTATTCCAAAATGGCCTTTGTTGAACCTGTGCTTCGCAAGTCTGGCCCACTAGTTACCAAGGCCTTTCAACATATTATTCAACACTCCAAACGTCAACCTCAGCTGCTACAAACTGACCAGGGGAAATAATTTTTCAACAAGGACTTCTCCAGTTTTCTCAAATCTAAGAATATTCACCATTACACCACGTACAGCAACCTCAAAGCCAGTGTGGTCGAGCGGTTCAACCGAACATTGAAAACCCATATGTGGAAAGCGTTTACCGCTCAGGGCACGTATCGCTGGTTGGACATGTTACCTGAGCTAGTATCACGTTACAATGACACCAAACATAGAACGATTCGGACCAAGCCACGCCTAGTGACCAAAAATATTCAGCGATTGGATAAACTGTTTAACCCCATAAAAACAGCCGATCCTAAACGTCACTGACTGAAAATTGGGGATTTTGTTCGTGTGAGCAAATTTAAGTCTGCCTTCAATAAGGGCTACACGCCTCTGTGGGGGACTGAGCTATTTCGAATTCGTCGAGTCAACTTGGACAGTCCAGTCACCTATTTACTCGAGGACCTCAACCATCAACCCATAAAAGGTAGATTTTATCTCCATGAACTTCAGAAAACAGCATTTCCTCAGCATTATCTTGTGGAAAAAGTGTTGAAACAAAAAGGAAATAAACTCTATGTCAAATGGTTAGGGTTTAACTCTACGTTTAATTCTTGGATCAATAAATTACATGTTGTGTGAACCTGTGTACTTTTTATTTATTCACACATGTTGTACACCACCTATAACTCTATGTGTACAGCGCTCCGCGCTTCATGCATGTTCATACATGTTTGTCTTTCTCTTTCCACCTGTGTTCTCTCTTACATTACCCCTCCCCCTCTCCCCCCTCCACCTCCCACCACTGTTGTTCGCAGCTCTTGCCTATCTATTGGTTGTGACATCATTCCCACAAGTTGCATCATACTTTTTACTGATTCAGCGATTCCCACGCTTTGAACATTCTGTTATCAGGCACGTGGACAGCTAACGTCCAAGGTGAACACATGTGGCAGATCAAATTTCACGTCAACTTGCATTTTGTCACGTACAAAGCAAAACAGAATGTGACTTGTTAACAGTTATCGCGCACGTGGACAGCTAACACCCAAAGTGAACACCTGCGGTAGATCAAATTTCACATGAACTTGCATTTTGTCACGTACGAAGCAAGACAGGATGTCACTGGTTTAGCCCTCATGTGGTTTCACATGTGTTCACTTGCATTTCGCTCTTCCCTGCCACCACAATGGTCAGATTATTTCACCTTGAAGCGTCATGGTCATTTTTCCATTGCACCTGTTGTCAAGTCGGATCAACGCCTTCCAATAAGCTCAAATGACCTTCACCTCCTGTAAGTTTGTTTTCTGTACTCGCTTTGACCAACATAGAACCAAGTTCTCATTACCGTTTACACGTCAAAGGTAAAATATCAGGAAAACGCACGCTCGGTCTGTCATACACCGACCCGCCGAAATAGCGATTGTTCTATTAAGCATGGTCCTTGTGGTTAGCGACAGGTTCATTGACACACACACACCCAGCCATATCGTCTCTCTCAACCACCACGCTTCATGGACATTATAAACAGGTAAAGAAAAAAAACCAGGGTTTTTTCAACTTGTATGGCGTTAGGCCCTTTGTGAATTATTTTTTTGGAAAAAAATCTACCACATTTGAAAGGGGGCGTTAGCCCGAGTCCTAGGACACCTCGTACATGTCTCTAGCGTTATTAGTTCGTGAGATATCGACAAAAATCACATGTTTACCTCAAAATCGAGTTTCCAACTTTAAAAAAATTATAACGAGTGGACCATAGCAAAGAGGACGTCACTCCGAGTCCTTGGACCCGTCGTACACGCCTCTAGCATACTTGGTTCGCGAGATATAGCAAAAAGTTCAAAATCATGGTTTTCCCCCCCAAAAAAACGCGTTTCCAGATTTTCACCTTTTCGACACCTACATTCCCGTAAAGAGCACGACGAGACGAAAAAAACGAATCCAAGCACGCCCTCCTAGCATCACTCCTTCCATTCCAAGGTCGCAGGGGCTCACCACTTGCTTTTGTAAGCAGCTTCCCCCTTACCTCACTACTGCAGGTTTTCATTCTAGAGACTTGAAATTTATTTTGGGGGTAGAGGGGGTATGGACCATTGATTTACGTTAAACAAACTTTTTTTGTATAATTTCTAGTTTCCAAAATATAGGATTTTCAAAATTCGAGTGTTTTCAAAAAAACATAAAAAGTAAAAATGTTTTATTATGGAAAATAAAGGTCATAAAGACCATTCGTTTGAGCCATGGCGCAACGTTCTATCCTGTTTGGTTTTAAAACTATCGCCTATTTTCGTAAACAAAAAATTCAAAGAATTTTTGAAAAATATAATACATGGTCAATAGGAAAGAGGACGTCAGCTCGAGTTCAACGACACCTCATATGTCAACATCCGACCATGGGTTCGCGAGATATCAACAAATATTACATGGCTGAGGCTTAGTAGTAACGACATGTACTCGTATGTTCTGAAGTGCGTTGGAACTGTCATTACTCCCCTACTATCGCATAATTAGGACACAAGAAAAAACAAGGAGATTTTAAAATTTTGCACATCTGCCATCTTGAGGTTATGGAAACAATTGAAATAAATTAGATGCCAGTGGATTAACATTCGTATAAGGATTTACTGTACCAAGTTTCACTGCACGCGGATGGTTAAATTGCGAGAAACGTCCATGTGAATATTTATAATTCACGTCACCGCCATGTTGGATTTGTGATCACCAGGTTATTTTATGTCCTATAGTTGAACTTAAGTTCATAGCCCCTATGAACATTAAAAATGCAGTTTGATTGCTAAAATAGATTCGTAGATATTCAGTATCGTCTAAATATTTCGGATGGTCGCCATGTTGGATTGTTAAATGTATAGGCCATAGAGTCATGTACCATTAAAGGAAAATTATTGCGTAGGTTCATTATTCAAACTTTCACTTCGATCGCATGACTACATCACAATAAATAAAAACTTAATTTTAAAATTCGCACTGCCGCCATCTTGAGGTTATGTAAACAATTGAACTAAATTAGATACCAGTGGATTACAATGTGTATAAATATTTCCTGTACCAGGTTTCAGTGCGCTTGGAACATCAAATCGCGAGAAAGGTCTATTTAAAATTTTCAAATTCGCTTGGCCGCCATGTTCGTTTTGTAGTTAACCGGTTTTTGAAAGTCTTATAGATGGACTTCCAGTAGTGCCCTTTATCTCCGTACAAAATTTTAGGGAGATACCGCTAATAGTTTCAGAGATATAGAATACCGGTGAAATATTTCGCACATCCGCCATCTTGTGATTATGTGAACAATTGAACGAAGTTAGATGTCGGTGGATTACAATGTATATAAACATATACTGTACCAAGTTTCATTGCGTTTGGTTTGTCAAATCGCGAGAAACGTCTATTTGAATGTCGCAAATTCGCTTGGCCTCCATGTTGGTTTTGTAGTTACCAGGTTTTCAAAAGTCACATGAGTGAACTTATAGTAGTTCCCTCTATCACATTAGAAAATGCCAGGGTAATATCGGTAATAGTTTCGGAGATATTGAATGCTGGTGAAATATTTCGCACAGCCGCCATGTTGGATTGGTGAGTCATAACAAAATTTGAAGAGCACGGTCGAGGTCGTCGGGAATAGTGCTATTAACTTTCCGAGTTTCATTGAAATCGCTCCTGCCGTTTAGATTTTATTAGGGGGACACACACACACGAATCACACACACACACGCACACACACACCCACACACACACGGACAAGAGGTGATCTCATTGGCCTATTTTTTTCAAAATTGAAAATAGGCTAAAAATCGTCTTGAGTAAAAATGTTGCATACCGCGGAGATCTTATGCCTGTACATTTAACGTTTTTCGATACGACCAGCCGTTTCCGAGATATATCGATTCCAAAAAAAAGTTTGTAAATTCATGGCCCCCAAAAATGTTCTGGCCCAGCACCGCATTTAACCCCCGACAACAGGTTTCCTCACAGGGTCCAACTCTTTCACCGCTCCAAATTTCAGCTCGATATCTTGAATATTGCGACCTGTACTTCGCTAAACCCAAATATGTCACGCACAATGGATATCTTCAGGGCCCAAAAAAAAGAAAACGGTGAGAGATATCAAAAAATCGTTTTGAGTTAAAAAGTTGCATACCGCGGAGATCTTACACCTATACATTTAACGTTTTTCGATACGACCAACCGTTTCCGAGATATATCGATTCCAAAAAAAAAAGTTTATAAATTCAGGGCCCCCAGAAAAGATCCGTCCCTGCACAGCTTTTAACCCCCGACAACAGGTTTCCTCACAGGGTCCAAACCTTTCACCGCTCCAAATTTCAGCTCGATATCTTGAATATTGCGACCTGTACTTCGCTAAAACCAAATATGTCACGCACAATGGACATCTTCAGGGCCCCAAAAAAAAGAAAACGGTGAGAGATATCAAAAAATCGTTATGATTAAAAGAGTTGCATACCGCGGAGATCTTACACCTGTACCTTTAACGTTTTTCGATACGACCAGCCGTATCCGAGATATTTCAATTCCAAAGAAAGTTTTTAAATTCAGCCCCCCCCCCAAAAGATTTGGCCTTGCACCGTTTTTAACCCCCGACAACAGGTTTCCTCACAGGGTCCAACTCTTCCACCGCTCCAAATTTCAGCTCGACATCATGAATATTGCGACCTGTACTTCGCTAAACCCAAATATATCACGCACAATGAACATCAACAGGGCCCCCCAAAAAAAGAAAACGATTTGAGATATCAAAAAATCGTTTTGAGTAAAAAAGTTGCATACCGCGGAGATCTTACACCCGTACATTTAAGGTTTTTCGATACGACCAACCGTTTCCGAGATATATCGATTCCAAAAAAAGGGTTGAAATTCAGGGCCCCATAAAAATGTCCGGCTCTGCACCGAATTTAACGCCCGAAAACAGGATTCGTCACAGGCTCCAACTCTTTCACCGTACCAAATTTCAGCTCGATATCTTGAAAATTGCGACCTGTACTTTGCTAAACGCAAAAACGTCACGCACAATGGACATTTTCAGGGCCCAAAAAAAAAGAAAACGGTGAGAGATATCAAAAAATCGATTTGAGTAAAAAGGTTGCATGCCGCGGAGGTCTTACACCTGTATATTTAACGTTTTTCGATACGACCTGCCGTTTCCGAGATATATTGATTCCAAAAAAAGGGACGAATTTCAGTGCCCCAAAAAAAGGTCCGGACCTGCACCGATTTTAACGCCCAACAATAGGGTTTCTCACAGGCCCCAACCCTTTCACCGTACCAAATTTCAGCTTGATATCTTGAAAATTGCGACCTGTGCTTTGCTAAACGCAAAAACGTCACGCACATACGTACGTACATTGAGACAGGCTTGTTTTGAATTATTTTTTTCGACTCTGATTCGATTGGTATAGGTTTGAACCGTGGGTGACGCTTAGTTTCCGAAATCTCGAAAAATCCTACCACGGCTATATGAAAGCCTATAGGAATTTGATCCGGCTTTCGTAACAAGAAGTTCCGTGACGAACTAAAGAGCCTACAATTCTTAAAATTTAAGATTTATTCCAATTATTAATCTATATGGATCTATCTAGAATAATGACGAAATTAAGTTGGTAATATCGAAATTTCTAATTGGTTCGAAATGCTGTATACCTGGCATAATGTAGCCTAATAGAGAACTACAGTTGGCAGCCCTGGTGACTGAATATATTCTTAGTTCCATCTCTTAAGGTACAGAATACAAAATTTGGTCCATGGACGTTACATGCAGTTAAACATTGGATCTAAGCGCTCGTAAAATCATGTTGGCAAGAATGACATATAGGTATTGGTCAGAAATAATCTGAAATAATATGATCTATTGTTGTGGGAATTTTGAATGAAATCCAATAGTTAGCATAGAAGTTACATGCATTTTAAAATTGGATCTATCAGCAGGCTCAGAATCATGTAGGCAGCACTGGCGTAGGCCTATATTAGTTACTCCAAATTAATCTAGAATGCCAGGTAATATATGTGTGCGAAGTTTAGAGATATTGGCTGGAATACTTTCTGATATATTGATATTAGGTAACAAAAATAGAGGCAGTATTTATTAACAGTTGGCAGCCCTGGTTACTCTTAAGAATCGGCATAGTCATATCTGTTATGGTACACATAGCACGCACGCAATTTGGTTGAAATCCAAATGATAGTATAGAAGTTACATGTATTTAAAGTTGGACCTCTCAGCAAGCTTAGAATCATGTTGGTAGTACTGACGTATATAAGTTACTCCAAATTAATATAGAATGTCAGGTACTATACGTGTGCATAGTTTAAAGCTGTCGACTCGCATACATTCTGATATATGGGTATTTGGATTTTTTTAAATCAGAGCATTTATTAACAGTTGGCAGCCCTGATGGCTCTTAAGAATAGGCTCAGTCATATCTGTTTATGTACAGATAGCACATACGAAATTTGGTTGAAATCCAAATGATACTGTAGATGTTATATGCATTTAAATTTTGGACTTATCAGGAGGCTTAAAATCATTTTGGCAACTCTGCCATGTATGGCCTCCAGGAAATTAAACTGCAATATTATTATCTATGCGTGTGCCAATTTTGAAATAGCTCCCATTCATACCTTCTATGATATCCAACATGGAGCTCAAATTTCAATTGCGATTTATCAGCAGTTGGTAGCACTGACATCATTTTCCAATATGGCCGTGAGATATTAAGGTATATATCTTTACTCCTACCAAGTTTTGTTTCGATTGCTGCAGCCGTTTAGGAGTTGATAGGGGGGGACACACACAGCCAGATAGAAGGACAGACAGACAGACAGACAGACAGAAGGACAGACAGACAGACACACATTTGCCCGATCTCATAAGTCTACTTTTTCCTCATTTTTGCAAAATGTGAAAAGTAGGCTAGAAATCCAACATAACGACCATCCGAAATATTACACGGTTCTCAATATCTACGTATCTATTACAATCAAACTGAAATTTTGTTTGTTGATAGAGGCAATTAACATAAGTAGGATATATGAAAATAGGCTTTATTTCTTCACGGAACTACTTGTTTCATATGATGAAAATAGACTAAATATAATTATACAAGAAAGATATTAAAATCAACGGAAATTAATTAGCTACGTCAGTTCACGTCTAAGGTGGTCATCCTGACCAGAGCTGGTCAAGAGTATGGGAATATGTCGTCATCTCGGTAAAAGCTACTGATATGGGAACATGCCGTAGTACACGTTACTGATATGGGAATATGACTCCTTCACGGTAAATGTTACTGGCATAGCAATATATCGTCTCCACGGTAAACGTTACTTATATGGCATTATGACGTCATCACGGTATATGTTACTGGTATGGCATTATATCGTCACCACGGAAAACGTTACTGATATGGCATTATGACGTCATCACGGTAAATGATATAGGCATGGCACTTTGTCGTCATCACGGTAAACCTAACTGGCAATATGACGCCATCACGGTAAACGTTACTGATATGGCAATATGTCGTTATTACGGTAAACGTTACTGGCATGGCATTATATCGTCACCACCGTAAAAGTTACTGATATGGCAATATGACGCCATCACGGTAAACGTTACTGATATGTCAAGATGACTTTATCACGGTAAACATAACTGATATGGCAATATGTCGTCATTACAGTAAACATAAAGGATATGGCAATACGACGTCATCAAGATAAACGTTACTGACATGGGAATATGTCGTCATCAAGGTAAACGTTGCTGGCATGGGAATATATAGCCATAGCGGCAAATGCTACTGGTATTTGAAAATAAAGCATAGGCGATCGGAAGTGTTCGTGATGAGCCTTGTAGCCGTAAACGAAGCATACACGCGGAGAATTGCATTGGTGTTGTGGAATCAATTCAACGATCAATGATAAAGTACACTGGAAAACGTTCTGGGTAGTTAGGAGTTCAGCGATTGACAACAAGTGACCACACGAGGAAGGACTTGTTCCTTTTATATTTTCGCTCATCCTCAATGAATGAGCTGAGTGTTCGTCGCTTGCCGGAATATCGAATACTTTTCTATCGCTAATTGCGTGTAAATGATAAGAGAAGTTATTTTTCTCCGACAAGGGTAATGAGGCGTGCAGATGGGGTGGACGCAGACCGGGTAGACCTTATCGAGCTCACACGCACATTCCGGACTAGATGGAGAACCAACTACGGAATGACCTCACTTTTCGTGTAAAGATTGGTAGAAATTTAATAAAACCAAAGGAACAAGACATAGCAAAAGGGGAAACGAGTGGTGCATGAAATAGTAGGATGAGGGATGATGGGGCTGTAATAAATTGTACACATAATTATAAAAACAGTAAAACAATAAAATATAAAGCACTCAAAATAGAACTATAAAAGGAGAAGATGATCACGACGAGGAGAAGCCTAAGTCACTGGAGATCGTTCGATAGATGGGCATAAATTAACAATAGTGTGAATAGTACGTTTCGTCCCACCACAGGCTGACTACCGGAAAGTAGTCGGAAGGGTCATTCTGAGGAGTTCATTAAACGTGTCTCCCACGAACCGTCTAACCGACCACCCTTAAATGTCACGGCAAGACCGAAAGAAACCAGAACTATACCAAGGAACAATACGGCTACAGTTCATAAAACATGACGTGACGTGTCATACAAACCCCACTGAGAAACATATATCGGTACAGAAAATACAGACAAAGACAAACTCCCAAATAATGAATAAACAAAACTATTTCATGGACTGGTAGAATACAACTTCTCTCGAATGAAAGCACGAGATTCGGTTATCTTGCTTGAGAGGAAATGTGCACCAATTACCGTCCCGGACACGTGCATGAAGTACGCATATCTCCGTCCGAAGGAATAACTGATATACATCATTTAATAAAAGTATTGGGTTCACGTGTTGCTTCTTGACTGAGAGCCACAACAAAACAGAACAGAACAAAATATGACCCTCGGCCTTCAGTGAAATTCCCACTTAAACAAATTTCATTAACCCACCCTTAAACATGAGTCTAGAACCGTGATTATAAATGAAACATATTTCTGACACATACATGGATAGTGTCTGCCCAGTCTCTAAGGATAAATAAAAAACCTACACGGCCATCCTTAGAGTGCACAAATGACAGACACCGAAACAATAACCCTTAAAACATTTAAATAAAATTGATGTGTGTTCCGACCATACAGAAAGTAACATCTAAGGCAATGAACAAACACACCCTCCCTCGTCAAGGCACAAACCGCGAACTAACCTAAGGATACCAGTCCCTAAAGACCCTCGGAAAATCCCATACTCTTACAAGGGGTTAGGAACTGGTAAGAAATATATCTAAGGAATACAATCACGTTTCATGACATAAATCAACCGCAAGAAACACGCACAAAATAAAACATGACAAGATACAGAAAATAAAGACCAAGAACAACAAGAAATCCTTAAGATGAATAAACCCATTAAAGAAGCAACTTGATTCTCCACTACGTACGTATATAACAAAGTAGCAAGGGACAAAATAAACACAAGTTAACCTCAAGCAAAGACATGACGACCTCCAGTTCAACCCTACCTTTTTCAGGTTAAATAAAGGGATCATTTATCACTGAAACTTGGGATATGGTTTAGTAATAAATCTTCTTCAAAGCACGACACTATTATACAGTGTTACAAATAAGGACCATTTTCCACTTAGCAGTATCCTCGAGACGTTCCGGACGATCTCCGATGATTGTTTATGTTATAATGATTTCATATTCCTAGAATTCGTAGCTGTAATATAAAATGCCGAAATCCCACCGTTTCTCCCCATCATTTACAACTTCGTAGACCAATTTGTAATAGACAACACGGAACATTTTAATAGAACTGAAGGTACTAGTAGTTATGTCGGCTGACCATCTTCTATTTCTCCTCGTCATAACAATTCTGACGCGATAACAATTGCCCAAGTCGAGTTCCTTAGATTCAGATTGTATACTCCATAGCGGGCGTTTTCCATTTCACGAGATGTGCCGATATTACGATCTCTAGACATTCTCAGAAATGACCGCTAGATGGACATGGCGACAAAAATCTAAAATAGTAACGGGTCAGGTATGAATAATCGAAGCTCGTGTGTAGAATTTTTTTCTGAGTAAAAGACAACCCGCACTTACGTGAAAGAATCAAGAGTAATATGGCATATTTATCCCACTGTTGGATCTAAAGACCTTGTAATTAGAACTCTTGATTGATAGTGAATGCCACTCAGGTGTGGGGACAAACTACCTCGTTTTTCTGCCCCTTAAAAAAACAATATCTTATACAGCATGTCTGGTGATTCTTGATCCACAAACGAATCGTACCTTAATGGGCACTCACAAGGGACCATGCCTAGTGGGTTTTAAATGAGTGACATAATGATTGAGCATTTGGGAGAGAATCATCACCATTCAGTACTATTGCGAGATGGTTGGAAGCATGTAGACACGAAATTGATAACCATGAGAAAATATGACGGACTGATTGACATACCATTACGACAGACGATATCGTTGTTGAGGCTGAAAGGAAGAAATATATTTGGATTTATTCCAACTCACCCAATTAAAATTCACCAGACAAGAACCATTGTGAGAACACTTTTATGTACAACTTGTTTCTGGATCAAAGAACACTTAGTAAAGGTCGACGAAAACATAAGTAATCGCCCTCTTGTAACATACGAGGGTAGATTAAAAAATAAGGTTCCCACATTGGTTAGAAATAGTTAGCATTTTTTACTTTACCTGAAAAGTACACCGCTGGAAAGTTTGTTATATCCACTATTTTTCAACATAGTCGCGATTTCTTTGAATACATTTTTGTTGACGAGGGATCCAATTTTGTATAACTGCCTCATAGAAGTCCACCGCCAACCTGTTGAGGAACCTGTTAAGTGCCGAGGAACTTGAATAACGGTTTACTCACTTAGATACTCTAGGAGGTCAGAGGGTAAAGGTCAGAATTCAGGCAAGACAATAGGTATCAGGAGGAAAATTATATTACTAGAAGTTGGAATCATCAAGGTCAAAAAGAGAAAATTACCAGAGACGAGAGAATGTTCAGAGAAAGGAGAATTATCAGAGGGATTGGGGGCGTGAGGAAGTTGCCGGAGATAGAGTGCAAGATGCTCCTATGTGGCAGGAACAGATGGAAAGACCAGAGTCTTTAAACGCTCAACGGACTGTTTAGATAAGTCAGACTGGAAATCCGAAATTAATTGTTTAAGTCAGTGTGTAATTGCGGATGAGGAGAGTAATTTTATGCCAATTATACGTTATGATTCTTTAGCTGCCCAACCTGAGTTTTCTGTGAAAGGTAAGCGTGATGTTTTTACATCTGTTAGAGAAGCATGCAATTTGGGTAAAGTTACTAAGGTCTTTGTGGACAAAGGTAGTGAAAACAACTGTCTCTCCTAGTGTTTATCCCGCCGTGCTGGCTCCGCTGCTTTGCTACCTCTCCTCCAATTCAGTCTGGCATTGGCTTTTTCCGGTTTTAAGCCAATATCGTGCATGTCGACCTTGATATTGTCCATTCACCACTCTGCTGGTCTTCCACGAGGTTGCATTCAACCTGGGTCAATTCGAAGAGCTGTTTTAGCGACTGCGTTATCATGACTCCTCAGTACGTCACCATTCCAGTTGAGCCGAACCTCTATCACTTTCTCCACGATCGGAGCGATGCCTAATCTTCGTCGAACATCTGTATTCCGTACGTGGTTACATCGGGTCAGTCCTAGGGTCCATCGGAGCATCCTCATCTCCATTTTATGTAAGTTAGTGAAATTCCCTGTAAAAGGAATACATTATATGAGGAAATTTTAAGGGAAGGTAATGATTATTATCGTGTTGGAAGCCATTTTTCAGTATTGTCTTAGTAATAGATATTAGATGCTTTTCAGTCGGTCAACAAGATTGAACTTAATTCCAATGGGTGTTTCCCAAATCCTGAAAAAAGGAACATATGATTAATAAATTCACTTGGATGACCAGCGTTCAATCATCAAGCGATCATTAACAAATTCATTACACTTATGCTATTAAATCTGTGTGTACAAGTAGCTGTATGATTTTCATTATAAGCAATTATTTAGTAGCAGCAGTAATTAATTATAACTTGCGCACACTGTCGAGATTTGTTAGTTATCTTCTTTTCTTCTTTTGCTTTAGCGTTTGTCCCGCCTCGTGGCAGAACCCGTTATGCCAATCCGCTGTCTCCACTTGACTCGGTCATGGGCCATGTCCGGAAGTAGGTTGACGCTTTTCAGATCCTTGTGCAGTGTATCGGCCCAACGTTGTCTCGGTCGCCCCTTTGGTCTTTTCCCGGCGACCTCTAGTGTGTAGCCCTGTGTTGCAATGGTATCCACTCCTGACCGTAGCACATGCCCAAACCATCGCCGACGACCCTCACGCACTGTTGATCGCCACGACACCAAATCGTCCCCTTATTTTTTCATTGGGGATGTGATCCAACATAGTAATGCCAGCTGTCCATCTAAGCATCTTGGTCACCATGACACTTAGCCGACGTTCCACTTCCTTGGTGATCGGAGAAAATTCAGTATCATAAAGCGCCACGGGACGAATGACAGTGCGGTAAATCTTCGATTTTAAATGGTCTTTCCTCTGGCGATCGCACATGACACCTGTCTTTGTTCGCCACTTCATCCACGCAGTATTAACTCTTACGTTGACCTCCTCGGTGAGACGACCTTCATCATTTATCGTAGAGCCAAGATACTAAATTTTGTCGTTCGAGGCAGGTCAACGCCGTCGACTTGGATTGTTCCGATTTGTTAGTTATATGTGATTATTGTTGTTGATTGTGAAAGCCCCTTCCCCCAGCTTACCTAAAACAATTTCCCAAATGTGTCAAATGTGTATGAAGCAATGATAAGATTGCCTATGTACATTGTTACCAACAATATCTTAACAACATTCACATATAAATAACAAATATCGACAAGTTGAACAAGTTTATAATAACGACTGCATTTAAATAAGTGTATATATTGTAAATACCATCAACCACATGCATGTAGACATAGATTTAAAAGCCTATGTGAAAAGGATCTGATCTCTTGACGATCAAAACTCGTCATCCAAGTGATTTTTTTAATATCACTTATTTTTCTCTCAGGTTGAGCGAAACACCCATTACAATTGGGTACAATCGTGTTGACCGACTGCAAACCATTACATTTCGAAAGGTAATGAATTAGAGGAAATTGCTATAAAATCTAGTTTTGTTGCGATAGTGGTGGGCAATAGGTCGCAGCGAGTAGGAAATCAAGTTTCACTACCCATCAGGTTACACTTTGATTTGATGTGGATACTTAATTTAATTTATTACATAATACTTGGTATTGGCTGGTTGAATAGGCATTGTGCTGAGATAGATTTCGTTCAGGGTGTTATTAATCTAGTGAGAGGTAAGGTCAACCAAGAAATTAGGGTGAGACGTGAGAGTGCGGAGATCTTGAGGATGGCTTGTGTTACTTAGGTCAGTGAGGAGAGGGCAGAGTATGAGTCTGTCGGAGAGGAGAGTATGGTGGACTTTTCTCATATGTCTGTGGTACGTGAAACGTGTCATTAAATTAAGGAAGCTGTTTGAGCGTAGATGGGAATGCTACTTTGATTTCTGTGTTAGGAACTGCAGCCAGTTAACCACAGATAGCATGAATAATTTAAAGAACAATAAAGCCGAGAATACTCAGACTTACGATCTACACAAATTGAAATTAATTCGGCCGTGAAAGCCAATATACTACATTGGAAGCATTTTTGGTTCGGCCTTCCTTTCACCTCAATTTCCACATATTAATGGAATCCAATTTAATTAAATCCTTTTGTTTCCCCATCCTCAATGAGGCATCCACAATCTACCTCCAGTGCTTCACTTTCACTAAACATAGTAATATTTCAGTAACGTTTGTTATGATGATGACATATTGTCATATCAGTAACATTTATTTTGATGATGACATATTGCCATATCAGTTACCGTTTATTATGATGATGACATATTGTCATATCAGTAACATTTATTGTGATGATGACATATTTTCATATTAGTTACCGTTTATTGCGATGATAACATATTGTCATATCAGTTACCGTTTATTGTGATGATAACATATTGTCATATCAGTTACCGTTTATTGTTAGTTAGTTATTGTTGTTTTAAGGGGCGGAACTACGAGGTCATCTGCCCCTCTTAACATAGATTAAAGAATACAAATTTGGATTTGAATTTAAAATTTTGAGGTGGACACCTAGATTTAAAAAGACCAAAAATTAATGACACAAAAACAAAAAATTAAATAAAAATAAAAATTATAAAAAATAAACAAATATTACGGAAAAGCAACAAAATATAATTCAATTTACACTGGAAAATTTAGATTGGTAGCCCTAACCCACTCTCACTTATAAAGCAGATAACGCGATCAGTAGCCAGCGCGTCATCGGCTAATATAAGTGTGAGTGTCATCTGCAAACCAAGCTTTCTTCGTAAGTCAGCAAGATCCACACACTCGGTGAAAATGTAGGCCACGGTGAAAACGGCTCCACAGGTAAAAAGTGGAGGGTCTTCCCTTCTTATTAGGTACGAGTCGGTGGATCTTGTATGACCTATCCATAGCCTACACAAAATGACGGACTCTCTCCGTGACCGGAAAGAGCTCCGCCACACCTGAGAAGTCCCCTTGATCGCTCTCAGTTTACTGGGCAGTGGGTCAGCTAGCCACTGACTCTCCCAAAATGCCAGAATTTGTAGGCGTAACTGAGAGCGAATATCTCTAGCGTGTACCTCCATTGGCCGAGGTGGTAGTGATACCGCCTCTTTTGCAGCTTGATCCACTAACTCATTTCCCGCATTTCCCATGTGGCTTGGAAGCCATAGAAAGGTGATTCGAGTGTCAGCTTGGCACAGCCCGGCCAGTAGGTCGTGGATTCGCTGCACTTGGGGGTGTTGCGGGAAACATGTAGCAATTGACTGCAACGAACTCAAAGATTCGGTACACACGAGAAAGTGGATTCGTGCATCCTGCAGTGCAAACTGCAGAGCTTCATATATGGCAACGAGCTCCGCAGTAAACACACTAAAGGCCTCAGGCAAAGAGATCTTGGTATTTGCACCATCAATAACGTAAACACAACCCACTTTCTCGTCCAACTTCGAACCATCCGTGTAGAGAATGCCAGCGTCCGAAAATTGGTGAACTATGCTATGTAACTGCCTCCGGTGAACGGAGGCATCCGTGTTCACCTTAGGACCTCGGTGCAAATCTACCCGAATTTCCGGACGCGGGACTTGCCACGGAGGCACCTCACTAGGTGTCCGGATCATACAGGGACCTATAGCCCTCCTATTTCAGTACACGAGCTATCAAGTCTAATACCAACCGGCCCAGTGGCATGAGGTCGGTTGGCGTACTCCAGGTGGTTTTGGGTACTGAAGAGAGCTTGATAGGTCGGGTGTTGCGGCATTTGACGTACATTAGCAGCATATGCTAAAAGCATATGTTGGCGTCTATAATTTAAAGGTAGAACACCTGATTCGGTGAGTAGGCTGGGTATCGGGCTGGTCCGGAAGGCACCGGTAGCCAGCCTGACGCCACTATGGTGGATACTGTTGCCGGCCTTGCTGAACCGTATGCCGCAGAACCATAGTCTAGCTGGGAGAGGACGGGGGCTTGGTAGAGCCATAGCAGCACCACACGGTCAGCCCCCCACGTAGTGCCACTAAGAAACTTGAGCATGTTCAGTTTCCTGAGACACGTCATTTTCAATTGCCGAATATGGTGCTGCACGTTAATTTGCTGTCAAAATGAAGCCCCAGGAAGCGATAATTGTCAACCAACGGCAACGCAGCATACCTGAGATGTAGTTCAGGGTGTAAATGTAGCCTCCGGAGCCGACAAAAATGGACGAAGGTGGTTTTCGCTGCTGAAAAACAAAAACCCCGGTCGTGAGCCCACCTGTCGACCCGGTTGATAGCTAGCTGCAATTGCCGTTCCACGACTGCCATACTTCCAGAGCTGTAATGCAGAGCTAAATCGTCTACACTCAGCCATGGAACTACTGCGGACCCGGCGGCGGCAACAATGCCATTTATAGCAATCGCGAACAAGGTGACACTCAGCACAGAACCCTGAGGAACTCCATTTTCTTGAGTATAGTATTGCGATAATGTCCTACCGACCCTTACACGGAAGAGTCGGACGGACATGAAATTCGCAATGAAAGTCGGTAGATTACCACGGAGTCCCCACTTTTGAAGGGTGGAAAGGATCCCGTAGCGCCATGTGGTGTCATAGGCTTTCTCGAGGTCAAGGAATACCGTGACTAGGTGGTGCTTTCGGAGAAATGCCACCTGTATGGCGCTTTCAAGTCGCACCAGATGGTCAGTGGTGGACCTATGAGAGCGAAATCCACACTGGTACTCAGACAGGAGACCTCTCTTCTCCAAGAACCACACCAGTCGACGGTTCACCATCTTCTCCAGCAGATTACATAGGCCATTTGTCAGACAAATGGGCCTATAGCTGCTTATAAACTTGGGATCCATTCCAGCCTTGGTAATCGGTATCACGATCCCCTCTCGCCATTGAGATGGAAACTCCCCTTCAATCCATATACGATTGAAGAGGATCAACAGTTGTTTTATACTGGATTCGCACAGATGATTTAACATTTGATTATGTATGTTATCCGGTCCAGGAGCCGTATCCCTGCACAGTGCTAGCGCAGTGCGCAGTTCCCATTCAGAGAATGGTACATTGTAGGACTTCGATGCCGCAGTGGCAAAGGACAAGCGGTGAGCCTCTGCCTCCCGCTTCAGAGTCACAAATGTAGGATCGTAACTCCCGGAGCAGGATACATCGGAGAAGTGCGAGCCAATACTGTTAGCAATGGCGAGATGGTCCGTGATGATATCTCCATTGATGGATACTCCGGGTATCGACAGTGATGTCGGGAGTCCGGAGATCCGACGAAGCTTAGTCCATACTTGAGATGAAGGAGTATGCGCCGTCATAGACGACACATACTTTTCCCACGTCGTTTTCTTAGTCTCCCGAATCAGATATCGGGCTCTAGCACGCATCCTTTTGAAGGTGATAAGGTTGGCCATAGTGTTTTGCCTCCGATAGCATTTGAAAGCACGTCGACGATCTTTAATGGCTGCTGCAATCTCGGCTGTCCACCAAGGGACAAGCATCCGGCGTGAGTTGCCAGATGAGGAAGGTATTGTTTACTCATCAGCAGCCAAAATACCATTCGTTATGTGAATGGTATGATCGTCGACACTTTCAAAGGTATCTTCGTCAAACACTGCACGTGACGTGAAAGTTGGCCAATCAGCCCAACGGAGAAGCCATCGACTTGGTAACTCGATGGCTCTCTGGTTCGGAAGAGTAACGATAATTGGAAAATGGTCACTATTACAAAGGTCGTCGTGTACACCCCACTGTAGCAGAGGAACTAACTCACGACTGCACAAGGTAATATCGACACTTGAATAAGTGCCGTGTGCAATAGAGAAGTGCATAGGTTCCCCTGTGTTCAACAAACACAGGCCCAGCTGCCTGATCAGCCTCTCAAAATCTCTCCCTTTACCGCTAGTGGTAACGGAGCCCCAGATGTTGTTGTGGGCATTAACATCTCCCAGAAGGAGAAAAGGAGGGGGAGCTGAGAGACTAGATCCACCAGCTGGTTGTAATCCCGTTGAGAATCAGGCGGTATGTACACGTTACATACTGTTGCAATTACTGGCAACGAAGTACGAACTGCAATTGCCTCTAACTGAGTGCGCAACGGCATCTCTTCACTGAAGAGGCTAGAGTGGACGAGAGTGCAGACGCCACCAGCGGCCACAGTTCCGGCCACCCGGTTTTTAGAGAAGAGTTTGAAGTGACGCATTGTTGTCTCATGTCCAGGACGAAACCTGGATTCCTGAAGACAGACAATGGTTGCCGAAAACGAATATATTAATTGTCGTAACTCAGCGAGATGAACAGAATAGCTATTACAGTTCGACTGTAATTGTGCCATGGTCTGAACTTAAGTAGAAGTGGGTCTTCTACTTATGGTTGACCGTTTGCCACCCCTCCCCATCTCTAGTTGGAGATGATGGGGCAGGAAAAGACACCTCAATCTCCACATCTCCTTCCGAAGACGAAGAAAATGGAGCAGGCGCTCTCTTGGGTTGCAAACGGTCTTCCGAGAGCGGTGTCGAGGGACATTCTCCCTGTCCGAAGACTGGGTGCTTGTCCCCGACACGTCCCGAGCATTCTGCTTTCTAGACCGACGCAGACGCCTATTCGGGGAAGTAGGTGGTCCCTTCCCCACAGACGTCAGGTCCTTGCAAAACGTGGCCGCTCCAGCTGGCACCGCTCCTTTGGTGATGGTAGGAGTGGAATGGCCAGCAGATGGCTGAGCAGCCTTGTCTGCAGGAGAGGAAGAGAAACGGCGCTGAACCACCTATCTCTTCTCCGCCGGTGACTTATTTTTCCTATAGGGGAGTGCCTCCACTCTAAAGGGGTTTGGCTTGTGCGGGCATCACTCCCTTGATGGTAGAGGGAGCGGAAGGGCCAGCAGATGATGGAGCCATTCCGTCAGCCGGAGGTCGAGAGAGACGGCGCTGCACCGTCTCGCTCTCCTCCACTATCTTTGTCTTATCAGGTGGGCTGGCCGGTCGCAGAAGTCTTCTTTGCCCCATTGGATGGGGAAGACTTCTTCTCCGACCGTTTCGGAGAAGAAGATGACTTCTTCTCCGATTGCGCCGGTTTACATGGTATAACCGGCGCCTTTTTCACAATGGCCGAAAAAGGTTGTGTGACCTTCTTGAGGCTGACAGTTCTCGCTTGGACAGCGAGGGGAGACTTTACGATCTCAGAGTAGTTCGTCGTTGAGGGTATAGAACGGGGAACGAAAGTGGCAGGGGTGATAGGTGGCGTCACCTTAGCCGCGAAAGATACCGGAAATTTGGGTGCAGTCATATCACTGTATCTCTTTCGAACGTCGTGATATGAAAGCCGATCCAATGTTCTGATTCCTTGGAATTTTGCTTCCTTGCAGAACTCAGGGCACTGCTTCGACCGCGGAGATTGACTTCCTTAGCAGTTAGGACACGTCGTGGGAGGCGTACACCCCTCACCGTCATGTGTCCCCTTGCCACACTCTCTACACACGGCCTTGGCAGTGCACCTGGCAGAAACATGGCCGAATATCTGGCAATTGTAGCAGCGCATAGGTGGAGGGATGTACGGTCTAACGTCGCAATGGTACGACGTGACCTTCACCTGCTTAGGCACGACATGACCCTCAAAATGGAGAATGAAGGCGCCAGTATAGACGCTGTCAATTCCAATTTTCCGGGTGATGCGCCTAATCCTGGTGACGCCTCGCTTCCCCAGATCCCGGATCAATTCCGCGTCGCTGTTTAAAATGAGGTCACGATGGAATATAACTCCACGGACCTCATTCAGCGTATCGTGCTTCTCAACCTTAACGGGAATTTTGCCGAAATGCGTGCTTGCCAGCAACGCTTCGATTTCCTGCCGGTCAACGGTATGCAGCAGGAGCTTCCCATTCCGGAGCTTGGAAATCCCGTTAAGGTCGCGATATTTACCCTCGATTTCCTCCGAAAATAAGATTGTTTTTACCGGTTTAAAATCTTCCCAGTCTGTCCTGGTAGCTACCAGGTAGCGAGGAGACCTGTAAACAGGGAACTTCTTATTAAATGCCTCATCCCAAGGCGTATACACATTGGGATTCGGTCTACACTCCAGAGACGGCTTTTTAATGGGGCCACCCTATACAGATGTCCATGACCGCTTAATAGGCATCCTGGACGAAATCCTCCCCGAATACTGCCCACTCCGAACGGGGGCCATCACTGTGGGAGCCACCCAGCCAATGCAATACCTACCTGGCATAGCAGGTATTGCCCGGGGTCCCAGTGCCTCGAACAGGCACTTCACCCTCGGCATGCACAGTGATTTATGCAGCTCCAGTATTTGGCCATGCAGGGACCTTCGTTGTAAGGCGGATACTACCGAAAGGGCACATGGCGCACCCACATGACGGGATGGGGCATACTGTGCCCGTTTAGACCGGAGTCCGCACGACCACATATGCATTTTAACAAGAATCAGTCAGCACGAGAGTCAAAATATCCCTGGCGCCAGATGGGTTAAAGCTAATCGCAAAAAAAAACGACATCAAAATAAAAAAAAATGCTTTACTGATTTTTGGCTCAATGCAACAATAAGGCTAGAAGGAGATTCACCTGGGCATAACACAGCATGTAAAATTATCTCATTTTATTCTAAATTTTAAAATTGACTGCAAAATGATGCTCAAGGTAACATCATTCCAGTGCGACGGCACACACTACTATTTACACAATGTACTGAAATTTTCCAACACATTGAACAATTGTCCTTGGAGACACAAGTCTGATTATCAGTCCTGTAGACTGTGTTCCAAAATTATATCAATTATTTACGATGAAATCCAGTTCAAATTTAATTGTCTTTACTGGAAATATTGTAGTTCACTGGTTGAATTTATAACATGATATTAACACTCGTAGAAATTCTCATTGTTTATAATTGTTTATAGAATTTTTTTACTTCCACTTATTTTTCCAGTTTCAAAAATATTGTCAAAAATATTATCTTTGACCCAACACTAATTATGTACACATATTAATAACAACATCTGAAAAGTATTTGACCCTTGAGCATAGCATCGAAGAACTGTGCGAAGCACAACAAAATTTATTATTCTTCCAAAATTAAACATTTCGAGAAGTGACTCGATTATGAACTTCAAATTCCAAAGAAATATTATTTCTGAATCATCAGCTTGATCATAAAAAATTGTTGAACCATTCAACTATTCGATTTCCCACTTGGAATTATTATTAAGAAAAATTCATTCGACGAAATGTGTGGTTCCAATACTCCTCCTATAAACCTGAGCCATCGAACCTGCTATTTGATTGATGCTCAAAAAAAAAAAAAAAAAAAAAAAAAAACCTCCTCATTCCTGCGACTTAAACATGCTCACCTGGGAATGGCATTTCAACTACTCCACACACATAAATTTTCTTCCCAAAATTTATACAATAAATCAAGCCTCTGCTTGTTATCAAAACTGGAAGATCTATAAACTTACAAGTTTATTTTATTTTACCATTCAGTTCAAACCGTGAAGTTACCACACTTGTGATATTCTCTATTTCACTTTCGAATGTGTGCCTACGTCATGATTTTATATAAACACCAAAAAAATCCTAATTGATACAAAT
Source organism: Meconema thalassinum (assembly GCA_946902985.2). Classification (NCBI taxonomy): domain Eukaryota; kingdom Metazoa; phylum Arthropoda; class Insecta; order Orthoptera; family Tettigoniidae; genus Meconema; species Meconema thalassinum. The sequence goes on from OX336396.1 coordinate 188,207,945, forward strand.
ATCATTGGCTTCCTGTTTCATGCCTTTCCATGTTATCTGAAAAATATACTTTGCTCAATGCAAATATTAACTGTTCAACCAGAACTATAATGTTGGTGGAATACGGGCTTGCGCTATCCACTAGCTTTCGGAAAATCACCTGTTCCAAACTAGGAATGACTAAACTAATCCTTAAGCTCTCTCTCAACGAATGTGATTATTAGAAAATGTAAGACCCAATAATTATTTAGAAAAATTATGATAATTATTATTATTATTATTATTGGATTATTATTGTAATTATTTCCTTAAATATGTTTAATTATTATTTCCTTATGTGAAAAAACCACATGTTCGACTCTTCGAATATGGACAAAATATCCATTCCTCAACAAAATAAATATTAACTTCTACAGTTATATCGGCTGATTACCGTGATTCTCAAACAAAATGAACATTCAAATAAATGCTCGGTATGCTCGGTCATCGATCCTAAACTGTTCTGAGTGCTGAAAATACCCAGAATAACCCTAATGTGTCTTGCGTAAATCAATGCAAGATTTAAATACGAAGAAAAAATAAATGTGTTGGTCATCTGCAGAAAATGAGTTTGTTCCAATTAGCTAGGCATAATATAAAAGTTAAATGTGGCTTACATTTCTCGTTGGTCTTGAAGCGTAGTGAACCTGGTCTGTACCAGATTTATCCAGATACATGCCCTATTGGACTCGCACGTCTAATCCTTGTATCGGCCGCCATTATATACCCACAATCTGTCTAGCACGACATAGTGGAAATATTTCTTGAAGTTTGAAGTAACTGCTGATCCATTTTAATATTGACTTCAATTAAATCCATAGCAGTTCGCTTAAATGGGGTCAGATCCAAATGATCTCTTCTCAAAAGCGTCAGTTGTAACATAACTCACGGTAATCTTTTCAGTACAGGAAAACACTGATAGTCTAAAACAATCAACGGCTGTTCTGAAGATCGTTCCCTGGGCATGGCTGCACACCGTCTATCATGCGCGAAGCAACATATAGTTTCCCTTTGTCGGCTAATGAACAACACCGAGATAGACTGGCCTTCAATATACTGAAAGATCTGAGTGGTTATTTAGTTACAATTTGTGAAACTGACAAGTTGGATTAAAATATCCAAGAATTGAATTATTGTTACTGGACTGTGACAGAATAATATCTAGACAAAGTCTAGCATATGTCCATATAGAAACAATGTGTTTCACCAATGTCCGTAGAAAATAACAATCACCTTAGTGATTCCCACTACCGGAAACTTAATACGTTCCCCACGTATCGTAGCACTTTTGTGACTATCACAATTCAAAGATATCTTCTGCGTAGATTCGGCAACCATGTGCCTTGGCTCGACTTAGCAGCAGCAACTTGTCCTACAAGAGCTTGGTTTGAAGTGACCTGCTTATGCTTGGGCCGAGCGGCTTTTATACAAAACGGTCGGCTCCACGCTGGATCACGCTGAAATCTGTAAATCCTCATATCTCCGGTGTCTCTGGTCTGATTCTCTTGAGACTAAGTGCATCCTCTTTCATTTGGCCGTGCCAGTAATCTGATCAAGTCTCTACTCCATGGCTAAGTATTTAATCACCAAATAGTCTCGACCTCTGCTACTATTTGCCACGTCACTTAACATCTTCTTGGCTGCTTAAAGTTTCCATTTCAATCTAGAAGGAAAGGAGCGCGATATTCAAATATCTCAACTTTCAAAAGCGGCTGTAGCCTTTCCCTTGATACCTAGGTGTCTGAATCTTGGAATACCCATTCCTATAATTGGGCACATCCACCCGACACCTAGCAAAAAAAATAAAAATTGAAAAATTTTTATTTTTCCTATCTACTCATTAAATCATCTGGTTCTTGAATAATAAATCTTCAAATTCGCTGCATTATAAATTCCCACGATGTTACCAGTTCGTGTATTGGCGATTTTATAGCCTCCATTGTTGTTTACTTCCACAACACGATAGGGTCCATCGTAAAGGCTTGCAAACTTCGAGTACACTCGATTTTGCACGTCGGAGGGTGTAGTTTTTTTTCTAAAACAAGAGTTCTTACGCGCAAGGGTCTGCGAAAACGCTTTCCTCTCACTCTGCGCTCTCTTTTCTCAGCTTGGCTCCTCAACTTGTCTAAAGCTAGAGTCTCCCTCCTCTGACGACTAGGTTCAATCTCGGGTGGAATAGAGATGATTCGATCCCATAATCTTGTTGGTTTAATTCTATGATGAAGCAACATGGGAATCTGTCCAGTACTCTCATGAATCGTAGAGTTGATGGATTCGGATGCTAAAGAGAGAACATCCATCCATTTCCAATGCTCATTTGGACAATAGAGGCGGCAAAATTTAGATATTTCAGCCATCACGCGTTCTGCTGGATTGCTTTCAGGATGTCTGATAGAACAAAGCAATTGTCTAATCCCAAGATTATTCATGACGGCCCTGAATTCTAAAGATGTAAATTGGGGTCCGTGATCTGATAAAAGGAATTCCGGTTTGCCTGCTTCCGGAATTACGCTGTCTCTTATTCTCTTCGCACAATATTTTGCATTTGCTTTCTGAATTGGGTGTAACATAGTGTATTTGCTGAAAACATCTATGGTCACCAGAATATATCGGTTACCTCTTTTAGACTTTGGGAGAGGACCATAAAGATCAGTCGCAAAGATTTCACAGGGCTTAGAAGGAATAATAGGCCTTGGTAATTCTCTCAATAATTTAGAATTATATTTACTCCTTTGGCATAAGTCGCACTCCCGAATAGTGTTCCTGACAGTTTGTCGCATTCGCTCCCATGAAAATTTCTCTTGTATCAAGTTGACTGTCTTATCTACTCCAGCATGACCTGCAATTCGATACGCCATCCAAATAATGGGTGTTTACATTCGTGGAGGTACCACTACCCTCAGCTTCATATGGTCGGGGTCTGCAAACCTGTAGACTAGACCATCTAACATCAAATAATCTCTTGAAATTCTTTCAGTTTCCACAAAATCATCGTCATGTGGATCCATATCTCCCTGTAGAAAACGAAAAATCTTTCTAAGACGTCGGTCTCTCCTCTGGGATAAATGTAACAATCTTAACCTTCTTAAGGTATCCTCATCCTCATGCGTCAGGTTAACTTGAAAAAACTTGGATGTAGACTCCACTGCTGTACTCAATAAATCGGCCCCGATGTTCAACTTTCCAGGAGTGTGTTCGATAACTAGGTTGAATTGTTGAATAAAAAGTGACCATCTAGTTATTCTATCACTGGCAAAGTTTGTTCTTAAGATAAACTCCAATGCATGGTGATCAGTCCTCACGATTACTGAATTTCCAATTAACATTTTCTTCCAAGACTCCAACGCGAAGCAAGGGCTTCTAACTCTGTGGTGTAATAGTTCCTTTCTGATGGACGAAGTTTCCAGCTTATGAAAGCCAGGTAATATCTCCTGTGATAGTCATCTTCTTGAAGTAGAATAGCTCCAATACCTACGGTGGATGCATCGGATTCTATGATGAAATTCTTGGTGAAGTCAGGATACCCTAATTTCACACTGTTTACTAATAACCTCTTGGCATCTTGAAATGATTTTTCGCAATCTTCATTCCATTTCCATTTGTTTCCCTTTTTTAATAATTCCTGCAAGGGAGCAACTGTCTTGGTGAAGCTTGGACAATGCCCTGGAATTTTCTTAACAGTTCTCTAATGATTGGTGGTCTGTCATACTCTGGCAGTAATCTTGAATTCAAATTTCGCGCGTCTAAACACAGTCTCAGACTTCCATCCGGCTTAGACACTACTGCTAATGGATTGACATAAGAGGTAGTGTACTTTTCAATCACATTGTTACCTTCCATCTCCTTGATAAGCACTTTTACCTTTTCTCGATGCTTTTCCGCTACCGGATACAATTTAGCATGGAAAGGTGCATCATCAGTTACACGAATTCGATATTCAAAATCTTTAATTTCACCAGGTTTAATATCAAAAATATCATGGTACTCTTCCAAAATTTTCCCTAGCTATGGGGACCCCTTCTCAGTATAGACTTCTTTTCCTTCAGCTTCCCGAAAAGTCACAGACCATTGAGCGTCTCCCTCGATGTCTTCCTCTTCCTTTCCCTCGAAGTTTATCTCTTCGGTATACTGGAATCTGACCGTCTCTGTCTTCATGTCTATCACGGCTCGATATATCTGGATGAAATCCGCTCCCAAGTTCATGTCAAAAGCCATGTCCTTCATTACTACAAACACAGGTCGGAAATCATGTCCTCCAATAGTAACACATAAGTATAATTGTGTTTTACACAGCGATATTTTGTTGGGTATTATTCCTTGGATTTTAATTCCTGATACTGGAATCTCTTCTAAATTCTCTTTGAGCTTCCACAGACTATAAAGCTTCTCGCTCAAAAGACAAAGCATAGCCCCAGTATCAATTAAAGTATCGACAGGCATGCCGAATACTTCGCATGATATGATTGGCAGTTTAATTCTTGTACCCATTTCTTTCCGTTCGTCATTATGTTGAATTAAGTCATCATCCTCTATTTGCCATTTAATAATCCTGGAAGTGAAAATGTTTAAAATTCGATCTACTACTGTGAATTCGAAGTTTTTTTTTCATTCCCCCGGGATTGCTGTGTTCCCGATGGACCTGGTTCATTGGACTTCTGTTCCAAGAACTGCGAGTTTTCTTGGTGTCTTTCTTCCAAGATCTTCCTCGTCTCCTTTATGAACTCTTCATTGGACTGACCAGTGTTCTCATTCCCTCTGTTATTGTAGTTATTGTTTCTACCATAGTACCTTCTTTCCTGGTATCTTCCTTGATTATTCCTTGGCTCTCTCCATCGAATGTCATATCGATATCCACCCTTTAGTCTCTCATGAGGCTTGTAACTCTATCTATTAGTGTTCTGATTCCATCCTCATCAGGCTCTTCCCTCGGCGTTTTCTCATCTCACCCCTCTCGAATCTCTCGAGGTGTTTGGGAATAACTGTCTGCCATAACAGTGTACACAGCGTTGCCATTCTTTCCTCCCTTCTGATGGAAGAATTGAGCGTTCGTGTGATCAAGTTTCTGCAATACCTCGTCAAATTGCTCCATATTATAAATGTCAGCAGCGATCAAAGTTCTTTGGACTTCTGCTGGAAACTGACGTATTAATGCAGTAATTAATTCATTATCTGGCATCGGCGGATCTAAATGTTGAAGTTTAGAAAGCTGTCCAGAAAAGTACGAAGAGTATCGAGTAGGTTGTGACGTCTAAAATCTCTTCGAATATAATTCTGCTCTGACTTGCTGTTGGGTTTCCGGGGACCAAAACTTTTTCAATAACCCACGGGAAAACTCCTCAAAATTGGTGAGAGTGGACCTGAATGCTCCAAACCAGAGAAGTGCGGGCCCTTCCAAAAATTTCCCTATCACTCGGATTTGTCTTTCCTTAGGAATTTTGGAATCACCTGCTTCTCTCAAGAATTCTACGGGTGTCAACAGAATCTCGCCCTGAAAATTTAGAAGGCTTATCATCCACATTCTTGAATACAGTTATGGGGTTGGATTGAAATACTGCCCTGGCCTCATCCTGTCTTTGACTATCATTTCCTCTAGCTGCTCCTAGGTTTACCTGTATCTGTTCTTCTCCTCTTATACTTGGCATTTTCAACAGGTGGTCAGCCTGTTTCTCGTCCTTAACTTGGGTTTTCATAACCTCAATTGCCTTATGGTTTTCTTCGGCCTTTTTTCTAATTCATTCGGTTTCCTTCTTTATTTCTTCTGTTTCCTTATAGTTCTCCTTGACATCAGTGGATATCTGGTTCATAACAGCCTCGTGACTCTTCAATGACCCTGTCATATCTGATATGTCCTTCTGAGTCGCTTGAATATCTTTGGAAAATACTTGAATATGGGATGACAAAGATTCTCTAATCCCCTTGACTCCATCTTGGTTCTCCAGCTTGAGTGTGTTTTAATCTCATCGATAACTGTGGTTTTAATTTCAGTTTGTAATTCATTAATCGCACCTTCTCTTATTTCTCCCACTACGAGTTCTTTGAATTGGTCTGTCAAACGTTGAACAACTAGAGTTACCATCTCATTGCTCTCTTTCTTCACTCTGACTTCTAGGTTGACCATGTCTTCACCAACTTTCCTAAGACCACTTTCTATCGTATCAGCTAAGCTTTGGGATCTTAGATCGGCATCGCGAAATTTATCGTCCATTAAACTTGCGTTAGTAGCTAAAGAAGTTTCGAGCTCATGTGTTTTTTCGCATAATTTAGTCATTTTACCCTCAAGTGACATTTTCAAGATTTCGGAATTCTCTTTAAATGTATTTTCCATAGAATTAAATTTACTATTTAAACTATTTTTTAAGTTATCTTTTAACCTGCTTTCTAACATATCGGAATTTTCTTTAAGTTTCTTTTCCAAAGCCTCTGTATTTTCTTTCATGATGGCTGCTACGTGCAGTCCAGCTTCTTCGGAACTCTCTTCCAAACTCCTCATCATCCTCATCATCTCTTCCATAATTTTCAGTATTAGTCAAAACTTAGGGGTATACATGTTGGCAGACACAAGATTTTAACTAGAACAAGAAACATGAATAGCTAATTGGAACACTCTAATAAAATGAGATTTGTCCTAATGTCGACGCGATGGAAGAAAAAACTTCTCTACTTTTACGAATTAAATTTACCACATTATCACAAGAAAAATTTGCAAGTCCTCAAATATTCTCCACCTGGATTCTACTAATGCGTATGTCCAGTCATCGAACGTTTACTACTGAATTTACTTGACGCCCTAATGGTTAAGCCATTATCAAAATAATCAAACCCATTCGAATTATTAACCCAGTTAATTTTTAATTTTCCCCACTACTTGGGTTTCCTACTAATTTATTCATCCAAACCAGACATCTCTCAACTCCCAAAATATCTATAAAAAAATATCACAATTTAAATCGGCATGCGATTGACAGTGTCTAACTCGGGCCCCACGTTCGAAGCCATTTTCTCTCTCTATCTTATTTTATGTTCCCGTTTAGACCGGAGTCCGCACGACCACATATGCATTTTACCAAGAATCAGTCAGCACGAGAGTCAAAATATCCCGGGGCGCCAGATGGGTTAAAGCTAATCGCAAAAAAAAAACCACATCAAAATAAATAAAAAAATGCTTTACTGATTTTTGGCTCAATGCAACAATAAGGATAGAAGGAGATTCACCTGGGCATAACACAACATGTAAAATTATCTCATTTTATTCTAAATTTTAAAATTGACTGCAAAATGATCCTCAAGGTAACATCATTCCAGTGCGACGGCACACACTACTATTTACACAATGTACTGAAATTTTTCAACACATTGAACAATTGTCCTTGGAGACACAAGTCTGATTATCAGTCCTGTAGACTGTGTTCCAAAATTATATCAATTATTTACGATGAAATCCAGTTCAAATTTAATTGTCTTTACTGGAAATATTGTAGTTCACTGGTTAAATTTATAACATGATATTAACACTCGTAGAAATCTCACTGTTTATAATTGTTTATAGAATTTTTTAACTTCCACTTATTTTTCCCGTTTCAAAAATATTGTCAAAAATATTATCTTTGACCCAACACTAATTATGTACACATATTAATAACAACATCTGAAAAGTATTTGACCCTTGAGCATAACATCGAAGAACTGTGCGAAGCACAACAAAATTTATTATTCTTCCAAAATTAAACATTTCGAGAAGTGACTCGATTATGAACTTCAAACTCCAAAGAAATATGATTTCTGAATCATCAGCTTGATCATAAAAATTGTTGAACCATTCAGCTATTGGTTTTTCACTTTGAATTATTATTAAGAAAAATATATATATTTGTTGCTATTTTAGTAACTTTCACAACTTGCAATTCTTGAACAGAATGCGGAAATAAGAATTGTAGCTTTATAATAAATTCATTTAGTTCATGACAATAGGATTGAAAACATCCTTTAAGTAATTCGTGGATACAGAATTATTTTTTTAAAATTGACAGTGGCCCATTCAATTATTTGTGTAAGAACACAATATATCAACAACAACGGCAAAGGTCTTCCTCTGAAGAAGAATAAAATTTTATCATGACAAAACCGGGTTCTAGCAAATCCAAAGTATTAATGGAATACGTAAACAAGTTTGAAATAATTACTGATGGTTTGGTCATTCATTCGACGAAATGTGTGGTTCCAATACTCCTCCTATAAACCTGAGCCATCGAACCTGCTATTTGATTGATGCTAAAAAAAAAACCTCCTCATTCCTGCGACTTAAACATGCGCACCTGGGAATGGCATTTCAACTACTCCACACACATACATTTTCTTCCCAAAATTTATACAATAAATCAAGCCTCTGCTTGTTATCAAAACTGGAAGATCAATAAACTTACAAGTTTATTTTATTTTACCATTCAGTTCAAACCGTGAAGTTACCTCTCTTGTGATATTCTCTATTTCACTTTCGAATGTGCGCCTACGTCATGATTTTATATAAACACCAAAAAAAATCCTAATTGATACAAATATCATTGGCTTCCTGTTTCATGCCTTTCCGTGTTATCTGAAAAATATACTTTGCTCAATGCAAATATTAACTGTTCAACCAGAACTATAATGTTGGTGATCGTTCCTCATATCTCCGGTGTATCTGGTCTGATTCACTTGAGACTAAGTGCATCCTCTTTCATTTGGCCGTGCCAGTAATCTGATCCAAGTATCAAGTCTCTACTCCATGGCTAAGTATTTAATCACCAAATAGTCTCGACCTCTGCTACTATTTGCCACGTCACTTAACATCTTCTTGGCTGCATAAAGTTTCCATTTCAATCTAGAAGGAAAGGAGCGCGATATTCAAATATCTCAACTTTCAAAAGCGGCTGTAGCCTTTCCCTTGATACCTAGGTGTCTGAATCTTGGAATACCCATTCCTAGAATTGGGCCCAATACTGTCTAGGCTTTCTGGCCAGATGGCCAAGTTGGTGGCCCTTCCACTAACAGCATGCATGTTTATTTCTAGAGGCCAAACCAGAACTGGGACCAGAAATCCAAAATCGACCTTTATGAGGCCCACTCTAAGTCGCCTTTTTCGACAGGCAGGGGATACCGTTGATGAATTCTGCCCTCCCCATACAAAGGGGGTCTGAACAAATCAAAAACTGGAAATTATTCGGCCATGTCGGCCCTATTAGTCGCCTCCTACGACAAGCAGGCCATACCGTGGGTGTATTCTATCCCGCACCCACACGGGGACCGTTTATTGTCATGATGACACATTGTCATATCAGTAACATTTATTGTGATGATGACATTTTGTCATATCAGTAACATTTATTGTGATGATGACATTTTGTCATATAATTAACATTTATTTTGATGATGACATATTGTCATATCAGTTACCGGTTATTGTAATGATGACATATTGCCATATCAGTAACATTTATTTTGATGATGACATATTGCCATATCAGTAACATTTATTGTGATGACATATTTCCATATCAGTAACGCTTACCAGGATTACGTCATATTCCCATATCAGTAACGTTCACCGTGACGACGACATATTCCCAGCCCTGGATTTGCCAATATGCCCCATAGGCTCCGGCCTAGAGGCGCACCATGCTGAAGGGCGTAAAATTAATCCGCAATGTTTTTTGTCAGAAAATTTCTATAAAATATTATAGACTACAATATACGTCTACTTCATGCTCTCCACGAATCAAAGTCCCGTTCGCCTGCCTTGTATAGGTGACGCTGGACGGGCAAATCTTACGCTTGGCTGTCAGTGTGCCTCTGCTGGCTTTGGCTAGGTCGAGCCGCACCGCATGCGCTATGCCATTGTTTACAATTCACCCGCTCACTGGCGCCTCTCTCACAACCACGAGACGTGCCCTGATCGATGGTTGTCTGTAGCTTTGTCAACAATGTCGCGTAGTTTTGCAATGTTGTATATTGTTAGGGACCAGAACCTACTCGGTTAGGGTGTAACCATGTATGGGTCGGAGAAACTCACCACTTGAAGTCTTCACTCGCACAACTCTGATCACCCCGTCTCTGCCAGGGTAAACTGCAACAACTTTTCCTAGGGGCCAGTCAGTTATTCGCTTCTCGTCACTCCTAATGATGAACACATCACCTACCTTGGTCTCTTGATAGGGAGACTTTTGGCGATTAGGTCGTTGCAAAAGCTGTCCAAGATACTCTACACGGAATCGTTTCCTTATATCTTCTCTCAATCGTTGCTGGTACTGGAATCTCCTAGACAGATTAACATTATCAATGCAGTCCAAGTCTGGTACTCCCGTGGCTCGAACATCCTGTAAAAACATAGACGGCGTAAGAGGAACAAGGTCATCAAACCCATCAGACACATATATCAGTGGCCTCGAATTGATGACAGATTCTCCCTCTTTCAGCACTGTCAATAGTTCTTCATACGTCAGAGCACATCTTCCCAATGTACGCCGCAAACGTTTCTTAATCATTTGTACTATCCTTTCCCAAAAACCTCCCCACCACGCCGCAGTCGGAGGGTTGAATCTCCACTCAATCTTCATTAGGGTTGTTTCCTCGCATAGTTTATCCCATTGCACAGAGTCTAACAAAGAACTCGCACCAACAAAATTCGTACCATTATCACTATAAATTACGCGAGGACGTCCTCGTCTGGCTATAAACCGCCTGAGGGCTTGTAAGAATCTTAACACAGGGGAAAGTTTTAACATTTCACCTTCCTTCAACGTCATTCTCGTGTGTTCCCAACCCCTAAGATCGAACTTAGCACCGTATAATAACTGTCTCGTCTATAAATCGGGTGAGCTCTCCTTCAGTTTCACGGAAGTCACACAGTTATCCACGTACAGAGAAGATCTTAATTTCTTTGCGGTATCTCGAAAATCTAAACTTTCTTCATATGAAGATCCAGTACAGCCCCAAGTAAAAATGGACTGCAATTGACCCCAAACACTAACCCTTTATGACGGTAGACTTAAAGTTTTTTCTCGTCTAAATCCTCCCACCAAAGAAATTTCCGGAATTTGCGGTCAATATTACGCACCGAGATATGCAGGAATGCCTTCTTTATGTCTGATATGACACCTACACTCCTCTATCTGAACCTGGTCGAGATTGATGGAATAATCTTCAGTAAATTGGGTGCCTTTTCAAGACAATCATTAAGTGACGTTCCCCCTCTCGACTTGCAGGACGCGTCGAGCACAGGTCTCATGGTAGTTGTCGCACCATCCTTGAAGACTCCTCTGTGTGGTAGGTAATACCCTGCTTCCTGAATGACTTCCTCGCAGACTTCTTCTATAATTCCCTCTGATTCCCACTCCTGGAACACTTCCTGGTACTCCTTGAAGTTTCCTTCCTTCTTCAGACGAACAGTAGCAGAACTCAATCTCGGCAATGCAATGCCCTTATTTCCATTCATAAGCTGCCAATTCTCTCTCCATGTAGTGCAACTTCACATGTTCCTTCCTCGTTCATCCTGACATTGTCTTGAAAATGATTAAGGGTATCTAACTCCATCTCCTGTTTTGTAAGAGTTTCAATGGGATCCCTAATGCCGATAGTTTCCAAGCTCCACAGCTCACATAAAAACATGCTTTGCACAAACAAGGAATTTACTGTAGACACACAAGATTCACTATCCCCATTTTTCTGCCAAACCTTTCCCATAACCGTCCAACTGAGAATAGTTTTCATGGCAACTAATCCTGATTTCAGCTGAACAGTCTACCAGCGACATCAGCGCCAATGAGAAGTTCTATTACAGGAGGGCATAGATCGAAATCAGAGACCCAAATGTTCTTTTTCTTAATTTCGTTCATCCACGGACCATACTGTAACCTTGGAATTTTCCTACATATTACCTCTCGGCTTATCACCTGCATATTTTGTTTCTTCAAATCACGTTCGTCACTAACCGAAATTTCATAGACATTGTGATCTTGTTCGTTAATTGACGAACCTTAAATAGCATGTGGCCTATCCTCTCAGTTTTCAGAGGTACATACTTCATCTCCTTCGCTGTTTCTTCTAGTACCACAATCTATCAGAGCACGTACTGTCTTCACCTTCCCTAGTCTAACACTGATAGTCTGCAACAAAACATCTTGAACAGCTGAGGCTTGTGCGTTGAGAGTCACAACTCCATTTTCCTTACTGTTCATCTTTCTGTTACTATGCATTGCATCATTCTTGGTCGAAACCTTATTTACTTATAACCTAGGGCACATGATTACTTCATGTCTGTTACTGCATACTGGACACCTCAAGTTTGCGGTGCAACTGATTGCTCTATGACCAACTTTTAAGCATGCAAAACCACATTTGTTGTCCGTTAGTCTCTTACGCATGTCGTCTATCTTCAGATCTCGGGCGAAGTGACACTCCTTACTTTCATGTCGCCTCTTACAAAAGGTACACATTTTCTCTCTCTGGCATTTGCTTGTAAACACAACACTAGCAGTAGGTGGCGGGTTATCTTCATATTCTCTCAACTTAAATTTGTCATTATTTCTCTTTTGAGACAAACCAAAACCAGCCTGGGCAATAGCTATTCTTTCTTCGCCTTCTACTTCCTCTTTAAGGAAAGCAAGTAATGCTCCTAGTTCATCAGCACGATTGCACACTTGATCTGCCGTTGAAGTTGATTTATTTCTCATCCATACACGCAGAATATCCTCAGGGAGGCATGACTCAACCAATGGAAATAGCATAGCTCCATATCTGTCGCTAGTGACAACAATGGACTCTAACGCTCTCAACAGTGTTTCAAGTTTATCATTGTAACACGGCAAGATTAAACCTGTCTTTCTTATTGCCAACATTTACAATGACAAGACTTATAAGCTCTCTCACATAACACTCAGTTAATAAATCATCACGTCCAAACCTATTCTGTAGAGACTCTATCGCCTTTTGGTAATTTGCTGCAGTTGGTGGGGAAATATTTACTAACTCTCGTGCTCGAATGCCTCCCTTTGTGGCCTGTATTAAATACTGAAACTTGTCTTCAACCTCAATGTCGTCATCCTCGTGGATACGTTTGAATTTTCCCCAAAATCCCAGCCATTCTTTAACGTCTCCTCCAAACTTAATAAACTCGATCTTAGACAATTTTAGCAGTCTTTTGCTATTACTTATACACGATAAACTATTAATTTCTGGTGTCCTCTTATTGATGATAGACTGCAGTCTATTGGAACCTTTCAGTCTAGCACTGTCCAATTTATCTCTATAATTATCAATAGTTTCGTACTCATTGATGTATGTGTCGTCATCTTGCTCGAATAACAGATTCAATACCTTTTCGTCTAGTGTCGTCATCTCCGTACCTAACTTCTCAATCTTGGTCAGCAGAGATTGTAACTCTTTTCGTCCGCATATTCAATATTCTTCGTAGTTAAATGTTGTTCAAGCATGTTGTAGGTTTTCGTAAAGGACATCCTTACGGGTTTTCTCGCCTTTATTAACTTATCAACATCCATCGTCGACACGTATGTTATATCGCAAATACAATCTTACAGCAGCATCCACTAATATTCTCCAATTAATTCTTTACTGCAATTAATCACGTCGGGGTCACCAAATGTTGTAGCTTGCCACGGTGGGTGAGTGGATAGCGTGTCGGTCTACTAACCCCAAGATTTCAGGTTCGCTCCTGGCCGTGGTTGATGATTTTTGAAAGGCGTGGGTAGATTATTAGCTTGGGAATAACCTAACCCCCAAGGGAAGATGATAAAGAAAAGAAGTGGGTTTCGGACTGGAGAAAAAGGATGGAGAAATAGGACGAGAGTCCAACAGAAGTTATAATTTTAACTTTAAGTATACTCAAAGGCAGCTGCCACTGCAAATCCGCTCTCCGATACCTAAAGTGGGTAGGGACCTGGGCAAAGCTAACGGGAAACGCAGCTGGAACTTGGGTTGTTTGCAAGAAAGTTGCTGTAGCGTATTCTCTCTCAAGCATACACATGCCTACTAAAGGAAGGGTGGTGGTCTGGCAAGACAAAGAGTAACAGATTTATTGTGTATCTGTTCAAAGGAGTTTGTTTCTAAACAGGGAATTTGAAGAGTGCAACTAATTTGAATCAGCTTTGATATTTTAGTTTTTGAAATTCAAAATTTCTAAAGAGCGACCAAATGCTTCCAAGAAGGATAGTAATAAAGCAATTATACCTTCGGGAATAATTTTGGTAAGTGTACCAATAGTTGCATTTAGAAATGGCTAAGCTTTTACCCAGCAAGGCGCCGACTAAAAGTTTAGACAATGAGAAACACTTATATTTTGAAAAACCAACCATAAGTGTTAGAGAGAATCTCCACAAGCAGGAAGCTGGCGTAGCGAGCTATGCTTGCCTTACTGGCCAGTTAGAATTAGCTATTAAACCAATGAGAGACTTTACTAAGTTACCAACTAAGAGTTCTTGCTCAAATGCAACAAGTGGTGAAAACCCTATCAATAGATTTATTTTTATTAAATAGGAAGAATTAAGGAAGACCGGATCTCTTCCTAACCGTTATGTTAGAGAAATGATAAGGCAAAAAACAAATCTTTAATTTATTTAACAATGTAAAAGGAAGTAGTTTTGTAACAAATATATAATTTAGATTTTTATAAACAACAAGCTGTACCCGGCATGCGTTGCAATGCCAATCAAAGAAAGTGTTGGCGTTGAAATTCTGTTTCTTGAAGTGCTTTTGGATACACAACATGTTAACTGCCTCTAAGCTGTCGTAAAATGGATTTTCTAATTTAGAACCATTCGTGGGAGTGTGCACAACAACTTTCAAAAGTTTCATCGCTGTCACTCATTTGTTGAATCTACTCGTACCCTACCTATTGTGAAATGGATTTATTAAGTCGAAACCCTTCCCTGGCGTGTACACAATAACTCATCAATGATTCATCGCAATCGGATGAATGGTATATGCACGTATAGGGGTTTTTGTTTAAACGATTCGTGCGCTGTCACTCATTTGTTGATTCTACTCGTGCGCTACCTATTGAGAAATGTATTACTAAGTCGCTGCCCTTCCCTGGCATGTACACAATAACTCATCATGGTTTCATCGCAATCGAAGAATGTTATATGAACGCAATAGGGGATTTTGTTGAAACGCTTCGCGCGTCGTCACCCATTTGTTGCATCTACTCTTGCGCTACTTATTGTGAAATGGATTTACTAAGTCCCCTTCCCTGGCGGGTTCACAATAACTGATCAATGTTTCATCGCAATCGGATGAATAGTATATGAACGCATACCTTATTTTGTTTAAACGATTCGCGCTCCGTCACTCATTTGTTGAATCTACTCGTGCGCTACCTACTGTAAAATGTATTTACTAAGTTAGAAACCGTCACGTAAGTGTCCACAACATCTCACCCAAGTTTCATCGCTATCGGACAAATGGGATATGAAGACATAGGGGACTGTATTGAAACGCTCCGCGTGTCGTCGTTCATTTGTCGAATCTACTCGTGTGCTACCTACTGTGAAATGTATTTACTAAGCCAGAAACCTTCCTTGGAGTGTCCACCATATTTCACCCAAGTTTCACCGCTAACGGCAGGATGGTATATGACCTTATACGGTACTTTGTTGAAACGCTTCGCGCGTCGTCCCTCATTTGTTGAATCAACTTGTGCGCTGCATATTGTATAGGGGATTTACTAAGCTAGAAATTTTCCATGACGTGTACACAACATCTCACCCAAGTTTCATAGCTACGGACGAATGGTACATGTATGCATACGGGACTTGGTTGAAACGCTTCGCGTGTCGTCGCTCATTTGTTGATTCTACTCTTGCACTACATATTGTAATATGGATGTACTCAGCCAGAAACCTTCCCTGGAGTGTACACAACATCTCACCCAAGTTTCATCGCTATCGGATGAATGGTATATGAAATTATATGGGACTTTGTTGAAACGCTTCGCGCGTCGTCGCTCATTTGTTGATTCTACTCGTGCTCTACCTATTTTTAAAGGGATTTACTAAGCTGGAAACCTTCCCTGGAGTGCACACATAATCTCAGCCTAGTTTCATCGCTATCGGACGAATGGTATATGAACGCAAACGTGACTTTGTTGAAATGCTTCGCGCGTCGTAGCTCATTTGTTGAATCTACTCGTGCGCTGCCTATTGTAAAGTGGATGTACTAAGCCAGAAAATTTCCCTGCAGTGTACACAATATTTTACGCAAGTTTCATAGCTATCGGACGAAAGGTATATTAATGCATACGGGACTTTGTTGAAATGCTTTGCGTGACGTCGCTCATTTGTTGAATCTACTCGTGCGCTATCTACTGTGAAATGTATTCACTAATTATGAAACCTTCACGTAAGTGTACACAACATCTCACCCAAGTTTCATCGCTATCGGACGAATGGTATATGAACACATACGGGACTTTGTTGAAATGCTTCGCGCATCGTCGCTCATTTGTTGAATCTACGCGTGCGCTACCAATAGGGATGTAGCCGGAGAAAGTTCGCGCCAGATAGTGCTCGTGTAGTACTGGGTAAGCGCAAGGCGATCGTCTTATGTTTCTCCCAGTCAGCTGTGAGGAATGTAAAGATTGTGACCGATATTTCTAAGCTAAAGTAAATTATATCTGCTCTAATTTTACTCCAAGACTATATTAATTAATTCTATAGGTATATAACCTAATATATTATGGACGATTTTCAGCGTTTAAGCGTTAAACATCTGCAAAATGAGCTATGGACCAGAGGCATTAAAACTAGCGGGAGGAAGGAAGAATTAATACAGCGGTAATAACTAAATTCTAACACGCTTTATTATTCAGCATGCTTTCTCCTAAAAATTACTATTATTTGAGTATTGAAGGCCTATATTGATAAATATATCTCCATAAGACTTAAATCATAAATAGAGATTTAAATATTTACTTGCTCCCCTTGCTTATAGACTTCGATTCATGTCTCTTCTTAGGTTGATAGCTTAAATGAAACTGTCGTGTATTAAGGTACCGGTACCGTAAACATAATCAAAGAAAGTTGATACCGGTAATGTAGGCAAATACCTCGAAAGTTCATAGCAACGTTTGATTTTTATGTCATTTTGTCAATTTCTCAATAATAATCGTTCCCGTACCTCTTGGAAAGGACTTAGGGGTACATTTTTAAAAGTTTGAGAATCCCTGCTTTAGGGCCACGAACTGTTTCCATTTATCTGAGCATGTCTCAAGAATGTAGAAGTCAGTCGCTACGACATTCTCCGTCGGGCGGATAGAAATTGACGATTAATTCTGATTTCAAGAAACCAACCATAGTACGTTTGTGACTTAATGTTGCGACATTTATTCTTGAAGTATTTGTCCGAGTATTAATGTCTTTGAAAATGGGAGTCACAAAATTACATTCAATTCTTTGTGTATATTGACGATTTCTTCCCGTACTTCAATGGAGACGATTTCTGCAGATTCCGATATTGTAGGCTTATAGTGGTAATCCGGCAATTTTCTAGTGTATGGCCTCTTCCTTTTTGTTTTGTTTTGTTGGGTTCGTGGTCCACGGAAAAAGCGACGGAACAGCGCCCGGTTTTAACCTTGCTCTCTCACCTTCAAATACAAACGCATAAATTCAGTGGTTGTTCTCGAAATGTCTAATCAGTTTATAGGTACAAAATAGAAATTATTTCCCTTTGTACATCACACTTATCCAACGCAGTTTTCGTGAAGTCATCGGGTTGAAAATGATGGGAACCCACTTTAATATTTTCGGTCAGATTTTTCTCACCGAAATATTTCCTTCTAACAGCATGTAAACATTTCTTTATTTAGTGGAAATTGGTGAAACGAAAACGAGCTTCCCTGATTTTTGCAAAGAAGAACACTGCAATAGCTCGGCATAGTTACGAAAATAACCATTTAAAGAACTTAAATTCGTGGATATAGTGGCATGAGAACACAGGAGACAACTGAAGAGCGCCTTGCGCTTACCCAGTACAACAGCAGTGCGCTCTATCGGTACTAGTTCTATACATCCCTATTGTAAAATGGATTTACTAAGTCAGAAACCTTCCTTGGAGTGTACTCAACATCCCATCCAAGTTTCATCGCAATCGGAAGAATGGTATATGAACGCATAGGAGACATACCCACAGACATACCCACAGACAAACTATCACGTTACATTGATTTTTAGCCTACTTTTCACATTTTTTCAAAAATGAGGAAAAAGTAGACTAATGAGATCGATCCGGGAAAATGTGTGTCTGTCTGTCTGTCTGTCTGTCTGTCCTTCTGTCTGTCTGTCTGGCTGTGTGTGTGTCCCCCCCCCCTATCAACTCCTAAACGGCTGCAGCTATCAACACCAAATTTGGTAAGAGTAAAGATCTATATTTGAATATCTCACGACCATATTTGAAATTGACGTCAGTGCTACCAACTGCTGAAAAATCGCAATTGAAATTTCAGCTCTATGTCGGATATCTCAGAAATTATGCAGGCGAACTATTCCAAAATTGGAACACGTATAGATAATAACATTCCAGATTAATTTTCTGAAGTTCATACATGCCAGTGTTGCCAATATGATTCTAAGCCTGCCGGTAGGTCCAATTTCTAAATGCATGTAACTTCTATATTATCGATTGGATTTCAACCAAATTTCGTATGTACTATGTGTACTACAACACATATGACTGTGCATATTCTATACAGCCACCAGGGCTGCCAACTATTAATAAATGCTCTCACTATGTTTCAACCCTAATGTCAATATATCAGGAAGTATGCAAGCCAACAGCTCTAAACTTTGCATACGTATAGTACCTGATATTCTACCCAAGTTCGGTGTAACTTATATACATCAGTGCTGCCAACACGATTCTAAGCCTGCTGATAGGTCAAGTTTTTAAATGCATATAACTTCTATACTAACAAATGGATTTCAACCAAATTTCGTATGCTCTTTGTGTACCATAACAGTTATGATTATGCGTATTCGTAGGAAGCAGCAGGGCTGCCAACAGTTAATGAATGTTCTCTCTATTTGTTTTTTAATCCAAATATCAATATATCAGAAATATATGCAAGCCTTCATCTCTAAACTTTGCACACGTATAGTACCTGACTTTCTAGATTAATTTGGAGTATCTAATATACCTCAGTGCTGCCAACATGATTCTAAGCTTTCTGATAGTTTCAATTTTAATTAATGTAACTTCTATACTAACAATTATTCCAATTGGCACTAGGCTATAATAGATCGTATTATTTCAGATTAATTCTGAGCATCACATACATGACATTGTTCCCAACACGATTTTACGCGCACTGATAAATCCAATATCAAGCAGCATGTAACGTCCGTACTATCCATTAGTCTTCAACCAAATTGTGTATGTGCATTCTATACCTTAAGAGAGGGAGCTCAGAATATATTCAGAGTCACCAGGGCTGCCAACTGTAGTAAGTTACTGTATTAGGCTACATTATTTTAGGTGTATTTCAAACTGCAGTACTTAGAAATGTTGATATTAGGAAATTGATATCGTTATTATTGAAGATAGGTCTATATAGATTGGCATGAATCTTACATTTTAAGAAAAGTAGGCTGTTTAGTTCGTCACGGAACTACTTGTTATATATATAGATTGGGGTCGCAGACCTCCGAAAACATCTAAAGCTTGCGCCAGGCAATTGATAATTCATTTGATTTTAAACCTTTTATATGCTTTAAAATCTTCGTAAGATTTTGAAATGGCTAAGATGAATAAATGAAAGTAATTAAAGTTAAACAATAAATCAAGTACAAGGTGTGTACTTTACGGATTTCTAGACAAGCATCTTAGAAATAATAACAACTTCGACAGCAACAACAAAAAAAAAGTCCTCTCGGCACGCCGGAAGGCGGAGGTAGATTTCACCGGACAAACTTGGGGATAGTCGAAAATAGGCAGAATATGCAGGTTTTCGTAGAAGGATCAGACCACATTTATTGCGTGAAAGTATTTTATAATTGGAGATTAATTAACTTTGTTTTTCGTCATTTTATGCATATTTTAAACATTCTATTGTCTTATGATGACGGTAACCTTCTTGTCATTTGGAGTCCATTTTTATACTTGTGGTCACACTGTCCTTATGCAAAGTTTCGACACTGATGTGTAACTATGTAACGGTCTCTTACTTCTTCACGCAAAATTATATCTCCAGCAGAGATGTTGGTTGGTTCCTCAGTTTAGGGGCTGCGACAACGTGGTCATGTAACCCCGTGTACTTTGGGTGAGTGTAGAATCTGTCTGATAAACGGTGTGAACTGTGATAGCTGTATTAATCTGTAATTCAGGTAAGGAATGCAGACGCTCAATTTCAAGCAGTAGTTCCTAATGTTGCTACCAGATACTACCGTCAACGACACCTAGCTGTGAACTTGGCTACTAGGTGCCACCGCAATCAGCAACTCGCAACGAAGGTTGGAACTTCCCCTCCAAAGAAAAGCATACTGAGGGATTTTTAGCGCTCTTAGAAAATCTGACGACTTTGGCCGGCTTTGAACCCGCGACCTTGGGCATAGGAGTTCAGCATACTACCAGTTAAGTCACCGAAGCCGCATCACACTTAGTCAGATGGAAATCTGAATCTGATCTCGCGCAAGTGCGTTGTCATGGCAACGTCTGATGGCTCATCCCTCATCAATTTAGTAGTGTTGCCATGTCAACCACTGATAGCTCTTGGCATTATCTTACAATTCCGAAATCATTTTTCTCATCCCTTGGCGTAATGGTGGCTCATATCAAACATTCTTTCAGACAAAAGTTTTAGGTAATTATTAGGGGAATATTGTCCATTTTGTACGGTTTTGATATTGTGCCTATTAACAGAGATATGATTAATGTTTCCCGAAAAAAATACTTTTTCCCACCCCTTTGGTCAATGGTTGGTGCTATCAAAAAAACGTTTCAAACATAAATTTCTGAGCTTTATCCGACACATAGTATGAACTTTGAACGGATTCGATATTTCACATATTAAGAGAGTTATAGCAATATTTCATTTTTTCGAAAAAAAAAGTCCCCCATTTTCATCCCCTTCGACCGATTTAGCCCAGTAACGAACTCGTCCGAGATTTTATGGGTATACATATTCGGTAAAAAATTCAAAGTGATTGGTGCAAAATTACGGCAGTTATCGTGTCCACAAGAAACTGATATACATATATATACATATATTACATAAATTATATATAAACTTTTGAACTGACGGTGGTTTTGGGGTCTGGGGGATGTGAAACGCGAAGATATGTCGAAGTTTTCCGGAAATCGGAACATGGTACCCATTGCAATAGTTAGCTTTCTAACGAAATCTACCTAAAATACTGCCGTCAACGACACCTAGCTGTGAACTTGGCTACTAGATGCCACCTCAATCAGCAACTCGCAACGAACGTTGGAACTTCCCCTCCGAAGGAAAGCAAACTCAGGTTTTTTAGCGCTCTTAGTAAATCCGACGACTTCAGCCGGGTTTGAACCCGCGACCTTGGGCATAGAAGTTCAGCATGCTACCAGTTCCGATACCGAAGTCGCTTCCCACTGACGTATGAAAACTGAATGTGATCTCGTGCAGTGGCGTTGTCATAGCCACTGCTGATGGTCATCCCTTATCAATTAAAAGTAAAGTTGTCATGGCAACCTCTCTTGGCACTTGGCATTTTCTTATAAATTAAATCATTTTGTTCACCCCGTGGCGTAATGGTGGGTCATATCAAAAATTCTTTCAGACAAAAGTTTTAGGTAATTATTGGAGGAATATTGTACATTTTGTGCGGTTTTGATATTGTGCTTATTAACAGAGATATGATTAATGTTTCCCGAAAAACCCACTTTTTCCCACCCCTTTGGTCAATGGTTGGTGCTATCAAAAACCTTATTTGACATAAATTTTTGGCACTTATCCGACACATATTATGAACTTTGAAAGGATTCGATATTTCATGTATTAAGAGAGTTATAGCGATATTTCACTTTTTCGAAAAAAGCCCCCCATTTTTACCCCCTTTGACCGATTTTGCCCATTAACGAACTCGACCGAGATTTTATAGGGATACATATTATGTAAAAAATTCAAAGTGATTGGTGCAAAATTACGGCAGTTATCGTGTCCACAAGAAACTGATATATATATATATATATATATATATATATATATATACATAAATTATATATAAACTTTAGAACTGACGGTGGTTTTGGGGTCTGGGGGATGTGAAACGCGAAGATATGTCGAAATTTTCCGGAAGTCGAAACATGGGACGCATTGCAATAGTTAGCTTTCTAAAGAAATCTACCTAACAGGAAGAAATGAAATAGAAGTTTCTATAACTTCTTGTATTGATACAGAAATAATCTTAATGATTATACATAGGAGATTATGCAAATAGGGCAGGTCACTTATTGTGAAACCTGAAGAGAACAATTGAAAGGAAGTTTCTAGAAATCCTATGTTTAAGTAGGAATCACGAGAAAAATGGGGCAAGTTTCCCTTTCGTGAAACCTAGAGATAACTCACTTATGAGTTGAAAGAATTGGGTTCCCTCATTAGAAGGGAGAAACAATATAATTTAAGGCGTGTACTAGACACGAAGTTTTACAGACATTAATTCGTTATACATGGAGCAAATATGGGAGGTCACTTATGTAGAGTGACACCTCATTGAAAAAAGACCTAAAGTAACAATTTTATTATTTTGGTTTGTTAGTAAAGGGTTTGGGAAAGATCAAATGGGATTGTGGAAAAGTGTTCATGGCCGTATTTATTGTACTCGGACGAGCGCGACACGGATGAAAAGTAGAACAGGCACTATTTTCACTATAGTCTGTTGATATAGTTGAAGAGTTCACTGTAGTAGCGCGAAACGTTGATAGCAAGGAAAGTTATTGCACTGGTGGAAAATAACTAGTTACACTAGATTAGCGAGAGTCTATTGCTTGAGAAACCTGTAAGCTATAGTTGAATGCACCAGAAAAATCCCAACGGAGGAAGAAAAGTTAGATATTGATTAGCAGTTCATAAGGAAGATTCCTTAGTTTGAAAAAATATTCCCATATGTGAGTGGAAAGTACATGACAGTATAACTGGTAGATAGAGTGCAGGTTCTGGAAGGTTCCAGAGCAATGCTGACTTGTTTAAATTGGGTAGAGAATCCATCGGCGGAAAACTGGATTATATAGACAGTGGGTATTTTGGAAATATCCCTCGATGTGAGATAACATCTCAGAAAATCTTTCATATTGAAAGTTAGACTTGATAGTTTAAGTTTGATCAAGAAGATCTCTAGAAAGCAGTTATTTTCACATAGCAACTTTCACTGTCCATAAATTCCAAATAAAAGCATTGAGCTTTATAAAAGCGATGAGAATGAGGTTAAGACATGAAGTCGGTACTTATCTTTGCTTCATGAAGAAGGCGATGTTGCTGTTGACGGTTGGTTCTAAAATTCGAACATGGCGTCGAAATTTAAAAGTTTGCCTCTAGAGTTGAGGAGGCGAGATTTAGTTAAGCTCTAACTGACTGGGTTGACTTCCGACGTACAAGTGAGATCCGCTCAACGGAGCGCGGAGGGACCAGGGAAGGGAAAAAGAGTGGGGTAGGAGACAAAAGGAATACATATAAGAATAGCCAACTTTAAAGTTATAAAAATCTTCTTGATGAAATGGTCTTCAAAGAGTTGATAGTAGGAGTCACTAGCGCAGCCTGGAGGGTGAAAAAGTAGACGAAGTTCTCTTGATCACGGAGATGATAGCTGGCGAGGGCGACGAGATCTGGTGGCTAGATTGACAAGGAAGTCCTCTTGTACAGGGAAGAATTGAGGAACTTCAGAGATTCGCTGCTAGATGACGCTAGGTGGGTTATGGAAGATATATATCTAGAACAGACTTACAGGTAATATGAGAGACATATACCAACAAAGAGAAATCAGGAGATCACTGTTGGTGTTTGAGAAAAAGGAAGGGATGAACTAAAGCAAAAGAAGCAAAAGTTTACTCTATCTTACCGTGTATTCCAAAGAATACATCAAGCTGGGAGGGTAAACACCAACAGAGAACAAAGGCAAGAAATTAAAATTTTAAAGGTAAAGGAGCAATTAAAGACAGTGGTCTTATGATATGCCCATTAGTGGTCAAGATCTTGGCTACCCTAACTCTCCCAGCCCTTCCAGGATAACACTCGGTCACTCTACCAGAAATCCAGACAAAGGGAGGAGAAACATCACTAACCAGGACCAAGTCTCCCACTTTAATGTCGGGATTGGAAAGAAACCACTTCTGTCTCCGTTGCAAAGTAGTTAAGTATTCCAAGTTCCACCTCTTCCAAAACGAATTACGGAGGGCTTCAAGTTTACGCCAAACAATAGGAAAATTAGAATCCCTGTAAGAGTTGGGAAGGGGAGGAGGGACAGAAAGAGAAGTGCCTATAAGAAAGTGACCAGGTGTGAGTGGAAGCAGGTCATCAGGGTCATTGGAAAGCGGAGTTAAAGGGCGAGAATTTACAACACCTTCAATCAGAACAGACAACGAATTAAATTCTTCATAAGTCGGAATGCGATTACCTAAAACCTTTCTTAAGTGACGTTTAGTGAGCTTTACGCAGGAATCCCACCTACCACCGTGGTGAGGAGCGTAGGGAGGTATAAAACGCCATTTGAAACCCTCCAAGTAGGAAAAATTAGAAATCTGTTCCATGGCAGGAGAAGATGTGAGAGCTTTCTTCCACAAGGAAGCTGCTTCTTGAAAAGTGGAAGCGTTATCAGAGAACATCTCCGAAGGAACACCACGCCTAGCAGCGAATCGAGAGACAGCTGACAATTTGCGTTTAGCTTCAGAGGAATTGCGTTGATATCGGAACGAACCCATAGAGTCCACACCAGTTACAGAAAATGGACGTATAGGAGAAGAGCGAAAGGAGGGCAGATCGCTCATTAATTGAGTATTGACTTTAGGTTTCGCTTTGAAGCAAGGAATGCATTTGTGAATTACAGAGGAAACTTCATGAATTCCATTTATAATCCAGTACTTTTCCCTTAAGAGGCAATGCAGTGTGCGTGTACCAACACGCAGATTACGATAATGAAAGTCACGTATGATTAAAGAAGTTACGTGAAGTTTAGAAGGCAAAATAACAGGATGCTTTTTGTCCTCAGAAAGCAAAGATTGCGAGAGACTACCACCTACCCTGAGTAACCTATTGTCATCAAGGAACGAGGCTAAGGCACGAAGACGACTGGATTTGGGAAGATCCTTATCAGAAGAAAGTAACGACAATTCAAAAGAAAAGGCTTCTTGCTGGGTTAGTTGCAAAACCTTAATGGTAGCGAGATTCAATTCATGATTGGTAAGGTGTGGTTTGGGGAGAATAGGTTGGTCAACCATAAGATATTTCCATCTAAGAAGATAGGCAACAATTCGAATTAATTTGTGAAAGGAAGAATAGCGTGACAATAAGGGATGAGAAACGTTGGAAACAAGACACGAAGCAGTAGATTTAGATACTTTAGCGTCAGGCAAGTTGAAGTTTGTAGCAGGAGGTTTAGAAGGCCAACAAGAAGAGTCTCCGATTAACCACGAGGGCCCATGCCAGTACAACTGAGAAGCTGCCAATTGAGAGGGTAAACATCCACGAGAAAGATGTCGACAGGGTTGTCAGCGCTGGGCACATGCCTCCATTGATATCCCGAAGACAGAGTTTGAATTTTGGAAACCCTGTTTGCAACAAAAGTTTGCCAATGAGCGGGGTTCTTGGCGATCCAAGAAAGGGTGATCATGGAATCGCTCCAGAGATGGATTTGCGAGAATTCGACTTTTAAGACTTCCTGTAATTTCTTAACAAGTTCTGCGGCCATGAGTGCAGCACACAATTCAAGCCTAGGAAAGTGATAGTTTTAAGAGGAGCCACCTTCGATTTGGCACAAACAAGGTTGGAAACTGAAGATCCATTTAATGAACCGCGATAAACCAAATATGCACAGCAACCGTAAGCTTTTTCGGAACTGTCCGCAAAAACATGAAGGAAAAAAGATGCATTAGGATGAGCGTTAATTAAATTCCTGGGAATTTCAATAAGGGAAAGATCCAGCAAATTGCTGCGAAAAGAGAGCCATCTGTTAAGACAGGAAAGGGGAACAGTGTCGTCCCATTCACATTTGAGCGACCATAGCTCTTGCATGAAAAGTTTGGCTATAACAATAACCTGGGCAAGGAATTGAAGCGGATCAAAAATTTTTGCAATTTCAGAGAGGATTTGTCTTTTTGTGTTAGGGAGCTCTTCTGAAAGCGAAACTTTATAGATGAGAGTGTCAGTGCTAGTGCACCAATGAACTCCAAGGGTTTTTATGAATTCGGAGTCACCAACAATTTCGACGGAGGAGGGATCTACATCTTCAATAGGAAACCGGGCGAGAAACTCATGGGAGTTGGAATTCCACTTATGAAGTGGGAATCCTCCATTCTTTAACAATGCTTGAATTTCTAGAGACACGAAAGAAGCTTCCTCCAGAGATGGGAAGGACTGCAAGTAATCGTCAACATAGAATGATGTAGTTAGTGCTTCGGAAGCTTAAGAATCAAATTAATGACCATCTTGAGAGGCTAACAAGTATAGGGATCGGATAGCAAGGAAAGCGGAAGGTTTTAAGCCATAAGTAACCGTCTTTAAGCGAAATACCTTAATGGGCTTGCTGATTTCGTCGCGCCACAAGATTCTTTGGATATCCCGTTGTTCAGGCTGAATTAAAACTTGACGGTACATCTGTTTTATATCCGCTATAACAGCTATGGGAAATAATCGAAAGTTTAAGAGTATAGCAGATAAATCTGACAGAATAGCAGGACCAGAGTTAAGAGTATCGTTAAGACTGTTGCCATTAACGTCAGGTGACGAACCATTGAAAACGACTCGGATTTTATCCTTTACAAGAGGGTTTTTCCACACGGGATGATGATTTAAGAAAACCGTTTCAAAAGGGGGGGGGGTGCAATTCGTCATCAGATTTGTTAATAACTTCCATATGATCTAAGATTTCATACTCATCCATAAAATCAGTATACTGCTGTTTAAAGAGAGGTTCTTTCCTGAATTTGCTCTCGATAGCAAAGTGAGCTCTTCGAGCTTTGTGTTGAGAGTTAATAAGTTTAGGGGGATTATGTAATCTTGGCATCTGAACAATGAACCGGCCATCAGAAGAACGAGTGGTTGTGTTCAGAAAAAGTTGCTCACAAAATTCGTTTTCTGAAGAGGTCACGTTAGGAGAATCAACGCTTTCGAGCCTCCAGCACTGTTCCAAGTCAGTATTAGCGAAATGACATTGCGATACGGGTTGGGGAGAATAATGAGGAAGTTGACTGGTGACGATCCATCCAAAATTAGTGTCTCTGGCAACCACGTTTGAGGATAACTTGCGAACCTGTTTACGAAGGCAATTCCAGAAAATATTGGCCCTAAAGGGTATGTTAATGGGGTTTTGTACATTGAACAGAGGATCGGCTAGCCTTAAATGCGAGGGAATGTTTAAACCTGAAATATCCACAGAGTGACTTGGAGTATCTTCTCCTATGCTATTGAGAATGAGACAATTCAGTTTGAGAAAGTTGTTTCTGTGACAAATGTCTCTTATGGTTAGCTTTGGAAACTGTAAAGCTTGCGATTTTGAGCTGTTAATGCCTGATACGTTAATAGAAGTTGGGTTTACAGGTAGGCCTAGTTTTCTAATCAAAGAATTAGACACAAAGTCATGAGTTGCCGCTGAATCAAGAAGACCGCGTGAACGGACCCAGTTGCCAAAGTTATCCTGAACTTCTATTTGGACAGTGGACAATAGTACTTGTCACTGCATATGGACTTGGCATTTTGAATGTAAGATGAAGCATTGGAACTGTTAGCATTGTCACTTTTCTCAGAAGTAGATGCGATCGATGACCTAGCCTGATCATGACGATGTAGTAAAGTGTGATGAGCTTTTTCACAATGGAAGCAAAGTCTGGTGGACTTGCAATTTGAAGCAGAATGCGTGGGTGCTAAGCAGTTGAAGCAATGTTTATTCTGGGAAACTAATTTTCTTCTGTCGTCGACTGACAGTTCTTTAAAAGATTTACATAGATATAAGGTGTGGGAATCTTTACAATGTATGCACTTTAATGGTTCATTTAAACTCTTACGAGGTTCGCTTTGAGTGTTTAAAACGAGAGAACTAGCAATACGGCGTTCACTTGACCTAGTTGTGTAACCAGTGGCGTTCGACTTGAGTTTATATGAGCTGGACCCAGGTTTTTGGGTACTAGACGCTAAGCGTTCACTTTTAGGTTTAAGAGACATTGATTCAAATTTAGAACTAGGGGATGAGAGTTCACTTTGATTAGCTAAAGCAGTTAAGAGTTGGCATCTGGCATTTATGAAAGTGACTAAATGCTCGTAAGAGTAATCGTCTTCTCTGGAAAGTTCAATCTCCCAAGCTTTGAGAGTAGCAACATCGACATTAGAAACCACTAAATGTATTAGGAAAGAGTCCCAGTGATCAGTGGGTTGACCTAATTGGGATAGAGCATTAACGTGAAGTTGTGTTGTATCAATGAGAGTACGCAAACTAGTGACGTCGTTGTACTGTGACGCAGGTAAGTTAAATAGAGCCTTCATATGGCGTTGAATACGTAACCGTGAATTACCCTATCTTTCTTTCAACAAGTTAAAGGCAATGGGGTAGTTTTCAGCACATAATGGGAGTGCTTTAACTAACTGCAGAGCTTGACCTCGGAGGATAGATCTCAAATAATGAAACTTGTAGATGACTTGAATGTCTTCATTGTCATGAACAAGAGAACAAAATAGTTCATAAAAAGAATCCCAAGTAGATTCGTCTCCAGAGAAGTGGGGTAAATCAATCTTAGGTAGAATTGGTTTGGGCTTGTGAGTGCCATCGCGAGAAGAGGTTTGTTGTTCGTGAAGGGATCCAAGAACAGAACCATCTTTTTTCTGTTCTTTTTCAAGTAGGCGTATTATTTTAAAAGCAGAACCTATACCTTCGTAATATTGATTTTCTACTTCGACTCGATCTTCAGTTTGATTGAGCACACAAGTTTCAATTTCAGTTTGGATGTTACAATAATTTTCATATGAACGTTCAAAATCCTTTACACGATTTTTAACAAATCTAATTGAGCTTCTGAGGGATCTAGCTCTTTGATGTATTTTCTGAATCGGGTAATTTTCCCTTTATAACATGCTCGTTTAGAAGTAAGTTTTTCATCCTTATCCTTTTCTGTAGGAGCCATGACAAAATAGGTAAATTAAAGTA
Organism: Meconema thalassinum; assembly: GCA_946902985.2. Taxonomy (NCBI): domain Eukaryota; kingdom Metazoa; phylum Arthropoda; class Insecta; order Orthoptera; family Tettigoniidae; genus Meconema; species Meconema thalassinum. The sequence continues at coordinate 188,237,320 of OX336396.1, forward strand.
TAACTTACGAAACTGTGGAACCTTGGAAATGCTGTCAGGCTGGCAGCAGCAAATAAGTTGAAAGAAAGGGACACACCAAAAGAGACAGGAGCGGCCTCTTTCCACATCACAGGCTTTGCACGGTGTAGTTATAGATGAAAAACTGAAGGAAGATATTAATGATTTGCAAAATATTGCCAAATAACCCTTGACAAATAGAAAATGTCATAAATGGACCATCCCGGGTTTCTGGGACCAAATGTTGGGTAGATTATTAGCTTGGGAATAACCTAACCCCCAAGGGAAGATGATAAAGAAGAAGAAGTGGGTTACGGACTGGAGAAAAAGGATGGAGAAATTGGACGAGAATCCAACAGAAGTTACAATTTTAACTTTAAGTATACTCAAAGGCCACTGCCACTGCAAATCCGCTCTCCTATGTCTAAAGTGGATAGGGACCTGGGCAAAGCTAACGGGAAACGCAGCTGGAACTTGGGTTGTTTGCAAGAAAGTTGCTGTAGCGTATTCTCTCTCAAGCATACACATGCCTACTAAAGGAAGGGTGGTGGTCTGGCAAGACAAAGAGTAACAGATTTATTGTGTATCTGTTCAAAGGAGTTTGTTTCTAAACAGGGAATTTGAAGAGTGCAACTAATTTGAATCAGCTTTGATATTTTATTTTTTGAAATTCAAAATTTCTAAAGAGCGACCAAATGCTTCCAAGAAGGATAGTAATAAAGCAATTATACCTTTGGGAATAATTTTGGTAAGTGTACCAATAGTTGCATTTAGAAATGGCTAAGCTTTTACCCAGCAAGGCGCCGACTAAAAGTTTAGACAATGAGAAACACTTATATTTTGAAAAACCAACCATAAGTGTTAGAGAGAATCTCCACAAGCAGGAAGCTGGCGTAGCGAGCTATGCTTGCCTTACTGGCCAGTTAGAATTAGCTATTAAACCAATGAGAGACTTTACTAAGTTACCAACTAAGAGTTCTTGCTCAAATGCCACAAGTGGTGAAAAACCCTATCAATAGATTTATTTTTATTAAATAGGAAGAATTAAGGAAGACCGGATCTTGCCTAACCGTTATGTTAGAGAAATGATAAAGCAAAAAACAAATCTTTAATTTATTTAACAATGTAAAAGGAAGTAGTTATGTAACAAATATATAATTTAGATTTTTAAAAACAATTGGGGTCGCAGACCTCCGAAAACATCTAAAGCTTGCGCCAGGCAATTGATAATTCTTTTGGTTTTAAACCTTTTATATGCTTTAAAATCTTCGTAAAATTTTGAAATGGCTAAGATGAATAAATGAAAAATTTAAAGATAACTGACGTAATTAAAGTTAAACAATAAATCAAATACAAGGGGTGTACTTTAAGGATTTCTAGATAAGTATCTTAGAAATAATAACAACTTCGAAAGCAACAACAAAAAACAGGAAGAAATGAAATAGAATTTCTATAACTTATTGTATTGATACAGAAATACGCTTAATGATTATACATAGGAGATTATGCAAATAGGGCAGGTCACTTGTTGTGAAACCTGAAGAGAACAATTGAACGGAAGTTTCTAGAACTCCTATGTTTAAGTTGGAATCACGAGAAAATGGGGCAAGTTTCCCTTTCGTGAAACCTAGAGATAACTCACTTATGAGTTGAAAGAATTGGGTTCCCTCATTAGAAGGGAGAAACAATATAATTTAAGGCGTGTACTAGACACGGAGTTTTACAGACATTAATTCGTTATACATGGAGCAAAGAAGGAAGGGCACTTATGTAGGGTGACACCTCATTGAAAAAAGACCTCAAGTAACAATTTTATTATTTTGGTTTGTTAGTAATGCGTTTGGGAAAGATCAAAAGGGATTGTGGAAAAGTGTTCATGGCCGTATTTATTGTACTCGGACGAGCGCGACGTGGATGAAAAGTAGAACAGGCACTGTTTTTACTATAGTCTGTTGGTATAGTTGAAGAGTTCACTGTAGTAGCGCAAAACGTTGATAGCAAGGAAAGTTATTGCAATGGTGGAAAATAACTAGTTACACTAGATTAGCGAGAGTCTATTGCTTGAGAAACCTGAAGGTTATAGTTGAATGCACCAGAAGAAACCCAACGGAGGAAGAAAAATTAGATATTGATTAGCAGTTCATAATGAAGATTCCTTAGTTTGAAGAAGTATTCCCATATGTGAGTGGAAAGTACATGACAGTATAACTGGTAGATAGAGTGCAGGTTCTGGAAGGTTCCAGAGCAATGATGACTTGCTTAAATTGGGTAGAGAATCCCTCGGCGGAAAACTAGATTATATAGTCAGTGGGTATTTTGGAAATATCCCTCGATGTGAGATAACATCTCAGAAAATCTTTCATATTGAAAGTTAGACTTGATAGTTTAAGTTTGATCAAGAAGATCTCTAGAAAGCAGTTATTTTCACATAGCAACTTTCACTGTCTATAAAATCCAAATAAATGCATTGAGCCTTTTAAAAGCGATGAGAATGAGGATAAGTTATGAAGTCGGTACTTATCTTTGCTTCATGAAGAAGGCGATGTTGCTGTTGACGGTTGGTTCTAAAATTCGAACATGGCGTCGAAATTTAAAAGTTTGCCTCTAGAGTTGAGGAGGCGAGATTTAGTTAAGCTCTAACTGACTGGGTTGACTTCCGACGTACAAGTGAGATCCGCTCAACGGAGCGCGGAGGGACCAGGGAAGGGGAAAAGAGTGGGGGTAGGAGACAAACGGAATACATATAAGAATAGCCAACTTTAAAGTTATAAAAATCTTCTTGATGAAATGGTCTTCAAAGAGTTGATAGTAGAAGTCACTAGCACAGCCTGGAGGGTGAGAAAGTAGACGAAGTTCTCTTGATCACGGAGATGTTAGCTGGCGATGGCGACGAGATCTGGTGGCTAGATTGACAAGGAAGTCCTCTTGTACAGGGAAGAATTGAGGAACTTCAGAGATTCGCTGCTAGATGACGCTAGGTGGGTCATGGAAGATATACACACATCAAAAAAAGTTTTGCATCACCTCGGTTCCCAGATCTCCGGCATATAGACGTTGACTGTGTATATTGTATCCAAGATACAGTCCCTTTGACTGTTCATAGATGTCACTAAAACTGCTCAAAGATGTAAACAACCATGCATGAGCAGGGTCTATTAGACGGAGGGGGTACGACAGCCGATCAGTTCCAGTCATTCCACCAGGACGAAGGTACGCTGCTCATGTTGTCTGTAGTTCTACCATGCCTAGAAGGTCAATACCGCAGTTCGATCGCGTCCGCATTGTTACTTTGTGTCAAGAAGGGCTCTCAACAAGGGAAGTTTCCAGGCGTCTCAGAGTGAACCAAAGCGATGTTGTTCGGACATGGAGGAGGTACAGAGATACAGGAACTGTCGATGACAGGCCTCGCTCAGGCCGCCCAAGGGCTACTACTGTAGTGGATGACCGCTACTTACGGATTGCCGCTCGGAGGAACCCTGACAGCAATGCCACCATGTTGAATAATGCGTTTCGTTCAGCCACAGGACGTCGTGTTTCAACTCAAACTGTGCGCAATAGGCTGCATGATGCGCAACTTCACTCCCGACGTCCATGGCGAGGTCCAGCTTTGCAACCCCGACACCATGCAGCGCGGTACAGATGGGCCCAACAACATGCTGAATGGACCCCACGGAATTGGCATCACGTTCTCTTCACCGATGAGTGTCGCATATGCCTTCAACCAGAAATCGTCGGAGACGTGTTTGGAGGCACCCTGGTCAGGCTGAACGTCTTAGACACACTGTCCAGCGAGTGCAGCAAGGTGGTGGTTCCCTGATGTTTTGGGGTGGCATTATGTGGGGCCGACGTACGCCACTGGTGGTCATGGAAGGCTCCGAAACGGCTTTACGATACCTGAATGACATCCTCCGACCCATAGTGCAACCATATCGGCAGAATATTGGAGAGGCATTTGTCTTCATGGACGACAATTCTCGACCTCATCGTGCACATCTTGTGAATGCGTTCCTTCAAGATAACGACATCGCTCGACTACAGTGGCCAGCATGTTCGCCAAACATGAACCCTATCGAACATGCCTGGGATATGTTGAAAAGGGCTGTTTATGGACGTCTTGACCCACCAACCACTCTGAGAGATTTACGCCGAATTGTCGTTGAGGAGTGGGACAATTTGGACCAACAGTGTCTTGATGAACTTGTGGATAGTATGCCACGGCGAATACAGGCATGCATCAATGCAAGAGGACGTGCTACTGGGTATTAGAGGTAGTGGTGTGTACTGCAATCTGGACCACAAATGCTGAAAGTCTAGCTGTATGATGGTACAACATGCAATGTGTGGGTCTCATGAGCAATAAAACGAGCTGAAATGTTGTTTGTGTTGATCTCTATTCCCTTTGTATTTAACGGTTCCGGAACTCTTGGAACCGAGGTGATGCAAAACTTTTTTTGATGTGTGTATATCTAGAACAGACTTACAGATAATATGAGAGACATACGCCAACAAAGAGAAATCAGGAGTTCACTGTTGGTGTTTGAGAAAAAGGAAGGGATGAACTAAAGCAAAGAGAAGCAAAAGCTTACTCTATCTTATCGTGTATTCCAAAGAATACACCAAGGCGGCAACAATACGACACGCATATCGTACGAATTTGCCATGTCAGAGAACCCATTTGAATTCAGTAGGCCGTGTTCATAATAACAAAATTAATCTCGGGAGCTTCCGACAACACAAAGTTCCTCATTTCTCTACTAGAAAGCGCTATAGTGTTCAAGGATCTTAGATATCTAACCTCCTTGACTTTCATAGTGATTCAAGGAACAACGAAATTCGACAAACAAGCTACGCTCTGGGTGTCAAATTACAAAGCTTTCACCCGGCACCCGAGGCCAAACGATATTATTATATATATATAATTCGTTGAGGCCATCTAGGACCACGTTAAGTCTTGCTACACTTGGCAATTTTTTTTTCGCCTTCCTCTGAGCCCAGATTTCTCTCATTCTCTGTGAGTGGACCATCTTGCGCTCCGCTGTCCAAGTGGTACCTTGTCTTCTTTTCGGGTTCGATGTCTCGTCTCGGGTTAGCCCATTAGTCAGTATCTTTTTGCGGAAGAGATCTCTATTGAAGGCGTCGTCGGGTTTTAGATGCAGTATATTGAGGTCGTCTTTGGTATTCATAAACCAGGGCATTGAGGTTTTGGGTTTGGAGTCAAAGAAATGAAAAATCTGTTTAGTCAGCCTGTTTCCGTCCATTCGTTTGAGATGACCGTAATACCGTGCCCGCCTTTTACGGATCGATTCTGAAATTTTCTCTATTTAACTGTAGACTTTTTTGTTGGATTTTTTTATAGTGGATACCATTCTTGTAATTTGATCCCATTATACCTCTGACGATTTTGCGCTCTTTTTTCATCAGTTCTTCAAGAGGTCCTTTATTAGCATTTAGGGATAGGGTTTCGGCTGCATACATAACTACTGGTTTCAGAACAGTCTCATAATGACGAAGTTTAGTATTTTTGGACAGGCATTTTTTGTTGTATATTGAGCGCGATGTTTGATAGGCTATTTCGAGTTTGCGTACTCGTTCCTTGAGTGCTTCTTTGTCAAGTCCACTTTTAATGATGATCTCTCCCAAGTACTTAAATTTTTCCACTCTGTTGATCTTCCCGTATTTTGTCTGTAGTTTTGCTGGGGCGTCTTTGATGTTGGTCATTACTTCTGTTTTTTCGAATGATATCTGCAAGCCAGTTTGTTCAGCGATTTCTTTTAAAAGGTTTATTTGCATCTTAGCAGTTTCTACGTCGTTCGACAGAATGGCGATGTCATCAGCGAATGCTACACAGTCGACTATGATCCCCTTGGATTTTGCTCCCATTCTCAGAGGGCTATACTCAGTTTCTAATAATTTTGTTCGCCAGGTCCGAATGACTTTTTCGAGGACGCAGTTGAAAAGCATTGGAGAGAGCCCGTCACCTTGTCTGACTCCCGTTTTGACCTCAAAGGAATCCGACAGACATCCCAGGAACTTTACTTTGGATTTTGTTTCAGTTAGGGTGGCTCTAATTAATGCCAGCAGTTTCAAGTCAACCCCGAATTCGTTGAGGATGTTCAACAGAACTTCGCGGTCTATCGAATCGTAAGCCTTCTTAAAGTCCACAAAGACTGATACGTACGATTTGGACCTGAGATTGCAATATCTAATGATTGTTTTGAGGTTGTGGACCTGTTCGGCAGTTGAACGACCCTTTCTGAATCCCCCTTGGTAATCTCCTATTTGATGCTCGACTTCGGCTTCTAATCGCTCCAGGACAGCAAGTGAGAGAATTTTGTATGTTACCGGTAGGAGGGATATTCCTCTGTAGTTGTTGACGTTTTTCATGCTGCCTTTCTTGTGTAACGGATGGATCAAGGCCGTTTTCCAATCTTCTGGTAGAATTTCATTTTTCCAAATTTGTTCTATTTGCTTCTGCAAGTTTTCAACTGCTTCTTCGGGAGCATATTTCCAAAGTTCTGCAACTACAGAGTCTTCCCCGGGTGCTTTGTTGTTTTTTAGTCGAAAATGTGACGCTTGATTTCGTCTTTGTTGGGTGGTCTTGATTCTGGGCATCTGCGAATGGGTTCCTCGGTCTTGATGTTTTTTTTGGGTTGATCGCAATTAAGTAAATTCTTAAAGTAATCAGCTAGGATGGTAGAATTTTCTTCATCTGAGGTCGCCAGTGTACCGTCCTTTCGCTGAAAGCATAACGACGGAGGTTTATAACCCGTAAGTTTCCTTTTGAACGTTCCGTAGTACTCTCTGGTGTTGTTTCTTTTAAAGTCTTGGTCGATCTTCTCAATAAGTGACTTTTCATATTTACGTTTCTCAGCTCGGATCACTTTAGCTGTCTGGGCTCGATGGGCTTTGTAGGTTTCCCAATCAGTTTGCGATTTTGTTGAGTAATATTGTTTCCATGCATCGAGCCTTTTCTTGAGAACAGAACACATGTATCATTCCACCAGGCATGTTTCTTGCTTCTTTTAATTTCAGCAATTTCCTTGGCAACCTCGAGCAGGCGGTTTTTAGCCTATTTTCAATTTTGAAAAAAAAAATAAAAATAAAAAAAAAATAGGCTTATGAGATCACCTTTTGTCCGTGTGTGTGTGTGCGTGTGTGTGTGTGTGTGTGTGAGGTGTGTGTGTGTCCCTGATAAATTCTAAACGGCTGGAGAAATTTCAATGAAACTCGGTAAGTTCATAACACTATTCCGGGCGACCTCGACTGTGCCCTTCAAATTTCGTTACGTCTCACCAATCCAACATGGCGGCTGTGCGAAATATTTCACCAGCATTCAATATCTCCGAAACTATTACCGACATCACCCTGGAATTTATTATGTTGATAAAGGGATCTACTAGAAGTTCACCAATGTGACTTTTGAAAAACCGGTAACTACGAAACCAACATGGTGGCCACGCGAATTTGCGACATTTCAATAGAATGTTTCCCGCGATTTAACCAACCAAACGCAATAAAAGTTGGTACAGTATATGTTTATACACATTGTAATGCACCGACATCTAACTTCGTTCAATTGTTTACATAACCACAAGATGGCGGATGAGCGAAATATTTCACCGGCATTCTATATCTCTGAAACTATTAGCTGTATTACCCTGATATTTTGTACGGAGATAAAGCGCACTACTGGAAGTTCATCTATAAGACTTTCAAAAAGCGGTTAACTACAAAACGAACATGGCAGCCAAGCGTATTTGAAAATTTTTAATAGAACTTTCTCGCGATTTAATGTTCCAAACGCAATGAAATCTGGCACAGGAAATGTTTATACTCATTGTAATGCACTGGTATCTAATTTAGTTCAATTGTTTACATAACCTCAAGATGGCGGCTGTGCGAATTTAAAAATTAAGTTTTATTTCTTGTGTCGTAATCAAGCAATCGAAGTGAAAGTTTGAATAATGAACCTACGCAATAATTTACCTTTAATGGTACATGACTCTATGGCATATACATTTAACAATCCTACATGGCGACCATCCGAAATATTCAGACGACTCTGAATATCTACGAATCTATTATAGCAATCAAACTGATTTTTTTATGTTCATAGGGGCTATGAACTTAAGTTCACCTATAGGACTTTAAATAACCTGGTGATCCCAAATCCAATATGGCGACGACGCGAAATATAACTATTCACATGGACGTTTCTCGCAATTTAACCATCTGAGTGCAGTGAAACTTTGTACAGTAAATCCTTATACGAATGTTAATCCACTGGCATCTAATTTATATCAATTGTTTCCATAACCACAAGATGGCAGCTGTGCGAAATTAAAAATCTTCTTGTTACTTCTTGTGTCCTAATCATGCGATTGAAGTTTGAATGCTACACGTAAACAATAATCTTCATGTAACATTACATAACACTAGGACCTACATATATAAAATCCAACATGGCGACCATGCGAAATATTTATCTACGAATCTATTACAGCAATCAAACTGAAATTTTGTATGTTGATAGTGACAATTAACATAAGAAGGATATATGAAAATAGGATGTATAGTTCTTCACGGAACTACTTGTTTGTGTTGTTCAAGGCACAGTCGTTTGGTCGAGCCTTTTCCTGGAACTCGGTTACATTCTGTTTGAGTTTATCAGTGTCGAAGCGAATAATTTGTATGGGCGTCTTGTTGGTGTATGCAGGGACCAGTTTGAATTTAATTATGGACATATAGTGGTCTGAAGCCACGTATATGCCTTTTTTAACCTTAACATTCATAATCTCAGGGCTGTTTTTCCTAGAGATTGCGAAGTGATCTATTTGAAACTCTCCGATGGCGTCGACAGGAGATCGCCATGTTGTCTGCTTTCTGGGAAGATGGCAAAAGTGTGTCGACATGATCTGCAAGTTATGGTTTTCGCAAATGGAGACCAATCTCTCGCCATTTTGATTGGTTATTTTGTGGGCAGGATAGTTTCCAATGATTTTCCTATACTTGTGTTCTCGACCATGTTGAGCATTGAAGTCCCCCATAAGAAGTTTAACATGGTGTTTTGGAATTTTGGCGAGCTTTTCATCGAGTAGGTCCCAAAAGTTATCCACTTCGTCCGTGTCAGATCTGTTCTTTTCATTTGTGGGGGCATGTGCGTTAACTAGGCTGTAGGTTTTGTTGGCGCATTTCATTGTTAATATGGATAATCGGTCATTAACTGGCTCAAAATTTGCGACCGACTTAAGGATTCTGGTTCTCGCAATTATACCATTTTTTTAATGGACCAGAACCTACCCGGTTCGGGTGTAACCAATATTATTTTTCTGTAGAATAAAATGATTGACTTTCTACGTATTTGGAATTTTATCATACACACAGAGTACACAGAAAACCAAACGCAAGAATACATATGAAACCAAAGCCAAAGATATGACTGGCCTGGATGCAACATATATTTTATTGTGCTAAGACGTGAGTTTATTAACATTTTTGTATTAATACCATATCTGTTGTGTGTCTACTATGAGTAATAAACTAAAACTTAGTGGGTCACAGTTTAGAAAACAGCGATAAGAAAAAGACGGAAGAAATGAAACAATCATAAAGCAGGTTCCTAAAATAAGAACTTTTTTTCACGAAATACGGAGTGTGGAAAAGTGAGTATTAATATTTTAAAAGCAATGAAAGTTTACCGTCAGTTTCTTCTGCTTGTGAAACTGAATTCGGTGATATGGACGATGTCGCTTCATTCATTTGTGGAACTGATTTGCAACGGGTTATGTTTGAAAATCAATCTGAAGTAGAAATATATTTGGAAAGTGGGGAAGATGATTTTGTGTTTGATTCGGATCCTGCTTTATGGAATGTAAATGCAGAACTACGAGATTATATATGTACTATTGGTGTGGTACAAAATTCACATTCAAACTTTAATCAATCTAATAGACAATATTCTGACAAATTTAGTTGTCTGTCAAAGAGATTATTTTTCAAAAAATTCCAAAATGGTGAAACAATAAACAGAAAATAGATGGTTTATTCACCATCAAAAGGATGCGTTTTATGTGTCCCATGTATACCATTTGGACACTCTGATAAGTCGGGCGCATTTCATAGTGGATAAAATGACTGGAAAAATGCGAATCGACGAGTTTTAGAACATGAAAATAGTTTCAATCATAAAGATAACTTAGAGAAACTAAAACTTAGAGGTAGTTTAGAAGGCGGTGTTGACAGCCAGTTTACTAAGGCTCTCGAACTAGAGATCCATTATTGGAGGGAGATACATAAGCGAGTAGTGGCGGCAGTTTAGCTGCTCAGGGTCTGGCATTACGTGGTACCCATGAACGCCTAAGAAATCTTCACAGTGGGAATTTCCTTGCACTATTGCAATTCTTATCTGAATTCAACCCTTTCATGGCGGAACATTTAAGGCAGTATGGTGATATAGGTTCCGGAACCACATCTTAAATTTCAAAGACAATATATGAAGAACTTGTTGCTTTTAAGGCAGACAAAGTTACAGACACAATTAGAAAAGAAGTAAAGGAAGCTAAATACTTTGGTATAGTATTAGTCTCCACACTGACCTTAGTACTCAGATATGTTGCCAGTTATGGCGTTCCAGTTGAAAAGTTTATTTTTTTGTGCCAAATGTGGGCCATAAAGCTGAGGAAATCGTCAAAGCAGTTCTAGAACTCTTTGGAAAACTTGAATTGGACATATCTAATTGCAGACGCTTCAAATATGTCTGGCGTGTATACCGGCGTTCAGGCTCGTATCAAGGAACTTTATCCCCTAGCGGAATATGTGCCATGCTCACCACATTCTCTAAATTTAATAGGTTCTTGTAGAGCAGAATCATGTACAGAGGCTATTTAATTTTTTGGATTGCTGCAGTCACTTTTCAATTTTTTTAGTGCCTCAACCCACAGATGGGCTATCCTGCTACCCTTAAGTTACAAAGCCTATCTAAGACTCGATGGTCTGCTCGTCATGACACATGCCGAGTAGTAAGTGAAAACAGAGAAGGTATTTTGGAAAGTTTGAATGAAATTTCTACTAACTGTGATGAGAAAGCTTCCACAAGGAATGAAGCCAATGTTTTGAGAGAAAAGTAGAACTCCATGGAGAAAACATTCATGTCAATTTATGGAGTACCATATTGGATAGGTTTAACAAGGTGAACATAAAACTTGAGCATGAAACTACAGAGCTAGGGAAGATTATCACTTACTATGAATCTCTTTGTGGGTTTCTTCAAGAAGCAAGAGAAACCTTCGATAGCCTAGACAAAGCAGCAAGAGACAAATGTGGCAGGAAGGAGTATGTAGCAGACAACCGACGCAAAAGGAAAATATCTATCAAGTTTGATGATTATAGTGGACAAATCAGTGACGTTGAATTCACAGGTTCTGATAACTTTCGTGTGAACACTTTCTATGTCATATTAGATAGCTTACATTCCGAACTCAAGAGACGTGGAAATAAATACACTCAACTATACAAGTTTGGATTTTTTGAAGTTGTTAAAGGACTAGAAGCCTTAGAAATCACCAAACATCCAGGAGAACTATTGAGATTGTACCCCAAAGATCTAGAGCCAGTTTCTGTTGACGAGTGTTTACATTTGAAACCCTTTTTGGTGAAAAATACTCCCAAACAAAATCAAAAGAAAAAAACAGCATTACTTTAACGGACATTATCAAGGTTTTGCGTCATTTTGATGCAGTTGAAATCTACCCAAACATTGACATTGCCTTAAGAATGGTCCTTAGTGCACCAGCAACAAACTGTACAGGAGAAAGATCCTTCTCTGCCCTTCGTCGTGTGAAGAACTACTTAAGAGCTTCAACCAGCCATGAGGGATTGACATCATTAGCCCTGCTCAACATCGAGGGAAGACTGAATCAAGAGGTGCCTTATGATGATATCATAGACACATTCGCTCGAAATAAAAGCAAGAAGGAAGGTTTTATAAACTGACTTTGAAGTAAAATTGTCTCACATCACTTATAAAAGAACTAAGTCCTGCTTTTTTATCAAGTGGTTTTCCGTAAATTGTTTTGTTATACGCTTCTTTTTAATCTTGTTGCACTTCAAAATTTTATTTTTACAGTTCAAAAATAGATTAAACAGACTTTTACTACTTATGATTTTTTTAAACCAATTTCGTATAATTTGATGATTTAAATTAAACTTTCAAACATTTTGACACTTTTCCAATTTATATTGTGGCCAACATTTTCCAAGAAATGTTTCGCAACAGCAGAGTTTTCGACTTCAGCTTTAGAACAGGAATGTTTTACGATTTATTGGGAGAACATTTTAGTCTTGAATATTAATATCAGTTTAATTTGAATAATTCATTATGCATAGTAGTAGGTTGTATGATGTAGTGTATATGTATATCTGAATATCTGTAAGTGTATAATGAGCCTTAAATGATTTAAACATATTTTAATATCTCGTTGGCCTGTTTATTTATAGTTTATAAATACACATATAGAAACAGTTCATTCTCCCATAATTTTAATTCAATTCATTGATTTTACTTCACGATACATTAGAATAAAATAATAATTACTTTCACAAAGTCCTTTATCAGGTCTAAATTCTCGCTCCTTCACGAATGGTATGAAGAGGGGGCGGCAAAAACTCACAGGCCTAGGAGCGCATAAAATCTAAAACCGACCCTGCATATTCCCATGCCAGTAAAGTTTACAGTGAGGACGACGTATTCCCATATCACTAACATTTACTCTGATGACATTATTTTGCCATATCATTAACGTTTACTTTCGTGACGCCATAGTGCCATATCTCCATACCATTGTCCAGCTCTGTATAGGATATTCACCTGGCGTAACGGCCTAATTTCCGTCGTACTCAATCTTTTCCTAGAATTAATTATTTTATGTTGTGTAACTAAAATTTGCTAACACATAAAGCGATACATTTCGTTCGTGTTATGTGATATATAACCTTGTTTTTTTATAGTCCATGCTCAAGTGCGTGACCCCCGAAAAGAGGATTGTTTTCATATTTGGAGAGGAACCGATTCAATCATACAAGTTCAAACCGCTCAACGGTGAGCTACGAATCCCAGTTTTGGTGGAAGTTTACAGTTGATCATGAAACTCTTCATTGAGTTTACAGCTATCTGCTGGCTTTTCTTGGGCATCATTGTGCATGATGTGATAGCATCCTTCATGCTGGCGGTAAGTAGCCCATCCTTTCCATATTTAAATGGAAATATTTCTGCAGTAATTGAAAACAGCTCCAATACTTGAGCAACCAATGAGATACCGATATTTCCAATTACTGTAAATATATTCACTCAGTCAAAATTAAACTGTACTTTTCTTTTAATGAGTTATAGCTACTTTCTGCCTCCACACATTATAGAGCAAGGTGTATCACCTAACCCCGAGCCTACCGTGATTGTTCCCTCCAATTACTAAATTTATTATCTTTATTATCTGCGAATAGGTATAACCTTCCCAGGCGATGCCACTGATTGCATTGAACACGGAAACAGTTGTTCTGTGCTCAGTTAGCGTGAAAAATGCAGAATCCCTGTCCGTCACAGCGGTTATCCGGCTCTTTTGTACCCCTTCGTATGTTTCGCACGCCATAGACCTCATCGCACTGCACATTGCTAGCTAGTTCATAGAATGGAACAACGACTCATTATAATTTATTTCACAATTGCCCTCGAGATGGTAGACACAGAGAACAAAGATAAGATTAACACCCATCTTCAGAAACACAAATTTTCAGGCGACATGGCTCACAGAAAACCAATAGGGATTTTAGATGAATTGAGAAAGCTGCCTTCGGACCGAATGAAGAGGTACTGGACAGTTCGTAAGAACCAAACAGTACCGTACAACCTTTTAAGGAGACTGCAGTTGACGACTCAATTGGTACAATGCGACCTTTAAAGTTAATAATAATAATAATAATAATAATTGGGGATTAATAGCGCAAGGCTGTCGTCCACTCCATTTTTCTGACATAGTCATGTTCTTATTTTGTCTAGTGAGGGGCATATTACCTCCTGTAGTATTTTAACATCATTAATTCATTATAACAATTATAATCAACACCGCTAATATCTGATTCCATTACATATCCTCAATCAATATTTTGAAAGACGACTGAGCTTCATTTAGGAGTTAGCTATGTATTTGGAGTGTACTAAAGTGTGTGTTCTTGCGATATTAGTCTGATAACTTGTGTTACTATGTTGTTTGTAGTAAGTAGTCTATGTAACATGTAATGATGTAGCGTAACCAATGTAACATTTTTTGTAAAGTACAATCTGATTGTATAAAAGAACTGCACGCTTCTGAATTAATATTCCGCAAGTTGTAACACGACAACTCTATTGATCGCTTATATTATTTTCAATCAGTTACAGCTTGGAAACAATATATTTTCAGATAAGTTTACTTCACTTCCTCAACACAGTGTTGATAACAAAAACAGCTTGATGATAATAGGCTTTATGATAAGTTTTCATTTCAATTCATTTAGTGCAGTATTATTGGACAAACGATCAATATTTGTTTTTCACACTTGCAGATTTTTACTGTTTATTTCTGTTCACATTTATAGATTTTTTCAGGGGCTTGCCACTTAGGTGTTTCATAATAACCACTTGACTTGAGGTATCGAAAAACATTTAGAGAAATTAACATAAAAATATCTACTTTTGAACAAACTTGTAGAAATTTGCTTATTTTAGTGATTATTTCCCTATGCTGGGGCTTATCCCTTTAAGTGATTCTCAACAGTAATACACCAAGCCTTCGTGGATTAGTTGGAGGAAGATGGCCATTTATTGAGTGACTTTGTGATCTTGCAGCCTTGTTGATGGTAATACGTTCAGGGGTCAGCCTTCTTTTTTATCTATTTTCATTTAAGAAAAAATTGGCTTATGAGATTACCTTTTGCCCGTGTGTCTTTCTGTGTGACCGTGTGTGTGTGTGAGAGGACTTTTGTGTGTCCCCCTAATAACTTCTAAAAGGCTGGAGTGATTACAATGAAACTCGGTAAGTTCATAGCACTATTCCGGGCAACGTCGACCGTACCCTTGCGTTTTAACTATCGAAGCGCAGTGAAACTTGATACGCGATATGCTTATACAAATTTTAATTCATTTAATAAAGGTCCATTTGAATATTTGAATTTCACGTCGCCGCCATATTGGATTTGTGCTCGCCAGGTTATTGAACGTCCCATAGGTGAACTTATGCTTATAGCCTCTATACATTTACAAAATTTCGCACATCCGCCATCCTGTGGTTATGACAATAATTTAAATTTCAGTACGATTGCTGTAGTACATTAATAGATATTGAGAACCGTTTAAATGTTAGTGATACGGGCATATGTCGTCAGCACGTTAAACGTAACTAATATAGGAATATGTCGTCGTCACGGTGAACGTTACTGATATGGTAATAATTTGTTACGTCTCACCAATCCAACATGGTGGCTGTGCGAAATATTTCACCAGCATTCAATATCTCCGAAACTATTACCGATATCACCCTGGAATTTTGTACGGTGATAAAGGGAACTATTGGACGTTTTAAAATCCCGCTTTTATTTCTTGTGTCATAATCATGCGATTGAAGTTTGAATAAAACACCTACACAATAATCTTCATGTAATGCAGCCTTGTTGATGATAATACGTTCAGGGGTCAGCCTTCTTTTCTTTTAATGATATTTCCTTCCTTCTGCACAAGGCCCGCAAGGAGGCAGGGTGTGTGTAGCCCCACCACTTCTGGTGCACCCTAGATAATGCTACACACTCAAGAGCTCACGGTTGGTGAATTCGGGAGTTGGTGACCCTGAGGGTTTCCTGAGCTGGATCCAATTTTTACCCTTTTTCCACTGACTTTGGGGCGGATCCTCTCCTCTTTCCCTTTCCTATCTGCAATTCCTGGCTCTCCGTCCTTCCAAGTCCCTCAATCCTCGAGGGTTGAGGGCTTCCCTTTTTATCCTGGCGTTTATTTACATTATTATTCGTTTGTTTTCCATTTCATATTCTAGCATGTAAGCATGCAGTTAGTTTTAGTTATTGTTTACATCACATCATCATTATCACTATCACCCAAACCATTAGGGGCCAATGACCTAGACGTTAGGCCCCTTAAAACAAAAATTATCATCACCTTCATATTTCTAAAGTTACGTAAATCCATGAAATGCAAAACTCAAATCGCGTTTTTGTTTCTTCGTATAATTAAATTCAAATATGGATCTATTATATATAATCCAAAATTAACTCATCACCGCAGGGCTCAAACCACTAGACCTAGAAAGCTGAAATTTTGCATGTTGGTTGATCCGAGTATGTAGAGGCTCACTAAGAAACGGGTTTTGAAAATTCTATTTGTAAGTGACTTTTTTTGGCCCTTTGGCACTGAGCATCCAATATTGACTCATCATCGCAGGGCTCAAACCACTAGACCTAGAAAGCTGAAATTTTGCATGTTGGTTGATCCGAGTATGTAGAGGCTCACTAAGAAACGGGTTTTGAAAATTCTATTTGTAAGTGACTTTTTGTGGCCCTTTGGCACTGAGCGTCCAATATTGACTCATCATCGCAGGGCTCAAACCACTTGACCTAGAAAGCTGACATTTTGCATGTTGTTTGATCCGAGTATGTAGAGGCTCACTATGAAACGGTTTTTGAAAATTCAATTTGTAAGTGACTTTTTTCGGCCCTTTGACACTGAGCAAGGACAGTCGGTACAAAGATCGGATTTAGCTCATTTTAAGGCGCCAGATACGAGAAACAATACTCGGAGGTCCTATAAGGACCCCGAAACACACTTTTTAAGTTCCTAAAATGAACGGTTTCGGATATATTCCCAAATAACTGTGTTCCCTCTGAGAAACAGATCAACGTTACTATGGCAACCGATGCAATTTCGCAGACCGGGGATAGTTTTCTGGCAATATCTCGAAAACCGTTCGTTTTAGGGCCTTAAAACGCGGGGTTCGTAGAAGTGGAAACCACGAACATTGCTCCTAGGATTGATATGCGTAAAATGAGATATATTTTATTTATAGAGGTGGTTTTTGGGGTCAGATACGAGCGTGATTTTGAGTCTAATTTTATACTCTTTGAGCTGGTTATTGTGAGCGAGATTTCGGATCTTTGCGCTATTTTACAATGTTAAGATGCTTTCTATTTTTCACGGTATGCTTTCATTTTCTTTATAAATTTGATTTTTGTTAACTGAATATTTCTGTTTGCCAATATTTATCTGCTCTTTTTCGTTTTTTACCGTGATCAGCAACCCATATTCACAGACGAATGTGTCGTATTCTACCGGCTGTCACATTAAATTATAATTTTTTCTTAATTACTCTTACTGAGGAATTGGGCAAACTTATTTCAATAAATTTGGTATTTTTTCTTTCACGGCCATTGAAATCCCGCACAAGGCACGCCTTATACCTATAAAAGTTGCTGAGTTGGACTAATGGTGCAGCAGAAAAGAGGAGAATTGAAGCTTTTGAAATGTGGTGATACAGGAGAATGATGCTCAGATGGGTAGATAGGGTAACAAATGAAGAGGTATTAAGACGAGTGGGAGAGGAGAGATGTTTCTGGCGACTGCTAATGAAGAGGAGAGATAGGAGGGTAGGACACATATTAAGACACCCAGGAATAACAAGATTGGTTATGGATGGGAGGGTCGAGGACAAGAACTGTAGGGGTAGAACAGGGTTAGACAGATTGCCTCGGATGTAGGGTGTGGTAGCTATGTAGAGATGAAACGATTCGCTCAGGAAGGGGAGACATGGAGGGCTGCATTAAACCAGTTAAAGAACTGAAGACTCAAATAACAATCAGGATTTTTAATTACTTAGAGAGGCATGTGAAGCGAAAGGGTTGTTGTAGAATTTCAATCCCTGGGATGTATCACTGGAAGAGACTGCATAATGTACATCAGCGGCCAAGGTGAGAGATATTTTACTATAGGTCTATTAATAGCGATATATTGACTTTCAAATCATCAATACGTATGGCAAAATTACACCCAGAATAGCTTAAGGAAGAATACTTTTAATTCCCCATATTCCGATAGATTTACCATTCCAGTGCGCGAGAGTGCAGTTCCCTCTTCAAACAATATTCGCAATTTCTTTAACAAAGCGCAATGACAAACACTTAACAGGAGCACGTGTATATTTAGACAAAACCATTTTTTCCCATGGGCAACGGTATGTGGCGTGCTCGCGAGCATCCGGAAAACAAAATCGTTATGTCTCAGCAGAAGATGGCAAAACCAAAAACGTAATTTTAAAATGTGTTAACATTATGTAACATCGAACCCTGCAGACTTTCACAACTCTATAAAATTCCCACTTTGCTGCTCATATCAATATACTGTACGTATCAGAATATTCAGAATTAGAATGGACCCATCTTTAGCCGCAATTGCTGTAATAGAATAGACCAATTATCAGCAATAATGCATCGTCCCCATTGTCTTGATCGCAGGCGAAGCCGCGGGTACCTGCTAGTATATATATTGTAATTTCATTAATTAATTTTATGTTCGACCCTCACTATTATGTGTCAGATAACTGTATCATAATGATGGTCATTATAACACTGTTTTCCATTATGATACAGTTTCTCCAGCCAATCAGAGCTCGTTCATTGACCAATTAGGTAACGATAACTTCGCGCATGCGCTCAAAATCCAACATGTCGGACATAAACACAACATCGAACTATAATAAATTACCGACATGGAATACCCACCGTCCATATGTTCGCGTAAATAAACTGGCGAATATGAGACAAGAAATAGCACTGTACCTTAAAATCACCAACACTAATTTCTACACAGCGCATTGTCTTCAAATGACTGCGGTGACAATATTACTGAGGGACGGCTGATGTAAACATATGGCTGCATATGGCATTGCAAGCCCACAGAGCGCATGCGTCGGTCGTTCAAAGCTCTTGAAAGACAAAGATATAACACCCAATGCTCGCTCTGCGATCACAAAATTCCAGTAGCTGACTCTCAACAGATATTTATGAATATTTATGTTAAAACATATAATAAAGTTATAATTATCGTCGAACATAAACAGTCGTATGCAACTCGCCTGTAATGGTAATTAAGACACTCGTATGGAAATTATAAAACTCGCATACGCTCGTTTTATAAAAAATACTCGTGTCTTAATTATAGCCATTATAGGCTCGTTGCATAATGTACTATTATGCTTATCATGACACTGTGTTTTAAAAATCTCCTATCAGTGAAAATGGTGGTAATCGTCTCCTGTAAGTTGGAGTTAGGATGTTTTCGAAATAAATCATATATTGATATACGTTTTGAGTGACATATGAACATTTAAATGGTTAAAGCACAACAATGTATACCTACATTTCACATAATGATCGTAATGATAGTACAGCATTTATTATAGCATTTAAATGAACAAAATGCATTTTAAAATAATGTTCAGAAGGGACTGTTATGATAACAGTAATGGAAAACTGATCAGCGATTTTGCTAAGCATTGCTAGCGAAACGTAGTTTTTATTCTGAGCACTGCATCCAACACAAAATAGAATCAATACTTTAATATGTAGATCCTCAGCACAAAAAAAATCCCCGTCATATCACGTGATGTCAGGAGAGCCAGTGGATTGGTCAACATGGATATAAGACACACTGGAAATAAACACACGTTGGAGATATGTCACTTTGCAAATAAACTTAGTTTTTCTGTTTGATAATATGGAATATAAGACGTAATGCGACTTGAAACCTCAGCTGTACGTTGAGAGAACCTATAAACTTGCTTATGAAAGAAAAACTTTAAAATCGTCAATTTTGGATTTACGTCACTTTGGAAATAACCTCTTCATTTGTGGTATTCGGTAGTGTATTTGTAGAGCAATTTTACCTTGTAGATTTGTCCTCTAGGATCTGATGATGCTTGCTTGACGAGTGAAACAATCCATCCTGTATTTTATCCCACCTCTTTTAATCCGATCCAAGTAACATTAATCACATATAATTTCTTTCACATTTTCCAAAATTGCGATTTTACTTCTGTTTACCATCTGAAAGTCACAATATCAATTGTGTATTGTCACGAAAAAGATAATTCTGGTCCGTTATTGGAGATTTCTAATATCCTCTAGTTACAGGACGTTAGTATGTCAATTAAAATGTATTCACCGCGGCCCACATTTTAAACGAGTGTGTGGATATTGTTGATTTACGAAGAAAACTTGGTTTGCAGATGACACTTGAACATAAATTAGCCGATGACATGGTGGCTACTGGTCTCATCATCCTCTTAATAAGTGAGAGTGGGTTAGGGCTGACAATCTAAATTTTCAAGTGATCATTAACTCAAAGACTTTGTTCTATTTGGAATTCTGATTTTTTGATTTTCCGTAATTTTTGTTTATGAATATATTTATTTGTTTCAATTTATTTGATTATATTTAGGTCATTTTAATGTTTAGGCGTCCACCACTCAATTTCAGCGTACTCTAAATTAGTATAATTTAATCTTTGAAACCCTTTATAGGTCTTTGGGATAATATCTTGCCACCATGTATGTATAGAACCCATTTGAATACAAGCAGTTGGACATGTTTCCACAAGCTAGCTGCACAGGAACATTGAAAACCTATTAATTTGATGTATACTGTCACCTGAAACCCAAGATTGCCACGGTGGGTGAGCGGTTACTGTGTCGGATTACTGACCCCAAGCTTGCAGGTTCGCTCCTGGTCATGGTAAGTGATTCTTGAAAGGCAGGAAAAATCACGATACGCATATCGTACGATGTTGGCATGTTAAAAAACACACATTTGAATTCAGTAGGCCGTGTTCATAATGGCAAAATTAATCTCGGGATTTTCCGCCAACACAAAGTTCCCCATTTCTCTACTACAGGGTGCCCGAGAATCTTCTCCGCAGTGGTTACGTGCAGCTGTGAGTGGTTGAGTCATGAGTTTAGTTGGCTGCACTGCACTGTGTCCTTCAAAGCGGGACTCTCCCGTGTGGGCTGTCAGTGTGAATTGCGATAAGCCACCGAGCCTGCAGTGTGTATTACAGTAAGCGAGCGTTCAGATAGATTATTGGAAGAGTAAACAGTATACAGGCGGTAATGTTTACTACTGAAGAGAGAGTTCTTTTGGTAGAATACGTTTTTCGCGAATGCGATCGGTATACAGAAAATGTAAAATTAAGATTTCAGGCGCGGATTCCTAATTCAAAGTGTCCAAACCGTGATACCGGTTGGGATTTGGTAAGTAAATTTCGTGTGACTGGCTCTGTTCACGATGTACCAGGAACAGGTAGGCCTACGCTTTCAACAGACGAAAACTTGATGAAATCTCCGATATAATGCTGCGTAGTCTAAGTAAATCAACATGAAAATTAGCTCAACAAACAGGAATCTCTATGTCGACAGCACATAAAGCTGTAAGAGACAAGCTTCAGTTGTTCCCTTGTAAAGTTACCGTGGTTCATGAATTTAAACAAACTGATTACGGGTAAAGAGTGATGTACTGTGAATGGTTCCAGCATCTGTTATGAATGGCTGTGGTGAGTACAAAGTTTACTGTTTATTTGTTATGATGCAAGCAGCAGCCGTGCTACCTACCTAAGTGCTGGAGCTAGCTCTCGCAGACGCATGTAGGCGCTGCGGAGAACATTCCCGGACTCACTGTAGAAAGTGCTATAGTGTCAAGGAGCTTAGATATCTAACCTCCTTGACTTTCATAGTGCTTCAAGGAACAACAAAATTTGACATGCAAGCTGTCCTCCGGGTGTCAAATAACAAAGCTTGCATCCGGCACCTGAGGCCATACGATATTATTATTATTGCCTGAAACCAAAGTTGGGATGCATATATCCAAGTGGTCTCCACAGTGCACGTGCTCGCCAATTTGGTTGTGTTGGGTGAATGTAAAGCATTGTTTTGTAGAAGAAGGTCTCTTAATTTCAAAGTTGGGTACCGTATTATTGATATAGATGTTAATAATGGATTTGGTCACTGAGGAAATATCCAGTATTTCAGCTAGAAAGGTAATAATGATTCTGTTTAGGGTGTTACCCATAGTTTGGAAGATTCTTTTCATTAAATTATTTAATTAATTTTCTGTGATTTTAGTATATAATATTTAGAAATTATTGAATTATATTTTGAGCATACTAACTTTTAACATTCAAAAATCACTTTTTTGTGCAGTTTAACACAAAGTTGGTATAGGTCATTGAACGTGTGAATTAGTTGTAATGCCTGGGCCATATTTTTGTGTGTGAGCGCTCATGTTGCATAGAAGTGTTTCTCAGAAGAATTGGTTTCTAAATTGAGTAGAAATGGTTAGATAGTTATTTTAATTTTCACTACAGGGTGATAACTACTCAAGCCTGAATGAGGAAAATTAGAGATTGGTTGAATGAGGTACCGAGTGTTGATTAAGACTCCATGCTGTTTTTTTTTAATTATAGAGCGTGATGTGTTATATAAACCTCATTTTTTAGTGATGACCACAGTATCATCATTATTATTGATTTAAGCCCACTACGGAGCGCTTATGACTAGTTCTTCGATGCTCTTTTCCGTTCCCAATATCTCTTGAGCCCTGCTGATAATTTCTCCTTTCTCTCCTGCGAAAGGGGCTTCCGACATTTAGAGACTCTAGGTGGTGGGGTCCAAGATTCTACCATAGCACAAAATTTAGAACGATCTTCTACATCAAGGTCAGCTATTCCAGCCGAATCCAAGTCCTTTAGTGCTTCATTAAGCCACAGGCTTCCAGTCTTACAGTATCATCATAATTTGTAGGAGGGAAATTATTACCCTATTGCCCATGTAAGAAAACATACTGTTCGGAATGGCCAGTGAGATAATAATTTCCAACCCCTTATTTCGTACAATAGAATTTACACTCATAAAACAATCGCATATTCCTACTCATCTAGGTTGGTTGGTTCCTCAGTTTAGGGGCTGCGACAATGGCGTGGTCGGTAACATGCTGAACTGCTATGCCCAGGATCGTGGGTTCAAACCCGGCCGAAGTCGTCGGATTTTTAAGGGCGTTAAAATCCTTCAGTATGCCTTCCTACAGAGGGGAAGAAAAGACGGTGGGCCCATGTCATAGATTTATGGCATGTAAAAGAATTTACTATAATTGGTAGTGTGTGGCTAAATTTGCAGGTTATTTGGTGAGAAACTCTTTATCAAGTTCCAACGTTCGTCACTATGCGACAGTGGCGTCTGGTAGCCAAATTTGGAACTACTTTAAATTGAGGTTGTCGTCAGGAAGAGCATCGGGCCGTAGAAACCATCAGCAACGTGGAATTTTAACGCATCTCATCCCCGACCCCATTGGAAACATAGACATAGACATTTTGTAAGAGTGAGTTGTCACAACGGGGCCAAAAGGGCAGGTGTTCGAACAAGGAATGTTCAGCCCATTCATTTACGAATGCACCTTGTTTTACAGCGGTAAGCATATTGTATGAGCATTTCGGTTCCCTCGATATCGTTTTAAAGCTCATAGTGCAGGCTATTAATTCCATCCGAAGACATCTTTACGAAGCTCCAACATAAAAATTAATAGTTAGTTATTTATTGTTGTTTTAAGGGGTGGAACTACGAGGTAATCTGCCCCTAATTAATAGTTACTGTGAAACACAAAGACAATGACCGAACTTGTGCTTTCAATGCAATGCTAAAGAAATCTAGGAATCTGCAATAATACTCAAATTTGCTAATGAATAGTATCGAATACATCTTTGAGATAACTAGAGTAGAAACTAGAAAGTGAAGAATACCGAGAAGATCAGCGCAGGTTGACACATTCCGACCTTACCGTCCAGTTTGGTGTGGGGGGGGCAATGAAACATGAATCAGGCAACGTCCACTGTTAGAATTTTCCTAATTGACTCCCGTGGAGAGAAGCTATTAGTGCAGCTCGGTATCACCCTTTACACGATGCTAGACGCTATTGACGTGTTACATAACTAATATATTCTCAATATACAAAGTGATTTTGTAATTCATCTGGCAGTAGTGTCCGCATGCTGGATGGAACATCCATCACTTGGTTTCGAGTTCCACCCAACGCACAAGTGTACACCTTTTCAAGATACCTCTCAAACAATGTGTTGAGATGTTTGAGAGTGGTGAGTGTTCTGCTAAATAAAACCAATTACTATCATTTAGACTTTCACGGCCCGTGATACTATTTATAATGTTGAATTTTGGGCTTTTGCCGTGTTTTATTATATTAAATTCGACGGATTTCGAAAGATACCATACGTCAAATGATTGCTAAGAGAAAGTAACAAAGAACTTATGAAAGGTGCCCATAGATGGACGCCATTATAACCCCATGTTAGGGACAACGAAAAGCTGCAGTGTATTACTTTCTCAGGTTTCTGATAATAGGTAGCCAGGATAAACTGAGATTTTCGCCCGAGTCGCGGTTGAAATTATCTGGGTGTTGACGTATTTCAACCGCCTCCCTGATGATTCTGGGACGATATTGCTTTATACGGGCAAGAAAATCCACTCCTTGGAACATGACATCATGGCCAGGTGTTAACGCATGATCCGCAACAGCTGACTTATCAAGTTGAATGAGCCTGATACATCTATTATGTTCCTTAATGCGAGTGCATATTGTTCTCGAAGTCCGCCCGATGTAAACCTCGCCACAAGTACAGGGAACTCTGTAGATACCCGGCTGTTGCAATTTAGGCAAACTGTCCTCAGTTGGTCGCAGGAGTTGGCTAATCTTAACAGAAGTTCCAGATAGAGTCCGTATGTTGTACCGACGTAGGATTTTAGCAATATGATCCGTCGTGTTATGTATGTACGGTAGGTAAGCAGTACCTCTTATATCTTTTTTCTCAACTGACGTCCTATTATTAATCGTTGGTTTCAGAACCGTAGAAATCAAAGCTTTGCTATAACCGTTGCTCTCAAAGGTGGTCCCCAAGGTATTAATTTCTTATTGTAAAGAAACCTCTTCCCAAATCATCCTAGCCCTGGTAGTTTGAGTTGTAAGGATGTCATGTTTCTGGGCAGGGTGATGGTGAGAATTTGCGTGGAGATATCTATTGGTGTGTGTTGGCTTGCGAAAAACGCTGTGTCCTAAAGATCCATCCTCTTTCTTGGTGACGAGAACATCTAAAAAAGCTATTTTGCCGTCAGATTATTTTCCCATGGTGAAACAAATAGGGGTGCTGGAGATTAAAGTGATCCAGGAAATGGCTAATATTTTCCTCACCTTCCGTCCAAACCACGAACGTATCATCCACATAAAGCCACCAGATCTTCGGTTTGAAAAGAGCCGACGACAAAGCTTTCTCTTCAAATTTCTCCTTGAAGAAATTAGCCACAACAGGAGAGAGAGGACTACCCATGGCACACCATCAGTCGGCTTATGAAAATTCCCATTCCTTAGAAAGTTGGAGGAGGTCATGCAGTGATAAAAATGTTTTGTGGTGTCTTCAGTAAAAAAGCCATTAATGAAATACATAACACCATCAATTGGTACTCTCGTAAACAGAGACACCACGTCGAGACTCACAAAGATATCACACGGCTGAAGTGTTATAGCGTTCAACATTTCAACGAAGTGTGTGGAATCCTGAATGTACGAAGCGTGTTACCCAGAAGCGGCTGATGTAGTCTACCTAAGAATTTGGAAAGGGCATATGTAGGAGAACCAATCGGACTAACAATAGGTCTAAGAGGAACACCTTCCTTATATATTTTAGGAAGACCATAGGGTCTCGGAGGAATAGCATCCCCTGGAAGGAGAGTCTTCGCTGCATCTTCTGGAATAGAAGATTGCATGATCAATTTGACGGAGACATTTGAGTAGCGAGTAGAAGGATCACGACTATTAATCCTATATACAGGATCTGATTACAAAGACGAGATATTGGAATGATAATCAACCTTATCCATCACCACTGTCGCGTTACTCTTGTCAGCGGGGAGAACGATAATATCAGAATTGTCCCTTAGATCTATTGATGTGTGTTGGCTTACATAAACGCTGTGTCCTAAGGATCCATCCTCTTTCTTGTTGACGAGAACTTCTAAAAAAGGTATTTTGCCGTCAGATTCTTCTTCCATGGTGAAACAATTAGAAGGGTGCTGGAGATTAAGGTGATCCAGGAAATGGCTAAGATTTTCCTCACCTTCCGCCCAAAAAACGAATGTATCACCCACATAACGCCACCAGAACTTCGATTTGAAAGGAGCCGACGACAAAGTTTTCTCTTCAAAGTTCTCCATGAAGAAATTAGCCACAACAGGAGAGAGAGGACTACCCATGGCCACACCATCAGTCTGCTCATAGAAATTCCCATTCCATAGAAAGTAGGAGGAGGTCATGCAGTAATAAAAATGTCTTGTGATGTCTTCAGTAAAAAAGAGAGACATAACACCATTAATTGGTACTCTCGTAAACAGCACACCACGTCGATACTCACTAAGATATCACTCGGCTGAAGTGTTATAGCTTTCAACTTTTCACCGAAGTGTGTGGAATCCTTAATGTACGTAGGCGTGTTACCCAGAAGTGGCTGACGTTGTCTAACTAAGTATTTGGAAAGGGCATATGTAGGAGAACCAATCGTACTAACAATAGGTCTAAGAGGAACATCTTCCTTATGTATTTTAATAAGACCATAGAGTCTCGGAGGAATAGCATCCCCTGGAAGGAGAGTCTTCGATGCATCTTTTGGAATAGAAGATTGCTTGATCAATTTGACGGTGATATTTGAGTAGCAAGTAGTAGGATCACGATTATTTATCCTATATTGTGCCCATCAGAGGAGCTATCAGGCTTGCCAACAGCCGAAACGACATCCCTAACACGTCACCTGCCGGACCCATGTGCCATGAGGATTGGGTGAATTTCTTATAGGCCATAGCGACACGAGAATCCATGGTTCAGGGGATCCGTGGTAACATGGATGCTAAAAATCATAGAAAGCCCAAGAAAATACACCTCCTAAAGCTAGACTGAGAAATAAACTTCCAGACTTAGGTAAAACTTGTAGAGATATTTATTCAAAATATTCAGACAACTAGCCTAGTTCGAAGGGTTTCTATCGGCTAATCCGCAAACTAATAAATAAATAAAAATAAAATATCAGAACCCTAACTGTGGTGTATTTTTGCAAATACACGGAGAGGAAGAATTAGCTTTTGCTGTTCATTACTTTATATCAGTCCATTTATTTAAATTTCTTTCCCGCACACACCAACATCAAACTGTTACCACCCGTTTGCCCCGTGCATTTGTTCATTTTTTCTGTCAGTTTTTTACAGAAACGCATATTCCGCTGAACCAGCCTGACAGCGTCCCATCGCTGCCTTCCGAACTTCCATTGCTTCAAACCATGAAGACTTCTCAATTAATACGCAGGGCGTCGTGTTCTTCACCAACCAACTACTCCATGAAGACACCGCTCCAAGAAGAATTTTGTTTTTGTCAAGTTTTTTCATGTTTATGTACAACCTCCTTGTTTCCTCCCCTACTCGCCCGCTTCCCCCTCTTCTCCCCTCCTCCTACCGCTCTCTTCACCGCACGCGCAGCCCGCTCGCTCAGTCACTTCACTTTTACACTTCGTCTCGACTTGTCTCCGCGTCGTGAGCAACTGCTCACCCTCACAGTGCACTCAACTTCTTGTTAAACATGCCGTCTAGGCTGGTTTGCTTTCGCTGCATCTATCAGCCCTCCCTTGTACGTCGGAAGTCGACCCAGTCAGTTAGAGCTCCACTAAAGCTCGCCTCCTCAACTCGAGAGGCAAACTTTAAAATTCTACGCCATGTTAGAATTTTAGTATCAACCGTCAAAGGGAACATCGCCTTCGCCATGAAGCAAAGCTAAGTACTACTTCTACGTTCTTCAACTTAATTTAATTGATTTTAAATAGCTACATTCCTTTTAGTGATCATTTTATAGGCAGTGTGAGATTTCTATATTCGGGGCAATAATCATCCTTCGCGGGATTTTCTATTTTGGGCTTTTGTCTATCTAAGGCAATCTTAACAGGAAGCAGCATTTCTTATGCTTATTAAATGAGAGATTTTCTCACAACGTGGGATATCATTAAATTACCCACTGTCTCTAGAATACTTAACTCTTTCCACCGCTGGACTAACTTTTGCCCAATTCTTCAGTCATGATTGCTCTGGAACCTTCCAGAATCTGCACTCTATCTACCAGTTATACTGTCATGTATTTTCCACTCAAATATGGGAATACATTTTCAAACTAAGGAATCATCCTTATGAACTACTAATCAATATCTAATTTTTCTTCCTCCGTTGGGATTTTCTCTGGCGCATTGAACTATAATCTACAACTTTCTCAAGCAATAGACTCTCGCAAATCTAGTGTAACTAGTTAGTTTCCACCATTGCAATAACTTTCTTTGCCATAAACTCTTTGTGCTACTACAGTGAACTTTTCAATTATATTAACAGACTATAGTGAAATCAGTGCTTGTTCAACCTTTCATCCGCGTCGCGTTCGTCCGAATACAATAAATACGGCCATGAACACTTTTCCACAATCCCATTTGATCTTTCCCAAACCCTTTACTAAGAAACCAAAATAATAAAATTGTTACTTTAGGTCATTTTTCAATGAGGTGTCACTCTCAATAAGTGCCCTCCCTCTCTTGCTTTATGTACAACGAATTAATGTCTGTAAGACTTCGTGTCCAGTACACGCCTCAAATTGTATTGTTTCTCCTTTCTAATGAGGGAATCCAATTCTTACAACACATAATTGAGTTATCTCTAGGTTTCACGAAAGGGAAACTTGCCCCATTTGTCTCGTGATCCCTACTTAAACGTAGGGGTTCTAGAAACTTCCTTTCGATTGTTCTCTCAGGTTTCACTATAAGTGACCTGCCCTATTTGTTTAATCCAACCAAGTATTTCAGCATCAATATAAGAAGTTATAGAAACTTCTATTTTATTCTTCCTGCTTTTTGTTGTTGTTACATTCGAAGTTGTTACTCTTTCTAAGATATACCTAGAAATTCTTAAAGTACTTACCTTGAACTTGATTTATTGTCTAACTTTAATTACGTTAGTTATCTTTAAATTTTTCATTTATTTATCTTCGTCATTTCAAAATCTTACGAAGATTTTAATGCATATAAAAGGTTTGAAACCAAAAGAATTGTTAATTGCCTGGCGCAAGCTTTAGACGTTTTCGGAGGTCTGCGACTCCATTTGTTACAAAATCAAAATTATATATTTGTTACAAAACTACTACCCAACATTGTTAAATAAATTAATATTTGTTCTTTTGATTTATCATTTCTCTAACATAACGGTTAGGCAAGATCCTGTCTTCCTTGACTCTTCCCACTTAATGCAAATAAATCTATTGATAGGGTGTTCACCACTTGTTGCATTTGTGCAAGAACTCTCAGTCATAACTGATGTCAAACTCTCTTCCTATTTCTACAACCTTTTTCTCCGGTCCGAAACCCACATCCTTTTTTTTCGTCATCTTCCCTGGGGGTTAGGTTATTCCCAAGCTAATAATCTACCCAAAATTTGGTCCCAGAAACCCGGGAGAGTCCATTTCTCAGAGTCTATTTATGAGAATCTATTCGTTATTTATTGTTCAAAGTCCATTTGACAATATTTTGCAAATCATTTATATCTTCTTTGAATTTTTCAGCTATAACTTCGCAGTGCAAAGCTGGTGAAGGTGATAGAGGTCGTTCCTGTCTTCTTCAGCCTGTCTTACTTGCAACCTGTCTTCTGCTGCCAACCTGACAGCATTTTCAAAATCTCGCTACAGTTTCGTATGTTACACGTCAATTTACCTATTTTCAACTTGCCAACTGAAAAGGATGAAAATCTCATTGCCAGACGTTCTTCCTACAAAGGACAGCTCGCCAGATTTAGAAATTTCGTTAATAAAATAAATCCCGCCGATTGTGACCTAGACGTCTTGACACAACGCCTTAAGTTGTACGAACGGTCCTATGATTACTATGATCAAATTCAAACCGACATTGAATCCTCTTGCCCAGAACTTCAATCGGATCGGGACGAGGTTGAACCCTTGTATTTTGAAGGGATTGCCAAGGCCCACCAACTGATCCGCAGTATCTCAGAACCGGACACTAGGGTCATCAATCCGGCCCAGTTCGCACCCTCTTCAGTTCACAAGGAAAAACCGAAACCGTTACTTCCTAAGATAACTCTACCTCACTTATCAGGCCAGGAAGGTGAATGGTATTCCTTTTACGAACTTTACTGCTCCCTTATTCATGAAAACACAGACATTCTCGATATCCATAAGTTCTATTTCTTGCGTTCGTCCTTAGAAGGCCAGGCCTTGGCCTTGGTTGCGTCACTGCCTTTAAGCGCAGGTAACTACCACATCGCCTTTAATCTCCTTAAAGAGAGATATGGTAATGTTCGTTTGTGTGTTGCTCGCCACATTCGCTGCTTGTTAAACTTGCCAGTCGTAAAACATAATGACGTCACCTCTTTAAGAGACCTGTTAGACTCCATTCAATTGCACGTGAGAGCATTATATCAACTCAAGCAGCCAGTCCAAACTTGGGACACCATCCTTATTCATCTAGCTACATCCAGATTCGATTTTTCGACATTAAAGGCTTGGGAAATCGAAATCACTCACAAGGATGAGCATTCTTTCGAACACTTAATCTCGTTTCTCAACAGCCGGTGCCAAGTCCTTACAGCACCCTTATTTCAGTGCGAAAATGTCGAAACGAGTCATCAGTGTCACATTCTGGATAAAAAACTTGTCTCTTCAAATGGTCATCAGTACCCATCTGTCGAGAACAAGCAAACTCGTTCTGCCTCTTTCAACCATCCAAGATAACATATTAGGCCGCTCAACAAATCTTTAAAATGCACGCTCTGTAAAAAGTTGCACACTTTGTACTCTTGCAAATCCTTTAAAGAATTGTCTGTTGAAGACAGAAGGAAGTTTGTCTTCAACAATAAATATTGACAAAACTGTCTGTCACCTAAGCATTCTTCTTCTAATTGTACGTCTTCCAACCTCTGTTTTCATTGCAAAGGACCGCATCATTCTTTATTGCACTTTCATGATCAATCGAGGTCACTAGGACCTGCTTCTTCAAACTCAATGCAGAACAGCTCCGAACAAACTAATGCTTCTTCCTGCATTTCTAACGCCAAAACTTCTCACAGTGCGCAAATCCTGTTGTCCACTGTACAATTCGAAATCCAAGATAAATTTGGAAATTGGTTTCGAACCCGCGGTCTTCTCGACTCTGCATCAACTCACAACTTTGTTTCGCAATCGTTAATTGAAAAACTAGGTCTTTCTTCATCACCCACTTCCATCAATGTATCTGGCATTGACAATTTGAAAACTCAAGCCATGCAGTCTTCAAAATTGAAAATCAGAGACGTTTGTCAAAGAAACACCAATCTTAACTTAAACTGTCTCATTCTTACCAGTATCGGCAAGGACACTCCTAACACCTCTATTGATACTTCCGGTTTAAAGATTCCTTCGCATTTAAGGTTAGCTGATCCTCAGTTTAATGCTCAAGGCCCCATTGATATACTTTTCAGTGCCAATATTTTACGGAATTGCCTTCGTAAACAAACCCGTAGGCTATCTTCAAACGTGGTCGCCAGAGACACCGATTTTGGTTGGGTTTTCACTGGTCAAATACAACATCCCAGTCTTCAAACCAAATCGCAATGTCATTTTGTTACTGCCGATTCAAATCCCTTTTCTGAAAAAGAGAATACTTATGTTTCCGATCTCAATACATTTGAAAAACACTTGCCGAAACGTTGTCTCATTGTAAACAACTACGTCACCTTAGAAAGTTGTTTAAATGGTTTTGCCTTATCTCCGCACAAAATGGCAATTCAATTTCGCCTCGCCTTGGGTCACTTCGTTTACCTTCTCATGTCATTTTTTATAGCAGGTAATTGTTTAAACTTTCTGTCGTAAACTATCCTCCACTTGTGTAAAACCATGGCTATCAGTCACCATCATTTCGCTGTAAGCTATGTTTCACTTCCCTCGCTATTTATTAGGAAGGCCATGGCCGCCTCCTTCCCTCATCCTCACACTCAGAAGCCGATTTTGAAACCGCTTGAAAATCTGAGTCCTCTAGCATCTAGAATAACTATTATTACGCATAACCTCCTTCTCAATGCCCCAGCTTCTCTTCTTTGTTCAGAAGAATTAAGCTTTATTCTTTTGAAAATATTCGGATTCCGTGATCCTCAAAATTATGCGAAATTGATTTCTTACTTTATTTCATATGTCTTTAAGTTGTTTTTCACGTCCAAGCTACGGATGACTGCATGACGTGTTACTTGAAGTTCCACTTTAAGTCTCAGCTGATTGCACTCGCTTTGTTTGTTTATTTTGAACTGCTTGTTTGTCAATCTTGTTTGTATACAAGCTCGGGTAAGGCCAAGCTGCCGTTTATTTCCTCTATGCTTGACAAAGGTCAGAGCAAGTTTTCCTTATCTCAACTTTGGCTGACTGCCAACCATTGTCTTGCGAGTTGCTCCCGTAATTTCAGAAGCTGTTCACCTCATTACCAAAGTAAACTTGTTCTGGTCAAGGACTCTTTCAGATATTTATATTCGTTATATAGCTGTACTATGTGGGTCAAGGTCGTTCTTACCTATCTCTCCCACTTGCTCACATTCGTATCCTATAGTTTTTTCGATCCTTGTTTCATATCATCGTTTCATATTGTTTATGCGCTCATATATTGCACCCTGCTTACATATTTTGCACTTTTATTGCTCATTGTTAAACAAACCTGTTTCCTCTCGTCGTTACACTCGATGTGTTTCTGCATTTATGCTTGTTACGTCAAGTTTCTTGATGACTTAAGTATTTTTTTGATTAACCCTTTTGAGGCTTATTATAACTTAAGGTCATTGTTTATGGCTACTAGATTGTTGTTACCTATGGCGTTCCTACCTTCTACTCGCATAGTTCCTTTGTTTATTTGGTATACTCTTATCCTAAATAGATATACTTTATTCTATACCCTTTGTTGAAATTTGTTAACTCTCCTTTCGCATCTTGTCGCGATATTCACTAGAGCTTTATTTCTCGCAGCTTCTAGCTACTTTGTGATTGACAGCGTTGTTAATTCGCGCCCGTCGGCCCCGCATTCTAAAAACCCTGATAACTTGCTTCCACTTACACCTGGTCAGTTCCTCATAAATGCCACCCCCTTTTTCCTTTCTTCCTCTAGCATAGATATTTGGCGTAATGACCGATTGTTACCCAGGAGGGAAGGGAAGAGTCAGAGAAAGAATGATCTCAACTACCCATGTGTTTATTATAAGACCTCTTTCATATTGTGTTCTTGTTATTTGCTGGTGTTTGCTGTTGTTCCCCACCATGGTGTACTTTTGCAAATACACGGAAAGAAAGAATTAGCTTTTGCTGTTCATTACTATATATCAGTCTATTTATTTAAATTTCTTTCCCGCACACACCAACATCAAACTTTTACCTCCCGTTTACCCCGTGCTTTTGTTCATTTTTTCTGTCAGTTTTTTACAGAAACGCATATTCCGCTGAACCAGCCTGACAGCGTACCATCGCTGCCTTCCGAACTTCCATTGCTTCTAACCATGAAGACTTCTCAATTAATCCGCAGGGCGTCGTGTTCTTCACCAACCAACTACTCCATGAAGACACCGCTCCAAGAAGAATTTTGTTTTTGTCAAGTATTTTCATGTTTATGTACAACCTCCTCGTTTCCTCCCCTACTCGCCCGCTTCCCCCTCTTCTCCCCTCCTCCTACCGCTCTCTTCTCCTCGCGTGCAGCCAGCTCGCTCGGTCACTTCACTTTTACACTTCGTCTCGACTTGTCTCCGCGTCGTGAGCAACTGCTCATCCCCACAGTCCACTCAACTTCTTGTTGAATATGCCGTCTAGGCTGGTGTGCTTTCGCTGCATCTATCAGCCCTCACTTGTACGTCGGAAGTCGACCCAGTCAGTTAGAGCTCCACTAAAGCTCGCCTCCTCAACTCGAGAGGCAAACTTTTAAATTCTACGCCAAGTCAGAATTTTAGTATCAACCTTCAAAGGGAATATCGCCTTCGCCATGAAACAAGGTTAAGTACTACTTCTACGTTCTTCAACTTATTTTAATTGATTTTAAATAGCTACATGCTTTTAATGATCATTTTATAGGCATTGTCAGGGCAATAATCATCCTTCGCGGGATTTTCTATGTTGGGCTTTTGTCTATCTAAGCCAATCTTAACAGGAAGCAGCATTTCTTATGCTTATTAAATGAGAGATTTTCTCACAACGTGGGATACCATTAAATTACCCACTGTCTATAAAATACTTAGCTCGTTCCACCGCTGGACTAACTTTTGCCCTATTCTTCAGTCATGATTGCTCTGGAACCTTCCAGAATCTGCACTCTATCTACCAGTTATACTGTCATGTATTTTCCACTCACATATGGGAATACATTTTCAAACTAAGGAATCTTCCTTATGAACTACTAATAAATATCTAATTTTTCTTCCTCCGTTAGGATTTTCTCTGGCGCGTTCAACTATAATCTACAACTTTCTCAAGCAATAGACTCTCGCAAATCTAGTGTAACTAGTTAGTTTCCACCATTGCAATAACTCTCTTTGCCATAAACGTTTTGTGCTACTACAGTGAACTCTTCAACTATATTAACAGACTATTGTGAATTCAGTGCTAGTTCAACCTTTCATCCGCGTCGCGTTCGTCCGAATACAATAAATACGGCCATGAACACTTTTCCACAATCCCATTTGATCTTTCCCAAACCCTTTACTAACAAACCAAAATAATAAAATTGTTATTTTAGGTCTTTTTTCAATGAGGTGTCACTCTCAATATGTGCCCTCCCTCTCTTGCTTTATGTACAACGAATTAATGTCTGTAAAACTTCGTGTCCAGTACATGCCTCAAATTGTATTGTTTCTCCTTTCTAATGAGGGAATCCAATTCTTACAACTCATAAGTGAGTTATCTCTAGGTTTCACGAAAGGGAAACTTGCCCCATTTGTCTCGTGATCCCTACATAAACGTAGGGGTTCTAGAAACTTCCTTTCGATTGTTCTCTTCAGGTTTCACAATAAGTGACCTGCCCTATTTGTATAATCCAACCAAGTATTTCAGCATCAATATAAGAAGTTATAGAAACTTCTATTTTATTCTTCCAACGTTTTGTTGTTATTACTTTCGAAGTTGTTACTCTTTCTAAGATATCTACCTACACATTCTTAAAGTACACACCTTGTACTTGATTTATTGTCTAACTTTAATTACGTTAGTTATCTTAAAATTTTTCATTTATTTATCTTCGTCATTTCAAAATCTTACGAAGATTTTAATGCATATAAAAGGTTTGAAACCAAATAAATCTATTGATAGGGTGTTCACCACTTGTTGCATTTGAGCAAGAACTCTTAGTCATAACTTATGTCAAACTCTCTTCCTATTTCTCCATCCTTTTTCTCCGGTCCGAAACCCACTTCCTTTTTTTCGTCATCTTCCCTTGGGGGTTAGGTTATTCCCATGCTAATAATCTACTCAAACTGTTAACTACTGTAAACCCTCGCGAAAGATCTATCTGACAAAGTAAAGCAACAACAGCAACAATGGGAAAATGGTACGGCAATAGTCTCTACGTCAAGTAAATAATAAGCTAATAACAGAATTTACATTTAACAGGGTAGCAATTGCAAGTCTAAGTTACGATGATACCATTTCCTCATTTACATTTATTTTTAAATCTAGCTAATTCCTAACAAATAATACAAAATTTACGGCGATGAAGTCCGTAAAGCAAAAACAATTTAGTACAAAATCAACATGACAAGCCGTCAAACCAAAACATTAAATGCCCTCCTATAATCTAAGTAAAGGGTAAACATGGGATTATCATACACTTGAAATAAGTAAAACAAGACCATAAACATTATTATTCCTGCCTTCGCCCTGGGTTACTCTTTGTAAACCAGTGCCATCTACGTGCATGTGATTTACGTTGGCGATTGCGTCGTGAAAACTACGTCTAACGTCGCATGAGGCTCACGCTCCACCAGCTACTGACTTAAGGTCAAGCAAGCACTCCGTCGATAAAAATTAGTGTCATCTGTCCTTGATTATTTGCACAAGAGAAGTGTGCACAAATCAAGTGTCAGCCATCAGGTCCAAAATGCAAGAAAATCAAGGTCAAATGCTATAATTAGTTAATTATCATCAGGTTTATAATAATGACGTTACTGATTATTAGAATCGTTGGGTTAAATTATCGTTGGTTTATGACGAATAGGCTGAAAATCCTGAATACTTTGGGCTCAGCAGTAGCAGTCTCGTGCGAGATCAATCTCTGCTATAACAACGTCAACGAGCTCTCCCGCTCGGACATAACAATAACACAGGTTATTAGTGGCTCTCGGCTCACTTAATTTACCTCTGGGTAAGGCCTGGTATGAACATCAGTTACCTCACTATAATAACACAGTCAACAGAATCGAAGTCTGGACACACATAAATATAGCCTCTAAACAGGAGCCTCATCCAGCTCTTAATTACCATAAATAAACCTTATCATAATGTGAAATTATTCTCAGATGGAGAAGAAAGATATTCGCTTTAGTAGCGATGCAAACACATGGCTCTCGCCAGTCATCTCTAAGTAGCAAAACATATGATTATTACAAAATGGTAACCTGGACATTGACCTAAATATGAGACACATCATCTAAATGTTAGTAATGCTATAAGCATTGCCAATGAGTCTGGAAAAGTTATGGTCTCACAGAGTGAGTGATGCTCTAGTACACTGCATGCTGGGAACTGTTAACACCTGTATATGATTCGAGCTAGCCTTGCTACTCACAATCATCTACACGGACGGTTTAGAAAATGCACATCACTTAAGGCAGGCAGCTTTCACGCAGAAAGTCCTATCAGAAAACT
This sequence comes from Meconema thalassinum, assembly GCA_946902985.2. Taxonomy (NCBI): domain Eukaryota; kingdom Metazoa; phylum Arthropoda; class Insecta; order Orthoptera; family Tettigoniidae; genus Meconema; species Meconema thalassinum. The sequence goes on from OX336396.1 coordinate 188,274,388, forward strand.
GGCCTTATTATCATGTCCCAGATATAATAGAAATTTACACAAGCATTAGGATTGAAATCACGCCTCAAAACTATGCTCAAAGATATAGCATGTTTGTAAAAGTCAAAGAAAAGAAAAACATAGATATTCCACTTCATCTGAATCTCTTTGAAATGTGCAGATATGTCAGTTCATAACTGCTCTGTCTAAATATAACCAAAATAATAACTGTGTCGAAACACTGACACGAAATAAACATTATAAAGGCGCAAATCTTACAATTGCTAAGTTTGCCAATGATACGGCATTCATTGCTGGGTTCGATGCTAGATTGCATACAAACTGTAACACTCTGAATGTGTTCAAACTTGAACTGGATGGCATCATAGCACATCAAAATGAAAAATGACATAGTATTACTAAACTGATAGCTTCAGTCGGCTATCCAACGATACGGACTGTTCTGACTAAATCAGTGGCGTGACAACATTTACTTCAAAGGGGTGTTCTAAAAATAACACTGGCCATGACGTCTGTTCGTCATCCCAAATAACTGTACACAAAATCACCCACCTAGGGTTGAACAAAACGTAGTAACATGACTAAAGTCACGCTTAGCAGGGGTAGAAATAACATCTTAACGATGTCCCTCAGAATGCACCGTGATCGAAGAGAAATTCAATCACAACAGGTGACTAACAATCACTGAAAGTGAACTACAAGGATTAATTCTAACAGTACAAAACCTACCTATGGCTTGTCAAAGAGATCGGCTGATTCTACAATAAACCACAATAAACTACACTAAGCTACACCACAAAATAACCTCACAAGGAATGAATATTTCGGACTCACAAGAAAGGATGTCTACATCTCGGTCGTTCCAACGACCCGAGGGATAAAATAAGGCTTTGGTCTCCGGACAAGGGTTGTCCAATCTGAGCCTCCACATCGGCTCTATCCATTTCCACGGCCTTTATTCGTCCTGGTCGTTGTAGTGATGATATGACCAGACTCCTCCTCAAAGTTGTCATCTTCCTTGGATTAGCGGGTGCTAATGCCATGGTTCTTCCGTCATAAGCTGTAGTTCTCTAGTCCTTTCCTTCACATGATGAATCTCAACAGCTCATCTCCACAGGTGATGCGTAACAAGGATTGTCGTACACGTGGTCATCAAAACATGACATCTTGAAGAATGACTTTACCACTTGAAGATACGATAAATAAGCGTAGCACAATTGCACAGAAGCTAGCTTTAACCTGGCACTAAACTCACTGCTGCTACACGGCGCAGATGGTTTAAAAATTGGCCATGCACTATTATCTGCTTCACTGATACAGATTTCACTTGCCCACAAATCACGTGGCATCGGCGTTGCGTTTCACTGACAAGAATCACACTTGCGATTAAAGCACTATTCGTAGTTATGAGTGTTGAAATGATCCACTCGGTTAATAATTACTTCTCTGGGAGTGACGTATTTATCGCCACTCGACGATGTCGAAATATGATGTTAAGCACGTGGCTGAAAATGTGGCGTTATGATCACTTTTCCCAAAAATCCACAGTATTCGTAGCACAAGAGTTCTCCGGCTGTAATCTATTGTATATAATCCAAAATTGACTCATCACCGCAGGGCTCAAACCGCTAGACCAAGAATGCGTGAATTTTGAATGTTGGTTGATCCGAGTATGTAGAGGCTCACTAAGAAACGGTTTTTGAAAATTCAATTTGTAAGTGACTTTTTTCGGCCCTTTGGCATTGACCATCCAAAATTGACTCATCGACGCAGGGCTCAAACCACTAGACCTAGAAAGCTGAAATTTTGCATGTTGGTTGAACCGAGTATGTAGAGCACCACTAAGAAACCGTTATTGAAAATTCAATTTGAAAGTGACTTTTTTCGACCCTTTGCACTGAGCAAGGACAGTCGGTACAAAGTTCAGATTTAGCTCATTTTTAAGCCGCCTGATACGTGAAACAATACTCGGAGATCCTGTAGGGACCACGAAACACAATTTTTGAGTCCCTAAAATGAACGGTTTCGGAGATGTTCCCAAATAACTCTGTTCCCTCTGAGAAAGAGATCAACGTTACTATGGCAACCGCTGAAATTTCGCAGACCGGGGATAGTTTTCTGGCAATATCTCGAAAACCGTTCGTTTTAGAGCCTTAAAACGCGGTGTTCGGTTCCCACTTCCTAGAAGTGGAAACTACGAACATTGCTCCTTGCATTGATACCTGCAGAATGAGCTATATTCCATATTTCTACAAGCAAATCGACTTGGAAAGTCTCATCTATTATATATAATCCAAAATTGACTCATCACCGCAGGGCTCAAACTACTAGACCTAGAAAGCTGAAATTTTGCATGTTGGTTGATCCGAGAATGTAGAGGATCACTAAGAAGCAGTATTTGAAAATTCAATTTGTAAGTGACTTTTTTCGGCCCTTTGGCATTGACCATCCAAAATTGACTCATCGACGCAGGGCTCAAACCACTAGACCTAGAAAGCTGAAATTGTGCATGTTGGTTGATCCGAGAATGTAGAGGATCACTAAGAAGCAGTATTTGAAAATTCAATTTGTAAGTGACTTTTTTCGGCCCTTTGGCATTGACCATCCAAAATTGACTCATCGACGCAGGGCTCAAACCACTAGACCTAGAAAGCTGAAATTGTGCATGTTGGTTGATCCGAGTATGTAGAGACCCACTAAGAAACGGTTTTTGAAAATTCAATTTGTAAGTGACTCTTTTCGTTCGTTTGGCACTGAGCAGGGACAGTCGGTACAAAGTTCGGATTAACTCATTTTAAGCCGCCAGATACGACAAACAATACTCGGAGGTCCTGTATGGACCCCGAAATACAATTATTAAGTTCCTAAAATGAACCGTTTCGGAGATATTCCCAAATAACTGTGTTCACTCTGAGAAACAGATCAACGTTACTATGGCAACCGCTGAAATTTCACAGACCGGGGATATTTTTCTGGCAATATCACGAAAACCGTTCGTTTTAGGGCCATAAAACGCGGTGTTGGGTTCCCACTTCATAGAAAGGAAAACTACGAACATTGCTCCTCGCATTGATACGCGCAGAATGAGCTATATTCCATATTTCTACGAGCAAATCGACTTGGAAAGTCTCATCTATTATATATAATCCAAAATTGACTCATCACCGCAGGGCTCAAACCATTAGACCTAGAAAGCTGAAATTCTGCATGTTGGCTGATCCGAGAATGAAAAAGGCTCACTAAGAAACAGTATTTGAAAATTCAATTTGTAAGTGACTTTTTTCGGCCCTTTGGTATTGACCATCCAAAATTGACTCATCGACGCAGGGCTCAAACCACTAGTCCTAGAAGCTGAAATTGTGCATGTTGGTTGATCCGAGTATGTAGAGACCCACTAAGAAACGGTTTTTGAAAATTCAATTTGTAATTGTCTTTTTTCGGCCGTTTGTCACTGAACAAGGACAGTCGGTACAAAGTTCGGATTTAGCTCATTTTAAGCCGCCAGATTCGAGAAACAATACTCGTAGGTCCTGTAGGGTCCCCGAAACACAATTTTTAAGTTCCTAAAATGAACAATTTCGGAGATATTCCCAAATAACTGTGTTCCCTCTGAGAAACTGATCAACGTTACTATGGCAACCACTGAAATTCCGCAGACCGGTGATAGTTTTCTGGCAATATCTCGAAAACCGTTCGTTTTAGGGCCTTAAAACGCGGTGTTCGGTTCCCACTTCATAGAAGTGAAAACTACGAACATTGCTCCTCGCATTGATACGCGCAGAATGAGCTATATTCCATATTTCTACGAGCAAATCGACTTGGAAAGTCTCATCTATTATATACAATACAAAATAGACTCATCACCGCAGGGCTCAAACCACTAGACCTAGAAAGCTGAAATTTTGCATGTTGGTTGATCCGAGTATGTAGAGGCTTACTAAGAAACAGTTTTTGAAAATTCAATTTGTAAGCGACTTTTTTCGGCCCTTTGGCATTGACCATCCAAAATTGACTCATCGACGCAGGGCTCAAACCACTAGACCTAGAAAGCTGAAATTGTGCATGTTGGTTGATCCGAGTATGTAGAGACCCACTAAGAAACGGTTTTTGAAAATTCAATTTGTAATTGTCTTTTTTCGGCCGTTTGGCACTGAGCAAGGACAGTCGGTACAAAGTTCGGATTAATTCATTTAAGCCGCCAGATACGACAAACAATACTCGGAGGTCCTGTACGGACCCCGAAACACAATTATTAAGTTCCTAAAATGAACTGTTTCGGAGATATTCCCAAATAACTGTGTTCACTCTGAGAAACAGATCAACGTTACTATGGCAACCGCTGAAATTTCGCCGACCGGTAATATTTTTCTGGCAACAACTCGAAAACCGTTCCTTTTAGGGCCTTAAAACGCGGTGTTCGGTTCCCACTTCATAGAAAGGAAAACTACGAACATTGCTCCTCGCATTGATACGCGCAGAATGAGCTATATTCCATATTTCTACGAGCAAATCGACTTGGAAAGTCTCATCTATTATATACAATACAAAATAGACTCATCACCGCAGGGCTCAAACCACTAGACCTAGAAAGCTGAAATTTTGCATGTTGGTTGATCCGAGTATGTAGAGGCTTACTAAGAAACAGTTTTTGAAAATTCAATTTGTAAGCGACTTTTTTCGGCCCTTTGGCATTGACCATCCAAAATTGACTCATCGACGCAGGGCTCAAACCACTAGACCTAGAAAGCTGAAATTGAGCATGTTGGTTGATCCGAGTATGTAGAGACCCACTAAGAAACGGTTTTTGAAAATTCAATTTGTGAGTGACTCTTTTCGTTCGTTTGGCACTGAGCAAGGACAGTCGGTACAAAGTTCGGATTAATTCATTTAAGCCGCCAGATACGACAAACAATACTCGGAGGTCCTGTACGGACCCCGAAACACAATTATTAAGTTCCTAAAATGAACTGTTTCGGAGATATTCCCAAATAACTGTGTTCACTCTGAGAAACAGATCAACGTTACTATGGCAACCGCTGAAATTTCGCCGACCGGTAATATTTTTCTGGCAATAACTCGAAAACCGTTCCTTTTAGGGCCTTAAAACGCGGTGTTCGGTTCCCACTTCATAGAAAGGAAAACTACGAACATTGCTCCTCGCATTGATACGCGAAGAATGAGCTATATTCCATATTTCTACGAGCAAATCGACTTGGAAAGTCTCATCTATTATATACAATACAAAATTGACTCATCACCGCAGGGCTGAAACCACTAGACCTAGAAAGCTGAAATTTTGCATGTTTGTTGATCCGAGTATGACGAGACCCACTAAGAAACAGTTTTTGAAAATTCAATTTGTAAGTGACATTTTTCGGCCCTTTGGCATTGACCATCCATAATTGACTCATCGACGCAGGGCTCAAACCACTAGACCTAGAAAGCGGAAATTTAGCATGTTGGTTGATCCGAGTATGTAGAGACCCACTAAGAAACCGTTATTGAAAATTCAATTTGTAAGTGACTTTTTTCGGGCCTTTGCACTGAGCAAGGACAGTCAGTACAAAGTTCGGATTTAGCTCATTTTAAGCCGCCAGATACGAGAAACAATACTCGGAGGTCCTGTAGGGACCCCGAAACAGAATTGTTAAGTTCCTAAAATGAACGGTTTCAGAGATATTCCCAAATAACTGTGTTCCTTCTGAGAAACAGATCAACGTTTCTATGGCAACCTCTGAAATGTAGCAGACCGGGGATAGTTTTCGGGCAATATCTCGAGAACCGTTCGTTTAGGGCCTTAAAACGCGGCGTTCGGTTCCCACTTCTTAGAAGTGGAAACTACGAACATTGCTCCTCGCATAGAAACGCGCAGAATGAGCTATATTCCATATTTCTACGAACAAATCGACTTGGAAAGTCTCATCTATTATATATAATCCAAAATTGACTCATCACCGCAGGGCTCAAAGCACTAGACCTTGAAAGCAGAAATTTTGCATGTTGGTTGATCCGAGTATGTAAAGGCTCACTAAGAAACGGTTTTTGAAAATTCAATTTGTAAGTGACTTTTTCGATCCTTTGGCACTGAGCAGGGACAGTCGGTACAAAGTTCGGATTAACTCATTTTAAGCCGCCAGATACGACAAACAATACTCGGGAGTCCTGTATGGACCCCGAAACACAATTATTAAGTTCCTAAAATGAACTGTTTCGGAGATATTCCCAAATAACTGTGTTCACTCTGAGAAACAGATCAACGTTACTATGGCAACCGCTGAAATTTCACAGACCGGGGATATTTTTCTGGCAATATCTCGAAAACCGTTCGTTTTAGGGCCATAAAACGCGGTGTTGGGTTCCCACTTCATAGGAAGGAAAACTACGAACATTGCTCCTCGCATTGATACGCGCAGAATGAGCTATATTCCATATTTCTACGAGCAAATCGACTTGGAAAGTCTCATCTATTATATAAAATCCAAAATTGACTCATCACCGCAGGGCTCAAACCATTAGACCCAGAAAGCTGAAATTTGGCATGTTGGTTGATCCGAGAATGTAAAGGCTCACTAAGAAGCAGTATTTGAAAATTCAATTTGTAAGTGACTTTTTTCGGCCCTTTGGTATTGACCATCCAAAATTGACTCATCGACGCAGGGCTCAAACCACTAGACCTAGAAGCTGAAATTGTGCATGTTGGTTGATCCGAGTATGTAGAGACCCACTAAGAAACGGTTTTTGAAAATTCAATTTGTAATTGTCTTTTTTCGGCCGTTTGTCACTGAACAAGGACAGTCGGTACAAAGATCGGATTTAGCTCATTTTAAGCCGCCAGATTCGAGAAACAATACTCGTAGGTCCTGTAGGGTCCCCGAAACACAATTTTTAAGTTCCTAAAATGAACAATTTCGGAGATATTCCCAAATAACTGTGTTCCCTCTGAGAAACTGATCAACGTTACTATGGCAACCACTGAAATTCAGCAGACCGGTGATAGTTTTCTGGCAATATCTCGAAAACCGTTCGTTTTAGGGCCTTAAAACGCGGTGTTCGGTTCCCACTTCATAGAAGTGAAAACTACGAACATTGCTCCTCGCATTGATACGCGCAGAATGAGCTATATTCCATATTTCTACGAGCAAATCGACTTGGAAAGTCTCATCTATTATATACAATACAAAATAGACTCATCACCGCAGGGCTCAAACCACTAGACCTAGAAAGCTGAAATTTTGCATGTTGGTTGATCCGAGTATGTAGAGGCTTACTAAGAAACAGTTTTTGAAAATTCAATTTGTAAGCGACTTTTTTCGGCCCTTTGACATTGACCATCCATAATTGACTCATCGACGCAGGGCTCAAACCACTAGACCTAGAAAGCTGAAATTGTGCATGTTGGTTGATCCGAGTATGTAGAGACCCACTAAGAAACGGTTTTTGAAAATTCAATTTGTGAGTGACTCTTTTCGTTCGTTTGGCACTGAGCAAGGACAGTCGGTACAAAGTTCGGATTAACTCATTTAAGCCGCCAGATACGACAAACAATACTCGGAGGTCCTGTACGGACCCCGAAACACAATTATTAAGTTCCTAAAATGAACTGTTTCGGAGATATTCCCAAATAACTGTGTTCACTCTGAGAAACAGATAAACGTTACTATGGCAACCGCTGAAATTTCGCCGACCGGGGATATTTTTCAGGCAATAACTCGAAAATCGTTCCTTTTAGGGCCTTAAAACGCGGTGTTCGGTTCCCACATCATAGAAAGGAAAACTACGAACATTGCTCCTCGCATTGATACGCGCAGAATGAGCTATATTCCATATTTCTACGAGCAAATCGACTTGGAAAGTCTCATCTATTATATACAATACAAAATTGACTCATCACCGCAGGGCTCAAACTACTAGACCTAGAAAGCTGAAATTTTGCATGTTGGTTGATCCGAGTATGTGGAGTCCCACTAAGAAACAGTTTTTGAAAATTCAATTTGTAAGTGACATTTTTCGGCCCTTTGGCATTGACCATCCATAATTGACTCATCGACGCAGGGCTCAAACCACTAGACCTAGAAAGCGGAAATTTAGCATGTTGGTTGATCTGAGTATGTAGAGACCCACTAAGAAACCGTTATTGAAAATTCAATTTGTAAGTGACTTTTTTCGGCCCTTTACACTGAGCAAGGACAGTCGGTACAAAGTTCGGATTTAGCTCATTTTAAGCCGCCAGATACGAGAAACAATACTCGGAGGTCCTGTAGGGATCCCGAAACACAATTTTTAAGTTCCTAAAATGAACGGATTCGGAGATATTCCCAAATAACTGTGTTCCCTCTGAGAAACAGATCAACGTTACTATGGCAACCGCTGAAATTTAGCAGACCGGGGATAGTTTTCTGGCAATATCTCGAAAACCGTTCGTTTAGGGCCTTAAAACGCGGTGTTCGGTTCCCACTTCTTAGAAGTGGAAACTACGAACATTGCTCCTCGCATAGATACGCGCAGAATGAGCTATATTCCATATTTCTACGAGCAAATCGACTTGGAAAGTCTCATCTATTATTTATAATCCAAAATTGACTCATCACCGCAGGGCTCAAACCACTGGACCTAGAAAGCTGAAATATTGCATGTCGATTGATCCGAGTATGTAGAGACACACTAAGAAACCGTTATTGAAAATTCAATTTGTAAGTGACTTTTTTCGGCCCTTTGCACTGAGCAAGGACAGTCAGTACAAAGTTCGGATTTAGCTCATTTTAAGCCGCCAGATACGAGAAACAATACTCGGAGGTCCTGTAGGGACCCCGAAACAGAATTGTTAAGTTCCTAAAATGAACGGTTTCGGAGATATTCCCAAATAACTGTGTTCCTTCTGAGAAACAGATCAACGTTTCTATGGCAACCTCTGAAATGTAGCAGACCGGGGATAGTTTTCGGGCAATATCTCGAGAACCGTTCGTTTAGGGCCTTAAAACGCGGCGTTCGGTTCCCACTTCTTAGAAGTGGAAACTACGAACATTGCTCCTCGCATAGAAACGCGCAGAATGAGCTATATTCCATATTTCTACGAACAAATCGACTTGGAAAGTCTCATCTATTATATATAATCCAAAATTGACTCATCACCGCAGGGCTCAAAGCACTAGACCTTGAAAGCAGAAATTTTGCATGTTGGTTGATCCGAGTATGTAGAGGCTCACTAAGAAACGGTTTTTGAAAATTCAATTTGTAAGTGACCTTTTCGATCCTTTGGCACTGAGCAGGGACAGTCGGTACAAAGTTCGGATTAACTCATTTTAAGCCGCCAGATACGACAAACAATACTCGGAAGTCCTGTATGGACCCCGAAACACAATTAAGTTCCTAAAATGAACTGTTTCGGAGATATTCCCAAATAACTGTGTTCACTCTGAGAAACAGATCAACGTTACTATGGCAACCGCTGAAATTTCACAGACCGGGGATATTTTTCTGGCAATATCTCGAAAACCGTTCGTTTTAGGGCCATAAAACGCGGTGTTGGGTTCCCACTTCATAGGAAGGAAAACTACGAACATTGCTCCTCGCATTGATACGCGCAGAATGAGCTATATTCCATATTTCTACGAGCAAATCGACTTGGAAAGTCTCATCTATTATATAAAATCCAAAATTGACTCATCACCGCAGGGCTCAAACCATTAGACCTAGAAAGCTGAAATTTGGCATGTTGGTTGATCCGAGAATGTAAAGGCTCACTAAGAAGCAGTATTTGAAAATTCAATTTGTAAGTGACTTTTTTCGGCCCTTTGGTATTGACCATCCAAAAATTGACTCATCGACGCAGGGCTCAAACCACTAGACCTAGAAGCTGAAATTGTGCATGTTGGTTGATCCGAGTATGTAGAGACCCACTAAGAAACGGTTTTTGAAAATTCAATTTGTAATTGTCTTTTTTCGGCCGTTTGTCACTGAACAAGGACAGTCGGTACAAAGATCGGATTTAGCTCATTTTAAGCCGCCAGATTCGAGAAACAATACTCGTAGGTCCTGTAGGGTCCCCGAAACACAATTTTTAAGTTCCTAAAATGAATAATTTCGGAGATATTCCCAAATAACTGTGTTCCCTCTGAGAAACTGATCAACGTTACTATGGCAACCACTGAAATTCCGCAGACCGGTGATAGTTTTCTGGCAATATCTCGAAAACCGTTCGTTTTAGGGCCTTAAAACGCGGTGTTCGGTTCCCACTTCATAGAAGTGAAAACTACGAACATTGCTCCTCGCATTGATACGCGCAGAATGAGCTATATTCCATATTTCTACGAGCAAATCGACTTGGAAAGTCTCATCTATTATATACAATACAAAATAGACTCATCACCGCAGGGCTCAAACCACTAGACCTAGAAAGCTGAAATTTTGCATGTTGGTTGATCCGAGTATGTAGAGGCTTACTAAGAAACAGTTTTTGAAAATTCAATTTGTAAGCGACTTTTTTCGGCCCTTTGGCATTGACCATCCATAATTGACTCATCGACGCAGGGCTCAAACCACTAGACCTAGAAAGCTGAAATTGTGCATGTTGGTTGATCCGAGTATGTAGAGACCCACTAAGAAACGGTTTTTGAAAATTCAATTTGTGAGTGACTCTTTTCGTTCGTTTGGCACTGAGCAAGGACAGTCGGTACAAAGTTCGGATTAACTCATTTAAGCCGCCAGATACGACAAACAATACTCGGAGGTCCTGTACGGACCCCGAAACACAATTATTAAGTTCCTAAAATGAACTGTTTCGGAGATATTCCCAAATAACTGTGTTCACTCTGAGAAACAGATAAACGTTACTATGGCAACCGCTGAAATTTCGCCGACCGGGGATATTTTTCAGGCAATAACTCGAAAATCGTTCCTTTTAGGGCCTTAAAACGCGGTGTTCGGTTCCCACTTCATAGAAAGGAAAACTACGAACATTGCTCCTCGCATTGATACGCGCAGAATGAGCTATATTCCATATTTCTACGAGCAAATCGACTTGGAAAGTCTCATCTATTATATACAATACAAAATTGACTCATCACCGCAGGGCTCAAACTACTAGACCTAGAACGCTGAAATTTTGCATGTTGGTTGATCCGAGTATGTAGAGACCCATTAAGAAACCATTATTGAAAATTCAATTTGTAAGTGACTTTTTTCGGCCCTTTACACTGAGCAAGGACAGTCGGTACAAAGTTCGGATTTAGCTCATTTTAAGCCGCCAGATACGAGAAACAATACTCGGAGGTCCTGTAGGGATCCCGAAACACAATTTTTAAGTTCCTAAAATGAACGGATTCGGAGATATTCCCAAATAACTGTGTTCCCTCTGAGAAACAGATCAACGTTACTATGGCAACCGCTGAAATTTAGCAGACCGGGGATAGTTTTCTGGCAATATCTCGAAAACCGTTCGTTTAGGGCCTTAAAACGCGGTGTTCGGTTCCCACTTCTTAGAAGTGGAAACTACGAACATTGCTCCTCGCATAGATACGCGCAGAATGAGCTATATTCCATATTTCTACGAGCAAATCGACTTGGAAAGTCTCATCTATTATTTATAATCCAAAATTGACTCATCACCGCAGGGCTCAAACCACTGGACCTAGAAAGCTGAAATATTGCATGTCGATTGATCCGAGTATGTAGAGACACACTAAGAAACCGTTATTGAAAATTCAATTTGTAAGTGACTTTTTTCGGCCCTTTGCACTGAGCAAGGACAGTCAGTACAAAGTTCGGATTTAGCTCATTTTAATCCGCCAGATACGAGAAACAATACTCGGAGGTCCTGTAGGGACCCCGAAACAGAATTGTTAAGTTCCTAAAATGAACGGTTTCGGAGATATTCCCTAATAACTGTGTTCCTTCTGAGAAACAGATCAACGTTTCTATGGCAACCTCTGAAATGTAGCAGACCGGGGATAGTTTTCGGGCAATATCTCGAGAACCGTTCGTTTAGGGCCTTAAAACGCGGCGTTCGGTTCCCACTTCTTAGAAGTGGAAACTACGAACATTGCTCCTCGCATAGATACGCGCATAATGAGCTATATTCCATATTTCTACGAACAAATCGACTTGGAAAGTCTCATCTATTATATATAATCCAAAATTGACTCATCACCGCAGGTCTCAAAACACTAGACCTTGAAAGCAGAAATTTTGCATGTTGGTTGATCCGAGTATGTAGAGGCTCACTAAGAAACGGTTTTTGAAAATTCAATTTGTAAGTGACTTTTTTTGGTCCTTTGGCACTGACCATCCAAAATTGACTCATCGACGCAGGGCTCACCACTAGACCTAGGAAGCTGAAATTTTTCATGTTGGTTGATCCGAGTATGTAGAGACCCACTAAGAAACGGTTTTTGAAAATTCAATTTGTAAGTGACTTTTTCGACCCTTTGGCACTGAGCAAGGACAGTCGGTACAAAGTTCGGAATTAGCTCATTTTAAGCCGCCAGATACGAGAAACAATACTCAGAGGACCTGTAGGGACCCCGAAACACAATTTTTAAGTTCCTAAAATGAACGGTTTCGGAGATATTCCCAAATAACTGTGTTCCCTCTGAGAAACAGATCAACGTTACTATGGCAACCGCTGAAATTTCGCAGACCGGGGATATTTTTCTGGCAATATCTCGAAAACCGTTCGTTTTAGGGCCTTAAAACTCGGTGTTCGTTTCCCACTTCGTAGAAGTGGAAACTACGAACATTGCTCCTCGCATTGATACGCGCAGAATGAGCTATAATCCTTATTTCTACGAGCAAATCGACTTGGAAAGCCTAATCTACTATATAAGGCTCAAATACCACTCACTGACTGACTGACTGACTGACTCATTCATTCATCACGAAATCTCAGAAACCTCCGAACGGATTGGAATTAGATTTGGTATGCACCTTCCGCAAGGTCCGCAAACGCCCACTAGGAAAGGATTTTTGGATATTCAGGTTCTAAAGGGGTGTTAAGGGGGTGGACCTGCATTTCATTGAATAACAATATCTTCCGATTGGTTTCATTGGGGGATATGATACTCGGCATATAAACTCACCATTAAAAATAAGAAGACATGTGTCTGATGGTTTTTCGATGTGGTGTATATTATGAGGTGAAAGGGGTGAAAAGGGGGGGTTGAAGGATTCCTAACGGAGCGTGTGTCTCTTAAACGACATAAGCGGGAAGTTTGAAACTCAGAGGGAAAAAAACAGCATAAAAATAAGTAAATAGGTGTTTCGCCGTTATTTCATGAATCCACTTTAAGGGGCCCATGGGGAGGGGTGAAATTCTGGGGGGAAAGAACAGGTAATATGTAAAATTATACATGGCCGATGTTTTAGACAATAACACATTACATCTTTTTTGGTCTCTTGCTATTTCATCATACGACGAATACTTAAAGAGTTATTAATGATTTTGTACTTCTTGGCCGGAATATTCAAAGTCCCTGGAATGACATAAAAATTGATTCGAATGACATTTCAAAAAATAGTTCTTTTTAATACTTTTATTATATTTTTCACGTCTTTTAGGGTCTGAAACCCAAAAAAAATATTTTGATGTTTTTATCGTCCCTTGCATTTTTGGTTCCAGGTGTTAGAATTATTTTCCACTAGGACCGATTCGTATCTACTATATAAAGCTCAAATACCACTCACTCATTGACTGATTCACTCACTCATTCATTCATCACGAAATCTTAGAGACCACCGAACGGATTGGAATGAAATTTGGTATGCAGCTTCCTCAAGCCCGCAAACGCCCACTAAGAAAGGATTTTTGGATATTCAGGTTCTACATGAAACCAATCGAGAGATATTGCTATTCAATATCTGAAAGTGTCTTTGACCAGAACAAGTTTATTTCGGTAAGGAGGTGAACAGCTTCTGAAATTACGGGAGCAACTCGCAAGACAATGGTTGGCAGTCAGCCAAAGTTGAGATAAGGAAAACTTGCCCTGACCTTTGTCAAGCATAGAGGAAGTAAACAGCAGCTTGGCCTTACCCGAGCTTGTATACAAACAAGATTGACAAACAAGCAGTTCAAAATAAACAAACAAAGCGAGTGCAATCAGCCGAGACTTAAAGCGGAACTTCAAGTAACACGTCATGCAGTCATCCGTAGCTTGGGCGTGAAAAAACAATTTAAAAACATATGAAATAAAGTAAGTAATCAATTTCGCATAATTTTGAGGATCACGGTATCCGACAATTTTCAAAAGAAAAAAGCTTATTTCTTCTGAACAAAGAAGAGAAGCTGGGACATTGAGAAGGAGGTTATGCGTAAGAATAGTTATTCTAGATGCTAGAGAACTCAGATTTTCAAGCGGTTTCAAAAGCGGCTTCCGAGAGTGAGGAAGAGGGAAGGAGGCGGCCATGGCCGTCCTACTAAATAGCGAGAGAAAGTGAAACATAGCTTACAGAGAAATGATGGTGACGGATAGCCATGGTTTTACACAAGGGGAAGATAGTTTTCGATAGAATGTTTAAACAATTACCTTCTACAAAAAGTGACATGAGAAGGTAAACTAAATGACCCAAGGCGAGGCGAACTTGAATTGCCATTTTGTGCGGAGATAGGCAAAACCATTTAAACAACTTACAAAGGTGAAGTAGTTGTTTGCAATGAGACATCGTTTCGGCAAGTGTTTTTCAAATGTATTGAGATCGGAAACATAAGTGTTCTCTTTTTCAGAAATGGATTTGAATCGGCAGTAACAAAATGACATTGCGATTTGGTTTGAAGACTGGGATGTTGATTTGACCAGTAATGACCCAACCAAAATCGGTGTCCCTGGCGACCACGTTTGAAGATAGCCTACGGGTTAGTTTACGAAGGCAATTCCATAAAATATTGGCACTGAAAATTATATCAATGGGGCCTTGAGCATTAAACTGAGGATCAGCTAACCTTAAATGCGAAGGAATCTTTAAACCGGAAGTATTAATAGAGCTGCTAGGAGTGTCCTTGCCAATACTGGTAAGAATGAGACAGTTTAAGTTAAGATTGGTGTTTCTTTGACAAACGTCTCTGATTTTCAATTTTGAAGACTGCAAGGCTTGAGTTTTCAAATTGTCAATGCCGGATACATTGATGGAAGTAGGTGATGAAGAATGACCTAGATTTTTAATTAACGATTGCGAAACAAAGTTGTGAGTTGAGGCAGAGTCGAGAAGACCGCGGTTTCGAAACCAATTTCCAAATTTATCTTGTATTTCGAATAGTACAGTGGACAAAAGGACTTGCGCACTGTGAGAAGTTTCGGCGTTAGAAATGCAGGAAGAAGCATTAGTTTGTTCGGAGCTGCTCTGCATGGAGCTTGAAGAAGCAGGTACTAGTGACCTCGATTGATCATGAAAGTGCAATAAAGAATGATGCGGTCTTTTGCAATGAAAACAGAGGTTGGAAGACGTACAATTAGAAGCAGAATGCTTAGGTGACAGGCAGTTATGGCAATATTTATTATTGAAGACAAACTTCCTCCTGTCTTCAACAGACAATTCTTTAAAAGATTTTCACGAGTACAGAGCGTGAGAAACCTTGCAGAACGTACATTTTAAAGATTTGTTGAGCGGCCTAATATGTTCTCTTGGACTGTTGAAAGAAGCAGAACTAGTTTGCTTGCTCTCGAGAGATGGGTGCTGATGTCCATTTGAAGAGACAAGTTTTTTATCCAGAATGTGACACTGATGACTCGTTTCGACATTTTCGCACTGGAATGAGAGTGCTGTAAGGACTTGGCACCGGCTGTTCAGAAACGAAATGAGGTGTTCAAAAAAATATTCCTCCTTGCGAGTGAGTTCGATTTCCCAAGCCTTTAATGTTGAAAATTCGAGTCTGGATGTAGCTAGATGAATAAGGACGGTGTCCCAAGTTTGAACTGGTTGCTTAAGGGGTATAATGCTCTCACGTGCAATTGCATGGAGTCTAACAGGTCTCTTAAAGCAGTGACGTCCTTAGGTTTTACGACTGGCAAGTTGAACAGGCAGCGAATGTGGCGAGCAACACACAAAAGTACATTACCATATCTCCCTTTACGGAGATTAAAGGCGATGTGGTAGTTATCTGCGCTTAACGGCAGTGACTCAACCAAGGCCAAGGCCTGGCCTTCCAAGGACGAACGCAAGAAATAGAACTTATGGATATCGAGAATGTCATTGTTTTCATGAATAAGGGAGCAGTAAAATTCGTAAAAGGAATACCATTCGCATTCTTGGCCTGAGAAGTGAGGTAGGCTTATCTTAGGAAGTAACGGTTTCGGTTTGTCCTTGTGAACTGAAGCGGGTGCGAACTGGGCCGGATTGATGACCCTAGTGTCCGGTTCTGAGATACTGCGGATCAGTTGGTGGGCCTTGGCAATCCCTTCAAAATACAAGGGTTCAACCTCGTCCCGATCCGATTGAAGTTCTGGGCAAGCGGATTCAATGTCGGTTTGAATTTGATCATAGTAATCGTAGGTTCGTTCGTACAACTTAAGGCGTTGTGTCAAGACGTCTAGATCACAATCGGCGGGATTTATTTTGTTTAGAAAATTTCTAAATCTGGTGAGTTGCCCTTTGTGGGAAGAACGTCTGGCAATGAGAGTTTCATCCTTTTCAGTTGGCTTGTTGAATATGGGTAAATTGAAGTGTAACTTACGAAACTGTAGCGAGATTTTGAAAATACTGTCAGGTTGGCAGCAGAAGACTGGTTGCAAGTAAGACAGGCTGAAGAAGACAGAAACGACCTCTATCACCTTCACCAGCTTTGCACTGCGGAGTTATAGCTGAAAAATTCAAAGAAGATATTAATGATTTGCAAAATATTGTCAAATGGACTTTGAGCAATAAATAACGAATAGATTCTCATAAATAGAATCTGAGAAATGGACTCTCCCGGGTTTGTGGGACCAAATTTTAGGTAGATTATTAGCTTGGGAATTACCTAACCCCCAAGGGAAGATGATGAAGAAAAAGAAGAGGGTTTCGGACCGGAGGAAAAGGATGGAAAAATAGGAAGAGAGTTTGACATAAGTTATAACTAAGAGTTCTCGATCAATTGCAACAAGTGGTGAAAACCCTATCAATAGATTTATTTTTATTAAAGAGGGCATAATCCTAGGAAGAGTTAGGGAAGACAGGATCTTGTCTAACCGTTATGTTTGAAAAATGATAAAGCGAAAAACAAATCTTTAATTTATTTAACAATGTAAAAGGAAGTAGTATTTGTAACAAATATATAATTTTGATTTTTTTATAAACAATTGGGGTCGCAGACCTCCGAAAACATCTAAAGCTTGCGCCAGGCAATTGATAACTCTTTTGGTTTTAAACCTTTTATATGCTTTAAAATCTTCGTAAGATATTGAAATGGCTAAGATGAATAAATTGAAAAATTTAAAGATAACTGACGTAATAGAAGTTAAACAATAAATCAAGTACAAGGTGTGTACTTTAAGGATTTCTAGATAAGTATCTTAGAAATAATAACAACTTCGAAAGAAACAACAAAACAACAGGTGGGTAGATTATACATAGAAGGTTATACAAATAGGGCAGGTCACTTATTGTGAAACCTGAAGAGAACAATTGAAAGGAAGTTTCTAGAACTCCTATGTTTAAGTAGGAATCACGAGAAAAATGGGGCAAGGTTCCCTTTCGTGAAACCTAGAGATAACTCACTTTAGAGTAGAAAGAATTGGGTTCCCTCATTAGAATTGAGAAACAATATAATTTAAGGCGTGTACTAGACACGAAGTTTTACAGACATTAATTCGTTATACATGGAGCAAATAAGAGAGGGCACTTATGCAGAGTGACACCTCGTTAAAAAAAAGACCTAAAGTAACAATTTTATTATTTTGGTTTGTTAGTAAAGGATTTGGGAAAGATCAAATGGGATTGAGGAAAAGTGTTCATGGCCGTATTTATTGTACTCGGACGAGCGCGTCGCGGATGAAAAGTTGAACAGGCACGGTTTTCACTATAGTCTGTTGATATAGTTGAAGAGTTCTCTGTAGTAGCACAAAAGGTTGATGGCAAAGAAAGTTATTGCAATGGTGGAAAATACCTAGATACACTAGATTTGCAAGAGTCTATTGCTTGAAAAACTTGTAGGTTATAGTTGAATGCACCAAAAAATCCCAACGGAGGAAGAAGAATTAGATATTGATTAGCAGTTCATAAGGAAGATTCCTTAGTTTGAAAAAGTATTCCCATATGTGAGTGGAAAGTACATGACAGTATAACTGGTAGATAGATGCAGGTTCTGGAAGGTTCCAGAGCAATGATGACTTGTTTAAATTGGGTAGAGAATCCCTCGGCGGAAAACTAGATTATATAGACAGTGGGTATTTTGGAAATATCCCTCGATGTGAGATAGCATCTCAGAAAATCTTTCATATTGAAAGTTAGACTTGATAGTTTAAGTTTGATCAAGAAGATCTCTAGAAAGCAGTTATTTTCACATAGCAACTTTCACTGTCTATAAAATCCAAATAAAAGCATTGAGCCTTTTAAAAGCGATGAGAATGAGGTTAAACATGAAGTCGGTACTTATCTTTGCTTCATGAAGAAGGCGATGTTGCTGTTGACGGATGGTTCTAAAATTCGAACATGGCGTCGAAATTAGAAGTTTGCCTCTTGAGTTGAGGAGGCGAGCTTTAGTTAAGCTCTAACTGACTGGGTTGACTTCCGACGTACAAGTGAAGGCTGCTAGACGCAGAAAAAGTACACTGGCCTAGACGGCATGTCCAACAAGAAGTTGAGTGCACTGAGAGGGTGAGCGGTTGCTCATGACACGGAGACAAGTCGAGACGAAGTAGAAGTGACCGAGCGAGGGGGCTGCGCGCGCGGAGAAGAGAGCAGTAGGAGGATGGAAGAAGAGGGGGAAGCGGGCGAGTAAGGGAAGGAACAAAGAGGTTATACATAAACATGAAAAAACTTTACAGAAACAAAATTCTTCTTGGAGCGGTGTCTTCATGGAGTTGTTGGTTGGTGAAGAACACGACGCCCTGCGGATTAATATGGAAGTCTTCATGGCTTGAAGCAATGGAAGTTCGGAAGGCAGCGATGGGACGCTGTCAGGCTGGTTCAGCGGAATATGCGTTTCTGTAAAAAACTGACAGAAAAAATGAACAAATGCACGGTGCAAACGGGAGGTAACAGTTCGATGTTGGTGTGTGCTTGAGAGAAATGTAAATAAATGGACTGATATAAAGTAATGAAGAACAGCAAAAGCTAATTCTTTGTTTCCGTGTATTTCCAAAATTACACCAAATATGCAAAAATTCTTTCCTTAGTCGACATTTTTCTTCCAGAATTTCAACCGCCTTTTCATTATTCTCTTAAATTGGATGTATGGAAGAACGGTCGAACACCTATTTACTTATTTTAACCTGATTGTTTTCCTCTGAGTTTCAAACGGCTCGCTTATGTCGTTTAAGAGATACACGTTCAATTGGGAATCATTCAATCCCCACTGTTCATCTCTTTCACCTCATAATATACACCACATCGGAAAATCCTTAGACACGTGTCTGCTTTTTTGTTTCATTAGTTAATATGCAGTGTATCACATCCCCAAATGAAACTACTCGTGAGATATTGTTACTCAATGAAATGCACCTTTACCCCCTTTACACCCCTTTAGAACCAGAATATCAAAAAATCCATCCTTAGTGGACGTTTTCGACATTAAACGAACATATCCCCAAAATGTCATATTTCTCACTTAAATAGTTTCGGCTAGACGATGATGAGTGAATATCCAAAAATCCTTCCTTAGTGGACGTTCGAATTCCAGAATTTCACCCCTCCCCATGGGCCCCTGAAATTGGATTTATGAAAAAACCTCGAACACCTATTTACTTATATTTTAGCTGTTTTTTCCCTTGAGTTTGATGAGTGAATCAGCCAGTTAGGACACTTTCTTTCCTTATTTGTTTCCAGGATTTCAACCCTCCCCATGGACCCCTTAATTTGGAAGGAAGCATCTGCCGACTTAGGCGAGCCGAACATGTCCTCGGATACTCCCGGCACTAAAAGCCATACGATAAATAAATAAATAAAATTAGATTGATCAAAAAGCAGTCGAACACCTATTTACTTGTTTTTAAGCTGATATTTTTCCCTTCAGTTTCAAACTTCTCGCCTATGTCCTTTAAGGGATACACGTTCCGTTAGGAATCCTTCGACCCCCACTTTTCACCCCCTTACACCACATCGGAAAAACAATAGACACGTGTCTGCTCAATTTTTTTAAAGATTCGTTTATATGCCAAGTATCACATCCCCAAATGAAACCACTCGTGAAATATTGTTATTCAATGAAATGCACGTATCCCCCCCCCCTTAACATCCCTTTAGAACCTGAATTAAAAACTCCTTCCTTAGTGGATGTTTTCGACATACAACGAACATATCCCCAAAATTACATGTTTCTAAATTTAATAGTTTTGTCTGGGCAATAATGAGTGAGTCAGACAGGACATTTTCTTTCATTTTTTTTTCTTCAGAATTTCACCCCTCTCCATGGACCCCTTAATTTGGATTGATGAAAAAACGATCGAACGCCTATTTACTTATTTTAAGCTGATGTTTTTCCCTTAAGTTTCAAACTTCTCGCCTATGTCCTTTAAGAGATACACGCTCCGTCAGAAATCCTCCAACCCCCACTTTTCACCCCTTTCATCCCATAATTTACTCCACATCCAAAAACCCTTCAACATGTGTCTGCTTATTTTTAATGATTAGTTTATATGCTGAGTATCATATCCCCAAATGAAACCACTCGTGCGATATTGTTATTCAATGAAATGCAGGTTTTACCCCCCATAACACCCCTTTAGAACCTGAATAACCTAAAATCCTTCCTTAGTGGACGGTTTTGACGTTCAATGAATATATCCCAAACATTTCATGTATCTATCTTCAATAGTTCTGGCTGGGCGATGATGAGTCAGTCAGTCAGGATACTTTCTTTCGTTTTGTTTGTCAGAATTTCACCCCTCCCCATGGGCCCCTTAAATTGGATTTATGAAAAACCGGTCGAACACTTATTCACTTATCTTTTAAGCTGATTTTCCCCCTGAGTTTCAAACTTCTCGCCTGTCTCAGTTAAGAGATACACGCTCCATTAGGAATCCTTGAAACCCCCCTTTTCACCCCTTTCACCTCATAATGTACAATACATGGAAAAATCCTTAGACACGTGTCTGCTTATTTTTAATGACTAGTTTAGATGCCGAGTATCACAGCCCCATATTGAACCACTCTTGAGATATTGTTATTCAATGAAATGCAGGTTTAAACCCCCTTAACACCCCTTTAGAACGTGAATATCCAAAAATACATCCTTAGCGGACGCCTTCGACATACAACGAACATATCCCCAAAATTTCATGTTTCTAACTGCAATAGGTTTGGCTGGGACATGATGAGTGAATATCCAAAAATTCTTCCTTAGTGGACGTTTGTCCCCCAGAATTTCACCCCTCCCCATGGGCCCCTTAAATTAGATTTATGAATAAACGGTCGAACACCTATTTACTTATTTTTCAAGCTGATTTTTCCCCCGAGTTTCATATATTTTTCCTCTGTCGTTTAAGAGATACAGTACTTGCTCCGTTAGGAATCCTTCAACCCCTACTTTTCACCCCTTTCACCTCATAATATTGCCCACATCTTCTTATTTTTAATGATGAGTCTATATGCCGAGTGTCACATCCCCCAATGAAACCAATCGGGAGATATTGTTATTCAATGAAATGCAGGTTTAACCCCCTTAAGACCCCTTTAGAACCTGAATATCAGAAAATCATTCCTTAGAGGACGGTTTTGACATACAACGAACATATCCCCAAAATGTCATGTTTCTAACTTCAATAATTTTGGCTGGGCGATGATGAGTGAGTCAGTCAGGACATTTTGTTTCATTTATTTTTCAGAATGTCACCCCTCCCCATGAACCCCTAAAATTGGATTTATGAAAAAAAACCGGTCGAACATCTATTTACTTATTTTTAAGCTGTTTTTTCCCCTGAGTTTGATGAGTGAGTGAGTCAATCATTTAGGACACTTTCTTTCCTTTCTTTCCTTCCAGAATTACACCCCTCACCATAGGCCCCTTAAATTGGATTTATGAAAAAACGGTCGAAAACCTATTTAATTATATTTTAAGCTGACTTTTACCGCTGAGTTTCAATCTACTCGCCTATGTCGTTTAAGAGATACACGCTCCGTTAGGAATCTTTCAGCCCCCACTTTTCACCCCTTTCACTGCATTATGTACACCACATCGAAAACCCCCAGACACGTGTCTTCTTATTTATAATGATGAGTTTATATGCCGAATATCACATCCCCGAATGAAATCAATAGGGAGTTATTGTTATTCAATGAAATGCAGGTCTACCCCCTTAACATCCCTTTAGAACCTGAATATCCAAAAATCCGTCCTTAGTGGGCGTTTTCGACATACAACGAACATATCCCCAAAATTTTATGTTTCTATCTTTAGTAGTTTTGGCTGGGCGATGATGAGTCAGGCAGGACACTTTGTTTTATATAATCGACTAGCAGGTACCCGCGGCTTCGCTCGCGTCAAAGTCGTGTCATATTGTTATTCAATGAAATGCAGGTTTAACCCCGTTAACACCCCTTTGGAACCTGAATATTCAAAAATCCCTCCTTCGTAGACGTTTTCGACACACAACAAACATATCCCCAAAATATCATTCGTCTAACTTTAATAGTTTTGGTTGGTCGATGAGAATGAATATCCATAAATTCTTCCTTAGTGGCCGTTTTTCTTCCAGAATTTCACACCTCCCGATGGGCCCCTGAAATTGGATTTATGAGAAAAAACCGTCGAACACCTATTTATTTAATTATTTATTTATTTTATTAAGCTGATTGTTTTCCTCTGAGATTCAAACTCCTCGCCTATATCGTTTAAGTGATGCACGCTCCGTTAGGAATCCTTCAACCCCCACTCTTCACCCCTTTTACTCATAATATGCACCACATCGAAAAACCATTAGACATGTGTCAGCTTATTTTTAATGATTGGTTTATATGCCAAGTATCACAGCCCCAAATGAAACCACTCGTAAGATATTGTTATTCAATGAAATGCACGTTTAAGCCCTTCACACCCCTTTACAACCTGAATATCCAAAAGTCCTTCCTTAGTGGACGTTTTCGACATACAACGAACATAACCCCAACATTTCATGTTTCTAAATCCAATAATTTTGGCTGGGCGATGGTGAGTGAGTGAGTCAGTCTGGACATTATCTTTCATTTATTTTTGAGAATTTCACCCCTCTCCATAAACCCCTTAAATGGGATTTATGAAGAAAACTGCCGAACGCATATTTACTTATTTTTAAGCTGATTTTTCCCTGCTGAATTTCAAACTTCTCGCTAATGTCGTTTAAGAGATAAAAGCTCAGTTAAGAATTCTTCAACCCCCAATTTTCACCCCTTTAACCTCATAATATACACCATATCGATAAACCCTTAGACATATGTCTGCGTATCTTTATTGATTAATTTATATGCCGAATATCACACCCCCAAATGAAACAACTCGTGTGATATTGTTAATCAATGAAATGCAAGTTCCACCCCCTTAACACCCTTTCAGAACATGAATATCCAAAAATCCATCCTTAGTGGACGTTTTCGACATACAACGAACATATCCCCAAAATTTCAAGTTTCAAACTGCAATGTATTTGGCAGGCGGATGATGAGTGAATATTCAAAAATCCTTCCTTAGTGAAACTCTATCCCCAGAATTTCACCCCTCCCCATGGGCCCCTTAAAATGGATTTATGAAAAAAAAAACAGTAGACCACCTATTTACTTATTTTTTCAAGCTGAATGTTTTCCCCTGAGTTTCATAATTTATGCCTCTGTCTTTTAAGAGATTCTTGCTCCGTTAGGAATTCTTCTACCCACACTTTTCTAACATACTCCTCATAACATACACTACATCGAAAAACCCTCAGACATGTGTCTTCTTATTCTTAATGATGAGTTTATATGCCGAGTATCGCATCCCCCAAGGAAACCAATCGGGAGATATTGTTATTCAATTAAATGCAGGTCTACCCCCTTAACACCCCTTTAGAACCTGAATATCCAAAAATCCTTCCTTTGTGGACGTTTTCGACATACAACGAACATAACCCCAAAAGTTCATGTTTCTAACTTCAATAATTTTGGCTGGGCGATGATGAGTGAGTAAGTCAGGACATTTTCTTTCATTTATTTTTCAGATTTTCACCCCTCTCATGAAACCCTTAAATTGGATTTATGAAAAAAAAACGGTCGAACACCTATTTACTTCATTTTAAGCTGTTCTTCCCCCTGAATTTGATGATTGAGTGAGTGAGTTAGTTAATCAGTTAGAACACTTTCTTTCCTGTTTTTCCCCCCAGAAATTTACCCCTCTCCAAGGGCCCCCTTAAATTGGATATATGAAGAAACGCTCGAACACCTATTAACTTATTTTTAAGCTGTCTTTTTCCCCTGAGTTTGATGAGTGAGTGAGTTAGTCAGTCCGCTAGGACACTTTCTCTCCTATTGTTCTTCAAGAATTTCACCCACCCCATTGACCCCTTATTTAGAATTTATGAAAAAAAAAACGGTCGAACACCGATTTACTTATTTTTAAGCTGATTTTTTCCCCGGTGAGTTTCAAACTTCTCGCCTATGTCATTTAAGAGATACACGCTCCGTTAGGAATCCTTCAAACCCCACTTTTCACCCCTTTCACCTTATAATATACACCACATCGAGAAACCATTAGACACCTGTCTGCTTATATACTGCTCAAAAAAATTAAAGCACCACTTTTTTCAATGGCCACCAAATTTGGAAAGTTGACTGCACAAGGTCGAAATTTCAGTATGACGTTTGCCCCGACGCCTACCAAGCACATGCTTCAGCACAACTCCCCAACTTGTGTAGTTTCGGGATAGCGCCCCCAAAACCAGCCCATTTTTGAAAACCGTAAATTGAAGTTTGCGAAAAACGCTGTAGGACTTGTCGCAGGTTGCCAAAGCAGTCGAAAATGAATGAGTCTTGCTCTTAAGGTTCCACGAACACGTTGAAATCGTTACATTTGACGTTTGGGCATTTTCAACCCCCTTCATCATCCCCTAAAAATGGACTACCATTGGGGGCGCCTGAGAAGGTACCGGATGTGTTTAACCACCTGAAAACCTGCACACCGTCCTCAGTTGCTGATTGCAGTAAGTTCTTAAGGCCTCCGGCAATGTTCACCCCTCCTAACACCCTCAAATGGCAAGGGACCAAACCACCCCGTCTTGATTCACCCCTAAGGAAGGTTTAAATCGAGATTTTTATCAGTGCTGCTAATGGGGGGGTCTTCCCCTAACGTTTCAAACGAGGACCTGCGCCTGTGTCGCCACCCCTTCCCCTGCAACCCCCGTTTGTATGATTTTTCGAATCAGGCCCTTTTTAAGGGCTGAAATGAGGTCTTAAACGCTGAAAGGGCTGTAAAGGTCCTTAGAAGTAGTGGTGACACGAAATCAACCCCTTATGATGTTTGATTGACATTCCATCCCCCAAAGTTGACATTTTTGCACCCTCAACCCTCCCTGTCTGGACGCGTAACGCGTCATGGCAGAGTTTTCAGAGTTGGATCAAAATGAAGCTTATGGCCTGAAATGGAGCCCAAAACGGCAGGTTGGATGGAAATTCATCGGTAGGGTGGGAAACGGGACCAAAAAGTTTTCAAAAAAGTTAACAGCCTCTAGTAAGTACACCAATGCATAGGCAACCCACATCACGTCATTTTTCTCCCATTGCCAAACTTTGTAACCTATTGCCGATCACAGGCAACCAACACGCACGGACGTGATGTGGGTTGCCTATGCATGGGCGTACTTACTGTAGGCTGTACACTTTTTTGAAAAATTTTGGTCCCGTTTCCCAACCTACCGATGAATTTCTATCCAGCCTGCTGTTTTGGGCTCCATTGCAGGCCATAGGCTTCATTTTCTTCCAACTCTTAAAACTCTGCCATGACGCATTACGCGTCCAGACAGGGAGGGTTGGGGGTGCAAAAATTTCGAATTTGGTGGAAGGAATGTCAATCACCGATCGGAAGGGGTTGATTTCGTGTCACCACTACTTCTAAGGACCTTTACAGCCCTTTCAGCGATTAAGACGTCGTTTCAGCCCTTAAAAAGGGCCTGTTTCGAAAAATCATACAAACGGGGGTTGCAGGGGAAGGGGTGGTGACAAAGGCACAGTTACTTTTTTGAAACGTTAGGGGAAGACTCCCCCATTAGCAGCACTGATAAACATCTCGATTAAAACCTTCCTTAGGGGTGAATCGAGAAGGGGTGGTTTGGTCCGATGCCAGTTGAGGGTGTTAGGGGGTGTGGACATTGCCGGAGGCCTTAAGAACTTACTGCAATCAGCAACTGAGGACGGTGTACAGGTTTTCAGGTGGTTAAACACACCCGGTACCTTCTCAGACGCCCCCAATGGTAGTCCATGTTTAGGGGATGATGAAGGGGGTTGAAAATGCCCAAACGTCAAATCTAACGATTTCAACGTGTTTGTGGAACCTTTAAGAGCAAGACTCATTCATTTTCGACTGCTTTGGCAACCTGCGACAAGTCCTGCAGCGTTTTTCGCAAACTTCAATTTGCGGTTTTCGAAAATGGGCTGGTTTTCGGGGTGCTACCCCGAAACTACTCAAGTTGGGGAGTTGTGCTGAAGCATATGCTTGGTAGGCGTCAGGACAAACGTTATACTGAGATTTCGAGCTTGTAGGTCAACTTTTCAAAATTTGGTGGCCTTTGAAAAAAGTGGTGCTTTAATTTTTTTGAGCAGTATATTTATAATTAGTTTATATGCCGAGTATCACATCCACAAAGGAAACCACTCGTTAGATATTTTTATTCAATAAAATGCAGGTTTAACCCCCTTAAGATACTTTTATAACCTGAATATCCGAAAATCCTCCCTTAGTGTACGGTTTTGACATACAACGAACTTATCCCCAAAATGTCATGTTTCTAACTTCAATAATTTTGGCTGGGCGATGATGAGTGAGTGAGGCCATTTCCTTTCAATTATTTTTTTCAGAATTTCAACCCTCCCCATGAACCCCTTTAATTTGATTTATGAAAAAAACCTGTCGATCACTTATTTACTTATTTTTAAGCAGATATCTTCCCTGAGATTGAAGAGTGAGTGAGTGAGTCAATCAGTTAGGACACTTTCTTTCCTGTTTCCCCCCCCCCCACAAAAAAATCTCCCCTCCCCATGGGCCCTCTAAATTGGATTTGTGAAAAAAGAACGGTCGAACACCTTTTTACTTATCTTTAAAGCTGATTTTTTTCCTCTGAGATTCAAACTCCTCGCCCATGTCGTTTAAAAAATACACGCTCCGTTAGGAATCCTTCAACCTCCACTTTTCACCCCTTGCACCTCATAATATGCACCACATCGAAAACCCCTCAGACACATGTCTTCTTATTAGCCTACTATTCACATTTTGCAAAATGAGGAAAAAGTAGACTTATGAGATCGATCCGGGAAAATGTGTGTCTGTCTGTCTGTCTGTCTGTCCTTCTGTCTGTCTGGCTGTGTGTGTGTCCCCCCCTATCAACTCCTAATCAGCTGCAGCAATCTAAACCAAATTTAGTATGAGTAAAGATGTGCATCGGAATATCTCCCGTCCATATTTGAAAATGATGTCAGTGCTACCAACTGCTGAAAAAACGCACTAGAAATTTGAGCTCCATGTTGGATATCTTGCAAGGTATGCATGGGAACTACTGCAAAATTGGCACACATGTAGATAAGACTATTTCAGTTTAATTTCCAGGAGGCCAACCATGACAGTGTTGCCAAAATAATTTTAAGCCTACTGATAGGTCCAATGTATAAATGCATATAACTTCTACACTATCAATTGGATTTCAACCAAATTTTGTATGTAATATCTGTACATAACTAAATATGACTGAGCGTATTCTTAAGAGCCACCAGGGCTGCCAACTGTTAATAATTACTCTCTCTATTTTCTTATCCAAATACCAATATATCAGAAAGTATGCAAGCCAACAGCTTTAAACTATGCACACGTATATTCTGACATTTTAGATTAATTTGGAGTAACTTATATACGTCAGTTCTACCAACATGATTATAAGCCTGCTGATAGTACCTATTTTTAAATACATGTAACTTCTATACTATCAGTTGGATTTCAACCAAATTTCGTATGTGATATGTGTACCATAACAGATATGACTATAAGTATTGTTAAGAGCAACCAGGGCTGCCAACTGTTAATAAATGCTGTCTATATTTGTTTACCCTAATATCAATATATCAGAAAGTATGCAAGCCAACAGCTCTATACTTTGCACACGTATAGCACCTGACATTCTAGATTAATTTGGAGTAATTAATATAAGTCAGTACTGCCAACATGATTCTATGCCTGCTGATATGTCCAATTTTAAAATACATGTAACTTTTATACTAACAAATGGATTTCATCCAAAATTGGTATAACAAGTTATAATATTTCAGATTATTTCTGACCAGCACACGCATGGTATTGTTGGCAACATGCTTTTACGCGTGCTGATAGATCCAGTGTCAAACTCCATGTAACGTCCATTGGACTTCAACCAAATTTTGTATTCTGTACCTTAAGAGATGGAACTAAGAATATATTCAGTCACCAGGGCTGCCAACTGTAGTGCTCTATTAGGCTACATTATACCAGGTATATTTTGAACTAATTAGATATTTCGATATTACCAACTTAATTTCTTCATTATTCTAGAAAGGTTCATATTCTGTAGAATAATCATTGGCATGAAAAGTAGGCTGTATAGTTCTTCACGGAACTTCTTGTTTTTAATGATGAGTTTATAAGCCGAGTATCACATTCCCCAATGAAACCAATCGGGAGTTATTGTTTTTCAATGAAATGCAGGTTCAACCCCCTTAAGACCCATTTAGAACCTGAATATCCGAAAAACCTCCCTTAGTGTACGGTTTTGACATACAATGATCATATCCCCCAAAATGTCATGTTTCTAACTTCAATAATTTTGGCAGGGCGATGGTGAGGGAGACAGGACATTTTCTTTCAATTTTCTTTTTACAGAAGCCCTAAAATTGGGCATATGAAAAAAACTGTCGTACACCTATTTACTTATTTTTAAGCAAATTTTCCCCCTGAGCTTGATGGAGTGAGTCTGTCAGCCAATCAGTTAGGACACTTTCTTTCCTTTTTTGCCCCCATAATTTCACCCCTCCCCATGGGCCCCTTAAATTGGTTTTATGAAAAAACGGTCAAACACCTATTTACTCATTTTTAAGCTGATTTTTTACCGCTGAGTTTCAAAATCCTCGCCTATGTCGTTTAAGAGATACACGCTCCGTCAAGAATCCTTCAACCCCCACTTTTCACCCCTTTCACCTCATAATATACACCACATCGGAAAACCCTCAGACACATGTCTTCTTATTTTTGATGATGAGTTTATATACCGAGGATCACATCCCTCAATGAAACCAAGCCGGAGATATTGTAATTCAATGAAATGCAGGCGTACCCCCTTAACACACCTTTAGAACCTGAATATCCAGAAATCCTTCCTTAGTGGACGTTTTCGACTTACAACGAACAGATCCCTAAAATTTCATGTTTCTAACTTTAATAGTAATGGCTGGGGGATGATGAGTCAGTCAGTCAGTCAGTCAGTCAGGACACTTGATTTTATATAAGAAGAATAGATGAGACTTTCCAAGTCGATTTGTTCGTAGAAATATTGAATATAGCTCATTCTGCGCATATCAATGCGAGGAGCAATGTTCGTAATTTCCACGTCTATGAAGTTGGAACCGAACACCGCGTTTTAAGGCCCTAAAACGAACGGTTTTCGAGATATTGCCAGGAAACTATCCCCGGTGTGCGAAATTTCAGCGGTTGCCATAGTAACGTTGATCTGTTTCTCAGAGGGAACACAGTTATTTGGGAATATCTCCAAAACCTTTCATTTTAGGAACTTAAAAATTGTGTTTCGGGGTCCCTACAGGACCTCCGAGTATTGTTTCTCGTATCTCTCGGCTTAAAATGAGCTAAATTCGAACTTTGTATCGACTGTCCTTGCTCAGGGCAAAGGGCCGAAACAAGTCACTTACAAATTGAATTTTCAAAGACCGTATCTTAGTGGGTCTCTACAACCTCGGATCAACCATCATGCAAAATTTCAGCATTCTAGGTCTAGTGGTTTGAGCCCTGCGTCGATGAGTCAATTTTGGATGGTCGATGCCAAAGGGCCGAAAAAAGTCACTTACAAATTGAATTTTCAAAAACCGTTTCTTAGTGAGCCTTTATTTATTTATTTATCGTATGACATACAGACAACAAGCATGCAAGATAAATATATACACACATAAACATTGATATATACATATTTACAGCGTCACATGACAAGGCAGTCTAATATCTTTAAATTTAAATTCTGTATCCATTGCAGTGCTGCAGGTTTTGCCGACAGGAAGTCAGGCCGATCACACTGATATGCTCTTCTATGGCATTCATGAACAATGTGGTGAACTGACTGTGAAGGAGCACCGCAGTCACATTGGGGAGAAGGAATTTTACCCCATTTGAAGAGTGATTCAGGACAGACCCCACGGTTAGCCCGGATTCTATTGAGGGCAGTCCACGTTCCCCTCGGCAGGTCGAAACCGGGTGCAGCGCTATCTCCATTTAAGTCACTCCAACCGTCAAGGTTGATGTTAGTGCTCCATTCATTTCTCCATTGTATATTCGGCTTAGAATTGTTGACTGTGAGATCTCTAGCATATTTGATGGGTGGATGTCTAGAGTTCAGTCGGTTTCTATTCAGATCAGGGATGTCGCAGTGAATAGGAAGAGCTGGATTACTCATCATTTTCTTATACTGTCGGATCAGGGCAGCTTTTCTGCGTAGGTCAGGAGGCATGATGTTGCTGAGGACAGGAAGCCAATAAGTTGGCGTAGATCTAATAAGGCCACTGATCAGTCTCATGGTGTTATTGAGTTGGGTATTAATTATCTTTACATGGGGGCTGTTCAGCCAAACTGGAGCACAATATTCAGCAACGGAGAAGACAATACCTAATGCAGAACACCTCAGAGTTGTAGCAGAAGCTCCCCAAGTAGTTCCACAAAGCTTCTGCAGGATATTATTCCGGCTTCTAATTTTGGCGGCTGTATTTTCAAGAAGTTTTTTTTTAAGATAATGTGCGATCCAGAGTGACACCTAAATATTTAGGGTGTTTATTATTTCTCAGCACACAACCTTGAAGCGATACATGAACTGCACTATCAGCCATTCTGTTGTTTAAGTGGAAACATGATTCTTCAGTTTTTGTTGCACTTGGTTGGAGCCTCAATTTGTTAAAATAACTTTCAAGCCTAGCAACGTCATCATTGAGCACATTCTCCATGACACTGATGTCCTTGTGCCTTATAGCCAAAGCTATATCGTCAGCATAACAAAACTTTCTGGACTGAGTATCTGGTAGATCAGGGAGATACAGATTGAAGAGAAGGGGAGACAGCACTGAACCTTGTGGGAGTCCGTTATTCAGCTTTCTTTGTCTGCTCATTCTTTTTCCTAAAATTACTTGGAAAAGTCTGTTACTGAGCATGTTACCAATAAGTTGCACGGTAGTTTTGCAAGGTATTATTCGAGACAGTTTGTAGAGTAACCCCTCTCTCCATACTGTATCATAAGCGGCAGACAGATCAAGAAACACAACAGAAGTTTTCAGCTGGAGTGGAAAACCAGACTCGATATGCGATGTAAGAGCAAGGACTTGATCACAACAACTGCGATAGGTTTAAAGCCAGCCTGTTCCACAGGAATGTGTTCTAAGATAGTCGGACTGATCCTGTTATAAATCAGTCTTTCAAGAAGTTTGTAGCAACAGCTCAGCAATGCTATAGGCCTGTAGCTTTGGGGAGCGTCTTTTGGCTTACCAGGTTTCAAAACAGCTATAATTTTAGTTTTCTTGAAATGATTTGGGAGGATCCCTGTGTTTAGAATATCACTGAAAAATCGAGCAAGCCATTTTCGAGCATTTTGGCCCAGATTTAACAAAAACTCAGGATGAATGCCATCAAATCCGGGGGCTTTACCATGTTTCATGTCTTTTATAGCCACATTGACTTCTTCAAGGGTGAATACTTCGGAGTAAGACGATGTTGATGGAAGTTATGCTTTTATTTTTTTGAAGTTCCTTTTCAGCATTCGAGTATGGTCTTTATCTTGTGCAACCATAGAAGTCGATACAATGTGGCTGGCAATCTTATGAGGCATAATGCTAGGTTGCTCTCTTTGACCTATAGAATTTCCTCCAAGCTTCCTTAGCAGACTCCAGGCTTTTCTGCTTGAGTGTTGAAAATTCAACTCCTCAACAGTCTCTGTCCATTTTTGCTTGCGTGTTGCATCCAAACTATGTAAGAGCTCATCAGCCACTACATGATTACCTGTTTTCATAAATTCATTGTAAAGAGCATCACTTTGTTCATTCCAACCCGGAACGTATTCCTTTCTATACCCTCTTGGAATATATTTCTTGGCTATTGAAGTAACTAACCCAACAAACCTGTTGTAGCTTATGCTTCTCGCAGGAATCCATCTGATGCATTTGTCTATTTCACTAGTAAATTTTGTCCAATTAGCTTTATTGAAGTTCCATCGAGGGCGAGGGAATGAAGTTATGAGTGGGATAGACAACCCTATCTCTATAAGTACTAGTCTGTGCTGACTGTGGGGAAAATCACCCAATATGCGTCTTACAGTTGGAAGAGGTTGATCCTTGTTGTCACAAGTCACAAAACACAGATCTGGATTATATTCACGTAGCCAGGCTCCTGATCTGAATGATCCTTTGTCCTTGGCATCAAAGACAAGGTGTAAGTTGTGTTCTTCAACCCATTCAACGAGAGCAGTTTCACATTGTCATTCTGAGCATAATTCCAATTTTCATGGTGGCTATTGAAATCTCCTGCAAAAATGGCTGGATGATTTGAAACTGAAAGCACAAAGCTGGGCCATGGGACTGTTGGTGGTTTGAATACGTTCGTTATGGTTATATCCTGTACAGTAACAACTACTACATGGATATTATCGTCCGTGCTAGAAGTGATATGATGAACATGTTCTAGATTGTTCCGGGCATAAGTTGCCACCCCATAAACGCTATCATACGTAGCACCAATCATAGAGTAACCATGAATCTTTCCTCTTTTCTGGAGTTCTTCCTCATTGGTGGTATGAGTTTCCTGTATGAGTGCCAAATCAACATTGTTCTCATGAAGAACTCTTGATAGATGGTCGCTTTTCGATCGACTGATGCCTTCGATGTTTAGTTGGCAAATTTTTAATCTTTGTCGAAGCCTTCTTGTCACGGGGCTCTGAGAAGAGCCGTTAGAATTTGAATGGTATTGCATGCTGTATTCTATTTTTCCAGGAGATCTATAGAAGATAGTCTGGCTGACAAATGCTGATGATCAGTTCAGTACTGGAAAATTGAGTTCAAGTACCTATGCAGGGGCACCACGTGCAGGAATCAGCTTCACCCCCAGTGAGCCTCTACATACTCGGATCAACCAACATGCAAAATTTCAGCTTTCTAGGTCTAGTGGTTTGAGCCCTGCGGTGATGAGTCAATTTTGGATTATATGTAATAGACTAGCTGTTACCCGCGGCTTCGCCCGCTATAACATTTGGAATCCCGTTATAACATTAGTTATATAGATATATTTTATATATTTTACATATTTTACATATTACCTGTTTTCCCCCCAGAATTTCTACCCTCCCCATGGGCCCCTAAAATTGGATTTATGAAAATACGGCCAAACACCTATTTACATATTTTTAGCCTACTTTCGATTTTTGCAAGAAATGAAAGTAGACTTATGAGAACAACACAGGGCGAAAAAATGTGTGTCTGTCTATGTGTGTGTGAGTGTGTGTACTCTGAATGTCTGTCCCCCCCTATCAATTCTAACACGGTGAAACCGAATTGAACGAAATTTGGTACAGAGGTAGCACTAGCAAAGGGCACCTGAATGTCATACTTTATATCGCCGCTGTCTTTACCAAAACAGAATGGCGGCCACTCAAACGTTCAAAACCTAAAATCAAATTACGGCTAAACTAATCATCCGATCTCTACCAAATTTGGGGACAACATACTTTTGTATAGGACGCGTCAATGCATGTGAGATTTTCGAAGTGAAATGCCATGTCCTGTGGTTCGGATTCCACGTAAAAAGGAGGTCCCGTGGCTCATAATCACAAGATTCACGGTCACGTAAAACTACAATCTTCCTTCCTTCATCTAAAATTCCAGGTCATCGGCCATACCATTTCAGGATGGTGACCGTGTGAATTATGCAATCATTTTAATCAATAGCTTAAGACCCACCAATTCCGATTATCGAGCCTAGGGTGGTTTAAGCTATCCTGAAGGTCGTGATCCGTTATTTTTTATAATTTAATATTATAATATTATACTGTATGAGTGGCTTAAAAGAGCTAAGCCGTATGTGTCACACGACAAGATGGCAGCTCTCCTCATGTGCCTGTCTTATATTTCTGTAGTTTTAGTATGTTGTATGTGATATACCCTACTGATACGATAATATAAATTTTGTATGAAATGATCTTTAATGAAGATGTACTGCAGTGAAGAAATCGTTTATTTCAAGTCGTTATTTGCAAACAGGCTGTATCTAATATATCAGTTAAGGACACCATGATGTTAAGGATAGCGTTAGCTCTGGGCTAGCGTGTTAGTCTGTCACGCAGTTGACTGTGGATCGAATACCGCTACAATTAACTTTTTTTCTTGAATTCTTTTACAAATGATGTGCACGAGCTCTTTCCACAGATACTGAATAAGATGTCATTTAGCTCAAAGGAGAGGCTAATGAATACACTCGTTTATTAATAAAATCACAGCCCCAGCATCGCACATAAACATAATACATTAGGAAAAGGAGAATAGAATAACTAGTTACACGTTGTCATTAACCACAGCCTTCTTAATGCCTCTGTACGGTGCTGTCCTCTTGTGGGTTATGTGGGTAATATTGTTCCAAACATACCGCTGTGTAAATACCTGGCCTCCTGAAGTATAGAAATTTTGTAATACTGGTAGTTCAACTATTAGCCACGATCGCGCTCCGATTACCTTTAAACACTGCCAGCTGGATCGCCTCCCGCTTGGCTACTTTAAACTGCCTACTAATTCAACACCCATAGGCCACTGCCATCGTAGTACATTACGATGGCAGTGCATAGGCGTACAAGATAAAGATTAATTCACTGATTGGTCGCAGCACCAACCTACTGTGACCGGCGCGGATTTTTAAAGGGGAAGATACCCAAAACACAAGATTCTTAACTATGCAGGCTGGCTTAATATAGAGATTAACGGACGTGAATGCATTACAATAAGTTAGTAGTTTTGTTATTCAATCATAATAAAGTATATAATATTGATTTTGACACTTACTGGCTAATTATCAATATTAAAGAAAACAAACAATACATGGTGGTAGAGGTGATTGTGTTACGGATGAGGACAAAGAGTCATAAATATACCCATACATTTAGGAGAAAGTAGGCTATATGTTCTTTGCTGAACATCTTGTTTATGCTGATTTTTTCCCGCTGAGCTTCAAACTCCTCGCCTATTTCGTTTAGGAGATACACGCTCCGTTAGGAATCCTTCAACCCCCACTTTTCCCCCCTTTCACCAATAATATACACCACATCGAAAAACCCTCAGACACATGTCTTCTTATTTTTAATGATGAGTTTATATGCCGAGTATCACATCCCCCAATTAAATCAATCGGGAGATATTGCTATTCAATGAAATGCAGGTCTACCCCCTTAACACCCCTTTAGAACCTGAATATCCAAAAATCCTTTCTTAGTGGGCGTTTGCGGCCCTTGAGGAAGCTGCATACCCAATTTCATTCCAATCCGTTCGGTGGTTTCTAAGATTTCGTGATGAATGAATGAATGAGTGAGTGAGTCAGTCAGTGAGTGAGTGGTATTTGAGCTGTATATAGTAGATAAGCATCGGTCCTAGTGGAAAATAATTCTAACACCAGAAACCAAAAATGCATGGGACGAAAAAAACATCAAAATATTATGTTGGTTTCGGACCCTAAAAGACGTGAAAAATATAATAAAAGTATTAAAAAGAACTATTTTTAGAAATTTCATTCGAATCAATTTTATGTCATTCCTGGGACTTTGAAAATTCCGGCCAAGAAGTACAAAATCATTAATAACTCTCTTAGTATTCGTCGTATGATGAAATAGCAAGAGACAAAAAAGATGTAATGTGTTATTCTCTAAAACATAGGCCATGTATAATTTTACATATTACCTGTTTTTTCCCCCAGAATTTCACCCCTCCCCATGGGCCCCTTAAAGTGGATTCATGAAATAACGGCGAAACACTTTACTTATTTTTAAGCAGTTTGGTTCCCCTGAAATTGATGAGTGAGTGAGTGAGTCAGTCAATCAGTTAGGAAACTTTCTTTCCTTGTTTCCGCCCCCCCCCCAGAATTTCACCCCTCCCCATGGGCCCCTTAAATTGGATTGATGAAAAAAAACGGTCAAACACATATTTACTTACTTTTATGCTGATTTTTTTCCGCTGAGTTTCAAACTCCTCGCGTATGTCGTATCAGAGATACACGCTCCGTTAAGATTCGTTCAACCCCCACTTTTCACCCCTTTCAACTCATAATATACACCACATCGAAAACCCATCAGACACATGTCTTCTTATTTTTAATGGTGAGATTATATGCCGAGTATCATATCCCCCAATGAAACCAATCGGAAGATATTGTTATTCAATAAAATGCAGGTCCACCCCCTTAACACCCCTTTAGAACCTGAATATCCAAAAATCCTTTCTTAGTGGGCGTTTGCGGATCTTGCGGAAGGTGCATACCAAATCTAATTCCAATCCGTTCGGTGTTTTCTGAGATTTCGTGATGAACGAATGAGTCAGTCAGTCATTCAGTCAGTCAGTCAGTGAGTGAGTGGTATTTGAGCTTTATATAGTAGATGAGACTTTCCAAGTCGATTTGCTGGTAGAAATATGGAATATAGCTCATTCTGCGCGTATCAATGCGAGGAGCATTGTTCGCAGTTTCCACTTCTATGAAGCTGGAACCGAACACCGCGTTTTAAGGCCCTAAAACGAACGGTTTTCGAGATATTGCCAGAAAACTATCCCCGGTCTGCGAAATTTCAGCGGTTGCCATAGTAACGTTGATCTGTTTCTCAGAGGGAACACAGTTATTTGGGAATATCTCCGAAACCGTTCATTTTAGGAACATAAAAATTGTGTTTCGGGGTCCCTCCAGGACCTCCGAGTATTGTTTCTCGTATCTGGCGGCTTAAAATGAGCTAAATACGAACTTTGTACCGACTGTCCTTGCTCAGTACAAAGGGCCAAAAAATGTCACTTACAATTTGAATTTTCAAAAACCGTTTCTTAGTGGATCTCTACATACTCGGATCAACCAACATGCAAAATTTCAGCTTTCTAGGTCTAGTGGTTTGAGCCCTGCGTCGATGAGTCAATTTTGGATGGTCAATGCCAAAGGGCCGAAAAGAGTCACTTACAAATTGAATTTTCAAAAACCGTTTCTAGGTGAGCCTCTACATACTCGGATAAACCAACATGCAAAATTTCAGGATTCTCGGTCTATTGGTTTGAGCCCTGCGGTGATGAGTCAATTTTTTTCATAAAGCAAATTAAGGGTCCCTTGGGGAGGGGTGAAATTATGGGGGCAAAGAAAAGGAAAGAAAGTGTCCTAACTGATTGGCTGACAGACACACTCCATCAAACTCGGGGGAAAAACTGCTTAAAAATAAGTAAATAAGTGTACGACAGTTTTTTTCATATACCCAATTTTAGGGGTTCATGGGGAGGGGGTGTTCTGTAAAAAGAAAATTGAAAGAAAAAGTCCTGACTCACTCACCTTCGCCCTGCCAAAATTATTGAAGTTAGAAACATGGAATTTTGGGGGATATGATCATTGTATGTCAAAACTGTCCACTAAGGGAGGTTTTTCGGATATTCAGGTTTTAAATGGGTCTTAAGGGGGTTGAACCTGCATTTCATTGAAAAACAATAACTCCCGATTGGTTTCATTGGGGAATGTGATACTCGGCTTATAAACTCATCATTGAAAATAAGAAGACATGTGTCTGAGGGTTTTTCGATGTGGTGTATATTATGAGGTGCAAGGGGTGAAAAGTGGAGGTTGAAGGATTCCTAACAGAGCGTGTATTTCTTAAACGACATGGGCGAGGAATTTGAATCTCAGCGGAAAAAATCAGCTTAAAAGATAAGTAAAAAGGTGTTCGACCGTTCTTTTTTCATAAATCCAATTTAGAGGGACCATGGGGAGGGGAGATTTTTTTTTTGGGGGGAGGGGGGACAGGAAAGATAGTGTCCTAACTGATTGACTGACTCACTCACTCTTCAATCTCAGGGAAGAAATCTGCTTAAAAATAAGTAAATAAGTGTTCGACAGTTTTTTTTTCATAATTAAAGGGGTTCATGTGGAGGGGTGAAATTCTGAAAAAAAAAATGAAAGAAAATGTCCTGACTCACTCACTCATCATCGCCCAGCCAAAATTATTGAAGTTTGAAACATGACATTTTGGGGATAAGTTCTTTGTATGTCAAAACCGTACACTAAGGGAGGATTTTCGGATATTCAGGTTATAAAAGTGTCTTAAGGGGGTTAAACCTGCATTTTATTGAATAAAAGTATCTCACGAGTGGTTTCCTTTGTGGATGTGATACTCGGCATATAAACTAATTATAAATATAAGCAGACATGTGTCTAAGGGTTTCTCGATGTGGTGTATATTATAAGGTGAAAGGGGTGAAAAGTGGGGGTTGAAGGATTCCTAACGGAGCGTGTATCTCTTAAATGACATAGACGAGAAGTTTGAAACTCAGCGGGAAAAAATCAGCTTAAAAAATAAGTAAATCGGTGTTCGACCGTTTTTTTTCATACATTCAAAATAAGGGGTCAATGGGGTGGGGTGAAATTCTTGAAGAACAAAAGGAGAGAAAGTGTCCTAACGGACTGACTAACTCACTCACTCATCAAACTCAGGGGAAAAAGACAGCTTAAAAATAAGTTAATAGGTGTTCGAGCGTTTCTTCATATATCCAATTTAAGGGGCCCTTGAAGAGGGGTGAATTTCTGGGGAAAAAAAACAGGAAAGAAAGTGTTCTAAGAACAGCTTAAAAAGAAGTAAATAGGTGTTCCACCGTTTTTTTTCATAAATCTAATTTAAGGGGTTCATGAGAGGGGTGAAAATCTGAAAAATAAATGAAAGAAAAGTCCTGACTTACTCACTCACTCATCATCGCCCAGCCAAAATTATTGAAGTTAGAAACATGAAATTTTGGGGTTATGTTCGTTGTATGTCGAAAACGTCCACTAAGGAAGGATTTTTGGATATTCAGGTCCTAAAGGGGTGTTAAGGGGTAGACCTGCTTATAATTGAATAACAATATCTCCCGATTGGTTTCCTTGGGGCATGCGATACTCGGCATATAAACTCATCATTAAGAATAAGAAGACACATGTCTGAGGGATTTCGATGTAGTGTATATTATGAGATGTATGTGTGAAAAGTGGGGGTTGAAGAATTCTTAACGGAGCAAGTATCTGTTAAAAGACAGAGGCATAAATTATGAAACTCAGGGGAAAAAATTTAGCTTGAAAAAATAAGTAAATAGAAGGTCTACCGTTTTTTTTCATAAATCCATTTTAAAGGGCCCATGGGGAAGGTTGAAATTCTGGGGAAAGAGGTTCACTAAGGAAGGATTTTTGAATATTCACCCATAATCCGCCAGCCAAATATATTGCAGTTTGAAACTTGAAATTTTGGGGATATGTTCGTTGTATGTCGAAAACGTCCACTAAGGATGGATTTATGGATATTCATGTTCTGAAGGGGTGTTAAGGGGGTTAAACTTGCATTTCATTGATTAACAATATCACACGAGTTGTTTCATTTGGGGGTGTGATATTCGGCATATAAATTAATCAATAAAGATACGCAGACATATGTCTAAGGGTTTATCGATATGGTGTATATTATGAGTTTAAAGGGGTTGAAGAATTCTTAACAACATTAGCGAGAAGTATGAAATTCAGCGGGAAAAAATCAGCTTAAAAATTAGTAAATAAGCGTTCGACGTTTTTTTTTTTTTTTGCATAAATCCCATTTAAGGGGTTCATGGGGAGGGGTGAAATTCTCAAAAATAAATGAAAGTAAATGTCCAGACTGACTCACTCACTCACCATCGCCCAGCCAAAGTTATTGAATTTAGAAAAATGAAATGTTGGGGTTATGTTCGTTGTATGTCGAAAACGTCCACTGAGGAAGGACTTTTGGATATTCAGGTTGTAAAGGGGAGTGAAGGGCTTAAACGTGCATTTCATTGAATAACAATATTTTACGAGTGGTTTCATTTGGGGCTGTGATACTTGGCATATAAAAGATCATTAAAAATAAGCTGACACATGTCTAATGGTTTTTCGATGTGGCGTATATTATGAGTAAAAGGGGTGAAGAGTGGGGGTTGAAGGATTCCTAACGGAGCGTGCATCACTTAAACGACATAGGCGAGGAGTTTGAATCTCAGAGGAAAACAATCAGCTTAATAAAAATAAATAAATAAATAAATAAATAAATAGGTGTTTGACCGTTTTTCCATAAATCCAATTTCAGGGGCCCATCGGGAGGTGTGAAATTCTGGAAGAAAACGTCCACTAAGGAAGAATTTATGGATATTCATTCTCATCGACCAACCAAAACTATTAAAGTTAGACGAATGATATTTTGGGGATATGTTTGTTGGGTGTCGAAAACGTCTACGAAGGAGGGATTTTTGAATATTCAGGTTCTAAAGGGGTGTTAACGGGGTTAAACCTGAATTTCATGGAATAACAATATGACACGACTTTGACGCGAGCGAAGCCGCGGGTACCTGCCAGTCTATTATATAAAACAAAGTGTCCTGACTGACTCATCATCGCCCAGCCAAAACTACTAAAGATAGAAACATAAAATTTTGGAGATATGTTCGTTGTATGTCGAAAACGCCAACTAAGGAAGGATTTTTGGATATTCAGGTTCTAAAGGGATGTTAAGGGGGTAGACCTGCATTTCATTGAATAACAATATCTCCCTATTGATTTCATTGGGGGATGTGATATTCGGCATATAAACTCGTCATTATAAAGAAGAAGACATGTGTCTGGGGGTTTTTCGATGCGGTGTATATTATGAGGTGAAAGGGGTGAAAAGTGGGGGCTGAAAGATTCCTAACGGAGCGTGTATCTTTTAAACGACATAGGCGATTAGATTGAAACTCAGCGGAAAAGTCAGCTTAAAATATAATTAAATAGGTTTTCGACCGTTTTTTCATCAATCCAATTTAAGGGGCCTATGGGGGGGTTGTAATTCTGGGAGGAAAAAAAGGAAAGAAAGTGTCCTAACTGATTGACCCACTCACTCATCAAACTCAGGGGGAAAAACAGCTTAAAATAAGTAAATAGATGTTGGACCGTTTTTTTTTTCATAAATCCAATTTTAGGGGTTCATGGGGAGGGGTGAAATTCTGAAAAATGAATGAAACAAAATGTCCTGACTGACTCACTCATCATCGCCCAGCCAAAATTATTGAAGTTAGAAACATGACATTTTGGGGATATGTTCGTTGTATTTCTAAACCGTCCTCTAAGGAACGATTTTCTGATATTCAGGTTCTAAAGGGGTCTTAAGGGGGTTAAACCTGCATTTCATTGAATAACAATATCTCCCGATTGGTAATAATAATAATAATAATAATATCGTATGGCCTCGGGTGCCTGTTGCAAGCTTTGCTATTTGACACCCAAAGGGTAGCTTGCATGTCGAATTTCGTAGTTCCTTGACTATGAATGTCAAGGAGGTTAGATATCTAATCTTCCGATTGGTTTCTTTGGGGGATGTGACACTCGGCATATAGACTCATCATTAAAAATAAGAAGATGTGGGCAATATTACGAGGTGAAAGGGGTGAAAAGTAGGGGTTGAAGGATTCCTAACGGAGCAAGTAATGTATCTCTTAAACGACTGAGGAAAAATGTATGAAACTCGGGGGAAAAATCAGCTTGAAAAATAAGTAAATAGGTGTTCGACCGTTTATTCATAAATCTAATTTAAGGGGCCCATGGGGAGGGGTGAAATTCTGGGGGACAAACGTCCACTAAGGAAGAATTTTTGGATATTCTCTCATCATGTACCAGCCAAACCTTTTGCAGTTAGAAACATGAAATTTTGGGGATATGTTCGTTGTATGTCGAAAACGTCCGCTAAGGATGTATTTTTGGATATTCACTTTCTAAAGGGGTGTTAAGGGGGTTCAAAACTGCATTTCATTGAATAACAATATCTCAAGACTGGTTTCATATGGGGCTGTGATACTCGGCATCTAAACTAGTCATTAAAAATAAGCAGACATGTGTCTAAGGATTTTTCCATGTATTGTACATTATGAGGTGAAAGGGGGTGAAAAGTGGGGTTTCAAGGATTCCTAATGGAGCGTGTATCTCTTAAATGAGACAGGCGAGAAGTTTGAAACTCACGGGAAAAATCAGCTTAAAAGATAAATGAATAAGTGTTCGACTGGTTTTTCATAAATCCAATTTAAGGGGCCCATGGGGAGGGGTGAAATTCTGACAAACAAAACGAAAGAAAGTATCCTGACTGACTGACTCATCATCGCCCAGCCAGAACTATTGAAGATAGATACATGAAATGTTTGGGATATATTCATTGAACGTCAAAACCGTCCACTAAGGAAGGATTTTAGGTTATTCAGGTTCTAAAGGGGTGTTATGGGGGGTAAAACCTGCATTTCATTGAATAACAATATCTCACGAGTGGTTTCATTTGGGGATGTGATACTCGGCATATAATCTAATCATTAAAAATTAGCAGACACATGTTCAAGGGTTTTTGGATGTGGAGTAAATTATGGGATGAAAGGGGTGAAAAGTGGGGGTTGAAGGATTTCTAACGGAGCGAGTATCTCTTAAAGGACATAGGCGAGAAGTTTGAAACTTAAGGGAAAAACATCAGCTTAAAAATAAGTAAATAGGCGTTCGATCGATTTTTCATCAATCCAAATTAAGGGGTCCATGGAGAGGGGTGAAATTCTGAAGAAAAACATATGAAAGAAAATGTCCTGTCTGACTCACTCATTATTGCCCAGCCAAAACTATTAAAGTTAGAAACATGAAATTTTGGGGATATGTTCGTTGTATGTCGAAAACATCCACTAAGGAAGGAGTTTTTAATTCAGGTTCTAAAGGGATGTTAAGGGGGGGATACGTGCATTTCATTGAATAACAATATTTCACGAGTGGTTTCATTTGGGGATGTGATACTTGGCATATAAACGAATCATTTAAAAAATTGGGCAGACACGTGTCTATTGTTTTTCCGATGTGGTGTAAGGGGGTGAAAAGTGGGGGTCGAAGGATACCTAACGGAACGTGTATCCCTTAAAGGACATAGGCGAGAAGTTTGAAACTGAAGGGAAAAATATCAGCTTAAAAACAAGTAAATAGGTGTTCGACTGCTTTTTGATCAATCTAATTTTATTTATTTATTTATCGTATGGCTTTTAGTGCCGGGAGTATCCGAGGACATGTTCGGCTCGCCTAAGTCGGCAGATGCTTCCTTCCAAATTAAGGGGTCCATGGGGAGGGTTGAAATCCTGGAAACAAATAAGGAAAGAAAGTGTCCTAACTGGCTGATTCACTCATCAAACTCAAGGGAAAAAACAGCTTAAAAATAAGTAAATAGGTGTTCGAGGTTTTTTCATAAATCCAATTTAAGGGGCTCCTGGGGACGGGTGAAATTCTGGAAGAAGAACGTCCACTAAGGAAGGATTTTTGGATATTCACTCATCATCGACTAGCCGAAACTATTTAAGTGAGAAATATGACATTTTGGGGATATGTTCGTTGTATGTCGAAAACATCCACTAAGGATGGATTTTTGGATATTCTGGTTCTAAAGGGGTGTAAAGGGGGTAAATGTGCATTTCATTGAGTAACAATATCTCAAGAGTAGTTTCATATGGGGATGTGATACTCTGCATATTAACTAATGAAACAAAAAAAGCAGACACGTGTCTAAGGATTTTCCGATGTGGTGTATATTATGAGGTGAAAGAGATGAACAGTGGGGGTTGAATGATTCCCAAT
This sequence comes from Meconema thalassinum, assembly GCA_946902985.2. Lineage (NCBI taxonomy): Eukaryota > Metazoa > Arthropoda > Insecta > Orthoptera > Tettigoniidae > Meconema > Meconema thalassinum. The sequence goes on from OX336396.1 coordinate 188,318,801, forward strand.
TGAACGTGTATCTCTTAAACGACATAAGCGAGCCGTTTGAAACTCAGAAGAAAACAATCAGCTTAAAATAAGTAAATAGGTGTTCGACCGTTCTTCCATACATCCAATTTAAGGGAATAATGAAAGGGGGTTGAAATTCTGAAAGAAAAACGTCGACTAAGGGAAGAATCTTTGTATATTTGGTGTATTTTTGGAAATACACGGAATCAAAGAATTAGCTTTTGCTGTTCTTCATTACTTTATATCAGTCCATTTATTTACATTTCTCTCCAGGACACACCAACATCGAACTGTTACCTCCCGTTTGCCCCGTGCAATTGTTCATTTTTTCTGTCAGTTTTTACAGAAACGCATATTCCGCTGAACCAGCCTGACAGCGTCCCATCGCTGCCTTCCGAACTTCCATTGCTTCAAACCATGAAGACTTCTATATTAATCCACAGGGCGTCGTGTTCTTCACCAACCAACTACTCCATGAAGACACCGCTCCAAGAAGAATTTTGTTTCTGTAGAGTTTTTTCATGTTTATGTATAACCTCTTTGTTCCTCCCCTTACTCGCCCGCTTCCCCCTCTTCTTCCCTCCTCCTACTGCTCTCTTCTCCGCGCGCCCAGCCCCCTCGCTCGGTCACTTCTACTTCGTCTCGACTTGTCTCCGTGCCATGAGCAACCGCTCACCCTCTCAGTGCACTCAACTTCTTGTTGGACATGCCGTCTAGGCCAGTGTACTTTTTCTGCGTCTAGCAGCCTTCACTTGTACGTCGGAAGTCAACCCAGTCAGTTAGAGCTTAACTAAAGCTCGCCTCCTCAACTCAAGAGGCAAACTTCTAATTTCGACGCCATGTTTGAATTTTAGAACCATCCGTCAACAGCAACATCGCCTTCTTCATGAAGCAAAGATAAGTACCGACTTCATGTTTTAACCTCATTCTCATCGCTTTTAAAAGGCTCAATGCTTTTATTTGGATTTTATAGACAGTGAAAGTTGCTATGTGAAAATAACTGCTTTCTAGAGATCTTCTTGATCAAACTTAAACTATCAAGTCTAGCTTTCAATATGAAAGATTTTCTGAGATGCTATCTCACATCGAGGGATATTTCCAAAATACCCACTGTCTATATAATCTAGTTTTCCGCCGAGGGATTCTCTACCCAATTTAAACAAGTCATTATTGCTCTGGAACCTTCCAGATCCTGCCTTCTATCTACCAGTTATACTGTCATGTACTTTCCACTCACATATGGGAATACTTTTTCAAACTAAGGAATCTTCCTCATGAAATGCTAATCAATGTCTAATTTTTCTTCCTCCGTTGGGAATTTTCTGATGCATTCAACTATATCCTACAAGTTTTTCAAGCAATAGACTCTTGAAAATCTATTGTAACTTGTTATTTTCCACCATTGCAATAACTTTCTTTGCCATCAACTTTTTGTGCTACTACAGTGAACTCTTCAACTATATCAACAGACTATAGTGAAAACAGTGCCTGCTCAACTTTTCATCCGCGACGCGCTCGTCCGAGTACAATAAATACGGCCATGAACACTTTTCCACAATCTCATTTGATCTTTCCCAAATCCTTTACTAACAAACCAAAATAATAAAATTGTTACTTTAGGTCTTTTTTCAATGAGGTGTCACTCTGCATAAGTGCCCTCTCTTATTTGCTCCATGTATAACGAATTAATGTCAGTAAATCTTCGTGTCTAGTACACGCCTTAAATTATATTGTTTCTCCCTTCTAATGAGGGAACCCAATTCTTTCTACTCAAAAGTGAGTTATCTCTAGGTTTCACGAAAGGGAAACTTGCCCCATTTTTCTCGTGATCCCTACTTAAACATAGGAGTTCTAGAAACTTCCTTTCAATTGTTCTCTTCAGGTTTTCACAATAAGTGACCTGCCCTATTTTTTATAATCTTCTGTGTATTATCTACCCACCTGTTTTTTGTTGTTGTTACTTTCGAAGTTCTTATTACTTCAAAGATACTTATCTAGAAATCCTTAAAGTACACACCTTGTAACTGATTTATTGTTTAACTTTAATTACGTCAGTTATCTTTAAATTTTACAATTTATTCATCTTAGCCATTTCAAAATCTTACGAAGATTTTAAAGCATATAAAAGGTTTATAACCAAAAGAGTTATCAATTGCCTGGCGCAAGCTTTAGATGTTTTCGGAGGTCTGCGACCCCAATTGTTTATAAAAAAAAAAAAAATTATATATTTGTTACAAAAACTACTTCCTTTTACATTGTTAAATAAATTAAAGATTTGTTTTTCGCTTTATCATTTTTCAAACATCACGGTTAGGCAAGATCCTGTCTTCCCTAACTCTTCCTAGGTTTATGCCCTCTTTAATAAAAAAATTGATAGGGTTTTCACCACTTGTTGCATTTGAGCAAGAACTCTTAGTTATAACTTATGTCAAACTCTCTTCCTATTTTTCCATCCTTTTTCTCCAGTCCGAAACCCACATCTTTTTCTTCATCATCTTCCCTTGGGGGTTAGGTTATTCCCAAGCTAATAATCTACCCAATATTCTCTCATCTTCGATCAGCCAAAACTATTAAAGTTAGGAACATGAAATTTTGTGGTAATGTTTGTTGTACATTTAAACGTCTACTAAGGATGGATTTTAGTATATTCAGGTTCTAAAGGGGTGTTAAGGGTGTTAAACCTGCATTTAATTGAATAACAATATCCCACGGGTAGTTTCATTTGGGGATGTGATACTCGGCATATTAACTAATGAAACAAAAAAAAAGCAGACATGTATCTAAGGTTTTTTCGATGTAGTGTATACTGTACGAGTATTATGAGGTGAAAGGGGGGAATTGTGGCCGTAGAGATTTTTCACTTGTGTAATTTTATGATGTGATTTTTTTTCACAGGAATTTAGGTAAATTGGATTTTGTGTTTATTCGGTGTATTTAATATACTGTATCTCAATTATTTCCTATTTACGTTTGTGGTCGGAATCCGTGTTGTGATTTTGAGTCGAATTTTATACTTGCGATGCGACGTGACGTTGGGAAGATTCTGATATTTATGTGCCATTGTTGTGTTATATTGTCTTTATTGTCTGATTGTTTACGATCTTTACCAAATTATTATCATTAATATTATTCAAAATTAAACGATAAGTCAGTTGTAGCATTCATGATTGAGACGTTGCTAAGTGTCCTCTTTACAACTACAATATTCGCGGGCGAAGCCGCGACGGGTAATGCTAGTATTTAATAATATCATGCACTGTTCGAATTGAAATAAAGTGCAATGTACTAGGATTGCTTTCCTCGCCTTCAGGCGGACTGTTACCTCGTCTTATAGACGGACTTGATACAAACGGCATCCAACTTGGATGGTAATCCAACACATGTGGTAAGCTCTCAGTCATGCGCTGCGTTAGCTTGTGACTACACTGGTCGTGCAGCGTCTGTCTGGTTCTGGTTCGCGCATCTGCGAGGTTACTACCTTACCAAAACAGAAATCACATTCTAAAGAATGTTTCGATGACACAGAATTACAATATGATAATATCTGAGCTTTGTAGAAAATAGAAGTGTCGTAATTTAGCCTCATATTATTTAATAGTGGTCTTCTCCGTTAGTCAAAAGATCGACCATTTATAACTCAAAAGAATGTTAGCATGTAGCGACAGCACGGTCGGTCAGTGGGTGCGTTCTAAAGTGATGCATCAAAAATGAGTTGCGGTGAAAAATATCACATGAACCAGTGGTTAGCTGGTTCAATATACAGGATCTGATAACAAAACCGCTACACCGGCTACAATCTCAGTGAATCCTGGCTACCTATTCTCAGAACCCTGAGAAATTAATACACTGCTGCTTTTCGTTGTCCCTAACATGGGGATATAATGGCGTCCATCTTTGGGCACCTTTTATAGGTTCTTTGTTGCTTTCTCTTAGCAATCATTTGTCGTATTTCAGATTATTATTGACGAGGAAAGACATGGTTTCTTTCGAAACACGCCGAATTTCATATAATAAAACTCGGCAAAAGCCCAAAATTCAACATTATGAATAAAAACAATTACGCTTAAGTACGTGGTATTTATGAACACGTCTGATGTTCCGTTTGCGATTTCTATGCAAGTTGACGATGTTTGTTGTGTTGGAACTGTTGCTGTTACCAATGTCGTGGTTCCTCGTATTGCGTGCTCTACCACTGCCATCGTAATGTCCAGTCCACAAGGCTCCTGTAGTGACGTCACGCTTAGGGTCGTTTTAGCCGCAGCAGCAATTCGGACGGCTCTTTTCACACGCAGTCACTCCAAAGAGAATATAATGTTACGAGCTAACCCTAGTGGCACGTTGGTTAATTTGATTTCGGTAGGTAAAGCAAAACACAAATGGTCCTTTTAAAAAATATTTGTTTTATTGCAGGTCTAGAATTATACACCATACAATAAACACAAAGAAACCAACAGCGGCCTTACTCAAGTTTCCTCCTTGCGGAGCACACTCACCACTTTCACCTTCTCAAGCAGCTAATCCTCCACTAATTAGACCCGTGCCTTTGCTAGAAATAACCACAATTCTTCCTCGAGTACACAAGCCACTGTCTGTCAGTCACCGTTCTTGACTACTACACACTGTTTCGCAATTCGCACGTCACCGCATAATCTCTATCGCACTGGTAAAACACACTCGCTCAAAACACAGTCGTCTCTCCCTGGCCAGAGTCGCCCTTATATATAGGGGCTGATGACTCAACAGGAGCTTCCAGAGCAGACCAGGGTTCATGGATACTCTCAGACCTTCCCGAGAGTTCTAATACTAGGTGGGCCTCGAAGGTTCGAGTCGGTTTCTATGTTACTACTGCCTCGTTGTGCAAGCCGCTGGTTAACACAGAGGCAGGGGTTAGCCTGGGGTGGGCTGAGAATCACGCGGCGAGGTGGTGAAGCAACCCCGCACCCGTAACACCACCCCCTTCCTAAAAGGCTGATCGCCCCGATCAGTCATCGGTCCGTCTGTGTCCCTCCGTTGGCTGCCAGGCGATCGCGATGCACGATCTTCATCTTCGCCCTCGGGCTCCGCTGGATCCTGTAGACGACATCGTTGATCCGTTTCACGACTCGGTACGGGCCCTCCCAGGACTTCTGCAGTTTGGGTGACAAGCCTTTCATCCGTAATGGATTGAAGTGCCAGACCAGGTCGTCCTAGTGGAATCCGCCGGCGTCCGTCTGCTTGTCGTATCGGGTTTTCATTCGGTTGGTCTCGGTCCGCAGTCTCCTCCTTGCGAACGCGTGCACGTCCTCCAGTCGGTCGACCAGTTCTCGACAATACTGGCTTACCGGGATGGGTCCGTTCCCAGGGCGGCCGATGGCAAGGTCGACAGGTAGACAGAGTTCCCTCCCAAACATGGCCCGGTCTGGTGTGCACCCGGTGGCTTCATGCACGGCGGCGCGGTAGGCCGGGAGAAATAGTGGGAGATATTTGTCCCAATTCCTCTGGTGCTTGCTGACGACTATCAGGAGATGGTTCACGATGGTACGATTGAATCGCTCTACCATCCGTTGGACGGAGGGTGTTGCGGCGTCGTCCTTGTCTTCCGGATTCCCAGCAGCTGGCATAGGTTCTGGAACACCTGTGACTCGAAATTCCTCCTTGGTCGGAGTGCAGCTCCAAAGGTATTCCGTACCGGCTGATGAATTACTTCACCAGGGTCTCTGCGATCGTCGCGGCTCCTTGGTTAGGAAGTTCATACGCTTCTGGCCATTTGGTGAAGTAGACACTGACAACCAATATGTAGCGGTTCCCTGCCTCGCTCAACGGGAATGGCCCAGAACATCGATGGCCACTCACTCCATGGGACCGCCCACGTTGTAGGTTTTAAGAGGGCCCCTTCGTCTTCGTCCTGGGTCCTTGCTGGCTGCGCAATCGTGGCACCTCGTGCAGTGGTTCACCACGTCTGTTCGGCATCCAACCAGTAGAGCTACTCTTTCAGCTTCTCGAGGATCTTCGTTATCCCTAGGGGTCCACTAGATGATCCTCCATGGACTTCCTTCAGGACATCCTCGGTCATAGCCTTTGGAACGACGACTTGTTCCCGAGATGTCTTCCATTCGGCTATCAGTCCCATGTCATCATATTTCGCTTGTGCTCGTCTGAAAGAATCGCGGCTCCAGCTAACTTTACGTTCCACGGTAGTCCCTCCGCACTGTTCTCCTCCATTCTGGCACATAAGGTGCAGCCTTCGGAGCAGGGTCTAGGCGATAGGGCGTCTGCCTTAGAATGCTGTTGCCCTTTCCTGTGTTGGATCTCAAAGTTGTACTGTTGGAGCCTCTCTAACCACCACGCGAGTTGACACTCAGGCAGCTTGAAGTTCAGGAGCCACCGCAGGGATGCATGGTCGGTCCTGATGAGAAATTCTTGCTCGTACAGGTACTTATGGAAGTGTTCAATGGTCTTCGCGATGGCGAGCAGTTCCTTCCTGGTGACGCAGTAGTTCCTCTTTGGTTTTGACAAGGCCTTGCTGAAATATGCCACTACTTTCTCCTCGCCGTCCACTATTTGCGACAGGACTCCCCCTATACCAAAGTCGCTGGCATCGGTATCGACGATGAACCTTGCCCCAGGTATGGGGTAGGCCAGAAGAGGTGCGGTGCACAGAGGCTGCTTGAGTTGTTCGAAGGCATTGTGGCATTCTGCTGTCCACGTGACGAGTTAGTCCTTCTCGGTCAGCCGATGCAGTGGTTTGGCGATGTCGGCGAATCCTATCACGAAGCGACGGTAATATGTGCGGAGTCACAGGAAGCTTCGTAGTTGGGACTTGTCCTTCGGAACTGGCCACTCCCTCACAACTGCGGTCTTCTCTGGGTCGGTGTGCACCCCATTTCTCGGAGACGATATGCCCAAGGTACTGGGCCTGCTTCTGGATGAGCTGACACTTCTTGGGGCTCAACTTCAGCTGGGCAGCCCGTTGCTTCTTCAAGATTTCCTTCAGGTTGCTGTAGTGCTCCTCGAAGCTCCTCCCCAGAACGATGACATCATCTAGGTAGACCATGCAGGCCTTCCAGTGTAGTCCCCTCAGAATAGACTCCATTTGCCTTTCGAAGTTCGCAGGGACGTTGCACTAACCAAATGGCATGACGGTGAACTGCCAGAGTCCGCTACCCACAGACAAAGCCGTTTTCTCACGGTCCGTAAGGTGGACCTCCGCCTGCCAGTAGCCACTCTTCAAATCTAGGGTGGAGAACCATCTTGACCCTGCAATGATGTCTAGGGTGTCGTCGATCCTGGGTAGAGGGTAGCTATCCTTCTTTGTGACGTCATTCACCCGCCTGTAGTCCACGCAGAACCTGGTTGAGCCGTCCTTCTTCTTCACTAGCACGACCGGAGAACTCCAAGGACTATGTGATGGCTCGATCACCCCCTGCTCCTTCATCTCTTCTAGCTTCCGGTCGACTTCGGCTTGCTTGGCGAGCGGGACACGTCGGAATGGGGCCCTAACCGGTGCGCTGTCCCCAACGTCGATTCTGTGCTGGACCAAGCATGTCCTGCCGAAGTCTTTGATCCCCACGGAGAAGACGTCCTGGAATTCGCGTAGCAGGTCCCGAAGTTGGCGTGATTGCTCTTCGTCTGGATGGTCCTGGGATCCTTGGTACAGATTCTGTAGTTCTTATGGCAGGGCGGGTCTTCTTCGGTTGACCGTCTGCAGGTGTCCGTCCGTCGTGTCTGTGATGCGGGAAATCCAGGCAACGGGCTCGCAGACTCCTAGGGTGGTGTCCCGGTTAACCATAATGTCGTAGTCGTTCAGGTTGGACGGGCGGACGTACGGCCGAGACGTCGTAATGACGAGGGTCTTGGCAATTTGCAATCCTTTTGTCTAGATATTCTCATATTTTGGCTCGATGACAGCCGCCACTCCCTCAGCAGTTCCGTCGACAATTACGGCAGTGCTGACCTCCGTCCTGGCGGGAACGGTGACGTCCTCTCTCAGCCTTACTTGTCGTGCAGTGATGGCCTCTTGAGCTGGTTACAAAGCAAGTTCTTCACCTCCGTAGTGAAGAGTGTTGGTACTCAGGTCCAAGATGATGTTGTTCTGGTCCAGAAAGTCCAGTCCGATGATCACTTCGTTTGCTACATCAGTCACGTGCACTGGATGCTTTACCGCCCGTCGACCAATGACGAACTCCAGTGATGCTTCGCCAAGTACCGGTGCGGTCTCTCCCGTCGCGGTTATTACTTGGAGTTTCCTTCGGGATCACGGTGAGATTGACGATAATCCTCGTTGATCCCGTGTCGATCAGCATGGGCTAGCTCACTCCGTTGACGACTCCGTCGACCATCAGTCTTCTTTTGTCCCTCCGTAACTTCATCACGCGGACCTGGACTGCCGGGGCTTGACAACTGTCACAGGCCAACGTTTGCCCCACAAGGCTGGCTAATACTCGTTTCCCTAGGCCGCGCGGTTTCCGGATGACTGATTCTCCCGACGGAAACCCTCGGTGGCGGCGAACACCGCAGTCTTTGCTCAGGTGGCCCTTCTTACGGCAGGTCTAGCAGGTCGGTAGGCCTCTTCCTGGTCGCTTCTCCGGGTGTCTTTCAGCTACGTCGTTGTTGGTGGTGCTGCGACTATCGAAGAACCGGCCTAGCGCCTCCATCAATTCATCGGCCAGGGGCTTGATCTCGTTGACTTTGGCTGGTTCGACGACGTCCATTTGACGCTCCCGCGCGAGCATCATAGATACCGGCTTTGCTGTCTCGAACTCAAGTGCGTGTCTCAGCGCATCTGCTAGGGTCTTATTGCGCGCGAGTCGCAGTGCCAGTTGAGTATCCGAGTCCAGTAGTCCCTCTGCTCCAGAAAGTCGGCCGGCGCTGTCGGATTGGAGAGCCTTGAAAGGCGTGCGATATCCATCTCGAATTCCTGCAGGGTTTCTGCGTTCTTTTGTACCCGGGTCCGGAGCTGCATCTGGTAGGCCTGCTGAAGATGTCTATCTCCATATCGGGACTCCATATGGGCGATTAGTGAAGCGTAGTCCTGAGATTCAGTCGGGATAGCCTGAAGGATATTAAGGGCGTCCCCTCTCACCGCCATGATGAGAGCTGTAGCCTTTTCCGTCTTGTTCCAGTTGTTTATGGAACAGGCCGCCTCGACCTGACGTAAATGCTCCAAGGGACCTTTCCGTCGAAGGTAGGGGGCGTCACTCTGCTCTGTCCCGTTCCTGATATTCCCGGTATTACTGTGGGCGGGCGTCGGTGCAGCTCGGCAACTTCCTCTTGTAGCGCGTTGAATCTCTCTTCCACCTCCGTCGGCGGGCGTTGGCGCAGCTCGGCTACTTCCTCTTGTAGAGCGTTGAATTTCTCTTCCACCCCTGTCAGCGGACGTCGGCACAGATCGGCAACTTCCTCTTGTAGAGCCTTGATTCTCTCTTCCACCTCCGTGACTTCCTCACGTAGGCCCTGGCAGACGGTGTTGACTTCCTCCCGCAGTCCCTGTTCTAATTTCGTTTGCCTTTCCTCTAATTTATTCAGCAGACACTCTTCAATTTTTGTCTGGCTTTCCTCCATCTTCTTTTGGCCATCCAGAAATTTGGTAGTCAGGTCCTCTGCTAACTTATTCTGACCGTCTTCTAATTTGGAAGTTAGGTCCTCGGCTAAATTCTTCTGGCTGTCCTCTAATTTGGAAGTTAGGTCCATGGCTAAATTCTTCTGACCATCTTCCATCTTCTTCAGGTCCCCTACTAACTTCTTCTGGCCGTCTTCCATCTCCTTCTGGCCGTCCTCTAATTCGGAAGTTAGGTCCTCGGCTAAATTCTTCTGGCCGTCTTCTATCTTGCCACTTAACTTTTCTAGCAGTACCGGTAGTTGTTAACGCGCATCCATTTTAGTTGTTTGTGTTGTGATGGGCATGCACTCACAGGAGAATTAGTGAACTGTGGTAAAATGACATGCACGAGTTTTGAACCAGGACCTTCAGGTGTTGTGCTTGGGTTCGTAATCTGGCTTCTGACACCGGTTGTTACGAGCTAACCCTAGTGGCACGTTTGTTAATTTGATTGAAGTAGGTAAAGCACAACACAAATGATCCTTTTAAACAAATATTAGTTTTATTTCAGGTCTAGATATATACACCATACAATACACACACAGAAACCAATAGCGGCCATACTCAAGTTTCCTCCTTGCGGAGCACACTCACCCCTTTCACCTTCTCAAGCAGCTAATCCTCCACTAATTAGACCCGTGTCTTTGCTAGAAATAACCACAACTCTTCCTCGAGTACACAAGCCACAGTCTGTCACTCACTGTTTTTGACTACTACACACTGTTTCGCAATTCGCACGACACCGCATTACCTCTATCGTACCGGTATATCACACTCGCTCAAAACACAGTCGTCTCCCCCTGGCCAGAGTCGCCCTTATATATAGGGGCTGATGACTCAACAGGAGGTTCCAGAGCCGACCAGGGTTCATGGCTACTCTCAGACCTTCACGAGAGTTCTAATACTAGGTGGGCCGCGAAGGTTCGAGAAGGTTTCTATGTTACTGCTGCCTCGTTGTGCAAGCCGCTGGTTAACACAGAGGCAGGGGTTAGCCTGGGGTGGGCTGAGAATCACGCGGCGAGGTGGTGAAGCAACCCCGCACCCGTAACACCACCCCCTTCCTAAAAGGCTGATCGCCCCGATCAGTCATCGGTCCGTCTGTGTCCCTCCGTTGGCTGCCAGGCGATCGCGATGCACGATCTTCATCTTCGCCCTCGGGCTCCGCTGGATCCTGTAGACGACATCGTTGATCCGTTTCACGACTCGGTACGGGCCCTCCCAGGACTTCTGCAGTTTGGGTGACAAGCCTTTCATCCGTAATGGATTGAAGTGCCAGACCAGGTCGTCCTAGTGGAATCCGCCGGCGTCCGTCTGCTTGTCGTATCGGGTTTTCATTCGGTTGGTCTCGGTCCGCAGTCTCCTCCTTGCGAACGCGTGCACGTCCTCCAGTCGGTCGACCAGTTCTCGACAATACTGGCTTACCGGGATGGGTCCGTTCCCAGGGCGGCCGATGGCAAGGCCGACAGGTAGACAGAGTTCCCTCCCAAACATGGCCCGGTCTGGTGTGCACCCGGTGGCTTCATGCACGGCGGCGCGGTAGGCCGGGAGAAATAGTGGGAGATGTTTGTCCCAATTCCTCTGGTGCTTGCTGACGACTATCAGGAGATGGTTCTCGATGGTACGATTGAATCGCTCTACCTTCCGTTGGACGGAGGGTGTTGCGGCGTCGTCCTTGTCTTCCGGATTCCCAGCAGCTGGCATAGGTTCTGGAACACCTGTGACTCGAAATTCCTCCTTGGTCGGAGTGCAGCTCCAAAGGTATTCCGTACCGGCTGATGAATTACTTCACCAGGGTCTCTGCGATCGTCGCGGCTCCTTGGTTAGGAAGTTCATACGCTTCTGGCCATTTGGTGAAGTAGACACTGACAACCAATATGTAGCGGTTCCCTGCCTCGCTCAACGGGAATGGCCCAGAACATCGATGGCCACTCACTCCATGGGACCGCCCACGTTGTAGGTTTTAAGAGGGCCCCTTCGTCTTCGTCCTGGGTCCTTGCTGGCTGCGCAATCGTGGCACCTCGTGCAGTGGTTCACCACGTCTGTTCGGCATCCAACCAGTAGAGCTACTCTTTCAGCTTCTCGAGGATCTTCGTTATCCCTAGGGGTCCACTAGATGATCCTCCATGGACTTCCTTCAGGACATCCTCGGTCATAGCCTTTGGAACGACGACTTGTTCCCGAGATGTCTTCCATTCGGCTATCAGTCCCAGGTCATCATATTTCGCTTGTGCTCGCCTGAAAGAATCGCGGCTCCAGCTAACTTTACGTTCCACGGTAGTCCCTCCGCACTGTTCTCCTCCATTCTGGCACATAAGGTGCAGCCTTCGGAGCAGGGTCTAGGCGATAGGGCGTCTGCCTTAGAATGCTGTTGCCCTTTCCTGTGTTGGATCTCAAAGTTGTACTGTTGGAGCCTCTCTAACCACCACGCGAGTTAACACTCAGGCAGCTTGAAGTTCAGGAGCCACCGCAGGGATGCATGGTCGGTCCTGATGAGAAATTCTTGCTCGTACAGGTACTTCTGGAAGTGTTCAATGGTCTTCGCGATGGCGAGCAGTTCCTTCCTGGTGACGCAGTAGTTCCTCTTTGGTTTTGACAAGGCCTTGCTGAAATATGCCACTACTTTCTCCTCGCCGTCCACTATTTGCGACAGGACTCCCCCAATACCAAAGTCGCTGGCATCGGTATCGACGATGAACCTTGCCCCAGGTATGGGGTAGGCCAGAAGAGGTGCGGTGCACAGAGGCTGCTTGAGTTGTTCGAAGGCATTGTGGCATTCTGCTGTCTACGTGACGAGTTAGTCCTTCTCGGTCAGCCGATGCAGTGGTTTGGCGATATCGGCGAATCCTATCACGAAGCGACGATAATATGTGCGGAGTCACAGGAAGCTTCGTAGTTGGGACTTGTCCTTCGGAACTGGCCACTCCCTCACAACTGCGGTCTTCTCTGGGTCGGTGTGCACCCCATTCCTCGGAGACGATGTGCCCAAGGTACTGGGCCTGCTTCTGGATGAGCTGACACTTCTTGGGGCTCAACTTCAGCTGGGCAGCCCGTTGCTTCTTCATATTTCCTTCAGGTTGCTGTAGTGCTCCTCGAAGCTCCTCCCCAGAACGATGACATCGTCTAGGTAGACCATGCAGGCCTTCCAGTGTAGTCCCCTCAGAATAGACTCCATTTGCCTTTCGAAGTTCGCAGGGACGTTGCACTAACCAAATGGCATGACGGTGAACTGCCAGAGTCCGCTACCCACAGACAAAGCCGTTTTCTCACGGTCCGTAAGGTGGACCTCCGCCTGCCAGTAGCCACTCTTCAAATCTAGGGTGGAGAACCATCTTGACCCTGCAATGATGTCTAGGGTGTCGTCGATCCTGGGTAGAGGGTAGCTATCCTTCTTTGTGACGTCATTCACCCGCCTGTAGTCCACGCAGAACCTGGTTGAGCCGTCCTTCTTCTTCACTAGCACTACCGGAGAACTCCAAGGACTATGTGATGGCTTGATCACCCCCTGCTCCTTCATCTCTTCTAGCTTCCGGTCGACTTCGGCTTGCTTGGCGAGCGGGACACGTCGGAATGGGGCCCTAACCGGTGCGCTGTCCCCAACGTCGATTCTGTGCTGGACCAAGCTTGTCCTGCCGAAGTCTTTGATCCCCACGGAGAAGACGTCCTGGAATTCGCGTAGCAGGTCCCGAAGTTGGCGTGATTGCTCCTCGTCTGGATGGTCCTGGGATCCTTGGTACAGATTCTGTAGTTCTTATGGCAGGGCGGGTCTTCTTCGGTTGACCGTCTGCAGGTGTCCGTCCGTCGTGTCTGTGATGCGGGAAATCCAGGCAACGGGCTCGCAGACTCCTAGGGTGGTGTCCCGGTTAACCATAATGTCGTAGGCGTTCAGGTTGGACGGGCGGACGTACGGCCGAGACGTCGTAATGACGAGGGTCTTGGCAATTTGCAATCCTTCTGTCTAGATATTCTCCTATTTTGGCTCGATGACAGCCGCCACTCCCTCAGCAGTTCCGTCGACAATTACGGCAGTGCTGACCTCCGTCCTGGCGGGAACGGTGACGTCCTCTCTCAGCCTTACTTGTCGTGCAGTGATGGCCTCTTGAGCTGGTTACAAAGCAAGTTCTTCACCTCCGTAGTGAAGAGTGTTGGTACTCAGGTCCAAGATGATGTTGTTCTGGTCCAGAAAGTCCAGTCCGATGATCACTTCGTTTGCTACATCAGTCACGTGCACTGGATGCTTTACCGCCCGTCGACCAATGACGAACTCCAGTGATGCTTCGCCAAGTACCGGTGCGGTCTCTCCCGTCGCGGTTATTACTTGGAGTTTCCTTCGGGATCACGGCGAGATTGACGATAATTCTCGTTGATCCCGTGTCGATCAGCATGGGCTAGCTCACTCCGTTGACGACTCCGTCGACCATCAGTCTTCTTTTGTCCCTCCGTAACTTCATCACGCGGACCTGGACTGCCAGGGCTTGACAACTGTCACAGGCCAACGTTTGCCCCACAAGGCTGGCTAATACTCGTTTCCCTAGGCCGCGCGGTTTCCGGATGACTGATTCTCCCGACGGAAACCCTCGGTGGCGGCGAACACCGCAGTCTTTGCTCAGGTGGCCCTTCTTACGGCAGGTCTAGCAGGTCGGTAGGCCTCTTCCTGGTCGCTTCTCCGGGTGTCTTTCAGCTACGTCGTTGTTGGTGGTGCTGCGACTATCGAAGAACCGGCCTAGCGCCTCCATCAATTCATCGGCCAGGGGCTTGATCTCGTTGACTTTGGCTGGTTCGACGACGTCCATTTGACGCCCCCGCGCGAGCATCATAGATACCGGCTTTGCTGTCTCGAACTCAAGTGCGTGTCTCAGCGCATCTGCTAGGGTCTTATTGCGCGCGAGTCGCAGTGCCAGTTGAGTATCCGAGTCCCGTAGTCCCTCTGCTCCAGAAAGTCGGCCGACGCTGTCGGATTGGAGAGCCTTGAAAGGCGTGCGATATCCATCTCGAATTCCTGCAGGGTTTCTGCGTTCTTTTGTACCCGGGTCCGGAGCTGCATCTGGTAGGCCTGCTGAAGATGTCTATCTCCATATCGGGACTCCATATGGGTGATTAGTGAAGCGTAGTCCTGAGATTCAGTCGGGATAGCCTGAAGGACATTAAGGGCGTCCCCTCTCAGCGCCATGATGAGAGCTGTAGCCTTTTCCGTCTTGTTCCAGTTGTTTATGGAACAGGCCGCCTCGACCTGACGTAAATGCTCCAAGGGACCTTTCCGTCGAAGGTAGGGGGCGTCACTCTGCTCTGTCCCGTTCCTGATATTCCCGGTATTACTGTGGGCGGGCGTCGGTGCAGCTCGGCAACTTCCTCTTGTAGCGCGTTGAATCTCTCTTCCACCTCCGTCGGCGGGCGTTGGCGCAGCTCGGCTACTTCCTCTTGTAGAGCGTTGAATTTCTCTTCCACCCCTGTCAGCGGGCGTCGGCACAGATCGGCAACTTCCTCTTGTAGAGCTTTGATTCTCTCTTCCACCTCCGTGACTTCCTCACGTAGGCCCTGGCAGACGGTGTTGACTTCCTCCCGCAGTCCCTGTTCTAATTTCGTTTGTCTTTCCTCTAATTTATTCAGCAGACATTCTTCAATTTTTGTCTGACTTTCCTCCATCTTCCTTTGGCCATCCAGAAATTTGGTAGTCAGGTCCTCTGCTAACTTATTCTGACCGTCTTCTAATTTGGAAGTTAGGTCCTCGGCTAAATTCTTCTGGCTGTCCTCTAATTTGGAAGTTAGGTCCATGGCTAAATTCTTCTGACCATCTTCCATCTTCCTCAGGTCCCCTACTAACTTCTTCTGGCCGTCTTCCATCTCCTTCTGGCCGTCCTCTAATTCGGAAGTTAGGTCCTCGGCTAAATTCTTCTGGCCGTCTTCTATCTTGCCACTTAACTTTTCTAGCAGTACCGGTAGTTGTTAACGCGCATCCATTTTAGTTGTTTGTGTTGTGATGGGCATGCACTCACAGGAGAATTAGTGAACTGTGGTAAAATGACATGCACGAGTTTTGAACCAGGACCTTCAGGTGTTGTGCTTGGGTTCGTAATCCGGCTTCTGACACCAGTTGTTACGAGCTAACCCTAGTGGCACGTTTGTTAATTTGATTGAAGTAGGTAAAGCACAACACAAATGATCCTTTTAAACAAATATTAGTTTTATTGCAGGTCTAGATATATACACCATACAATAAACACACAGAAACCAATAGCGGCCATACTCAAGTTTCCTCCTTGCGGAGCACACTCACCCCTTTCACCTTCTCAAGCAGCTAATCCTCCACTAATTAGACCCGTGTCTTTGCTAGAAATAACCACTACTCTTCCTCGAGTACACAAGCCACAGTCTGTCACTCACTTTTTTTGACTACTACACACTGTTTCGCAATTCGCACGCCACCGCATTACCTCTATCGTACCGGTATATCACACTCGCTCAAAACACAGTCGTCTCCCCCTGGCCAGAGTCGCCCTTATATATAGGGGCTGATGACTCAACAGGAGCTTCCAGAGCCGACCAGGGTTCATGGCTACTCTCAGACCTTCACGAGAGTTCTAATACTAGGTGGGCCGCGAAGGTTCGAGAAGGTTTCTTTGTTACTGCTGCCTCGTTGTGCAAGCCGCTGGTTTATACAGAGGCAGGGGGTAGCCTGGGGCGCATTGTGAATCACGCGGCGAGGTGGTGAAGCAACCCCACACTCGTAACAATAAATTCATATTTATAGGAAAAATGTAATACTATTTGGAGTTCACTGGCAGTTAGATAAGTTACCACTAAATAGGCCTAATTATCGTTCCACTAGTTCGAATCCTGCCGTTGTAGCGAGCATTTTACGAGTGAACAAAATGGTACATCGCCTGTGAACTTACTAGGACGTTGACGCACTCAGACAGGGCAAAATTGCAGCATTTTGACGCCCTGTAAATGTTACATCAATAAAAAGAGGCATTGAAACAGTTACCGGTGCTCAGGATGTACCAAAACGTCGATTAATCGCATATGGCTAAATATTTCAATACACAAAACAATTTGCAGGAACAGTTCGTTAATAAAATAAATCTAATTACCCACAGAAACAATACATAGACAGGTACATTTTTCTCTGCCTACTGCCAGAAAAACCCATTCAAGATCGAACTGAGCTTAAGTTATAAAATTCGACAGAACTTCAGAATCCCTTGCACGGATAAGATAGTTAGTTATTGTTGTTTTAAGGGGCGGAACAACGAGGCCATCTGCCCCTACGGATAAGATATCAAATTATTATGTTTCTCTATAATACTGTATTTTATTTTCCATTCTCTTTGAGATACAGCCCCCGCTACAGCCTTCTTGTACACTGTGCCCTCAAAAATCATTATATACGGTAGTAACAGAAATATTCCTTTCTAGACCTTGTTTGCCAGAAATGAAATCAACAAAGAAGGTAACTTCCTTTCTGGATCTCACCTACAGAAACTGCCAGTATCCTTACTCACCAGTAAAACAGAATAACATTACAAAAATACTAGCTATTCACTTCTGGACTTGCATGAGAAAAAAGGCTAAGTAAGAAATCTGCCATTCTTGACAATCAGTAAAACAAAGTTACGAAAAGTATTCCTCCTCTCGAAACAATACCAGCAAAATCCAGATACCAAAAAAATATACGTTTGCATTTTTGTATATTTATGCACTAAAAAACGTAATTGGGACCAAAAGCCACTGTTACTTCAGTGAGGATCTTCTTCAATTACATATCTCTTGTACGATATAACCGCTATACCGTACCCCTTGACCTGTCAGAAAAATGGTTCAATTTCAGAAATCAATTTCACTTTACTCAGGATCCTTCAAAAAAACTAATGTAAATATCACTGTTGTCCAACTTGATTTCATCTCACAAAAATGAATGACGTTCACAAAACAGAATCTTCTTCGAATAAACATAATCTATATATCTAAAAGAGTAAGCTGATTTTTGTAACGGCGAGATTGACAGAATGGCTGAACCGATTGACTTCGTAATGTACTCTGACGAAAGCTCTTGGCCTGTATGTTTGCAGAGTGTCTTTAATTAAACATATATGTTACCATATATTTTTAAATTTATAAACAAAACTGCAAAATTATTGGCTTAAGCGCATGCGCAGAATCACCTCGGATAATGACAGACATGGCGGATGTCCACCGCGTTTTAATGTAATAGTTATTTATAAGAATTTTAAAGGAGGTGAATATTGATTTTGATGTTTCCACGATATATACTAGAATGGAATTAAAATAGACGGGAGACGTAGAAGAACCTACACTGACTGTTGAGTGTGCATGTTGTTTACGTAACATAGTATTGCATCAATTTGCCAGTGGTTTGGTTGCTCAGTGGTAGCGTTGCGAACTTGAAATGTATGCATCGTGAAATGGGGTGGGTTCGATTCCCACCTCCGACAGGGTTCTTTATTTCCGTAATCTTACTTCTTGCTATTGGTATTACGTAGCCATATCATACTAATCTTTTAAAATTCCCGTAATGTAACGAATTCTCCTTAATACAGAAAAATATGATATTTGTAGCTCCCACGCTTGCGCACATGGCTTTTTTACACGAGCAAAATGGCGCATCCCACCACTTCTTACTGAGATCTTTGTTTACGAGAATTCAAAAGGGTCCCGAATATTGTTAATGTTTACACAATATACATTGAAATAGAATTACATAAGCGTGATATTGAAGAACTTATTCAGTCAGTTGAGTGTGTACGTTGTTTAAATATCTTAATATTACACACTATTTCAATTGTCTACGTGGCTCAGGGCCAGCGTTAGAGTCTGTGGATTTCATTGTGCATTATCGAGAGAGTTCGAATCCCACCTCAGACATTAATTTTTATTTCCCAATTATTCTTTCCTGCTGTTGTTGTTGCATTGTCTAAACATATTTTACTTTTATAATTCCAGTAAAGTAAGGAATTCTCCACGATTTACGTTGCCACATACTTTTAAATTATTAAATTAAAGTGGCCGCAATCGCTTCCCCCATGAGAGAATTGGCAAACATAATTCATTTGATGGACTCAAACATCGTGGTTACGCAGCCCCGTCTACTTGGTGTGTGTAAAATGTTCTCTGATAACCTGTGTTAATGTGATGGCTATATTGATGTGTGCATTTGTAATTAAGTTGGGGAATGGGGAGTTGACGACCGAGACTTTAGTTTGGAACAATCCGGGTATTTGCCTGGAGTGGAAATAGGAAACCACGGAAAACCACATCCAATATTACTGAGATGGGAATTAAACCTTGCTATTCTTAATTTTGCCACAAGAGTGTGCCCCGTTCCAGCCCTCAGACCAGAATAAAATTTCTTGGCAGAGCAGGGATTGAACCCGTAATCCGGGGTGATAGCTCAGAATGTAGTCTTAAGAGTGGGCTTCCTTGTGTCAACATGATTTTTGACATGCACTGAACATATAATTCTAAAACTCCCTCCATTACGGTGGCTGGCGAAGTCAGTCTATGCTCATTCCAGTAGTTGGCGAAATGATTCTATGCTCCCTTACATAATCTAATATAATGGAAATGCAAAGGATTGTACCTACAACAGGTGATGGTAATTGCTTATTTAGAGCAGTTTCGTGTTGTTTACTTCAAAACGAAGAACTTCATCCTGAGTTGCGTTTGTAAGCATATTGCAAAAATTGTTGCAGGCAGGGATAATTATAAGGATTTTATTTTTGGCGATCAGTCTCATCGCATTCTCATCAGCAACCAACTTGAGAATGAAAGTTTCTGAACTTCATTGTATCAGTGAATAGTATTGTTTAATGATTATTTGTTTAGAGTAAATAACAATGAATCAAACCATACTGTGGATTTTTTTCAATAGAAGTATTATTTGCCATTTAATATTTGGCGGCTGCGTTGATGCAGGCTACTATAGTGTTACTGAATATGACGTTAATTTGGGGAAAAAGAACATTATCCGCAATAAAATGGGAAATCGGAGGAACATACGAAGCCACAGCAGAAGCAATTCCAGATTATATCCTATACAGTATAGGGTCCTTAACGAACAAATGTAAACATTGTTCTGCACTGTATTTCTTTTGCGAGAAATCTACGCTTGGTTACTTTGACCTTTGCTGTTGTAATGGTAAAATTGATCTGGCTAAATATAAAATATTCTACAGGCTGCAACAATTATTCACTGGAGATTATATCTCAAGGAATTTCAGATATAATAATCCGCAGTACAACAATGCCATGAACTTCGTTTCATTTGGTACTGTGCCCGAATCTCGCTTAGCCACCACCTATATCCGCTGAGATGGAAAGCATTGTAAAGGACGTTGATACCCAGCTCGATAAATCAACACTTCCCTACTAGGTGTATAACTAGGAATCTCTCGGCGCATACCGGTCATGCAATAACGCTACTAATTAGTTACAGATTTACTAGCAAACAAACATCTAAAACAAGATGGTAGGACGAGAATCTTGGATCTCGAGCGTGAACGGTGAAGTTGAGACTAAGTGAGTCCTAGTAACTAAAAAGCTATTTACCGCACGTCGATTGCGAAATGAAAAGATGATCAGTTTCTATAAAAATGGGCAGGCATTTAAACAGTGCCTGTAAATTTATGAAATAAAATAATTACATGCTATAAAAATTCCCCATCACCAAATAAAAATATTTAAGATCAAAAATAAAAAAGTTAACATCAGTAGATAGTCCTTCTATCTATTATAAACTTTCCATGTGAAAGTTCTCGTTACACAAAAATTATTCGCAAACAATAATTATTAAAATTTTGCTTAATAGTCACTCTGTGACTCGGTTGCAATGAACAGTCTGATATAATCTGATGTTATTAAATAAAATTTTAATTTATAACAAACAAAACTTTATATGCTACACTGATCGTCTCTAAAATATTAACGTTGTATGAATAAGAATTA
Organism: Meconema thalassinum; assembly: GCA_946902985.2. NCBI lineage: Eukaryota > Metazoa > Arthropoda > Insecta > Orthoptera > Tettigoniidae > Meconema > Meconema thalassinum. Next base: position 188,339,337 of record OX336396.1, read on the forward strand.
TTAAATAATTAAATTATTTAAATATTTACATAAGTTGAATCATCATGTCCAACACGATATTCTAATAACATATATACAAGATCATGCTTGATCTAACAATTTTACTGCGTTTCCGTTTTCTAAAACATTTCCTTAATACTTGTTCACAAACAATGTTTTAACCTGTATTTAATGGTTTCTGTCACAATCTATAGAACAAATAGATCAAACAATTAAGCTAATTAAGGCTCTGTAATGTTGTCAATATAAATTAATAAATTGCGATATACCTGAAGAACGATGCGGGACTAATCTGTTACCTTAATAAACTTCGTGGATCTCGGAATTACACTTTACTGACATGTAAAACACAAATGAATACTCTGATGTCAGTTAACTTCTTCGACATACTGTATCAAATAATTTGCTCTTATAGGCAATACACTTATCAACTTTCCTATTCGGTGAACAACTTCTTAATAGAGCGTTAGCTACACGCTTACATTTATCAACACATTCCTTTCCTTTCCACAATAATAATGCACGGTATTCTTTCATTTAAAACCCATCTTAATACATTCCAAACATGTGTAAGAATCAGTGACCCTACTAGATAATCACGAACTTGTGAAATACCGTTCATGGTGCACTCTAACAAATTTCTCTCCTTAATTTAATTACCTTCGTGCTCTTTAAAACTTCAATAACATTTTTCTCACTTTGTTACATTCTTGTACAACATTCCACTTTATTTCAATTAATGCATTCGGTTAATAAACTTTAACAATATAATATTCTCCACGTTACAATAAAAATATCCAAATTAATAGACTTTAGTCCGCTCGTCTTCGCATTTAATAATAACACAACATTTCCTCCCTTTCTGGTATTCCTTAATGAATTAATTATTCATTTACAAATGTGTTTCGATTTCAAATAAACCTCAGGTTGATCTGCAAATCACCTGGTCTATGGTTTCGTAATCACCAATTACTTCAATACAATTGTTTCTAACTTTAGGTATCATCTTGACTCTGTCTGTCAACGTTATGATCCCATTTCATTTATTACTCAGTTATATTAGTCACCAATGACTATAACAATGTCATGTTTCAATAACATTCCGACTTTGGACTTGTTATGCTTCAAATTGTTTTCTATAAATATTACACTTATTTTATGACATATTAAAATATTTTTAACATATATTTTAGCATATTTCACTTATGCTTTCTCTATATAACGATGCGATCTAGCTATATTGACGCATACTATAGGTTGTTACGCATTTTATCGAAGCATTCCATTTATAAAACAGCAGTCGTTTCAAAGTGAGTAGAATTTAAAAACTTCTCCTTAAAAATTCAAATATTAAACATTAAAATCCAAATAATAATGAAAATACGTAAAAAACGACACATGCTGACGTTGCCTAAAATTTACAATTAAATTTATAAAATTGACAACATAATAACATGGGTTACGAGTAAAGAAAAATCTAAATATAAATATAAATATAAATGAAGGAATGACTTCTGCGCTCTTGACTGCCGCGCTCGTGCCCGTCTGAAATGGCGGTCTAGCCTCCAACACAGTCCTTATTTCTGTAATTCGCTCATATATTTTCTTCCATCCATAAACATTTAATTCTCTTTTCATAAAAAAAAACATTCCGTCTTCGCTAACTCTAGAAGTATCGCTTTATATGTTACAATTTAATATAATAGCGATTCCCTCAATATTTTTGTGATTCTTTCTCATTGGCTTCTGAGTTATCATGAAAAACTCATTGTTCTAGCCTCTTATCAAAGTGTCGTGTGCACGATTTTGTTATTGTCGATTCGGCCAACAAAAACCGGTCCTAGGCTTGCTAACTTGAAGCCTTGGTCATATTCCAGTGTCAGAAGATTGGACTCTCCCTTAGTTAAAATAATATTCACTGAAATATTTCCCAATTAATTCCATTTCCATTTCTTGCATCATTTTCGGGCGCAAGTCGGTCCAATCCTCGGCTCCGTCAATGCCATAAGTTGAGCTGAATTCGAGTTCAGATCCCCTCCTGACTTGTTAATTAAAGTATAACATAGACTTTATTTAACACTCGACTTGTTCAAAAATGGAACCGAATTCATCCTTTCAATTTATCTTGGGATAAAATCTCTTTAATTTTGAATGGTTTTATTTTCTCGACTTTCTGTCAGTTCCTTTCTTTCTTGTCTATTCCTTCATTTCATTTTCTACACTCCAGGTTCTTATCTGTGGCGTTCTCATGCCTCTCTGTTGTGAACAGTATTCCTATCCTACTTTCTCTTTCCAAATGAAGTTTTATTTTGTCCTCTACTTAGGTTTGGTCCTTGGCCTTGCCTACTAGTTGAGGGTTGAGGTTCTATCTCTTCATTCCTCTGAGTGTTCCTCTCTTCATTCTCTCTTACATTATTTAAGTGTTATTGACTTTCTCTATCTCTATCCTGATAGTATCTTCTGACATTGTCATTGTTTCTACAACCTCTATTCTGTGATTGCTGTTGTTGTTGTTGCTGTCTTGGTTGTTGATGTTGTTGTGGTTTTCGTTGTTGTTGTCTTCGAGTGAAATTATCATTGTTCCAGTTCTTATAACGGAGATAACCTCCTCCATTGGCTCTATTGTCCCTATCATAATAATCGTTCCTTCTTATCTCGTTTTTCTATGATAGCCTGTTTTACATTGACCATTGTTCCAATATCTCCTTCCCTGAAACGTCGATAAGCAGGCTCATATCGGTTTCTGCCATACTCGTTCGTTCGAGTTGGACCTACCCTACTGCGATTATCTTCCGTCTGTTGAGTCTGGTCAACCAAGACTGTATGGACGTCTAAATTTTCTTGTCTCTGTCTTGTGTTGTTGCTCTGAATTACGTTGGGCGTAGAACTAGTATGGTCCAGTCTACAAAGAATTTCATCCATACCCTCTAAGGTTCTTACTTCTGCTGAAATAAAGTGTATTCTCACCTAATTAGGAAGCTATCGTGAAATAGCGTGAATTAATTCCGTTTCAGCTAATGGGGGTTGTGGAGGTTGATCTGCAAATCACCTGGTCTATGATTTCGTAATCACCAATTAATTCAATACAATTGTTTCTAACTTTAGGCATCATCTTGACTCTGTCTGTCAACGTTATAATCCTATTTCATTTATTACTCCGTTATATTAGTCACCAATGATTATAACAATGTCATGTTTCAATAACATTCCGATATTGGACTTCTCATGCTTCAATTTTTTTAAATAAATATTACACTTATATTATGACACATTAAAATGTTTATAATAAATACTTTAGCATATTTCACTTATGCTTTCCCTATATAACGTTGCGATTTAGCCATATTGACGCAAACTATAGGTTTTTACGCATTTTATCGAAGCATTCCATTTATAAAACAGTTTCGTTTCAAAGTGAGTAGAATTTAAAAACTTCTCCTTAAAAATTAAAATATTAAATATTAAAATCCAAATAATAATGAAAATACGTCAAAAACGACACACGTTGACGTAGCATAAAATTTACAATTAAATTTATAAAATTTACAACATAATAATATGGGTTATGAGTAAAGTGAAACCTACATATAAGTTGGTCACATCTGAAATACCCCCAAAATACATCAAACTACTGAGATATTAGAACAATCATTCGTCTACCTTCGTGATGATCAGCTGTTGCGATACTTGGTCTGATATTCAAGATGTTTCTCCCTTGGGTTGGCACGCGTCCGCCGTGCGCTCGAGAACGGGTTCTGCTTGCCTGTTGGAAATCAGATGGGCGGCCCTGTCCACTGCGTGAACACCTGGCTGTGCGGACTCGCACCTCGCTAACGGATCTTCAGGCTTATCAATATAAAATCTGGAAACTCGTAAACGGAATGAACGAACTCCTCTGTCGGCTGGCCTCTTGTAGTATCTCGTCATCATCGTAGATTGAAAGTATATTGCTGAAATCTCCCAAGTTGGTAATGGAAATCTGTGTAGTATCATTGTTGGTAAATTCAGATTACTGCTTGATAGAATTGCAGTCGTAGAATCATGAACTCATTGTTGTCTGGTCCACTCTGAATTTCCACTCCGTGAATGTAGATTAACCTCCCTCCATTGGACTCAGTGCTTCATTACAATCTTCTTAATAATTGTATTGAGAACTTCCCCCCTGACTTGAAGACTTTATCATCGTAGATTGATAAATATGCTGTATAATAAATGCTTCTATGTAGCTGTCGATGTATACTATGCTTCTGGTAATGTTGTAGTAGTAATATGGTTTAATAATGCAGACTTCTTCTTTTGCGCGATGAATTATAAACTGTCAATTCTAGTTGCAAGTTACTGTTTCTCATTTAGTGCCTTCATCTCCTGTTGTTCTTCTGCAAGTTTGGCGTCTCCCTCCGGTCAAGTCTAAATCTCCTTTCCGTACCTCGCTTATCATGTGAGCTCCACTGGGACGCTCGGTAACACGTCCACTCTGTAATCGTCGCTGTGAAGGAATGACTTCTGCGCTTTTGACTGCCGCGCTCGTGCCGGTCTGAAATGGCGGTCTAGCCTCCAACACAGTCCTTATTACTGTAATTCGCTCATATCATTTCTTCTATCCATAAACATTTATTTCTGTTTTGATAAGAAAATATCATTTCGTCTTCGCTAACTGTAGACGTGCTAATATCGCTTTATATGTTAAAATTTAATATAATAGCGATTCACTCAATATTTTGTGGTTCATTCTAATTGGCTCCTGAGTTATCATGAAATCTCATTGTTCTAGCCTCTTATCAAAGTGTCGTGTGCACGATTTTGTTATTGTCGACTCGGCCAACAAAAACCAGTCCTAGGCTTGCTAACTTGAAGCCTTGGTCATATTCCAGTGTCTGAAGATTGGACTCTCCCTTAGTTAAAATAATATTCACTGAAATATTTCCAAATTAATTCTTAAAAAATGCTTTAAATTTTCCCAAAAACTCAGCAATATATTATGTTCCATTGCTAATTTCCATTTCTTGCATAATTTTCGTGCGCATGTCGGTTCGATCCTCGGCTCCGTCAATGCCTTAAGTTGAGCTGAATTCGAGTTCAGTACCGGTACCAATGTTACTGTGCCTCATGCATACGCTCCATATTGTTTTAAAATGTACTGATTGGCTCATCATCGCATTTCATCGCTATATTCCAAATTTATAAGCGACGGTTCTTGCGGCCAGTTGTATATATTAGATTCTCCAGAAGCTAATCGTGTCAGATCTGCAAATCAAGTGAATTCTTGCAAAACCCCTCCAAAGGAAGACATACTGAGGGATTCTTACACCAAAAAAATGAACAATGTAATGAAATCAACTTATAAGTCATTGACCTTCTATCCAGTAACTTACTTCAAAAAAATACACGAGCATTAACAGATTAAATACTGAAGATGAAAGATTGCACTCTCGACATTTGCAATATACTGCTGGCCATGAATGCAAACTTGATGAGGAAGATTGAGACCTATACGTTTATTTAAGTTTCCTGCATAATTTTTGAATTTCTTGGAATTAAATGATATGCCTCCACATAGTCCAAACGCTTGAATCATAGTTATGCTCCTTAAGAAATCTGAACGTTTCCCAAGGTTTCCTAAATGCAACCATATTGCTTGGATTTGTAAATGATAAGTGCAGTTAAAATTAGGCAGAGAGGCCTAATCCTTCGACTTGATTTAACACCATCCGAAAAAATACTACCATTTTCTTTTAAGAGGCAACATTTTCCAATTCGCATGGCATACTTTGGTTGGTTCTTAAGTTTAGGGGCTGCGACAACGCGGTCCTGTAGCCCCATGGCATACTTTATCACAATTAATACTCAAGGGAAAACTCTGGCAGGTCTCAATATTTACCTCATCACGTTTTCAGTCATGGCCAGCAGTATGTTACAACGTCGGGAGTGCAATCTTTTGACGCCCTTAAAGTTTCAACAGTGCCTAAAAGTATCCGTACAAAGAATATACCGGTATGTAAGAAAATTCCTCAGTAAATATTTTCCTATTGGCCGTAATTTTTTGACGAGTTTCAACTAGTTATGTATAAAAACACTATGTCCCCCTTGGCCTCCTGTCAGAAAAATAAGGTTCAAGAACCACTTTTTCGAATAAACTTGTATGTAGCCTACCAAATCACTGCGGTTCCACTTGGCCACCAGCAAAAATTATGGTAAAAGGTCCAAAAATCAGGGCTACTTAATAGACGATCTTCTCTGAATAAAATAACTACTAGCTGACCCTTCAGCAAAAGAACTAAACAATTCTCACCCTATTTACAGATTAAAGAAATTGAAAAACATTACATAACATTTGTTATACACAACTGAAAAGCTACTGTCTTCCAAGCACTTCTTCGAATGAATGTCATCACCCTATATATGAGGTGTGGAACAATTAAGAATATCCATTAATCGTTAATTTCAGTAGTTAAAAAATATTATTCAAAGGAATACCTCTCCAAAAGTTCTACCGAATATCCTAATCTAAGTGTCATCATTTCAGTCAGTATTGAGCTACTGTTGTGATACCAGCATTAGATGTTAACCTCTTATGGAGTAAGCTACAGTACAGAAAAATTAATAACTAATGTAGCCTATCTACCTGCCATATGCCTACATGTCTACATAAATTCTAGGCTATTCAGCAGATCACATTCAAATCTACTTGTGGCTCATGCAGCACAACGTAACCTATATTTAACTATAATCAATGCACATACCATTCTTGTGTTCCTTGTAATGCGCAAATATTTTCTAGGAATTTTAAGTTTCCACTGCGTTCTTAAATGTTCGTCGGCGGGGAAGTAAAAACAAGGCACATAACCCAATCATCTCCATCATAATAGTTGCTTTTGCAACCGGTAATACAGCAACTTTTCGGCATACCAGGGACCTGGGAAGGAATAATTGTTTCAATGAACAAATAGAATAATGTATTACCATCCTAAAAGCCTGCATTAGTCGAAAATTAGCGATGTAAAGGTTCTAACTAAACCATGACATGCAACATGCTTGCAACTCAAACTTTTTGAAGATAGGCCTATAGGCTAGTATCCTACATATAAAATGAACATTTGCGTCAGTAAACAAACGGAGTAATCCTCTTTCTGGATGACGTAAGTAGTAGCGTTCTTGCGTATTGCTTTCCACTCGGACAGTAATCCAAATGTACAATCAACACGCCACACACCACACACAGTTAAGCAAATGGCCGTTACATATCTCACCCTGTCAATCAGCTGATCACGTGGTCATGACCGCTACATGACGGCCTAGACCTTACTATGGCAGTGCCTGTACCATAGCTGCACTGCTACACGCTACGACACTTGTACCAAAAGAGCTCACTCTTAACTTTGGACGGATGTAATAGCGTTACACCCTAGCTCTGAATGTATCCTTATGATCGGTGATTGGCATGCAGGCCACTCACTACCCTATGAAGCGTTAACTCTTTTTTTCTCCTTCATGTTTCATGGTCCTTACGAAGCTATATTTGATAGTATAATTGAATGTGACGAGAGTGGAACAAGAGAAAACGGACTATTCCTACGGCCTTATAAGAAAGATGCCAAGACAATGGTGTTTCGGGGAAATTTCACGCATACATATCCCTGCGATGAAACTGTAGGGGTAAGTAAGACGAGGGGAGTCTTCAAATTCTCCCTCAGAGACTCACATTCAAAAAAAGTGAGACTTGGGTTGATGACCCTACCGAGTCCAACATTGCCCCCAATTACATGTGCGGGCTCCTCTCTCGGATGAAACTGTGGGTACAGCATATAAGTTTTAGAATCTATTTCTTCAGTGTAGCTATCGTAGGCTAATTTATAAAAAATATATTGTTGTGCATATCTCATATAAGATTAAAGTGAACAGGAAATGTTGATGTTCACCTGTCGAACGAAATATGTCTTACAATTGGACTTATTTAGAAAAGTGTACCACGCGGAGGCCCAGGTTCGATTCCCGGTTCTGCCAAGAAATGTAATTCCGGTCTCATGGCTGCAACGGAGTACTTTTAGCGTCGCGTCGTGAACCAAAACTGAGAAGAGGTGGATCAACAGCCTTCAGAGTTACAAGTCCACGTAGTTCAACTGGTGGCAGTCCCTCCGCCAGATTTAAATGATTAAATAAGATATTTGGTAGCTAGGAGCAATTTGTGCACTCATTAGCAGTATTGAGAAGTCTTCTCTATATTCGATTCGGAGAACTGAGGGAAATGGCACTCTTTGTGCCACAGAGTCCTTTGAAATGTCACAATAACAATGCGTTCTTTCTTTTTTCAGTATAAGTACACAGTAGCAAAGTGGGGCTCCGGAGGATGGGGTGAAAATGCATACGTTGCGGAAGGAGCCTACGCATGTCAATCATTCTTGAAGGTTGGCCGGGAATTTCTGGAAGCTATGTATTCATTTGAAGGACACCCGGTGGAATGTCCCGTGCCAGCTGTAAGTTGTTTCACTTTAATACAATTTTAGATTTATTTCTGTTGGTACCCACATGCTTGCCTCCATTGTTACTATGCCTCTCCAATGGGTTAGTGGTTTGGATCCTGGCTGTCAATTTTATTTTTATGTCCCCACTGAGTAGCCATGTGCTGGCAGTGGCTAACCTTTTTCCACACTTCCTCCAAACAAATGCCAGAATAGTGCCATAACACTCACTCAAATACACGGGGCTGATGACCAATATGTTCTAAGCCCCTAAAACGAAGTAACATTAACAACCAATACCTTGCAATAATAATTATATTTATGGACACTGCTATAGTTAGCCTACTACAGAATTACAGGATAAACCAATCTAAACCCAACACACAGGGGGACCTACTCTGGTCTCCCGCGCTTCTCATCACGTGACATCTTGCTGGTGACGTCATGTGGAGGGAACATGCTCTCGCCATAAGGTAGTTGTAGTTGGCTCGCAACAGTAGAATGCATAGTGTCTGAAAATCGTGCTTCTAGCTAGAATACCGATGCATACCGTACTTGATTTTATTTATTGTGCCTTGTGGTTAACCATGAGTAATAGCAGTAAATACAAAGTTAATTGTGCTTTCGCACAGTGCACTAACTGGGGGTCCAAAACCGCCGGTACTGGTGTTATGTATCACAGGTTTCCAAGAAGAGAGGAGTTCAGAGGAGTATGGGTGCTACGCTGTAAGCGAAGTGGCGAATTCATCCCCGATAACGCTGACTGTGTTCTATACAATTCCGTTCAGAAGACTATGAACGAGATTTCAGAAATGAACTTTTGGGAATACCACTGAGAAAAAAAATTGCGTGAGGATGCTGTTCCCTCTATTACACTTCCCGGCTCAAGCAACTGCCCAAGCACCTCCACGGACCAAATTGCAGAACAGGTATTTGTTTAATTAATGAGTGCACGAGTAATTTTAATTTGGTTCAATAAATAGGTTTATCGGTATTTGAAGTAATCTACAGTACTATCTCAAAGGAAGCTACATTACTTATTTGTCAGCCTAGAGTTGATGCAGCATAACGAGGTGTGATTCTCTAGAATTCAATGTAAACGGTATTCTTAGTATTTGTCATTTAACAATTTAGATTTTATTCTCGTACGTGCTGTAATTATCATGAAATCGACTCTTATTTACACTCTGCAGGTCATCAGTGGCAGAGAAAAGCGTCATGAAGCTAGGAGTGTGAGGAAACGGGCACTATCGACTTTGGAGACTTTGTCACCTAAAAACCGGAAACTTGATCAGGGAACTAACACTGAATCGCTGCAAAATGATGAAATTATACAACTCCGAAAACTGGTCGAGGTTTTGGAAAATATAAGTGTGGATTTAAGACGAAGGGAAGCGGCTCTAAGAAAGCTCAAAACCCCAAGATATGTTGTATCAATAAAAAGACAATCACCTTCAGGGAAAGTACATATGGGTGCTCTTAGAAGGGAGATGGTTGAAGTTCTCTCCACTTGTTTTACTGCAGGGCAGATTCGATGTTTATTAGGAAGTAAAAAGAGGGTGAAATGGTCCCAGAGGACATAGCGATTGCCCTCGCACTAAGATCACTTTCGAAGAAAGCATACGAATATTTGAGAAAACGCAACATTCCATTACCATGCCGATCAACTCTACAGAAATGGATTCGGCAATTTAAGTGCAGACCTGGAATTCTGAGAGAGGTACTTTGCCTTTTGAAAGCCAGAGCAGCAAATTACAATGACTCAGAAAAAATTGCAGTTTTGTCGTTTGATGAAATGAATTTTGACGGCCGAATATCCTACGATTCATCAGATGATCGCATATTAGGGCCCCGAGTAACGTCCAAGTAGCTATGGTCCGAGGGCTGTTTGCTCAATGGGAGCAGTCCGTTTTTTATGACTTCGATGTGACAATGACTTCAGAGTTGTTACAAAACATTAATAGCCAGCTTAAGGGTTGTGGCATTCGTATTGTCGCAGTAACTAGTGACATGGGAGGGAAAAAACTCTAAGGAACTACATGTAAACAGTAATAAAATTTTTTTCGAAATCCAGTGGACAGTAACAGAAATGTGTGGGGTTTCTGTGATGTACCCCATCTGTTGAAATTGTTAAGAAATCACTTTCTAGATGAATGTTTCGTGTTAGACGATGGCTCAGAACTCCAGAAGAAGACGATAGAAGACCTATTAGGGACTCAAAAGGGGGACCTATCAATAACACATCGTATAAATGAGGCTCACCTGGGTGTGACTGGTAGATCCCGTCAGAATGTAAGAATGGCAGCTCAGTTATTTTCCAGACGTACAGCTGTAGCAGCTCGGTATGGGCTCAATAAGGAGGACGAGAGCCGCATCATTGAGCTCGTAAATGATACCTATGCTGTATTGTAATAATAATGTTATTGGTTTTACGTCCCTTTTTACTACTGTGGGTTATAGAGACGCCGGGGTGCCGGAATTTTGCCCCGAAGGGGATCTTTAACGTGCCAGTAAATCTACTGACACGGCTCCCTCGCATTTGTGCACCCTCAAATGCCAGCTGACTGCGCCAGGATACGAACCTGCAACCTAGATGATGTATTGAACTCAAGAGCACCCGAAAACAAAAATACTCCCCTAAGAAATTGTTACGGCTTAAAATTGAACAGCCAAGAAAACACTTTAAGACTTTTTTAAAATTTATTTCAGGAGTTAGAGTAGGCAAGCGGAAAAGTTTACTTCCGTTTCAGAAGGGGTTTGTGATATCTATAAACTCCCTTTTCGGACTATTCAAAGACATGAAGAAAGATAACTTGTCTTATATTTTGACAGCCAGGTTGAAACAAGACTGCTTGGAGAACGTATTTTCTCATGGGCGTGGCATGGGAGCCCTCCCCTTTTGAATTTCGTAATAGAATTCGACTCCTACTGTTAGCAGGTAGCAATGAAATCCCTCTCTCCAGTGGTGTGTCTGTGCAAGCAGACTGTGATCCATCCACGAGTGATGAAAGTGCTGAGAATGAGGACGATCTTATGACATTTGTGACAAGTGAACTGTGCGTAGTTGTTGTTGAGGGATCTATGACAAGCGAAACAATTGATGAACCCGAAGAAACGTCAGAATTATTAGGAGCGGAAGACTTGAGTCATGTCGCAGAAACTGAAGAAGTCAATCACAATGCAATTAAATATATTGCAGGCTACCTGGCAAACAAATGCCGTTCTATAGACGAAAGTCTGGGGGTTAGAGGGGAAAAGTGTACCTTATCACAAGAAGTGACTCAAGACTGGATCGCAATCATTTCGAAGGGAGGACTAACTCGGCCAACCGAAGAAAGGCCCCAAAAAGTGTTGTTGTTTGAGGTGTTATTCGGCAATTTTCATGGTCTTGACATCTCGAAATGTGAAAGAGTAATATAAACTTTGACTTCCGTGATTAAATCTAAATTGCCCGAGCTCGACAAGAAAATCATTTCCTTGTACGTCAGGGCACGGACTTTCATCCGAATACGTCACCTCAACAAGAGATACAAAATACAGGTCATGGAATAGTATTCGTTGAAGAAGAGAGGAATATGGTTAGCTTCGGCCTCCTTAAACAAGTAATACGTCATCAAAATGTGAGTTGTAAACATACTTATACTTACAGCTGTTCTAGTGTTTACATGTACGCAGTAGTTAATTCTAATACCTGGTTGTTTTTCCTCTTAATGCTGTAGTCTGCCTTATTTATAATTTATTACATGTAGGCTACAGTTGCGATTATCGTTTACACTCATTGGACCAATAATTTATTGAGGTATTGTGAATAATTGAGTGTACCATCCTTGGGGCTACTGTTGAAGTACAGGCACCAGGCTGCTGCCAGCCTGAGGTGCCCTCCCGGCCGCGTCACGCGCGGTGAGCCAATGAGAGCGTAGCGGGCGGGAATAACCTACCTATTATACTCTAACTACCTTGCCCAACACACACGGGGTTGATGAACAAGAGCTTTCTAGCTTCTAAAATGGCCACATCAACAAAATGATAGATCTTTATTAGAGAATGGAATTGCGTTTAGTCAGCCCAGACTAAGTGAGGTGTGACGATTGAAGTGTGATGTAGGGTGCGTCAGATAAGAGCGCAAAGTAGGGCGGAGTGAGTTTATTCCAGACAAGATAATTTTCCACGATGACACGTACAGCACACAGGGTGTACTGAAAATGACGACCAATAGCATCGCTATTGGATTGATTCCATTATACCGATTAATTTAAATATAACTTAGGAAGCAAAAATCTCCGAGTCATAATGACGGGATATTGGAATGAATCTGTCGGATGAAATGTGCTATTGCAACACCAATGATACCAATCAAAGAGTCCTAAAATGCTTTTAATGTTAGACAATCAGATCTTACAAAACAGTTGCTCAAAATGTACACCACATCAACAGTTGTTCAGAATGTCCACCACCCATCTCAAGACCACCTCGCTGGGGAAGTAATTAAGCTGCATGTCTCTCACCGAAGTGGACCAGGTGAGTTTTCGAAATGAAATGTCACGTCCTGTGGCTTGGATTCCACGTAAAAGGAATTACCTTGGCGAATGATCGCGAGATTAACGATCACGTAAAAGTATAAGCATCCTGCCTTCTTCATCTCTTCACTCGATCTATAACACGGTGAGTTGGTTTTTCTTGAACGTCACGCGATTGCATGCTTCCTCTGCCTCCTCTCGCACTGGTAGGAAGCTTTCCTGTATTGTTGTGCCGACCATCGGATCCTCAGTCGACATTAATTTATTCCCGATAATCCTGTTCCTCAAACCCGCGCAATTAGTCATGAAGGTTCGGTTTGGCTTTCTATTTCTCGACAACAGATGTCTCTTGTGGTTTAAGGGCACTGTGGCTACTGCCAATAGCACATTTGTCACTTTTTGGGTCAACTGTTTAAACATGATAGTATTCATTTCATGACGAAACACCTCTCAATCATAGAGCAGTGAAGCCAAATACAACGCAAATACCGTTGGAGTAAATCCACAACCTTGTGTCAGGTCAAGAATAATAGGAAATTCATTGGTGATCTTATTCTGATGACAGACCGACCGGTGATGCCATAATGGAGAGCTTGGATTCGATCAATAAAAAGTTGAGAACAGACAGAGCGTCTATGCTCCGCCCAAATAGCAGGTCTTGGAACCGAGTCAAAGGCCTTTTCCCGGTCATAAAAGACTAAAAGAGAGGATTATGTTGCTCTCTATATTTTCCTTGAAGTTATCTTACACAGAAAATCAAATCAGTTGTGGTCCTGGAGGATCGAAATCCGCATTGGGACTTTGGGGGGAACTTCTCAGATATAGCCTTGAGGTGATTAGGTAAAATCTTGCAACAATTTTACCCACAATAGATTACGAAGCCCTACAATACAATAGAAGAAATATTGGAAAAAATGTCCGCCTGCTGACAGGACCTGAGACAAAGGTTTGATAGACTGAATTTTAGAAATGCACACTCTTGTGCTCAGAATTATATAACGCAAATACCGTTGGAGCAAATCCACAGCCATGTGTCAGGTCAAGAATAATAGGAAATTTATTGGTGATCTTATTCTGATGACAGACCTGACCGGTGATGCCATAATGGAGAGCTTGGATTCGATCAATAAAACGTTGACAACAGCCAAAGCGTCTAAGCTCCGCCCAAATAGCAAGTCTTGGAACCGAGTTAAAGGCCTTTTCCCGGCCATAAAAGACTAAAAGCGAGGATTCTGTTGCTCTCTTTATTTTTCTTAAAGTTATCTTGCACAGAAAATCAAATCAGTTGTGGTTCTGGAGGATCGACATCCACATTGGGACTTTGGGGGGAACTTCTCAGATATAGCCTTGAAGTGATTAGGTAAAATCTTGCAACAATTTCACCCACAATAGATTATGAAGCCCTACAATACAATAGAAGATATATTGGAAAAAATGTCCTCCTGCTGACAGGACCTGAGACAAAGGTTTGATAGACTGGCTTTTAGAAATGCACACTCTAGTGGTCAGAATTATGTAACGCAAATACCGTTGGAACAAATCCACAGCCATGTGTCAGGTCAAGAATAATAGGAAATTCATTGGTGATCTTATTCTGATGACAGACCTGGCCGGTGATGCCATAATGGAGAGCTTGGATTCGATCAATAAAACGTTGAGAACAGCCAAAGCGTCTAAGCTCCGCCCAAATAGCAGGTCTTGGAACCGAGTCAAAGGACTTTTCCCGGTCATAAAAGACTAAAAGAGAGGATTCTGTTGCTCTCTATATTTTTTAAAGTTATCTTACACAGAAAATCAAATCAGTTGTGGTTCTGGAAGATGGAAACCCGCATTGGGAATTTGGGGGGAACTTCTCAAATATAGCCTTGAGGTGATTAGGTAAAATCTTGCAACAATTTTACCCACAATAGATTACGAAGCCCTACAATACAATAGAAGATATATTGGAATAAATGTCCGTCCGCCTGCTGACAGGACCTGAGACAAAGATTTGATAGACTGGCTTTTAGAAATGCACACTCTTGTGGTCAGAATTATATCAATTCATATCAATCTTGATGTTTGTTTCGAAATTTCAGAACAATGCAGACAATTACATAACTTGCAGTTTCTTCCAGTAGATGGTGGACGAAGAGTAGTAAAATGAGGGTTCGAACCTCTTGCTTTCAAACGGTTTAAATGCTTCCTGACATGGCAGGAAGTACTTTCGCAATACGTGGTCTTAATAAACCATTGTAGAGCGTTTGGGCATAGTGACCCCTGTAGTGTGGAAGTGCGGCGAGTAGATCCAGTGCTGTAGAATTGACAATAAATACGGGCCTAAGTTGGATGACATCACCTAGACGATGCTAGAACAGAGGCGGAGCATATTAGCTGACTGAACATAGCCCCATGGTACTGAAGCATATGACTGTCACCTGTCAATCAGGATGAAGAAAGAGTTCTGATGTGAAGAAACCGGAAACAGCTGTCATTTTTGGGAACATTTGTGATCACTCATGTACTCAGACACACATAAAGCACCATACTTATACAATCGCCTACGTTACAGTATATGCCTGTTGCCCAATAAAGTTCAAACATCATTTCAAGTGAGTAAAATCATGTGTGAATAAGGATTACGTGAGAAGATTAATAAGGGAGACAGCAAATATTTTTATTGATTTCAGGTGGGCAAAATTACTTTACTTATTCAACCCTACAGGGAATAATCAAAAACAATACAAATAACAGATTCGCATAAGCAAACAATCCCTGTTCATATTGGATGCATTGCGTTTTATTACAACAGATGATGTCACGAGTAGAGGCCACCTAATGGGCGAAATGCACTTCTAGCCATAGTTAAGTCACATGACTATAATGCTAGTAGTAGGATAACAAGTATGATATGGGGTCCGCATGAACTTTATCGCAACGAAAGTGTGTGTAATATTGTTTTCATAACCTGCTGTTTTTCTTTTCTTTCAGGGCACCATTATCGTTGATAATATGCCTCGGACTTACACGTTCAGCAACTTTCCATCTTTGCCTTATGGAAAATATCGTGCGAACGCCACCTACATTAGAAACGGGACCATTATTGGATGTAACTGCATATTAGTAGAGGTGGTTCAAGTTGCACCTACTATGCCTGTCGGTTAAATATTTATTATGTGGTAATTTCAATATATCAGGACATATCTGATAATGTATGTAAAAATGTATTAGGAGAAAATATATGCTATAAACACCTGCAATAAAATATTGTTTATTTGGTAACAATTGAGGAGACCAAATCCTGGGGGGGGGGGGGGGGGGGGGAATCTTTAACTACTGAAATTATCCAAAATACCTGTGATAAAGATGGAAAAACAATCTGGAGATGATGTAGTAATAGATGTTTACTTCTCCGGACTACTTCTACTCCTACCCACCATCCCCTTTATAGATCAAAATAGATAATATATAAGTAGATAAAAATCCAGCTGAGGCCGCCAAAACACGCATGATTTATGTGCAACTACAGTACTGCCAAGCCCACGCATACGATACGACTCTATAGCCGGTATTGTAAAACAAAAAAAGCGGGAAGTTCCATTCATAGTCTAGCATAGATTGCGCGAATTGCGAGAAAATTATTTTTTATTTCATTCGGCGATGTTATAACGATCCTAAGGGCCTACTCAAGCTTTTATAATGGCACCAAGTTGCGTAACTACGGGGGATGATTCGGAGGATCAATCCGCCCCAGAACCAAATATTTTTGTATGAAAACGTGTAGGTTTGCTTTCATTGTTTGCCATATCTTTCCCCCTGAGTAGGGTCTGATGAGAGTTTAAAGCCACCCGGCGTTGCTCGAGCGGTGATCATGTTAAATAATTAATATTTGGTGAACTCATGGTCGGATTTTAACAAGTTAGGTGTCGTTGGACTCGAGCTGACGGGGGCTTTGCTACGGACCACGTATTATATATATTTTTATTTGAAAATTTTTGTTTTTGAAAGTAGGCGATAGATTGAAAACCGAACATGATAGAACGTTGTGCCATAGTTCAAACGAATGACGTTTATGTCCTTCATTTTTTATAATAAAACTTTTTTGACATTTTTTGAAAACACTGCAATTTTTAAATTCCTATATTTTGGAAACTAACAAGTTTTTAAAAAAGTTTGTTTGACATAAATGAAAGGTCCCTACCACCTCTACCCCCAAAATAAATTTATGTCTCTAGGATAAAAACTTGTAGTAGTGTCAATTGGAGAGAGCTGCTCTACAGCCTACTTTCCAACGAACTTTGCCGATATCTCCCGAACGCATGATCGGATTTTAACGAACAAGGTGTTTTTGGCGTTGGGGTGACGCTGTCTTTGCTAGAAATGTGTGCTGGTATTTTTAAAAATTTTGTTTGAAAATCTTTGTTTCCGACATTGACGCTATTTTGGAAACGGTGAATTTTGGAAGAACGTTTGTTTGACGTTAATGAAAGGTTCCAATGCCCTCTAGGAGAAAAGCAAGTTTCAAGTGTGAAGGACAAAACAAAATGATAGCCTACTTTCTCGGGAACATTGGCGATAATTCGCGAACGCATGATCGGATTTTAACAAATGAGGTGTTGTTGGCGTTGGGATGACGTCCTCTTTGCTATGAATGTGTGTTGGTATGTTCAAAAATTGTTTTGAAAATTGTTGGTTTTGAATTTGTCCTTATTTTGGAAACGGTGTATTCTGGGAAAAAGTTTGTTTGACATAAATGTAAGGTCCCTACCCCCTCTACCATGAACATAAATGTCAAGTCACTAGAACAACAACTATGCATATTAAAACTGTTTTACATGTTTTATTTTTATTTTATTTTTTAATGAAAACTGGCGATAGACAGAGAGAGACGATACCGCTGGGGCATGTATTACAACGAGCCTGTCGCTGGTCGCTGTGGTGGTGGTGGTATTTGTAATAGAACAATGGATATTTCTAGCAGGCGGCAAGACGAGGGGTCGCTTCTCTGATATTTTCTTATGACAAACAAATGAAGGCGAATATTTCAATAAAATCCCTCATGGTGATATTTAAACATGTTAGTAAACGGGTGATGGGTAACCTGATAAAATGAAAATAATGGTCTCAGGTGAAGTTGTCCACAACTTGATGAACTTGGTTTGTATGTCTCACTGGCAGCCAAGAAAGAAAAATCTATTGAGCCTGGCTGGCTAGCAGAATTTATCCTCTTATTACGTTTCAGGAATGTGAGCCAGAGCTGACAACAGGCCAATGGAAAATTACAGTGACATAGAGGTCACATTAAGGTTGAACAATATGAAAACTACGTCAGAGAGATAACAGCCAGCCAGGCGAGCAGAGAGTAGCGGGCAGGGGGTCCACAGAGAGGAAAGGGGATAGGGTAAAGAGGGAACACAAAGAGAGAACGGGAAATCACATGACCACTGCATAGCGGTGAGGGGCGGGGCCTGAGGGGGCTTGGCGAGGCGAGGGGGAGGAGTGGAGAACCCACGACAGCCAATAGCTGAACGAGTTGTACGTCAACATGGAGTCAAGGAGTGAGACAAAGGTGAGGATAGAGAATCAGAAAGACGTGTTGCTGATAACATGTGTGGACATGCCGAAATTGTTGAGCGCCGTACACAGGGCTCTTGTACAACATGATTGAATAAATAAATAAATAAAAGTGCTCAGGTTAACACAATATGTAATTTATTGATCCAAGAATTAAAGGTAGAGTTAAATCCCAACCATTTTACATATAGTTTATTTCCTTTTTGTTTCAACACTTTTTCCACAAGATAATGTTTAGAAAACGCTGTTTCTGAAGTTCATGGAGATAAAATCTGCCTTTTATGGATTGATGGTTGAGGTCCTCCCGTAAATAGGTGACTGGGCTGTCCAGGTTGACTTGACGAATTTGAAATAGTTCAGTTCGGTCTTATTGAAAGCAGACTTAAATTTGCCTCACGAACAATATCCCCAATTTTCATTCGGTGACGTTTAGGGTCTGCTTTTTTGATGGGGTTAAACAGTTTATCCAATCGCTGAATATTTTTGGTCACGAGCCGTGACTTGGTCCCAATCGATCTATGTTTGGTGTCATTGTAACCGTGGCACTAGCTCTGGTAACATGTCTAACCAGCGATAATTGCCCTGAGCGGTAAACGCTTTCCACATATGCGTTTTCAAAGTTCGGATAAACCGCTCAACCACGCTGGCCTTGAGATTGCTGTAGGTGGTGTAATGGAGAATATCAAAAGATTTTAAAAAACTGGAGAAATCCCGGTTGAAAAATGCTTTCCCCTGGTCGGTTTGTAGCAACTGAGGTTGACGTTTGGATTGTTGAATGGCCTTGGTGACTAGTGGACCAGACTTGTGACGCACAGGTTCTACAAAGGTCATTTTGGAATACACATCAATGACTGTTAACATGTAGTGTACCCCGTTGTTAACGCTAGCATAAGGTATCATTTAAACCAAGTCAGCCTGCCAAAGTTCATCCACACCTCGTGAAATTACCTTGAGTCGCGGATAGTGACGCCTATCTGGACGATGTAACTCATGAGCAATGCCAATTTTAAAGGGTGAGGGCTTAAACAATAATTTTGGCATTTCGAAGTTCTTGTTCAATTTCTTGAATTTACCAATCGTGACCGGTATAGCCGGCTTGACGTGAATCATGCAACAGCTGTAGTCGCCAGATGAGCTTATTGGGATTATACCAGTAGGTAACATTCACAAGGGGTATCAATGCTTTAAATGTCACTCCCGAAGAGGACGCTTTATGACGACCACTTTGACTAGTGGGAAACATTTTTGCAATGATGGTTTTATATTTTTGAGATATATTGGCATTCACTTGTTGAGTGGGATCATACTGCCTTTTGTGGGCATGGGTGTTCAATAAAATCGATTTATATTTGCCAAGGACCTCTGACGTAGAATCATGGGAAGAGGGTGTTCGAGAGAATAGCAGCTTTAACAGTCCTGGCGTTAATTTATATTTGATGTTTTTAATGACAGCTTTAGTACAAGCAAATTTAATCGATGAATCACCAATTTTAAAACTATCATCATCATAGCGAACACCATACGTGGTATCTGTGTTTCCGATAAAGAGATCAATGAGATACGGTTGCAGTGTTGCTCCATAATGATTGATTAAAATGTTTTTCAGTCGAGCTTTATTTTGAGGGGTGGCAAAGACTTGTGAAAACGGATACAATCTGGAAGGGGAAGGTGTTTCGACCATGGCCAAGGATTTATTTTTTCTTGCAAACTCTGTAAGGGGTGAGGACTTCTTTTGTGGCGAAAACACTTAATCCTCGTCATCCTCAACCTCGCTAACACTAGTCAAATCTTCCTGTTCCTGTTCCGCTTCCTCGGGGTCCTCGTGCAGCGTCTGGGTGGCTTGTGAAACGGTGGGTAGCGCTTCAGATGGCTTGAAAGAGGGTTTCAAAATGGCTTTTAGAGGAGGTACTAAATATTGTTAAATAAACCAAGCATGATCTGCACGTGATCGTTTCAATTGACGAAACTTTGGGCGAATATTATTTTTTGCTCTAATAATATGCTTTTTCAATTGACTCTCTGCTAACGCCATGGTGTCTTGACAAATGACTTGAGAGGGAATGAGACAGTGCCTTAAATAGCAATAAAATGATCAAACCCTAAGCGATACCGTCCTTGGTTGAGTTCACTTTGTTTGTCAATGACCAAACAGGCATGACGTTGAGTGTTCCAGCACTTGGCACACAATTCAATAAACATTTGAAAGGTCAAATCCAGATTCACATGTTCATTATAAATGTGATGACTGTCCCTCTCGTCCTGGCGAAATAAAACAATGAATTTGGCATTATCACGAATCAACTGTTTGGACATTTTAGAATACGTTTGTCCAAGATAGAAGCAATCGATATATTTGTGACGACCCAGGCTGAAATAGCTATGAATGATGTCTTGACGTTCATTGGATACATCATCGAAAATCATGAGTGAATCATGCTTTACCTCACCCGGTGAAATAACATTTTCATGCATGGAAAATGCTAAATAGCCAATATTCTCATTTTATATGACTTGATCCAGAAACACGTAGAGGGGCTGGTAGAGGGATGGACGTCAGCTAAAGATAGGTCTTTCCACATCCCGAAGGTCCCACAATGAAGCAGCGAATGGAAGATGTAAACAGTGAACCATGGCGTTGTTCGCGTGATGTGGGACAGATATGGGAAACCATGTCCCCCACGGGGAATGACTCTTGCTGCTTAATAATCTTCATTTCGACTAAGGCTTAGAGAGGCTAGCAGGCTGTCTATATACTCGTCTATGGAACCGAGCCTTGTCATAGAAACAGTAGACTCGTAATACAGGTTGACGAAGGATATCTTTGGACGTGCTTTGAAGGCCAAATCTAGGTCTGTCCCCATACATGATCCTAAACAAGAAATAGATCCCGCTAATAAACACCATGTGGATAGGTCAGTAGTGCCACGCACAAAAAAGGGAGATTATGACTTTAAGGGAAAGCGGTTAACCCATGAGAAACATCCTCAAGTTACTACAAAAAAGTATGTGGATAACAAAGTGTATGAATTTTATGACAAAGTGCCTCAGCTTACGGTGAATGGCTATACCGCTAATCATCACCGTGGAAGACCCGCAAGACGAAGACGATGTCTGTACCAAACGTTACGTGACATATGAAATGAAAAGGCTTTATACATTTATCCCATCTGTATTTTTAGTGTGTCTGACAAATGAAATACCTGTGAGTGACAGAAACCATTTACCGCTAGTCCATGACCAGCACCTGACCTCTGTGCTTGCCTCGGGTTTAAACCACTATCGATTACACTATGATGAAACCATTCACATGAAATATGCCATGCCTAATGAGAACCAATTAAAATGGAGATAAATGGTCATAGGATGTTGGTCCATAACCATAAAATGGGCAATGCGGGTGACGAATTATCCTTTCGTCTCATGTTGACACGGGATGAAAAGCAAGCGGGAAAACCCATAAACGATTTCCCACTTTATGTGGAATTGGAATATACAGCCATGAAATATCAAGCTGACGTTAGTTGTGACTTAAATTTTCTTGTGAAAGGTTGCTGGTCATCATCATGGTGAAACAAAGATATCTTTTGAGAAACAGTAAAAATACTAAAAATAAGACCCTGTCATTGTCAAAATCTGGGCCTAATGCATTAGTGGACACGCCCTTGCGAAAGAAAAAAAGAAAAAATAGTGTGTTGACCATAAGAAAAGCTCTTCGAACAGCACAGAGACGTGTTATTCCAAAACGTCGGCGACAGGGTTCAAAACAAGGGTGAGTGATTCCCGTCCTCAAAGGAGCGGGATTTTTACCTGCTTTATTTGCCGGTTTGGCTGCTCTGGGTTCACTTTTGGGCGGTGCCAGTGTGGTGGCGAAAACCATTAAAGCCACGCAGCAGGGCAAGCAAAAACTAAAAGATAGTCAGCGACACAATGACATCATGGAAGCGATTGCTATGGGGGCTAGAAATGCCAATTTCAAACCCTTTATCAACATGGATTTGGGATTTCACCATTTAAAAATATTAAAAAAAAACATTTTAACCTCAGCCATAGCAAGACATGCCGTGACGCATCAACAAGTGGAAAGCTATGCTAAACAAATAAAGCTTTCTTATTTTCGAGGTGTGTTTATGCGAACCCAATTACCCTCACGACCCTGGAAACAGGAATGTGCTGTTGTCAATTTGGATGATCACCGAGGACCAGGAACGCATTAGGTAGCTTATGTCAAAGAGGGATCCACCGTATGGTACTTTGACAGTTTTGGAGATTTGCCCCCGCCCATGAAACTAGTGACCTATTTTGGAAACAGGATGAAGATATATTATACTGTGAACGTGAGCAAACGTTTAACAGCCAACAGTGTGGACGTTTGTGTTTATTTTTTTATATAAGACACAGCATAAGCAAAAACGTCAACAAAACGTCGGCAGATAGTAAGACGTTTACACAGCATGGACGTGGACCTGAAGTTAGCCTAGAATTTAACCCACCTATCGAATTGAGTGAAAGACCTTATGGTTTAGGACTTGTTTCACTTGAAACGTACAATCGAATATACGACATATTTGCCCGTTGACGCATGTTTGCACAGCTAACAAAGACCAAGATCCATGCTGAAGAGTAACTGAACATACCCTGCGAGCGGCGGGATGAAGCTGAAGTAATATCGATTATGATAACATTTTTATGCACTTTATACATTCCATAAATCAACAATAACTTAATCAACGTAATTCTGCTTATTTAAAATACGGTATACAACGCTGATGAGCGAAACCGTCAATTTACGCGGCTAACTCATGACCTGAGTGAACGCCATATTTTGTGAAGCCAGTACCTACTTGTCGTTTTTTGAAGCAACACCTATGTGCATGTTGAAGCACGAGTAAGGACACTTTCCGAGAACGGAACCCATGTGCTACGGAAAATCCGAGTGTATTTGTCGAATGGACAGCCATCAGGGCATTATCTAATAATCTAGTGATTGGAGACATTTATTAACATTCCAACTGCGTAATACATTTTATTCACGAAGTGAAAATTAAGGAAACGTGTTACGCAAACTTGAAGACCACATAGTCGCATCCAAGTGTATTACAAAACTGTGAATTGATGAACTGTGAAAATCCGGAAGAATATTTTTATGTTTTGCCGGATGGGCAGTGATTTTTATTTATATTTTTGTGTAAATTTTAGTGAAAGTAACGAGTGAGCATCGCACAAGCGATAATTTAACGGCAGTGGCGGAGTGGAAAAATTAGCAATTTATTACCGCACCTTAACATCAGTGAGTGCAAGTTTTCTTTAAACATGTGTAATATTATCACCAACGGCAACATTATGATCCTACTGAAACATCAAATCTTGGAATATAACCCCTACCACGCAATGCAAATGGATAACTAAATCATGCGTGGGGAATTGGCAGAGGAAGGTGACCGGAAACAACCAAAGAGGAAACCGCTTACAACATCTCATGGCGGGTCTCGAACAGACGGTCGCTGCATCTGTAAGTCAGATCATGTATCAGTAGCGTAATTGTAATGAATTGGAAACAGTAGATTTAATATTAGTATGGTTTCATTTAACAGTGCACAACGCAGGTAGCTATTATAAGAACACGTGTGGAAAGATACAGTTTTGTTAAAAATTTATAAACGCCAGGAAGGCAGTATTTCTCAATGTCCATAACGTATCATTTCAAAACAAATATTATCAACTTTTATTTTGGCGAGCTGATGACAAAGAAACTAGTTTTGGCAGATGTTAAAACAAGGCCAAGGTTACATGCATACAAGCCAAACCCTTACAAAGCACAGTAGATTTTGGGCAGTGCATTATTTATTTAGAAGGCTGTGAAATTCCTAGTATTATAAGTGCAATGCAGAGTTCCGTTATTCACATTTGTTTTGCCAGATCAATCTTTGAAAACAATATTTATTTCTTTACGAGAAGCCAGACAGGCAATGAATGCAATAATATTTTGTAACCAGAGAACATAGGTTCGAACTCATTCAGGGAAGAGGCAATTTATTAAATGCACAATCTCACACTTTAGTTTGTATCGGAAGCCTTCATATTAATTCATAGCGATGTTAGAATGTGTTTTCTACACACATAAGCTTTATGACCAGTATTTAAAACGTGTATAATTCAGGGATCCGCACTTATTGTAATTAACATTATTATGGTATTAGTGAAGTGAGTCGTGATGGTGGATTAATACCTCTGACATGTTATTGTGGTTATACCGGTGGTAACGAGCTACTGCAGTCGTACCTAACTGATGGCGCCAGGATTGATGGAGACACAGGGTGTCTAATAATAATAATGAAGGGTTGATGGAGGCGCAGGGTGTCTAATAATAATAACGAAGTATTGGTGGAGACACAGGGTGTCTAATAATAATAATGAAATATTGGTGGAGACACTGGGTGTCTAATAATAATAATAATAATGATGTAATGGTGAAGACACAGGGTGTCTATTAAACTATTAAGTTACTGTGCATTAATTGGATACACACGTTACCAGAGTACACTGAACGCTATTTAAAGGACATTAAACTGAACACCTATACTGTGAGGAATAAATAATTGTGTGAAGCTTTAATAATCAAAGATAGGATTTTGTGAAAATAAGCTAATCTCATAATTCCCCCTGTACTTGTTGTTGTTGTTGTTGTTTGAGTCTTCAGCCTTTTGACTGGTTTGATGCAGCTCTCCATGCCTCCCTGTCCTGAGCTAAACGTTTCATCTCTACATAGCTACCACACCCTACATCCAAGGCAATCTGTTTAACATATTCTAACCTTGGTCTACCCCTACAGTTCTTGTCCTCGACCCTTCCTTCCATAACTAAGCTTGCTATTCCTGGATGTCTTAGTATGTGTCCTACCAACCTATCTCTTCTCTTCATTAGCAGTCGCCAGAAACATCTCTCCTCTCCCACTCGTCTTAATACCTCTTCGTTTGTAACCCTATCTACCCATCTGATCTTCATCATTCTCCTGTAACACCACATTTCAAATGCTTCAATTCTCCTCTTTTCTGCTGCACCAATAGTCCAAGTTTCACTTCCATAGAGCGCCACACTCCAGACAAAGGCTTTCAAAAATGACTTCCTAATACCTAAATCTATATTCGATGTCAGCAGATTCCTTTTTTGTAGAAATGCTTTATTTGCCTGAGCCAACCTACTTTTTATATCCTCTTTGCTTCGTCCATCACTGGTTATTCTGCTTCCTAAGTAACAGAAGTCTCCTACTTCCTTCAGCTTTTCACCTGCCAATTTGATCTCCATAGAGGTTTCTGATTTATTTCGGCTGCATTCCAGTATTTTTGTTTTACATTTATTAATTTTCATCATGAATTCTTTCCGTAAGACTGAGTCCATACCATTCAAAAACTCATTCAAATCCTCAGGCTTGTCGGCCAAGATGACGATGTCATCAGCAAATCTCAGAGTTGAAATTATTTCTCCTTGAATCTTCACTCCCACTTTACATTTTTCTCTAATTTCCTTCATTGCTTGTTCAATGTAAAGATTGAAAAGTATGGGTGATAAGTTGCAGCCTTGCCTTACACCTTTCTGAATACCAGCTTCTCTCTCATGTCCTTCAACTCGAATGACTGCTGTCTGGTTTCTGTATAGATTGTATATCACCCTCCTATCCCTGTACTTTATTCCAATGGATTTCAAAATGTCAAACAATTTAGTCCAATCAACGTTATCAAAAGCCTTTTCTAAGTCTACAAAAGCCATGAACGTTCTCTTATCTTTCCTTATTCTACCTTCCAAAATCAGCCTAAGACTTAGTACAGCTTCCCTTGTTCCTACATTTCTCCTGAAACCAAACTGGTCTTCACCCAACTCCGTTTCTATCTGGCTTTCAATCCTCTTGTAAATTATTCTAGACAGGATCTTTGAAGCATGAGTAATCAAGCTGATTGTACGGTAATCTTCACATCTGTCAGCTCCCACTTTCTTTGGTATAGGGATGATTACATTCTTCTTGAAATCAGGGGGTACCTCACCTGTCTCATAAATCCTACACACCAAGTGAAATAACCTGATCAGACCTTCATCTCCTATGCAGCGTAGCAACTCAATCGGTATATCATCTATGCCTGGTGCTTTGTTCCTGCTTAAGTCTTCCAAAGCTCTATCAAATTCTGATCTCAATATTAAATCTCCTTTCGCATCCTCATCAATTTCCTCCTCCCTTTCCATTACATGATTCTCAATCTCCTTTCCCTTATACAAACTCTCTATGTAAGCTTTCCATCTCTCAACCTTTTCTTCCCTATCTGTTAGAGGCTTTCCATTTTTGTCCTTAATATTACAGCACTTAGTCTTCTTTTCCCCAAAAGTATTCTTAATCCTTCGATAAGCTGTGTCTACTTTTCCTAATTTCAGACAATTTTCTATACCTGCACATTTCTCTTTCAACCATTCTTCTTTTGCTTCCTTGCACTTCTTGTTAACCTCATTTCTCAGACGTCTGTATTCTGCTTTCCCCTTTTCATCTCTTACATTCTTGTGTTTCCGCCTTTCATCCATCAATTCTAGTATATCCTGAGTGATCCACGGTTTTCTACCTATTCTCTCTTTCCTACCAATGTTTTCTTCTGCGGATTTTGTTATTTCATTCCTCAAAAGTGCCCATTCGTCTGCAATTGAAGTTTGTTTAGGGTTTTTCATTAGTCCTTCCTTTATACTCTTCTTGAATCTTTCGTTTACATCCTTCTCTTTCAGTCTGTCTATTGCCCACCTTTTTGGCTTTTGACTTTTCTTCAGTTTCTTCAACTTTAATCTGCATTTCATTACAACCAGATTGTGGTCAGAGTTTATGTCAGCACCAGGATATGTTTTACAATCCAAAATCTGGTTTCGAAACCTCTGCTTGACCATAATGAAGTCGATTTGGTAACGCCCTGTATCTCCTGGTCTCATCCATGTGTATATTCTTCTATTGTGGTTATTGAATAAGGTGTTAGCTATGACCAACTCATGCTCGGTGCAGAATTCTACCAGCCTGCTTCCTCGATCATTCCTTTCACCTAATCCGAAACCTCCTACTATCTTCCCTTCTCTCCCTTTTCCTACCACAGCATTCCAATCTCCCATTACTATAACATTCTCATCACCCTTGATATACCTCAGAATTTCGTCTATTTCTTCGTAGACCTTTTCAACATCCTCATCATCAGCTTGACTGGTAGGCATATAGACTTGTACCACTGTGGTGCAGGTAGGTTTAGTATTGATTTTTGCTACAATAATCCGTTCACTATATTGCTCATAATATTCCACCCGCTGTCCAAGTTTCCTACTCAATATGAGGCCAACCCCTGCTTGGCCATTGTTTGATTTAGTGCTAATGACCCTATAGTCTCCTGACCAAAAGTCCTGTTCTTCCTGCCAGCGCATTTCACTAATCCCAACCAAATCCAACCTCAACCTATCCATTTCCCTTTCTAAGTTTTCTAACCTTCCACTTCCTAGCAGACTTCTAACATTCCACGCTCCGATCCGTAGAATGTCAGATTTCCTCTTTGTCACTTCTGTGATGTTAACCCCCTCTCGAGTAGTCCCCACCCGGAGATCCGAACGGGGGACTAGTTTACCTCCGGATTGAAATTTTACAAGGGAGGAGGCCATCATCACATGTAATTATGCATAGAGAGGTGCATATCCTCGGGAATAGCATACGGCTGTAGTTTCCCGTTGCTTTCAGCCGTGCAGCAGGACGCAGTGTAGCCATTATTTGGCTTATATTATCAATATCTTAACCGTCAATAAGACTAGTAAAGAATTGATTTATTCTGAAAGGCTGCTACTCCCTTTCAGAATAAGTAAAGAGCAATTCTACTAACAAAAATACTAACCGTCTACCGTACTAACAATTAAATACCAAAATTCTACTAACGAAAAAAATACTAAAGTTCCACCAACAACAAATACTACCACTAAAACAGTCTGTCACCAGGCACACTCACATGCACCCTCACACATCACAGTCTACTGAAACAATGAACTATAACTAATAAACAATGCAACTGCTACCAGACACACTCACACACCACAGTCTAATAGAACAATGACATATATCTAATAGACAAACTAACTACCTACTTACAACTAAAACTAACTACATACTTACTGTACTGTTATTTGAATTGACAATATTTACAAAATGCAATTTAGTTAGAAAATACTTACAAAATGTAATTTAGATTCAAAACAGTCACAAAATGCAATTGAGAATAAAAATACTTACAAAATACCCACCCTACACAATATTGGCATTTATCGAAGGATTGATGGGGGATAAATGGTAAGGTTACATTGTTAGTAACTTATTTAAGGTGACTATAATAATATAGAGTAATTTTCAACCGTCCCCAAATGCGTCCACCGAATTATTGTCCGAGCCTACGCTTTTATGTCGAGAGATGGATATGAATCGCGCAATTGCGCAGCTACGCACCCTCTTAAACCCTCGCTCCTGTGTGTTAAGTAACTTGTACCCTAGTTTTATTTTAGGGGTGTTTTTCACTTAAATATCAATTAGTATATACAGGTTAAAAGTTCCGCCTGATCAGTACTTCTACCAATTAAGATCACCGTGTGGTTATTAATGGGACATATCCCGAGGCCTAATCAATAGTTCCGGCCCCTTCATCAGCCGACATGTCAGAGAAACTACACAAGAATATTTTTTTGCGTAGCACTTGACATAACTCATTAGGCGTAAAATGTTTCAATCTCACGTTATGGTGCACCATACAAGTTTCAATTTTAAGGGAATTGAAAGTGCTACGCAAAAAAATATTCTTGCATCGTCTCTCCGACACACCGGCCGATGAAGGGGCCAAAACTATCATTTAGGCCTCGAAACATGTCCCATTAATAACCACACAGTGATCCCAATTAGCAAAAGCACTGATCAGGCGGAACTTTTAACCTGTTTATACCAGTACTAATTAGTTTATCAATACAGAACCAGAATGAACCTTTTTAAGTTCTAAAATTAAATATCAATTTTCAACCCATTCACTTAAGTGGTTTAGAGGCCAAAATATAACAAACAGACAAACATTACAGTAAACAGGGGGTGTATTTGGTCATAATACAGTAAAACCTGCCTATAACGGAATCGAACGGGACTCGCAAATTTGTCCATTAAAGAAAGGATGCCGTTTAACGAAGGTAGGCCAGCGCTAAAATGATTAAACCATGAAGATGCATATAATGGACATACTGTGAACAAATAAAAAGTGTTTAGATACTGTATTCAAATGTGTATTTAGATACTTCTGCTACGAATTACATACATAAAACAAGTAGTTCCGTGAAGAACTATACAGCCTATTTTCATATATCCTGCTCATGTTAATTGTCTCTATCAACATACAAAATTTCAGTTTAATTGCTGTAACAGATTCGTAGATATTGAGAACCGTCTAAATATCTTAAATAAAGATAATACATAATGAAAATAAAATATTTTCTGGACCAAATGTTTGGCACTTAGTTATTGTTAAGTTATTTTAGATACATTTTGATACATTTTCACATGAATAGTCGACAACCAATTGGTGATGTGATAACCGTAGCACACACATCAGATTGGTAGCAATATGAGTCAATGTAATTGTTTAATTACCATCGCATTTGCAGGCTTTCCTATTTTTTCTACTTTCATAACACTTTGAAACTATGACCATTTGTTACAAACAGTAACAAATCGAGTACGCAGGCAGTGCCGATTGCACAACCTTAGGAGTGCTGAATTATTGTATGCATTTGTGTTGTATTAGCATAGCTCTTTTTTTAATTCAGCAACGTTGTGCACATAGCTTGATTTTCTTTGTAATATATGCATCTCGTTTATTAATTAATGATATTTAGGACAAGCTAAACACTTAAATCTGAAGATAAATGTTAGTGATGGCACCATCGTAGCATAGGACAAATGTTCCCCTTGCTATTAAATGTAAATGTTTCTAGTATTTGTAAACAAGTAAATGCTTTGCTTTGCAGTAGGTTCTTTGATGTTTGATCCTCCCGAAGTCATTTTCGATGTAATTGCTTTGGGCTGATCTTACGTGCCATTCTCTTAGCTTGTTCGTTCTTAGTCAAATTTTGTATTAGGACCATGAGAGTAATTTATATCTTGATTAGGACTTTTTTATATTTTCAGGGCAGAATAGAATCGGACTAGCCGTTTCCAACTCTCATGCTAGGCTAGGGATCTATTCGGAATAAAATATATTCGTGATTTTAACATAAGACTGACCTCTGTTTTCTTGTTTAGTTTTGTTATCGATGCATTCCTCTGAGCTGGTTAAAGATCGAACCTCACCAATTCCCGACACCCCTGAGTGCAGACTTTTGTGCAACACCAGCCACGAATGTGTTGTCCCCTACACTTGTGTGTTAACTGGAAGAGGGACTCGGAAGGGTAATTTGAAACCGGTGGCTCCCAGAAAACTTCGGCCAGCGGGCACATATAGTACGTTGGCGCCGAATGTGGTTGCGTCGAAACTTGTGTTTGATCTCCATGATTCCTTTGTTTGTGAGGGTTTTGTTTTGATAGCAAATCCAACAGATTAATGAAAAATTGTGATTTCGTACTAGTGTTTTGGAAGGCTACATGGCATTCTTATCCCAGAATTAAGACCATGAGGCTAGGTAACATTTATTAATGATGATAATTTGAGGATTTGAATTGCAGTTACCATAGTCTTGATTAAATGTAAGTTTGTTTGTTGTCTTGATATCATTTAATTTTTAACCGAGGTTCATCTGTTATCATCGAATACATTTATGAAAGAATGGATTTTCTCCAGTGTTCCAACTCAAATCATTGTTAAGGCATGTGAAGTTGTTAGTTCTCCGCATTTCTCCTAGTGAAATTATTATGTATGCGCAAGAGACGGCCGAGTTGTTGGCAAACTTGCCTTCCCTATTGCGCAATTTTCAAGTGTCTATAAACAGTATTAGAACAGACATGATACAAAACAGTGAACATTTAAGGACCGATATAAACACTGTCAGGGTCGATATAAACAATGCGACAGAAAATGTAAACACTGTCAGGGCCGATGTAAACAATATAAGGGCAGATATGGCTCAAGATAATGAAAATCTAACGGCTGATGTAAACAATGTTAGGGCAGACATGAATGAGAACTATAACACTGCTACAGCTACTCTGTTACAAATGAGTAAAAACATTACTACTAATATTAGGGCTGATATGGCACAGTTAATCACTAATATTAGGGCTGACATGGCACAATTAAACATTAACATTAGGGCAGATATGGCACAGAATGTAGTGGAAATGCGTGAAGACATTGCCAATGTCAAAGCTGAAATTACTGTTACTATCAATAAGGTTAGTGATGACTTGCGTGCGGAGATGGAAACTTGCCGCACAGAATATCAAGCGCATTTAGAAGGGATGAAGAAAGAAATATGTACAAACAGGTCAGAAATCAAGCAAAAATTCGAAGACGTTCAGACGGAGATGAACCACAACATTGAGTCATTTAGAAACGAAGTCGCTAACGCTAGAGAAGTTGTTAATACGAGAATTAATAACGTAGAGCAGAGGATGGAAGAAGTCAATACGTACGTTGGAGTTTTAAGGGCTGATGTCGCGATAGTTAACACTGGATTAAGATTAACGCGAGGCATAGCAGTTGCCGTACACTTGAACACTAAACGTGTAGCGAGCAAGGTAGAGAAGGTGAAGGAGGAAGTCACTGCGAACACAACGGCGATCAATAAAATAAAATATGACTTAGCTAAAGATATTGAAGCGATTCGAGAGGAAACTCGTGAAAACAGCCATAGATCCAACCAATATGTAGGAAAAACAATAGATGAATACCTTGAGGAACAGGACGAGAAACAAAAAGAATTTCATAGTTGTATTCGAGGAAAAATCGAGCGGATGGAATTAGAGATTAATGCTATAACTAACAAGCTACTGGACAAAGTCTTAGAATACGCCGAACTCGATGAACGCGTCAATCGTTTATTGAAACCTAATAGAGAGAAGGTACCATCTACAAACACCACAACCAACATAGAAATGCCGAATGTTCCAATGGAAAATCAAAATTATAATTCATTTAAAGCAACATCCCAGTTTGTGACAACGAATGCTAACATAACGCCGAATTATGAGCTGACACCTACTTTTAATATCACCCGAAATTATGGCCAATCGCAGTACTCAAACATAGTGTATTTGAGAAGCCGTGAAGATAGACCAGCTAAGTTCAATAATTCTAATTCCGTTACACCGATTGATTTTCTGAGAAACCTGGTATCTTATATGAAAAAGAACATGGTAACACCTGATAGGGAGTTAAGGACTGTCGAAAAATATCTAGAGAACAGCCCGTTAACCTGATTTAAACCTTTTAGATGTTCATTCCATAATTACCAGGAATTCAAAGAGGCATTCCTTAAGACCTATTGGTCAATGGAACGACAACAAAATATAAGGGCGGAAATGTATAATAAGCAGTACGCTAGTACTCAAACGACCATGTATGCTACCTACTTCACAAGTCAACTTTCGAAACTGCAATGTTTGCAACCTCCTTTGTCAGAGTTAGAACTTGTACAAACAATCAGAAGACAATATCCTATGGAAGTACAAAGCCTACTCATAGCGTCAGATGCTAATATATTCATGAAATGCGACGAACTCCTAAGGAAGATGGATAGCAGCCACGAACAATTTGCACCTACACCTATAGTAAGGCCCTCATTACTTCCGACTTGACGTTTCAGTGTTACCCTAGAGTTATCTAGCGGTCAGAAGGAAAATCACTTTAACAAGACAATCACAGGCAGCTCTTCAAATCCATATATATCGACAAATTGTGTTTCATTCGCGATATCGCGATTTAGTGAAAGAAACTCTAGCCTAGCACTCAAACTTCAAGTCGGAAATAATGATGGCTTTACTATAGGCATCGTACAAGTACGCATGAAGTAAAAGTAACTTCAGTCGACAGGACTAGCCTGACTGTACAAATTACAGAAAATTGTCGAATGAACAATCGTCAAAATCAAGAGGGACCGGATAGGAGGAGAGATTTCCGTGATTACCGCAAAGACAATACACCTTATGGAAGGAATCGTCGATTTGACGCGATCAATAAAAATGATCAGAATAGGTATCAGAATAGAGCAAACGATTACAACAATCGTCGTGGCAATATTGGCAATAATAATAACAACAACAACAATAACTACAGCCGTGGTTATAGAGGACAGCCACGTGATCGTGATGATCGTAATAACCGATACACTGATAATCCCAGGAGAGAATATGGATATAATAGTGGTTACCAGAAAGAAAATGATCCACATATCCAATATGATAATGATTGGCGAGGTAAGGCAGAAGAAAGTCGACAGTATCTTCAGGAAAGGAGAGGAAGAAATGAAGAAGATGAAGAATCTGACAGAAGAAGAGATGGAAGTAACCAACGTAGTAAGAATGACAGGAAAGTTACGACAGCTGATGTTCACAACATTGAAATTGAACCAACAGGAGAAGACAACCGTCTGAGTGACGAAGAATATAATAGAATCACTGATAGAATGGATCGTGCAAGGAGATAAACGAAGAATTGGTAGATGGATCAAATATAAATTAACTTCCATAATTTTTATTTACTCGACGTGGGGATGTATGTGCCCCTTGACGCATGTTTGCACAGCTAATAAAGACCATGATCCATTCTGAAGAGTAACTGAACATACCCTGCGAGCGGCGGGATGAAGCTGAAGTAATATCGCTTATGATAACATTTTTATGCACTTTAGACTTTCCATAAATCAACAATAATTTAATCAACGTAATTCTGCTCATTTAAAATACGGTATACAACGCTGATGAGCGAAACCGTCAATTTACGCGGCTAACTCATGTCCTGAGTGAACGCCATATTTTGTGAAGCCAGTACCTACTCGTCGTTTGTTGTAGCAACACCTATGTGCATGTTGGAGCACGAGTAAGGACAAATTCCTAGAACGGAACACATGTGCTATGGAAAATCCGAGTGTATTTGTCGAATGGACAGCCATCAGGGCATTATCTAATAATCTAGTGATTGGAGACATTTATTAACATTCAAACTGTGAAATATTTTTAATTCACGAAGTGAAATTTATGGAAGCGTGCAACGCAAACTTTAAGACCACATGGTCGCATCCAAGTGTATTATAAAACTGTGAATTGATGAACTGTGAAAATCCGGAAGAATATGTTTATGTTTTGCCGGATGGGCAGTGATTTTGATTTATATTTTTGTGTAAATATTAGTGAAAGTAACGAGTGAGCATCGCACACGCGATAATTTAACGCCAGTGACGGAGTGGAAAAAATGGGCAATTTATTACCGCACCTTAGCATCAGTGAGTGCAAGTTTTCTTTAAACATGTGAAATATTATCACCAACGGCAACATTATGATCCTACTGAAACATCAAATCTTGGATTATAACACCTACCACGCAATGCAAATGGATAACTAAATCATGCGTGGGGAAATGGCAGCGGAAGGTGACCGGAAACAATGAGGAAATGATTTAAAACTATAGAGGAGACCGCTTACTACATCTCATGGCGAGTCTCGAACCGACGATCGCTGCATCTTTAAGTCAGATCATGTATCAATAGCGTGATTGTAATGAGTTGGAAACAGTAGATTTAATTTTTGTATGATTTCATTTAACAGTGCACAACGCAGGTAGCTATTATAAGAACACGTGTGGAAAGTTACAGTTGTGCTAAAAATTTATAAACGCCAGGAAGGCAGTATTTCTCAATGTCCATAACGTATCATTTCAAAACAGTTATTATCAACTTTTATTTTGTCAAGCTGATGTCAAAGAAACTAGTTTTGGCAGATGTTAAAACAAGGCCAAGTTTACATGCATACAAGCCAAACCCTTACAAAGCACAGTAGATCTTGGGCAGTGCATTATTTATTTAGAAGGCTGTGAAATTCCTAGTATTATAAGCGCAATGCAGAGTTCCGTTATTCACATTTGTTTTGCCAGATCAATACTTGAAAACAGGTTTATTTCTTTACGAGAAGCTAGACAGGCGATGAATGCAACAGTATTTTGTAACCAGAAAACATAGGTTCGAACTCATTCAGGGAAGAGGCAATTTATTAAATACACAATCTCACACTTTTGTTTGTATCGGAAGCCTTCATGTTAATCCATAGCGATGTTAGAATGTGTTTTCTACACACATCACCTTTATGACCAGTATTTAAAACGTGTATAATTCAGGGATCGACACTTATTGTAATTAACATTATTATGGTATTAGTGAAGTGAGTCGTGATAGTGGATTAATATCTCCGACTTGTTATTGTGGTTATACCAGTGGTAACGAGCTACTGCAGTCATGCCTAACCGATGGCGCCAGGATTGGTGGAGACACAGGGTGTCTAAAAATAATAATAATGAAGTATTGATGGAGACACAGGGTGTCTAATAATAATAATGATGTATTGGTGGAGACACAGGGTGTCTAATAATAATAATGAGGTATTGGTGGAGACACAGGTTATCTATTAAACTATTAAGTTACTATACATTAGTTGGATACACACGTTACCTGAGTACACTGGACGCTATTTAAAGGACAATAAACTGAACACCTATACTGTGAAGAATAAATAATTGTGTGAAGCTTTAATAATCAAAGACAGGTTTTTGTGAAAATAAACTAATCTCATAATTCCCCCTGAACTTAATTAAAGATAATAAATACTAAAAATAAAATATTTTCTGGACCAAATGTTTGACACTTGGTTAATGTTAAAGTTATTTTAGATACATTTTGATACATTTTTCACACGAATCGTCGAAAACCAATTGGTGATGTGACAACTGTAGCACACACATCAGATTGGTAGCAATATGAGTCGATGTAATTGTTTAATTACCATCGAATTTGCAAGCTTGCCTATTTTTTCTACTTACTTAACACTTTGAAACTATGACCATTTGTTACAAACAGTAACAAATCGAGTACGCAGGCAGTGCCGATTGCACAACCATAGGAGTGCTGAATTATTGTATGCATTTGTGTTGTATTAGCATAGCTCCTTCTTTATTCAGCAACGTTGTGCACATAGATTTTTTAATTTTTTAGTTATGATCTCATAAGGGGCACCTGAGCCGAGGCTCGTGATAGTGCAGTACATCAAGGTAACAATGGCATTTTAGTCATGAAATGTAAGTTACATTGTTGTTTCCATTAAGAATTTAAACAGTTCTTTCCTGAAAGTTTCAGAGAGGAGATATTTTTCAGGCCATCAGGCAGTCTATTATATATAAATGATGAGTAATGCCATAGTGAATTATTTCCAAACCTGCTGGTATTTATTACATTATAGTGGATATTGCTTGCATTTCTGGTGCTGTGTGGGTGAGTATCTGAATTGGTTGTGAGTATGATATTTGAATTGGATATTTTATGTTAAATTTTATATATCACTAGCAGGTACACGCGGCTTCGCTAGCGTCATAGTTGTGTCCTATTGTTCTTCAATGAAATGCAGGTTTAGCCCCGTTCACACCCCTTTAGAACTTGAATATCCAAAAATCCCTCCTTAGTAGACGTTTTCGACACACAACAAACATATCCCCAAAATATCATTCTTCTAACTTTAATAGTTTTGATTGGTCGATGAGAGTGAATATCCAAAAATCCTTCCTTAGTGGACGTTTTTCTTCCAGAATTTCACCCCTCTCCATGAGCCCCTTAAATTGGACTTATGAAAAAACGGTCGAACACCTATTTATTTAATTATTTATTTATTTATTTATTATTGAGCCTCCGTGGCTTAGGCGGCAGCCCGCCGGCCTCTCACCGATGAGTCCGGGGTTCAAATCCCGGTCACTCCATGTGAGATCTGTGCTGGACAAAACGGAGGCAGACAGGTTTTTTCTCCGGGTACTCCGGTTTTCCCTGTCACAATTTCATTCCAGCAACACTCTCCACTATCATTTCATTTCATCTGTCATTCATTTAATCATTGCCCCAGAGGAGTGCGACAGGCTTCGGCAGCCGGCACACTTCGTATCCTCGCCGCTAGATGGGGGCTTCATTCATTCCATTCCTGACCCGGTCGGAGACTGGAAGCAGGCAGTGGATTTTCATTTATTTATTATTAAGCTGATTCTTTTCCTCTGAGTTTCAAACTCCTCGCCTATGTCGCTTAAGAGATGTACGCTCCGTTATGAATCCTTCAACCCCCACTTTTCACCCCTTTCACTCATAATATACACTACATCGAAAAAACATAAGACAGGTGTCAGCTTATTTTTTTAATGATTGGTTTATATGCCAAGTATCACATCCCCAAATGAAACCACTCGTGAGATATTGTTATTCAATGAAATGCACGTTAACCCCTTAACACCCTTTTAGAACCTGAATATCCAACAAGATGTTCCGTGACGAACTAAATAGCCTACTTTTCTTAAAATTTAAGATTCATTCCAATGATTAATCTATATGATCTATCTAGAATAATGACGAAATTAAGTTGCTAATATCGAAATTTCTAATTAGTTCGAAATATTGTATACCTGGCATAATGTAGCCTAATAGAGCACTACAGTTGGCTGCCCTGGTGACTGAATATATTCTTAGTTCCATCTCTTAAGGTACAGAATACAAAATTTGGTTGAAGTCCAATGAATAGCATGGACGTTACATGAAGTTACACATTGGATCTAACAGCGTGCGTAAAATCATGTTGGCAGCAATGTCATGCATGTATTGGTCAGAAATAATTTGAAATAATATGATCTATTGTTGTGCCACTTTTGAATGAAATCCATTAGTTAGTATAGATGTTACATGCATTTTAAAATTGGACCTTTCAGCAAGTTTAGAATCATGTTGGCAGCACTGACGTATATTAGTTACTCCAAATTCATCTAGAATGCCAGGTACTATACGTGTGCAAAGTTTAGAGCTATTGGCTTGCATACTTTCTGATATATTGATATTAGGGTAACAAAAATAGAAACAGCACATATTAACAGTTGGCAGCCCTGGTTGCTCTTAAGAATACGCATAGTCATATATGTTATAGGACACATAGCACATACGAAATTTGGTTGATATCCAAATTATAGTATCGAAGTTACATGCATTTAAATTTGGACCTCTCAGCAGGCTTAGAATCATGTTAGTAGCACTGACGTATATAAGTTACTCCAAATTAATATAGAATGTCAGGTACTATACGTGTGCGTAGTTTAAAGCTGTCGGCTTACATACTTTCTGATATATTGGTATTTGGATAAAATAAATTAAGAGCATTTATTAACAGTTGGCAGCCCTGGTGGGTCTTAAGAATACGCTCAGTCATATCTGGTTATGTACACATACAACACACGAAATTTGGTTGAATTCCAATTGATAGTGTAGGAGTTAAAAGCATTTATAAATTGGACCTATCAGTAGGCTTATAATCATTTTGGCAACACTGCCATGTATGGCCTCCAGGAAATTAAACTGCAATATTATTATCTATACGTGTGCCAATTTTAAGATAGCTCCCATTCATACCTTCCAGGATATCCAACATGGAGCTCAAATTTCAATTGCGATTTTTAGCAGTTGGTAGCCCTGAAATCATTTTCAAATATGGCCGTTAGATATTCAGGCATAGATCTTTATTCCTATCAAATTTTGTTTCGATTGCTCCAGCCGTTTAGGAGTTGATAGGGGGGGGACACACACAGCCAGACAGACAGACAGACAGACAGACACACATTTGCCCGATCTCATGTCTACTTTTTCCCCATTTTTGCAAAATGTGAAAAGTAGGCTAAAAATCTTTCCTTAGTGGACGTTTTCGACATACAATGAACATATCCCAAAATTGTCATGTTTCTAACTTCAATAATTTTGGCTGGGCGATGATGAGTGAGTGAGTCAGTCAGGGCATTTTCTTTCATTTATTTTTGAGAATTTCACCCCTCCTCATGAACCCCTTAGATGGGATTTATGAAAAAACAAGATGTTCAGTAAAGAACATATAGCCTACTTTCTCCTAAATGTATGAGTATAGTTATAACTCGTTGTTATTATCAAAGAGTATAATAGAACTATTCTTTGTTGAAGACCTTAGAAACGATTTACCTCTACCAAACGCCACAACCTAGATAAGAACTGCTACCATCATTGAAGAAAGAAAGATAAGAAGTATATCAAGAATGTTATGGATCTGGAGACATAATCGACCGGACTGGCTGCGTGGCTCACCGGTAACGTTCTCGCTTGCTGGGCCCTAGGTTGCAGGTTAGTATCCTGGCGCAGTCAGCTGGCATTTGAGGGTGCACAAATGCGAGGGAGCCGTGTCAGTACATTTACTGGCACGTTAAAGATCCCCTTCGGGCCAAAATTCCGGCACCCCGGTGTCTCTAAAAGCAGCAGTAGTTAAAAGGGATGTAAAACCAATAACATTATTATTAGTATTATTATTAGTATTATTATTATTATTGTTATTATTATTATTATTACATATACAGAACATTACAGAACAATAAACATATAACATTTCAAGCAAAAAACCTAACTCTGATCGGGTTTGAACCATAGGCATTTGAGCGATAGGCTAACGCTCTACCACTGAGCTAATTGTGTCAACGAATATCGTTCTATATAAAATGATTTACATAGAACTTGCTAGCAAATAATGATTTATACTGAACGATTTCATCACTGGAGTATATTATTTATATATAAAGCATTTCATACAAAGTTTATTTATTTTGTATCAGTACGCTATATTGCATGCAATACTCAAATTAGTGAAATATAAGTCAGGCACAAGATATCCGCTGCCATCTTGTCTTATTACTGAATCGGCTCAGCTTTTTAAAATCACGTCTGCACTATAGTATTACAAAATAACTTTTAATTTCGAACGTGCCTCTTCCTTTAGAACAGTTAAAACGATTCTTGGTTCGATAATCGGAACTGGTGGGTCCCATGATATGGATTATGAAGTTTGCATAATTCGCACGGCCGCCATCCTGAAATGGTATGGCGGACGACCATGTAGTTTGGTCACAAGACGCATCCTATACGAAGGTATGTTGTTACCAAATTTGGTAGAGATCGAATGATTTGGTTAGTCGTTATTTGATTTTACGTTTTGAACGTTTGAGTGGCCGCCATTCAGTTTTAGTAAAGATGGCGGCGATATAAAACATGACACTGAGGTGTCCTTTGCTAGTGCTACCTTTGTACCAAATTTCGTTCAATTCTCATTCACCGTGTTCGAATTGATAGGGGGGGACAGACATTCAGAGTACACACACTCACACACACACAGACACACACACACAGAGAGACTCACACACACACATACACACACACACACACACACACACACAGACTCACACACACACATACACACACACAGACAGACACACTTTTTTCGCCCTGAGTTGATCTCATAAGTCTACTTTCGTTTTTTGCAAAAATCGAAAGTAGGCTAAAAAACGGTAGAACCCCTATTTACTTTTTGCAAAAAATGAAAGTAGACTTATGAGATCAACACAGGGCGAAAAAAAGTGTGTGTGTCTGTCTGTCTGTGTGTGTGTATGTGTGTCGGTGTGTGTGTGTCGGTGTGTGTGTGTGTGAGTGTTGTACTCTGAATGTCTGTCCCCCCCTATCAATTCGAACACGGTGAACGCGAATTGAACGAAATTTGGTACAAAGGTAGCACTAGCAAAGGACACCTCAGTGTCAAGTTTTATATCGCCGCCATCTTGACGGAAACGTAATGGCGGCCTCACAAATGTTCAAAGCTTAAATCAAATTAAGACTAACCTAATCATCCGATCTCTACCAAATTTTTCAACAACATACCTTCATGGGGGAGCATCCTTTGACCAAACTAATAGGTCATCAGCCTAATAGTGTGCGGATGGCGGCCATCTTTGTGTGAAAATAGATTCCCCCTATTAATTCGAACACAGTGAAACCGAATGGAACGAAATTTGGTACAGAGGTAGTACTAGCAAAGGGCACCTCAGTGTCATGTTTTATATCGCCGCCATCTTGACGGAAACATAATGGCGGCCACACAAATGTTCAAAGCTTAAATCAAATTACGATTAACCTAATCATCCGATCCCTACCAAATTTTGCAAAAACATGCCTTTATGGAGAAAGCATCCTTTGACCATATTAATAGGTCATTAGCCCAATAGTTTGCGGATGGCGGCCATCTTTGTGTCAAAACCGATTCCCCTATTAATTCCAACACGGATAAATCGAATGGAACGAAATTTGGTACAAAGGTAGCACTAGCAAAGGGCACCTCAGTGGCATGTTTGACATCGCCGCCATCTTGACGGAAATGTAATGGCGGCCACACAAATGTTCAAAGCTTAAATCAAATTACGATTAACCTAATCTTCCGATCTCTACCTAATTTTGCAATAACATACCTTTATGGAGAAAGCATCCTTTGACCAAACTAACAGGTCATTAGCGTAATATTTTGCGGATGGCGGCCATCCTTGTGTGAAAATCGATTCCCCCTATCAATTCGAAAACGGTGAAACCGAATGGAACGAAATTTGGTACAGAGGTAGCACTAGCAAAGGGCACCT
The DNA here is from genome assembly GCA_946902985.2 of Meconema thalassinum. Lineage (NCBI taxonomy): Eukaryota > Metazoa > Arthropoda > Insecta > Orthoptera > Tettigoniidae > Meconema > Meconema thalassinum. Next base: position 188,381,571 of record OX336396.1, read on the forward strand.
CAGTATCATGTTTTATTTCACCGCCATTTTGACAGAAACGTAATCGCGGCCACCCAAATGTTAAAAGCTAAAATGTAATTACGACCAACCTAATGATCTAGTCTCTACCAAATTTTGCAACAACACATCTTCATGTGGGAAGCATATTCTGACCAAACTGCAAGATCGTCAGCCCAATAGTTTGCAGATGGTGGCCAAGTATGTGTGCAAATCGATTCCCGCTATCAATTCATACACGGTGAAATCGAATTGTACGAAATTTGGTTCAGAGGTAGCACTAGCAAAGGGCACCTCAGTGTCATGTTTTATATCGCCGCCATCTTAACGGAAACGGAATGACGGTCACCCAAATGTTAAAAGCTTAAATCAAATTACGACCGTCCTAATAATTTGATCTCTACCAGATTTTGCAACAACATGCCTTTTTGTGGAAAGCATCTTATGAATGACTACAAGGTCATCAGCCCAATAGTTTGCAAATAGCGGCCATATATGAATGCAAATCCATTCCCCATATCAATTCAAACACGGTGAACCCGAATTGAATGACATTTTTTACAGAGGTAGCACTAGCAAAGGGCACCTCATGTTCTTGCTTAATATCTCTATAGCACGTTGTATTTCAACAAGCTACTACAACCAACATTCAATTATATTCCTTGAAATAGGATAAAGAGTTATAACAATACCCATGCTTTTAGGAGAAAGTAGGCTATATGGTTTTTACTGAACATCTTGTTTTTTAGGCTGATTTTTCCCCCTGAATTTCAAACTTCTTGCTAATCTCGTTCAAGAGATACATGCTCCTTTAAGAATCCTTCAACCCCCAATTTTCACCCCTTTCACCTCATAATATACACCATTTGTTAATCAATGAAATGAAAGTTTGACCCCCTTAACACCCCTTCAGAACATGAATATAAAAGAATCCATCCTTGGTGGACGTTTGCGACACACAATGAATATATCCCCAAAATTTCATGTTTCTAACTTCAATAATTTTGGCTGGGTGAATGATTAAGTCAGGACATTTTCTTCCATTTATTTTTCAGAATTTGACCCCTCTCATGAACCCCGTAATTGGATTTATGAAAAAAAGACGATCGAACACCTATTTCCTTATTTTTAAGCAGTTCTTCCCCCCTGAGTTTGATGAGTGAGTGAGTTAATCATTTAGATCACTTTCTTTCCGGTTTTCCCCCAAAAGTTTACCCCTCTCCAAGAGCCCCTAAAATTGGATTTATGAAAAAACGGTCAAACACCTATTTACTCATATTTTAAGCTGATTTTTCCGATGAATTTCAAAATTCTCGACTATGTCGTTTAAGAGATACACGCTCCGTAAAGAATCCTTCAACCCCCAATTTTCACCTATTTCACCTCATAATATACACCACATCGATAAACCCTTAGACATATCTCTGCTTATTTTTAATGATTAGTTTAGCCTATATGACGAATATCACATCCCCAAAGAAACAACTCATGAGATATCGTTATTCAATGAAATGCACGTTTACCCCCTTAACACCTCTTCAGCACCCGAATAAACAACAAGTGGTTCCGTGAAGAACTATACAGCCTATTTTCATATATCCTGCTCATGTTAATTGTCTCTATCAACATACAAAATTTCAGTTTAATTGCTCTAACAGATTCGTAGATATTGAGAACCGTCTAAATATTTCATATGGTCGCCAGGATGGACTTTTATTTTTGTACTATTACATTAAGATTATTGTGTACGTGTGGTATTCAAACTTCAATCGCATGCTTAGAACACAAGAAGTAAAATCGAGATTTTAATAGTACGCACACCAGCCATCTTGTGATTATGCAAACAATTGAAATAAATTACATGCCAGTGGATCAACATTTGTATAAGCATTTAACGTGCAACGTTTCACGGCACTCGGATAGTTAATTCGCGAGAAACGTCCATTTAAATATTTATACTTCGCGTCGCCGCCATGTTGGATTTGGGCTCACCAGGTTACTCAAAGTCCTATAGGTGAACATATGTTCATAGTCTCTATGAACATTAAAAAAAACAGTTTGGTTGCAGTAAAAGATTCATAGATATTGAGAACCGTCTAAATATTTCGGAAGCTCGCCATTTAGGATTGTTATATGTATAGGCCATAGAGTTATGTACCATTCAAGGACAATTATTGCCTAGCTTCATTATTCAAACTTTCACTTCGATCGCTTGATTACGACACAAGAATAAAAACTTAATTTTAAAATTTCACACAGCCGCCATCTTGAGGTTATGTAAACAATTGAATTAAACTAGATGGCAGTGCATTACAATCTGCAAAATCATTTACTGTACCACATTTCACTGCGCTCAGAGAGTTAAAAAGTCTATTAAAATATTTCAAATTCGCTTGGTCGCCATGTTAGTTTTGTACTTTACAGGTTTATGAAATATACATAGGTAAACTTGTATCAGTACCCTTTATCAACGTACAAAATTGCAGGGTGATATCTGTAATAGTTTCGGAGATATAGAATGTCAGTGAAATATTTCGCACAGCCGCCATTTTGAGGTTATGTAAACAATTGAACTAAATTAGACTTCAGTGCATTACTATGTGTATAAACATTTGCTGTACCTAGTTTCATTACGTTTGGATAGTTAAATCGCGAGAAAAGTCTATTTAAAAGTCTCAAATTTGCTTGGCCACCATGTTGGTATTGTAGTCACCAGGTTTTTGAACATCTCATAGGTGAACTTCTAGTAGTGCCCTTTATCATCGTACACAATTTCAGGGCGATATCTGTAATAGTTTCGGATATATTGAACGCAAGTGAAATAATTCGCACAGCCGCCATGTTGGATTGGTGAGACGTTACAAAATTTGAAGGGCACGGTCGAGGTCGCCGGGAATAGTGCTATGAACTTGCCGAGTTTCATTTAAATCGCTCCAGCCGTTTAGATTTTATTAGGGGACACACACACACACACACCTCACACACACACACACACACACACACACACGCACACACACACACGGACAAAAGGTGATCTCATAAGCCTATTTTTTTCAAAATTGAAAATAGGCTAAAAATCCTTCCTTAGTTGACGTTTTCGACACACAGCGAACATATTCCGAAAATTTAATATTTCCAACTTCAATAGTCAGGTCGTTTTCTGACAATTATTTTTACCAGAATTTCACCCCACTCTATTGGCCCCTTAAATTGAATTTATGAAAAAACGGTCGAACACCGATTTACTGATTTTTAAGCTGATTTTTTTTCGCTGAGTTTCAAACTTCTCGCCTAAGTCGTTTAAGAGATACACGCTCCGTTAGGAATCCTTCAACCCCCACTTTTCACCCCTTTCACCTTATAATATACACCACATCGAAAAACCCTTAGACACATGTCTGCTTATTTTTAATGATTAGTTTATATGCCGAGTATCACATCCACAAACGAAACCACTCATGAGATATTGTTATTCAATAAAATAAAAGTTTAACCCCCTTAAGACCCCTTTAGAACCTGAATATCCGAAAATCCTCGCTTAGTGTATGCTTTTGACATACAACGAACATATCCCCAAAAATTCATGTTCCTAACATCAATAATTTTGGCTGGGCGATGTTGAGTGAGTTAATAAGTGAGTGAGTCAGGATATTTTTTTTTCTTCAGAATTTCACCCCTGCCCGTGTACCCCTTAAATTTGATTTAATAAAAAACTGTCGAACACGTATTTACTTATTTTTAAGCAGTTTTCTCTCCCTGAGTTTGAAGAGTGAGTGTCAGTCAATCAGTTAGGACACTTCCTTTCCAGTCCCCCCCCCCCCTCAGAAATTCACCCCTTCCCATGGGCCTCTTAAATTGGATTTATGAAAAATAACGGTCGAACACCTATTTACTTATCTATTAAGCTGATGTTTTTCCCGCTGAATTTCAAACTCCTCGCTTATGTCGTTTAAGAAACACACGCCCCTTCAACCCCCAATTTTCAACCCTTTCACCTTATAATATACACCACATCGAAAAACCCTTAGACACATATCTGCTTATTTTTAATGATGAGTTTATATGCCGAGTATCACATCCCCAAATAAAACCAAACGGGAGTTATTGTTATTCAATAAAATGCAGGCTTAACCCCCTTAAGACCCCTTTAGAACCTGCATATCCAAAAATCCTCCCTTAGTGGACGGCTTTGACATACAATGATCATATCCCCAAAATGTCATGTTTCTAACTTCATTAATTTTGGCTGGGCGATGGTGAGTAAATCAGGACATTATCATTCAATTTTCTTTTTTCAGAATTTCACCCCTCCCGATGAACCCCTTAAATTGGGTTTAAGAAAAAACTGTCTATCACCTATTTACTTATTTTTAAGCAGTTTTCCCCTGAGTTTGATGAGTGAGTCTGTCAGGCAATCAGTTATGACACTTTTTTTCCCTGTTTTTCCCCCAGAATTTCACCCCTCCCCAAGGGTCCCTTAAATTGGATTTATGAAAAACGGTCAAACACCTATTTACTCATTTTTTATGCTAATTTTTTCCCGATGAGTTTCAAACTCATCGCTAATGTCGTTTAAGGGATACACGCTCTGTTAGGAAACCTTCAACCCCCAGTTTTCACCCCTTTCGCCTCATAATATACACCACATCGAAAAACCCTCAGACATGTATCTTCTTATTTTTAATGATGAGTTTATATGCCAAGTATGACATTTCCCAATGCAACCAATCGGGAGATATTGTTATTCAATGAAATGCAGATCTACCCCCTTAACACCCCTTTAGAACCTGAATATCCAAAAATCCTTCCTTAGTGGGGGTTTTCAACTTACAACGAACATATCCCCAAAATTTCATGTTTCTAACTTTAATAGTTTTGGCTGAGTAATGATGAGTCAGTGAGTCAGTGAATCAGTCAGTCAGTCAGTCAGTCAGTCAGGACACTTGGTTTTATATAAGAGATTATTACTGAGGCTCTTTGACGGAGACAATTTAGTGATAGGACATTGCATTGTTGGTATAATTGAATTGTAGGTGTTAACATGGGAAGATCGAAAAGTATTTTCAACGCCCTTTTATATAATATATTAATTTTATTGAATAATCCTTTGCTGCAAAAAGCCCAAATGTGAATCATGTATATAATGTGACTTTCAATAAGTGCGTGATGTATAGACTTCAGTAGTGCTCGAGAAACTTTGTATTTTACTCGGCTTAGAACTCCTATAGCTGGAATTATTTTTCAACCAATAGCTTTGACATGATCATCCCAAGAGAGTAGCTCATCAAAGACTAATCCCAAAAAATTTGTACATTTAACTCGGGATATACATTGATCGTGGAAGTATAATCGCATATCTAAAGGTAGGTTGTAGGAAGGCTTGTGAAAGACGATATAGTTAGTTTTAGTTAAGTTAACTGTTAGACGGTTTTCATGCATCCATGATAGAATCAGATGTGAATCTTCCTGCATTTTCTGTTCGAGTTCATGGACAGATTTTTCAACATAGAATACATTGGTATCATCAGAAAATAGGGATATCTTACCGCTTAAATTTAGTCTACCAATGTCGTTGATAATTATTAAAAATAATATTGGGCCAAAAACAGATCCCTGAGGCACTCCAGTAGTAATTGCTTGGCAACTACTCTCAGCATTCATGCAACTAACAAATTGTTCCCTGTCCTTAAGGTAATCTACAAACCAGTGAAGTGCAGTTCCTCTCACACCAGCTGATTCTAATTTATGAATCAGTAGAGAGTGATCCACAGTGTCGAAAGCCTTTTTTAAATTTATAAATAAACCTGAAGCAAGCAATCCTGAATCTAGAGCCTCTTGAAGTCTAACAATAATATCTTCCACTGCATTGTTTGTGTTAGAGTTGGGAATGAATCCATACTGATGCTTATAGAAATAATGGTCACGAAGAAGAAATTTTAGTAGCCGGTCCTTCACTACCTTTTCTAATATTTTAGAAACAACAGGAAGTATTGAGATAGGTCTATAATTATTAACATCATGTTTATCTGATCCCTTATAGATTGGTAGTACTCGGGCCATTTTTAACTTCTTAGTAATTTTCCCTTCGCTCAAGGATTTATTTATTAATTTTGTGATATACGGTGCTAACTGATGGAACAGGGTCTTAATTATCCAGAAACATCCAAACTACTACTTTTTTATGAACATTAATTATTCGTGATACTTCAATTTCATCTGTGGGCTCATGAAAAATAGAGTTGACAGGTCCTGTTACTGATTTGGTGCAATCGTTGATAGGAATTTTATCGGCAAGAGACTTGTGAAATGTTCATTAAAAATTGTACAGACTTCAGTTGGATTTGTAACCAAATTACCATTTACTTCCAGGTTAATATTACTATTATTATTGGCTTTGGTATCTGTAGATAATATTTTATTGATAATTTTCCAATGATTATTTGTGATGTTTAATCTATTCAAAAAATATGCATTTTCTAGTTCTCTTCTCATTTTTGTTACTTTCTTACAGTGTGCATTAAAGTCTGCAATTAGCTCCTTTTTCTGATACACACATCCAGATCTTACTCTGATTTGCTGCCTTTTTAGTTTACCATATAAACTGTTCTTTTGATCAATTAGCTTTAAAAAATCTGGAGTTACCCATGGACAAGATGGCCTTAATCATCCGCTTGTATTATGATTCGATCTTAGGTCCCTAGTCTCACTGTTGACGTTTTCCAAATAATATATCAATTTGTCCACTATTGCTTCACAACTATCATCATCCTTGATCTCTAATGGATTAACAGACATAAAATAATCCATGGCTTTCAAATTCCATCTTTGCTTTGCTTATGCCTTTTATGAACTTGAGCAGTACCAGTAATAGGAATTTCAAAGTCGCATACTAAAAGATTATGGTCACTAAAATCACTGAATACATTATACAGGTTGCAACAATACTGTTTGTCAATTTAGATATGATCTATCAAGGTAGAACTATCAGTTGTAACTCTGGTCGGATATATTGTATTACATGCATTCTGGTTGAAACAAACACATAACTTATCAAGTTCTTCAACTAGACGACTTTGTCCTAACTTATCCATATTTATATCCCCAACTGTAAAGCATACTTTATTACTATACTTCATCCAAGTATCCTCAAGAATTTTTAAGAAATTCAGTGCCATGATTCACATTTGGGTTGTAGCCTTTGATTTTCTTTGTAATAAACGTGTCTCGTTTATTAATTAATGATATTTAGGACTAGCTAAACACATAAATCTAAAGATAAATGTTAGAGATGGCACCATCGTAGCATAGGACAAATTTTTCCCTTGCTATTAAATGTAAATGTTTCTAGTATTTGTAAACAAGTAAATGTCTTGTTTTTCAGTAGATACTTTGATGTTTGATCCTCCCTTAGTCATTTTCGATGTAATTGCTTAGGGCTGATCTTACGTGCCATTCTCTTCGCTTGTTCGTTCTTAGTCGAATTTTGTATCAGGAACATGAGAGTAATTTAGATCTTGATTAAGACATTTTTATATTTTCTTTCAGGGCACAATAGAATCGGACTAGCCGTTTCCAACTCTCATGCTAGGCTAGGGATCTATTTTGAATCAATCTATTCGTGATTTTAACATAAGACTAACCTCGCGTTTCTTGTTAAGTTTTGTTAACGATGCATTCCTCTGAGCTGGTTAAAGATCAAACCTCACAAATTCCCGATACCCCTGAGTGCAGACTTCTGTGCAACACCAGCCTATGAATATATCGTCCCCTATACATGTGTGTTAACTGGAAGAGGGTATTGGAAGGGTCATTTGAAACCGGTGGCTCCCCGAAACCTTCGGTCAGCGGGCACAATACGTGAAAATGTGAACAACAAGTTTTACTATGATGATTCTGTGCTCACCTTGAACTCTGGTGGATACACGATAGATGACTTTTATGAACACATTTATGTGGTGTTGATCAAAGAATTTGGTTTAAAGTCATTTCTCGATGGAAGGCGCAAGTTTGAACTTGTAGGAAATACCAATACTCATAGCTGCAGTATTTTCTCTACATTCAAAATTGACTTTAAAACACACCCCGATTCCATTGGTCCATTACTAGGATTTAAACCACGCGTGTTGGAGCCCAACAAAAACATGATTCGGACCATGAAGTGACATTCATTGAGGACCATCATGTTTCAGTGACGTGTAATATTATTAGCCAAGTGTACACCAATCAAGATCCATCGCATTCGCTTTATGACTTTATTGTGACATCGCCCAATGGCTATATTATTCGTAAAAACCCTCCAGTGTTCTTTTTCAATCTGTGGTCGTTGATGATATTAGTCATATAACATTAAGGCTGATCAATAGAGAGCAACAACTCATTCAACTAGATTATACCACACCAGTGACTTACAAGTTGGTGCTAAAGCCACTATGAAGTTTGTGTATAAAGCAACAACACTGTCTAGGAATGGTGTTAGTTGTTTGCCACGCGAATACACGTTAACATCTAAGGACAAGCAGATTTTACAACATTTGGGTTACCACGTCAACCTCCATGATGAATTATATCCTAGAGGTAGCGAACCACATCGAGGAGCAACCAGGGATGGTAAGAATTGATCTCCATTCCTATCAAGCTCAAACACCTGGACTCAATAACAATGATGAAATTCAATTTGTTGTCAACAACCAAGATATTTACACCCTACCGCGTGAAAGTGTCATTCATATTGAAGGTGGGCTTACCAAAGCCGATGGCTCTACACCCACCACATCCAAGTTAGCCAACTATGCTTTGGCCTTTCTGTTTTCTGAAGTGCGTTATGTGATTAATGATATCGTGGTGGATAGCATACGAAATGTGGGTATGTCCAGTGTCATGAAACTATACCCCTCTTATAGTGAGGTAGAAGGTAAAACACTTTGCAGTTCGGGTTGGTGTTCTGACTCAACCAATGACTGGATCGTACACACCGATGGCTCCTTTATTGGATATTTACCTCTTAAACGGATTATAGGCTTTGCCGAAGATCACCAGCGCATTGTGGTGAACGCAAGGCAAGTACTTTATTTGGTGAGAGACAGGAGTGATAATAATGCACTAAAGGGAGCCGACAATGCCTCCACAGATTCAAAAATTCAACTACAACGCTTGCTATGGGAAGTGTCCCATGTGACCCTTGACGATAGCAAAAAACTGGATATATTCAAAAGGTAAAGAGAGATATGCCTCTACCCATGGAATTTAGAAGCTGGGCACTCCATGAGTACCCGCTATTGCCCACCACCAACACACACAGTTGGTCTGTAAAAACAGCCCCCTATACAGAGAGACCTCTGTACATGATCGTGGGTTTTCAAACGAATCGCAAGTATCAACGAACCAAAGATGCCACGCAATTTGATCACCTGCAATTGAGAAATGCAAGTTTCTTCCTCAACGGAGCTGTGTTTTCCTATGAAGGACTGGATATGGACTTTTCAAAAAATAAGTTTGGTCCCCTGTACGACATGTTTTCTAAATTTCGATGGTCGTATTATCAAAAAGAGAACAGCCCCATGCTGCTACCCCAAGCGTTTATGGCAAGGGCGCCACTGATTGTCTTTGACTGTTCTTACCTGGAAGCGTCTGTCAAGCCATCCAATATTGACATTCGACTAGATTTTGAAACGCATGATAATGTACCAGCCAATACGACGGCCTACTGTTTGATAATTCATCACAAACAAGTCAACTATTATCCACTATCCAACCAAGTGACGAGTGTATAAATAACAGGTCATCTCGCATCAAGCCGCTCAGTCATGTCTTGCTTTAAAGCCTTTAGAGGTGTCACACCCATGAATTTAAACTCTGAGGAACAACGTTTTAAGACCTTTGCGACGTGGCCTGTGCCTTTCATAAGCCCTCAAGCCTTGGCGGCCGCTGGCTTCTATTATTTAAAAACAAGAGATGAAGTGAAATGTGCCTTTTGTGCCATCACCATAGACCAATGGCAAGAGAGTGATGAACCCTTCCAGGAACATCAGCGCTGGTCATCCGCCTGCCCCTACCTATGCAGAATGGAGGTGGGAACACTCGTTGTGGATTGCCAAGGGTTTAAAATTGGTGACAACAAATTTATATTTAAACAAGCGTCCATTATCGATTGTACCACGGTTTGGATATCGCAAGCTACGCAATTGGTATTAAACCCCCCCCCCTGCTTTTGATTTATTGTGTGAAAAAGACTGTAAACAAACCCAGTGGATTGAAAAGCATAGGCAACTAGACTGGAATCAAGGAACCATTTCTTATAAATATTTGGACGTGGTCATGAAAGCACACTTGTCCTCGGCCAATGTGGTATTTGTGAAAGGTAATGAAAACGTCAATGGTTGCACACATTTTTGCTTCTTACTTTCAATGTATCGACCTCATGGATTTGGGTTGCCCAACCCTGCAAACACTCATGGATACTTGTCCCTGTGGTAACATTACCCATACAGCCCTAGTGCATGCGTGGCATCTCTTTCATTTGTTAATCACCCATGCCTTTTGCGTGTTGTTGAACAAAATTTGAACTCAAGATTAACCTCTGAATGACGCCAGTGAGATTTCTACCAGCAACGTGTAAACATCTACAGCACGTGATACCCTGGAGAAAGGCAATGTTACGGGCAAAGCCATCGGCAAGTTCTTGTATGCAAAAATAAACTAGACAGTCTTACCAAGAAGGAACTATTGGCGCTCCCCAAGTCGTTCATTTATTATATGACCGCCATGCGGTGAAAGAAATCTGGCAAAATGTGCCAAAATCATGGACTCAAGACCCTGTGTTGAGTGAATTGCAACCCTGTACGGATTACGATCACCATAAGCAAGTGGCCATGGCAAAAAATGACGGCCAAGCGGCAGTGCGCAACTTGCCAACTGGTCAAACTGTATCACGGACATAAAAGTCCATGTAAAGACATTGTTGAATCATTCCACGGGTGACATGGCGAGAAAAAGCAGCAACAACAACAACAAACACAAACATCGTCCACAGAGGAGGAGGAGGAAGATCAAACCTTTTCACCATCCATGGAAAAGGATATGCCAGACCTGTACTGTGACAAAGTGATTCAATACTTACCTTTTGAAATCCATCATCCAGGGTACCGTTTTTGTGGCCATGGAACTCGTCTCAAAAAACGTTTGCAGCGTGGTGATGTACCCATTAAACTTTTGGATCAAGCATGCAAAAAACATGATTTTTCTTATCGCCATAGTCATCCTGGTTTAAGACATACGACAGATAAATTGTTATTGAAAAAAGCTAAACAACGTATCACATCCTGTGATGCCTCAGTGGGTTAGAGGATGGCAGCCCTGATTGTCATGAGTGCTATGAAATGAAAGTTGATAATGCATGGACATGAACATTGAGGAATTGAGGATTAAGGAATTGGGATTTGTTTGTATTCTATTTTATTTTGTCAGACCCTATGGATATGAAATAAAAACAAAGGTTTACCAGTGCACAACGGTTTTTTTATGTTTAAAAATTATGATGTTGATGGGCTGATTTTTCATTTTCCCATTTTACACATGATCAATTCAGACATTGCCATTAGCCATTTTAAAGTTACAGTATTTTAAAAATGTCCGTTTGAAGATTTTACGTTTCTGATGATGTAGATTTCTCCAGTTTGTTGATTACACTTTTTAAAAATGTCCGTTTGAAGTTTTTTGAATTTTCATATTTCACACATGGCCATTTCCAGCTTTTAAAATGACAGTTTTAGGTTTTTTGAATTTTGCTGATATCGAAACATGGATTTTTCCATTTTGTTGTTTTCACATTTTTCCATTTGGTGTATGTCGAAAGTTCATTATTTGTCAATGATGTTCATGTGAGTGCTTGACCATGATGATAATGCAGTGTGTTTATGATTATTGCAGAAACGTGGAGGTCTACAACTACTGCATGTAAGACTGTTTTACAAAAATAATGTCTATTGACCGCTACACTTGAAGGAAAAACAAAACTATTGAAAAACAAAATGACTATTGACCATTTGATATAAGTGACAATTTCCCCATTCCCACCCACCCTACCTCACCGTGATTGCTCTGGTCATACATACACACCAGCTTTCTCTCTCCTCATATATTCACACCTGTCTTTGGGAACAAACACAACCACATTATGTATTCCCAAAAGCACATTCGCGACATGCACACTCATCCCAAACGAACTTTTTTTAGTTTAACACTTACATCATCAAAAAAAATACTAGTCATTAAAGTTATTAAAAAATACTCTTACTCATTAAATATTTACACAAAAAAAAACAAATAACACTTTTGTACAGCTTAAAAAATCAAACTATTTACCATTTACCATGAGGGATTTTCAAATTCCTAACCCATTCAAAAATATAAAAAATAAGGTTGCACAGAACTTTTCAAAGAGCAAAAGGCCTAAGTGAATTGCCACTATTTAGAAAGTCTACTATTTACAATAACAAAAACCAATATTTACAAAATACTAAATCTACGTGTTACAAAAAAGGCCATGTCCCTAAACGAACGAACAGAGAACTCACACCTCCTCCTCCTTACGATCATAACCCCAGGGTAGGCTGGTGAGCAGGTCATGAGCCCACACACGTTTGCCATCCATGGAGGCGAGGGTGCGTCTTTGTTGTTCTACAAGATACAAATGTTGGTTGCTGGATTGTATTATGCACTGTGTATGGGACATAGCTTAGCCAGTGCGTAAAACCGTCAGGAAGTCGTCTACACGTAGCGATTTTACCACTGCCCTACCTAAACCTTTTGCTCTTTTGGCTTCCTTACAGTCTAGTGTGCGATAAGCATACATTTTCAAGGCCAAGCCTACGAATTCCGTCATGACGGAATCACCGCTTTCATCTTTTAAAACGTCCATTTCCCTTTTATTTTTTATGGCCAGCTGAAACACGTTGTCAGCGCTATACGAAGAGGTGTTGAACCAGTCACTATGCTGCCTCATGACGTCATAGGGGTTGCAGTGGTGAATGTGGTAAATGAATGAGTCCGTAGCCAGATACAAAAGAGAGACTTCCTCAAAATGGCGTTTGGCAAACTCGTGGTGGAATCGATACATGACCGACTTGGAAAAGTCTAAAATTACTTGGCCCAAGTAAATGGGCTTATCCAAGGTCACGCTGGTCCTACTCATTTCAATCGTGGCCAAATCCTCATCGATAATTTTGATCGATTTGAAATTTGGCATGGCAATATACCGCCGGGCACCCCACTGCCTGTCGCGATATTTGCGGACATTTTCCATGGACTTGCCATAGATGCAGTTGTTCATTAATTTAAAAAAAATGCAAACTACGTCAGCCTCTCACCGCTGGGTCCATGGTTCAAATCCCGGTCACTCCAAGTGAGATCTGTGCTGGACACAACGGAGGCAGACAGGTTTTTCTCCGGGTACTCCGGTTTTCCCTGTCAAAATTTCATTCAAGCAACACTCTCCACTATCATTTCATTTCATCTGTCATTCATTTAATCAATGCCCCAGAGGCGTGCGTCAGGCCTCGGCAGCCGGCACAGTTCATATCCTCACCGCTAGCTGGGGGCTTCATTCATTCCATTCCTGACCCAGTCGGAGACTGGAAGCAGGATGTGGATTTTCATTTTCATTTGCAAACTGCTGTGTTGCCATGTGTCGGTGCTTGTGTTTAGTTGCATAAATGGCTTGAGCCATGGGATTTTGGGCAAAGGAAATACCCCTATGGATTTTCTACAACACAAAGCCTTGGGCTGTGTCAGAACACCAACATTTGGATATGTAGAAAATCCCGATTTTTGTTGTAAAGTGTGCCCATGAGTTTTTCAATTATTCACTTTACTGTCAGGGGGTACCATTTGCTCAAGGCAGAATGGGAAATCGGCATGCACATCATGCAAGGATGAGGGATATTCAATATCCACTTCTAGCACATATCCACGGCCTGATTCTCGACTAGCCATGTTCACATCAAATTCTGACACTTGTTTTTCTATCAGCCAAGCAAAATCCCCACAGAGCAAAGGCTGACTTACGGCATAGCCATACAAATTATCACGTCATAGCACATTAAGTACGATTCTGGTTTGTCTGGTGAATGATCAAGCTTGTAGACATTGTTTGCTTCGGCATGGCGCTGGTTAAGTGACACAAAGCCGCCGCGAATGCCCTTTTCAAAGATTAGAACCATGTCTACATCAGTGAGTAAATCCAATTCCACTTAAGTGAATTTCAAAGCGGCATCAAACGAGAACGCAGGACTCGCATAATAGTGTTGACACATTTCGCGGAATTTTTGAAACACATCGGTGAGCAGCAATACATCCAGTTGTAGGTAATGCATAGCATATTCACTTAGCGTATCAATGCCAAACACTCGCCAAACTGGACATGCATGAGCATAGTCTTCATCGGAAACTGTAATACGTGTTAGTTTCCAGTAACATTTGTCTTGTGGTGGGAGAGTATTTTGCTTCAACACTTCCCAGTTGTTACAAAAATCCTACGGGAATATACCTTTCCGAATGCACAATTGAAATTGCTCAGGATTCTCAAAATGATTTCTGGTGGTTTTTAATTCCTTCTCATCCAAGCCATTCACAAGACTATATAGCGAGGATGCCATACACTTTAAGGAATCCAAAAATCGAATGCTAAAGTCGCTCAACCGCCATGTCAAGGTTGTAAAACGCTCATGGTTTTTGGGGATAATGTAAAATGAGCCCTTGTTGTCATGACTCAATTCACGAATCAAAAACTGAATGTCATAATTCGCCAAATTGTGGAAAAAGACACAGATAAATCGAGGAGCTGGAATGTTCAAATTGCATTAGCTGTGCGCAGCTCCCCGAAACTCTGCCGTAAAATGTGAGTGGTCTCTTCTTTTTCCTCTCCGCCTGAAATAGGCTTTTCGCAAATATGGCATGTAGTGGCATGCTCATACTGCTGCTGCTGTTCTGCCGTTAGGCTCATGGGTACTGGGAGGTCCAGTAATCCCTGTACATGGTCGGCCAACTTTGCAAGTTCATCCAAAAACCATCTGGTACAATCTGGCCCCTCACGTTATTTGTAAAAGGATTGTGCGGGGTCATAGCCACACACCACATTAAATCCTATGGCAAAGGGTTCATGTTTTTGAATGGGTGTGGTTGAGCTAATGGTGAGATCTGGTTCACATCCTGCCATGGATGTAGTGAGTGCATCGAAATCTGCATACATCACATAGAGAACAGTGTTGTGCTTATGAATGTTTTAGAATTTCAACACAGCCTTGTCCCCTTGTGGCAATATCAGTCTCACCGCTTCCTGAGAAACTCAATCTACCCTATGACGTTCTAAAAGCGTAGGGGTTGTAAAATATTGCAGACAACGGTCGTAAGTGTACTTCTTACCATTATGCTTGATGCTTGACTGCTTAGCAATCTACTTAGGCTTTTAATGAGGCAATAGTGATTTACCTCTCCTAAGATAAATATAAAAGATGAATGTGGTACCATTTTGCTTGTTTTGTGGCATAAAGAAGACCCACAATCCCATTACCATTAAGGACATACACCATGAACGAAGAGTCATGGTTATCTTGTTCAAACCTATGAATCTCGGTTAAGGCCGTAGGGAACGATACTCGAGTTAAATTTAAAGTTTGTTTCAATTAATCAAACTTGACCTTGTACTTTATTTGTATGTATCAATGCTGTTGTACCGGCTGCAAATAGGCAGCCACACACCAAAGTAAGAAATCGTTGTCATGGTTCTTTATATTCACCACAGCTCTCCGGCAGGCAATCGCTGGTGGTGTTTTAATAAAGCTTGGCCCAGCCTTCAATGGGTTGAATTGACAAATGTTGATTTGTAGGTAGTGGATTTTGTCTAATGCTAAACCACTGGGTCCTTGTTGCTGTTTATCAAATTTTGATATCATGACATTTATCACGTTGGATTGATACCAATCGTTCAGATTATCAGCTATCAAAAGCTCTCGCATTTTACAGCCAATATAAAATGTTTTTTATGCTCACCGTCCTTGTATTTATGTATGAAATCCCACAAGAGTTGTGTATTGACCTTTAAAGCCATATGCAACCTTTGCGCTGTGCAAATTTGTTCTTTAAAAATTTCAAAACATGATTCAATAAAGTCTTTCGGGATTAAACCCTCCCTAACATTCACCACGCGGCCAGAGCAGACGCGTTTCATAAAACAGGACTCAAGGGGATCCTAAATTAATGTATCAGTAGCAGTGGCGAAAGACATTATTATTATAAAAAACAATCTCACGAAAGTTTTCAGCCGTAGATTTTCTAGCAATGGTCCCAACACACACGTTCTCAACAGCAGTTGTCAGGCTCACACTCTAAAAAAGAAATAAAATAAACCACCACCATCAGTATATCCATTCCAAATAGCACCGTTGTACAACCTAAAATAAATAATATCAAAGAGGTTAAAAGAAATCTTACCTTGCTTGGTAAAAAGCCCTGCGTTTGCCTTCTTGTATGTTCAAGTGGAATGGGATTTCTGTCTCTCACAACAGGTATGCAAATTATCTAAATGAAACAAAATAAAAATCTATTCATCCAAAAAAATGGTAAACCAATAATAATTTAAACATATATTAGCATAAAATAAACTAAACAGTGTTAATCTCACACTTATCTCTAATATACAGTATAATGTATCCAGTATGGTCACTAATTAGAGTTGAGCACACGAATGCAATTACTTTTACACAAATAAGACACAGCCTATGTTTACACTGCAAAGTTTAAAACAGTAATGACTGACTGTGTGTGATCACATGCTCATCACTCTATTACCTCTGCCCTCCTCTCCCAGCCCTTCGCCCTGAGTCCCCCTTACCACAGCCGTTGACATTTCTCTTGCCCGACAATTGGCTATGGCAATGGTAGGGGGAAAGTTATACTCGCTTACTCCATTATTTCTCTGACGTAGTTGTCATATTGTTCGACCTTCCAGTGACCTCTATGTCACTGTAATTTTCCATTGGCCTGTTGTCAGCTCTGGCCCACATTCCTGAAACGTGATAAGAGGATACATTCTGTTAGCCGGCTCTCAGCCGGCCAGCCAGCCTCAACAGATTTTTCTTTCTTGGCTGCCAGTGAGACATACAAAACAAGTCCTTCAAGTTGTTGACAACTTCGCCTGATACCATTATTATCATTTTTATCAGGTTACCCATCACCCGTTTACTAACATGCTTAAACATCGCCATGAGGGATTTTTTGATATATTCGCCTTCATTTGTTTGTCATAAGAAAATATCAGAAAAGCGACCTTTCGTCTTGCCGCCCCCTCTAAATATCCATTGTTCTATTACAAATACCACCACCACCACCACCACCACCACCACCACCACCACCACCACCGTGGCCGGCGATAGGCTCGTTGTAACACATGCCCCAGCGGTATCGTCTCTCTCTGTCTATCGCCACTTTTCATAAAAAACAGGTAAAAATAAGTTTTAATATGCATAGTTTTAGTCCTAGAGACTTGACATTTATTTTCCTGGTAGAGGGGATAGAGACCTTTCATTTATGTCAAACAAACTTTTCCCCAAAATTCACCGTTTCCAAAATAATGACAAATTCAAAGCCAACAATTTTAAAAAAATAAACATACCAACACACATTCGTAGCAAAGAGAATGTCATCCCAACGCCAACAACACCTCGTTTGTTAAAATCCGATCATACGTTCGCGAATTATCGCCAATGTTCGCGAGAAAGTAGGCTATCATTTGGTTTGTCCTACAAACATGAAACTTGCTGTCCGCTTAGAGGACATAGGAACCTTTCATTAACGTCAAACAAACGTTTTTCTAAATTCAGCGTTTCCATAAAAGTGCCATGTCAGAAACAAAAATTTTCAAACAAACTTTTTAAAAATACCAACACACATTCTTAACAAAGAGGGCATCACCCCAACGCCAACAACACCTCTTTCATTAAAATCCGATCATGCGTTCGGGAGATATCGGCAAAGTTCGTAGGAAAGTAGGCTGTAGAGCAGCTCTCTCCAATTGACACTACTACAAGTTTTTCTTCTAGAGATATAGATTTATTTTGGGGGTAGAGGGGGTAGGCACCTTTCATCTATGTCAAACAGCCTTTTCTGTAAACTTGTTAGTTTCCTAAATATAGGAATTTAAAAATGTCAATGTTTTCAAAAAATTTCAAAAAATAAAAAGTGTTATTATAAATAATAAAGGGCATAAACGCCATTCTTTTGAACCATGACACAACGTTCTACCATGTTCGGTTTTCAAACTATCGCCTACTTTCAAAAACAAAAATTTCCAAATAAAAAAATGATACGTGGTCCATAGCAAAGCCCACGTCAGCTCAAGTCCAACGACACCTCATTTGTTAAAATCCGACCATGGGTTCGCCAAATGTTAATTATTTAACATGAACACCGCCCGAGCAACGCCGGGTGGCTTTAAACTCTCTTCACCCCCCTACTCCCCTGCACAAAGCAAAAAGTAAAAACAAACGCATGACAAAAACAGAAGACAAAACGCAAAATTCAAAAGCAAAAGCAGAAAACAAACACAAAACCAAAATGATTTATTACTAAAAGTTTATTAGTTTTGTATTTATTTTCCAACATATTTGCCAAATTTAATGCAGCGAATGGCCATAAATAATAAAATACAAACATTAACTCATTCACAATTAGGTATTGCAAAATTGTCTGAAGGAAATGTTTATTGTCTAGCATTTTTCGACATGAACCGATCGCTTAGCCCCTCACAAAGAAAGCAAATGCTTTCCTCGTTCGGTGTGTGGGAATGCTTTGTACTCCAAATTTTATGATGAAAGCCATGCACTGCGTGTTGCCAAATCGATTGAGGCATTTGTCATATCGTGACACCAGCTTTCCGATGGCCTCTGCAAAGGAGTCTGTCTCCAGTGAGGTACGGTACGCCTGGACCGGTCTGGATATTGTTGTTGATGCGTTGTCGGCCAACGACGCCTTCAATGCTCAAAAGAGTTGGAAATCTCTCGGTACGAGGTCTGGACAATACGGCGGATGTAGAAAACTTCCCACTTGAATATTTTGAGGTCTTTCGTCACGTTGACACAGTGCCACAGTGCGGTCGTGAATTGTCAAAATCACGCTTAAAGAGAGGATGTCTCTTCGTTTGTTTCGAATCGCTCTGTGGAAGCGACGTAACTATTCATAATAAATCTTTTGTTATCGTTGTCTCATGTTCCGTAAGGTCTACGGAATTTTGGTGTTTACAAGACAAAGCCAATTGAATTTCATCGACAGATCTCCCAGCAGTGTTCTGTTTCTAATATCTAATGGGAGAGTTAAACATAACTTCATAAGTGGAGAGCAGATCAATTCAATGGGTCTTACTCAAAAGGACTACACTACGCTACTCGTGGCCTTGTAATGATGATGTTGATAATAATGATGAGGATAATTGTTGTTTTAAGGGATCTAACATCTAGGTTATCAGCCCCTAATAATATGGTGTTAGTGAAGAAAATGATAATGATATGAAAACTACCTACAACTAACTACTGACATATATCTAACTAATATACTAGAAGGGGCCATAGGAATCGACCTGGGGAGGTATATAATAGAAGGGCTCCCCCGAAAAACGTTGTATAATCCATTTCATTAATTTTTTATGAGAGGCATAAAACTAAATAATTCACCCAAAGTCACATGTTTGGATGTTTTATTGAATAATTCACTATTACCGGTGAACAAAAACATTAGTAGTGTGCCACTCAATTATTTTACAAGTATTATGTGGCTACAGTGTGTGTCCAAAATAGAAAAAACGTTGGATATCCATACATCAATACTTTACTCACTTATTCACAAGGCAAGTTGACATAAAAGTCACTGAACTGAGGTTCAAGGATTGTACACATGCTTAATAAGTCCTTTCACTTCTCTTTCTTAATCGGCAAAGGCTCCTGGTACACCAGGGTAAGGCTTGGAAATGGGACCAAAATACATTTTTCGTTCGCCTGGCTGTTCCCACGTTGCCGCTTAGTGAGACTGTAACACTTCCAAGGTAGAAGGACAGTATGACCTGCTCTCACTCGAAGCACTGTAGGATTGTCTGCACAAATTCGCATGCACATCGCCTCAGTTAATTTTAAGGCAGGATCTTTCCTCAGGCTGCACAAAAGGTGAGTCACATCTAGAAAGTCACCTTGAGTCATCATTTTTACATCAAATGATTTATTTGGGCATGCATTTTTGATGACTTCTTCCCCCTGGAATGGTACATGAACTGTGGATACTCTCTTCTTCCTTTCTACTTGCGCAAATGCCCTGTCACACAGCAAAAAGCTGTGCCCGCTACAAAGAAACTTTTGGCTCACCTGAGTGAATTACCTCGATGCAACCATCCAATGCATCAAAATAATCATTGTCCAGTTGTTATTCTGAGCTACACAACGATCAGACCACAGAATGAGTGTGCGTTCCTGGTATTGCGAAAGAGTTTCATAGTGCGTATGAACGTAGTTCAGCACACATGATGGAATCTCAGTTGACCCTCTTCGAGCTATGGATTCATGCCACACATGCACCTTTGTTGGTCTCACTGGATAAAAATGGCTACATTATATGTAGCATATTGCTCTGATAAAAAAATATTAGAATGTGTCAACGTTGGACAGAACAATACTTGTTGAAGATGATCACACAATACAACTACATTGTCTCATTCACTAGCAACAGCAATATCGTCCTTCATTGTTGTATAAGCCTTTTCTGCTTTTCGATGGTGACGTTCGTTTTCCACACTTATTTTGTGCCTTTCTTCGTCTGATTCTACTGTAATCAACTTCACAAACAGTTTGTCACATGTAGCACAGCTGTCCGACCTTGGAAGCCCAAAACGTACATTAAAATCTGAAATGAAAATATCACGGTACAAATGGAACGAGACCCTAGAATTGGGGTGGACATTCTGGAATAGCCTGTTTATTGCAGCAATATTCAAGTCTGAACTAAAGCATTTTTAGCGTTGTCTTTCCTGCAATAGTGAGTCTCTTGGAAGGGGAAACTGTTGATATGATCACATACAGACTGTTTATCTTTATCCGGAACACGGTGCGGTCTGATTTTTTGTGAACCCCGGCCATGCCTGAAGTCTGTTTCCCCATTTTTATTTTTTTGCTGTAAGATCTGCACTCTACTGAAACGAATCACAAAATGTTTTTTGGCAGACCTGGGGACACTTTGCCTTCACTGGAATATAGCACCTGAACGAACACGATTTATGTGAAACAGCCTCTTCAACTAGACGAAGTTTAGGTTCAGTTATGTCCATATTAGAGGCTAGATGTATAGACTGCCCATTGTAATTTAAAGCATAAAAATCACTGGAGTCATCTTTCTTCAGGTCCACAGTAAGATTTTTGCAATCGCTGTGAAGACTTGTACAAACACGGTCCAAAACAGAAAGAGAAACACACAATCACCTACTTTGAAACATCCTGTACCTAAAATACTCTACCGTTACATTGCCGGTTTACTCACACATGTATTATACTATTATAACGTAAAGGTTTGGTTTGCAAAATACACATGAAATGCCACTTTCAAAGCAACATAACTAACTTTACCTTTATATGTGATATACAACTTTATTCCACGCACCTTGTGCCCAACTCTAGGAATGGGTATTCCAAGATTCAGACACCTAGATATCAAGGGAAAGGCTACAGCCGCTTTTGAAAGTTGAGATATTTGAATATCGCGCTCCATTGCTTCTCGAAGCAATTGGAAAGAATATACCGATACTAGCATGTCAAGTGACGTAGCGAGTAATAGCAGAGGTCGAGGCTATTTATTGATTAAATAGTTAACCATGGAGTAGAGTCTTGAGACTGGGATCAGATTACTGGCACGGCCAAATGAAAGAGAATGCACTTAGTATCAAGTAAATCGGACCAGGGATACCAGAGATATGAGGATTTCTAGATTTCAGCGTGATGACGCGTGACCCTGACAGTTTTGAACAAAAGCCGGCCGGCCGAGGCATCGATAGCTCATTCCAACACAAGCACTTGCCGAGAAAGTTGCTGCTAAGCTGAGCCAAGGCACATGGTTGCCGGATCTACGCAGAAGTAATTTTCAAAGTTGTGATAGTCACAAAAGTGCGGCGCTACGAAGTGGAACTTAGTAAGTTTCCGGCGAGGAGAATCACTGAGGTGATTGAATTTTTTTTTCTACAGACATTAGTGGAAACATTTTTATATTTCTACATGGACATATGCTAGACTTTGTCTAGAATTAGTACTTTGTCACAGTCCAGTAATAACCTAATACTTGGATGTTTAAGTCCATTTCAGTCAGTTAACATATTGGTAACTTGTTAACCACTTCGATCTATCAGTACACTGAAGACCAGTCGATCACGGTGGTGTTCGTTAGTCTACGCAAGGGAAACTACAGGTTGCTTAGCGCATGGTAGATGGTGTGAAGCCATGCCCAGGGAATGATCTTCAGAACAGCCGTTGATTGGTTAGACTGTCAGTGTCTTCTTGTATTGATAAGATTACCGTGAGTTATGTTACAACTGACATATTTAAGAATAGATCACTTAGATCTGACCCCATTTAAACAAACTGTTATGGCTTTGATCGAAGCCCATATTAAATTGGAACAACAGTTAATTCAAACGTCAAGAGATACTACCACTATGTCTGACTAGACGGATTGTGGGTATATAATGGCGGCCGATACAAGGATTATACGTGCTTGTCCGATAGGGCATGTCTATGGATAAATCTGGTACAGACCAGGTTCACTACGCTTCAAGACCATCAAGAAATGTAAGCCACATTTGAATTATATTATGCCTAGCTAATTGGAACAAACTATTTTTCGGCAGATGACCAACACATTTATTTTTCTTCGTATTTAAATCTTGCAATGATTTACGCAAGGCAGATTAGAGTTATTCTGAGTATTTTCAGCACTCAGAACAGTTTAGGATCGATGACCGAGCATTTCGAGCATTTATTTGAATATTTCATATTTTAATGGATATCACGGAAAACCGTCGATGTAATGGTTGAGTTAAATAATTTTTGTTGAGGAATGGATATTTTTTTTTCCATATTCGAAGGTTCGAACATGTGGATTCTCACATAATGAGACGATAATTAAACATATTTAAAAAAATATAACTAATAATAATAATAATCCACTAATAATAATAATTTTTATAACTTTTCTAAATAATTCTTGGATATTATATTTTCTAATAATCATATGTATTGAGAGATAGCCTATGAAGTAGTTTAATCATTTCTAGTTTGGAACAGGAGATTTTCCGAAGGAGAGTGGTTAGCGCAAGCCCACATTCAACCAACATTTCAGTTCTGGTTGAACAGTTGATATTTGCAATGAGCAAAGTATATTTTTCAGATAACACGGAGAGGCATGAAACGGGAAGCAATTGATATTTATATCAATTAGGATATTTTTATATTTATATAAAATCATGACGTAAATACACTCGAAAGTGAAATAAAGATTATCATGAGGATGGTAAATTCACGGGTTGAACTGAATGGTAAAATAAAATAAACTTGTAAGTTTATTAATCTTCCAGTGTTGATAACAAGCAGAGGCTTGATTTATTGTATGAATTTTGGGAAGAAAATTTATATGTGTGGAGTAGTTGAAATGCCATTCCCAGGTGCGCATGTTTAAGTCGCAGGAATGAGGAGGTTTTTTCGAGCATCAATCAAATAGCAGGTTCGATGGCTCAGGTTTATAGTAGGAGTATTGGAACTACACATTTCGTCGTATGAATGACCCGAAGGTTATTTCTTAAAACCATCAGTTCTTATTTCAACCTTGTTTACGGATTCCATTTAGACTTTGATTTTGCTAGAACCCAGATTTGTCATGATAGTAGTTTATTCTTCTTCAGAGGAAGACCTTTGCCGTTGTTGTTGTAATATTGTGTTCTTACACAAATAATAGAATGGGCCACTGCCAATTAAAAATAATTCTTTAACCACGAATAATTTGAAGGATAATTTCAATCCTAGTGCCATGAACTAAATGAATTCATTATGAAACTACAATTCTTATTTCCGCATTCTGTCGAAGAATTGCAAGTTGTGAAAGTTGCTAAAAATGGCCATGAATATAAATATTTTTTTCATAATAATGATTCCAAGTGGAAAATTGAATAGTTGAATGGTTCAACAATTTATTGATCAAGTTGATGATTCAGAAATCATATATTTTGTTAGGAACTTGAAGTTCATAATCGAGTCACTTCTCGAAATGTTTAATGTCGGAGGAAAAATTAATTGTTGTTGTGCTTCGCACAGTTCTTCGATGCTATGCTCAAGGTCAAATACTTTTCAGATGTTATTAAAATGTGTAAATAATTTGTGTTGATTCAGAAATAATAATATTTTTCGACAATGTATTTTTGAAACTGGAAAAATAAGTGAAAGTTAAAATTCTATGAACATTTATTCTACGAGTGTTAATATTATGTAAAAATTCAAACAGTGAACTACGATATTTCCAGTAGAGACAATTAAATTTGAACTGGATTTAATCATTAATTATAAATAATTTTGGAACACAGTCTACAGGACTAACAATCAGACTTGTGTTTCCAAAAAAATAATTGTCAAATGTGTTTGGAAAATTTCTGTATATTGTGTAAATAGGAGTGTGGGTCGCCACACTTGAGTGATGCTGTTTTGAGCATTTTTGCAGTCAATTTTAAATTCAAAATAAATTGAGATAATTTTACTTGATGTGTTACGCCCAATTGAATCTCCTTCTATCCTTATTGTTGCATTGAGCCAAAAATCAGTAAAGCATTTTTTTCATTTGATGTCGTTTTTGCGATTTGCTTTAACCCATCTGGCGCTCCGGGATATTTTGACTCTCGTGCTGACTGATTATTGGTAAAATGCATATGTGGTCGTGCGGACTCCGGTCTAAAGGGGCACAACCTTTATTGGAGGATATTTTCCAGGTTTTACCACACCTTTCCTTGTTCCATACTCTTTACCACGTTTCCCTTTACATTTACGCACTTATCCTTCCACTTGGTCATATTAATGGGTCGTTTTCTGCCCTTATTCACTCGTAATAACTGCGCAACAGATGGTAAACATAATTCTTCCTCCGCCATATCGACAGGATGTTCAACGTTTTTCCACGGAGCTCGTATTTCAAAGCTATGAACCCGAGGTGGTCATGCTGACTGGTCTCGAACGTGGATCTCGGAGATAAGTTGAGCTCTGAATGAAGGTTCCACCAGGGAACGAACCCGAGATCTGTTGAGGGTATTTCATTGTAAGAACCCCTAGAAGAAATTATATATTTAATTACTGGTGTGATATCAGTTGTTACTGACATTATTTAGTGAAATAATGCAGGAAAATAGTGGAAGATAGCATTATTTGGACTACATGAAGTAGGCTATGCTGGATTTGAAACACAGGAGTTTCAAAGTTTGACGTTTTGCAAATAGGCCCAGAATTGTGGGAGGAGGCCCGTGGCGCCACGTCAATCTTGCTGACCCAGATAAGTCGTCTGCAAGGCGTCGTGAGGTTAAATAATGACCAGGTTCTTCCCCGTTTGAGAATAGACTTGAGAATGGAACGGGAAGATCCCAAGGAAAATCATTGATTACTCATGATGGGAGCAATGCAATGACATGAGAGTTGCGCACATGTGAATCTTTAGCCAGGAAGCTAATTTAGAGCCATAAAACGGCGAAATCAAGGCATGTTTAATGCAGTGCGTAATGTTACAGGACTATGGGTGTTCGCGGCTGGACTTGAGGATGTTGCCAGGGATGCCCAGTGAAGTAGCGTCCCCACGCCATGGATAAGATAATTAATATAAATTAAGTGGCCGATCGATCCTCGAACACACATACATTTTTGTGACCAGCGAAGAAAAAGGAACAATATGGATATTATTCCAAGTTCAGAATCAACCTAGGAGAGGAGCTGATTTATCGCGGGAATTCTTGCCCTACTTTTTGTGTGAAACAGATATAAGAGGGTGGACCCAGTCGAAGCGTACAGTTGAAACTTACAGTTTTACAGTTGACAGTTTTAGACCCAGTCGGAGGGAGAGTTGTTTTGAAGCAGTCGCAGTTGAAAAGGACACGGAGCGCCCACGCGCACACAAAGACTTAAACATTTCACTGGTAATCAGCATGTTAGCTGTGCAATGTAACACACATGTGAGAATATATTCATGCATGGTCATGAACTAAGAATGAAGTCGGTAATTAACAAACTTGATTATGCGAAATGCATATTACCGAAGTTAGGAGAGGATGCTCGGACTTCAATGTGGGAAGCCGTGCAGTAAGACTGTTATATAATGTTTATTAAGTGCCGTGTGATATACTAGGTAGGACTGTGAAAAGTAATAATTCATGTAAATACAATGTACAATGTTGAGCGCAGTAAAGTATAGTGATTGGTTATACATATTTGGAGTATACCAGTAAGTAGCGTTCATGACGAGATGTAAGCATATCGCTGCAATAGTTGGAAGATTATCAAGGGATGATCGAGAAACTGTTGGCGAATCCGTGAGCAGATGATCGGGAGATTCAATCAGGAAGGGGTAGGACCGAAGAAAGGGCCATACGCACCTGTACTTTCGATACATGCTAGGGAATGTCAACCAATCAGGAATTAAAGTGTAACGTGTGTTTGTGCACCGATGTTATGTAAAATATCTCTTAAAGTCATAATATAACCGGTGTTATATAGTGTTATGTGTTTTGGAAGCATTAGCTTCATTATAAAAATGGAAAAGTGTCATGTGTCTCGGAAGCATTAGCTTCATTATAAAAATGGAAAAGTGTCGTGTGTTTATAAATCAGATGTCATATAATATGTGTATTTGCAAGATGGAAATGTGTCACTAAGTAAGCCGATGGCAGGTGACACTGGAATATGGTGGTTGGAACCACCTGGATAAAGCCGACGTAAGTACCCCAAAAATCATGTTACTATAGAAGGATAGTCACTGCATGTAATGTGATTTCGGAAGTATAAAATATGCCAGTAAGAATCAATATTAGGAGGCATATCCTCATATGTTTATTGTTTGATTTCAGTAAAGTTAAGATGTTGAATACATCAGAGAGTGGATTAATCGTTACCACTATTAATGCTACTAATAAATAATGGCAATTCAGTTATGTGAAACTTAACGTGACGAACGCGAATGTTCGATCATTGAAGCAGTTACGTTGTGTCGGAAGGATAATTTATGTCAGTAATAATAATAATAAAAATTATAATAATGATAAACGGTATAATTGAATACATCAGGATGAAAGGTTTTAAGCAAGAAGTATTTACGCTAATTGGATTATTTATCGAGCCAAGCAGTAGATTACATTAAGGGAAGAGAAAAGAGTTAATATTAAATAGATTGTATTAATGGGAATATAATTATGCACGGAATGTTGGAGCTTGACAGTGAATTGAATTTGTGGCTTGATTAAGCTTGTAGAGTACAGTTAGAGTTCTCTTTATTATAAGGCGAGATCGTGGACAGGTAAGGGGCCAGGTGATCTAATCGAAGTGTGAAATCTCGTACAGCATGAGCGTACAGAGATATTAATTTATGCCGGAGCATATTTAGTGTGTACCCTATTTCCGATGTTGGATATGAAATGTTCCGGGTTCGAATCCCGTGGTAAGCGCGGGGAGAACATTGGACACCTCGACGCTATACCTGATTCCCCGAGAACTTAATGTTGAGTGATTCGGCTCGTTGAAGCGAATCATTGGCGGCAGCTGTTGACTGACCGTAATATTTTATTTGAGATACCGGCTAACCACTAGACCTGTGTTCTATGAATCTCGTGCCTTCATATTGTGATACGGACCTGTTGAGGCCGTTATTAATGTCCTAAGTATAGGATTAAATATTCAAGCTCACCCTGAACCATTGCATAATATTCAGTTCAGATCATATGGGATCACGTGGATCATTGTGACCACAATGTTATATTCAAAGTTGTAATACTGCTTGGGAGGTAGAAGTCCGGGAAGGGCAGACAAGGGGCGATTTACAGCCGTGAACGACCCTATTCTGTGCCATTGTATGCAGGCAGCTCCAAGGGGCTGGGGTTGTTAAACAAACTATGAAGGTTCGCGTTCTTGAGCGGACAGATTTAAGACCTTGCTTGTAATGAAAGGAAGAAGTGTTATAATGTGTAATGAATGTGTGTGGTTTAAAACACATTGCTAATCATAGATTTCCCTGATGATATAAAAATTTAGCAATCTAACGAATGGTTGGATGTTGCATTTGATACTGACGGTGACACCTAGTTAATGAAGTTGGTTACTCGTTGCCACAGGCTACGCTCGTAAGGGTAGCGTAATAGTATACTATCCGACACAACGATAACAGAAGTTATTTAGTGAAATCACAATGACATGCAGTGTAACTATAAAAAGAAGGGAGTGGAGGGGTAGACTTGCGTAAATTGTGGTGTTGCAAGTAGATCGTAGTGCAAACCATGAGTTGGCTAATGCATGAAAGCATTTGGTGGGAGAGAGAGATGTAACACAGATAGTACACATGATGTAAATTCAGATGTATTGTAGGATACAAGTAACTTTGTGGATGTAAAGAAGTCACATTAGGTGACATGAATGTAATAGTTCAGTTTTGTGAAACATTACATGTGCATCAGTGCACTTGAGTAAAGTTTAAAGTCCACATAATGGTAAAAGTTTTAATAGTGATATGGATTTAATTTGTTCAACTATGTGAATAATTAATGGATTGTGGGAGTAACTTTGTTTGTTTGTGTATTGTTTATGGGATTTGTGTTCTCATTATTTGTTTGAAGCCATGAGTTTTACTGAATTAAAGTCTTTAGAGTAGAGTTGTGCCTTATCATTGTAGAGTTGATACCTTTTAGCCTCAAATCCAAAATATGCAACTGCTCAATGGGAGAACGGTACACGCCTGAGTCCTGACGCTAGCTGGAGGCAGAAGCATATTTTCCATCAAGATTACTCACATGGGTACAATATGTGATATACAACTTTATTCCACGCACCTTACTTGGAGGATATTTTCCAGGTTTTACCACACCTTTCCTTGTTCCATACTCATTACCACGTTTCCCTTTACATTTACGCACTTATCCTTCCACTTGGTCATATTAATGGGTCGTTTTCTGCCCTTATTCACTCGTAATAACTGCGCAACTGATGGTAAACATAATTCTTCCTCCGCCATATTGACAGGATGTTCAACGTTTTTCCACGGAGCTCGTATTTCAAAGCTGGTTACCAAGGATACCAACTGCAGTAGGAACTTGTTTATTACTTGTTCTTATGAGGCATTGTATATCCAACGTATTTCCACCGAAAACACACTTTCGTTGAAATTGGAGTATCCATCGTTTTTCGGGGGTCCGTTCTAGACCTGGACAAAGGGAGTCTGATGTGATGATACTAACCAACAAAATCAGTAATACAAGGATTCAGCAGAAGACAATCCTCATAACTTCTCCAATCCAACTCCAACATTGACTGCACGTTGTGTTCACTGCTAAGCTGAGCAACCCAGAGGAAGGTTGGTTATTCAATCCCAGGGGGAAGCTGGGTCAGTGAACAGACTAGTGTTGGAGGGGGGACTGAGAATTCCTTTCTCAGTTCTTTCACCTTTCTGAATAACATTCAGGATTGTATTTCGAGGATTTATCCTCCCCTCAAGGTAAACTCTTAGATAGTCGACCATGAAAAGTCATTTGAAGAATAATTCCGCCGTCTGTAATGATATATTACAGAAAAAACAGCATTCGGATACGGTGGGCTGTCATGCGGAAGATGATGACGAATCGAAGCGTCTGAAAACTCATCAATCAGCAAGCAAACAAATACTACAGGAAATAAAACCTAAACAAGTCTCATTCTTTTCTGCACATAATGTTAACTCTCTGGTTCAAACTGGAAAATTGAAGATCATCACGGATATCATGAGAAGTCATAAAATTCTATTTATGGCCCTTCAGAAAATTAGAAATAGTGATGAAGACCATCTGACGCCATATTCGCAGCACGGTTACTCATGGAGAAGCACCGTGAGAAAAGAAAACCTCTGCATATTGCCTTTCTTGACCTTGAAAAGACCTTCAATCGTGTTCCTCATGAGTTGATTTGGTATGCGCTCCGCAACCATGGTGTGCCAGAGTCATTTGTAAATGTGGTCAAGATGTTATACACGAACACCAGCAGTAGAGTACGTTGTGTTGTTGGCACCTCGGAAAACTTTCCTGTAAATGTCGGCGTCCACCAAGGCTCAGCACTATCACCGTCCCTTTTTGTCCTTGTGATGGACACCATTACTCGTGACCTGCAACGGAATGTTCCTTGGACCCTTCTGTATGCAGATGATATAATGGTTACAGATGACACCCGAGAAAAACTCCAATGTCAAGTTGAAGACTGGAATAACCGCCTCTCCCAGTACGGCCTATATCTGAATGTGAAAATGACGGAGTATCTGGAGTTAAACCCAAGCGACGGTACCATTCAAGTCGCTGGACAAAATCTAGTCCAGACAGAATGCTTCAGGTACCATGGATCCCGTCTTCAGAGTGATGGCAACTTGAATGATGATGTAAGAGCCAGGGTAAACGCAACCTGGTTGCGGTGGAAGGAGGTCACGGGTGTGCTTTGCGAAAAGAAAATGCCACTTCGTCCCAAATCGAAAATATATCGGACAGTGGTACGGCCAGTTGCGCTGTATGGAGTTGAATGTCGACCATTCGACAAAATTTCAGAACGTCGCCTGCACGCCATGGAAATGAGAATGCTCCGTTGGACAATGGGCATCTCCCTTATTGACCATGTCAGAAACGACACAATTCGGGAGCAAATGGGTGTCGCCCCAATTGTGGGCAAAATGAGAGAGAAACGGCTCCGATGGTATGGCCGTGCCCTGCGTGCAGCGCCTGATACTATTAATAACTCTGTCCTTCATTTTGAGGTTGAAGGCCTACGCCCCAGAGGACGACCCAAGCAGCGTTGGCAAGACACAATAAATGGTGATTTAAAAATTACTGGCCTGAATCCAGCTGACGCACGAAACCGGACAAAATGGAGGTCAATGACCATAAAAGCGGACCCTGCACCAGCGGGACAACGCTAGGAAGAAGAAGAAGAAGATCAAGACCATCCGGAATCGCAAGGATACAAACTCTCTGAAGGAATTCCAGGAAACGGGTCATTAAAAATTGTTCACAATTTGGTAAAGGATTCTTAATAGATCTCAGAATCATTGACTCGATAACAGAATTTAAATCTCAATCCTCCAGACTTACGACCCTAACTTTGAAATTGGCAAATAAAACATATACAATTATTAACGCACAAGCTCCTACTAATTTAAAAAAACAACACCATTAAGGACAGAGAAGAAGTAAAAAATTCTGGGATCTTTTGGATCAAACTTTAATAAACATCCCTTCATCAAACATCAAAATTCTCCATGGTGATTTCAATGCGTAACTTGGACAGGAAATAAGATATAGAGATATCGTTGGAAAATGGACAGCATTTAAACGAACCAATAAAAATGGTCGACGATTAGTCGACATTTGTAGAAACCACAAATTAATCTCTAAATCAACATGTTTTAAAAGAGAACCCCATAAATTGAAAACCTGGAAACATCCTGACTTCATAAGGGGTGAATGGCAGTTGGATCATGTCTGCATGGAAAAATTTCACCATCGCGAAATTCACAATGTTAAGGTTCTAAGGGGAGTTGACTCAGGATCTGACCACTATGTGGTAAAGATTAAAAATAAAATTAATTCCAATGGCCAAGAAAAAAAACCTAATATTAACAATAGGAGGAGATTTGATCCATCCACCTTAATAAAAAGTATAGAGTACTGTGAAAGAACAGGGGAAGAATCTCTCAACACTAAAACAATGGACGAATTAATCACTAAATTAAAATCAATGGCAGAGGAGTAAGCACCAATAAATCCCAGGAAGAAACATGAATGGTGTAATGTAGATTGTGATCAAGCAATATATAAAAGACACCAAGCATGGATAAAATATCAAGCTCTAAAGTCAGAAGAATCAAATTTAGAACTAACAAGACAAAGAAAATTAACCCATAACATCATCAGACAAACGAAACGTAATCATCTTAAAAATACACTGGAAAAGATACAAGACGATTTCAAGAAAAAGCAATCTCGAGATTATTACAAAACATTTGGTAAATATCTTTAAAAAAAATTAAGCTCCAACATTAATGTTGAAAAATCAAACAGGAAAGTTAGCACATTCTAACCAAGAAAATTCAGAGATCCTTGCATAAGCATTCCAGAAACTATTAAATTGTGATGATCCACTGGAAACCCTGCCAGTAAACACTGATACACCTATTTTAACTTCACCTGATTTAATAAATCATCCAAACATCAATGAAGTAGAACTCGCAATTAAAGAACAAAAAAATTACAAAACTTGTGGCGAAGACTTAGTCTTTGAAGAAATCTGGAAAAATGCTGGTAAACCTGCGATTATAAATCTTTATCAACATCTAGTTAAAATGTGGATTAATGAAGAAATTCCTGCGCACTGGACCATAGGGGAGCATTTCGCCCTTGCAGAAGTTGTCCTTAGCCTAAAACTAATAATGGAATATTACAAAAACAGAAATAAGCAACTCTTTATTTCTTTTATGTATTTCAAGAATGCCTACGATAGTATTCATAGACTGACACTGCTAAAAATTCTCAGATCACACGGTCTTCATGCTAAACTGAGAAATATCATTGAATTAACATTAACAAACGCAAATTCTAAGGTAAAATTTAGGGGAGAAATATCAACAGCATTCACAGTAAAAACTGGTCTCACACAAGGAGATGGATTATCCCCTCTGCTTTTCAATGTGGCTCTTGATTTCATCATAAGAATTTCATATTTTTAGCCTACTTTCGATTTTTGCAAAAAATGAAAGTAGACTTATGAGATCAACACAGGGCGAAACATTGTGTGTCTGTCTGTGTGTGTGTGTCTGTGTGTGTGAGAGAGTCTGTGTGTGTGTGAGTGTGTGTACTCTGAACGTCTGTCCCCCCCCCCTATCAATACGAACATGGTGAACCCGAATTGATCGAAATTTGGTACAAAGGTAGCACTACCAAAGGACACCTCAGTGCCATGTTTTATATCGCCGCCATATTGACGGAAACGTAATGGCGGCCACCCAATTGTTCAAAGCTTATATCAAATTACGACTAACCTAATCATCCTATCTCTACCAAATTTTGCAACAACATACCTTTTTGGGGGGAGCATCTTTCGACCAAACTAATAGGTCATCAGCCTAATAGTTTGCTGATGGCGGCCATCTTTGTGTGAAAATCGATTCCCCTATTAATTCGAACACGGTGAAACCGAATGGAACAAAATTTGGTACAGAGGAAGTACTGGGAAAGGGCACCTCAGTGTCATGCTTTATATCGCCGCCATCTTGACGGAAACGTAATGGCGGCCACACAAATGTTCAAAGCTTAAAGCAAATTACGATTAACCTAATCATCGGATCTCTACCAAATTTTGCAACAACATACCTTAATGGGGGGAGCATCCTTTGACCAAACTAGTAGGTCATCAACCTAATAGTTTGCGGATGCCGGCCATCTTTGTGTGAAAATCGATTCCCCCTATTAATTCGGACACGGTGAAGCCGAATGGAACGAAATTTGGTACAGAGGTAGCCCTAGCAAGGGGCACCTCAGTGTCATGTTTTTAATCGCCGCCATCTTGATGGAAACGTAATGGTGGCCACACAAATGTTCAAAGCTTAAATCAAATTACGACTAACATAATGATCCGATCTCTACTAAATTTTGCAGCAAAATACCTTGATGGAGGGAGTATCCTTTGACCAAACTAATTGGTCATTAGCCTAGTAGTTTGCGGATGGCGGCCATCTTTGTGTCAAAATCGATTCCCCCTATTAATTCGAACACAGTGAAACCGAAAGGAACGAAAATTGGTACAGTGGTAGCACTAGCAAAGGGCACCTCAGTGTCATGCTTTATATCACCGCCATATTGACGGAAACGTAATCGTGGCCACCCAAATGTTAAAAGCTTAAATCTAATTACGACCTACCTAATAATCTAGTCTCTACCAAATTTTGCAACAACATACCTTTATATGGGAAGCATATTTTGACCAAACTGCAAGATCATAAGCCCAATAGTTTGCAGATGGTGGCCAAGTATGTGTGCAAATCGATTCCCCCTATCAATTCAAACACGGTGAAACCTAATTGAACGAAATTTGATTCAGAGGTTGCACTAGCAAAGGGCACATCAGTGTCATGTTTTATATTGCCGCCATCTTGATGGAAACGGAATGGCGGCCACCCAAATGTTAAATGCTTAAATCAAATTACGACCATCCTAATCATTTGATCTCTACCAGATTTTGCAACAACATGCCTGTTTGTGGAAAGCATCTTATGACTGTCTACAAGGTCATCAGCCCGATAGTTTGCAAATAGCGGCCATGTATGTGTGCAAATCCATTCCCCATATCAATTCAAACACGGTGAAGCCGAATTGAATGATTTTTTTTACAGAGGTAGCAGTAGCAAAGGGCACCTCATATTCATGTTTAATAACCCTATAGCACGTTGTATATCAACAAGCTACTACAACCAACATTCAATTATATTTCTTGAAAAGGACAGAGAGTTATAACAATACCCATGCATTTAGGAGAAAGTAGGCTATATGTTCTTTACTGAACATCTTGTTTCACATTTTACGGCTTCCAGAAAATAGAATTGTACGCCAAATAGTGATGAGAAATCTAGGAAAGAAAACTGGAGGAAAATGGATCCAAGAAATCCAACAAGATCTCAATGCAGTTGGAGTCAAGATAACAGATGCCGAGGAGAAAAATAAAATTCACACCCTTCTTAAAACTCACACATTTTCTGCAGAAACGACACATAGAAAGCCTATGGAAATTTCAGATGAGTTGAGAAAATCCCGATCTGAAAGAATGCAAAAGTACTGGAAAGAGTGCAAGAACCAAGCAGAACTACCTTCAAAGAAGAAGTGATTGAGGAACGACTCAAGATGTCCAATGTGACCAATCAAAATTGATAATAATACTAGAAGAAGAAATGGAAAAGAGAAATAAACGACAGGGAAAAGATATGAACTCAACCCTCGAAGAATGAGGAATGAGGGACTTGGAAGGAAGGAGAACCATTAAAGGTAGATAGCAAAGGGAAAGGGGGAGAGGATCCACCCCCAAAGGCAATGGAATCATGCGAAAAAGAACCCAGCTTAGGAATCCCTCGAGGTTGCCATCTACCGAACTCACCAGCTGTGAGACCTTGGGTGTGTAACGCTCCTCAAAGTGCACCATACGTGGCGGGACTACACAAACCTTGCCTCCTTAAGGGCCTTGAGCAGAAGACAGGAGATATCATGAAGAGTAAAGGAGAAGTCTGAACCTTCGAAGAATGAGGGATCAGGAAAGATGAGACAAAGGCCAATTAAGGCGGGAAATTGAAAGATTCCCCAGGAATTCGATATCCTAATACTGTCGGGGTCGGAAGACAACAAGATTTGACCAAGGAAGGTCGACAGGAACGATGTCAGAAAGGCGCCCGGCACTAATAAGTGGAATACAGGACTCAGCTGGCGTCTCGTGGTCGCTACTGAATGTCCCAATATGTATGAGTCCCTGGGAGGAGCCTGTAAAGAGCGTGTGTTCGATCCAACTTGGCCGTCCTGAAAAGGGTTTGCCGTGGTTTCCCATTTTACCACCGGGAAAATGCTGGGACGGTTCCTTTCAACAGATCCACGGCCAACTTCCTTCAGAAATCCCTTCCCTGATCCTTCCTTAATTAGATCCAAATTAGCGGTCGCCTGAGCGATCGGCCTGTCACCATCCCCAGTTGCATCTGCTGGCAAAGTGAGACCAGCACCCAGATATTCTACTTGCGCTGGTAGAGGAATGATCCCTTCCAGTGTCCGTGTGTGAAGGCGAGCTGAGAGAATAAGCTATTTAAAAAGAATAGTATTGAATCTGCCATTTCTTCTGTCATTACTGACGAAGCAACGATTTCTTAGCTATGTCTGTATGTATTCTTCATTGTCAGACAGGATCCACTAGTGGCAATATAATAATTAATAATAACAATTTCAAGTATAATCAACACAAAAACAACAAACATGAACCAAAATAGAATTGCACTATTTTATACCACTAACCACAACCATACAGTCACGCACTCAAACATCCTATTCCAAGCATTCATTCAAACAATCCCTTTGTACAAGAAACATTAAAATAATTATTACAGAAAGATCACTATCTACAGTAAACCGAAAAAGGCAGAAACATAACAAAAAAAGATAAGGAGAATAAGTTCAGAAACTAGAAAGTAAACAATACAAGAGTGACATTCATGGATCTAGAAAACAGCAAACAAAAAATACATTTCTTCAGTCAGTCGTACTGTACAGTTTCATATAATATTTTCCAGTATCCAGATGGTTGGATGGCAGCTTCTTCATGGTCCCCAGCAACATAATGAGCCCGAATGAGCTCATGCTGGTGATATGTTCTTTGGACACCTGGTCCATTGATTCAACGATGTGTAGAACACACCCGAAAACTCGAGGAGACTTCCTCATGTATAAGATTTTGTTTTGACTTTGGAACACTCATGAATAAATCCAGGAATATTTTATTTAAACAAGGACATCATTTTGCTCACCATAAGAGTCCTTAAGGTGTAATTCTGCAGAATCAACATGATGTTTTAATACTAGGTAAAAGGTATTGCCTCTCAGATATGCGAAAATTATGTAAATAGTCGCTACACGACTTATAAATTCTTAGGAGACGGGAATGCATTTCCGAGGGAGATCACAACCACGCTTTGAGCTCGACTCGATAGTACTCATTGTCCTATATTTCTCCAAAGCTCACATTTTATTAGTGACGCAAGCATAAAACAGTATCCGCCACCATCACTTAGTGAAAATATTGCAAAGTGCACGAAATATTCAGTGCGACGCTACGTCAATTGTGTAAAATTGAATGAACGATGAATTTGTATAATTGTGAATTTTCTGTTCATTTTTGCTATTCATCACGTGTTTAGCTATTCTTCGACACCTCGCTGCTTACGGTACTACTGTACCTTTGAGAAAATTCTATAACATTGTGTCTGCATCATTTGATAGTAGCGTGAAAGTACGCCAATCTGCATAATAATTGCATAAATTGTTCGTGTCGCGGAGTCGAACGCACGATTGTCAACATACACTGTGATTGTGTTAATCAGTATTAGGGTCTGTGTGCCAGATACCGCCCGTGTGTCTCATAAATTCAGTGGCAGATTGCGAACGGGAAATTTTGTTACATCTCTGCACCAGTGAAGTAGAAGCTGTGTTTGATTTGGAAAAGCTGTGTAACAGTAAATTCTGTGCTTTAAAATAATTATTTCAACGCGACATGGTGTATAAGCCACGCCACGTGTACGACCGACTCATTTCATCGTGGACCCATGAGGTGTATTCTGGCTTAAACCCTAGCCATGATGGAGACGTCGGCGAGATAGTATTGCCATCGTCTGGAAGATGATGGGGAAGATCGACCAGAGACCGAGCAAACGGAAGAAGAGGAAAAGGCAGGATGGAATAGCCTAGAACAAATTGTTCAAATCCCTCCTTTCCAAGAGGAGACGCTATACCCCTCAATTGTAAGGAAATATGAGGTGAATACCGGTAACTGTAATACGCTGTAGATCCTGTACTCTTTCATGTTAAGGTCTCTGATATGGCAGATTAGTTGTAGTAACCGATTTATTACAGCAACCACCAGGCAGGATTTATTATTGTAGATTTAGTGATGTATTTCTTTCATATCTTTGATCAATTAATAGTTAGTCAACGTATGGCCGATTTTGATCGAGCTGGTGCGCCTAGAATCACCTCACAACCATGTGATAATGTCACCATTTAAACGACTTAGCTTCGAGGAAGATACAATTTTCTTGTCAAACTTGTGCTGAATTTATTGAGATGTCGGTCATCCACATGTACATCATATTTGGGAACACCCTGTTTAAGCTCACGTACTTTAATTTTTGAGATTTGTTTTGTCGTATCGTTTGGTGAATTAAAAGGTTTAATCACCGCCTCTATGAAAATATATTCAGTTTATCTTATAGTATAGCTCTGATGCTACAATATTCCAAGTGGGAATGATATAACATGCCAAATAATAAGGTTATTCGACCGAGCATCGAGCCCTACACTAGTACGTATCATTTAAGACAGCTCGAGGGAGCCTGTGCTGTCAAAGTTATGTTTATTTTGTGTCCAGCCCAACAGAAACTGTACATAGGAATGTGATAGGCATCTCTTCGAGATTTCAAAGCATTTAGGAGTGTAGGAATCTCTTAATTTGAGGATTATTTGCTGTACAGAGCATTGTACATTTTACGCAGAGCAGGACATTATAAATCAGTGGGATAGATTTAGTGTGTTTTATTAGCTACATTCCGGATCACATTACAGGAATGTATACGATGTGAATCCTTTATGAATGACATAACCTATCTGGACTTGCCACACGCAAGCATTGTTTAACGCACCATATACAGAGCGCCGAACTACAGTTGAGAGTGAGTGTTTTCGCTGAAGGTCAATGCTAGACAGTTACATAACGGGACGTTTACCCATGATGCATATTTGTTCTTATTGTGAGACAGATATTGATTATTTCTATACGACCATTGACGTCATTTTTTCCGTACATGGAATGCAAAGAACTATGTTTGGATTGTAACAGAAATACAAGTTATCAACTGTGGAATGCTTTTAGAGGAATGACGTGTTACGTCACAAGTTTAGTAAGCCATTACGAGCAACCACTGCCAGATGGCAGATTCATATTTTCAGAATATAATGAAAGGTGACCCCCTTTAATAATTCTTGACCATTTGCAAATTGTATAAGTCTAGTAACTAATGCAATTATAGTGTCTAGAGTACACATTACAGGGAGATAGGAGTCCCGCATCTGTTGTTGTGAATTCCAGCAGTATTCTGAGCTAGTGCATGCCAGACTGACCAATGATTGTTCACGCATGCATTGAGTAGCCGCGTAGATTTTGTTGGGGACGGTGCATTCTTAGCTCACGTTATTCTTGTGACTAGTGGAGTCACGTTATCTTAAGTACTCCGAGCGAGAGGAATTCAGCCTGCATCTTAATGGTCTTATCTACAAGCGACATAAAATATATTAGGGAGCTTAAATATACTGCTAATATCTGAAATAAGTCATCTGAACTAACTATTTTAAAATCGACGTTTATAAGTTGATGGAATAACCTAATGCATTTAAACTAGTACCTGTTCTTTTCTGTGTCGATTTCTGATGCATTGAAGTGACCCATTTCTGTGTGGAAATGACTTCGAACTAGCTAACACCAATTACAATCAACGAAGAGTTACTGGCACCATAAGTTCGTAACATGTGGGACGCAGTAATTCAAAGTGAAGTGAGACGTAGTTATGACTACGCATTCTCCAACCTAATGTACATTCACTAGATGACAATTAAGGGCAAACAGCTCCTTAATTTGTGTACGAAGGTCTTATTAATGATAATATTTGAGTGTTTGTATATATTTATGTGATTGCACCTTATATGTTCCTGTGTTCTGTAATTCATTTGTGTTGTTATCAGATATTGCCACGGAGGGTGAGTGGATAGAGTGCTGGTCTACTAACCCGAAGAATGCGTGTTCGCTCCTGGCCGTGGAAAGTGATTTTTGAAGGGCGGCAAAAATACGACACGCATGTCCTATGATATTTGCATGTCAAAGAACCCATTTGAATTCAATAGGCCGTGCTCATAATGGCAAAATTCATCTCGGGAGTTTCCGCCATCACAAAGTTCCTTATTTCTTTACTAGAAAGCTCTATAGTGTTCAAGGAGCATAGATATCTAACCTCCTTGACTTTCATAGAGATTCAAGGAACAACGAAATTCGACATGCAAGCTACCCTCTGGGTGTCAAATTACAAAGCTTGCACCCGTCACCCGAGGCCATACGATATTATTATTATTAATATTATCATTATTTATGATAGCAAGATGGCTATTGCTTTTGGAGTTTGTTTTGAATATGGACGCTTCATGGCGTATTGTTGCTTTACGTCAGGATGTAACTAGATAATGTAAACGTTAAATGTAAATGCGCAAGTGGTACCATCATAGCTTAGGCCCTGGTTTTCACTTGATGTTAATGTGATTCTGTATAAATAATTCTGATTGTAATTGCTTAGGGGCGATCTTACGTGCCACATTCCAAGCTTAGTTGTTGTGTGTTTTGATTTCTTGCATTAAAGGTCTGTCGAGAGGGCAAACTTAGATTTCAGTTAGGGGCTCATCTCATTATTTATTTTGTTTATTAGCTTTGCGGACTAGCCATTTTTCAAAAACCCTCTGACTCAGGATAGGGGTTTGAGTTTTCTGAATATATGACCCACGAATTTTACCAAAGTCTTGATGTTATTATTTCTTAGCTTTATGTTTGAGTGTGCTTCATTGGGCGTCTTTGTCATACTCTGTGCGTAAAACCCGATCCGTTTGGATCATGGACTCTCGTGCCGGCGCTAGCCCTAAGGATGTGCATCCGATCATCTCAGGTCATGGATTCGAAGATGGGGTTGTCTGGAATACCATCTATCGGTTGGTGGTACCCTGGCAATATCCTCTGACGGGCACAATAAATCACTGTAATGAATACCTGACAATTAGGAGAGTAGGATACACAAATTCAAAAACCCTACTGTGCCCGTTAGACAAGGATTTCGGGGAGCCACCAGTTTAAACTGGCTCTTCCAAGGTCCTCCTCCAACCAACACACAAGTATGGGGAACGACAAATTCATGGATGGTTCAGCACAAAATCTGCTCTTGGGGGGTTTCGGGAATTAGTTAGATTCTATTCTTAACCAGCCCAGAGGAATGCATCGGCTTAAAAAGTAAGCAAGAAAGAGGCCAGTCTTAAGTTAAAGCCCAATGAATTCATTTATTCAATAACAGATCCCTAGCCTATTATGAGAGGTGTCAAACGGCTAGTCCGTACTAATCTGCCCGGAAATACAGATAAAAAGTCCTAACTGTGAATCTAATTTTTAACCTCTCATGATCCTGAATACAAAGATATTAAACGATGGCAAACTAACTAGGAGCATGACACGTAAAATTAGCCCTAAGCAATTAAATCGAAAATAATTACGGGAGGGTAACGAAATCATTGAATTTAAAGCAAAGCAAGACATTTACTTGTTTACAAAAACTAGAATTCATTTACATTTACAACCCAGGGAAAAATATCTACGTTATGACTGTATCATCTCCAACATCTAATCTTATCTGAAATGTAAATGAAATAAACTAGAAGCGTTTATTACTAAATAAAAATCAAAACTATGCACAATTGTTCTAATAAAAAAGTTTTTAAACTAATGGCAACACAAATATTTACATCAAGTAAGCACTCCTATAGTTTCTGCAAGTTGGCACAGCCTGCCTGCAAGATTTTCCACTCTTTGTGACAAACTGTCATGAGAGTGGACATGTTGGTAAAGAAAAGAAAAGAAAGGCCTGAAACTGCTATGGCAATCATAGAAATTACCACGACTCACGTTGACACCAATATGATGCGTGGACTACGGTTATCACGTCACCAATTGGCCATCGTCTAAACATAATTATGTCAGAAAAAGTATCAAAAAGGTATCAAAAGTAACGACGCTCATCAAATTCTAAGTTCGGTCCACCAAAATACACCAGGTTTAGCATTCAGTTGTTATTTAACTTCAGGGAATTATTTATGCGTGATTTATAATCATAAAAATCCTGTCACTTGATTATATATTTTTCTTTTTATATTTTTTATACCTCAGAGTGTTCATGTTATTTTTACGGACCATTAAATTCGTTCAGTGTATTCAGGTGTGGTCAATGAATCCATCTAAATTATCTCATTACTTCAACTTCATTACTTCAATACCTCATAACTTCAATTTCGTAACTTCTTAATTTCTAAGACACCCTTTGTCTTCAACAATAACATGGATTCACCTATCCAATAACCATCGGTCAACATGACATATGAGTTCATTGTTGCCGGAAACATAAGGGGGTTCTATCCTTCAGAATGTCACTTCATTATAACATCTATCACATGACTACAATTAGTGTGGATCCCGTATTTATACACATTGTGGTGACCAAAAATAACCAAGTTTATTATATCAGCTATCAGCTGTTCCAAGGCAAATATAATCATGTGTTGAACTCGATAAGCGGTGCTCTCTTATTAGCACGCAAAACTGATTCAAATGCTAGCATAGTTCATGTAATTTATGTGAGACATCCTTTATAATTCATTGTCGCACTAGCGATACTTCGCTTCCAAGTTTTACTCAGTTCATTATATAAAAGTCCAATCCGAAGTCGTGATAATAAAAGAAAAACTGTACACAAAAGTTCATTTGTCTTATACAAGCTAATAACGGGACCTGGCTTGTATGTGATATAACTGCGGAATGCCACCGTCTTCTAGATTCAATTAGTACCGTTGCATGAGGTTCATATTGCAGTGTAGCCTAACAACTACCTACAATATTCATAGCTTTGACCTTGTCTACCAGCTGGAAACTCGTTTCATTTATTATGTGTGGCTCACAAGCAACTGATTACTTGCCTGTTTGAAGAAGATGATACGCTTGTTACAACAATATCGCCTGCTCGGCGTGTATGAAGCTTTGTAGAATAACTAAACAAGTCCACACTACTTCTTAATAATAAACACCTGCCTATATTGTGCATTATGAAACCTTCTATAAGGTGCGTTTAAAAAGTAACGAGCCGGAGGCTGGAATGCGCAAACCGGTGACAACATCGGCTAATCGTGCCGTGTGTAAAGAGGTGTGGTTCCGACCAGAGCGTGGAAGGTCACAGCTCGTCGCTAGAGGACACGCGTGCACGTCTTGTGACGATACAAAGTGAGCAGCAGTATGCATCAATCGTCCAACCTAGACCAAGACAGTAGGGCATTCGACATGCTTCCTGGTGTGGTTGAAGACTGGGGGCAACCATTGTGCACACACTTTCAGCAAGTGCAGTCGTTCCTTCATGATGGTGTGCACACTTCCGACACTCAATCCGACCACGGCGGCTATGGCGTTCACTGTCCCTCGGCGGTCCTGGGTAATGAGGGCATCAACCAGCTGGACGTTGTCATCGGTAATGCAGGGGGGTGCCCCACACCGGGCTACTTCGGATAACGACACCCGTCCTTACCTGAAGCGCTTGTGCCACGCCTTGACCTTGCAAGGGACATGCAGTGTTCGCCGTACACTTGTGACATTCGGCGATGAATGTCGGTTCCCCCTACTCCTTTCGCTGTCAGAAACCGAACAACCCCTCTTTCCTCCTCGTTTGACGCCTCCATGTCATTGTTTGCAATGCGACTGGCAGCGTCAGAGGATTAATGCTTGCTGCAGCTCGCTTTGTATCGTCACGTGACGTGCACGCGTGCCCTCTAGCGACGGGCTGTGACCTTCCACGCTCTGGTCGGAACCACACCTCGTTACACACGCCAAGATTAGCCGATGTCGTCACCGGTTTGCGCATTACAGCCTCCGGCTCGTTACTTTTTGAACGCCCTTATATAAGTAATCTACGGTTCCAACCCTTTACATAAATGTATTGAAACATTGGTTCACTTACTGGACACTGCATGTCGTAGTTCAAAACTCGCTTTGAGATGGTTAGCGATCTCAGATAATAGTTTACATCACCTCCACATGGCTTATGCTTGTCGATCCATTGTTAATTTCCCCCACAGCATTTTGGCTTAGCACATCTTCCTTCCTTAGGTAAAGTAGTCGTATTTATCCATAGCCATTGTGATTTGGAATATTGTGGACTCCATGTTAACCAATTTGTGGGACAGGGGTTTTCACTGCTTCTACGTTACACTGCTTAATGAATTCTGCTCTGAGTGTTTATCTAACTTGCCCATAAACTTCCGCAACTGCTTCTAAAATATCGCTTGTGCGGTATGCTCACACGAATACTGGTACTGGCGTATTGCAACGACGCTAAACACGCGGTCACAGTTTATAGTACAAGAATTATTACAGATCAAATTTGCAATTGTAAGAATATCCGTAGCACTTTCTAATGATGTTTTACAGTTATTAAATATAACTGTTCTCTTAAATTACACTCACAA
The DNA here is from genome assembly GCA_946902985.2 of Meconema thalassinum. NCBI lineage: Eukaryota > Metazoa > Arthropoda > Insecta > Orthoptera > Tettigoniidae > Meconema > Meconema thalassinum. Next base: position 188,425,975 of record OX336396.1, read on the forward strand.
AATGTACATTACCAATGTACGTGAATTTACCGCCATGCGGTCGACGAATTAACTCAGTCACGTTATCACCAATTTCACTAATTGTACGGAAATGAATCCCATGCGGCTTTTAATACGTTTATAAATACAGTTTTACCAATTTCCACTGCTATTAATGCAAGGATGCTTTACAATTTCTCGATTACTGTCGGATTTCAACGTGGCACTTAGTAAAAGTTCATTCACGCAAAGTATGCGTCTGTCTCCTCGAGACGCTCAACTAGAAGTGTTTGTGCAGTCGGCTGAACTGACATCGAGCCTCGTGTGCCGCGCGAAATCCACACTTCGACTTTATGCGATGCAATAAATGATATTAATATCACCAAAACATCATAATTAATTTATAATAATTTTCAGAGTGTCCAAAACATATATAAAATTTCCATAATAGTATTTTGCTCAATTATTATTTCCCCCTGAGTTAGAAGAGTCTGCATTCCAGTAGGATGCATTCAGTGCCGTTCCAATGATACTGCGCCTTCTTCAGATCATCTCGGTGTAGAATTGCCAAATCGAACATGTGCTATCGGGCGCACTATACCACTATACTACGGAATAAAGACAAAAAAATCGGTTTCACAGTTTTTGAATTCATAGGGGGGTGGGGATCGATTTGCAAACCTACATGGCCGCCATCTGCAAACTTTTGGACTGATGACCTTGCAGCTTGGTCACAGGACGCTTCTCACATAAAGGTATGTTGTTGAAAAATTTGGTAGAGATCAGATGATTAGGTTGGTCGTAATTTGATTCAAGCTTTTAACATTTGGGTAGCCGCCATTACGTTTTTGTCAAGATGGCGGGAATATAAAACATGACACTGAGGTGTTCATTGCCGGTGCTACCTCTGTACCAAATTTCGTTCAATTCGGTTTCACTGTGTTTGAATTGATAGGGGGAATCAATTTGCACACATACATAGCCGTCATCTCCAAACTTTTCGACTTAAGACCTTGCACCTAGGTCAAAAGATGCTTATCACATAAAGGTATGTTGTCGCAAAATTCGTTAGAGAGCGGATGATCTGTTAAGCCGTTATTTTACTTTTTGAACGTTTGAGTGGCCACCATTCAGTTTTGGTAACGATGGTGGCGATATAATACATGACTCTGAGGTGACCTTTGCAAGTGGTACATCTGTACCAAATTTCGTTCAATTCGGGGGTGAGGGGACAGACATTCAGAGTACACACACTCACACTCAGGCACACAGACTGACACACAATTTTTGGCCCTGTTTTGATCTCATAAATCTACTTTCATTTTTTACAAAAATCGAATATGCTAATATTAAGGTAGAGTGAGAAACTTGCGCATTTCGGGGTAAGTGGGATGGACAAAAAAGTCGGGCGCCTATCATTATTTCCATATTATAGTCTCATTCTAATTATTATAAATATTAATGCTTAGTTTGTATAAAAACAGTGAACAAACGAACCCCTCGTGTCCATAATTTATTTCTGAAGGCGTTCAAACAGTTAAATAAAACTTTCCATAAAAAGAAACATTTAAACAATCAATTCGAGATTAAAATTAAGTAAAATTAAAGACAAGAGTTTAGTGCTTTTCAGTCGGTCAACACGAATGTACCCAAAAGTGATGGGTTATGCCCTAATCCTGAAATAAATTACATGAGATTAATAAAACACTAGGATGACCAGTTTCGATCGTCAAGCGATCATCATCAGATCCATTACACTTAGGCTACAAAATCTATGTTTGAAATACAGGTGAAAATATTTACAATATGTACAATTATTTAGTTGCAGTATTGGTACTGCAACTGTCAGTGTATGCTAACTGCAGTATATATGTTAGGTGAAATGCTAAATGGTGATAGCTATCCGTAGATTGTACTTTAGAGAGATTATATGGTTGTAAACTATGGTTAAACTATAAAATTTTAGGCTAACTACTTATCTGATTGTCTTCCGTACAACAGCTACTCGCAGTTTTCGTGCTCACTGGAACTCACTGTGTGGTAGACTGCGGTGGTTATCTTAACGACTGGTTTTTCCCTGCTTTCTCCCCCCTGCTCCTACGAGCTGTGGGGAGTGATAGCGATGTGTTTATGTGAGGTGTTGCCAACCTAGATAAGATGTATGTTACTGAATGAGGTGGGTCTACAATTATTAAAGACCGTGGATTAGCCCTCGCCACGCGTGGAGCATAACCCATTCGAACTAAGCGTTGACAGTCTTATGAGGACGTCCCGGCACCTTTAATACTGCCGCGAATATGGGCCTTGGTTTATTGCAGAAGAAAAGTACATCGTACACCTGATCCAGATAACATTTACCTATTAATAACCCCCTAAATTCCCCCCTTTTTTATCTAGCTTGGCTGTGTCGCTAAATTGTGTTTTGTTCGTGTTGACCGACTGAAAAGCACTAAACTCTTGTTTACTAAGGCAACACTGAAAATATGGCTTCAAACACCACAATAAAATTAAAGAATATTCCTAAAAACAATAACACTGCAATATTCACAACACAAAGTGAATTGCTTCTCGCCCTTACTAGTAGTCGTCTCGACTTCTGTCTTCTCCATGCTTTTGGAGTTAACAATGCGATAATATCTCTAATCTAAACAAACCACATACATCAACACGATTAACCTACTCTAATTATATTTTCTATATTACTCTATACAGAGACAACCCCAATACGATATTAAATGAAAAACTTTTAAACATTATCTAACCCTATAATACAGGAAAATAGCCATCCGTCACCATTCCCTTTAAATCTGTAACCTTATGTAAAATTATATACAACTCAGTCTATATCCAGCATCAACACATTTCAAATTGTTCAATTTTCCCTTTCATGAATGTATGTTTTTCTCTGCACAAGACTAATGTTTTAAGTCGCTGTCCTTCTTTTTTCACAGACTCAATTCGGTTCTCTGAAGCCGTACGATAAAGTAAAGCTCACCCATATAGTTTAAATCGTTAATAAAATTCTTAATAATAACGATTAATATTGCTACTGGGCATTTTCCTCATTCGTGCTTCACTTTCCATAAGAAATCTATAGTTGCCATAAACTGTCAAAATACGCATAACTTTCTACATAAAATTCCCTTCCTTATAACATAAATATGGCATAAACCTTCACGTAACGCACATCCATTAATACACAACTGAACCTCCTTCAGTTCAAAATACCATAACTAGTTTCCCTATATTCCACGAATATTCATCATAAAATATCACAATAATATTCCAACCTCACCATGCCGGTATGGAATGTAACTTCACTTTCAAAATCCCCCCGTGGCTCAAGATCGTGAGATTAACGGTGACTTTCAACTACAAGCTTCTTTCAAAATACCATAAATCGTGCTTAATAATGCGCTTTCTCAAAATATTAACGACAGAGCTTATTTAGACATGCTTAGAGTAGTTCAAAGAATTTTCCTTCACTACACCAATCATCGCGGAATACTGATAGTAATAAAACTTACACACCTCTCTGATCTATCTTAAACATTTCTGTCAACAATCATGAATTCATTCCCACAAAACAATGACTTTTCATAGTCCTCATATCAGAATAATACTTTTTCAAAGTAGTTTCACAAAAATAGCAAATAATAATTGCATTTCTTTCTTTCAATAACAAAACCTTTGCTTCAAATCCGTCACTTATTCATGTAGAAATCTGTTCCAATTACGACAGTCAGCTGTTATCGTCTACTAACGCGTGTATCTATCTGACTATAAAATCATCACATCAAATTAAAAACAACAGATCCATAACTCGCAGTCCCTACAGCAACAACCTTCCTAACCTTCCTAAAATAATCCTTACAAGTCATAAAAATCTCCAGCGTAGAAATGTAATTAATTTAATTTAATCAAAAATTAAATCCAAAATCGATGAGAAAAATCCTAAGTAAATAACGAAATCCACTACTGAAAAATACCAAAAACGTCGGAAAATGCATTCCAAATCCAAACTGCGAAGTCGATAAATACTCAAAAATGAAGAATACTCAAATATCGAAAAGGTTTCACAAGGAGATTCAAAATACTCTACAACAAAACTGCACAATTGATCATATTTTCCTTGTGATGGTTTCAGCTGCAAATGTAAGATATATCGAAAAATATACCGATTCGCCTCCTCATGTCTTCTCCTGATTTTACCTCGTTCTCTCCAGCCATTCGAACTGCATCTCCGAGTACTCGTTCTGGTCCCGAACTGGTTTCGCACCGCGTTGTCCCTAGTTCTAAAATAGAACTTGGCAGTAAACTGGGATGGCACTAGTTTATACATCTTCTTCTCTTCTTCTTAATGCTGCTTGATCTTCTTGAAGCTAATGATAATCTTGTATTTTCATCGTGAGTAATTTGATGATGTTTAATTTTCATGTTGTCGATACAACTTTCAGTACCGAACTTACTCCAGAATTTCCCATGGTAGTAGTCAAATTTATATGGTTACTATTGGAATTTCCATACTCTCAATGCAGTGCTCCCACTCGCATATTTTCCCGGTCATCTCAGCCTTCATCTCAATGTCCCCTCGCGTTACTTTCGATGCCGAAATGAACTTCATTTCTCAAAAATAATTTTATGGACAATTCCACCATAAATTCCCTTCTAAGATTCCACTGCATTATTTGTAGCCTATTACTTGAAAAAAAAAAGGAAGGAAGCTTGTAGTTTAACGTGACCGTTAATCTCTAGATCATGAGCCACGGGACCTCCTTTTTTACGTGGAATCCGAACCACAGGACATGGCATTTCACTTCGAAAATCTCACATGCATTGACCGGGAAACGAACCCGGACCCCCTTGGTGAGAGGCATACAGCTAGACCGCTGAGCCACCACGCCCCCTCCTATTACTTGAAAATAGCGTTGAAAATTATAAGTGACTTCGAAGAAATTGTTGTATTATCGTAGAATGATTGGTCTGAGTTGGTTATCCCAATATCAAGTAATAAATGGAAGAATTTTTCAAGTCCAACTTTCAAAAATATTTCACTATCTTCTAACACATTTTCACTGGTAAAATGTTACACGTTCACCTTAGAACTCTCATCAGTAGAAATATCACCAAGTTCAATTGTACTAATATCATAGTGCGCCTTTAAGTTGACCGTTGAATACCATATAATCGTAGGACCGTGCCAGTACTCAAAGTTGACAAGTACGTACGCTCTCTTCAAACTTTAGAAATAAATAAACCTCGTTCTAAATGGCGCGTATCCCTACCACAGGAATAATGGCGCTCGAACTCGTAAAAAGAATAATTTCACCTATGTTACTCCCCTTAATGGAATGTTGAAAATAAGACAATTATATCGTACTAATTTTTTCTCTGTACTCAGTGTATTCAAATATCTTCTGGTACTACTGTATCATTTATTATATTCTAATCACCGTCTCGCTTAATCTCGGAATTCCTCAAAAATTCAATCGAGTCGCGTGGTCCTCCACCTCTCTGTCACTGGCAGACACTCGGCTCGGGTCCAGTCAAGATTTTTATTATTTTTCTTTTACCGAGCGTGTCGAGTTGCTTTTTTCTTTTTCTATTTTTGTTGAAGACCTGAGCCGGTCGTCGATCAACAAATTTTGCCTCGCCACTTGACTAAATCATGTGTGACAAGTTTTTGTTATGACGGTGTCACAGATTGACACTCTTTGAAGCTTTGTACCCATATCCAGCTCTCATAAAAATATATCACCAGTGAAATCTCGACAGGTCCTAATTACATCAGAAAAAGCAAAGCAAAGCTTGGGACGTGGTACGATAAATTATCCCTGATTGAAGATACAAGCAAAAAGGATTATGGTTCTGGAAGTTCGTCACAGTCCAATCAATTTGCCAATAAATAATCATATATGATCCTATTTATAACAACATAGAGCTGATGGCCTCCTTGTCCAAATCTACTCCACGTTGGGCGCCAAAAGAAAGGTAGTGTGGGTATGTGCCCGTTAGAGGAGGTTATCTGGTCACCACCAACCGTGCGTGGTCTCCCAGATAGCTCCATCCTTCAAAAATATTGCCAAAGAGGATCGGAATGCATTTCTTGAGGGGATAGCCGGCACAAGACTCGAAATCTCAAAGGATCAGGTCCCCGTCATATGCAATGTCAAAGACACCAATCGAAATGCACCCCCAAAACACAAACTAAGAAATAAAAACATCAAGGCTTAAGTAAAATTCGTGCAATTATTTATTGAAAAGTTCAACCCCCTATCCTACCATTGGAGGGTTTGAAATCGGCTAGTACGCTAGCTAATGATAATAAAAAAACATCCCCTAAATAATGTTCTTAACCCTCTCGACAGGTCCTAAATACATCAGAAAAAAGCAAAGCAATGCTTGGGACGTGGTAAGAAAACATCCCTGATTGAAGATACAAGCAGAAAGAATGATGGTTCTGGAAAGAAAACATCATCTGAAGGAATGTCAAATCATGACAACAAATCTAATTATACTGGTACCACTCCCGTATTTACAGTTAACGTTACCTATTCTAGCTACTGTAAATCTCAGCCTACAGTGCATAGACTTAAAAAATCCAAAAAATATAATTTCGCACAGGAAATTCAGGGCTGAGTACTGAGCCCATATTCGCTCATGCTGGGGATGATTTTCTATGAGAGCTATGTATTTTTATATCTGAGAAACATAGAACGCGCCCAGGAAGCATGCTCTAGCTCCAGACGCACTTTTGACTTAACATAGATGTTCCATATAATTTTTCTAAAAGATTAAAGATTGTATCTTTAATGTGCAAATTTGAAAGTATTATCTACAGTCATTCTGTATAATTTGCCATGATGTGTTGGCCTAATATTTATTTAATTGTTTTTGATAAAGGTATAACATCGCAGAGATGCGAATAGGAAGTAAGTAGTCGCTACACGACTCAGGAAGCAGGAAACTATAGATTCCATGCAGAAACAAACTCTTTGGTGCGTTTGATACGCACGCACGTATTCATCGCTTGGTCTCTAAGACCAGGGTATCAGTAGGACTAAAACTAAGCATCAAATGTGCTGGTGATTATTGTAAGTTACAAGCTGGAACCATAAGTAAAAAATTTTCAGCGAAAATTGTGAAAATTGCGAAACGCAACATTTTACGACCTAGCACATGGTCGAGTTTTCCTGCCACATGGCAGTAGTGCTTTTTCTACAAATTTCCTAAGTGTGGAAATCATCCATGTTATACTGTGAATTATACAACTAAAATTACAATATTACGACGCCTTTCCGAGCCGTGCAAAGACCGAGATTTTTAGTGCTCAGTGATAATCCACGATTACAATTTTTCAGATAAAAGAATCTGTGTTGTATGATACTACACGTATCTTAACATCAGTGAGCAGACACATGGTCATTTTTGTGTAAGTCTGCAAAAGTGTAGAATCAGTTTCGATCTGTGGAGCCACGATAATTTCTGTGCTGAAACATCGTATTTCCTCCATCTACAAGACGCTATTACCGCACCACGTGCTGAGAATCTTCATCGATTGGACCATGCTGTTCAACATGGACTAAGCTATTCGAAGAAGGGGACATCGACCATCTGACAGCATTGCAGAATGGAAGAACATGAGAGAATGGTTTTGCCCAAGTTCCCAAGGAAAGGAAGTACCCCTCACTATTTTCCTTATGGACGAGGTGATCAACTTACGCCGTGAGTCATGCATTTAATTCTCCTGTTCAGGTTACAGTTCATGGTGGATTAGATCTAGCAACCGTACTTGATAACAGTCATGTAATTACCACATAAAGTGATAAAAATGTCCTGCATAACTCAACAAATTGCTAGCGTTTCGCCCCAGTGTGCCAATTGGGCTCTTCAGTTGGTAAAGGCTCACCTACCAAGACGCGTAGCAGGCACACAGTGAGAAGGCCATGCAAGATGCTTTGCTACATATGCAGCCAAGTCACGAGAATGCCATTGTACCACGGGAGTCAAAAACTCCACTCCAAAACAATAAACCTTGCTTTGGCATTGACTATAATCAAATGTTCTCGAAAGAGAATCAAAATGAATATTGCCCGTTGAGCCATTATAATTAACACATAAAGTGATAAAAATGTCCTGCATAACTCAACAAATTGCTAGCGTTTCTCCCCAGTATGCCAATGGGGCCATTAGCAAAGCGTCTTGCATGGCCTTCTCAGTGTGTGCCTGCTACGCGTCTTGGTAGGTGTGCCAACTGAAGAGCCCAGTGAACTCTCAGCTTATTGATACCCTGGTCTTACAGACCAATCGATGAATACATGCGTACGTGTCAAACGAACCAAAGGGTTTGTTTCTGCATGGAATCTACAGTTCCGGCGTCGATGCTTCCGTCGATGTAGCGACTAGTTACTTCCTGTTCGCATCTCTGCGATGTTTACCTTTATCAAAAGACAATTAAATAAATATTAGGCCAACACATCGTGGCAAATTATACAGAATGACTGTAGACGATACTTTCAAATTTGCACATTAAAGATTTTTTAGAAAAATTATATGGAGCATCTGAGTTATGTCAAAAGTGCGTCTGGAGCTAGAGCATGCTTGCTGGGCGCGTTCTATGTTTCTCAGATATAAACATTCACAACATTCATAAAAAATCATCTCCAGCATGAGCGAATACGGGCTCAGTACTCAGCCCTGAATTTTCTGTGCGAAATTATATTTTTTGGATTTTTTTATGTCTATACACTGTAGGCTGAGATTTACAGTAGCTAGAATAGGTAACGTTAACTGTAAATACGGGAGTGGTACCAGTATAATTAGATCTGTTGTCATGATTTGTCATTCTTTCAGAAGATGTTTTCTTTCAAGAACCATCATTCTTTCTGCTTGTATTTTCAATCAGGGATGTTTTTGTTTCCAAGTCCCAATCATTGCTTTTCTTTTTCTGACGTAATTAGGGCCTGTCGAGAGGGTTAAGAACATTTAGTTAGGGGATGATTTGTTGTTGTTTTTTATTAGCCAGCGGACTAGCCAATTTCATACCCTCCGATGGTAGGATAGGGGTTTGAACTTTTCAATAAATGAAAAATGAAAATCCACAGCCTGCTTCCAGTCTCCGACCGGGTCAGAAATGGAATGAATGAAGCCCCCATCTAGCGGCGAGGATACGAACTGTGCCGGCTGCCGAAGCCTGTCGCACTCCTCTGGGGCAATGATTAAATGAATGACAGATGAAATGAAATGATAGTGGAGAGCGTTGCTGGAATGAAATAGTGACAGGGAAAACCGGAGTACCCGGAGAAAAACCTGTCTGCCTCCGTTTTGTCCAGCACAGATCTCACAAGGAGTGACCGGGATTTGAACCACGGACCCAGCGGTGAGAGACCGGCGTGCTGCCGCCTAAGCCACGGAGGCTTAACTTTTCAATAAATAATTGCACCAATTTTACTTAAGCCTGGATGTTTTCATTTCTTAGTTTGTGTTTTGGGAGTGCATTTCTTCGGATGTCTTTTCATTGAATATGATGGGGACCTGATCCTTTGAGATTTCGAGTCTTGCGCCGGCTAGCCCCACAAGAAGAGCATTCCGATCCTCTTCGGCAATGTGTTGAAAGGATGGGGTTACCTGGGAGACCACGCAGGGTTGGCGGTGACCAGATAACCTGCTCTAACGGGAGCATACCCACCGTACATTTCTTTTGGCAGCCAACTTGGGGCTCAATTTGGACATGGAGGCCATCAGCTCCATGTTGTCTTAAAGAGGATCATAAATGATTATTTATAGACAAATTGACTGATCTGTGACGAACTTCAGAGGTGGCACAGCCGTGCATTAGGCCCATGGCATTCTCTTAGATATCAGACCATGGGGTGAAGTAAAATTACAATTAACCATAAAGCCATCGGTGATTTCCAATGAGACTACGACTCAATGACACCCACTTCTTACACGTATTTTGTAAGGTATTTACCAATTAAGCCTAGCTTGTGAATGCTAGATATTTATGGAGGTCAAGTAACAACCGTTATCAATTGTTTTGATACAGGGTGATTCCCAAGTTATGAATCCATATTACTTTCTTTCGCACATGTAGTAAGCGAATGAATGTCGATCATTTCTATGATATGATAAGAAGAGTCTTCATTAGATGAACCAGACATTTTAAATAGGCTGTGTTTCTCACATTATGTGAATATTTTTGTCCGTATGTTGACACGTGAAGTATTACGATATTTGAGATTGCCGACAGATCTAATTTTTGGACTAGACTGACCGAGGATGTTTCTAGTGAGCCACATAGCCATTTAGATTACTGATTGTATGGTAACGGAGTCTTTTATAGCCCTGTTATTGTGCTTGCCGGCAGATAATAGCTTCGAGCTATTCTGACCGAGGTCTTTCGCTTGTGTGTTTCAGAAACCACAAGGATTGCTTTAAAATGTTAGTGATATTGCAAGGCACCTGTTTACTTTGTTGTGAGTTCCGTTCAGGTGACTTATTAGTTAGAAGCCTTGTATCATATGGTCATTCGTCATAAATAATGAATTCTTAATCCGACGATTGTAATAATCACACTCTAAATCATGAAAATTAATTTATATAAATCTACGATGTTATAATACACGCTAAATATTAACCGTCTGTTAAATCTTGATTTTCTTAATCACAGCTGACCGACGCATAGCGCTTGTGAATAGATTCCTGAGGGAAATGATAGGAAGTCAGTTTACTTTTCGACCGACAGAGATATCCGTCTAACCAGAAGTTTGTAATTCAGGGGCCGCAGTGACCTCATGGTGAAACACTGTTTTTACAGTACATTTAGCTGTTCTTTCGTACACTTTAGATGACGAATGCTAACAATCAGTTATCATTCTGTTGTAGGCAGGATAATAATAATAACAACGTTTTTGTGTTGTATTTTTATTATGTGTGTAATCCCATTGTACCCTACTGTAACTTCTAATAGTTTTATTGTACAACAATTGCTAATTTACTGATTGTAAATAGATGACTGTTATCCTAGGTTTGTTTAGTTTTTGCTTATACGGTCACTTATCGCCGTAGGTTAGAATCAGGCAGGATTAGCTAGAATAGGTAACGTTAACTGTAAATACGAAAGTGGTACCAGTATACTTAGATCTGTTGTCATGATTTGACATTCTTCCAGATGATGTTTTCTTTCCAGAACCATCATTCTTTTGCTTGTATCCTCAATCAGGGATGTTTTTCGTACCACGTCGCAAGCTTTGCTTTGCTTTTTCTGATGTAATTAAGACCTGTCGAGAGGGTTAAGAACATTTAGTTACGGGATATTTTTTTGATTATCCAGCGTACTAGCCGATTTCAAACCCTCCGATGGTAGGATAGGGGATTGAACTTTTCAATAAATAATTGCACGAATTTTACTTAAGCCTTGATGTATTCATTTCTTAGTTTGTGTTTTGGGGTTCATTTCCTTGGGTGTCTTTGACATTGCATATGATGGGGACCTGATCCTTTGAGATTTCGAGTCTTGTGCCGGCTAGCCCCACAAGAAGTGCATTCTGAACCTCATCGGCAATGTGTTTGAAGGATGGGGTTATATGGGAGACCACGCACGGTTGGTGGTGACCAGATAACCTACTCTAACTGGCACAGTACATTCAATCAAAAAGCAAACAACCTTTCATGCATCTACATGTTCAATCAAACAGAAATGGGAATGAACACAATATACATTACAATATTTCACAGCCCACTTGAGATGTTTTTCATAACAGTTGACAGACAGTCGGTGAATCTCAGTAGCACTTTTACTCTCCATCAAGCTTTTTGTTGACTGCACCTGGATTAGGCATGAATTTTTATGCTCAGTTATTCTCGATCCGACCCCATTGAACATGTGCTTCCGTCTGGTGGTTATCTGACGTACGTGAAAACCCAAGTCTAACCCACCATTATATAGCCGTGTAATACGCAGTAAGCAGTTGTTAGCCTTGACTTGGGTATATTAGAGGACCCTTAGCAATAATATTATCAGTTGACTACTACCTCTCACGGTAATCACATCGTAAAAGACTGTCTAAACCACCTTCAGCTATGTAATACGCGGTAAGCAGCTGTTAGCCTTGACCAGGGAATATTAGGGGACCATTAGCAAGAATACAATCAGTTGACTACTACCTCTTACGGTGATCACATCGTGAAAGACCGTCTAATCCACCATTGCACAGCTTTGTAATACGCAGTAAGCAGCTGTTGGCAGAAAACATCATCCATAATGGAGCAAACTATTCCAAGCTATATATGCAAAGAGTGTGGAAAACCTTTTCTTCGAGACTATGACAGAAAGCGTCACGAAGTTTCGTGTGGTGAATTTCATCAGTGTAAAACTTGTGGAGCCAATTCAACACTGCCTTAAACGGACGTCACCATGAACAATGTTGTGATGGTATGTCATTAGCTAAATGACAAAAAACTTACCCTACAAAACATTACCTACTCTCAATGGTTCCTGATAATAATGTACTCACTAAATATGTAACGTCTTTTCAAGGTCGTCTTAGATCCTATTTTATATGTTGTGATACGTGTAAGGGTTTAAATGCTTACCTTAAAGAGTCCAAACAGCAAATAATCCAAGCTATACAGAGAGAACAAGCAGGCAACAAGTCAATAAAAGTTAATCTTGTGGATGACTGTAGATTCATTCATACGTCTACCAATGAAATTACAGATCGTGCTTTAAAACACGTAATCAAGCCAAATTTTTGGAATGAGGCTTAAGTAGTTTCTTGGAAATGCAACTTATAATGTTAACTACGGATATGGATGAATCTGAATTAAAATACAATAATTGGGCTTTGCCAGCAGTTGAAGGAGTACGATTGAAAATAAATAAGTGTAATCCCTTGCGTGAAAGTACAAATATTCCATTACCAGCAGCTGTAAAAGCAAGACAGACTGCAAATTCCTCAAGACTTTAAGGACGAGAGGTGTTTTATGTATGCCGTTTTAGCAAAACTGTAAAGAAAGGATGCTCAACGCATTAGTAAATACAAGGACCTGGAAAACAAGTATGATTTTTCAGGAATATCGCTTCCTACTTCGCTAGCTGACCTTCCCAAATTTGAAAAAGCCAACGACATAACCATCAATGTATTTGGACTGGAAGAAGACAACGAATTGTTTTTTTTCTAATTGTTGTGGAACAAGAGCTACAAGACAATCGCGACCTCCTTCAGTTATGTTCTTCATCTGGTCAGAAACACTACGTCTTTATCAAAGATTTTGATAAACTAGTAGGACATCAGATTACCCACCATGGACATAAGATTTATACGTGTAAACGGTGTTTTACTCAATACGATAATCAATATGGCCAACAGGGGATGGAAAAATTAAAAGAACATAGAGCATTGCGTGTCCTGCATTACTTTCCTAGGGTTGAAATGCCTATTAAAAACCCAATTCTCAAATTCTTAAATGTGAAAAATATGCTGAGAATACATTACGTTATCTATGCAGATTTCGAAAGTATACTCTTACCAAACCAAACATGTCTACGCAATCCTGAGGCAAGTTTAACAGTTCCATACCAGAGTCGTGTTCCTATGACCTATGGTATATATGTTAAACCCTCACAAGCTGTGGAAAACATAAAGACAAACCTTCCGAGCCAACCTCTTATTTTTGATGGCCCTGACACTGCAGAAATGTTTATGCACTGTTTGATCTCGATAGCTAATGAAATCGATCACCTTTACAGCTTAAATATTCCTAAGGCCTTAACTCATGATCAAGAAGCAGACTTCCAATCTTCTGAAACCTGTTATTTGCCATAAAACATTTGCCGAAGAGAACTGGAAAGTTTTATTACAGGCGAATACCGTGGAAGGGCTCATAACAACTGTAATTTGAGGTGTAAAACACGTAACCCTGTTTCTGTATTTCTACATAATATGAGTGTATATGATACAAATTTTATTGTAAAGCAGTTGGGGTGTACTACTGAGAGAGTGGACGTTATCCTTAACTCCAAAAAATTACATCTCCTACACCAAATGTGTTGGAAATATTAAGCTTCGATTTGTGAATACGTTTCGGTTAATGCCGAGTTGTTTGGAAAACTCAGTTAAAAACTTCACATCATACCCTAAAACAAACTAGTATTTTGGAAAAGAAAATCCAATGCTTATGACTGGTAAAGGTGTATTTCCTTATGATTACATTGATTCATAGAAATAATTAAGTGAAAAGTGTTTACCTCCAAATGAAGCATTCTTTAACAAATTAAGTCAAGAAAATGTTAGTAAAGAAGACTATTAACATGCCAAAAATATCTGGAATACAATAGTGTATTTGTTTTATTTTATAGTGTATTTATTAATCACATGTAATTTGTTTTCAGGATTATAATATAACCCAACTCTTGGGGTACATTCGTGTTGATTGACTGAAAAGCACCAAACTTCTCAGGTACATGGGGTACAAGATGGATGACTTCCCTTTTTTGCCAGATGGTTTTGTTAATGATAATGATATTAGTGACACTGAAATAACTTATGATAGCACATAGACCACAGAGGTATCGAAAAAAGGGTCTGGATTTTGGTTAAAATTTTGACAAATTCATATTAATTTTGAATGGTTTTGTTGTCATATATTAGAATTTTCATTATTTTTAACTTGTAGTACTGGATAATATTATCCATTGTCCCGTTCACAAGTTATTTACTATATTCATGTTCCTTAGATACAAACAACTATCATAATTCCATAAGTTCAGCACTGGTACTTTGTATAATTTTCAATGTTTTGTTCAATTTTATTTAATATTAATTAAATAATCTATGCCTTCACTGTAAATACCATAAAACTAATTATTGCATAACTAAATACAGTCAGTTTTCTCGAAGATTCTGATGACTGCAGTGTAATTTATGTCTTTCCGTTGAAAGTATTTAGAGTTTCAGTGCCAAAAAGTACAAAATCCATCATTTTCTTTGAATATTTCCTAAACTGCAAAAGCTAAAACAGAAATACTTGGTATAACAATGCATTATTCTATCTGAACATAATAAAAGTGCTTAAATGAATTTTCAGTTGAAATTAAACACTCTGAGTGTTTTTCCTCTCTCCTGTCAAATATTACTTTTTGGATTTGGTACCTTTTGGAAATAAGCTTCTCATATACGGTATATTGGAATGTGTATACTGGATATTTCAAAAACTCTGATGTATTCCCACCGCTATGATGCCCTGCTACACTATTATGGGATCGAAAATCTTAAATTCAAGTATATGGATACGGACTCGTTCATTTATTTGGTTAACACCCAGGATGATTATCAATACAAGTTGAATTTTCTAGAACACCTGGACACATCTGATTATCCTAGTAATCACATATGTTACACTACATTAAACAAGAAAACTTTGTGAAAATTTAAAGACGAGGCCTGTGGACGTATAATTAAAGCATTTGTTGGACTTGGAGTTAAAATATATGCTAGACATAAATGGCATAGACATAAAAAAGATTAAAGGTATTATCAGAGGCGTTGTCACAAATTTTATAAGTTTTCAAGATTATAAGGATTGTATCATGAAAAACGAGGTAAAAAGAATACCAATGAACATTATTGCTTCTAAACAACGTAACATATCATCTATAAATCTAAACAAAATTGCTTTGTGTCCTGGTGATGATAAAAGAGTAATTGATTCTAATGGTATTGGTACACATGCCTACGGTCATTACTCAAATATTGACAATGCTTAAAGGGTTAAGTTATGGATATCAGAATCCTAAAATAAAAAAGAAATATATTACTCTACCTGCCATTAGCAAATACATAAACCAAACCAATTTAAGAAATAAAACGGTAGCACTACCAAAATAAAAACACAACAGCAATCTAACAACAAGAAAAGAAACAATAAGTTCCGTCACGAACTAAGGAGCCTACTTTTCTTAAAAATTAAGATTCATGCCAATGATTAATCTATAATATATGGATCTATCTAGAATAATGACGAAGCTAAGTTGGTAATATCGACATTTCTAATTCGTTAGAAATACTGTATACCTGGCATAATGTAGCCTAATAGAGAACTACAGTTGGCAGCCCTGGTGACTGACTATATTCTTAGTTCCATCTCTTAAGGTACAGAATACAATATTTGGTTGAAGTCCAATGGATAGCATGGGAATTACATGCAGTTATACATTGAATCTAACATCGCGCGTAAAATCATGTTGGCAACAATGACATACATGTATTGGTCAGAAATAATCTGAAATAATATGATCTATTGTTGTGACAATTTTGAATGACATCCATTAGTTAGTATAGAAGTTACATGCATTTTAAAATTGGACCTATCTGCAGGCTTAGAATCATGTTGGCAGCACTAGCGTAGGCCTATATTAGTTGCTCCAAATTAATCTAGAATACGTGTGCAATGTTGAGAGCTATTGGCTTGCATACTTTCTGATATATTGATATTAGGGTAACAAAAATAGAGACAGTATTTATTAATAGTTAGGAGCTCTGGTTACACTTAAGAATCGGTATAGTCATATCTGTTATGGTACACATAACACACGAAATTTGGTTGTAATCCAAATGATAGTATAGAAGATACATGTATTTAAAGTTGGAATTCTCAGCAGGCTTAGAATCATGTTGGTAGCACTGACGTACATAAGTTACTCCAAATTAATATAGAATGTCAGGTACTATACGTGTGTATAGTTTAAAACTGTCGGCTTGCATACTTTCTGATATATGGGTGTTTGGATTTAAAAAATTGAGAGAATTTATTAAGAGTTGGCAGCCCTGGCGGCTCTTAACAATACGCTCAGTCATATCTGTTTATGTACACATAGCACATACGAAATTTGTTTGAAATCCAATTGATAGTGTAGAAGTTATATGCATTTAAAATTTGGACCTATCAGCAGGCTTATAATCATTTTGGCAACACTGCCATGTATGGCCTCCTGGAAATTAAACTGAAATATTATTATCTATACGTGTGCCAATTTTGAAATAGCTCCATTCATTCCTTCCAAGAAATCCAACATGGAGCTCAAATTTCAATTACGATTTTTCAGCAGTTGATAGCACTGGTATCATTTTCAAATATGGCCGTGAGATATTCAGGTATTGATCTTTACTCCTACCAAATTTTGTAGCGATTGCTGCAGCCGTTTAGGAGTTGATAACGGGGGACTCACACACAGCCAGACAGAAAGACAGAAGGACTGACAGACAGACAGACAGGCAGAAGGACAGACAGACAGACAGACACACATTTGCCCGATCTCATATGTCTACTGTTTCCTCATTTTTGCAAAATGTGAAAAGTAGGCTAATAAATCTTATATATCACTGTAGAAAATGGAAATTGCAACACCATGAAGGCATTGGTCGTTTGTGTTGATTTTCAAGATATGGAACGGTGCCATGTGGGTATGTAAACGATCAAAGCTTCATACCCATTAGATTGTCGCTACAGGTCTCCCCATGTATTGGGCCGATAACCTAGATGTTAGGCCCCTTAAAACAACAATTATCATCATTATTATCTCCCCATGTAATTGGTCGCTGAGGAATCAACTCCAGTATACGGACTCTGGTGTAGCGTAGTTGACTTGCAGTCTGTGCAGTGAAGTGTTCCCCGTCAAACATGCCTCGACGACAGAGAAGTGCATGCTATCAACAACTGTCGCCGTTTGAGAGGGCTCGGATAATTGGGCTGTGTGAGGCTGGATTATCGCTAAGGACTGCCGCTGCACGTGTTGGCTAACAGGCATCTACGGTACAACGTGTATGGCAGCAGTGGTCAAATGAATGTACCCACACTCGTAGACCTGGCACAGGCCCAGCGCGACAGACAACTGTGAGAGAGGATCGCCGCATCATTCGGATGGCCCGGACGGAACCCCATGCAACAGCAGCGCAAATTCGAGCAGCTGTGGCACCCCACGTTACACAACAAACAGTTGGTAATCGCCTGCGTGCAGCTGGCTTACGATCCCGTATCCCTGCAGAAGGTGTTCCATTGACCCCACAACAGCGACGTGTAAGGCTGGCCTTGTGTCGAGAACGATCGACGTGGGTCGACGAATGGCATACGGTCGTGTTTAGTGATGAATCGCGCTTCTGACTTGCCCGCAGTGATCGCCGGAATCGTGTGCGCCGACGTACCGGGGAGAGGGGCCTCGCAGGACTTATTGTCGAGAGGCACACAGGGCCTACACCAAGCATTATGGTCTGGGAAGCTCTTGGCTTTAATGTGAAATCACAATTAGTGCTTGTTGAGAGCACTATGACTGCTCGCCAGTACGTTGATAGGGTACTCAATCCAGCGGTTGTCCCTATGATGACAAACATTGCTAATGGGATGTTTCAGCAGGACAATGCCCCCGGGTTCACACTGCACACATCTCCAGAGAAGCTCGCAACGACATCACAACCGTAGAATGGCCCGCCAGATCCGCGGACCTCAGTCCTATTGAGCATGAGTGGGACATGATGGGTCGACAACTGGCCAACCGTCCTCAGCCACCCACAACTCTGGAACAACTGACCCGTGCAGTGCAGCAAGCATGGACCACAATTCCTCAGGAAGCGATCCAGGGCCTTATTGACTCCATGCCTCGCTGAATTCATCAATGTGTTGCAGCTCGAGGTGGGCATATCCTGTATTGATTGTTGTCCAAACTTGCGGTCAGAGGGACCTGAAAGTGTACTCATCCAATCACAACCGAACACTCGTCCTGCATGTTCAATTGCGGCAATGTAGCACCACTCCTTCTGGGTGTTGCAATTCCCATTTTCTTCAGTGTATATAAAAAGGAATGTCTGTCTGTTCGTCTTTTATGCGTTCCTAAACCATTCATCCGATTGCGATCAAATATTGGTGAGTTGTTTTACACACTTTCGGGATGTTCATAGGCATAGTTAATCCATTTCAAAATACATAGCGCACGAGTAGTTTAAACAAATGCGAAATGGCGATGCGTTCATATACAATTCATCCGATTGCGATCAAATTTTGGTGAGTTATTGTGCTCAGTCCCGGAAAAGTTATAGGCGTAGTGAATCCAATTTATAATAGATGGCGCGCGAGTAGCTTCAACAAAATTGCATGCGTTTGTTTCAAGAAAGTCCCACATGTGTTCATATACCATTCATCCCATTGCGATGAAACTTGGGTGAGAAGTTCTGTACAATTCAGGTAAGGTTTCTGGCTCAGTAAATCCAATTTACAGAAGGTAGCGCAAGAGTAGATTCAACAAATGAGCGACGACGGGCGAAGCGTTTCAACGAAGTCCAGTATGCATTCAAATATGATTCGTCCGATAGCGATGAAACTTGTGTGAGAGGTTGTGTACACTACAGGCCAGGTTTCTGGCTTAGTAAATCCATGTTATAATAGGTAGCGCACGAGTAGATTCAACAAATGAGCGACGAAACACGAAGCGTTTCAACAAAGTCCCGTATGCGTTCATATACTATTCGTCTGATAGCGATGAAACCTGGGTGAGATGTTGTGTACACTTTAGGGAAGGTTTCTGGCTTAGTAAATCCACTTAACAATAGGTAGCGCACGAGTAGGTTCAAGAAATGGGCGACGACGGGCGAAGCGCTTCAACAAAGTCCTGTATGCGTTCACATACCATTCGTCCGATAGCGATGAAACTTGGATGAGAGGGTGTGTACACTCCAGGAAAGGTTTATGGATTAGTACATGAATTTAACAATAGGTAGCGCACGAGTAGATATAACAAATGAGCAACGACGCGCGAAGGGTTTCAAAAAAGTCCCGTATGTGTTCATATACTATTCGTCTGATAGCGATGAAATTTGGGTGAGATGTTGTGTACACTTCAGGAAAGGTTTCTGGCTTAGTAAATCCATGTTATAATAGGTAGCACACGAGTAGTTTCAACAAATGAGCAACGACGCGCGAAACGTTTCAACAAAGTCCCGTATGCGTTCATATACTATACTTCTGCTAGCGATGAAACTTGGGTGAGATATTGTGTACACCTCAGGGAAGGTGTCTGGATTAGTAAATCCACTTTACAATAGGTATCGCACAAGTAGATTCAACAAATGAGCGACGACGCGCGAAGCGTTTCAACAAAGTCCCGTATGCGTTCATATACTATTCGTCTGTTATCGATGAAACTTGGGTGAGATGTTGTGTACACTTCAGGAAAGGTTTCTGGCTTAGTATAACCACTTAACAATAGGTAGCGCACGAGTAGATTCAACAAATGAGCGACGACGGGCGAAGAGTTTCAACAAAGTCCTGTATGCGTTCACATACCATTCGTCCGATAGCGATGAAACTTGGGTGAGAAGTTGTGTACACTACAGGCAAGGTTTCTGGCTTAGTAAATCCATGTTATAATTGGTAGCGCACGAATAGTTTCAACAAATGTGCAACGACGCGCGAAGCGTTTCAACAAAATCCCGTATGTGTTCATATACTATTCGTCTGATAGCGATGAAACTTGGGTGAGATATTTTGTACACCTCAGGGAAGGTTACTGGATTAGTAAATCCACTTTACAATAGTTATCGCACAAGTAAATTAAACAAATGAGCGACGACGCGCAAAGCGTTTCAACAAAGTCCCGTATGCGTTCATATACTATTCGTCTGATGGCGATTAAACTTGGGTGAGATATTTTGTACACCTCGGGGAAGGTTTCAGGCTTAGTAAATTCATTTTACAATAGGTAGCCCACAAGTAGATTCAGCAAATGAGGGAAGACGCGCGAAGCGTTTCATATACCATTCGTCCGATAGCGATGAAACTTGGGTGAGATGTTGTGTACACTTCAGGGAAGGTCTCTGGCTTAGTAAATCAACTTGACAATCAACTTTGATGAGTTGTTGTGTACACGCCAGGGAATGTTTTCGAATTAGTAAATCCATTTTACAAAGGTATCGTACGAGTATATTCAACAAATGGGTGACGGCGTTCGAATCGTTTCAACAAAGTACCGTATGCGTTCATGTACCATTTATTTCATTGCGACGAAACTTTGTTGAGTTGTTGAGCACGCTCCCATGATTTTTTTTGAGATAGTAAATCAATTTTACAATCGTTTAGTGGTGGTTAACGGAAAAAAAATGGGAATCCAAAAGCACTTCAACAAACAAAGTTACAACGCCAATACTTTCTTTGATTGGCAATGCAACGCATGCCGGGTACAGCTAATAATAAATAAATAATCAATAAACAATAAATAATTGATAGTTAATAACAAATATATACTTATTTGAAAAGCCCGCTATTGAACAGTGGTGTTGCGCGTGGCAGCCATTTGCGCATCAGCCCCTGCGCTAGCTATGTCTCTCTATACCGCTAGCGTGGTGTTGGGTGCGCGCGGCGGCCATATTGCGCATTAACCCTTGTGCCAAGATCGGCTTATATTACCTACTGAGTGACAGCGCACGAATCGCTTAAACAAAATTCCGTACGCATTCAAATGACATTATTCCGATTGCGATGAAACTTTGGGGAGTTGTTGTGCAGCTCCCATGGATGTTTCTAAATTAGTTAATCCGTTTTACGATAGTTTAGAAGCAGTTAACGGAAATTGAAAAACATACTGTGTATCCAAATGCACTTCAAGGAACAAAATTACAACACCAACACTTTCTTTGATTGGCATTGCAACGCGTGCCGGGTACAGCTTGTTACTTTATAAAATCTCAGGTCGATAACCTTGCCGTTTTGGGTCTTTTGGGTAAATTCATTGGCCATGAAAATCATTTGGCCATCCTGAGTACTATGACACCTCACAAGTCCATTTCCGATTATTAGATTATAAAATCTCAGGTCGATGACCTTGCCGTTTTGGGTCTTTTGGGTAGGCCTATATTCATTGGCCATGAAATACGTTTGGCCATTCTGAGTCCTATGACACCTCACATGTCCATATCCGATAATTAGTTTATAAAATCTCGGGTTAATGACCTTTCCGTTTTAGATCTTTTGGGTAAATTCATTGGCCATGGGGAAGGATTGGCAATCCTGAGTCATGTAACACCTCACATGTCCATATCCGATTGTTAGTTTATAAAATCTCAGGTGCCGTTTTGGGTCTTTTGGGTAAATTCATTGGCCATGGGAAAGAGTTGGCTATCCTGAGTCCCATGACACCTCACATTTCCTTATCCGATTATTAGTTTATAGAATCTCAGGTCGATGACCTTGCAGTTTTGGGTCTTTTGGGTAAATGAATGAATCATTGGAAAAGAGAGGGGGTCATCCCTAGTAATTTGACACCTCATATGTCCAATTCCGATCATTGCTTAGCGAGATATTAAAACGCTGATGACCTTTTAGTTTTGGGATATTTGGTTAAATTTCAAAAACATAATAACTAATCCATAAATAATCATTTAAAACGCCCTCCATCTTACAAAAGCCGCAAGTGCGCATGCGTATTTAAAACATCACTATTTTACCCATGGGTAAAGGTAGTTTTTATGTTGGGGTAAAAATAGGTCTTCCATAGGAAAGGGGGCGTCACCTTGAGTTATTTGACACCTCGTACAAGTGTCTAGGATCATTATTCGCGAGACATCGGAAATATTACATGGCAAAGGGGGTTTAGCGTAGCCGAGCGCCTAGTGTTACTATTTTAAACCCGTAGTGCTCATCTACTAACGTATACTGTGATATGTTCCCATATCAGAAGCTTTTACCGAGATGACGACATATTCCCGTACTTCTGACCAGCTCTGCTCAGGATGACTACCTCACTCGTTAACTGACGTAGCTACTTAATTTCCGTTGATTTTAATCTCTTTCTTGTAATAATTATATTTAGCCTATCTTCATC
The DNA here is from genome assembly GCA_946902985.2 of Meconema thalassinum. NCBI lineage: Eukaryota > Metazoa > Arthropoda > Insecta > Orthoptera > Tettigoniidae > Meconema > Meconema thalassinum. The sequence continues at coordinate 188,448,821 of OX336396.1, forward strand.
AAATGAAAAAACAGGCTTATGAGATTGGATTTTGTCCGTGTGTGTGCAAGTGTGTCTCCCGGCCTAATAAATGTCAACAGCTGGGCCGATATCTATGCAACTTGGTAAGGATATAGTACTATTTAGTCTGGCCCCGACCGTGTCCTTCAAATTAAAATACGTTTCACCAATCAAACATGGCGTCCGGAGAAATATTTCACCGCCATTCTATATCTCGGAAACTATTACGGTTATCAACCTAAAATTTTGTGTAATGATACAGAATACTAAGGTACGTTCAGCTATGTGCCGGATAAAAACATGTCAAGTACAAAACCAATATGGCGGCGAAGCATATTTAACAAATGTATTTCAGTAGCATTTCTTCATGTCTCTACAAGTTTTAGGTATTGGCGTCTAATTGAATGCAATTGTTTTTATAAGAATTTATTGCAGCCATACGGCCATAAATGTACAGTATATCAATATATTCAAAGCAACCCAATGTTGTGGATCGTATGTTCCACTTTAGTAGGGGGAGTGGTGGGGGGTTCTAACCCACCAGGCGTTGCTCGGGTGGTGTTCATGTTAAATAATTAATATCTGGCGAACGCATGGTCGGATTTTAGCAAATGAGGTGTCGTTGGAATCGAGCTGACGGGCGATTTGCTATGGACTACGTACTATATTTATCAAAAATTGTTTTTTTGTTTTTTAAGGAGGCGATAGTTTGCAAACCAAACATGATAGAACGTTGTGCCATAGTGCAAACGAATGGTCTTTATGACCTTTATTTTTTACAATAAAACTTATTTATTTTTAATCTTTTCTTGAAAACAGTCCTATATTGAAATTCCTGTATTTTCGAAACTAGGAAGTCTACAAAAAAGTTTATTTGACGTAAATGAATGGTCCCTACCCCTTCTACCCCCAAAATAAATGTCAAATCCCTTGGTTAAAAATACAAAAAGAGTAGTGTGGTACAGACAGTTCTGCTTCACCCCCTACTTTCATATAAACCTTGCCGATATCCCCCGAACGCATGATCGGATTTTAACGAACGAAGTGTTGTTGGCGTTGGGATGACGTCCTCTTTGCTACGAATGTGTGTTGGTATTTAAAAAAAATGATAATTCTTGATTTTGGAAAAAAGTTTGTTTGACGTTAATAAAAGGTGGCTATGCCCTCTAGGTGGACAATGAGTTTCAAGGGTGTAGGAGGGAAAAAAATGATAGCCTACTTTCTGGCCAACATTGGCGATAATTGACGAACGGATGGTCGTATTTTAACGAATGTAGTGTCGTAGGACTCGAGCTGAGTCCCTATTTTTGCTGAAGGTGTGTTGGTATTTTTGAAAATTTTTTAGAAAAATTGCGTTTTTGAAAGTACGGTGATAGGTTGCAAACCAAACACGATAGAACGTTGTGCCATAGTGCAAACCAATGGTCTTCATGACCTTTATTTTTTATAATGAAACTTTTTTATTTTTTATGTTTTTTGAAAAAATTGTAATTTTGAAATTCCTTTATTTTGGAAACTGACAAGTTTACAAATAAGTTTGTTTGACATAAATGAAAGGTCCCTACCCCTCTACCAAGAAAATAAAAGTCAAGTCTCTAGGACAAAAACTGTGCATTTTCAATTTAAAAAAGTAATGAAACGTGCTCGTATAGAGAGAAAGACGGTACCGCTGGACATATGTGTTGGAATAAGGCTATGACTGGCCATGGTGAATACAGCAAATGGGGTCGCTTTCCGATATTTTTCCTATGACAGATGAATGAAGGCGAATATATTGAAAATCCCTCATGGCGATTTCGGTGACCGTGCCCGGAAGAAATGAATTGCTATTTTGACGGGATAGCGGGGAAGCTTATTACGGTTGGTTTTGTGATATTTGCCATGACGGATGAAGGCGAATATTTGAAAATGTGTGCTAGGATTTTTTTACCCTCAAGGGGATCTTTAACGTTTTAGTCAACGGTGATGAGCGAGACCGCTCTCTGACACAGCAGACAGCTGTAGGATATGACCAAGTGATTCTTGGACGTGGTGAAAGTATGTGGTTAACATGGTCATGTATTGAGGATGGCCGCTTGCTAATGATTATTATTACAGTAAAATGTTTAAGACGCACACGTTTTCATAACTAACACACACACCCACACAGTTCTGCTAGCTGGAGACTGAATACGGTACCTAGCCAGAGAGAGGCCTTGTGTGAGTTGTTGCTGCTGCTGCTGACAAGGCAGAAATGTCTACGTCAGCAGGAAGTGCGATAACAGCTTACTTGCTTGGTAGAGGCTAGCAGGTCTGCTGTTTAAACAGCCGCCATGTTGGTTCTTAGGAAGTAGTTATACCAATGTATAAGAGGCAGCCATTTTGGTTCCTTATTAAAATCATGAAACTAGTATAAGGTACGCGAATCTTATCGCGTTTGAGGAATGTGGCGAGGCGTCGGAACATGTGAGAAAGAGAAACAGACAACCATTCAAGGTCAAAACGCTGAGAAAATGCTACTTTTTCTGTTGCTAGGCTAACTGATAACGATTGCGTTAGTGATGCACTCGCCATTTTAGCAAACGGACGTATACAGTAGGGCTCTGAACTGAAGTTTGGAAGAAAAAATCCTTATTTTTTATTTGGTAAGTACCTATGAATGATTATTTTAATACTGTCATGCTAATGAACCTTAAATTTGTAGTTATTGATAAGGTAATTAAAGATTTTTTCATTTATTTGTTAGCAGATAACCGGTATAGCTGTCATGTCTGAGAGAGAGATCATTCCACTTTTGAGCCCACTAGAAGAAAACAGCAACAAGCCAGTACAAGTAAAGGTGAGATTTTTTAACTAACTTGTTTCATTTTTGTTTGATATTTTTTAATGAAATGCATGTATTAACCTGAATTTTGGTATTTATAGCGGTTTATTTTATTTATTTATTTATTTTTAGAAACTTGGAAAGAAAATCTCTACCACTGTAGCAGTGACTGAAAACCCGAGACCCAGTAGAGTGCAACCATTGTTTCCAGGCAGTGAAATATTGAAAACTCAGGTAAGTCTATCTTAAAAATGCTATTCCATTTTACCACTAATGAAAAACCATAGACAAAAAAATATTCATTACCTGTAGCCTACATGACTGGGACGATGATTGCTTTCTTGATTAATGACTATTTATTGGCAACCGGTACAAGTCCATATCGAATTTTCAAGAAGCAAATATTTAAATTTAAAAGACATGTCGTTCCTTATAATAATAATAATAATAATAATAATAATAATAATAATAATAATAATAATATATTATTAATAATAATATTATTATTGTATGGCCTCGGATACTGGGTGCAAGCTTTGTTATTTGACACCCAGAGGGTAGCTTGCATGTCAAATTTCGTTGTTTCTTGACTATGAAAGTCAAAGAAGTTAGATGTTTGATATATAATCTCCTTGAACTCTATAGCGCTTTCTAGTAGAGAAATGAGGAACTTTGTACTCTATGAACTCAACGAATATCCACAGGTTTGAAGATGATAATCTGAACTAAATGACATGACATTATTATTTTTAGCCTACTTTCGATTTTTGCAAAAAATGAAAGAAGACTTATGAGATCTACACAGGGCCAAAAAGTGTGTGTCTGTCTGTGTGTGAGTCTGTGTGTGTGTGTGTGTGTGTGTGTGAGTGTGTGTACTCTGAATGTCTGTCCCCCCCCCCTCCTATCAATACGAACACGGTGAAACCAATTTGAACGAAATTTGGCACATAAGTAGCACTAGCAGAGGACGCCTAAGTGTAATGTTTTATATCGCCGCCATCTCCACGGAAACGTAATGGCGGCCACCCAAATGTTCAAAGCTTAAATCAAATTACGACTAATCTGATCATACGATCACTACCAAATTTTGCAACATTATACCTTTAAGTATGAAGGATCTTGTCACCAAACTTCAAGGACATCATCCCAATAATTTGTGAATGGCGGCCATGTATGTGTGCAAATCGATTCCCTCTAAGTAGTGTGTTTTGGACAGTTCTGTGACCTCCACCTCCACACCCTCCACACAAGATGGCGGCAGCCCGATATCTCTCGAACTTATGGTCGGATTTTGACAAATGAGGTGTCATTGAACTCGGGCTGACACCCCCTTTCCAATGGACAACATATTTCAACCCCAAAAATAAAACCTACCCCTACTAGAGGGTGAAATTGAATTTTTTAGAGAATCTCTCTTTCCAATTGCAACATGTGAGAGTTTGAATGCCGATATCGAATGTAACGTTGTTCTGCAAACCAATAATCAAAGAGGGGCATGTTAGGCCTTGAGGTGAGAGCCCCTGTTATTGTTGACGAGCCCCCTGCTGTCGGGCCCCTGTTGATGGGTTATTGTTGATAGGTCCTTGTGGACGAGTCCTTGTGGACGAGTCCTTGTGGACAAGTCCTTGTGGACGAGTCCTTGTCCCTTTGGACTGATCCCTTTGGACGGGCCCCTTTGGCCTGATCCCTATGGACTGGCTCATGATTTTATTTAAATTATAATAAAGGGCCTAACTACATTTGTGTGTGTAGAACTGACGTTGTTCACTAACCCCCACTACTATAATGGGATAACGATACGAAAGGAAAGTGATAAATACATGTGAACACGTGTGAGATGACCTTATTACCGTCCTCTTTGTGAATCAAGTCACATTCTGTTTTGGTTCATACGTGAGAAAATACAGGTTCATGTGTAATATGACCTAACACACAAGTGTACACATGTGCACGTCCATGATAAGAGCTAACAAGTCACAACCTGTTTTGACAGTAGTGGGAATAAGGCTAGAGACATGTACAAGTAGTCAAATTACTCCGGCAGACAACCCCTTTCCTATGGATAACTTATTTCCACTCAAAAATAAAATCTACTCCTACTAGGGGTGAAATAATAATTTTTAGGTAAAAGTCGCTTTCCATGTGCAACATGTAGGAGTTTGAATGCCAATATGAAATTAAACACGTTCCACATAAAGTGCATGCATACAACTGAATGCCGCTATGATTTATCATTTTTGTTTTTTGTTTTACGAATGCACAGTTGGGGTTTTTGTAAGAGGGCGGGCTTATTGAATAATGATTTATAGATACGTTTTTTTTTTACAAATTAACCAAAGATCCAAAAACTAATAGGTCATTGGCTTTTTAATATCTTATGAACTAAGAAAGCTAGGGACTTGTATGAGGGGTCGTTGGACTTGGGGTGACGCCCTGTTTTTGAATGTATTATTAATTTTTTTTTGTCAAAAGGGCCTAACTGCACTTTCGTTAATATCTCGCTAACTAATAATCACAGAGGGTCAAGTAAAGTGTCATAGGACTTAAAATGGCCAATCCCTCTCCATGACCAATGAATTTACCCCAAAAAAACCAGCATGGTCATTAACCTAAGATTTTATCAACTAATAATCAGAGAGGGACAAGTAAAGTGTCACAAGACTCAGAATGGCCAACCCTTTTCCATGACCAACGAATTTACCCAAAATACCCAAAACAGCAAGGTCATTAACCTAAGATTTTATCAACTAATAATCAGAGAGGGACAAGTGAGGCGTCACAAGACTCAGAATGGCCAACCCTTTTCCATGACCAACGAATTTACCCAAAATTCCCAAAACAGCAAGGTCATTGACCTAAGATTTTATAAACTTATCAGTAGAGAGGGTAAAGTGAGGTGTCATAGGTCTACGAATGGTTAACCCTTTCCCATGACCAGTGAATTCACCTCAAAAATTCAAAACAGCAAGGTAATTGACCTGAGATTTTATAAACTAATAATCGGATATCAACATGTGAGGTGTCATAGGACTTAGAATGGTCAACCCTTTCCCATGGCTAATGAATTTACCCAAAAATACCCAATACATCAAGGTCATCGACCTGAGATTTTTTAAACTTATAATCGGATATGGACATGTGAAATGTTTACAGTGAGTGATGAAACATAGCTAGGTAGTGAAAGAATTATTGTAGGCTACATGTATGGTGACTGACAAATCTTTCACCATTGGAACTTGTTTTCAGATCAAACTGCAGTACAGAGAGAGTATAGGTTGTAGGTATGGGATAATAAATGACAAATGGTGTATACAAAATCTGATTTATCGATTCAAGAAATAAGAGTAGACAATCTTTAATTGATTGGTTTAAGAGGATAGCTAAAATCCAAAATGGTGACTACATTGAACTAAACTGAACCAAGTTGAATCAAACCCAACCAAACCGAACCAAACTTAATCAAAAACAAGCCAATGGTTTAAGTGTAAAACTTGTGGGTGAATGTGGTCATTGGTAATGTCAGAAGGGAAAGGGATAACGCTCTACCTATAGAGGGTAAGGTAAAGCTAGTGCATGATGCTAATGCACACACACAACTATCCTATGCAGTTATTATGGGTTGACTGTTAAAACTTGCTCAGTGGTTACTGGGACAAGATGGTCGCTACACACAACAAGCTTTAAATACCTAAGGCTAATAATCTATACACACACTCACACACACTTGTTCTAAACTAAACTGTCTTGCTGGCAGAGCTCACACAGTAGGTAAATGACAGAAATGCTTGGCTAACAGAAATACAATCATTTTCGGTTGTCTAATGTTACCAGCTAAACATTACGTGCTATAGTGGTGAGCACATGTGCCTCTTTCACTGGAGATCTTAACTCGATTTCTAGCTCTAAGGCCTAGAACGAATCAAACTAAGAAAAAAGGGTATGGTGACGCAGTGGTTAAACTGTTAGCCTTTCACTAAGGTAGACTAGGGTTTGATTTTAGGTTAATATGCATGTCATAAACAAACAAATAAAAGCAGAGATAATGTTTAAAACTGATTACACTTATCTCTTTTCAAATTATTACTTAGATTACAAATACAAACGTGGACTGGGTTTGACATACAGTTAATGCTTCGTATCACATACTAGACTGTAAGAAAGCCAAACAAGCAAAAGGCGTAGGTAGAGCAGTTGTAAAATCGCTATGTGTAGAGAAATACCTAACGGTTTTATGAACTGGCAAAGGTATGTCGCATAAACAGTGCAGGATACAATCCAGCAACCATAGTTTTTATCTCGTGGACAAGAGAAAACATATATATAGAGAGAGATATATAGAAAGCTTGTGTGTGTATGTGTGGGTAGCATTGGTTGTTTGACCAGAGAAAATACGGTGAGGTAGGGTGGGGAGAGGGAGAATTAGCACTTATATATGAATGGAAAATAGATTTTTTCAATCGTTTTGTTTTTTCAAATGCAGTGGTAGATAGTCGTTTTTTGTAAAACATTCTTACTTGCAGTAGTAATAAGCCTCTATGGTTCCGCTAACACATAGATAGACTGTATTATTGCCATGGTCAAGCACACACATTAAGATCATTTACAAAATCATAAAATGAAAATTAAAAAATCTTGTTTTGGAAATATCGTTTTTCAACATACACACAAAATAAATATATAAAAAATTTGTAAACAGCAAAATGGAAAATCCATGTTTCCATATAGACAAAATTTAAAAACCTTAAACGGACATTTAAGAAAATATATGCAAATGGGAAATTGACAAATGTGTAAATATGAAAATGGAAAAATCCATGTTTCCATATCATGAAATTGAAAAACATCAAACTGTCATTTTAAAAAATGCAAATGGAAAATTGACAAATTGCAATGTGTGAAATGTGAAATTGAACAAATGGCTATCATTATTTAAAATAAAAGAACATGGTGCTCTGTGGATGAGGTGTGAATCAAACCCTCTCTACTTATTTGGACCACTCGAGACTGAGTAGACTAGTTTTAGTTGTCATACCACTTTTAAAAGTTTGTGTTAAATCTAGGAATTGAACCCAAGAGCTTGTAGGGGGGATCCAAGGTTATAATATGTTAAACAGATAGCCTTGAATGTAGGGTGTGGTAGTTATATAGAGATGAGACGTTTCGCTCAGGGCAGGGAGGCATGGAGATCTGCATCAAACCAGTCAAAAGACTGACGACTCAAACAACAACATGTAGAGCTCACCAAAATAATGTTGTGTAACGGTAAATGTTAGTCAACGAACAGTAATGCATTACTAAAACCCATGACACCGATACCTAAGAGCTTTTCTAAAATTATTTTAAAATGCCTTCAACCCTATATTAAACACCCAGTTCACAAGACTCATAACTGCAATGTTATGGTCAAACAAAACAAAATCTATATTTCAAAACAAACAAGTGGTTTAGTCAATGTATACTGGAAAAAGTTTTATAAACACTCAAGTCCACAAAAATAATTAAATTAGTAACTGTCAGGTTGACCGAGTGGTTATGGTGTTTGACTTAAGTTCAAATTTTCTGTACAAGAAAGTAAGGGTTCGAATCCTTTACCTGATATAACTATTACCTCAACATGCCTTGACCACACCGTATTATTGTGTACTCGGTACACAAACCATAGATAGAGTGTATTGTTTAAGGTCACTCTCTTTGCGAACATAGTCAGAGGCTGTTGATGGTTAACAATTGCATTAATAGTGGGACATAGGGATAGCAATTAAGAAAAACAGACAATACCCATACACTATTTTTATTTATTTAATGTAAGTACTTGTACAATAGTTATATACAAACTACAACTCTCTTTTGTCTATTACTATCTAGTCCTTTTCGATCCACTTGCATAACAAGGCAGATGACTTTATAGTTCAGCTCCTTAAAACAACAACAACACTACCTCTTGCATAGTCTGTGATGTTGATGACTCTTGAGGCGTGGAAGATGGATACAACATAACTTTTTTACAACAGGGGTTAAACGTTGCTCAACAAACAATGCACTATTTTGAGTAGCAACATCTTTCTCTTGTACTAACTTATTAGCATTCTGATGATTTTATGCCAGCACCATCAGTGTTTTGTCTGGAGCACTTCATTGATGATCACTCACACTTAAAACCACACCATTTCTACTTTTCTTATTGCCTCGACATCTTGTTGACCTCTGTTTTGAGCATCGCCAGAATATTATTCCTTTTACATTTTGTCGTCTATAGTTATAAGAGTAGCCTTTATAGAGTACACGTTGTTTACCTCGGTTAGTTGTAGTAAGTTCCATAGTAGTAACTAACCTGTTAGTATCATTTGCACACTACAAAGGGTATCTCTGTTCTGGTAATAGAATTATTTAGCGTTGGTTTTATATTTAATATGTACAATTAAAAGTGATAGAAAAGTGGTAGAAACGTGGTAGCAAAGTGGTAGACAAGTGGTAGACAATTGGTAACATAGTGGTAGCAAAGTGGTAGAAAAGTGGTGGAAAAGTGGCAGAAAAGTAGTAGAAAAGTGGTAGAAAAGTGGTAGCAAACTAGAAAAGTGGTAGAAAAGTGGTAGAAAAGTAGTAGAAAAGTGGTAGCAAAGTGGTAGCAAAGTGGTAGAAAAGTGGTAGCAAACTAGAAAAGTGCTAGCAAAGTGGCAGAAAAGTAGTAGAAAAGTGGTAGCAAAGTGGTAGAAAAGTGGTAGCAAACTAGAAAAGTGGTAGCAAAGTGGTAGCAAAGTGGTAGAAAATATTACATGTATTGATAAGAAATAGTTTAAGCGGTTACATGGATTCATTACACTATAACTTTAGCATCACGAAGCTCATTTTCTATATCCAAAAGTTCTTCCTCATATTTAGTATGACCAGCCTGTTTACAGGTATGCAAGTACTGAAGCCGTTGGATTAGCTTATAGGGATTGTTCCAGTAAACAAATTTAACAAATTATTTTTTTGGGTGTAAACCATTATCATCATCATCATCATCATCATCATCATAATCATCATCATCATCATGGTTATCATCATCAATATAATTATCATCAATATAATTATCATCAGTATAATCATCATCACTATTACTATCTAATCCTTTTTGTTCATCTTGCAATGCAACAACCTTTGGCATAGTTTGTGTTGTCTTTGATAGTGTTAGAGGTTTCTTAGACGTTAACGACTGTCCTAACATGTCTTTTTCAGGAGATAATAAATGCTCTAACAAACAGAGCACTATCTTGAGCCACACTATTTTTTTCTTGGTCTTGCTTTTTTACCTTGGTTAGAGTATTTTGTCCATTTAAATGAGTATTATTTTGAGATTTACAATGATGATCGATTGAAATAAGTATGTTGGAGCCTTTTGTTTTCATCATTCCTCGACACTTTTTAGATCGTTGTTTCGAACAGCACCAAATAACAGTTCCATTCTTATTAGTTCTTTTTACAATATATGCATATCCTTTATAGTAAGCACATGGCTTACCATAGCCAGTCGTTGATACTTCCATGTCAACTGTTAAGCATAAACTAATCTCTAGTAAAGTTAACTCGATAATAAAAATGATAGTTTGTAGTATGTGCAGTTCAAAATAAGAGCAAAAGTGAGAGTCAAATGGTAGAAAAGTGTTAGCAAAGTGGTGGAAGAGTGGTAGCAGTTTATAGTAGTCATGATCTTTTTTTCTTTACCAGAATGTGATTTGAGTAAGTGTAATTTCTAAACCTTAGCAGTGAGTAGTCAGTTAGTCTTGGTTCAGACAAGCGTAAACAGTTCTCCAATGAATCAGAGATCAAGATTTTCATTATGAAACAGTTGTGTAACCAATTAGGTATCGGTACTTGATAGCTTCACACATGAACAAAAATTCCAACATATCTGACATGAATTACATGATTTGAAAGTTGACAAAGAATATCCAATCAACTATTGTAGTTGCAATGTCTAACACAAATACAAAATCAGCATGAACTTTTAAGTTACAGGAAATTTCTATGAAATAGACTATGCAGGAAATTTGGAAATACACATCAGAAGTTTGCAACACCATCCTTCTAGCCTATATAAATTATCGACATGGAAAGTGTGCACTGCCCCTAACATTAAACCAATTTATCAATAACGCAAGTCAACAATCAAAACATTTTGTGTTGAGTCTATCATTTAATGCATATATTCTGTCTACATTGAACAGTAACAAAAAACGCCATTCATAATTAATTAAGTTTGCTTTAATTCTTAATGTAATTATAAATACATATTTAAAGTTTTGGCTGACTGTTCAGGGTGAATCGGCTTTGAACACATAAGAGAGGGAATATTTTAAGACTTAACCTCAGCTCACCTTACATAACCTAAATTTACCTAACCTTACCTTGTCATATAGGTAAGAAACGGGTCAAGCTATGCTTTCGACTACCGAGTTTCAGCTACTTTTCAAGGTTACTCCCCCGAACATTGCCGGAGACTGCTGATTAACACCTATGTTCCCACGGTGGCGGCGCGCAACGACTTACATGACGGGCTTCCCCCTTTTCATTGATCCCTGTTGATTTGTCCCTTTGGACTGGTCCCTGTTGACTAGCCCCTTTGGAATAAAGTCCCAAGATGGCGGACGTAGCTTAACTCAACCTAACCTAACCCTACGAGGTGTGATCAAAAAGTTCCAAAAAGGCTGCCGTAGCTTAACTTAACCTTTGAGTTTTTTTTTTACGGGTCCCGGAGGACGGGTACTTGTTGACGGGTCCCGGAGGACGGGTCCTTGGTGACGGGTCCCTGTGGCGGGTCCCCTTTGACATAATTTTGGATAAAATGCAAGGGCCAGTCCATAGGGATCAGTCCAAAGGACCCGACCACAGGGACCCGTCAACAAGGACCCGTCCTCCGGGATCCGTAAAAAAAATGACTCAAAGGTTAAGTTAAGCTACGGCAGCCGTTTTGGAACTTTTTGATCACACCTGCACTGTTTATGCGACATACCTTTGCCAGTTCATAAAACCGTTAGGTATTTCTCTACACATAGCGATTTTACCACTGCTCTACCTACGCCTTTTGCTTGTTTGGCTTTCTTACAGTCTAGTATGTGATACGAAGCATTAACTGTATGTCAAACCCAGTCCACGTTTGTATTTGTAATCTAAGTAATAATTTGAAAAGAGATAAGTGTAATCAGTTTTAAACATTATCTCTGCTTTTATTTGTTTGTTTATGACATGCATATTAACCTAAAATCAAACCCTAGTCTACCTTAGTGAAAGGCTAACAGTTTAACCACTGCGTCACCATACCCTTTTTTCTTAGTTTGATTCGTTCTAGGCCTTAGAGCTAGAAATCGAGTTAAGATCTCCAGTGAAAGAGGCACATGTGCTCACCACTATAGCACGTAATGTTTAGCTGGTAACATTAGACAACCGAAAATGATTGTATTTCTGTTAGCCAAGCATTTCTGTCATTTACCTACTGTGTGAGCTCTGCCAGCAAGACAGTTTAGTTTAGAACAAGTGTGTGTGAGTGTGTGTATAGATTATTAGCCTTAGGTATTTAAAGCTTGTTGTGTGTAGCGACCATCTTGTCCCAGTAACCACTGAGCAAGTTTTAACAGTCAACCCATAATAACTGCATAGGATAGTTGTGTGTGTGCATTAGCATCATGCACTAGCTTTACCTTACCCTCTATAGGTAGAGCGTTATCCCTTTCCCTTCTGACATTACCAATGACCACATTCACCCACAAGTTTTACACTTAAACCATTGGCTTGTTTTTGATTAAGTTTGGTTCGGTTTGGTTGGGTTTGATTCAACTTGGTTCAGTTTAGTTCAATGTAGTCACCATTTTGGATTTTAGCTATCCTCTTTAACCAATCAATTAAAGATTGTCTACTCTTATTTCTTGAATCGATAAATCAGATTTTGTATACACCATTTGTCATTTATAATCCCATACCTACAACCTATACTCTCTCTGTACTGCAGTTTGATCTGAAAACAAGTTCCAATGGTGAAAGATTTGTCAGTCACCATACATGTAGCCTACAATAATTCTTTCACTACCTAGCTATGTTTCATCACTCACTGTAAACATTTCACATGTCCATATCCGATTATAAGTTTATAAAATCTCAGGTCGATGACCTTGATGTATTGGGTATTTTTGGGTAAATTCATTAGCCATGGGAAAGGGTTGACCATTCTAAGTCCTATGACGCCTCAACATGTTGATATCCGATTATTAGTTTATAAAATCTCAGGTCAATGACCTTGCTGTTTTGAATTTTTGAGGTGAATTCATTGGTCATGGGAAAGGGTTAACCATTCGTAGACCTATGACACCTCACTTGACCCTCTCTACTGATAAGTTTATAAAATCTTAGGTCAATGACCTTGCTGTTTTGGGTATTTTGGGTAAATTCGTTGGTCATGAAAAAGGGTTGGCCATTCTGAGTCTTGTGACACCTCACTTGTCCCTCTCTGATTATTAGTTGATAAAATCTTAGGTTAATGACCTTGCTGTTTTGGGTATTTTGGGTAAATTCGTTGGTCATGGAAAAGGGTTGGCCATTCTGAGTCTTGTGACACTTTACTTGTCCCTCTCTGATTATTAGTTGATAAAATCTTAGGTTAATGACCTTGCTGTTTTGGGTATTTTGGGTAAATTCGTTGGTCATGGAAAAGGGTTGGCCATTCTGAGTCTTGTGACACTTTACTTGTCCCTCTCTGATTATTAGTTGATAAAATCTTAGGTTAATGACCATGCTGTTTTTTTTGGGGTAAATTCATTGGTCATGGAGAGGGATTGGCCATTTTAAGTCCTATGACACTTTTACTTGACCCTCTGTAATTATTAGTTAGCGAGATATTAACGAAAGTGCAGTTAGGCCCTTTTGACAAAAAATGAATAATACATTCTAAAACAGGGCGTCACCCCAAGTCCAACGACCCCTCATACAAGTCCCTAGCTTTCTTAGTTCATAAGATATTAAAAAGCCAATGACCTATTAGTTTTTGGATCTTTGGTTAATTTGTAAAACAAACGTATCTATAAATCATTATTCAAAAAGCCCGCCCTCTTACAAAAAAACCAATTGCGCATTCGTAAAACAAAAAACAAAAATGATAAATCATAGCGGCATTCAGTTGTATGCATGCACTTCATGTGGAACGAGTTTAATTTCATATTGGCATACACACTCCTACATGTTGCACATGGAAAGCGACTTTTACCTAAAAAATATTATTTCACCCCGAGTAGGAGTAGATTTTATTTTTGAGTGGAAATAAGTTATCCATAGGAAAGGGGTTGTCTGCCGGAGTAATTTGACTACTTGTACATGTCTCTAGCCTTATTCCCACTACTGTCAAAACAGGTTGTGACTTGTTAGCTCTTATCGTGCACGTGCACATGTGTACACTTGTGTGTTAGGTCATATTACACATGAACCTGTATTTTCTCACGTATGAACCAAAACAGAATGTGACTTGATTCACAAAGAGGACGGTAATAAGGTCATCTCACACGTGTTCACATGTATTTCGTCACTTTCCTTTCATATCGTTATCCCATTATAGTAGTGGGGGTTAGTGAGCAACGTCAGTTCTACACACACAAATGTAGTTAGGCCCTTTAATATAATTTAAATAAAATCATGAGCCAGTCCATAGGGATCAGTCCAAAGGGACAAGGACTCGTCCACAAGGACTTGTCCACAAGGACTCGTCCACAAGGACCTATCAACAATTACCCATCAACAGGGCCCCGACAGCAGGGGGCTCGTCAACAATAACAGGGGCTCTCACTTCAAGGCCTAACATGCCCCTCTTTGATTATTGGTTTGCAGAACAACGTTACATTCCATATCGGCATTCAAACTCTCACATGTTGCAATTGGAAAGAGAGATTCTCTAAAAAATTCAATTTCACCCTCTAGTAGGGGTAGGTTTTATTTTTGGGGTTGAAATATGTTGTCCATTGGAAAGGGGGTGTCAGCCCGAGTTCAATGACACCTCATTTGTCAAAATCCGATCATAAGTTCGAGAGATATCGGGCTGCCGCCATCTTGTGTGGAGGGTGTGGAGGTGGAGGTCACAGAACTCTCCAAAACACACTACTCCTCTATCAATTCAAAAACGGTGAAACCGAATTGAATGAAATTTTGTACAGAGGTAGCGCTAGTAAAGATCACCTCAGTGTCTTGTTTTATATCGTCGCCATATTGGCGGAAACGTAATGGCGGCCACCCTAATGTTCAAAGCTTAAATCAAATTACGACTTACCTAATCATCCGATCTCTACTAAATTTTGCATCAATATACCTTAATGTGGGAAACGACTTTTATCCAAACTACAAGGTCATCCGCCTAATAGTTTCAGGATGGTGGTTGTATGAATCATGGAAGTAATATAGCCCAACCATTACTTACGATTCAACAAGGCCTCATCTCAACAATTCAGCTTATCGTACATATGGAGGTTTAAACTGTCCTCAAGGAGGTGACCGGTAGGATATTAGCCTATTATAATAGAATATGTAACCGTAGAAGTGACTTAACAGGTCTGATTGACCATGCAATATGGTTGTGGGTCGTACAAAAAATGGCCGCTATTTGTGCTCGTAAATCCATTTATATTCGTAACTGCGTAAGTTTATATCCTTTTAGGAATGTACTGAACAAAATAATATATATTTAGTATCAAATGGTTTATAGAAGCGCCAAGAACGCTAATGAAATCGTTGATTACAACACAAAATATGATACATTCGTACTAAAGAAGTTATTTACATTTTCATCCTGTACGGCATTCGTGGCGTAGTGGATCTAGTATCATAGTGAAGGGTTCCGTGGTTCGAATCCCCGTGGTTTCGGTTATTTTTACTTCGTTTTTTTGTATTAATTGGTTCATAACTACTTACACGTTATAATGTTAAGCATATATTGTGTGTATTTGCAACCGAAAAGAATATATAATATGCTGTACTAATAAAACCACACATTTCAACACTCGACTAGAGCTATTTAAATTCGTTGTCCTTGATCCGCGGTTTGAGTCTATCGTTGTTATTTTTGTTGTTGATTCTTTAGGGGTTTTGCGGCATCATGGTCTTGTAGTCTAGTGTACTTGGGTGTGTGTAGAAGTTGTCTGATAACCTTGTGTCACTGTGAGGTCTGTATACTTACTAGTGTGTGTACTTTTATACGAAGAAGGATTTGGGTAAGAAGATGTTGTTACTGCTGTTACATTTGAGATTCATGGACATCATGGTAATTTAGTCCCGTGTACTTGGGTGAGTGTTGAATTTTGTCTCTTAACCCGTGTTACTGTGATGGCTGTATTAGTGTATGTATATATCATTCAGGTGAGGATTCAATCAATCAACGTATAATATCCATATATAACGTTGTATTTCAACAAGCTACTACAAACAACATTCAAATAAACTCCTTGAAGAGGACAAAGAGTTATAACTAAACCCATGCATTTAGGAGAAATTAGGCTATATGTTCTTTACTGAACATCTTGTTTGTTTATGTATTGATTAAAGGGAAATGTAAATGACTGCAGATTTATAAAAAGAAAATAAGTACATGGGTTACTGTTAGTGCCGACATACAATTTATTATAATTTTTATGGTGTTTTTATTTAATGTCAATTAACGTTAAAGTTTTATTTACAAGTATTGATTGGTTGATTGATTGAGTGATTGGTTATTTTGTTTGCTTTTAGGTGTCGTTATGCGCCATTAACGTAATGAACAGACAGTGAACAAGCATGCATTGTGCCTTAAGGTACTCTGTTCTCTTCTACAACGTTAATAACTTGCAATAAAAAAGTTTTATTATAACACATGGCTTTAGTACCAAATACAACAAGTGAGCAAGTCGGTTTACCACGTGGGTTAAATTTAAAATCAGAACATGATTGTTGGTTAGCATTTGAATCCTGGCCTGTAGGCTTTTTGTCAACACATAAACTTGCAGAAGCCGTTTTTTTTTTTTTACTTGAACCGAGAAGATGTGGTGCGCTGTGTGTTTTGTCGTATTGAACTTTCACACTGGGAAGAAGGGGATGATCCTTTTAGAGAGCATTTGCGATGGTCCTTTCATTGTCCTTACATGCTTGGAAAACAAGTGGGTAACCTACCAGTGTATCCATTTTACCGAACCACAAGGCCATTGGCTATTACTTACGTTGCTGAATCACTAATAAATAATAATAATAATGATGTATTACCAGCCAACGATAGTGTCGATATATGTGGTCCATATGCCATAGACTGTGTTAAATTGGCATGTGCGTTTGAAAAATTGGAGGTTTGCAAGACTAAAGCCCTAGCACACCCGGAGTACAACTGAGTTGAGAAACGTTTAGAATCGTATAACAATGATTGGCCATTAATATTAAAACACCTTGCAACACAGCTAAATAAAGCTGGATTTTTTATACTGATGAAGGGGATAAAACAATCAGTTTTCATTGTGGATTTGCTTTAAAGGATTGGCAAATGACTGATGACCCTTTTGTGGAACACGCTCGTTGGTTACCTATCTGTAGATACATGGTGTTGCTTAAAGGTCAGGAATTTGTGAACACTATTTGTGAACAAAACGTGATTGCAACACAAGACATAAAAGTTCCCTTAGAGCTAGAACACGCACTACAAATACATGAGGCTGAAAAAAATGTGTCTGACCAACAAATACAAAAGTGTGACCAACAATTATGTAAAATTTGTTATCAAGAAGAACTAGGTGTTGTTTTTTTGAATTGTGGACACTTGATAGCCAGTGTCAAGTGTGTATTAGAACTTAACACTTGTGCTATATGCAGAAAAGTAGTATCTGCTATAGTTAGGGCATTTCTTGCATAAATAATATAATTTATTCGCAATGCACAGTGCAAAATACCTATTTGCACAATATTATTAAAGCTGTTTTAGAGTGTAATAGATATGCTTTTCTTTTGCTTTTAGACTAATACAATGAATGTTTTGAATGCTGTGGAACAGGCATGTGGCTTAGGAAAAAAATAGCTCAGCGAATTGCCAACGCATATTCCATTCCGGATTATCAAGATTCAAAAATTGAAAACACCATATGGTGATCATGTACTTTATGTATGCGAACATTTTGAGACATGAGACACGGTTTAATGATATGTCGGAGAGTGTTTTTGATGAAGTGAATAATGCTGTACAACCTGTACACTAAATTTATGAAGGTTTTAAAAACAATAGGTGCACGGTTCGTTTTAATAAATAAACAAGATGTTAAGTAAAGAACATATAGCCTAATTTCTCCTAAATGCATGGGTATTGTTATAACTATTTGTCCTTTTCAAGGAGTATAATTGAATGTTGGTTGTAGTAGCTTGTTGAAATACGACGTGCTATAGGGATATTAAACATGAATATGAGGTGCTCTTTGCTAGTGCTACCTCTGTAAAAAAATTCATTCAATTCGGTTTCACCGTGATTGAATTCATCTGGGGAATGGATTTGCACACATACATGGCCGCTATTTGCAAACTGTTGGGCTGATGACCTTGTAGTCAGTCATAAGATGCTTTCCACAAAAAGGCATGTTGATGCAAAATCCGGTAGAAATCAATTTATTAGGATGGTCGAAATTTTATTTAAGCTTTTAACATTTGGGTGGCCGTCATTCCGTTTCCGTCAAGATGGCGGCGATATAAAACATGACACTGAGGTGCCTTTTGATAGTGCTACATCTGTACCAAATTTCGTTCAATTCGGTTTCACCGTGTTTGAATTGATAGGGGGAAACGATTTGCACACATACTTGGCCGCTATCTGCAAACTATTGGGCTGATGATCTAGCAGTTTGGTCAGAATATGCTTCCCACATAAAGATTTGTTGTTGCAAAATTTGGTAGAGACTAGATTATTAGGTTGGTCGTAATTACATTTTAGCCTTTAACATTTGGGTGGCCGCGATTACGTTTCCGTCAAGATGGCGGTGATATAAAACATGACACTGAGGTGGCCTTTCCTAGTGCTACCTCTGTACCAAATTTCGTTCCATTCGGTTTCACTGTGTTCGAATTAATAGGGGGAATCGATTTTCACACAAAGATGGCCACCATCCGCAAAATATTAGGCTAATGACCTATTAGTTTGGTCAAAGGATGCTCCCTCCATAATGGTATGTTGATGCAAAATTTGGTAGAGATCGGGTGATTAGGTTAATCGTAATTTGATTTAAGCTTTGAATATTTGTGTGGCCGCCATTACGTTTCCGTCAAGATGGCGGCGATATAAAACATGACACTGAGGTGCCCTTTGCTAGTGCTACCTCTGTACCAAATGTCATTCCATTCGGTTTCACCGTGTTCGAATTAATGGGTGTAATCGATTTTGACACAAAGATGGCCGCCATCCGCAAAATATTACGCTAATGACCTATTAGATTTGTCAGATGATGCTCCCTCCATAAAGGTATGTTGTTGCAAAATTTGGCAGAGATCGGATGATTAGGTTAGTCGTAATTTGATTTAAGCTTTGCACATTTGTGTGGCCGCCCTTACGTTTCCGTCAAGATGGCGGCGATATAAGACATGACACTGAGGTGTCCTTTGCTAGTGCTACCTTTGTACCAAATTTCGTTGAATTTGCGCTCACCGTGTTCGAATTGATAGGGGGGGACAGACATTCAGAGTTCACACACTCACACACTCACACACACACACACACACAGACTCTCACACACACATACACACACACAGACAGACACACTTTTTTTCGCCCTGTAGTGATCTCATAAGTCTACTTTCATTTTTTGCAAAAATCGAAAGTAGGCTAAAAACAAATGTGAAATAAGAATGGAAAATATAAGTGTTGACAATAGACTGAAAGAAAAAATATGTGTATAGAATAATAATGTTTTAGTTTTTAGTATTGTCTTAAAAAATATTATCATGAAACCAAAAAACTGTATATAAAGTTTGTAAATAAATGCAAATGATGGTACAATGATGTTTTATTTCATACAAAATTAGAATATTTAACATTGCAGAGTATACATGATTATAATAGATGCACACTGAATACAAATCTTTCTCTGTTTTCGATAGTCTGTTATAGTTTTTAAACACAAGGCTTGTTGTAGATCTCTTTTATAGCATTGTACATTGACTGTTGTTTTCTAAAACTGGGCAAGAAGCAATGGTTTTATAGGCTTAAAACCTTATTGTTATTACTATTTAGTCATTTTGATCCTCTTGCAATACCAACTTTTTTGCATATTAAGGCAGATGACCTAGTTTTTCCACTCCTTAAAACGACAACAAAAACACTACCTCTTGCATAGTTTGTGATGTTGATGGCTCTTGCGACGTGTATGATGGACTAAACATAACTTTTAGAACAAGGGTTAAACGTTGCTCATTAAACAATCCACTATTTTGAGTAGCAATATGGTTTTCTTGGTTTCATGTCGACGGCAACTGCGTTTCATGCAGTACACTACATTGATGATCACTGACACTTAAAACCTCACTATTTTTACTTTTTAGGTCACCACGACAATGTTTGGAACGTTGTTTTGAACAACGCCAAATAACAGTTCCATTTTTATTGGTTCGTTTCACAATAAATGAATATCGTTTATAGTATGCATAAGGCTTACCATACCTAGTCACTGAAACTTTCATGTCAACTGTCAAGCATAGAATGTGCTCTCGTAAAGTTTAATGTGAGTGCAAATATGGATCCAAAGAGTTCAGGTAAAAGTGGAAGCAAATAAGCAAATACATAAGAACCAAGAGTGGGGGGTAAAAGTGGTCGCAAAGTGGTAGACCCATTACACAATAATTTCAGCACGACGAAGCTCTTGTTCAATTTCTTTGATTTCCCAATCGTGACCGGTATGCCCAACTGGTTGTAAAGCATGCAACAACTGTAGCCGCTGGACGAGCTTATTGGGTTTGTGCCAGTATACAAATTTAACAAATTAATATGTAGGTGTAAACGAATGATTAACATTATCATCATCACCATCATTATCATTATCATGATCATCATTATCATTATCATCATGACCATCATCATTATTACTATATAGTCCTTTTTGATTTCTTGCAATACCACTTCATTCGTATCCTGCGTTGATTTTGATAGTGTTGAAGGTTTCTTGGACGTTGACAACTGTCTTAACATGACTTTTTGAGAACATGATAAGTCCTTTTGAACAAACACTGCACTATCTTTAGCCGCAATATCGCTTCCCTGAACTTGCTTTTTAGCATCTTGATAATTATTTGTAAACAGCAACCGTGGTTCGTTTTGAGCGCTACATTGATGAACACTCTCACGTAAACATTTCATTTTTACTTTTCAGATTGCCTCGTCATTTTGTTGACCTCTCTTTTGAGCATCGCCAGAATATTATTCCATTCACATTCTGACGATTATAGTTATAAGAGTAGCCTTGATAGTGTGCACGTTGCCTACCTTTGTTGTTTGTATAAAGTTCCATAGTAACTGACCTGTCAGTACGATGTTTTCACTAATGTACAAAGGTTACAACTGTTTTGCTGATGGAGTGACCTACCATAAGCTTATATATTGGCTTATGTGTTGGCTTTTGTGTTAGCTTTTGTGTTTGCTTTTGTGTTGGCTTTTTGTGTTGGCTTTTGTGTTGGCTTTTGTGTTAGCTTTTTGTGTTGGCTTTTTTGTGTTGGCTTTTGTGTTGGCTTTTGTGTTGGCTTTTTTTGTTGGCTTTTTGTGTTGGCTTTTGTGTTGGCTTTTGTGTTGGCTTTTTGTGATGGTTTTTTGTATTGGCTCTTTGTGTTGGCTTTTGTATTGACTTTTGTATTGGCTTTTGTATTGGCTTATTTGACAAGTTATTTTTGTCAATGTATTTAGTGGATTTTTTTCTTGGTGTTGGAAAGTATTTGAAAGGGAGGGAATATTTAACGACTTAACCTCAGCTCAATTAACCCAACCTATTTTCACCTAACCTAACCTAACCTAACCTAACCTTTCAACTCTCAGATGATAATTAAAAATTCTGTGCTTAGTTGAGTTGGAACCCAAGACCTCAGAGGTAACAAACAATTGTTTTTGTTGCTTATTTTGATGGCTAACCTAACTTTACCTAACCTAACATCACCTAACCTAACCTAAGCTTTCAACTCTCAAATGATAATTAAATTCTGGGCATAGTCGAGTTGGAACACAAGACCTCAAGAGTAAAAACCAATTAATTTTTGGTGGCTTATATTGGTAGCTTATTTTCATGGCTAACCTAACTTTAATCTAACATAACTAGTAAGTGTTCATATCCTCTGTTAGGTGGCATGCTAGTTGTTCAGGTAGTGCTCATATTTACCGCTAGGTAGCGGAAACATACTTTGCCTGTTGCATGTGACTCTTGTGATGTTTGACCGCGTGCAAGACGTGCTTGTATAAGTTCTGTATATAAACTCAATATACAATAAACCACTAAATGTTCAGAACTAACATGTATAGCCAGGTTTAGAGTATACTAGCTGAAATACCCGTGCTTCGCTACGCGTCATAAATACATTAAAATGTGAAGGTGACAGTTAAACCAGGGGATAGGCGAGGTACTGCGCAGAGGGAGATTAAGGATGGAATATTTTGTCCAACTACACCGTTCGGCGTTGACCGTGTTTTATAGCAAAAATTTAGGTTTTATTCGCTAACCGTTGGAGACACCTTTCGGATAGAAAATGTAATTTTAAACCTCGTATATGCCATCAAAATTTTGCTATTTCTTAGCGTTCACTTTTTATTTGAAATGGAAATATGAAAGTTTGGAACCAAAGCGTGTAGTGACGTCACTAAAATGGTCGCCATCTTTAAATAGTGCAAAGTATTGAAATCAAAAGTAGCCTATATGTTAACCAGGTAAATCAGCTACTTCCATGTAAAATTCATGTAAATCGGACCAGTGGTTTTTGCGTGATTGAGTAATACACAGACACATACCGTCTCATTTTTAGCCTCGCTTCGCTCGCGTCATAGTCGTGTCATATTGTTATTCAAGGAAATGCATGTTTAACCCCGTTAACACCCCTTTAGAACCTGAATATCCAAAAATCCCTCCTTAGTAGAATTTTTCGACACACAACAAACATATCCCCTTCTTCTAACTTTAATAGTTTTGGTTGGTCGATGAGAGTGAACATCCAAAAATCCTTCCTTAGTGGACGTTTTTCTTCCAGAATTTCACCCCTCCCCATTGGCCCGTTAAATTGGATTGATGAAAAAATGGTCGAACACCTACTTATTTTAATTAACTTATTAATTCGTTTATTTATATTTAAGCTGATTGAAACTCGGAGAAAATCAAACTCCTCGCCTATGTCGTTTAAGAGATACACGCTCCGTTTGGAATCTTTCAACCCCCACTTTTCATCCCTTTCGCCTCATAATATACACAACATCGAAAAACCATTAGACAGGTGTCAGCTTATTCTTAATGATTAGAATATATGCCAAGTATCACATCCCCAAATGAAACCACTCGTGAGATATTGTTATTCAATGAAATGCACGTTTACCCCCTTGACACCTCTTTAGAACCTGAATATCCAAAACTCTTTCCTTAGTGGACGTTTTCGACATACCACGAACATATCCCCAAAATTTCATGTTTCTAACTTCAATAATTTTGGCTGGGTGATGATGAATGAATGAGTCAGTCAGGACATTTTCTTTCATTTATTTTTCAGAATTTCACCCCTCCCCATGAACCCCCATAAATTGGATTTATGAAAAAAACAAAACGGTCGAACACCTATTTACTTATATAAAGCTGTTTTCCCCCTGAGTTTGATGAGTGAGTAAGTGAGTCAATCAGTTAGGACACTTTCTTTCCTGTTTTTCTCCCGATTTTCACCCCTCCCCATGGGCCCCTTAAATTGGATTTATGAAGAAATGGTCGAACACCTATTTACTTATTTTTTAAGCTGCTTTTTTCCGCTGAATTTCAAAATTATCGCCTATGTTGAATATGAGATACAGTACATGCTCCGTTAAGAATCCTTCAACCCCCAATTTTCTCCCCTTTCACCTCATAATACACACCATATCGATAAACCCTTAGGCGTGTGTCTGCTTATTTTGAATGATTAGTTTATATGCCGAATATCACATCCCCAAATGAAACAACTCGTGAGATATTTTTATTCAACAAAATGCATGTTTATCCTCTTAACACCCCTTCAGAACATGAATATCCAAAAATGCATCCTTAATGGACTTTTTCGATGTACAACGAACATATCCCCAAAATCTCTAGTTTTTAACT
This sequence comes from Meconema thalassinum, assembly GCA_946902985.2. NCBI lineage: Eukaryota > Metazoa > Arthropoda > Insecta > Orthoptera > Tettigoniidae > Meconema > Meconema thalassinum. The sequence goes on from OX336396.1 coordinate 188,472,929, forward strand.
GCAATAGGTTTGTTGGGGGATGATGAGTGAATATCCAAAAATCCTTCCTTAGTGGACTTCTTTCCCCAGAATTTCACCCCTCCCCATGAGCCCCTTAAATTCGATTTTTGAAAAAAAAATCGAACACCTATTTACTACTTTTTCAAGCTGATTTTTCTCCCTGAGATTCATACTTTTTGCCTCTGTCTTTTAAGAGATAATTGCTCCGTAAAAAATCCTTCAACACTCACTTTTCACACATACACCTCATAATATACACCACAACGAAAAACCCTCAGACATGTGCCTTCTTATTTTTAATGATGAGTTTATATGCCGAGTATCCCATCCCAAAGGAAACCAATCGGGAGATATTGTTATTCAATTAAATGCAAGTCTACCCCCTTAACACCCCTTTAGAACCTGAATATCCAAAATTCCTTCCTTAGTGGACGTTTTCGATATACAACGAACATATCCCCAAAATGTCATGTTTCTAACTTCAATAATTTTGGCTGGGCGATGATGAGTGAGTGAGTCAGACAGGACATTTTCTTTCAATTATTTTTCAGAATTTCACCCCTCTCATGAATCACTTAAATTGGATTTATGAAAAAAAAACGGTCGAACACCTATTTACCTATTTTTGAGCTGTTCTTCCCCCCCCCGAGTTTGATGAGTGAGTAAGTTAGGACACCTTCTTTCCTGTTTTCTCCCCCAGAATTTCACCCCTCTCCAAGGGACCCTTAAATTGGATTTACGAAAAAACGGTCGAACACCTATTTACTTATATTTTAAGCTGTTTTTCCCGCCGAATTTCAAATTTCTCGCCTATGTCGTTTAAGAGATACACGCTCCATTAAGAATCCCTCAACCCCCAATTTTCACCCCTTTCACCTCATAATATACACCACATCGATAAGCCCTTAGACATATGTCTGATTATTTTAATGATTAGTTTATATACCGAATATCACATACCCAAAGAAACAACTCAGGAGATATCGTTATTCAATGAAATGCACGTTTACCCCCTTAACACCTCGTTAAAACCGGAATATACATAAATCATTCCTTAGTTGAAGTTTTCGACATACAGCGAACATATTCCCAAAATTTCATGTTTTGACCTTTAATAGTTTTCGCTGGGCGTGATGAGTGAGTGAGTCAGACAGGACATTTTCTTTCAATTATTTTTTACCAGAATTTCACCCCTTCCCATGGGCCCCTTAAATTGGATTGATGAAAAAAAGCTTGAACACCTATTAACTTAATTTAAGCTGTCTTTTTCCCCTGAGGTTGATGAGTGAGTGAGTTAGTCAGTCAGGACACTTTCTCTACTTTTTCCCCCCAGAATTTCACCCCACCCCATTGGCCCCTTAAATTAATTTATGAAAAAACGGTGGAACGCCGATTTACTTAATTTTTAATCTCATTTTTTTCGCTGAGTTTCAAATTTCTCGCCTATGTCGTTTAAGAGATAGGCCTACACGCTTCGTTAGGAATCCTTCAACCCCCTCATTTCACCCCTTTCACGTCATAATAATACACCACATCGAAAAACCCTTAGACATATGTCTGCTATTTTTAATGATTATTTTATATCCCGAGTATCACATCCACAAATGAAACCACACGTGAGATATTGTTATTCAATTAAATGCAGGTTTAACCCCCTTAAGACCCCTTTATAACCTGAATATTCAAAAATCCCCTCTTTGTGTATGGTTTTGACATACAACGAACATATCCCGAAAATGCCATGTTTCCAACCTCAATATTTTTGGCTGGGCGATGATGAATGTGTGAGTGAGTCAGGACATTTTCTTTCAATTTTTTTTTCTTCAGAATTTCACCCCTCCCGATGAACCCCTTGATTTATCAAAAAAAACTGTCGAACGCACATTTACTTATTTTTAAGCAGTTTTTCCCCCTGAGTTTGAAGAGCGAGTGATCAATCGGTTAGGACACTTTCTTTCGTGTTCTTTTCCCCCAGAATTTCACCCCTCCCCATGGGCCCCTTAAATTGGATTTATGAAAAAACGGTCAAACACCTAATTACTTATTTTTATGCTGATTTTATTCCGCTGAGTTTCAAACTCCTCGCCTATGTCGTTTAAGAGATACAGGCTCCATTAGGAATCTTTCAACCCCCACTTTTCACCCCTTTCACCTCATAATATACACCACATCGGAAAACCCTCAGACATATGTCTTCTTATTTTTAATGATGAGTTTATATGCCGAGTATCACATTCCCCAATGAAACCAATCGGGAGATATTGCTATTCAATGAAATGCAGGTCTACCCCCTTAACTCCCCTTTAGAACCTGAATATCCAAAAATCCTTTCTTAGTGGGCGTTTGCGGCCCTTGAGGAATCTGTATACCAAATTTTATTCCAATCCGTTAAGTGGTTTCTGAGATTTCGTTATGAATGTGTGAGTGAGTGAGTGAGTGAGTGGTATTTGACAAATATCTAGTAGATAGTGTCAAGTCTTTGTTATGCTATACGCGGTTGACAGTGCTGTGTGATCAGTTGAGTAACTAACGGGATTTCAAGTAAAGCTCCTCATTTTCTCTACCGGTAGTGCAGAGCGCAATTGGCATCCAGTCGGCCGTGTCACGACTTGAGCTATGTTGCCATGGAAACTATCTGCCTTGCCATTCCTTCATGAGTATATTTTATGAATTTATTAGCCTTTGCTCGAGTGCAAAAGGGCCTAAATCAGAAGAATGAGAATGACTATCAAAAATTCATGTAGCCAGCGGTTCTTTCTGGGTCCTAAACTATGTGTATGCAAAATTTGGTTGAGATTGGTGGAACGGTGTAGATTTGTATACGGAACCAACCCACCCACATACATACATACAGACTTTCACTTTTTATATATAAGATAGGAGACCCTTAGCAAGAAAGGCTGTCTAACCCACCAGTCTACAGCCTTGGCATACGCAGTAAGCACCTGTTGGCAGTAAATCCTCTACCACGTTGTTCATTACATGGCACTTCAACAGGCTAAAATTGGACTAAAATTGGTAAAAATATCATCGTGTGTTAAAGTTTAAACAAAGACCTTGGCTAAAGGCATACGCTGATTTTTTTTTACCAATTTTAGTCCATGATCTAGAGCCTGTTTAAGTGCCATGTAATGAACAACGTGGTAGAGGATTTGCTGCCAACAGGTGCTTACTGCGTATGCCAAGGCTGTAGACTGGTGGGTTAGACAGCCTTTCCTGCTAAGGGTCGCCTATATACCCTAAACCTGGCTATATATGTTAGTTCTGAACATTTAGTGCTTTATTGTATATTGAGTTTATATACAGAACTTATACAAGCACGTCTTGCACGCAGTCAATCTTCACAAGAGTCACATGCAACAGGCAAAGTATGTTTCTGCTACCTAGCGGTAAATATGAGCACTACCTGAACAACTAGCATGTCACCTAGCAGAGGATATGAACACTTACTCGTTAGGTTAGGTAAAGTTAGGTTAGCCATGAAAATAAGCTACCATAATAAGCCACCAAAAATGAATTGGTTTTTACCCTTGAGGTCTTGGGTTCCAACTCCACTATGCCCAGAATTTAATTATAATCTGAGAGTTGAGAGGTTAGGTTAGGTCAGGTGAAGTTAGGTTAGGTAAAGTTAGGTTAGCCATCAAAATAAGCCACCAAACAAAATTGGTTTTTACCTCTGAGGTCTTGGGTTCCAACTCAACTATGCACAGAATTTTTAACTATCATCTGAGAGTTGAACAGTTGGGTTAGGTTAGGTTAGGTTAGGTTAGGTGAAGTTAGGTTAGGTTAGGTTAGGTAAAGTTAGGTTAGGTTAGGTTAAGTGAGCTGAGGTTAAATCGTTAAATATTCCCTCTCTTTCAAACACATTCCAACACCAAGAAAAATCCACTAAATACTTCGACAAAAATTACTTGTCAAATAAGCCAATACAAAAGTCAATACAAAAGCCAACACAAAAGTCAACACAAAAAACAAAACAAAATGCCAACACAAAAGCCAACACAAAAAGCCAACACAAAAGCCAACACAAAAGCCAACACATAAGCAAATATATAAGCTTATGGCAGGTCATTCCATCAGCAAACAAGTTGTAACCTTTGTAGTGTAAACATCGTACTGACAGGTCAGTAACTACTAAGGAACTTTCTACAACCAACAAAGGTAGGCAACGTGCACTCTATCAAGACTACTCTTATAACTATAATCGTCAGAATGTGAATGGAATAATATTCAGGCGATGCTCAAAATATTGGTCAACAAAATGTCGAGGCAATCTGAAAAGTAACAAGTAGTTCCGTGAAGAACTATACAGCCTATTTTCATATATCCTACTTATGTTAATTGCCACTGTCAACATACACAATTTCTGTTTGATTGCTGTAATAGATTCGTAGATATTGAGAACCGACTAAATAATTCGGATGGTCGTCATGTTGGATTTTATATATGTAGGTCCTAGAGTTATGTACTGTTACATGCATATTATTGTGAACGTGTATTATTCAAATTTCAATCGCATATATGGGACACAAGAAAAAACAAGGAGATTTTAAAATTTTGCACAGCTGCCATCTTGAGGTTATGGAAACAATTGAAATAAATTAGATGCCAGTGGATTAACATTCGTATAAGGATTTACTGTACCAAGTTACACTGCATGCGGATGGTTAAATTGCGAGAAAAGTCCATGTGAATATTTATAATTCGAGTCACCGCCATGTTGGATTTGTGATCACCAGGTTATTTAAAGCCCTATAGGTGAACTTAAGTTCTTAGCCCCTATGAACATTAAAAAATGCAGTTTGATTGCTAAAATAGATTCGTAGATATTCAATATCGTCTAAATACTTCGGATGGTCGCCATGTTTGATTGTTAAATGTATAGGCCATAGAGTCATGTACCATTAAAGGAAAATTATTGCGTAGGTTCATTATTCAAACTTTCACTTCGATCGCATGACTACATCACAAGAAATAAAAACTTAATTTTAAAATTCGCACTGCCGCCATCTTGAGGTTATGTAAACAATTGAACTTAATTAGATACCAGTGGATTACAATGTGTATAAATATTTTCTGTACCAGGTTTCAGTGCGCTTGGAACATTAAATCGCGAGAAAGGTCTATTTAAAATTTTCAAATTCGCTTGGCCGCCATGTTCATTTTGTAGTTAACCGGTTTTTGAAAGTCTTATAGATGGACATCCAGTAGTGCCCTTTATCTCCGTACAAAATTTTAGGGAGATACCGCTAATAGTTTCAGAGATATAGAATGCCGGTAAAATATTTCGCACATCCGCCATCTTGTGATTATGTGAACAATTGAACGAAGTTAGATGTCGGTGCATTACAATGTATATAAACATATTCTGTACCAAGTTTCATTGCGTTTGGTTGGTCAAATCGCGAGAAACGTCTATTTAAAAGTCGCAAATTCGCTTGGCCTCCATGTTGGTTTTGTAGTTACCAGGTTTTCAAAGGTAATATAAGTGAACTTATAGTAGTTTCCTCTATCACATTAGAAAATGTCAGGGTAATATCGGTAATAGTTTCGGAGATATTGAATGCTGGTGAAATATTTCGCACAGCCGCCATGTTGGATTGGTGAGTCGTAACAAAATTTGAAGGGCACGGTCGAGGTCGCCGGGAATAGTGCTATGAACTTTCCGAGTTTCATTGAAATCGCTCCTGCCGTTTAGATTTTATTAGGGGGGGACACACACACGAATCACACACACACACACACACACACACACACACGCACACACACACGGACAAAAGGTGATCTCATAAGCCTATTTTTTCAAAATTGAAAATAGGCTAAAAATGGAAAGGTTTTAAGTGTAAGTGTTCATCAATGTAGTGCTCCAAACGAACCACGGTTGCTGTTTACAAACAATTATCAAAATGCTAATAAGTAAGTTCATGGAAACGATATTGCGGCTAAAGATAGTGCAGTGTTTGTTCAAAAGGGTTTATCATGTCCTCAAAAAGTCATGTTAAGGCAGTTGTCAACGTCCAAGAAACCTTCAACACTATCAAAATCAACACAGAATACAAATGAAGTGGTATTGCAAGAATATCAAAAAGGACTATATAGTAATAGTGATGATGGTCATGATGATGATGATAATGATAATGATGATCATGATAATGATAATGATGGTGATGATGATGGTAATGTTAATCATTCGTTTACACCTAAATATTAATTTGTTAAATTCGTATATTGGCACAATCCCAATAAGCTCGTCCAGCTGCTACAGTTGTTGCATGCTTTACAACAATTTGGGCATACCTGTTACGATTGGGAAATCAAAGGAATTGAACAAGAGCTTCGTCGTGCTGAAACTATTGTGTAATGGGTCTACCACTTTGCGATCACGTTTACCCCCACTCTTGGTTCTTATATATTTGCTTATTTGCTTCCACTTTTACCTGAACTCTTTGGATCCATATTTGCTCTCACATTAAACTATAATTCTTATTACCAAGTTGACTTTACAAGAGCTTAGTCTATGCTTGACAGTTGACACGGAAGTATCAGTGACTAGGTATGGTAAGCCTTATGCATACTATAAAGGATATTCATATATTGTGAAACGAACCAATAAAAAGGAAATTGTTATCTGGCGTTGTTCAAATCAACGTTCCAAACATTGTCGTGGTGACCTAAAAAGTAAAAACAAGATGTTCAGCAAAGAACATATAGCCTACTTTCCCCTAAATGTATGGGTATATTTATAACTCTTTGTCCTCATCCCTAAAACCACCTCTACCACCATGTAGTGTTTGTTTTCTTTTATATTGATAATTAGCCAGTAAGTGTCAAAATCAATATTATATACTTTATGATGATTGAATAACAAAATTACTAACTTTTTGTAATGCATTCACGTCCGTTAATCTCTATATTAAGCCAGCCTGCAAACTTAAGGATCTATCGTTTTGGGTACCTTCCCCTTAAAAAATCCGCGCCAATCACAGTAGGTTGATGCTGCGACCTAGCAGTGAATTCATATTTATCTAGTACGCCTCTGGGTGTTGAACGAGTAGGCAGTTTAAAGTAGCCAGGAGGGAGGCGATCCAACTGGCAGTGTTTAATGATAGAGCGTACAGTCACTCGTCCTGCTAGAAGGACCTTCCGGAAGTACTTTTGTACACAGCGGTGCGTCCTTCCAGCAGGACTTTGGACCCTTATGGCAAATGTTTGAACTGGCCTTCCAGCAGGACGCGTCCTTCCGGCAGTACTTTGGGTTATCAGAGCGTAATAATATTGCAGTTCTGGTACTGGGCAAACAATACAAGTCTGTAAATATTCTAAAATATTCAATATGACTCATATTGACTGATACAATAACTGTCTCTTAACAACATATTGACTCTAAAATATATAAACGTATAAAGTATAAACGTGTTTTCTTATAGTACAGAGACTAAATAAATGTATGAGCGACGGCGCGTCCATCACTCGAGAATAAATAAATTAAAAAAAAGCCTAGTTGTGTTTTTGTCAATATCCCACTGCACAGTTGCACAACTACACGTAATTTAAACTACAGTACCATGACATTTACTGATATCATAATTACTAGCAAATAACGAGCGACTCCATGCATCTCCGCTGTTTGGAGCATCGAAATAGGTAGCAAAAACATAAACACAGTCACCATTACGTATAATCGCCGCCATTACTGAACGGTCAGAGCTACCAACTTCAGACTTGCATGCGCTGATTCGTTACATTTCCCTCTATATAATGGAAAAAAGAACGGTCCTGCCAGCAGGACGCTTCGTCCTCATATAAGCAATTGAATTACGTACTCAAATGAGGACCTAACTTCCTGCCGGCAGTGCCTTGTACGTTCTATCATTAAAGGTAATCGGAGCGCGATCGTGGCTAATAGTCGAACTACCAGTATTACAAAATTGCCATACTTTAGGAGGTCAGGTATTGACACAGCGGTATATTTGGAACAATACTACCCACATAACCCACAAGAGGACAGCACCGTACAGAGACATTAAGAAGGCTGTGGTTGATAACGACGTGTATCTAATTCTTCTATTCTCCTTTTCGTAATGTCTTCTGTTTATGTGCAATGCTGGGACTGTGATTTTATTAATAAACGAGTGTATACATTAGCCTCCCCTTTGAGCTAAATGACATTTTATTCAGTATCTGTGAAAAGAGCTTGTGCACATCATTTGTAAAAGAATTCAAGAAAAAAAAAAGTCAACTGTAGCAGTATTCGATCCCCAGTCAACTGCGTGACAGGCTAACACGCTAGCCCAGAGCTAAACATATCCGTAACATCATGGCGATCTTAACTGATATATTAGATTCAACCTGTTGGCAAATAATGACTTGAAATAAACTATTTCTTCACTGCAGTACATCTTCATTATAGATCATTTCATACAAAGTTTATATTATTGTATCAGTATGGTATATCGCATACAACATACTAAAACTACTGAAATATAAGACAGGCTCATGAGGACAGCTGCCATCTTGTCGTGTGGCAGATACAGCTCAGCTCTTTTAAGCCATTCATACAGAATAATATTATAATATTAAATTATAATAAATAACGGATCACGACCTTCAGGATAGCTTAAACCACCCTAGGCTTGATAATCTGAATTGGTGGGTCTTAAGCTATTGATTATAATGGTTGCATAATTCACACGGCCACCATCCTGAAATGGCAAGGCCGATGACCTTGACGTTTGGGTGAAAGACGCATCCTATAAAAAGGTATGTTGTCACCAAATTTGGTAGAGATCGGATGATTAGTTTAGCCGTAATTTGAGTTTACGTTTTGAACGTTTGAGTGGCCGCCATTCAGTTTTGGTAAAGATGGCGGCGATATAAAGTATGGCACTGAGGTGCCCTATGCTAGAGCTACCTCTGTACCAAATTTCGTTCAATTCGGTTTCACCGTGTTCGAATTGATAGGGGGGGACAGACATTCAGAGTACACTCACTCACTCACTCACACACACACACACAGACTCACACACACACATACATACAGACAGACACACAATTTTTCACCCTGTGTTGATCTCATAAGTCTACTTTCATTTTTTGCAAAAATCGAAAGTAGGCTAATAGGGAGGTTTGAATTGTCAGTGATCACCAATGTAATGTACTGCATGAAACTCAGTTGCTGTCGACAAAAAATCAAGAAAGCTATATTGCACTCAAAATAGTGGATTGTTTAATGAACAACGTTTAACCCCTGTTCTAAAAGTTAGGTTTAAACCATCTTACACGTCGCAAGAGCCATCAACATCACAAACTATGCAAGAGGTAGTGCTTTTGTTGTCGTTTTAAGGCGTGTAATAACTAGGTCATCTGCCTTCATATGCAAAAATGGTAGTATTGCAAGAGGATCAAAATGACTAAATAGTAATAACAATAAGGTTTTAAGCCTATAAAACCATTGTTTCTTGCCCAGTTTTAGAAAACAACCGTCAATGAACAATACTATAAAAAAGATCTACAAAAAGCCTCGAGTTTAAAAACTAGAACAGGCTATCGAAAACAGAGAAAGAGTTGTATTCAGTGTGCATCTATTGTCATATTCATGTATACTCTGCAATGTTAAATGTTCTAATTTTGTATAAAATAAAACAACATTGTACCATCATTTGCATTTACTTACAAACTTTATATACATTTTTTTGGTTTCATGATAATATTTTTAAGACAATACTAAAAACTAAAACATTATTATTCTATACACATATTTTTTTTTCAGTCTATTGTCAACACTTATATTTTCCATTCTTATTTCATATTTGTTTTTTAATTATTTAAACGAACCATGCACCTATTGTTTTTAAAACCTTCATAAATTTAGTGTACAGGTTATTCAGCATTATTCACATCATCAAAAACACTCTCCGACATATCATTAAACCGTGTAGGCAGAAATGTCTCAAAGTTTTCGCATACACGAAGTACACGATCACCATATGCTGTTTTTAATTTCCGAATCTTGATAATTGGGAATGGAATATGCGTTGGCAATTCGCTGAGCTTTTATGTTGCTAAGCCACATGCCTGTCCCACAGCATTCAAAACATTCATTGTAGTAGTCTAAAAACAAAAGAAAAGCATATCTATTACACTCTAAAACAGCTTTAATAATATTGTGCAGTTAGGTATTTTGCACTATGCATTGCTATTAAATTATATTATTTACGCAAGAAATGCCCTAACTGTAGCAGATACTACATTTCTGCATATAGCACAAGTGTTAACTTCTAATGCACACTTGACACATGCTAGCAAGTGTCCACAATGCAAAAATACAACACCTAGTTCTTCTTGATAACAAATTTTACATAATTGTTGGTCACACGTTTGTATTTGTTGGTCAGATACATCTCTTTTTTCAGCCTCATATATTTGTAGTGCGTATTCTAGCTCTAAAAGGCATTTTTATGGCTTGTGTTGCAATCATGTTTTGTTCACAAATAGTGTTCACAAATTCCTGACCTTTAAGCAACACCATGTACCTACAGTTATGTAACCAACGAGCGTGTTCCACAAAAGGGTCATCAGTCATATGCCAATCCTTTAAAGCAAATTCACAATGAAAACTGATTGTTTTATCCCCTTCACCAGTATAAAAAAATCCAGCTTCACTTAGCTGTTTTGTAAGGTGTTTTAATATTAATGGCCAAACATTCTAAAAAGATTCTAAACGTTTTTCAACAGGGCTGTACTCTGGGTGTGCTAGTGCTTTAGACTTGCAAACTCCCAATTTTTCAAAAGCACATGCCAATTCAACACTGTCTATGGCATATGGACCACATATATCGACACTACCGTTGGCTGGTAATATATCATTATTATTATTATTTATTTGTGATTCAGCAACGTAAGTAGAAGCCAATGGCCTTGTGGTTCGGTAAAATGGATACACTGGTTGGTTACCCACTTGTTTTCCAAGCATTTAAGGACAATGAAGAGACCATCGCAAATGGTCTCTAAAGGGATCATCCCCTTCTTCCCAGTGTGAAAGTTCAATACGACAAAACACTCAGCGGACCACACCTTCTCGGTTCAAGTAAAAAAAAAAGGCTTCTGCAAGTTTATGTATTGACAAAAAGCCTACAGACAAGGATTCAAATGCTAACCAACAATCATGTTCTGATTTTAAATTTAACCCACGTGGTAAACCGACTTGCTCACTTGTTGTATTTGGTACTAAAGCCATGTGTTATAATAAAACGTTTTCTTATTGCCAGTTATTAACGTTGTACAAGAGCACAGAGTACTTCAAAGCACAATGTATTCCTGCTCACTGTCTGTTCATTATGTTAATGGCGCATAACGACTCCTAAAAGCAAACAAAATAACCAATCACTCAATCAATCAATCAATTAATACTCGTAAATAAAATTTTAACGTTAATTGACATTAATTAAAACACCATAAAAATTATAATAAACTGTATGTCGGCAGTAACAGTAACCTATGTAATTATTTTTTATTAAGCTGCAGTCATTTACAATTCCCTTTAACAAATACATAAACAAAAATAGTAATGCCATGTCATTTTGTTCAGATTAGCATGTTCAAACCTGTGGATATTCGTCGAGTTCATAGGGTACTAAGTTCCTCATTTCTCTACTAGAAATCCCTATAGAGTTCAAGGAGATTAGATATCTAACATCTAACCTCCTTGACTTTCATAGTCAAGGAACAAAGAAATTTGACATGCAAGCTACCTTCTAGGTGTCAAATAACAAGGCTTGAACCCGGCACCCGAGGTCATACGATATTAATATTATTATTAATATTATATTATTATTATTATTATTATTATTATAATTATTATTATAATTATTATTATTATAGGGAACAACATGTCAGTTAAATTTTTTTTTTTTTTTACAAAATCCAATATGGTCTTGTACCGGTTGCCAATACATAGTCATTAATCAAGGAAGCAATCATCGTCTCAGTCATGTACAGGTAATGAATATTTTTTGTCTATGGTTTTTCATTAGTGGTAAAAGGGAATAGAATTTTTAAGATAGACTTACCTGAGTTTTCTATAGTTCTCTGCCTGGAAACAATGGTCGCACTCTACTGCGTCTCGGGTTTTCAGTCACTGCTACGGCGGTACAGCTTTTCTTTCCAAGTTTCTAAAAATAAATAAATAAAATAATCCGCTATAAGTACCAAAATTCAGGTTAATACATGCATTTCATTAAAAAAATATCAAACAAAAATGAAACAAGTTAGTTAAAAAAAATCTCACCTTGACTTGTACTGGCTTGTTGCTGTTTTCTTCTAGTGGGCTCAAAAGTGGAATGATCTCTCTCTCAGACATGACAGCTATACTGGTTATCTGCAAACAAATACATTAAAAAATCATTAATTACCTTATCAGTAACTACAAATTTAAGGTTCATTAGCATGACATTATTAAAATAATCATTCATAGGTACTTACCAAAAAAAAAATGGATTTTTTCTTCCAAAGTTCAGTTCAGAGCTCTACTGTATACGTCCGTTTGCTAAAATGGCAAGTGCATCACTAACGCAATCGTTATCAGTTAGCCTAGCAACAGAAAAAGTAGCATTTTCTCAGCGTTTTGACCTTGAGTGGATGTTGTTTCTCTTTCTCAAATGTTCTCTCGCCTCGCCACATTCCTCGAACGCGATAAGATTCGCGTACCTTACACTAGTTTCATGATTTTAATAAGGAACCAAAATGGCTGCCTCTTATACATTGGTATTACTACTGCCTAAGAACCAACAAGGCGGCTGTTTAAACAGCAGACCTGCTAGCCTCTACCAAGCAAGTAAGCTGTTATCGCACTTCCTGCTGACGTAGACATTTCTGCATTGTCAGCAGCAGCAACAGCTCTCACAATGCCACTCTCTGGCTAGGTACCGTATTCAGTCACCAGCAAGCAGAACTGTGTGTGTGTGTGTTAGTAATGAAAAACGTGTGTGTCTTAAACATTTTACTCTAATAATAATCATTAGCAAGCGGCCATCCTCAATACATGACCATGTTAACCACATACTTTCACCACGTCCAAGTATCATTTGGTCATATCCTACAACTGTCTGCTGTGTCAGAGAGTGGCCTCGCTCATCACCGTTGACTAAAACGTTAAGGATCCCCTTGAGGGTAAAACAATCCGAGCACACATTTTCAAATATTCGCCTTCATCCGTCATAGCAAATATCACAAAACCAACCGTAATAAGCTGCCCCGCCATCCCGTCAAAATAGCAATTCATTTCTTCCGGGCACGGTCACCGAAATAGCCACGAGGGATTTTCAATATATTCGCCTTCATTCATCTGTCATAGGAAAAATATCGGAAAGCGACCCCTCGATCTATCTTTTTGTCGCTCCCCTCGAAATAGGTATTTACTGTATTCACCATGGCCAGTCATAGCCTTGTTCTAACACACATGTCCAGCGGTACCGTCTTTCTCTGTATACGAGCACGTTTCATTAATTAATTTATTTATAATTGAGAATGCAGTTTTTTCCTATAGACTTCACATTTATTTTCATGGTGGAGGGGGTAGGAACCTTTCATTTATGTCAAACAAACTTATTTGTAAACTTGTCAGTTTCCAAAATAAAGGAATTTCAAAATTACACTTTTTTCAAAAAACATAAAAAATAAAAAAGTTTCATTATAAAACATAAAGGTCATGAAGACCATTGGTTTTCACTATGGCACAACGTTCTATCGTGTTTGGTTTGCAACCTATCACCGTACTTTCAAAAACGCAATTTTTCTAATTTTTTTTCAAAAATACCAACACACCTTCAGCAAAAATAGGGACTCAGCTCGAGTCCTACGACACTACATTCGTTAAAATACGACCATCCGTTCGTCAATTATCGCCAATGTTGGCCAGAAAGTTGGCTATCATTTTTTTCCCTCCTACACCCTTGAAACTCATTGTCCACCTAGAGGGCATAGCCACCTTTTATTAACGTCAAACAAACTTTTTTCCAAAATTCACTTTTTCCAAAATCAAGAATTATCATTTTTTTTAATACCAAGACACATTCGTAGCAAAGAGGACGTCATCCCAACGCCAACAACACCTCGTTCATTAAAATCCAATCATGCGTTCGGGGGATATCGGCAAAGTTTATATGAAAGTAGGGGGTGAAGCAGAACTGTCTGTACCACACTACTCTTTTTGTATTTTTAACCAAGGGACTTGAAATTTATTTTGGGGGTAGAAGGGGTAGGGACCATTCATTTACGTCAAATAAACTTTTTTGTAGACTTCCTAGTTTCGAAAATACAGGAATTTCAATATAGGACTGTTTTCAAGAAAAGATTAAAAATAAATAAGTTTTTTTGTAAAAAATAAAGGTCATAAAGACCATTCGTTTGCACTATGGCACAACGTTCTATCATGTTTGGTTTGCAAACTATCGCCTCCTTAAAAAAAACAATTTTTGAAAAATATAGTACGTGGTCCATAGCAAATCGCCCGTCAGTTCGAGTCCAACGAAACCTCAGTTGTTAAAATCCGACCAAGGGTTCGCCAGATATTAATTATTTAACATGAACACCGCCCGAGCAACGCCGGGTGGGTTAGAACCCCCATCACTCCCCTACTCACTTTAGTAATCAATTACAATAACAACCTAATGTAATTGCTCATACGCTTTGTAACCCGCATTGTTTATTATGCACAAAAGTCCACCAGGGATTTCACTTGCTTTTAGAGGTGGTCACGTGGTAACGGTCACAGGACCGATCGCACAATCGCAAACACAGGTATTCCCGATGTGGTGAAAACACTTCGTCTTGCATACCTTGTGGTGGTACCCATGCACAGCCATTGAGGTCACCAGGTGTCGGCTTTGTGAAACTTTTAAATTAAGTTTATAATTTTTGTGTTCTAATCATGCGATCGAAGTGAACATTCGAATAATGGACCTGAGCAATAATATTCATCCAATGGCACATAACTACATATGAAACAACCCAACATGGCGATCATCCGAAATATCTAGATGGTTCTCAATATTTCCAAATCTATTACAGCAATCAAACAGAAATTAAGTATTTTGGTAAAGGTTATCAACATACGTGGAAGTATGGGTCTTTCAATAACCTGAGGAACAAATATCTAACATGGCGGTGGCGCGAAATATAATATTTCTATGGATTTTTTTCGCTATTTAATTATGTGAGTGCAGTGAACGTTAGCACGGCAAATCCTCATACAAGGCGTAATATATTTACGTCTAATTTAATTAAATTTTACGAAAACTTTAAAATGGCTACTGTGTTAATGTTAACAATCACATTCATAGTTCTAGCGTCCTAACAAGCAATAGAAATGTAGGTTGGTATAATGTACCACGATTTTAATATGTATATGTTGGAATATAATTCTATAGTATGTACAGGGTGATATTTTCCACCATGTACAAACTCTAGGGATTGGTCGAGGAGAGGATATGGAACAGAAAAGGTCTAATGAACGTATGTCCGTAAATACATTGTTTGTTTGTTTGTTTGGGACCATTTATACGACCATCCTTTGTTACAGCGACGACGGTCTAATGCGCGCTGTACCATTCAGCCACAGTTACAGTATATGTTGAAAATGGTTTCCATGTGCCTCCACGCATGCGTGTACTTGCCGTAGCATGTTCTGTCTCCAACGTTCACATCGGCCAGGCTGCATCCGAACAGTGTCAAAGGCTGCATGAATACGCTGCTCCTGTGTCTCCACATCTGGAATGGGCTCTGCATACACGATACTTTTGAGAATGCCCCATAACCAGAAATCTCACGGGTTGAGTTCTAGACCTCCTCGTCCCATCTCTCGTCCAGGGAAGACACGATTGATAAGCGTCTGGAAGTTAACGGCGAAGTGGGATGGAACGCCAATATGTAGAAGCCACATAACCCTGCGAATCATCAATAGAACTGTTCCCGGATATCTGGTTGATCCACCAAAATTCCGCCGCTGGAAAAATAAAGGTTTGTAGCAGCTTGAAGTCCAGGCTAAAAAACAACACAGTGCTACTTGGCGAATACACTCAGAATAAGCTACAGGGTTTTGCCAAACAGAATGTGCTATAGAAACAAACTATACAACAATATTGTTCTCAAACTACTCAGGAAGGACGGGAATCCATGAAAATCTCGGGCGTAAGGATGCGGATAAGATCCCATGGAAAACTTCCACCCTATAGCACTTTCCATTACCATTTAACTACAAAGACAATGCCAGATTTCTATAAATAAATCAGGGAATAGTAGAAACTTGCCTGTCATATTTATTAACATTAAATATGCACGCCTCCTAACTCTCGCATTTATAGTATGCGTAACTCACGTTAAAAATGACCAAATGTCATTATTCAGTTTCATTACAACTTTGTTTATTCTAGAGACTATCAAATATGTTCACATTGGTTTTCATAAGCTCAAATAAAAATTATTAACATTCGTGGCAACAACTGCTGTGGCCTAGGTAACGGGAGTTTAACAACAAAAATAAATTAATGTTATTAAGCTTTAAAGAACTATACCAAAAATAAAATTAATTTACCCCTGACGACGACCTGCGTCATTACAGAACTATTCGTTACTCTATACAATTTATCTCCCGTTACCTATCACTTAAATTCTTCTCATAGAAGAATACAAATCTCTATTAAAATTAAATTAAGTTACAACACGCATAAATATGACTATAAACTCTTCATAAATCCTAAAAATAATTTATATACAACACAAATATCGGCGATGTAGTTTAACGACTACTCAAGTTAAAAATACACTATTTACATTGGGCAAACTGCCTTCGTCACATTCAAAATAGACATAAATCGTCTTCCTATTTCTTCGCTTAAATTCTTATAGAATTTCAGAACAAATCTTTCACCATACTATGTCTTATTCGGGAAAGTATTTCAATTCGGGATTCTATAACCCGTACAATTAAGTAAAGACATAGTTCATAGACATCCTAAAACTGGCCTCTAATCAAAAAATAAAAATCTTATATATAAAAGTGAAAGTCTGTATGTATGTATGTGGGTGGGTTGGTTCCGTATACAAATCTACACCGTTTCACCAATCTCAACCAAATTTTGCATACACATAGTTTAGGACCGAGAAGGAACCACTGGCTACATGAATTTTCGATAGTCTTTCTCATTCTTCTGATTTAGGCCCTTTTGCACTCAAGCACAGGCTAATCTATATATATAAAAGAAAGTCGTGTTAGTTACACTATTTATAACTTAAGAACGGCTGAACCGATTTGGCTGAAAATTGGTGTGGAGGTAGCTTAGAACCAGGAGACGGACATAGGATACTTTTTTTTTATCCCGTGACGTGACATAAAACGTCAAAGAGAATACAACGTAACCTAACGCAAATGATAGCTAAAATAAACTCATGAAGGAAAGGCAAGGCAAGTCGTTTCCAGGCAACAGTCGCTCTTGACGAGTCACGGCCGACTGGATGCGTGATGCGCTCTCCACTACCGGTATAGAAAATGAGGCTCTTAACATGAAATCCCCAGTTTCTTTGCGATCTGTCAAAGCGATCCGTTTGCACGAACTTTGCTTTACTCGGAGATGCCACGTTATTGCACTTGGAATGCTTCATCGAAGAATTTTCAACGACGGAAGCAAGGCGATGCTGTTCCTGGTTATCCGGATGTGCGTTCTACTGATGCTCTTGGTCGTATGTATACAGTTCATCCAAAGCATGATGAATGCTTCTATTTGCGGTTGTTGCTTGTAAATGTGCGTGGGCCAACGTCATTTGAGACACTACGGACTGTTAATGGTATAATATTCCCAACATATCGTGCTGCATGTGAAGAACTCAATTTACTAGAAAACGATACCCATTGGGATACGACAATCGTTGAAGCCATTATCTCTGCATCTCCAAGTCAGATACTCACATTATTTGCTATCATCATTTCGACATGCTTTCCATCGAACCCATCTAACCTGTGTCACAAATACCAGGATAATATGTCAGAAGATATTTTACATCAAATTCGTGTCAGTTCCAGAAATCACGATCTTGAGATGAATGAGGAGATACATAATCGGGCTTTACTCTTGATCAAAGACATGTGTTACCTCATGAGCGGTAGTTTATTAGTCACGTTAAGAATGCCAGCGCCAAATCGTGAAATGAATTACGCATTTAATCAAGAATTGGAACAGGAACGTGAATATGATCACCAGAAATTAGATTTCGTATTTCAAACGAATGTACCCTAGTTGAATCCCCAACAAAAGGAAGTTTATGATACATTAATGAAGGCAACTGATGATGGAAATGGTGGTTTATATTTCCTGGATGACCCTGGTGGAACTGGTAAAACATTCCTCATATCAGTAGCTTTAGCCACTATTCGTGCGAAATCCAACATTGCGGTTGCAGTTGCTTCTTCTGGAATAGCAGCCACATTGTTAGAAGGATGTCGTACGGCTCATTTAACATTAAAATTGCTGTTAAAACGTCAAACTATTGAAGAACCAATATGTAATATTGAAAAAAAAATCAGTAATGGCCAAAGTTTTATCAGCATCGAAAATCATCATCTGGGACGAATGCACAATGGTGCATAAACGTGCATTAGAAGCACTTAACCGAACATTGAAAGATCTACGCAATGACTCCAGATGTTTTAGAGGAGCATTGACTTTACTGTCTGGCGATTTCCGCCCAACACTTCCAGTAATTCCAAGATCAACGGCTGCCGACGAAATAAACGCTTGCCTCAAATCATCGAATCTATGGCGCTATGTGAAGAAACTTCAGCTGACAACAAACATGAGAGTTGCATTGCTTAATAATACATCTGCTGAAGATTTCTCTGAGCAATTGCTGACTATCGGTAATGGTCGAGTACCTGTCGACGAATCGAGCGGATTGATTTCATTTCCTCATAATTTCTGTAACTTTGCCTCATCGAAAGACGAACTTATCAACAATGTATTCCCGAACATCATTACTAATTACATAAATAATGAATGGTTGAGTGAGCGAGCAATTTTAGCGGCTAAGAATAAAGATGTGGATGACCTAAACTACATAATTCAGAATGAGATCACTGGAACAATGCATTCATTCAAATCTATTGACTGTGTAACAAATGAAGATGAAGCCCCAACTATCCAATTGAATTTTTAAACTCCTTGGATGTGCCTGGCTTAACACCGCACAATTTACGCCTAAAGGTTGGCTCCGTAGTAATCATGCTTCGAAACATAAACCAACATAAACTGTGCAACGGTACGCGTTTGGCGGTAAGTAAATTGATGAACAATGTGACTTACGCGACGATACTTAAAGGAAAATTCGAAGGTGAGGAAGTTCTCATTCCGAGGATCCCGATGATTCCAACCGATATGCCGTTTAAGTTTAAAGACTTCAATTTTCGATCCGTTTTGCATTCGCCATGACCATTAACACATCACAAGGCCAATCCTTGAAAGATTGTGGTTTCAATCTGGAATATCCAAGTTTTTCCCATGGTCAATTATATGTGGCATGTTCACGGGTCGGAAGTCCATCTGCGTTGTTTGTTCTTGCGACTGGTAATAAAACAAACAAGATGTTCAGTAAAGAACATATAGCCTACTTTCTCCTAAATGCATGGGTATTGTTATAACTCTTTGTCCTTTTCAAGGAGTATAATTGAATGTTGGTTGTAGTAGCTTGTTGAAATACAACGTGCTATAGGGATATTAAACATGAATATGAGGTGCCCTTTGCTTGTGCTACCTCTGTACCAAATTTCATTCAATTCGGTTTCACCGTGTTTGAATTGATAGGGGGAATCGATTTGCACACATACTTGGCCACCATCTGCAAACTATTGGGCTGATGTTCTTGCAGTTTGGTCTGAATATGTTTCCAACATTAAGATATGGTGTTGCAAAATTTGGTAGAGACTAGATTATTAGGTTGGTCGTAATTACATTTTAGCTTTTAACATTTGGGTGGCCGCGATTACGTTTCCGTCAAGATAGCGGTGATATAAAACATGACACTGAGGTGCCCTTTGCTAGTGCTACCTCTGTACCAAATTTCGTTCATTCGGTACCACCGTGTTCGAATTAATAGGGGGAATCAATTTTGACATAAAGATGGCCACCATCCGCAAACTATTAGGCTAATGGCCTATTAGATTGGTCAAAGGATGCTCCCTCCATAAAGGTATGTTGTTGCAAAGTTTGGTAGAGATCGGATGGTTATGTTAGTCGTTATTTGATTTAAGCTTTAAACATTTGTGTGGCCGCCATTACGTTTCTGTCAAGATGGTGGCGATATAAATCATGACCCTGAGATGCCCTTTGCTAGTGCTACCTCTGTACCAAATTTCGTTCCATTCGGTTCCACCGTGTTCGAATTAATAGGGGGATCAATGTTGACATAAAGATGGCCACCACCCGCAAGCTATTAGGCTAATAACCTATTAGATTGGTCAAAGGGTGCTCCCTCCATAAAGGAATGTTGTTGCAAAGTTTGGTAGAGATCGGATGGTTATGTTAGTCGTAATTTAACTTAAGCTTTGAACATTTGTGTGGCCGCCATTACGTTTCTGTCAAGATGGCGGCGATATAAAACATGACACTGAGGTGCCCTTTGCTAGTGCTACCTCTGTACCAAATTTCTTTCATTCGGTTCCACCGTGTTCGAATTAATAGGGGGAATCAATTTTGACATAAATATGGCCGCCATCCGCAAACTATTAGGCTAATAACCTAGTAGATTGGTGAAAGGATGCTCCCTCCATAAAGGTATGCTGTTGCAAAATTTGGTAGAGATCGGATGATTAGGTTAGTCGTAATTTGATTTAAGCTTTGAACATTTGTGTGGCTGCCATTACGTTTCCGTCAAGATGGCGGCGATATAAAACATGACACTGAGGTGTCCTTTGCTAGTGCTACCTTTGTACCAAATTTCGTTCAATTCGCATTCACCGTGTTCGAATTGATAGGGGGAGGGGGACAGACATTCAGAGTACACACACTCACACACACACACACACACAGACACACACCCACACAGACTCACACACACACATACACTCACACAGACAGACACACTTTTTTCGCCCTGTGTTGATCTCATAAGTCTACTTTCATTTTTTGCAAAAATCGAAAGTAGGCTAAAAATGTCGTATATCACAAGCTACTTAACTGAAGAGTGCAACCTATGCACCAAAATACATGAACAATAAAGAACCATTAATATACTTAATTTTTATTTGTATTTCCTAATAAAAAATTGAACTTAATAAAATCGAAAATCTGCTTATTTACTGCCTCTAAGGCGGAACAGAGTTCGCCGGGTCAACTAGTCAAATCATAAAATATACTCACGAAGGAATGGCAAGGCAGATAGTTTCCACGGCAACATAGCTCAAGTCGAGACACGGCCGAATGGATCCGAGTTGCGCTCTGCATTACCGGTATAGAAAATGAGGATCTATACATGAAATTCCGTTAGTTACTCAACTGCTCACACAGCACTGTCAACTATCTATTAGATATTATTTGTCAAATACCACTCACGCACTCACTCACTCACTCACTCACACATTCATCACAAAATCTCAGAAACCAATCAACGGATTGGAATGAAATTTGGTATGCAGCTTCCCCAAGAGCCGCAAACGCCCACTAAGAAAGGATTTTTGGATATTCAGGTTGTAAAGGGGTGTTAAGGGGGTAGACCTGCATTTCATTGAATAGCAATATCTCCCGATTGGTTTCATTGGGGGATGTGATACTCGGCATATAAACTCATCATTAAAAATAAGAAGAAACGTGTCTGAGGGTTTTTCGATGTGGTATATATTATGAGGTGAAAGGGGTGAAAAGTGAGGGTTGAAAGATTCCTAACGGAGCCAGTATCTCTTAAACGGCAAGGCGAGGAGTTTGAAACTCAGCGGAAGAACATCAGCATAAAAAATAAGTAAATAGGTGTTTGACCGTTTTTTTTTCTTTCAGAAATCCAATTTAAGGGGCCAATGGGGAGTGGTGAAATTCTGGGTAAAAAACAGGAAAGAAAGTGTCCTAACCGATTGACTCACTCGCTCTTCAAACTCGGGGGGAAAAACTGCTTAAAAATAAGTATATATGTGTTCGACAGTTTTTTTGATAAATCAAACTTAAGGGTTTCATCGGGAGGGGTGAAATTCTGAAGAAATAAAAAAACAGAAAGAAAATGTCCTGACTCACTCACTCACTCATCATCGCCCAGCCAACAATATTGATGTTGGAAACATGTCATTTTCGGGATATGTCCGTTGTATGTCAAAACCATACACTAAGGGAGGATTTTTGAATATTCAGGTTCTAAAGGGGTCTTAAGGGGGTTAAACCTGCATTTCATGGAATAACAATATCTCACGAGTGGTTTCATTTGTGGATGTGATGCTCGACATATAAACTAATCATTTAAAATAAGCAGATATATGTCTAAGGGTTTTTCGATGTGGTGTATTATTATGAGGTGAAAGGGGTGAAAATTGGGGGTTGAAGGATCCCTAACGAAGCGTGTAGGCCTATCTCCTAAACGACATGGCGAGAAATTTGAAACTCAGCGAAAAACAAGGTGTTCAGTAAAGAACATATAGCCTACTTTCTCCTAAATGCATGGGTATTGTTTTAACACTTTGTCCTTTTCAAGGAGTATAATTGGATGTTGGTTGTATTGGCTTGTTGAAATACAACGTGCTATAGGGATATTAAACATGAATATGAGGTGCCCTTTGCTAGTGCTAACTCTGTAAAAATATTCATTCAATTCGGTTTCACCGTGTTTGAATTGATCTGGGGAATGGATTTGCACACATACATGGCCGCTATTTGCAAACTATTGGGCTGATGACCTTGTGGTCAGTCATAAGATGCTTTCCACAAAAAGGCATGTTGTTGCAAAATCCGGTAGAGATCAAATTATTAGGATTGTCGAAATTTCATTTAAGCTTTTAACATTTGGGTGGCCGTCATTCCGTTTCCGTCAAGATTGCGGCGATATAAAACATGACACTGAGATGCCTTTTGCTGGTGCTACCTCTGTACCAAATTTCGTTCAATTCGGTTTCACCGTGTTTGAATTGATAGGGGGAATCGATTTGCAAACATACATGGCCACCATCTGCAAACTATTGGGCTGATGATCTAGCAGTTTGGTCAGAATATGCTTCCCACATAAAGATTTGTTGTTGCAAAATTTGGTAGAGACTAGATTATTAGGTTGGTCGTAATTACATTTCAGCCTTTAACATTTGGGTGGCCGCAATTACGTTTCCGTCAAGATGGCGGTGATATAAAACATGACACTGAGGTGGCCTTTTCTAGTGCTACCTCTGTACCAAATTTCGTTCCATTCGGTTTCACCGTGTTCGAATTAATAGGGGGAATCGATTTTCACACAAAGATGGCCGCCATCCACAAACTAATTGGCTAATGACCTACTAGATTTGTCAAAGGATGCTCCCTCCATAAATGTATGTTGTTGCAAAATTTGGTAGAGATCGGATAATTAGGTTAGTCGTAATTTGATTTAAGCTTTGAACATTTGTGTGGCCGCCATTACGTTTCCGTCAAGACGGCGGCGATATAAAACATGACACTGGGGTGCCCTTTCCTAGTACTACCTCTGTACCAAATTTCGTTCCATTCGGTTTCACCGTGTTCGAATTAATAGGGGCAATCTATTTTCACACAAAGATGGCCGCCATCCGCAAACTATTAGGCTGATGACCTATTAGATTGGTCAAAGGAAGCGGCCCCCATAAAGGTATGTTGTTGCAAAATTTGGTAGAGATCGGCTGATTAGGTAAGTCTTAATTTGATTTAAGCTTTGAACATTTGTGTGGCCTCCATTACGTTTCCGTCAAGATGGCGGCGATATAAAACATGTCACTGAGATGTCCTTTGCTAGTCCTACCTTTGTACCAAATTTCGTTCAATTTGCGCTCACCGTGTTCGAATTGATAGGGGGGGACAGACATTCAGAGTACACACACTCACACACACACACACACACAGACTCACACACACACATACACACACACAGACAGACACACTTTTTTTTCGCCCTGTAGTGATCTCATAAGTCTACTTTCATTTTTTGCAAAAATCGAAAGTAGGCTAAAAATCAGCTTAAAAACAAGATATTCAGTAAAGAACATATAGCCTACTTTCTCCTAAATGCATGGGTATTGTTATAACTCTTTATCCTATTTCAAGGAGTATAATTGAATGTTGGTTGTAGTAGCTTGTTGAAATACAACGTGCTATAGGGATATTAAACATGAATATGAGGTGCCCTTTGCTAGTGCTACCTCTGTAAAAAATTTCATTCAATTCGGTTTCACCGTGTTTGAATTGATAGGGGGAATCGATTTGCACACATACATGGCCACCATCTGCAAACTATTGGGCTGATGATCTTGCAGTTTGGTCAGAATATGCTTCACACATAACGATATGATGTTGCAAAATTTGGTAAAGACTAGATTATTAGGTTGGTTTTAATTACATTTTAGCTATTAACATTTGGGTGGCCGCGATTACGTTTCCGTCAAGATGGCGGTGATATAAAACATTACACTGAGGCGCCCTTTGCTAGTGCTACCTCTGTACCAAATTTCGTTCCATTCGGTTTCACCGTGTTCGAATTGATAGGGGGAATCGATTTTCAAACAAAGATGGCCGCCATCCGCAAAATATTAGGCTAATGACCTATTAGTTTGGTCAAAGGATGCTCCCTCCATAAAGGTATGTTGTTGCAAAATTTGGTAGAGATTGGATGATTAGGTTAGTCATAATTTGATTTAAGCTTTGAACATTTGTGTGGCCGCCATTACGTTTCGGTTAAGATGGCGGCGATATAAAACATGACACTGAGGTGCCCTTTGCTAGTACTACCTCTGTACCAAATTTTGTTCCATTCGGTTTCACCGTGTTGGAATTAATAGGGGTAATCGATTTTGACACAAAGATGGCCGCCATCCGCAAACTATTAGGCTGATGACCTATTAGTTTGGTCAAACGATGCTCCCCCCACAAAGGTATGTTGTTGAAAAATTTGGTAGAGGTCGGATGAATAGGTTAGTCGTAATTTGATTTATGCTTTGCACATTCGTGTGACCGCCATTACGATTCCGTCAAGATGGCGGCGATATAAAACCTGACACTGAGGTGCCCTTTGCTAGTGCTACCTCTGTACCAAATTTCGTTCCATTCGGTGTCACCTTGTTTGAATTAATAGGGGGAATGGATTTTGACACAAAGATGGCCGCCATCCGAAAACAATTAGGCTAAAGACTTATTGATTTGGTCAAAGGATGCTTCCTCCATAAAGGTATGTTTTTGTGAAATTTGGTAGAGATCAGATGATTAGGTTAGTCGTTATTTGATTTAAGCTTTGAACATTTGTGTGGCCGCCATTACGTTTCCGTCAAGATGGCGGCAATATAAAACATACACTGAGGTGCCCTTTGCTAGTACTACCTCTGTACCAAATTTCGTTCAATTCGGTTTCACAGTGTTCGAATTAATAGGGGGAATCGATTTTCACACAAAGATGGCCGCCATCCGCAAATTATTAGGCTGATGACCTATTAGTTTGGTCAAACGATGCTCCCCCCCATATAGGTATGTTGTTGCAAAATTTGGTCGAGATCGAATGATTAGGTTAGTCGTAATTTGATTTAAGCTTTGAACATTTGTGTGGCCGCCATTACGTTTCCGTCAAGATGGCGGCGACTTAAAACATGACACTGAGGTGTCCTTTGCCAGTGTTACCTTTGTACCAAATTTCGTTCAATTTGCGTTCAGCGTGTTCGAATTGATAGGGGGGGACAGACATTCAGAGTACACACACTCACACACACACACACACACAGACTCACACACATACACACACACAGACACACACACTTTTTTTCGCCTGTGTTGATCTCATAAGTCTACTTTCATTTTTTGCAAAAATCGAAATTAGGCTAATAAGTAAATCGGTGTTCCACCGTTTTTAGCCTACTTTCGATTTTTGCAAAAAATGAAAGTAGACTTATGAGATCAACACAGGGCGAAAAAAGTGTGTCTGTCTGTGTGTGTGTATGTGTGTGTGTGAGTCTGTGTGTGTGTGAGTCTGTGTGTGTGTGTGTCTGTGTGTGTGTGTGTGTGTGTGTGAGTGTGTGTACTCTGAATGTCTGTCCCCCCCCTATCAATTTGAACACGGTGAATGCGAATTGAACGAAATTTGGTACAAAGGTAGCACTAGCAAAGGACACCTCAGTGTCATGTTTTATATCGCCGCCATCTTGACGGAAACGTAATGGCGGCCACACAAATGTTCAAAGCTTAAATCAAATTACGACTAACCTAATCATCCGATCTCTACCAAATTTTTCAACGACATACCTTTACGGGGGGAGCATCCTTTGACCAAACCAATAGGTCATCAGCGTAATAGTTTGCGGATGGCGGCCATCTTTGTGTGAAATTCGATTCCCCCTATTAATTCGAACACGGTGCAACCGAATGGAACGAAATTTGGTACAGAGGTAGTACTAACAAAAGGCACCTCAGTGTCATGTTTTATATCGCCGCCATCTTGACGGAAACGTAATGGCGGCCACACAAATGTTCAAAGCTTAAATCAAATTACGATTAACCTAATCATCCGATCTCTACCAAATTTTGCAACAACATACCTTTATGGAGGGAGCATCCTTTGACCAATCTAATAGGTCATTCACCTGATAGTTTGCGGATGGCGGCCATCTTTATGTCAAAATTGATTCCCCCTATTAATTCGAACACGGTGGAACCGAATGGAACGAAATTTGGTACAGAGGTAGCACTAGCAAAGGGCACCTCAGTGTCATGTTTTATATCGCCGCCATCTTGACTGAAACGTAATGGCGGCCACACGAATGTTCAAAGCTTAAATCAAATTACGATTAACCTAATCATCCGATCTCTACCAAATTTTGCAACTACATACCTTTATGGAGGGAGCATCCTTTGACCAATCTAATAGGTCATTCACCTAATAGTTTGCGGATGGAGGCCATCTTTATGTCAAAATTGATTCCCCCTATTAATTCGAACACGGTGGAACCGAATGGAACGAAATTTGGTACAGAGGTAGTACTAGCAAAGGGCACCTCAGTGTCATGTTTTATATCGCCGCCATCTAGACTGAAACGTAATGGCGGCCACACGAATGTTCAAAGCTTAAATCAAATTACGATTAGCCTAATCATCCGATCTCTACCAAATTTTGCAACTACATACCTTTATGGAGGGAGCATCCTTTGACCAATCTAATAGGTCATTCGCCTAATAGTTTGCGGATGGCGGCCATCTTTGTGTCAGAATCGATTCCCCCTAATAATTCAAACACGCTGAAACCAAATGGAACGAAATTTGGTATAGAGGTAGCACTAGCAAAGGACACCTCAGTGTCATGTTTTATATCACCGCTATCTTGATGAAAACGTAATCGCGGCCACCCAAATGTTAAAAGCTAAAATGTAATTACGACCAACCTAATAATCTAGTCTCTACCTAATTTTGCAACACCATATCTTTATGTGGGAAACATATTCTGACCAAACTGCAAGAACATCAGCCCAATAGTTTGCAGATGGTGGCCAAGTATGTGTGCAAATCGATTCCCCCTATCAATTCAAACACGGTGAAACCGAATTGAACGAAATTTGGTACAGAGGTAGCACTAGCAAAGGGCACCTCATATTCATGTTTAATATCCCTATAGCAGGTTGTATTTCAACAAGCTCCTACAACCAACATTCAATCATACTCCTTGAAAAGGACAAAGAGTTATAACAATACCCATTCATTTAGGAGAAAGTAGGCTATATGTTCTTTACTGAACATCTTGTTTTTTCATAAATTAATTTAATGAGCCAATGGGGTGGCGTGAAATTCTGGGGGGAAAAAGGAGAGAAAGTGTCCTAACTGACTGCCTAACTCACTCACTCATAAAACTGAGGGGGAAAAAGACAGCCTAAAAAATAACTTAATAGGTGTTCAAGCGTTTTTTCATCAATCCAATTTAAGGGGCCCATGGGAAGGGGTGAGATTCTGGTAAAAATAATTGAACGAAAATGTCCTGTCTGACTCACTCACTCATCACGCCTGGCGAAAACTATTAAAGTTAGAAACATGAAATTTTGGGAATATATTCGCTGTATGTCGAAAACGTCAACTAATGAATGATTTTTGTTATTCGGTTTTTAAGGGTATTAAGGGGTTAAACGTGCTTTTCATTGAAAGAAGATATCTCATGAGTTGTTTCTTTGGGGATGTGATATTCGGTATATATGCTAATCATTAAAATAATCAGACATATGTCTAAGGGTTTATCGATGTGGTGTATATTATGAGGTGAAAGGGGTGAACATTGGGGGTTCATGGATTCTTAACGGAGCGTGTATCCCTTAAACGACATAGGCGAGAAGTTTGAAATTCGGCGGGAAAAAACAGCTTAAAATATAAGTAAATAGGTGTTCGACCGATTTTCATAAATCCAATTTAAGGGGCCCTTGGAGAGGGGTGAAATTCTGGGGTGAAAACAGGAAAGGAAGTGTCCTAACTCACTCACTCATCAATCTCAGGGGGGAAGAACAGCTCAAAAATAAGTAAATAGTTGTTCGACCGTTTTTTTTTCATAAATCCAATTTAAGGGGGTCATGAAAGGGGTGAAATTCTGAAGAATAATTGAAAGAAAATGTCCTGACTTACTCACTAATCATTCCCCAGCCAAAATTATTGAAGTTAGAAACATGGCATTAATGGGCTATGTTCGTTGTATGTCGAAAACGTCCACTAAGGAAGGAATTTTGGATATTCAGGTTCTAAAGGGGTGTTAAGTAGGTAGACTTGCATTTAATTGAATAACAATATCTCCCGATTGGTTTCCTTTGGGATGGGATACTAGGCATACAAACTCATCATTAAGAATAAGAAGACACATGTCTGAGGGTTTTTAGACGTGGTGTCTATTATGAGGTGTATGTGTGAAAAGTGAGTGTTGAAGGATTCTTAACGGAGAAAGTATCTCTTAAAAGGCAGAGGCAAAAAGTAAGAATCTCAGGGAGAAAAATCAGATTGAAAAAGTAGTAAATAGGTGTTCGATCATTTTTTCATAAATCAAATTTAAGGGGCTCATGGGGAGGGATGAAATCTGGGGAAAGAAGTCCACTAAGGAAGGATTTTTGGATATTCAGTCATCATCCCCCAGCAAACCTATTGCAGTTAGAAGCTTGAAATTTTGGGGATATGTTCGTTGTATGACGAAAAAGTTCACGAAGGATGGATTTTTGGATATTCATGTTCTGAAGGGGTGTTAAGGGGGATAAACTTGCATTTCATTGAATAACAATATCTCACGAGTTGTTTCAATTGGGGATGTGATATTCGGCATATAAACTAGCATTCAAAATAATCAGACTTATGTCTAAGGGTTTGACGATATGGTGTATATTATGAGGTGAAAGGGGAGAAAATTGGGGGTTGAAGGATTCTTATCGGGGCTTGTACTGTATCTCTTATTCAACATAGGCGATAAGTTTGAAATTCAGCGGAAAAAGCAGCTTAAATATAAGTAAATAGGTGTTCGACCATTTCTTCATAAATCCAATTTAAGGGGCCCATGGAGAGGAGTGAAATTCGGGGGGAAGAAAAACAGGAAAGAAAGTGTCCTAACTGATTGAATCACTTACTCACTCATCAAACTCAGGGGGAAAACAGCTTTAAATAAGTAAATAGGTGTTCGACCATTTTTTTCATAAATCCAATTTAAGGGGTTCATGGGGAGGGGTGAAATTATCAAAAATAAATGAAAGAAAATGTCCTGACTGACTCACTCACTTATCATCGCCCAGCCAAAATTATTGAAGTTTGAAACATGAAATTATGGGGATAAGTTCGTTGTATGTCGAAAACGTCCAGTAAGGAAAGAGTTTTGGATATTCAGGTTCAAAAGAGGTGATAAGGGGGTAAACGTGCATTTCATTGAAAACAATATCTCATGAGTGGTTTCATTTGGGGATGTGATACTTGGCATATATACTAATCATTAAAAATAAGCTGACACATGCCTAATGGTTTTTCAATGTTGTGGATATTATGAGGTAAAAGGGATGAAAAGTGGGGGTTGAAAGATTCCTAACGGAGCGTGTATCTCTTAAACGACATAGGTGAGGAGTTTGAATTTCTCCGAGTTTCAATCAGCTTAAAAATAAATAAATGAATAAATAATTAAAATAAGTAGGTGTTCGACCGTTTTTTTTCATAAATCCAATTTAAGGCGCCTATGGCGAGGGGTGAAATTCAGGGAAAAAAAAAGTCCACTAAGGAAGGATTTTTGGATGTTCACTCTCATCGACCAATCAAAACTATTAAAGTTAGAAGAAGGGGATATGTTTGTTGTGTGTCGAAAACGTCTACTAAGGAGGGATTTTTGGATATTCAGGTTCTAAAGGGGTGTTAAGGGGGTTAAACCTGCATGTCATTGAATAACAATATGACACGATTACGACGCGAGCGAAGCGAGGCTAGAAATGAGATGGTGTGTGTCTGTGTATTACTCAATCACGCAAGAACCACTGGTCCGACTTGCATGAATTTTACATGGAAGTAGCTGATTTCCCTGGTAAACATATAGGCTACTTTTGATTTTAATACTTTGCACTATTTAAAGATGGCGACCATTTTAGTGACGTCACTACACCATTTGGTTTCAAACTTTCATATTTCAATTTCAAATAAAAAGTGAACGCTAAGAAAAAGCAAACTTTTGATGGCATATACGAGGTTTAAAATTACATTTTCTATCCGAAAGGTATCTCCAACGGATAGCGAGTAAAACCTAAATTTGAGCTATAAAACACGATCAACGCCGAACGGTATAGTTGAACAAAATATTCCATCCTTAATCTCCCTCTGCGCAGCACCTCGCCTATCCCCTGTTTTAACTGTCACCTTCACATTGTAATTTATTTATGACGCGTTGCGAAGCACGGGCACTTCAGCTAGTACTTAATAAAAATAAAATTTTCCAATTCCTTGAATAAGTACTGTAAATTCAATCTCCGATTATAACCATTTAAATAGAACTCAGTTTACTCTCAGTTTCAAAAAAGATCCATTGATCCTCTAATTTCTATCAGATACATCTTCAAATAGGATTCACTGTCCTAATACTTTCAAGGAGTTTCAACTCTATGAGACTATTTCAATAACTTCAAATATTAATAAATACCAACAATACTGTTTCTTCCTAAATCTGTCACTACAGACATTCTTTCAACAATTGACCAATGGCTTCACAATGCTCATTGTCATATTTCCAACAAATACCTCCGTCAATAGCGATGTTTCGCAGTTCCTTTCCAAATAACCTATTCTTCTCAACTAACTTCACGTTGGCAACTTCTATAGCAGTTTCAACATCATACATAAAAATATCAAATAAAAATACTGGTTCTATCGACAAATTAATTCAACAAGTAATACGATAAAATACTTATCTTCCAATAACATTTTATTTCTTTTATAGAACTCACATTTCAAAAAAGCTTCCTATTAGCTGTGATATTTCCTTCAAATCGTTCTTCAAAATCTTATTTCAAAAATACACTGTAATCCTTATTCGTTAACTTCACATTATATTAATTATTAATTCTTGCTTTAGACTACTACATTTCTTATTACCTTCCAAACTCTCATGTTTGTGAATCATGTCACCAAATATTTATAACCAGATCTATCTAATAAGTTATCAGATCGTGACTTGATATAGATCTTCGAAATAACATCTTTAGGGTCGCATTTTCTAAAATAAATTTCTTTATAACATTCTTGGAACAAATTTACATTACTTCCATCGTTATCAAAGAAAGATTTAACACAATTTAGAAACCAATAAAATGTGATCTAAACACACTTAAACTTTTCCATAAAACTATTCTGAGTTAAACGCTAAATTCTCCATTATTGAAATTCGAAGGTCTCAAAATTCAAAGATTACAAATAACAAATCTACATTGTCGAAGTCGACGAAAAATCGAGAATAAACATCCACATGACGTAGCTATGAAAATATAAATTCAAAAAACCTAATAAAGATATTGCAAAAATTTAGAAAACTGGCATTAATATAGCAAGTTGTTGGATATTCTCAACAGTATCTACAATTCTACAAAATGGGATATATCGTTGGTCATGAGAATACCTTATGTTGCGTTACATTTGACTAGAAGTGGGCTTCCTTCGCTGTTTCTCAGAAACGGACTGTTTCTGATAGCTCGAAACTACATGATATCCTGTGGGCCTCTCCTCGATCTCCTTCAGATGTTTCCAGGTTGTCAGGAATGGAATTTGGACTCGAACATCTGCGTGTATCCGTCCTTTCTGCTGGTGTATCTTCTTGTGTGAGATGGGAAACCCTTTCTCTCTTGATGGCATTGGGATCAACCCTAGCTGCCCTCGTTCGTGAAATTCTTCTGTCTCCTCTGCCAAAGTTCGATATATTAATACTCGTCATTGTATTTGGAGAAATGACGTTTGTAGATGTAGTATACTTTAATATGGGAGAGACGAGATGTTTATCTCCCACACGATACTGATATTATGTCATTTCGAATATCCTAGCTGCCATCATAGCTATGTTCCCAAGAACATTTTAGTTCGCCATTACAATCTCTGTAGATTCAGTTATATTCACCTCCCTAAACTTCAGAAGTTTCGACATTATAAAATACGTAGAATATTTAATAAGTTTCAAATATATTATAATTGTGAGGTTTGAAGCCATTTTTCAGTGTTGCCTAAGTAGTCAAAAGTTTGGTGCTTTTCAGTCGATCAACACGAATGTACCCAAATAGAGCTGGGTTATGCCCTGATCCTGATATAAATTACATAAGATTAATAAATACACTAGGATGACCAGTTTCGATCATCAAGCGATCATCATCAGATCCATTACACTTAGGCTATAACATTTATGCTTGAGAATACAGGTGAAAAATATATACAATATGTACAATTATTTAGTTGCAGTGTTGGTATTGCAACAACAGTCGGTGTATGTTAAATGTGGTATATCTAATGTTAGGTAAACTTCTAAAATAGTGATGAAAATCCGGAATTTGTCTGTTAGGGGTGATTATATGGTTTTACAAAATCAACTATGGTTATACTGAAATAATGCAAGCTTATACTTATCGAGTTGTCTCGTTAACTGGAACTTGAAGCAGTTGCGTGTTGCCATAGACACCAGTTGTAGTCGACTAATCCCGAGTGTTCGCTGGGTGGAACTGGTTTTCCCCTTCCTCCCCCCTTTAGTTGCTATGTTCTTCCAGAGGTCAGTGCATTTGTATATTTGTGTGACTTTGCCAAATCTAGATAAAAGTGTATGCTATTGAATGCAGGAGTCTGCAACTACTAAAGACCGTGGAACTATCTTCGCCACGCATGGGCTAAAAGGCCATCGATACTGAGCGGTACACGGTCTATTGAAGACGTCCTGGCACCTTTAATACTGCCGAGCATATCGGCCTAGGTTTATTGCAGAAAAATGTACATAGTACACCTGATCCAATTAACATTTTCCTATAAACACCGCTATTTTCCCCCTTTTTTATCTAGCTAGGCTGTATCGCTAAGTTGTGTCTTGTTTTCGACAGGGTGTGTTTTTAGTAGGGCGAAAAGGGGTGAACTCACCATAAAAGTGTGTTCATTTAGATTGTTGGGATTGTTTTGTTTGGCTAGGTGAATCTCGATTGCTTCTTTTACGTTGAGAGCTCTGCCTTTCGATTCGTGATGAATTATTTTTAGATCAGTCTCGATTTTAGTGAAGCTGAGCCCCGTGTCACCCATATGTTCGCATACGGCTGAATGTGTTCCGTATCTTATCGCATTCCTATGTTCATTATAACGTGTATCTACTCGTCTTCCGCTCTGTCCAATGTAATTAGCTTGACAACCAATGTCTTGGCATGTAATAGAATATACCCCTGACTTTGAATACGGGTCTTGTTTATTTAGATTGCTATTTTGCAGGTGCCTCCCGGTCGTATTATTCGTTGTGAATGCTATTTTATGCCTTGCTTTTTGAATAGATTAAAGTTTTTATATGTGTTCTCATTCACACAGATGAAGCGCGCGAATTTTTTCTCATTAATGTCCGGTTTTGGAATCAGTTTATCTTTATTTTTATGTTTGGCTACAATTTGGTCTATTTTGCTTGGCGGGAAATTGTTTTCCTTTGCTATTTGTTTAATGGTTCTTATTTCCTTATTATAATTGTCTGTTGACATGGGTATGTTTAAAGCTCTGTGCACCATTGAATTGAACCCCGCTAATTTGTGCGTACTGGGGTGATTAGACTGATTGTCGATTGCATACGAGGTTTGTGTGGCCTTTCGGAATATGGAGTATGAAAGCTCGTTGTCCTTACGTTCAATAGTTATGTCGAGATAATTTATTTTTCGATCTGTTTCGGATTCCTTGGTGAATTTTATTGAGTGGTGTAGGCTAATAATGGATTGGAGAATTGTTTCTTCGCTTGTTAATTCAGTATCGTAGATGCAAATTACATCATCTACGTATCTTTTCCATATTACTATTCCCTTTGTTGAAGTCTTTTCTAAAAACTTTTTTTCTAGTGCATTAATGAAGATGTCAGTGATTAATCCGCTTAGTTTAAAAAAACTGTCGAATTCCTAAACAACAACGAAATCAAGGAATTAGCAAAAGACCCCACCAATAAATTCCAAAAACAAATAAAAAGTGTATTAAAATAAACAGAATACATAATGACCAAAGCTGAAAAGTCGAAACTAATAAACATGAACCCGAAAATACCGTCATTGAGGGGACAACCAAAAATACACAAAAATGAGTGCCCAATGAGAACAATAGTCAATTGTAGGAATGCGCCTAATTACAAAATCAGCAAAGAGTTACTAAAAAACTTCAAAAGCCGCCTTTCCAACGACAAAAACAACTCTGTAAAGAACACAACGGAATTAGTAACAGCACTGAACACCCTACAAATGAAACCTAGCATTAGGATTGTATCTTTCGATGTAACTAACATGTACACCAATATTCCTATTAATGATGCAATCAACACTATCGAAAATAACTTAAAATCCAACAATTCGGAAAAAGAAACTGAAGAGATCGTGCGACTACTGAGGGTCGTCCTCGGCCAAAACGCGTTTCAATTCGACAATAAAATGTACACACAAACAGAAGGATTAGCGATGGGTTCACCACTAAGCGGATTAATCGCTGACATCTTCATTAATGCACTAGAAAATAAGTTTTTAGAAAAGACTTCAACAAAGGGAATAGTTATATGGAAAAGATACGTAGATGATGTAATTTGCATCTACGATACTGAATTAACAAGCGAAGAAACAATTCTCCAATCCATTAATAGCCTACACCACTCAATAAAATTCACCAAGGAATCCGAAACAGATCGAAAAATAAATTATCTCGACATAACTATTGAACGTAAGGACAACGAGCTTTCATACTCCATATTCCGAAAAGCCACACAAACCTCGCATGCAATCGACAATCAGTCTAATCACCCCAGTACGCACAAATTAGCGGGGTTCAATTCAATGGTGCACAGAGCTTTAAACATACCCATGTCAACAGACAATTATAATAAAGAAATAAGAACCGTTAAACAAATAGCAAAGACAACAATTTCCCGCCAAGCAAAATGGACCAAATTGTAGCCAAACATAAAAATAAAGATAACATGATTCCAAAACCAGACATTAATGAGAAAAAAATCGCGCGCTTCAACTATGTGAATAAGAACACATATAAAATCACTAATCTATTCAAAAAGCAAGGCATAAAAATAGCATTCACAACGAATAATACGACCCGGAGGCACCTGCAAAATAGCAATCTAAATAAACAAGACCCGTATTCAAAGTCAGGGGTATATTCTATTACATGCCAAGACATTGGTTATCAAGCTAATTACATTGGACAGAGCGGAAGACGAGTAGATACACGTTATAATGAACATAGGAATGCGATAAGATAAGGAACACATTCAGCCGTATGCGAACATATGGGTGACACGGGGCTCAGCTTCACTAAAATCGAGACTGATCTAAAAATAATTCATCACGAATCGAAAGGCAGAGCTCTCGACATAAAAGAAGCAATCGAGATTCACCTAGTCAAACAAAACAATCCCAACAATCTAAATGAACACACTTTTATGGAGAGTTCACCCCTTTTCGCCCTACTAGAAACACACCCTGTCGAAAAAAGACACAACTTAGCGATACAGCCAAGCTAGATAAAAAAGGGGGGAAATAGCGGTGTTTATAGGTAAATGTTAATTTGATCAGGTGTACTATGTACATTTTTCTGCAATAAACCTAGGCCGATATGCGCGGCAGAATTAAAGGTGCCGAGACGTCTTCAATAGACCGTGTACCGCTCAGTATCGATGGCTTTTTAGCCCATGCGTGGCGAAGATAGTTCCACGGTCTTTAGTAGTTGCAGACTCCTGCATTCAATAGCATACACTTTTATCTAGATTTGGCAAAGTCACACAAATATACATGGCACTGACCTCTGGAAGAACATAGCAACTAAAGGGGGAGGAAGAGGAAAACCAGTTCCACCCAGCGAACACTCGGGGTTAGTCGACTACAACTGGTGTCTATGGCAACACGCAACTGCTTCAAGTTCCAGTTAACGAGACAACTCGATAAGTATAAGCTTGCATTATTTCAGTATAACCATAGTTGACTTTGTAAGACCATATAATCACCCCTAACAGACTAATTCCGGATTTTCATCACTATTTTAGAAGTTTATCTAACATTAGATATACCACATTTAACATACACCCACTGTTGCATTACCAACACTGCAACTAATTAATTGTACATATTGTATGTATTTGTCACCTGTATTCTCAATCATAGATGTTATAGCCTAAGTGTAATGGATCTGATGATGATCGCTTGACGATCGAAACTGGTCATCCTAGTGCATTTATTAATCTTATGTAATTTATTTCAGGATCAGGGCATAACCCAGCTCTATTTGGGTACATTCGTGTTGACCGACTGAAAAGCACCAAACTTTTGATATATTTTAATGTCGGCTTAATAATTTTGCACATAACTAAGTGCCATTGTTCTCATTACTATTCTCTAGCAATAGTAATCTTCTTTAGAAGTATAATAATTTCTATTAGCTTTGTTCGTTGGTAGAGTATTTCAGTCAGACGTCCGCTCCTCTCGAAGTCGTAAGTAATAAGAGCCTCGATTACTCTCTCCGATGTTCCTCCCCAACAATAAAATTAGCGTCACCTTTCAGAACATGGCTCTGATTGGTTCCTTATTAGCGATGATTATATAATCCTTACTTAATCATTTAATTAGCCGCAATGTTAATAAATACTTTTTATTTATTATTTAACATCTTCATTGATATTATGAAGTGTTAAAATCTCGCTGTTTAATTAACTATGTTAATTGCTTAATTTGCTCTCTTCTAAGTAAGGTCGCTTCTCATTGGCTGTTCGACACGCGCCAAACTCGAGTCTCCCCTCCTCCGAACCTCTAGTCACACTTCCCTCGCGTGCGTCTTTCGGCTCGACTCAGAAGTCTTCGAGTATCTTCGTGCATCACAGTTCCTTCGTTCTCAAAGAACTGTGCTCCCTAGTGCTAAGTCGCTCACGTGACTCCTAATAATTAGCTCATTGGTCGGCTCGGTTCACTGGCTAACTTGGCAAGATGTATAAACCAGTTTCGTGGCTTCATTCCAGTGTCGCTTTTATTTAACAATGGCAAGTTAGAAAACTTTTGAGAATACGGATATTTTCAAGCTTCTCTATACGAGTACAATCCTCACTCAACTTCCATTGCAAAAGCGTGATACAATGCTTTTGAAATGCATTCTTCAGAGATTAACTGTACCGTATTTCACTCTTCATTCTATCCTTCTAAAATAGCGTTTTAAATTCTTTGCATCGTAATTTCCAATTACTTGATCAACATGAATGTTAACAATCTTATAACAATTATTGTCAACACTCTCTTACGAACGGGCCATAATATGTCTTAGCAAACCTTGGGTATATTTGCTTCGACACATCAGCTTTCGTAGGTCTTTTTATAACCAGTAAATCATCTTTTCTCAGAGGTGTATCATATCGTTTTCCTAGCGTGCGCTTCTCTCGTCGCTCTGCTGCTGCGGCGATCAGATTCTCACGTGCTACCTCTACTCTTCTTTTCCTCGTTGGTAGAGTATCTTTAGGAATTCTTACTCTTTTTGATGCATTCCAGAGAATTACTTCATCATTTCCATAGTAGGTGAAGATTTTCTGCCGTCTATTGCCGTTGTCTATCTGACGTTTTTCTTTCACCAGAGGTATCATGAACATTACCTCTGTTTTCCTGTCTAGTTGTGTTTGATTTCTGTTCGTCCTCTATTGGCCTATTTTCTCTCGCCCCATGGTTTTCCTCTCGCTGACTTCAGACATAGTTCTGATTTTCCTGGTTCCTTCGCTGATGGAAATTCTGGCGATCATAATTGTCATCATTCCAATTTTTATATCGCGAATATTCTTGGTGATTATTATTGCTGTTGTTGTTAATACCCCTCTGGTAATAATTATTCTGGCGATAAGCATTGTTATATTGATAACCCGTTCTTCTATTCTGGGTATTATTACGTGAATATCGTTGATATGGCCTGCTATATTGCTGCCTATGGTTTTGATACTCATTTCTCTGGTTCTGAGTATAGCCATTCCTAATAGGTCCTCCTCCCCTATTATCTATTACATTTTCCCCCGTCTGCTGCATCTCATCGACCATGATAGTGTTTACTTCGCGATGATCCGTTCTCGGATTGCGAAAGCTTGAATTTGATGCGCTAGACGCATAATCGATTTGTCTGAGCAAATCATACATTTCTTGTAGATTGGATATTCTAGATGCTATTATGTTTCTTCTTACATCGGACAGAAATTGTCGCGTTATCGTCTGGATCATTTCTATGTCTGACGGTGGAGGTTGAAAATACTGGAGGCGTGCTAATTGCGTCGCAAAGTAGCTAGCATAGCGAGTGGGATGCGAACTAGCGCACTTTCGTGAGTATGCCTCTGCCCTTAAATTGCGTTGTTCGTCCATCGACCAAAATCGTTTTATGAGGGCATCCGCGAAGTCCTCAAAACACCTAATGTCCATCGAAAATCACAATACCACTGAAGCACAGTAGTGGTTAAATAACGCTCTACTAGTCTTAACTGTCTTTCTTCAGGGACGTTATTTTCAATAAAGTATTCTGAAACGTCATTTACAATTCTATTGGAGTTATACCATCGTTTCCTGGGAATGTACGTGGTTTCTTGTCTATATTGCAGATTATCATGACATCCAGAATACTTGATACCGTATTTTCTTGTGGCATGTTCTCATTAGGCGTCGAAAAACGCACCTGATTATCTCCGACGGGTGGTAAATTTCGCCTCCTCGCTTGAAAAAACTCCTCTTCCAATCTATCTATATATTTTTGCAATCTTTTTCTCTCTTCTCTAAGACTATTTTCTTCTATTCGGTCTGGCAGCGATTCATTGTCATTATTCAGTTCAATAGTCTGACCTTTAATTATATCCTCCAAATTGTAAG
Source organism: Meconema thalassinum (assembly GCA_946902985.2). Lineage (NCBI taxonomy): Eukaryota > Metazoa > Arthropoda > Insecta > Orthoptera > Tettigoniidae > Meconema > Meconema thalassinum. The sequence continues at coordinate 188,512,692 of OX336396.1, forward strand.
AGTCGCTTACTTTAACTTCCTGTAATTTACTTCCGATTAAATCAATTTCGATACTTAAAATGGAGATTTTACTGTCTATCTCTGAATTTACGTGTTCTTTAATCTTACTACCCAGATCTGGTTCTGTAAACTTTGTATTTTCTTAACAAAATCATCTCTAACATTTTCTCTATCCTTATTGATACGGTATTCGGCCATTACAAGTTTCTTAGAAAAATCATCATCAAGACGTTTCACAGTAATGCCTAAGGTTTCAATCAACTCATTTTAAGTTCAACAATGCTTTCATTAACAACACCCTTTATATCAATTTCAATATCAGCCCTTACAAGATCAGCATTCTGATTCACCTGTACCTGTAGCTTAGCCACATTTGTTTCCAACTCATCCAGGTTGGAGTTGATGCCTAGATTTTTAGACTGGAGCTTGAGTAATTAGAGGGTTATATCGTTTTGAAAATCTGTTAGCTTTTTACTGTTATCTTCTGACTGGATTTCTAAAGCTCTCAAATACGTTTGGGTCCTAGCTAAATTATTCTGGGTCTCTGTAGCTCTGGTATCTAGTGTAGCTAAAGTTGCTTGGGAATCCGCTAATGTGTTTTTAGTCTCATTGGAGTTAGTTTACAGGGTTGCTAATTTTGTTTGAGCATTAGCTAATGTTACTTGGGAATTGGCTACAGTTGCTTGTGTTTCAGCTAATCTTGTTTGGGTCTCCGTTGCATTATTCTGGCAATCCCTAGCTAATCTATCTGCGTCAGCTTTAGCCTCTCTCCTAATTTCTTCTGCATTTCTCTTAATTTCACGTTCTACCTTTTTCTGATTCTGATGTGTGACTTGATGTAGGGCTTCCAAGTTTTTGTCTAATTTTCCCTGCGTTTCCCGCAATTTGGCAAACATTGCCCTAATAGCATCCAGGTCTCCTGGCATCTTCATATCTTGAGAAAAAGGGAACAATCACTATGACAACAATCGAGAATATTCGAAACAACTACAATTTATTCCACCACAATAATAATGAAGGAGATTCTATCGTTTACCACTTAACTTACCATAATTTACGAATACCTGACTTCTTTAAATTACAGATTAAAAATCCGAAGTCCCTATATGGCATATTATCATTTGTAGCCAACGGTTTACTAAAATAAAAATCAAACAGCATTCCTAATTTACAATATTAACTTTACATTACTTATGACGTCAAAATAGCCATACGGCCAGTAAATCAAATGAATAAGATCTAGCCATCACCTTCCTGGGGTTAATCCTTGGACTAGCCTTCCTTTCACAACAATACATAGTTAAGAGATCAGGTTAGATTTCTTTCGTCAATCCATTCTCACCTCGATAAACGTTGGTTGACTATTCATTGCAAATTTCTAGTCTTTCTCCGATTATTATCCAACACACTCGTGTAACAATTAAAAATGTTTCACTATCCTAATGATTTCAAGGAGTTTCAACTCCATGAGACTATTTCAATAACTTCAAATATTAATAAATACCAACAATACTGCTTCTTCTTAAATCTGTCACTACATACATTCTTTCAACAATTGAACAATGGCTTCACAATGCTCATTGTCATACTTCTAACAAATACCTCCGTTAATACGGGAATAATAAAGATCTCTCTCTTAGAGATGTTTCTCAGTTCCTTTCCAAATAACATATTCTTCCCAACTAACTTCACGTTAACAACTTATATTGCAGTTTCAACATCATACATAAAAATATCAAATAAAAATACTGGTTCTATCGACAAATTAATTCAACAAGTAATACGATAAAATACTTATCTTCCAATAACATTATATTTCTTTTATAGAAATCACATTTCAGTAAAGCTTCCTATTAGCTGTGATATTTCCTTCAAATCTTTCTTCAAAATCTTTTTCAAAAACAAGATGTTCGGGTAAGAACATATAGCCTACTTCCTCCTAAATGTATGGGTATAGTTATAACTCTCTGTCCTTATCATCTCCTAATTTCTTCCTATTTGAAGTGCAAATTGGCACACAGGATTTGAACAGTGGCGTTCAAACCATAGATTATAATTTACCCCAGCATTTTGCAATTTCATCAGCAAACAATCCAAACACCGACTACTTACAATAATTGAAACTTCGTTGCTCTAATAAGGCCCATCTACAATGCGCAGTCGGCAGTCCGTAGTTGGTAGTCCTCGGTCGGCAGTCGCGATCGACTCCGTGTATACTATAGGCACCATACACAACATGAAGTTGCAGTTGGTAGCTGGCAGTTGGCAGTCGCGAATTTTATCCTTGACTGCCAACTACCCGACTGCAGCAATGTAATAGCCAATCACAGCAGATCAGAAACTGACGTCACGTTGTTGTTCTGTGTCGTATACGAATGATATAGGACTAAGTGAAGTAACTTCGCAACCCGTTAATTTATAGGCTAATCTTAAATACACGGTATAACAAAATAATCCATCTCCAAATCATCCATATTGCAAGTTTTGAGGTTATCAACAACGCCTCTGTGCACAAGGAATAAACGAATGTTACTGTATTATTACTCCTAGCAGTCGTTAAGACTGGGTTCACTAACTGGCCGGTATAGAGCGCTGCTCGAATCTATAGTTTCTGCATAGTACAACTGAAGGCTGGTAGATGTCACTCCGGTGGAGAATGTCGTTTTTTTATATATAATTTCCATTGCAAAAAGCACCATATAACGCTTTATTTTATAACGTCTCAGTACTCAAGAAACAATGAATATAAAAAAAATCAAGCAAAAAAGTTCTACTCTGATAGGATTTGAACCCCGGCCAGCCACATGAGAGACGGGAGCTCTAACCACACAGCCAATCGTACACTCATAACTCACGCGTTATCGATCAAATACATATAACGTACTGTATTAGCAAATAATCACTTGGACTGAAGATTTCTTCACTGGAGTGTATTTCAAACCGAGTTCATTTCATATTAAGTTCATATAATTTTTATCAGTAGGTTATATTGCATGCAACATACTGAAATTAGTAAAATATAGGTCAGAACGAGAGATCAGCTGCCATCTTGTCAAATAGCCGAGACGATTCAGATTTTTAAAGTCACTTCTAGATTATAATATTACAATATAAACTTTTAATTTCGAACGAACCACGTCGCTTAGAACAGATTAAACGATTCTTGGTTCGATGTGCACAAGGAATAAACGAATGTTACTGTATTATTACTACTAGCAGTCGTTAAGACTGGGTTCACTAACTGGCCGGTATAGAGCGCTGCTCGAATCTATAGTTTCTGCATAGTACAACTGAAGGCTCTTAGATGTCACTCCGGTGGAGAATGTATTTTTTTAAATATATAATTTCCATTGCAAATCGCACCATATAACGCTTTATTTTGTAACGTCTCAGTACTCAAGAAACAATAAATATAAAAAATCAAGCAAAAAAGTTCTACTCTGAAGGATTTGAACCCCGGCCAGCCAAATGAGAGACGGGAGCTCTAACCACACAGCCAATCGTACACTCATAACTCACGCGTTATCGATTAAATACATATAACGTACTGTATTAGCAAATAATCACTTGGACTGAAGATTTCTTCACTGGAGTATATTTCAAACCGAGTTCATTTCATATTAAGTTCATATACTTTTTATCAGTAGGTTATATTGCATGCAACATACTGAAATTAGTAAAATATAGGTCAGAACGAGAGATCAGCTGCCATCTTGTCAAATAGCCGAGACGATTCAGATTTTTAAAGTTACTTCTAGATTATAATATTACAATATAAACTTTTAATTTCGAACGAACCACGTCGCTTAGAACAGATTAAACGATTCTTGGTTCGATAATCGGAACTGGTGGGTCCCATGTTATGGATTATAAATTTTGCATAATTCACACGGCCGCCATCCTGAAATGGTACGTTTGATGACCTTGTAGTTTGGGCACAAGACGCGTCCCATATGAAGGTAGGTTGTTACCAAATTTGGTAAAGATCCGATGATTAGTTTGGTCGTAATGCATTATTAAGTTTTGACCATTCGATTGGCCGCCATTACCTTTTGGTAAAGATGGCAGCAATATAAAACATGACACTGAGGTGCCCTTTGCCAGTGCTACCTCTGTACCAAATTTCGTTCAATTCGGTTTAACCGTGTTCGAATTGATAGGGGGGACAGACATTCAGAGTACACACACTCACACACACACACACACAGACTCACACACATACACACACAGACAGACACACTTTTTTTTCGCCCTGTAGTGATCTCATAAGTCTACTTTCATTTTTTGCAAAAATCGAAAGTAGGCTAATACGCTGTAATTCGTATTCGTTAACTTCACATTATATTCTTAAATTAATTCTTGCTTTACTACATTTCTTATTACCTTCCAAACTCTTATGTTTGTGAATCATGTCACCAAATATTTATAAACAGATCTGTCTAATAAGTTATCAGATCGTGACTTGATATAGATCTTCGAAATAACATCTTTAAGAATCGCATTCTCTAAAATAAACTTCTGTATAACATTCTTGGAACAAATTTCCATTACTTCCATCGTTATCAAAGAACGATTTAACACAATTTAAAAACCAATAAAATGTGATCTAAACACACTTAAACTTTTCCATAAAACTATTCTGAGATAAACGCTAAATTCTCCATTATTGAAATTCGAAGGTCGCAAAATTCATAGATTACAAATAACAATTCTACATTGTCTAAATCGACGAAAAATCGAAAATAAACATCCACATGACGTAGCAATGAAAATATAAATTCCAAAAACCTAATAAAGATATTATAAAAATGTAGAAAAATGGCTTTAATATAGCAAGTTGTTGAATATTCTCAACAGTATCTACTGTTCTACAAAATGGGATATATCGTTGGTCATGAGACTACCTTATGTTGCGTTATAGTTGACTAGAAGATTTCTTCGCTGTTTCTCAGAAACGGATTGTTTCTGATAGCTCGAAACTACATGATGTCCTGTGGGCCCCTCCTCGATCTCCTTCAGATGTTTTCAGGTTGTCAGGAACGGAATTTGGACTCGAACATCTTCGTGTAGCCGTCCTATCTGCTGGTGTATCTTCTTGTGTGAGATGGGGAACCCTTTCTCTCTTGATGGCACTGGGATCAACCCTAGCCGCCCTCGTTCGTGAAATTCTTCTGTCTTCTCCGCTAAAGTTCGATATATTAATATTCGTCATTGTAGTTGGCGAAATGACGCTTGTAGATGTAGTATACTTTAGTATGGGAGAGACGAGATGTTTATCTCCCCCACGATACTGATATTATGTCATTTCGAATATTCTCGCTGCCATAGTAGCAATGTTCCCAAGAACATTTTAGTTCGCCATTACGATCTCTGTAGATTCAGTTATATTCACCTCCCTTAACTTCAGAAATTTCGACATGATAAAATACGTAGAATACTTAGTAAGTTTCAAATATAGTTTAATGTCGCCTTAATAATTTTGTACACAACTAAGTGCCATCGTTCTCGTTACTATTCTATTAGCTTTTTTTGGTTGGTAGGTTACTTCATTCAAACGTCCGCTCCTCCCGAAGTCGTAAGTAATAAGAGCCTCGATTCCTCTCTCCGATGTTCCTCCCCTACAATAATATTAGCGTCACCTTTCAGAAGATGGCTTTGATTGGTTCCTTATTAGCGATGAAAATATAATCCTTAATTAATCATTTAATTAGCCGCAATGTTAATAAATACTTTTTATTTATTATTTAACAACTTCAATGATATTATGAAGTGATAAATTTCGCTGGTAATTAGCCATGCTAATTGCTTTATTTGCTCTCTTCTAAGTAAGGTCGCTTCTCATTGGCTGTTCGAAACGCGCCAAACTCGAGTCTCCCCTCCTCCGAACCTGTAGTCACACCCCTCGCTTGCGTCTTTCTGCTCGACTCGGAAGTCTTCGAGTATCTCCGTGCATCATAGTTCCATCGTTCTCAAAGGACTGTGCCCCATAGTGCTAAGTCACTCCTGTGACTCCTAATAATTTCCTCATTGGTCGGCTCGGTTAACTGGCTAACTCGGCGAGATGTATAAACCAGTTTCGTGGCTTGATTCCAGTATCGCTTTTATTTAACTTTGGCAAGTTAGAAAACTTTTGAGAATACGGATATTTTCAAGCTTCTCTATACGAGTACAGTACGTCTTCCAGATGGGGAGGCAAAGCCACCCGCAAGAAACGCCGATAGTTCTGGCCTGTTAGGTGACGTGGAAGGAAGACTGGTCACAAAACACGGTTGCCAATTATCCCGGCCCACACATTCCGGCTGAACCGCTGCTGATAATTCGCTGACACCGAACCATGGGGGTTCTGCATACAATCTCACAGATGACTGTTATGGAAGTTGACGATACCACTCCGCGTAAATGTGGCCTCATCTGTGAATAGGATGGATGCCAATAATCCCGGAATCGTGGTTGCCTGGTGAATAAACCAGTGAAAAAAGCGCTCCCGATGAGGAAAGTCTGACGCTAATAAGCCCCCTGCACACGCTGTAAGTGATTAGGGTAGTAACAATTGTCATGGAGAATGTTCCACACGGTCGTCTGTCTTACCCTGTATTGGCGGGTCAACTGCCTGGTCTTCCACAGTGTTAATCATATTTTTATCCCTTTCTGGTGTCCGAACAGGGCGGGTACGTCCTTCATGATATCCTGCTTCCTTAAACGACCCTGTCTCAGACAAACGGTGTAACACTGTAGCAAACACCGAATGTTCTCGACAGGAATAGGTCGACCAATACAACCGTGCTGGCCGCCGCCCGTTGCCATGTGCCATGCCGTAAGTAAACACCATGTACGCAAGCTCTCGAGTAGAATACGGAACCATTGTGTACAACACTGTAACACATCCACTACCAGGCGAGTCAGCACGAGAAGTGACTCAGACAAAACGGTACAAATGGCTATGGCAGGAGAGGGCGCTAGGGCATGTCGTATGAGGAACATTACCACCCTCTAGGAGGAAACCACGCATAATGTAACTGTGGTGGCATGGTACAGCGCGTATTGGACTTCCGTCTCTGTAACAATGTAGGACTGAATACATAGTCGCTAGCTAGCATGGACACCATGCATTTCCGGACATACGTTCATTAGACCACTTTTCATCCGTATCTTCTCCGCGATCAATCCCTAGATTTAGTACATGGTGGAAAAATCACCCTGTATATAAAACAATCCAGCATGTCGTCCATACGATACATTTCAAAGGTTCTCAATATCTCCGAAACTATTTAAGCAATCAAACTGAAATTTTGTATGGTGTTGGAGGATTGCTACGCAAGAACATATATGTGACTTTCCAAATCCTGAGAAACCCAGAATCATCCTAGCGGCAAAGTTATTTTCAAATATTTGAACTAATGTTTATGGCTATTTAGCCACCCAAGTGCAATGAAACTTGGGACAGCGAATCTTTATTCAGAGATTAGTGTTAGTTAGTGTGCTGTTTTATGGGGTGGAACAGTTTAGTGTAGAGACAACTAATAGAGTTCAATAAAATGTTTTCAAAAATTTAAGAAGGCATCAGTTCGAAATTATTAAACCTTATCTTTTATTATTCCCGGTAACTTATTCAGGCGGTTGAAAAGATGAATCGTATGATACTGTAGACTATGATAACATTCACTGTCTAATGGCACTAAACTCTGTAGCTTACTTTTCGTAATTCATAGAAGGCGTGCATTTGACTCTTCTAAAAAAACTCCTGTGGTTCGTTACATAAGGATGCCATCTTATATATTCTAGCAAGTAACTCCTCATTGTAATCGGGTTGGTGAAGACATAGGCTTGGTCGTAGAACAAAAGAATTGTAATGGAAAATACCTGTGGGATATACTGTATGTTGGGAGCCCACAGGCGTTCAATCAAAAATACCCAGATATGGCCATTGGCTGAAATTCATACACAATCATATTAATATATAAAATGAGATGGTGTGTGTCCGTGTGTCTGTGTATTACTCAATCACGCAAAAACTACTGGTCCAATTAAATGAAAATTTGCATGGATGTAGCTGATTATTATTATTATTATTATTTATTTATTTACCATAAATTGTGCCTACACTTTAAGGACGGCAGATAGAGAAAGGGCAAGCCCCACATACACAGCAGTGTCTCCATCTCCTTTCATTAAATCTATACAAATCTGATATGTTACATATATACAATTTACAACTTTACATTGCTATATACATATAATCTGCTGAACACGACGTCTATATCATACAATTAATAAATACAAGGGAAGATACAGGCACGCACACACACATATACACGCTCACGCACGCACACATGCATACATACCTTCACGCACGCACACACTCCCACTCACTCAAAAAGTTACATTATATAAATTCAATTTACATGGGGTTTTAGTCCCTTTAGAGCCTTCATTTTGCGGCAAAATTGTCGTGGAGGAAGGTCTTTTATTGCATGAGGCAGGTCATTCCAAAGTCGGGCAGAGCGATTGTAGAACCCAGATTGATAATCTGTTGTCCTAGCGAATGGAGGAACGAGGGTGACACCCTGTGCTCTACGGACTGAGCGATATGACAGTTGAAGGCGGTGAAATGGGGACAGTTTAATGGTGCCAGCTAGAGATTTTCGGAGAAAGGTGAGATCTATTTGGCTACATATGTCATTGATTGATGTTAGAGGTTTTGTCAAAACTTTGTTTCCCTGTTTGTAAATGAGTCGCTCTGCTCGACGTTGGACTGCACTTAACTTCCTCATGTTTTCCTCGGTAGTGGGATGCCAGGCAGGAAGTCCATACAGAAGAATGGGCCGTATAGTGGAGAGATACACCGCGCGGAGTGCACGGCATCTGAATCCCAGAAGATTGCGTCTTGCAAATCCTAGAATTCTAAATGCCTTACACCTAGATTCCTCAACGTGTACATTCCACTTCAAATTGCTGGAAATGTGTATTCCCAGCATTCGCAGTGAATTGCACATGGGAAGAATTTTGCCGCTCAGTGAAAGGCTATGTTCAACAGGCTGTCTGGCCCTACTTAGCCGAACATATTTACACTTGTTTACATTCAAGGTCATCTTATTTACATCACACTACAGTGCCACACTGTCCAGATCTTCCTGTAGTGCTTTGACGTCATCATTATTCTTTATGGCTCTGTAAATTATAGAATCGTCTGCATACTGCGCCATCGTAGACGTCACACAGCTTGGAAGATCGAGGGTAAAAGCCATGTACAACAAAGGCCCAATCACCGACCCCTGTGATACTCCCGAAGTTACCACTATGTTAGGCGACTTGGCCCCGCCAAACACGACACACTGCGTTCGACATACCAGGAATGACGTCAACCATGTAATCAGCTTGCCTCCGATGCCATATTTGCTAAGCTTTAACAAGAGTCTCTGATGAGGCACCTGATCAAAAGCTTTGCTTAAGTCCAGGGCCACACAGTCTACTTGGGAGACGTTAGTCTGATCCAAGGAGTTCTGCTAGTCATCAATCACTTTTGTCAAAAGAGTTGTACAAGATTTCCCCGGAACGAAGCCATGTTGGCTTGGATTTAACAGGCCTCGTTCACTCAGAAATTCTAGTATGTTCCTAGCAACCAGGCGCTCCATACATTTACAGATACCAGACGTTAGAGAAACAGGGCGGTAGTTGTCCATGTCTTCCTTGTCACCATCTTTGAACACAGGGACCACGTTGGCATGTTTCCACTCTTGTGGTAGAGTCCCGGTGTTAATGGACTGGTTGAAGAGAGCACACAATGAAGGCGCCAAGGCATCTGCACAGTAATGAAGGATCCGAGCAGGGATTAAGTCTGGACCTGTCGCAGCATGGGGGCGAGTTCTCCGTAGGCTGTCTCGAACTTCCTGTTGTGAGAAATATAGACTGGCTAGGGGTAAGAGAGGGGATGATGTCCTTGGTAGGAACATTCCTTCACTGGTGTCAGGTGGAGAGAAGTTATTTCTGAATTTACAGTTGAACGAGTTGGCTATGTCTGGCGGGTTGGAAATTGAAAGTCCGTTATGTTTAAAGCTCTGTGGAGCGGTGTTGCCACTTTTGCTCCGAATGAATGTCCACATTGCCGTGGGATTAAAGCTTAATTTGTCCATATACGCACTGTAGGCTTCACGAATTGCAGATTTGGTACTATTTCAAGCCAGACTATATTTTTCCCACCTGCTGTCACTTGGACACTGCTTCCACTTGTTATAGAGCTGATTTCTCTTTCTTATTTTGGTTATTATGTCCTTTGAGATCCAAGGTGTTTTTTTCTTATTTTTAATTGTAATCTTAGGGATCACTTCATCAACTCACTGAAAAAAGATTTCCTTCCAAGTATTCCAGGTACCATCTATATGTACACTGTTGGTGAGTTCAGGTGTAATGACCGGTAATCTGTCCAGTAAGATATCAGAAAGAAGTTTCCAGTTGGTACGGGAGTAATTGTAAACTGTTCTGGTTTGTAATTTTGGACTGTTTTTTGTGGGTAAATATAGCTAGGAGGGCTTGGTGATCACAGAACCCAGGGATGACTTGTAAAGACTGAATTGAGGACGGAGAGTTTGTTAGAAAGAGATCGAGGGTCGAACGGGAGGTCTCAGTGATACGGGTAGCTTCAAATATGAGTTGATGGAGGAAAAGATCATAGAATGCTGTAAGGAAGTTGTTAGATATAGGATTATTTGGGATAGGAGCGGCATTTCTATTCCATGTGATTTGAAGTTGAAATCACCAACAATGTAGACAGCGTCATAGTTTTGTTGAACGGTTTGCACCCGTTTGAGGGAGAGAATCAGCTTATCATTCATCATCTGGGACGATTTCGGAGAGCGATAGACTGAACCGATCAGATATTTGCCGTTACTGCATTGAACCTCCACCCACACGGCTTCTGCGTCAGTTTCCAACTGATGGATGCGAGTTGCATTGTACTCAGGCTTCACAGCAATAAGGGCCCCGCCACCTGAAGTCCGTAGTCGGTCGTTCCGGAACAGCTGGTATGTGTCTGGTAACACCTCCCGATCTATTACCACCCAGAGAGCCACGTTTCACTGCAACACACGATACTTGGATCTAGGGCGGTCACTGTAGCATGAATGTTTTGTTTCCGTCCCGGCCGCGTGATGCTGCGGGCATTGAAGGCGAATAGTGATAAGTGTTTATTTACAAGTGAACTATTCATGTTATTTGTACTATTTACAGAGTCACTGGGAATATCACTGGTATTGTTGCACAATGAGTCGGTAAACGGCGGCATAGCACATTGCCAACATGTCCACGTTCGCGTGCCTTTTTTAATGCACCGGAACTCAGAGGTACTGATTTTAGCACACGTTCTGTGACTCGACGTGTTACAATTACTGCACTGAATATATAGCTGATTTTTTCGGCCGATTTTTTCACTTATTGCGTATTGCAAAGGTCCAGGGTTGAGTTCTATGTCGCCGCTTAGAGCTAGCGCTAGGCAGCAGAGTGAGAACCCGGCAGCAGGTAGCCTTGCGACACCTACCTCGCCCTCTCGGCGTGGCCGGCTAATGGTGGCCAGCCCCAGACCTTCGCTGCCACACCATGTCCAGGAATGTATTGTACATTTATCACTCACCAGAAGCTTTTCCAGAAGGGGGTGACTCTTCAGATCCTGCTCACCATTAACTGCCACAGAATGAACACCTCTTGCCACAGTCACTGCACATTTAACCAATAAAAATACTAAAATTACAGAGAGCACACTTCCCTTCATGCAGGCACGCGCCGCCATCTTGACGGCTATTTACTTGGTTAGCATATAGGCTAATATTGATATCGATACTTTGCACTATTTAAGGATGGCGACCATTTTAGTGACGTCACTACACCCATTGGTTTCAAAATTTCATACTTCCATTTCGAATGAAAAGAGAACGCTAAGAAATAGCAAACTTTTGATGGCATATCCACGTTTTAAAATTTAGTTTTCTATCTGAAAGGTCCTTATCGCCTTTGGTGTATCTCCAACGGTTAGCGAGTAAAACCCACATTTGTGCTATAATACACGGTCAACGCCGAGCAATGTTAATATATATAAAGATCAGTGTTGGTTTGTCTGTTATTTATACAAATCTACACCGTTTCACCGATGTGAACCAAAATTTTTATAGTTACCCTTTGGAACTCTGTGAATAACACTGTCTACATGACATTTTGGACAGGCCACTCTATTCTCTGCATATAGGCCCTTTGGTACAAATCGACACCGTATCACAGATCTGCACCAACATTTGTATACTTACCCTTTGGAACCCTGCGAGTAACACTGTCTACATGACATTTCGGACAGACCACCCCATTCCCTACATTTAGGCTTTTTGGCACAAATCTACACCGTTTCACCAATATGAACCAAAATTTGTATACTTAACCTTTGAAACCCTGCGAGTAACACTGTCCCCTTACAATTTCGGACAGACCACCTATTCCCTACATTTAGGCCCTTTGGCGCAAAACTACACCGTTTCACCGATCTGAACCAAAATGTTTATACTTACCATATGGAACCCTGCGATTAACACGGTTTACATGAAATTTCGGACAGACCGCTCTATTCCCTGCATTTAGTCACTTTGGCACAAAACTACACCGTTTGACCGATCTGAACCAAAATGTGTATACTTACCCTTTTGAACCCTGCGAGTAACACTGTCTACATGAAATTTCGTACAGACCAATCCATTCCCTACATTTAGGCCCTTTGTCACAATACTACACCGTTTCACCGATCTGAACAAAAATTTGTATACTTACACTTTGGAACCCGGCGAGTAACACTGTCTACATTAAATTTCGGACAGACCACTACGTTCCCTGCATTCATCCCCTCTGGCACAAATCTATACCGTTTCACAGATCTGAACCAAAATTTGTATACATACCCTTTGGAACCCTGCGAGTAACACTGTCCACTTGATATTTTGGACAACTCTCTCCATTCCCTACATTTAGAGCAACAGACAAAATGAACTTGAAAACTACGTTTTAAGGTCCAAGAACCATTCATGTCCGTATAGTGTAACTGTAAGAATATTCTAATAAGACAATTGTTGGCTAGCAATATGAGCTGCATCACGTCTCCCCTACCAGAATTGCGAAAATTGTTACAATTTGCACTGCTTATGAATTGGGGTCACGGGGAGTAATTATTGCAAGAAGATTTATTAGGCCCCTTAAAACAGTTATCATCATGAAAATATTATTCCTCTGTATAAGTGCGATGGTTTTGGTGCAGTTCATAGAGGTAATCAGCTACAATAAGCGTTGGTGCTTTCAAATTTACTTTCATTTATTCTTATCCTTATCCTAGAACGGTATGTGGCGATAAATGACACTATTGCTACTTCTGGAGCTCTGATTATTTTCCTATGGCACTATGTGACTAAAGACGACACTATTGATCTCTACTTTTCTAACAGCCCTAGGCAGTGTCTTATATTTCACATACTCCTTCTTCTAATCATACTTTTCAATTCGTTTGTAAATTACATGTGTCAGTACGGTAGTTCGTAAATAGCTGTTTCCCTATATATTATTTTCATTATCATTACGGGAAAATGTCCTGAATGTTACGTCCATTATACTGAACTACTTATCACCCCCACAACCACAACCACCACAAAAAATTATATTTTTAAATATGTTTTTCTGTTAGTTTAAGAATTATGTTCCAGTTCTGTAGTAGTATTCATTAACATCCATAAAACAAACAAATCCACCGGGCGAAGCCGGGCACTACTGCTAGTATATGATAAAAAGTTGTCTAGCTCTTCACGGAACTACTTGTAATGTTGTGCAATTCGAATCAGTGAACAAAAATAGTGCCATTCATGTCACTCGTGCTGCGTGTGTTGCAAAATATATAACCTTGCTTTTGTTCAATTATCTATGATCATATGCATTATTCCTGGTAGAGGGATTGTTTAATGTATTTAGAGAGGAAAAGATTTAATCATCCAATTTCATAATTCCCAATGGTTAGTTATAAACCCAAGTTTTGGTAGGGGTTTACTTTTTATCATGAAACTCTTCATTGAAGTTACAGCTATCTGGTGGGTGTTGTTGTGCGCCATTGTGCATGATGTGATAGCCTCCTTCATGCTGGCGGTAAGTATACTTTAGCAGAGCTCCATATTCTAATGGAAAAATGTCTACAATCATTTAGGAGAGGTTAAAACGCAACACTTGAAAAACCAAGTTAGTTAAGCAAGTTTCCAATTTACTGTAAATAGTTTCATTCAGTGAAAATTAAACTGTATATTTCCCTCAAAAAATGTATAGCTTCTCTCTGCCTTTGTAAATTATAAAGCGAGGTGTAACATCCAATCCCCAGCATATCGTGATTGTTTCCTTCAATTTTAAATTACTAAATTGATTATATCTATTAACTGACAAGGTTTCTCGCAGTTGGGCACCCTCAAATGTCAATTGGCTGTGCCAGAATTCGATCCAGATGAATTGAGATATCGAAATTCTATGTTCATCAATAAGTCAATGGGATTGCACCCAGCTGCGATGGACGATTCCCCAATTCTGAAAGAAATTTACATGACGTCAACAAAATTACCTTGGATGGCTAGCGATGATTATCAGATCCTCCACACCCAGGGTACGAAATCTATGTTTATAAGTATGATATTTACAATATAAACACTTGTTTAGGTGCAGTGATGATTGAACTAGCACAGGCCACGCCAACGCGAGAACGTAGTGCATGCTCACCCCAGTGCCACACAAAGTGGCACCGGTGCTTTTCCCCTCCCTCCCCTCTCTCCACCCCGTGTAGTGGCAGTAGCCCAGTCGGACTTGGATGATGAGTGATGGATCACTAACCTCGCTTTCATGAAAGACATCATGGGGTATTTAAATGATTTAAATATCTCGTTGCAAGGCAAAAATACATTATTCAGTACTATGTGTGACCGTTTTGAAAGTTTCCAGTAGGGAAGCCGATAACCTTTTGATCCCTCATTGTATGAACCTTTAAGCCGATATCTCGAACCCATTGTCGGATTTTGAGGTGTCGTTGGACTTGGGGTGACTTCCTCTTTCATATGGACCACTGGTTATATTAAAAATATGAACATTTTTGTTTTGGAAAATATGCGACATTCCCAAAACCAATGATGATACAACGTTATACAATTGATTAAACGAACGGTCTCTATGTCCTTTATCGTTAGAACAAAACTTGATGTTTTTAATTTTTTTTTTAAAACATTTGTTTACCCCAAAATCTAGTTTCCAATTTTTTATTAAGGTACAATGAGTGGTCTATAGCAAGGCCCCCGTCAGCTCGAGTCCAAAGACACCTCATTCGTGAAACTCCGACCATGGGTTCTCCAGATATCGTCTTGGACTCACGCGGCGGCCATGACACTAAGCAGAACACCAATCATCCCTCTACTAGTTTAGTTTTGGCCCTAAAGACCTGCGACTTGGTATTTGGGCAGAGGGGTAAGGACCTTCGATTCATGTCAAACAAACGTTTTTGTAGCATTATTAGTTTCCAAAATATAAGAATTTCAAAATTGGACTGTTTAAAAAAATGTAAAAACATGAAGTTTTCTTCTAACGATAAAGGACATAGAGACCGTTCGTATAAGCCATTGTGTAGCGTTGTATCATCAATGCTTTTGGGAATATCACCTATTTTTTTTAATATAACCAGTGGTCACAGGAAAGGGGAAGTCACCCCATGTCCAACGACACCTGATTAATCAAAATACGACCATGGGTTGGCGAGATATCGGCTTAAAGGTTGATACGAGGAGGGATGAAAAATTTATGGGTTAGGATCCCTCCAGCTACATTACTGTTTCCAATTGTAGCTTGTACTTTTTAAAGGTCAGCTTCAAGAAGGAAAAGGGAAAATGTTCCCTCTCTGAAATCCACGAATTTAAGTACTTATGAACACATCAGTGAATACACAAAAGCATTACAGTCATTGCATAAAAAATTTGAAGATCGGTTCGAAGAAATAAAACAAATAAAAACCGGCACTCAAAGACTTTTGACGCCTTTTTTATTTGGTGCTCCCAGAGGATGCCCCATCAAGTCTCCAAGTTGAGCTCATAAAACTACTGTGCTATCCAATTTTGACAGACTGCTATTAACATTACAATGATGATTTGATTTCATTTTATAAAGGCGTTGAGGAAGAAGAATTCCCGATGATCCATGCCCTTGTCCTGAAATTTGTTGCTATGTTCGGAGCAACGTCCGTTTGTGAACATCGTTTTCAATTATGAATATTAACAAAACAAAATCAAGGTCAAGTTTGTCTGATGCTTCCTTGGAAGCAATGTATCGGATTGCAACTACCATAACGATTGATTGTCCGAAATATCGGAAAATTAGTGGATTCAAAGCGATGCCTAAGATAAAAAATAATGATGAAAATTACTGGAAAATCAGGAGGGCAATAAAACTATTATATCTGTCTGTACACAAAATTGGCATTATTATTATTATTATTATTCGTTTTGAAACCGGTACACCGCTTGACGCG
Organism: Meconema thalassinum; assembly: GCA_946902985.2. Classification (NCBI taxonomy): domain Eukaryota; kingdom Metazoa; phylum Arthropoda; class Insecta; order Orthoptera; family Tettigoniidae; genus Meconema; species Meconema thalassinum. Next base: position 188,529,250 of record OX336396.1, read on the forward strand.
CGTTGATACGCCCAGCCCCATTCTCCTAACAACACCACGATTCTCGCCTCGCGAAGCGCTGCCACTACACGTTCCTCTCCTACAGCAGAGCACCGCACCGATGCCTTTGTCGGTGCTGACCAGTGCTCACGAAGCACCTGAGTTGGCGTGGCCTGAAGTAGCACAACTAGTCAATATATGTGAATTGCTTTGTTAGGATACTGACAGTTGTGATTGACCTTCAAGTAGATTTCCTTGGTGAGTAACCCACAATAATCAGGAAAGACAACTACTGATTACAAAATAGATCATCCGGTAAACCCAATAATATGACTCCACCCAGTAGATCTCATAAGTACCGGAGAACCTGAAATGGAAAGAAGTGAAAATATTGATAACCGTCTAAGTATATCTGAAGGTCGCCATGTTGGATTTTTGTGTATCGAGTTATATACTGTTCGATGACGATTATTGCATAGGTTCATTATTAAAACGTAGAATTCGATCGCATGATTAGGAAACAAGAAATAAAAACTTACTTTTAAAATATTGCACAGCCACCATCTTGAGGATAGGTAAAAAAAAGTGATCTAAATTGAATGTCAGTGCATTACAATGTGTATAAACATTTGCAGTACCAAGCTTCACTGCGCTCGGATGGTTAAATTGCGAGAAAAATCTATTTAAATATTTCATTGTAGCTTGGCCGCCATGTTCGTTTTGTACTTAACAGGTTTCTAAAAGACACATAGGTAAACATCTAGTAGTACCCTTTATCACCGTAAAAGATTTCAGGGTGATATCAGTAGTAATTTTGGAGATATAGAATGCTGGTGAAATATTTTGCACAGCCGCTATGTTGGATTGGTGAGACTAAACAAAATTTGAAGGGCACGGTCAGGGTCGGACTAAATAGTATTATGTCCTTACTGCTCCAGCCGTTTAGAAGGGGGAGGGGGGAGGGAAGGGTGGAGGCACACACTCGGACAAAAGGTGGTCTCATAAGTCTATTTTTCCGTAAATGAAAATAGACTAAAACTAAACTCAGGAGAGAGAAAATCTAATAATGAAGGGCAGAGAAGGGAAGAATCTTCAAAAGCAACAATCACAAAGGAATTCTTCACAACAGTAGAAAGCAGACTAACAACCAAAATTAACCTCACACCAAAGTTGACAACATTAACATCAGGACATGGTAATGCCAAGTCGTATCTACACAGACTTAAGAGATTGTACGCATCCCCGAGTGTTTCTTTAACGGAGGACCTCAAGCAGTGAATCATATAAAATTTGATTGTGGTGCAGTGGATAGCGCAAGAGAAACTTAAATAAATACTGTTTTCATAGAAGGAAAATGATCGATATAAGTCGGTTCTAAACAGATAATATATATAACCATTTTCAAAATTCGAGTAATCTTTGGACTTTACAGCAACGAAGAAGAATCAAGCTCATCACCCATCAACAAATCATGTATAGGAAATATTTTAGTTTATAATTAAACAATTGTATGAAATTAGATAAGAGCATTCAGTACTACGACGGTAGTGGAGCGTACAGAGAGTATATCAATAAGAATATTATAAAAAAAACTGACCATTTAATAACAATCACATAATCACCTAGTCTCAATGTATAGTATTGCAGACAAACAGTTTATAATTTGGCACATGTATATAGACGATAATTTTGCGGATTCAATTCAAGCAATCCACACCTGACAGTGTTACCGATATAAATTACGCCTGCTGATAGGTTCAATGTTTAACTGCATCTAACCTCCGTAACATTTAATGGATGACTAACAAATTTTATATATTTTGTTTATGACGCAAGGGATATATTTGGTGCATTTTCAGAGACAGGATACCTACTTACTACTATACCTAATGACTCTCTCTGAGCATTTGTGCCGTAGACTCTCAGAATCCATGAAACAAACAAACTGTAGTGGCCTATTTGTCTAATATATTTCAGGTATATTTAGTGATACGTTACAATTACTAGTGGAAGCTAAAGACTATTGTATTATATAAATGATATGGTATTTTACTTGTAATGTAATAAGAAAGTGAGGGCAAACCCCATGTATGGGTCGAATATTGTACCTTATGAAGGTACTGTTCAAACCCGGTGTTAGGGGATGGGATGAACAGGGGCGCGTAATTGTAGGGGTGGTTTCCGAAAGGGTGCAGGTTTCCCGTAGTTGGGGGAAACTGCAGGTGTAAGTGTCTGTAAGGGGATGTGAAGTGGTGGGGGTATAAATCTATTGGGGCGCGCTTACTTATCAGGGGATGCGCGATTACAAAGGAGCTATTGGTTAATAGTAGCAATTAAATGTGGGTGAGTAAGAGCGAGCTAGCTTGCAGTGTCGGCACTTTGCCGCTGGCTGTCTTACTACTATGAGAGCACAATGAAATACCTGACGATGCACTTCCTAGCATTCACGGTCAGGGGCAATTAGGAAGGAATGGGTTGGCGTACGGATGTAAAAACAAAGTAAAATAATGTGCAAGTGTAGGTTACTGATCAACTGTTTATTTGATCAGTAGTGATTAATGTGATGTCTCTTTCAGTGGAGAATAAATGTATTACAAAGTACAAGTGTGGGTGTGAAGGGATAAATACAAGTATATAAGGAGATCTGAGCACACTCTATCTCACCTGGCGATGACGATGCGTTGGAGCTGGATCGAGATACACAGAGCCATGGGCCGCGACAGATTATAGGTTTTCGTCGGGCCCTCCTTTTAAGGGTTCCCGAGCTGCTGACTCGGCGTGTCGTCACTGTTGGAGCTCTGTGTGTAAATGTTTATGTATGTGTCGTAAGCGTGGCTGACAGCAATACCGCTGCGCCTGCTCGTGTAAATGAAATGTATTCGTGGAGGCTCATGACTTAGCCTTTAGGGGTACTTTTTGTAGGGTGAAATGGTGTATTGGTATTTGGGTAGAAGCGGGTCTTGTGGTCTTGAGTTGATGGTGAAAATGTGTGAGTGGCTGTGCAGCCGTCTGTGGATTCAGGGGCGTATGTCCATAATCCCCCTCTGGGTGTGTAGATGTCTCAGGTCGTAGGGTCGTATCGACCCTGGGGCTGAACAAGACCTCGTAGGCCTTAGAGCGAGTTCTCGTGATCTGGACCGAGAATTAGGGGTGGTTTACCCTCCTCGTCCTTCTTCTTCATTCTTCCGGGTCTTCCTTCTTCTTCGTCTTCTTCTCCTTGTCCTTCTCTGGTGTCGTGTTGATGCCGGTGTCGTGTGTAGAGTGTGCTGATAAGGGGTTGGTATACGGTGTGGAACATAGTTATATCTTAATTTTCTTATAAATGTTGAAATGTTGCATAACAAGAAAATTACATGTATATATATATATTGGTTGTACCATGCAGAAAGGAAAAAACAGTTGTTCGGCGGGTGGTTGTGCCATCCTGGTGTTGGCTGATAAAAATTGCTTCCTGTATGTACATCGTGTGGATAAAATATAAGTGTATGAAAGATTGAAGGTGACAGAAAAACAGGTGCCCTGGGGTATAAAGTTAAAGGTATATGTATTAAATGGTTTATTCTGTTGGGGTAAAGTAGGGCACCTTCACAATTTATTGTTGCAAGAATAGAAAAGAAAGAAAGTGCTTATGTGTGTATAAACGTGTTCGGTGTCTATGTGTGGCAATAGTAAATTCGTATTCACATTTTATCATGATGCATAGTAATGCAAACAATATTAATAAAAAGAATAACAATAGTGACAATAATCATAGTTCTAATACTAAACCTGATCATTTACGAGCTCGGTACCCTTCTCTGTTGCTCTCATCTGGCCATTCTCCTACTTCCTTCTATTATCCGCCGATTCGTACGTACATTTCAACCTTCATTTCTTTCACCTATACCTGCGGTTTAGTGGCTAAACCGCTCAACCGTTATACCCTCGTGACTTTCTCCCCGTGGGCAGGAAAAATTCACCTTGATGGCTAGGACAGACGCTCACAAGACTGCGTCTTCCCTGGCTATCGTTTTCTGCTCATTATTTAAGCGTTTTTTGTGTGGTTGCGTCAGCATCGCTCGGTGCCCCGCGTTCACTTGACGTTGCTGACTGCGGCGCCGTCGCCTTAAGGGCGCGACTGAAATAGTTTAGAAGCAGTGTATTTGTGTGTGGCATAATTAGTGTAAGGTATGTGTGTCTGGGGGCTATATTTATAAGGGGTGAATGCATATATGTCTGCCTTCTCTGAAATATGAAATGTATTAGTGCCGTTCATGCACCATCGTGCGCACCCGTGTTGGCTCTTTGTCAATCTGAAAAGGTGGATTACATAGCATTTATCAAAATACCCTTTACCTCTGGTATTGTTCATGGACCTTAATATATGGCGCCACTAAATCTAACTTAGTCTAGGATGGCCGTATACTATCATGCTACTAATTTCTACCCTTTGTGTATATGTGTATTTGTGTGTCTCCCCAGTGTGTACTCATTGTTTGAAGTGTGTATGTGACGTCGGTGGTCCACCTTACCTTTACCATGATCATTTGTGCTCCCACGATGCTGCAGTGGTGGAGCGCTTTTTCCTGAAAGAAAAGGCATGTAAATTGAGCACATGTGGCCAATACACTGTGTGCACATATCGCGCAGCGCTGTTTAAGGGTTTGCGTCGGTGCCATCGCCCTTGAGACCTCTTCGGACGTCTCGCGTATATATGTCTCGTTCGCATCGTATATTCCTATTTACCTTAATGTGTTATCGGTCTTACCCTGGTAGTGTCTATTTGCCAGGTGCCGAACGCTCTATGCCGAGTTCGCATAACATTTTCCTATTAACCTTAATGTGTTATCGGTCTTACCCTGGTAACGTCTAGTTGCCAGGTGCCGAACGCTTCTATGTCGCGTTCACATAGCATATTCCTATTAACCTTAATGTGTTATCGGTCTTACCCTGGTAAAGTCTAGTTGTGCTGACGGCTGTACCTTTCACGGGTTTGTCTGGTCCCATATTTATAATGTGGGTGGGGTATAGTTACGCCCTTAGGCCTGTCTATCTGGCTTTAAATGTAGCCGTACCTTTATGTATCTACTGTTAACTACCCTCTATATATGTGTTCATAATTAAAATATTTGCCCTATCGTAGGAGTTCGCCTGTCCCTTTGCGCGTGGGCTGAGCAGTTTTACAATGGCTGTTGTATGCTAGGCCTTCTAAATAAAATAAATGGGGCGTGTTTTATATGTATGTGACCCTATGCCGCTATAATAACCATGTGGCTTGCGAATATAGACAGGTATGGCATAATTGCCTTTTGTAGTTTTAGGGAAGAAAAAGAAATTATTAGGGTTTGTGTGTGGATTGTTCCTCTATGTACTCTGTGTTTATCCGCCCTTAATTAGTTTGTGTGTTTGTGTGGAATTGCCCTGCTCCCCTAAGTGCTGGTTGCATGCGGCAGGAGACGGCCGCGGCCATAGCACGCGTCGTGCCTCACGTCTCGCTTGCGCTTGCCGTCTGGCCCGCTGCGTGAAGCGTGTCCTGACATCCGAGTCGGCTTATCTATGTCGCGTGGGCTACTTGCCATACGTCGTCATGTGTCTCTTATCGCAGCTGTATGTATGTTTAAGATTTATCAATTGTCAGCCTGAAATAATGTAGCATCAACAGTTACGTTTGGCCTTCCAAACATGTGTATATTTTCAGGACAACATAATGTAGTAGTGTCCTTACTTCCCGTGTAAACATCCAGTGTTGCAAATGTGTATCTTCCTGCTATTGTTTCCGCTACTGTCAGCATGTTTATGTTGTATCGTCCTAGTTCGCTGTTGCAAAATTTCTTCCGCATATTCCAAGTGTCGTCATGCAGGAATGCGCTGTGTGTGTGTGTCGCGCGATTTCCGGTGTTTTGGTTTACAGTACTTTGTGTAATGGATTTCTTCCGCCTCGTGAGGAAATGAAAACAAAACGTGCTGTCGATCCCCTGTCCGTGTGTCGCCACAGGTTTGTGTAAAAGATCAATGTGTTAATATGTGGGGTTTCTGCTACTAGGCCTGTTTCCGGAATCTGCTTCCGCACTTCTCTGCCCTAGTGCTATTATCTATTATCTATTTCTAGATAACCTACTCGGCCTGTGTCCGGGGTGATTTTGCTCCCCTCACTGAATATCCGTCATTTTCGGCCTGTGAAATGTGGTTTTACCACGCTCTATGTTAGTTTATGTCGGCTCCCTAATATTCCCCGTGTTTGTGGAATACGTCTGTACAGGTGTATTTTATTTTGTGTGATAAGTGTGTTTTTACCCCCAAAAAGATGCCTGCCTCTGGGCTGTTTTCCGGAATCTGTCCTTAATAATATGTTTGCCCTGTAACTATTTGCCTATCGTCTCCTCCTTCGGAGCCTATCTCCTCCGATTAAAGTTGTATTTTTGATTGTCCCGCACTAATTCCTCACGGTGTTTAATGTTGAAATGTGATATTCCCACCTTTCGTGTCAATGCATGTTTGGGTCGTCTATAGCCCCCATATTCCTAAAATGTGTCCTGTACCTATCCATCTTTGTGTCGCTGTTTGTGTAAATGCATGCTTCCGCTGTTCTGCGACCTGTATACCTGACTTGGCTTATCTTCAGTAGGTCAACCTCTCTTTCTGTTATCTATTGGGCCGGCCGTCCTTAACTATAATGCGGCCTCTAGATTGTGTATACCTACTGTCTGTCACTATGTGGCCTCTGGTAGAGTAGTTCGCCCCTACCTGTCATTGGCAAACTTTTTGCTTGATACGCTTACTCTATTACTCTATCAGAGATTGTAGATTACCTACAATGTTTGTGTTGTGTGCCTGTGTATTTCCTAGACATGCGGCCTTGACGCGACCCGCCTATATGTGGTACGGATCTCTGTGCGTTCGCTAATGCCCTATTTCGGCTATCCTAGTGATTATTGTAAAACCAGCATGTGTATGTAAAAATATTACCTGTGTACAGTGTTTGTGAGCATTTTGGTTGCTTTTGATTTTAATTTGTGGCCGTAGCGCGGTGTTTAATCTATCATAAATGAGTTTGTGTCGGCCGTAGTGTTATTATACTTGAGCTGTACTTGCTCTGGCCGCCTGTTACAGCGCGCGTTTGCGCTGACATTGCAACAGTATCGTGTTGCTTGTGCGATAACGCCTGCTGTCTAGCGTTTGCTTCCTGCCCTTCTGTTGCGACTTCAAATATAAAATACTCTTGTCGTGACCTTGCGTGAATTGCTCTACCGTTTGTCCTCTACTAATTGTGATACATTTTTGCCCCGTGTACTTGGGTTTACGTACCATTCCTTGTCGTATCTACGTGATGAGGCTACGTGTACGGTGAGGGTTGTGTACTTTGCTCCAACCAATCTCCCGAATGCCTTGGAAAAGACCCAACCTCTACTTACAATTACCGTGCTCTCAAATTTTGTGTATCCTACTGTGTTTAATAATTGTCTGCGCCTTTGAATATGATGTCTTTGTCTGTGAAATTTATGCATCTGTGTATGTGTACGTCATGGCCTCTAGTCGCATGTCTGGTGACTATGTGTCCCTGGCTTCACTGTCTCCCGTAACTTCTTGTATGCCCAACCCTTGGCCGTGTCTACATGATGACGCTACATGTATTAGAGTTGCGCAGTATTTATGTCATCTGTGACCGATGTCTGCCCGTGTGGCATCTAGTATCGTGTCCCGAAGCTACACGTCGGTGTCTCTATTCCCTGTAATTTTGTTGGGACCCTCGTAGTTTGTATATCAGGGCTTGCCTTTCTCTCTGTGAGTTACCGTGTTAAGTTTGTATTTCCTGCATGTAAAAGAACCTACTCGTGTGTATGTTTGTGTTGTTAGTTACATTAGTGTCTGTTATATACAAACTCTGGTGTCTATTTAAGACATCTACATGATGATCTGTAAGTACATATACGTATAATATAAACCCTTCTGCACATGCATGATCCTGAGACATATGGGATACAGTGCGTGTATGGGAGCCTATGGTTTTTATGCGGGTGTGTAATTTATGTTGTTTATGAGGTGTCGTCCGTGTAACTGTCTATCACTGTGTCTATGACACTAGCTTCAATTTTATTATGCCATGTGAGTTGCCTTTTTCCTAGGCCTCTTTTTGTTATTGGAAGAGTGGATTTTCCATGGTGAATGTTGTTATCACCACCCGAGCGCTATTGCCCGACGGGGTGAATAACTCCGCCCTGTAATAAAGGCATAGGCCTCTGGTACCCATGGGGGTGCCTCTTAACTATTTTCCTGGGGCGTTCGTAGTAAAGTAAGTTTGGGCCTACGTTCACCACGGTGCCTCGAATTTGGCCTGAGTGTGCTTGTGCCTGCGGGGCTGATTGCGTGTCGCGCTACCGCATCAGTGTCTGTGGGGGGGGGGGGGGTGTCCTCCTGCCTGATTGGCCTTTTGGGGTAGGCGGTAAAACCTCTCTTATGCCCCGTGAATTCTGTGTTCGCGCCTGGGCAGTGTTGAAAGGCGTGTGTTTTGCACCCTGAGGAGTTGCAAGCAATACCCTCCTGTTTATTTGCACTGGGGGTGCACATGTCCGTGTCCGCCTCCATTCTGGTGAAATAGCCCTCTGAACTGGTGGTAGGGTTCGTGTAACTGTCTGTGAGTGTGTTGTATTGGAGATAGGCGTGGCATGCTCCTGTCTACGAGCCATGTCCTTTTCCTCCCCCTCTGTGTTGTGTGCTAAGGGGGTTGGTATTATTTGACGCCTCTGTTCTGGCCTATTGGCCTTCTGAACTGGTGCTAGGGGTCATGTGGACGTGTGTGAATTCCCCTGCAGTGTTTCAGAGCCTAAGCGGCCCGGTTTCTGACCTATGGCCACGGCGGATTCCTTCCCCTGTGACTTGTCAAGTGTATGTGTAGGTATGGACGTAACTTGCTGTGGCAAGTATTCTATGTCTTCCGCCCATGATATGGGTTCCTCTAGGTCCCTTTTTGTGTGATATTGTGTGTATTGATGGGTTGGCGGCAACGCCCTCTCGTGTACTTGTTCTGGAGGGGTTGGTGTGAGTATTGCCCATTGGTCTGGCAAAATTTCCTCTTGAACTGTCACTGCGGAACGTGTGTCTGTGTGTAAGTGTCCCTTCAGTGTCTTGGAGCCTAATTTGGCCTGTTTGTGAGGTGTGGCCACGGTAGACTCCTTCCCCTGTGTTTTGCTAGGTGTAGAGATGGATATCTGTGCGAGTTGCTGAGTCAGGGTGTCGATGTCGATGTCCACTCTGGGTTTCACTGGCGGCCCTGCTGCGAACTCGAATATGGCGTTATTGGCCTGGAGTTCGCGGTAGTCATCCCAAATTTGGGCATACTCCCTGTTAAGGCGTATGGCCTGCTCAGCGACTTTTGTGCATCTCGATCCAGCACCAACGCATCGTCATCGCCAGGTGAGATAGACTGTGCTCAGATCTCCTTATATACTTGTATTTATCCTTCACACCCTTTTTGTCCCACAAGTCCCTATGTATTTGTGTTCTTCCCTAAGTGCATCATACTGTTGGAACATTACCTCGTGTAAACAGTGTAGTCTTCAATGGGAGCGATTCAGTTGTCTGCGCAGGGTGGGAACTTTGGCTCTTTTCAAAAAAAAAATCTTCTTCTCAGATTACGCCCCATATTTTGTCTCTATATTATCACAGGGATTTGCATTATTAAACCCACCCACCCTCCCTAGGAAAAACCCTCAGATTTAATACACTAAAAGTCACACACACTTCTTTACTACACACATAAATAAAGATGGCTCCCCTATACCGTTTAGCCATGCTAAGGAACATTGGGGATTAGCAGGACTTAATCACCTGGCATAAGGTTTTCGCGACAAGGCAGGATTACCTGCAGACATATCAACAGCTCCTGCGCGCACAGTACATTCGCGTAATTAAGGCACTTGCCCGACCAAGGAGCACGGCTCAGAATAGGAAAATGAGAGCAAAAATATCTACCCCGCCCAGGATTCGAACCCAAGATCTCTCGATTCACAGTCATACGCAATAACCCCACGGCTATTCCGACTACGCAAATATTGCGCACAAGATGGTGACTAATTTCCACGTTCCAAAAATACTGCATTACGGAATTAAGTTTAATTTACATTTTGCTTGTTTCGATAATGTTCCGGAGTGACATTGAGTTTAAAATGTCTTATGCCAATGCAATGCCGACTACTTACAATGTTTGATATTAAGGCACTTTAGCATTTAAATACTGATAGGAAGACTTCGAACATGTACCATGTCATTTGTTTAAGTCACTTGACACTAGAGTTCGCATGAGCGCTTTCCGTTCAGTATGTCATATACATTCCACATGGCCGAGAGTGCGTCATGGTACCAATTTTCGACACCGCGCGCTGATTGTTTCTCGTACCAGTGCCAGCTGGATCGATCGATCGAGCGGGCAGTGCATACTACCGTTGTCCACCACTGCCAGCTAGTACACTTCCGTTGGATCGATCGGGCGGGCAGTGCATACTTCCGTTGTCCACCACTGCCAGCTAGTACACTTCCGTTTGATCAATCGAGCGGGCAGTGCATACTTCCGTTGTCCACCACTGCCAGCTAGTACACTTCCGTTTGATAGATCGAGCGGGCAGTGCATACTTCCGTTTGATCCACCACTGCCAGCTCGATCGTTCCGATCCACTTCCGTCCCCAATTTTCAAAATCACTCCCACAAAACTATCCAGCAACCGAGCGGAAAGATGTTACACATCAAAAATATCTGTATAACCCTATGAGAAAATGATGCTCTTCTTCAACCGGGAATAAGTAATTATGAATGGCTTTAAGTTATACGAATGGCGTTAAGCTACACGATCTCAAGTCATCTCATGGCATGGCTATTCGAGGTAGAAGTTCTCTTCTTCACGATGAACAAGAATGGAAATGAGACGTCTTACTTTATATCCGGCGTCCTCGGAAACCCTCGGCGTCGGCGTTTTCTGCGGCGTTAGGGCAGCGTCGTTCCTCCAGCGTCTCCGCGATGTGGTCTCCCAGCGTCCTGGTAGAGGTATGCGTCCCCGGCTCCTCTCAATCTCCTGGCAACGCCCATGTCCGCCCACTGGTTGCGCCTCGTCACCGTCAGCGACGGCGTCTCCCAACGTCCCATCATGGGCCTCTCGTTCATCTTATTGCGGCCCCTTTATAGGTTCAGTGCAGCATAATATGCATGTTGCTTCCCAGAATATTTGAGTCCATGTTTATGAGAAGAGCCCGGATGTTGATGCAGTAAAAACTTTAAAAAATGCACTTAAAATTATCAAAAATAACTGTAATAATTGACCTAAAAATCGAAAAATGCACTTAAAATGGAGACAATGATCTTATAATGAAGGACTAAACTCACCAATATTTCAAAAATTCGAAAAATGCACTGTAAAATGGAAAAAATGATCTTATAATAATAAACTCACCAATATTTCAAAAATGACATCAGAAGCTCAAACTGAAAAGTCAATCAAAATAGATTTCTAGCACTTAACAAGAGGTTTATGTTCAGAGCTACTATCTTATTCTTAACTCTGAGAGACGTGACTCCCTCATATAAATTTGTGACATGACTAAATTGAAAAGAAAAAAAAAGACCTTAAAAGCCAATTTCTCTAAAATATGACCCAAAAAATCTACCAAACTTAAACAAGTAGTTCCGTGAAGAACTATACAGCCTATTTTCATATATCCTACTTATGTTAATTGCCACTATCAACATACACAGTTTCTGTTTGATTGCTGTAATAGATTCGTAGATATTGAGAACCGGCTAAATATTTCGGATGGTCGCCATGTTGGATTTTATATATGTAGGTCCTAGAGTTATGTACTGTTACATGCAGATTATTGTGAACGTGTAGTATTCAAACTTCAATCGCAAAATTAGGACACAAGAAAAAACAAGGAGATTTTAAAATTTTCACAGCTGCCATCTTGACGTTATGGAAAAAATTGAAATAAATTAGATGCCAGTGGATTAACATTCCTATAAGGATTTACTGTACCAAGTTTCACTGCACTCGGATGGTTAAATTGCGAGAAACGTCCATGTGAATATTTATAATTCGCGTCACCGCCATGTTGGATTTGTGATCACCAGGTTATTTAAAGTCCTATAGGTGAACTTAAGTTCAGAGCCCCTATGAACATTAAAAAATGCAGTTTGATTGCCAAAATAGATTCGTCGATATTCAGTATCGTCTAAATATTTCGGATGGTCGCCATGTTGGATTGTTAAATGTATAGGCCATAGAGTCATGTACCATTAAAGGAAAATTATTGCGTAAGTTCATTATTCAAACTTTCACTTCGATCGCATGACTACATCACAAGAAATAAAAACTTAATTTTAAAATTCGCACTGATGCCATCTTGAGGTTATGTAAACAATTGAACTAAATTAGATCCAGTGGATTACAATGTGTATAAATATTTCCTGTACCAGGTTTCAGTGCACTTGGAACATTAAATCGCGAGAAAGGTCTATTTAAAATTTTCAAATTCGCTTGGCCGCCATGTTCGTTTTGTAGTTAACCGGTTTTTGAAAGACTTATAGATGGACTTCAAGTAGTGCCCTTTATCTCCGTACAAAATTTTAGGGAGATACCGCTAATAGTTTCAGAGATATAGAATACCGGTGAAATATTTCGCACATCCGCCATCTTGTGATTATGCAAACAATTGAACGAAGTTAGATGTCGGTGAATTACAGTGTATATAAACATATACTGTACCAAGTTTCATTGCGTTTGGTTGGTCAAATCACGAGAAACAACTATTTAAAAGTCGCAAATTCGCTTGGCCTCCATGTTGGTTTTGTAGTTACCAGGTTTTCAAAAGTCACATAAGTGAACTTATAGTAGTTCCCTCTAACACCATAGAAAATGTCAGGGTAATATCGGTAATAGTTTCGGAGATATTGAATGCTGGTGAAATATTTCGCACAGCCGTCATGTTGGATTGGTGAGTCGTAACAAAATTTGAAGGGCACGGTCGAGGTCGCCGGGAATAGTGCTATGAACTTTCCGAGTTTCATTGAAATCGCTCCTGCCGTTTAGATTTTATTAGGGGGACACACACACACGAATCACACACACACACACGCACACACACATGGACAAAAGGTGATCTCATAAGCCTATTTTTTTCAAAATTGAAAATAGGCTAAAAATGCTCTTAAAAGGGAAATATAGAAACAAATGCAAAAAAGATGCAAAATAAAAATGACATATTTGAAGACGGGGTGGCCCGTCCGGAGTTTCTATGTACTTCAGCATTATCTTAGACAGCTCAGTAAAAATATGACATGTCATCAACATCCGGCCCCTAGTTATAAGGATCATGTTGCCGTGTAGCAATATTATATTTCACTATATCAGAGCACTTTCACGCCCACGCACTATAACGTCTAGTTGTTCCTTGCTCACTCGAATTATGTACTCACTTTCCTCAGTCATTGAAACACTTCCTTCTGCGAGAGGCTATCTCGACCTGGCCTTGACCGACATATGAAGTTGCCCGCAGCCTGCAGTCCCGCCACACAAGCTTAACGCAGATGTAGTCTTCCGTCACATTCTCACTGCGTCCCTTTAATTCCAGCGCTGCTATGATATTTCGAATGAATGTCTGTCACAATATAGGGCCTCGTGATAATGCTTCGCCTCGACTATCATTACTATTATTCTTTCCCAGACACTGGTGATCCTCAACACCTTCTGATGTTCACCTTTAATTAGCAAAATTGTCGGCATAATAAATCAGTTTCTCATTACGGCCTCCACTCAGATGTTCAAATGCGCACAATTTTATCCTGCTATTACCACAGTACACGCCTTCAATATATTACTATCCGCTAGCTTAACCAGACCACGTGCATTAATCTTCGTAATCAAAATGGTGAAGCGTTGTATAATATTCCACGCTTCTTCACATATCAATAGCAGCATTTGCATGAATTTAACGGACCTTCGTTTATCAGTTCTGATTATTTCTCCACATACTAGCGAGTCCGATATCGTGTTGACATTCACGATTATCTTTATAGCAACACCTTACTGAACACTGCTCCAACGCACTTCACAGGTTATTTCCGTGCACTCCCGACATACTCCTCGCATCAAATGGCCACGAGCACTGACCACTCACGTAAACCGTTCAAGTTCCAGATTCAAATCTCAGCCCACGTGGCATACTCGTTCGGGCCACGCTGAATAATTGAACATCCCGGAACTGTTTTGGCCTCCTCTCGAGAAGAAGGGGGAGGGGTTGGAATCTTCAGGAGCATTCCCCCACTCTAGCGGTTGCCTCTCTACGTCACGCCATGACGTCATGCTGACGTACCGGCCTCGTCGTTTCTCCAATAATCCGGGGCCGGAAATTGTACCTGACTGGATCAGCCACAGTATATCTACCGCACACTATCATACAAAATCATCCTTACGATTAACCATGTGTCGACAAAAAAAAAAAAAAAAAAACAAGTGGTTCCGTGAAGAACTATACAGCTTATTTTCATATATCCTACTCATGTTAATTGCCTTTATCAACATACAAAATTTCAGTTTGATGGTTGTGATATATTCGAAGATATTGAGAAACGTCTAAATATTTCAGATGGTCACCAGATTGGATTTTTATTTTTGTACTAATACATTAAGGTTATTGTGTACATGTGGTATTCAAACTTCAATCGCATGATTAGAACACAAGAAGTAAAAACGAGATTTTAACGTTTCGCACAGCTGCCAACTGGTGACTATGCAAACAAATTAAATAAATTAGATGAGAGTGGATTAACATTAGTATACGCATTTAGCGTGCAACGTTTCACTGCACTCGGATAGTTATTTCGCGAGAAACGTCCATTCAAATATTTATACTTCGCGTCGCAGCCATGTTGGATTTCTGCTCACCAGGTTACTGAAAGTCCTATAGGTTAACATGTTCATAGCCTCTATGAACATAAAAAATCAGTTTGATTGCTGTAAAAGATTCATAGATATTGAGAACCGTCAAAATATTTCAGATGCTCGCCATTTTGGATTGTTATATGTATAGGCCATAGAGTTATGTACCATTCAAGGACAATTATTGCCTAGGTTCATTATTAGAACTATCACTTCGATCGCATGATTACGACACAAGAAATAAAAACTTAAACTTAAAATTTCGCACAGCCGCCATCTTTAAGTTATGTACACAATTGAACTTAATTAGATGCCCGGTTATTACAATATGTAAAATCATTAACTGTACCACATTTTACTGCGCTCAGAGAGTTAAATCACGAGAAAAGTCTATAAAAATATTTCAAATTCGCTTGGCCGCAATGTTCGTTTTGAACTTTACAGGTTTATGAAAGGTACATAGATAAACTTGTATCAGTACTCTTTATCTCGGTACAAAATTTCAGGGTGATATCTGTAATAGTTTCGGAGATATAGAATGTCAGTGAAATAATTCGCACAGCCGCCATTTTGAGGTTATGTAAACAAATGAACTAAATTACACTCCGGTGCATTATAATGTGTATAAACATTTGCTGTACCAAGTTGTATTAAGTTTGGATAGTTAAATCGCGAGAAAAGTCTATTTAAACGTCTCAAATTCGCTTGGCCGCCATGTTAGTTTTGTAGTGTGCCCATCTGTCGTGAACTGCATTTACTGCTTTTACTTGTTGTACTGTATGACCTCCCCTGTATATACACTTCACAGATTCTAATCACTAAGGCTTTATTAAACCTTTCACACGTGATTTCTTGACTTCCCGTCTCCAAGGGTGAAATTCGTAAATGTCGGCTTCCTCTCTAACCAATATGAAAGTCTCGAACCATCTACTTCTTCCCTGGAATAGTACTCCTTCGATTTCGGCTTCTTGACAATCAGCTATTATTATTATTAGCTCGAACTGCTTCTTTCTAGACCCTATTTGTTGTCTAGCGAAAGTCTGTCTTGTCCACGGTCCCCCAGATAATCTATTGGCGACCTGTTGATGTCTAGCAACTAATACTCCTCGTAACTTAGTGCTTTCTATAGTTCGTTTGTTTCCTTGAAACAATGTCTAGAATTTACTTCTCCTTTCTGCTTATTCTGTCCTCGAATTCCTATTTTTCAGAACCCTCTGCGAACCTTATTTTGCCCGACCCTAATCGGGTTTTTATACGTTGATAGAATGTTTATCTCGCTGTTATGGTACTTCAAAATGTTACGATATTTTCGGTCGTTTATTTGGACTGTATTTTTGAAGACCTATCGCCTGTTTTCTAAGTTCGCAGCCTATTCTGACTGTAATTACTGAACTTTTCACTGTAAAATTTATACTGGCGGAACTAGATCCTGTAATTAGGATTTTCCTATTTCTCCACACGGCGATACTTTGATAATAATACTTATCGGCCACTCCTTACGGGTGCACGTTGGTTGTCGATACCGCGATGCCCTCTGGCTGTCGGATACTGTTTATACGGTGTGATACAGCGTTTCCCCTCAAGGGATGCTCGAAGACTGCATGATGTGATGTAGCATCTCCCCTCAAGGAGTCTGTCGTGAACTACATTTACTGCTTTTACTTGTTGTACTGTATGACCTCCCCTGAGGTCCATACGTTTGAATACTGCGTGATGTAGCTTCACATCCCCTGGACGGAATAATACTGCATGATGTGTCTGGCTTGGCCTGGACTTTTATACTATTTAGTCAAAATAAGATAAAATCCTTGTCTTTTTCGTGACCAACTTTTGAAATAATTGTCGCACATTTATAAAAATTATATCTCCAGAAAGCTCGTTTTCTAAACGTAAAATGACCTCACTGCACATGCAAATCGATAGTGCATTTCTGAGATATTAAATAATTTTTAGTCTTCAGCTGTGTGGGTGTTGCAGTTGATTTTTTAATTCCCCACTCCTCGGGTCTCAGTAAACCCCCAATGACGTATGCTACGTTTGCACTTCTCTCCTGGACAAATATTAAAAGCTTTTTCTCCACACAAATATCTCTAATCCGAAATGATTCACAATGCTGTATTTATTTAATTACTTTTATTCTTGCAAATGGGTTAAATTTAATTATTCTTCTTCTGGCACATTTGCGCTGTTGCCGTTTTAATGCAAGATAAGGGCGATTTCCGAAACGTGCTCTCTCTCATACACCTGGAACTTTCCACTCCTTCTATTTATATTCGTGACCGGCTCCTTATCAATGAGTCAAGCATGATCTCATTTCCTGGCCACCTGGGTCCAGCTTCTTACACAACGTTATGCTAGCATCCTTGCATGAAATCTTTCTATGTTCCTCTGAAGACTGTATATTTCCTTCCTTCCTTTTACAAAAATACATGGTATTCGACCCCCTTGAGCCAATGGTACATGGGTTCAGTAGTCACCAGTTTTTTGAAAGTCTCGTAGATGAACTTATAGTAGTGCCCTTTATCACCGTACACAATTTCAGAGCGATATCGGTAATAGTTTCGGAGATACAGAATGCTGGTGTAATATTTCGCACAGCCGCCATGTTGGATTGGTAAGGCACAATAAAATTCGAAGGGCACAGTCGGGGTCAGCCAGAATAGTGCTTTGATCTCACCGAGATTCATTGTAATCGCTCCAGCCGTTTAGATGTTATTAGGGACACACACACACATACACGCGCACACACCCACGAACAAAAGGTGATCTTATAAGCCTATTTTTTTTTTCATAAAATGAGAATAGGCTAAAAATGATTAGTTAAAATGTGCTCTCAAACTAAATTCACCTAACGTGTACTTCCTGACATGAAATAGAATTGAAAGGCTTGTAGACGAAACGCAATACACGTCACATAAAAACTGACCCTCTACGTTGTGTTAGGTCCCCATACACAGGAAGACCCCTTCCATAAATTATAAAGGCTTGTGGTGCATGAAAATTCAGGTTCATTAGCCTCAAATGGCCCAAATCCCTAAAAGCCGCCAAAAATTCTGATTCAGTTCAGGAATTTTTGAAAAAAAAAAAAAAAAGGCTTATTAGATCACCTTTTGTCCGTGTGTCTGTCTATGTGTGCATGTGGTTGTGCCCCCCCCCCTAATAAAATCTAAACGGCTGGAGCGATTTCAGTGAAACGCGGAAAGTTCACAGCACTATTCCCGGCGACCTCCACCGTGCCCTTCAAATTTTGTTACGTCTCACCAATCCTACATGGCGGCTGTGCAAAATATTTCACCAGGATTCAATATCTCCGAAACTATTACCCCTATCACCGTGGAATTTTGAATGGCGATAAAGGGAACTACTAGAAGTTCACTCATGTGACCTTCGAAAACCTGAAAACTACAAAACCAACATGGCGGCCAAGCGAAGTTGCGACTTTTAAATAGACGTTTCTCGCGATTTAACCAACCAAACACAATGAAACATGGTACAGTACATGTTTATATACATTGTAATGCATCGATATCTAACTTTGTTCAATTGTTAACATAACCTCAACATGGCGGCTGAGCGAAATATTTCACCGGCATTCTATATCTCTGAAACTATTACCGGTATCACCCTGAAATTTTGGAAGGAGATAAAGTACGCTACTGGAAGTTCATCTATGAGACTTTAAAAAGCCAGTTAACTACAAAACGACCATGGCGGACAAAAGAATTCGAAAGTTTTATATAGAATTTTCTCGCGATATAATGATCCAAACGCAATGAAACTTGGTACAGCAAACGTGTATACACATTGTAATGCACTGGTATGTAACTTAGTTCAATTGTTTACATAACCTCAAAATGGCGGCTCTGCGAATTTTTTAATTACGTTTTTGTTTCTTGTGACGTAATCATGCGATAGAAGTGAAAGTTTGAATAATGAACCTACGCAATTTTTCCTTTAATGGTACATGACTCTATGGCCTATACATATAACAATCCAACATGGCGACTTCCGGAATATTTAGACGGTTCTCAATATCTACGAATCTACTACAGCAATCAAACTGATTCTTTTTATGTTAATCCACTGGCATCTAATCTACAGTATTTCAATTGTTTCCATAACCACAAGATGGCAGCTGTGCGAAATTTTAAAATCTCGTTTTTACTTCTTGTGTCCTAATCATGTGATTGAAGTTTGAGTACTACACGTACACAATAATCTTCATGTTACAGTACATAACTCTATTTAGTATGTTGATAGAGGCAATTATCATTAGTAGGATATATGAAAATAGGCTGTGTAGTTCTTCACGGAACTACTTGTTTTAAATAATGTTGCTGTTTTGAGATATAATACACCTTCTGTACAATATGTCGCACGTGAATATTGCGTGAAAATAATTCTAAGTTACCCCTTGACCCCCTTAATTGCATCGATGAATTATACAGTCTAAATTGGTTCCGTGATAACCTTATAGCCATTTGCGAAGTTTCAAAGAAATGTAATAAATGGAGTGAAAATTCTTCTTACAGAAATAGATGGAAAGTTGGAAGTCACCCCTTGAGATAATGTTGTCATTGTTACCGACTAGCATTCCTTCTTTAGTTTGTTAAATTAAATTATACTAGTGCGCCCGTGTGAGCATTCGCAACGTGAATGTAGGTTTATGGGGTAGTAGGGGAGAATGTGGGAGAAGGAAGTTTTAAATATTGAAGAAATGTATTTATTGTTGTTAAACGACATATGCACATGAGAAGAACACAAAGAAATATGTATAACAGTGTATTGTACTGGTTACAGCACCTCTTTGTAGACAATATTCGATGTTACAACGAATGCATCGGTTATTGTTTCTTAGGGAGTTTCTTCTACAGAAATTTTTACATTAGAACCCTAGAGAAAGCGACATATAATTTTCCGTGTGAGAAGGTAAATGCCTACTTTATCTAGAGTTTGACCCTGGGCCTTGTTTATTGTCATTGCGAAGGCAATCTTTACAGGGAACTGTTTTCTACATAATTTGAATGGTATAGCTGGATCGGATGGCGTTAATTTAATACGAGGAATTATAACTAATTCATAGGAACCTACTGGTTTTGGGATAATATTGTGATCATTCAACTGTTTGACGATTAGACGTAATCAGTTTACTGATCCGCGTTCGGAGTTGAGGATCCTTATGAGCATAATTATGGTATTAATCTTAAGAGTCAATTTGTGTACAGGCAGTCTTGAGGAGTCAATGTTGTTTTGGAACTCGGTCGGATATATTTGAATATCTAGTGGATCCTGTGTTTGAAATGAATCCAAGCTGAAGTAGGTTTTTCTTTTGGCGGTAAGTAAGTTCTGAACGATCTGATCATTATTTTTCCGTAATCTTCATTTTTAGCGCAGAGGATTGCTGTACCTAATGTACCCAATCATATGGACAATGCTCGATCACGACCTGGCTTGCTGCTGCGGTTCTGGGCATGTTACGTACAACCCACAACATGATCTTACATTTAGATATGATAGCAGTTTTCAGGATCTACAAGACTAGAATAAAAACCAAACATGTTACAAATTACGTGAGTTTATTCATGAAAACTCACAGGAACAAATACAAAAATCTATAAGCCATCAATATTTTGGAAAATCCAAAATTCATCAACAAATCCATAACTCTTGTCAAAAATTCATATCATTCTATATTATCGTTTTATCTTGCTTAGGAATATTTACATTTGAATATCAATATACATTTCCCTTTTCACAACATTTTACTAAGGCGTAGAGGATGCCTATCATTTCATAACAATTGTACTCTACGGCTTTACGGATATTTAATCGTATTATCCATATCCCTTCTGGGCTTTTATTTATTCTTATTTCACCTTTGAATTACTTTATTATTATTCACTTTTAATTCTATTAACTCTTCCGGCAAGCCTTAGGTTTCACACAACAAATCAACACATTAAAATAACTACATGCCATGTCCTCGAACTCATGTCCTTTCACCATTTATTTCATGCATTAGGGTGGTTTATTAATGATGTATCATGTGCTATCATTATTCCATTACTCAGTTATTTACAAACTCAATTGTAAGTTTACCCGTTTTACTTCACACATTTATTTAGGCAGGAATGGAATATGTAGTAACAAACTTATTCTTTCACTACTATGGTCAAATATTATCGAAATCTTACAAACTTAGTGTGGGGATGATTTTCAAAAACTCACCAATTCACTTACTTACTTACTTTATAATTTCATAGCACCTTTAATTAACAAACTTGCATATTCCATTACCATTTATTAATATCTATTCAGCCCTACAACTTCTGTATCCAAAGCGCTCATTGTACTCGTAACCCCTCGCTGTAGGAAAGGTCTGCATGTTGGCTAGACTTCCCTCACCCTCTCGTTTTGCTGTGATTTACGATTCTATCCTCGTCTCATTCATTCCCCTTGCATCTCCCAAATGTATACCTTTCTTTAAAGGCATATGACAATCCAAGTTAGCACATTATTTAAACGACTCTGTCCCTCACTTGACTCATTATTCATTTCAATTTCCTTATAACCAATGCCATAATTTGAGATCACGACGCATTATATATTTATTAAGAGAAAACAAGAGATCATCATCATTCCTTGCTTTTGTCCCCTGCCCAGTGGTCTAGCTGTATGCCTCTCACCAAGGCGGTCCGGGTTCGATTCCCGGTCATTGCATGTGAGATTTTCGAAGTGGAATGCCATGTCCTGTGGTTCGGATTCCACGTAAAAAGGAGGTCCCGTGGCTCATGATCTCCAGATTAACGGTCACGTTAAACTACAAGCTTCCTTCCCTTATGTCCCCTTTATAGGCAGGCAATGAGGGATCCCAATCACTCCTCATCCCTATCCTATCATTTTGTTCATTCCACACATTTTTATTTGGTCGGATATAACACAACAATGCTGGCAAAGGATGGTTTATATGACACTAGGCTCAGAGACTTCCTTATGCCTCTCCAGTTGTTGCCATATCTCGTAGAAAACCCTTACACTTTCGAGATTAATACACTCATTTAGCGAAGACTCACAGGTCTTACACCGCAATATATTACCTCGGGCGGAATCCATTAGATCCCTCGAGTGGGTCATACCCTCGTAAACAACGATAATACCAACGATTTCCGACAATTGATACCTTCATTTTTGATCTCTCAAATTACGCATGTTATAGGATATATTCATTTGCTAACATAATATTACTTCATTCATTTCTTATAGGCCTATTTCGGCAACACAACTTTTATAAAAAAGTCCTCTCGGCACGCCGGAAGGCGGAGGTAGATTTCACCGGACAAACTTGGGGATAGGCGAAAATAGGCAGAATATGCAGATTTTCGTAGAAGGATCAGACCTCATTTAATGCGAGAAGGTATTTTATAATTGGAGCTTAATTAACTTTGTTTTTCGTCATTTTATGCTTATTTTAAACATTTTATTGTCTTATGGGAACGGTAACCTTCTTGTCATTTGGGGTCCATTTTTATACTTGTGGTCACACTGTCCTTATGCTAGGTTTCGACACTGATGTGCAACTATGTAACGGTCTGTTACTTCTTCACGCAAAATTATATCTACCGCAGAGATTTTGGTTGGTTCCTCAGTTTAGGGGCTGCGACAACGCGGTCATGTAACCCCGTGTACTTTGGGATGGCTGTATTAGTCTGTAATTCAGGTAAGGACTGCAGACGGTCAATTTCAAGCAGTAGTTACTAATGTTGCTACCAGGTACTACCGTCAACGACACCTAGCTGTGAACTTGGCTACTAGATGCCACCGCAACCAGCAACTCGCAACGAACGTTGGAACTTCCCCTCCAAAGGAAAGCATACTGAGGGATTTTTGGCGCTCTTAGAAAATCCGACGACTTCGGCCGGCTTTGAACTCGCGACCTTGGGCATAAACATTCAGCATGCTAGCAGTTACGTCACCGAAGCCGCTTCACACTTAGATGGAAATCTGAATCTGATCTCGTGCAAGTGCGTTATCTTGGCAACGTCTGATGGCTCATCCCTCATCAATTTAGTAGTGTTGCCATGGCAACCACTGATAGGTCTTGGCATTTTCTTATAATTCCGAAATTATTTTTCTCATCCCTTGGCATAATGGTGGGTTATATCAAAAATTCTTTCAGACAAAAGTTTTAGGTAATTATTATGGGAATATTGTCCATTTTGTACGGTTTTGATATTGTGCCTATTAAGAGAGATATGATTAATGTTTCCCGAAAAACCCACTTTTTCCCACCCCTTTGGTCAATGGTTGGTGCTATCAAAAAAACTCTTCAAACATACATTTTTGGGCTTTATCCGACACATAGTATGAATGTTGAACGGATTCGATATTTCACATATTAAGAGAGTTATAGCAATATTTCACTTTTTCGAAAAAAAAGCCCCCCATTTTCACCCCCCAACGACCGATTTAGCCCAGTAACGAACTCGACCGAGATTTTATAGGTATACGTATTCGGTAAAAAATTCAAAGTGATTGGTACAAAATTACGGCAGTTATCGTGTCCACAATAAACTGATATACATATACATACATAAATTATATATAACTTTTGAACTGACGGTGGTTTTGGGGCCTGGGGATGTGAAACGCGAAGATATGTCGAAATTTTCCGGAAGTCGAAACATGGTACCCATTGCAATAGTTAGCTTTCTAACGAAATCTACCTCTGGTTGGTTCCTCAGTTTAGGGGCTGCGACAACGCGGTCATCTAACCCCGTGTACTTTGGGTGAGTGTAGAATCTGTCTGATACACGGTGTGAATTGTAATGGCTGTATTAGTCTTAATTCATGTAAGTACTGCAGACGGTCAATTTCAAGCAGTAGTTCCTAATGTTGCTACCAGGTACAACCGTCAACGACACCTAGCTGTGAACTTGGCTACTAGATGCCACCCCAACCATCAACTCGCAACGAACGTTGGAACTTCCCCTCCAAAGGAAAGCATACTGAGGGATTCTAGTGCTCTTAGAAAATCCGACGACTTCGGCCGGCTTTGAAACCGCGACATTGGGCATAGACATTCAGCATGCTACCAGTTACGTCACCGAAGCCGCTTCCCACTTTATCAGGCGGCTTTGGTGGCGTAGTCGGTAACATGCTGAGCTTCTATGCCCAAGATACCGGGTTCAAACCCGGCCGAAGCCGTCGGATTTTTTAAGAGCGTTAAATATCCCTCAGTATGCCTTCCTTCGGAGGGGAAGTAAAGCCGGCGGTCCCATGTCATAGATTTATGGCATGTTAAAGATCCTTCCACTAATTGCACCTGTGTGAAGCTAAATTGGATAGGTTAAGAATGTATACAACGCTCTTAGGTTTCTATGTTCGTTGCCAAGAGCCGACTGCGGCGGCGTCTAGTAGCTCAGTTCTGAACTTGGCCTCGTAGTCGTTGACAGTGGCGCTTGGCGGCAAAAGTAGGAACTATCTGAAAAATTGTTAGTTGCAGTACTTAAATTAACAAACAGATAACACACACTAATACAGTCATCACAATTAACACCGGTTATCAGACAGATTCTACACACACCCAAAGTACACGGGGCTACATGACCGCGTTGTCGCAGCCCCTAAACTTAAGAACCAACCAACCAACCACTTAATCAGATGGAAATAATGAATCTGATCTCGTGCAAGTGCGTTGTCATGGCAACGTCTGATGGTCCATGCCTCATCAATTTAGTAGTGTTGCCATGGCAACCACTGATAGCTCTTGGCATTTTCTTATAATTCCGAAATCATTTTTCTCGTCCCTTGGCGTAATGGTGGGTCATATCAAAAATTCTTTCAGACAAAAGTTTTAGGTAATTATTAGGGGAATATTGTCCATTTTGTACGGTTTTGATATTGTGCCTATTAAGAGAGATATGATTAATGTTTCCCGAAAAACCCACTTTTTTCCACCCCTTTGGTCAATGGTTGGTGCTATCAAAAATCTTATTTGACATAAATTTTTGGCACTTATCCGACACATATTATGAACTTTGAATGGATTCGATATTGCACGTATTAAGAGAGTTATAGCGAAATTTCACTTTTTCGAAAAAAGCCCCCCATTTTCACCCCCTTCGACCGATTTAGCCCAGTAACGAACTCGACCGAGATTTTATAGGTATACATCTTCGGTAAAAAATTCGAAGTAATTGGTGCAAAATTACGGCAGTTATCGTGTCCACAAGAAACTGATATACATATATATATACATATATATATACATATATATATATATACATAAATTATATATAAACTTTTGAACTGACGGTGGTTTTGGGGTCTGGGGGATGTGAAACGCGAAGATATGTCGAAATTTTCCGGAAGTCGAAACATGGGACCCATTGCAATAGTTAGCTTTCTAATGAAATCTACCTAAAACTTGGACTATCATCGCATCTTTGACAACTCAACTTGCTCACATTAGCATTTACTTCAACATAGCCTATGTCTTATAACTTCCTATTACATTTTCACGGTGTTCGATTATCACCAACTACCTTGACTCATTACATTTATCGGCTGAATGGCGTTTTTATTTAATTATTTTTAAGGTATCCCAAAGATCCTTCAATTACTTCAATACTTCAATTACTTCAATTACTTCAATTATTTGATCATTTCAACTCGAGTTTATTATTATCATTTTTTTAATTAATATTCATTGCTTCATTATTAACCTGTGGAATGCAATTCTTCAATTCTTCATTTATTATTTCGGAGTATACAAACTCAGAACTCATTATTATTATTATTATGGTGCTTGTTTCATTTACTTTACTTTTCCTTTATCTGGCGTAATTTACTCGCCAATAGCATTATTATATTCGATTCCTCCTTTCAGATGTCATTTCATTATTAATTAATCATTTTAGGGGTTTTCATTATTATTATTATTGCTTTTTGCACTTCGATAATTATCCTTTACATTTTTGCAAATCATCTTGGCGGTTTCTCTTTTACATTTTAACATTACTTGGTTGTTCATTAGAGCATACCTTTCACACATTTTTATAAATTCACTGACTAGCACATGATACAATCATTTAATATAATAAACATTTTGACTCACCCTGTTGTCCAGCTCATGACATGGCCTTTGGATTGCTTCACCCATACATAATTTCTTCAGCACTTCATCACTACACTAAAATATACCTTTTTCAATCTAGGGTCTTCAAGTTGACACACGTACATATTTCTATACATTTTAAACTGCTCTGATAACATTTATAACACTAAAACGAAATTCACTTAATCAATATTTTTACACTTGCACACGGACCCAAATCTCAGCGTACTGTGGTGGTAACATCACGATGCTGGTAATCCTAGATAGTCCCTTTCTATACTACTTTGGACGTGTGATCCCTCCTACTCCTCCTAATTTTAGGTACGTCTCTTTTCTTCCTATTCTTCCTAATATCGTGCCTGTCTTTCTTTCGAATAATTTCTTATAGAGCCTTTTCACTTGTAAGTGTGTATTTGTCTATCTGCTATACTCTATACTTTTGACATTTACAGTTGCTCCTATCGCAATCTTACATTTTTTTCTATCTTTGTCTTCCGCGAAGACAGCACACTTGTACTTTAGGATTTGTGTCCTTTCAAATGTTCCGTTTTATCGAACCTACGTTCTCTGACGTTTCAACTGGTTAACTGTAATAAATTGTTCTGAGGTTCCCCTCTGGTTATATTGTCTCTTTCTGCGTGGCGTAGCTTTCTATCACTCACTATCTATTTATTTGGTCTTGAACCTACGTTCTCTTGGATCTGGGATTACCAACTCCTTCAATGTCTTTTTACTTCCGCACTCTGTTTTAAAGTCTTTAGCGTGCTTTCGCGTCTTGTAATCTGACGTATCTTAATGCGACTTGGCCTTGAACCAATGTAACTTCGTTAAACTTCACTAGAAACTTAGTGATTTGCCTATCGCAACTTTTATTGTACTTTGCCTCTTCTGAGGTTCGAATTCTAATGTCTTTGAATACAGTTTCATCCCTTGAGGTTTCGATAATATCGCTAACTAGCGTAACTTTTCACCGAGGCTTGATCTAACTGATCGTACTAAATAACTTTCTATTACATGCCTACACTAAGGCTTTTTCGCAAAACTGACGAACTTTGTTTATAACGTGCCTCTACTGGGTGTCTTACAGACTGACGGACTTCGTATAATAAGTGCCTCTTCTACCGAGGTTTGAATCTGTCTGACGAACTTCATTATAACGTACCTTCTCTGCCGAGGTTTGAATCTGACTGACGAACTTCATGATTTTGCTTGGGCTTAAAGCCTATTTATTTATTTTGGGACAGAAATTAGTCCCTGACAACACCGTGAATTCAACTCCTGAGTCCTGGCTCCAATCTTATCTATAATTTAATTCCAAGTGTAATTGGTAATAGTATTACAATTTCCTGCTGGCGGAACGAGAATTGTTCACGGGTTTAGTTTTAATTAATTAAAATAGTTAGTATCCACTCGACGGGGTCAGCCTAATTCTTCTTGCCGTCCGCGGGTAACCTTCCGCTCACATTCCAATGACGTATTCCTGAGCTTGCATTATCTGAAGTGTCTTATTTCGGGTCTACCAACCTTTCGATTTTTGCTATCCCTGATTCTCATCTGACTTCAGATTTAATAACTTTGGGAGTTAATTTTTTTAAGTTTGATGGTTGTAATTCCCCCCTCTGTATGCTTCAAAATCTCGCTGATTCGACAATATCCGGGGTCTAGTTTCAAGTACCTCTTGAGAAAGTATTTTTTCCCATAACTGTCGCACTCGAAAAGTAATAATTTTTGTAGAGTTGCTTATTCATGGGAATGTCGAGTGTTACTTCTAGCCTCTTTACTCTGCATCCCTCTAGTTCTTTTATGGCTTCTTTAATGGCTATTTTCACTTAAACTGTTCGGCTAATGGGAGTTTATGTGTTTAAAATGACCACCTGCGTCTCCAGCAATGTCTCTGTGGCTGTTCTCCATTGAGCTCATCTTCGTTACTTCTTGTGGTCTTTATAAAATTCTAAAATACCTTCCTGTGAACGGTCCGGGGTTCAATTTGTGCCATTACACATATGGCACTGCAATAAGGTGTGGATATTGTCCGCATTGATTTGGCTACCGAAAGTGTGTTGTACTAAGTCCTGAGGAGTAGTGGGATGACACGGGAGCTGTCTCACTTAGCAAGTTGTGAGCCCCTGCGACCTTGGAATGGAAGGAGCCATGCTAGGAGGGCGTGCTTGGATTCGATTTTTCGTCTCGTCGTGCTCTTTACGGGAATGTAGGTGTCGAAAAGGTGAACTTAGGGTTTTGGCTCTAAAAATGCGTTTTTCACAATTTTGCCGATTTTTGGAAAACGGGCCATGCTTGGAGGGCGTGCTTGGATTCGGTTTTTTTTTCGTCTCGTTGTGCTCTTTACGGGAATGTAGGTGTCGAAAAGGTGAACTTAGGGTTTTGGGTCTAAAAATGCGTTTTTCACATTTTTGCCGATTTTTGGAAAACGGGCCATGCTTGGAGGGCGAGCTTGGATTCGTTTTTTTCGTCTCGTTGTGCTCTTTACGGGAATGTAGGTGTCGAAAAGGTGAACTTAGGGTTTTGGGTTTATAAATGCGTTTTTCACATTTTTGCCGATTTTTGGAAAACAGGCCATGCTAGGAGGGCGTGCTTGGATTCGTTTATTTTTTTTTTTCGTCTCGTCGTGCTCTTTACGGGAATGTAGGTGTCGAAAAGGTGAACTTAGGGTTTTGGGTCTAAAAATGCGTTTTTCACATTTTTGCCAATTTTTGGACAACGGAAAACGTGATGATGACGTGCGTGATAGTATGTTTTCATCTCGTTGTGCTCTTTACGGAGATGAACGTACGGAAAACGTAAAAAGCTGGAAACACGGTTTTGATGTAAAAATGGGTTTTTGTGATTTTCCCTGATATTGCGAAAACTGAAAACGTGAGGATGACGTGTGTGATAGTATGTTTTCGTCTCATTGTCCTCTTTACGGAGATGTAGGTATGGAATAGGTAAAAAGCTGGAAGCATGTTTTTTTAGTCAAAAATGGGTTTTTGTGATTTTCCCTTATATTGTGAAAACCGAAAACGTGAGAATGACGTGTGCGATAGTATTTATTTCGTCTCATTGTCTTCTTTACGGGGATATAGATATGAAAAAGGTAAAAAGCTGGAAACATGGTTTTCTTATGGAAAAGGTGTTTTTTTGTTCATTTTCGCGTTATTTGGAAAACGAATGAGGCGATTTTTATGATGGGCATGTCGATGTATTTGTGTCGTTGTTCTGTTTACGGGAATGTAGGTATGGAAAAGCTCAAATCATGGTTTCCGTCATTTTTTTTTTCGAGATCGTTGAGGAAAACTGGGGAAAAAGTAAGAAACCAGATTTGAAGTCACGTTATGTTATGCGCTATGATGTTGGTAAAACACTTATGCATTATTATTATTATTTGTCATGCCTGGTCAGGGCTCACACGCAGAGAGAGAACTTGCTTGATGAAATGAGAATTGAAAGCATTGAAGCTGACCCACGGCGAGCCAGACAGACAGTGGTCTTATCATCGTACGTGCCTCGCAGCAGAGAGAGATAAGAGGCAGGTGTCATTATACAGTGTGCGGATTTATACTGCGTATGTCATAGCCTAGGTTCATTATGGACTCATTATGCAACGCAAAGTTTGAAACGATGAGTGAGTGTATAACATTATGATAAAGGATTGGCAAGGGCTTGAACAAAGCGGTTATTGGACATGTAATAAACAAAAGGGTGGGAATAATGAAAGGTCATATAATACTTTTTTTTTGGAAATGGTTTTTTCTTCTAAATAATTAAATAGGGTTTTATTACAAAAATTATGTTTATTGACCCTTGAATTATACGTGGAAGGAAAACCTAACCACTTTACAAAATATTTTGCACCTTTGACTTTAATTACTCGTTCAATGAGATAATCGTTGGGATATAATGTTTTTTGCACTTCTTCATAATAGAATCGTCCCTGAATGGGTTGACCGCTCTGATCTTCTAAGAGATACGTCACTGGTTGACCTAGCTTGACTTGGCGAATTTTAAAAATTTCTGTCGACCATTGTGGAGTATACGATTTTGAAAACACACTTCTATATTTACTAATGCGAAAAAAATCTCCAATTTTAAGGCGATGTCGCCTTGGGTCTACCCGTTTTTATAGGGTTAAACAGTCTATTGAGTCTGGGTAGGTTCTTGGTGACGAGGCGAGGTTTCATGCCGATGGTGGAATGAATGGTGTTGTTGTAGCGAGACACAAGTTGAGGTAACCAGTCTATCCATCGATAGGAACCATGTATTGTAAACTGTTTCCACATATAACTTTTTAATGTTCGATTGAAGCGTTCAACTACACTAGCTTTGAGATTGCTATAGGTGGTATAATGGTGAATATCCTTAGATTTGAGAAAACTGGAGAAATCCTTGTTGAAAAATTCTTTCCCCTGGTCGGTTTGTAACAAGTGAGGTTGACGTTTTGATTGTTCAATAATATGTTGAAAGGCCTTTGTGACTAAGACACCAGTTTTATTTTTTACTGGTTAAACAAAAGCCATTTTGGAATAGACATCAATGACAGTCAACATATAGCGTACACCGTCGTTAACGTTAGAATAAGTTATCATTTCAACCAGGTCTGCCTGCCAAAGTTCATCGATTCCTTTGGAAATGACACGACGACGTTCATAAATGCGTCGGGCTGGTTTATGCAATTCATGAGCAATGCCCACTTTGATGGGCGATGGCTTATAAGATAATTTTAGCATCTCGGAGTTGAAGTTCAATGTGGGCGATTTCCGCCTCATGTCCAGTGTGACCAGCTTGTTTTGGTGCATGAAGCAAGTGTAAGCGCTCTACTAACTGATTGGGATTATTCCAAAAGGTTATATCTAGGTAGGGTTTTCATTTCTTAAACCTTACACCAGAGGCAGAGTGATGTTTTTGCTTACCAAAGATGTTTGCAATGATGGTTTTATATTTTTGGGATATATTGGCATTGACCTGCTGAGAGGATTTATAGTTTCTTTTGTGAGCGTTGGTGTCTAATAAAATGGATTTATATTTAGCAAGGTCCTCGGACGTAAAATCTTGTGTCGAGGGGGTGCGAGAAAATAGCAGCTTTAACAGACCTGGTGTTAATTTATAGTTGATCTTTTTAATGACAGCTTTCGTACGAGCAAATTTAATGGATGAATCCCCAATTTTAAAACTATCATTCTCATAGCGAACACCATACGTGGTATCTGTCTTTCCAATAAATAGAAGGGTCAGATACGGTTCCAGGGTTGCCCCATAATGTTTGATTAAAATGTTTTTGAGTTGAGCTTTATTTTGAGGGGTTGCCAACACTTGTGAAAACGGAGACGATGTGGAGGAGGACGGTGTTGGCGCTATGACGGAAGATTTTTGTTTTGTTTTTAGAAACTGTTGAAGGGGTGATGATTTTTTTTCTTTCAGGACTAAATACGCTTTCACTTTCACTTTGTTCATGTTGTTCTTCTTCTTCTTCATGTTCTTGATGTTCTTGTTCACTAACATTAGAGGAGGAGGAGGATGAGGAGTATTTTACCTGTCGTGTGGAATCTGTTTGAGTAAATTTTGAACTTGTTATGGGTTTTGTTTGAGAGGTAGCAGCAGCAGCATTAGGTTTAAATCTCATGGGATCAACCGATGATGGAGCATGTTTTATCATGGGTAAAGGATTGACGTCTTTTAAACGTTGCAATTCACGAAATTTATGTCGAATCGTATTTCGTGCCTCAATAATACGCTGCATGATTTGAACATGTTTCTTGTACCCTATGGCGTTCGCCATGGTAAAGGTAAAGACACACTAACAGGAAATGTCCAACCCTAGGTCTTTTTAAACAGAAATAAAATGATCAAAACCCAAGCGATAACGTCCCTCACATCGTTCACTCTGTTTATTTATGACCAAACAGGCATGGGGATGATGGTTCCAACACGAAGCACACAATTGCGTGAAAGCTGTAAAGGACATATCTGGATTCACATGATCTTGAAAAATATGATAGAGATTTGTAGAGTCTTGGCGGAAGAGAACGATGAGATTGGCATTGTCACGAATCAACTGTTTGGGGATTTTGGAATAGGTCTGGGCCAGATAAAAACATCCACTTGTTTATGGTGTCCCATACTAAAATACTCTTGAATAATGGCCTGTCGTTGAGTGGCAATATCATCAAAAATTATAATGGAATCTGGTTGAATGCGGTCTGGTTGAATGACATCTCGAGGTGAGGTGAATGTAAAATAGCCCATGGCTTTTTTATTTAACGAAGACATAATTTGTTCCAGATACACGTACAGAGGCTGGTACAAGGATTTGGCAAAAATATAAATATTTTGAAATCGTAGGCCATGAGGCGCGGTAATAATGTTCAGCAAAACATTGGTCTTTCCACAACCCGAAGGCCCTACCATAATACATCGAACGGTAGATGGGAATAGGATGCCATGACGTTTAGTTTCGCACACGGACAGTGATAGCTCTGAAACCAAATCAGAGACGGGCAAAGCATGGGGTTGTTTCATTAATTCCATTGTGTCGACGACTGAGTTTTTTCTTGTGTGTATAAGGTTTATATGTATAGGCAAACGGTGAGTAGGATAGGTTAGTTAACGTCTATCACCATGGACGTGTTTGGGAGAGCTCGTGTAACCATGGCCACGGCCGCCTCTTTGTCAAAACAGTCACGAGAAGTGGCAACAAAAAGCTATGTCGATCGCAAAGTGCAAAGTGTTTATCACATGGCCCCGAGACTAACCGCTGAGGGCTATTCAGCCAATCATCATCGTATTATTGATGTGCAAGAGCCTCGAGACGAAAATTATGTCTGCACGAAACGTTATGTGACCTATCAAATGAAAAGGCTTTATAAATTTGTCCCATCTGTATTTTTAGTGTTCCTGTCAAATCAAAAACTGGACAATGACAGAAACCATTCCCCACCACCACCACTGGTGAATGATGATCTTACCTATATGCTTGCTTCCGTTTAAGTCGTTATCGACTGCATTATGATGGTGTAATTCATATTAAATATGCCATGCCTGATGAGAAACATTTAAAAATACAACTAAACGGTGATAGAGTGTTGGCCCACAACCATCAAAAAGTAAATGTTGGAGATGAATTATCCTTTCATCTTATGCTTACGTTTGAGGAAAAGGAAGCTGGGAAAACCGTGAATGATTTTCCGCTTTATATAGAATTGGAATATACTGCTATGAAATAAGGTTCTCTACGTTAGTTGTTATCGAATGTTTGCTGTGAAAGGTTCACCAAGTAGCAGCAGCATGGTGAAAAAAAGATATGCTATGAACATGAAAAAAACAAATCTCAAAAAGAGAAAAAGCCAAGTCGGAAACCAAGTCGATCTGCCTCACACCCAGTGTTAAAACTAAAAAAAAACTAAAAAAATCTAAAAAGAGTGGCTATCAAAAAAGCTTTACAAGCGGTGCGATTGTCTACAGCTCCGAAATCGCAGCATCATGTATCGATAAAAAGAAAAGGAAGAAAGCAAAAACGTGGGCGAGTCATTCCTGTTGCTAAGCGCGGGGGTTTTTTGCCGGCTTTACTTGCAGGGTTCGCAGCTTTGGGGTCCCTTTTGGGTGGTGCCAGCGCTGTAGCGAAAACCATAAAAGCCGTCGAGCAAGGCAAGCAACAACTCAAAGAAAGCGAGCGACTCAATAAAACGTTAGAAGCCATTGCGATGGGAGCCAGAAATGGCAATCCTTTATAGCCAGTCTTTTATCCACAAGGTAGTGGCCCTTCGTCTAAGAAAAAAAAATGTCCATCATCGATAAGCGCTTAAGGCAACTGCCTCGTCATGCCATGACCCATGAAGAAGTGGAAAGCTATGCCAAACAACTAAAGATCTCCCATTTTCGAGGTGTATTTATGCGAAATGAATTACCCTATGCACCGTGGAAAGAAGAACGAGCCATGATGAATTTAGATGATGATGCAGGCCCAGGAACCCATTTTGTTGTTGTTTGAGTATTCAGTCTTTTGACTGGTTTGATGCAGCTCTCCATGCCTCCCTGTCCTGAGCTAATCGTTTCATCTCTACATAACTACCACACCCTACATCTGAGGCAATCTGTTTAACATATTCTAACCTTGGTCTACCCCTACAGTTCTTGTCCTCGACCCTTCCTACCATAACTAAGCTTGCTATTCCTGGGTGTCTTAGTATGTGTCCTACCAACCTATCTCTTCTCTTCATTAGCAGTCGCCAGAAACATCTCTCCTCTCCCACTCGTCTTAATACCTCTATGTTTGTAACCCTATCTTCCCATCTGATCTTCATCATTCTCCTGTAACACCACATTTCAAATGCTTCTATTCTCCTCTTTTCTGCTGCACCAATAGTCCAAGTTTCACTTCCATAGAGCGCCACGCTCCAGACAAAGGCTTTCAAAAATGACTTCCTAATTTTGTAGCCTACGTGAAACAAGGTTCCACAGTATGGTACTTTGACAGTTATGGAAATTTACCACCCCCGATCGAGTTGCTACGTTATTTGGGAAACCGGGTAAAGATATTCTATAATGTGAATCGTCAACAAACCTTTGACAGTCAAGAGTGTGGCCGTTTGAGTTTACATTTTTTATATAAGAGGTCGCGTTAAGCCAACAGTTTCATTATTATGAATGTCAACGCCAAGACCTTTACCGTGCACAGTCGCGGGCCTGAAGTGTCCCTGGATTCCCCCCCCCCCCCATTGAATTGCAACCAGAACAATCCCATGTGCTAGGATTAATTTCTTTGGAAAGTTACAACAGAATTTACAATATTCAACTGGATATTAATGACAATTTTTATTATGATGATTATATGTTGACACTTCCCCTGGAGGTTATACCATAGACGACGTGCATGAGGCCATTATCGTGTCGATGATAAAACAATTTGGTGTCAAACCATTTGCGGATGGGACACACAAATTTGAACTTACAGCCAATACAATAACTCATCGCTGTCGTATTTTCTCTACGTTTAACATTGACTTTGAAACACGAGTTCATTCTATTGGTCCTTTATTAGGATTTAAACCAAGAGTGTTGGCAGCTCAGCAACCCCATGAATCAGATTATCCAGTGAAATTCATCGAGGACCATCACATTTCTGTAAATTGCAATATTATTAGAGACGTATTTACGAATCAAGAACAAAGCCATTCCCTGTATGATTTTATTGTCACCTCTCCTTGCGGCTATATTATTTATGAAAACCCTTCAGTGGTTCTCTATCATCCTGTGTGTGTCAGTGATATTAGTAATATTACCTTACGCTTAGTGAATAGAAACCAACAACTGATTGCTTTGGACGCCAACACCCTTGTGACCTACAAGTTGGTTATAAAGACGCTATGAAATTTATCTATAAAGCAACAACAACGTCTACGAGGTCGGTTAGTTGCCCCCCGTGTATGAAACGGTTGACACGAGTAAACCGACAACGCTTACAATGCATTGGTTATACGCTACACCCCAATCATGAACAAAGAGCTGTTGCAAGTGTTAAATCCCATACAAGTGGAAGATGGCGTCGTGCGCATTGATATGCATTCCTATCAACCTCAAGCAACAGGACTGAATAACAATGACGAGATTCAATTCATCATTAACAATCAAGATATTTTTACTCTACCTCATGAAAGTGTCCTTCAAATTGAGGGTAAATTGATGAAAGCAGATGGCAGTACGCCCACAACGTCTGCGTTGGCGAATCATGGTTTGGCTTTTCTGTTTTCTGAAGTACGTTATGTGATAAATGATGTCATAGATATGACTCGAAATGTGGGCATGACTAGTCTTATGAAATTATATCCATCCTATAGCGAGGAGGAAAGTAAAACGCTTTCTATGGCAGGATGGTGTCCCAACAGTAGCAATAACTGGCTAGTTCATACCGATGGCACTTTTACAGGCTTTCTACCCTTAAAATTACTCCTTGGCTTTGCCGAAGATCACAAGCGTATTATTTTAAACGCAAGACAAAGTTTGTATCTGGTGAGAAACCGCAGTGATTATAATACACTGAAAGGAGCCTCTGACCAAGTGATAGACTCAAAAATTCAACTGCTTCGATTACTATGGAAAGTGCCCCATGTGACGCTATCGGATCGTAAAAAGCTAAGCATGTTAAATTTGGTGCAAAAAGATAAAGCCTTGCCTATCGCCTTTCGAAGTTGGTGTCTGCATGGATACCCCTTGCTACCTACCACTGACACTCATAGTTGGAGTGTCAAATCGGCTCGCTCTACCGAGAGACCCCTCTATGTTATTATTGGTTTTCAAACCTATAGAAAATACCAACAAAGCAAAGATGTCACCTTGTTTGATCACATTCACTTGAGAAATATACGACTATTTTTAAATAATGTTTGCTTTCCCTATGAGGGGTTGGAACTCAATTTTTTTAAAAATAAGTTTGGCCCCCTTTATGACATGTTCGCTAAATTTCAATCGTCTTATTATGAAAAACAGGATTGTCCTATGTTGTCGCCACAAGGGTTTAAAGCAAAAGCACCACTGATTGTTTTCGACTGTTCGTATCTAGAAGAATCTATGAAAATCACCACCATTGATTTAAGGGTAGATTTTGAAACACAAGAAAATGTCCCAGACCATACCAGTGCCTACTGTTTGATTAATCATGCTAGACAAGTGAAATATCATCCTTTGTCCAATTATGTCACCAGCATGTAAGCCATCTGTGGTCGAGTGAAAAAAAAATCATTCATAGGATTAATGATAAGCGTCTGCATGCACAGTATCTGTTGCGCTCTGGCACTGTGCGCACATACGTCAACAACAAACATCATGTGTCCCTCAATAAGCAACAGCAACAGCGACAACAACGTGACAGACAAACCATGGAATTTAAAATGTGAATTTAATCGTTTGAAAACTTTTGAAGCATGGACAGTTGCCTTTATGGATTGTGGAGAATTGGCTGCGAGCGGATTTTATAACTTAAAACGTGGGGATGTGGTCAAGTGTATTTTTTGCAACATTGAAATTGGAAACTGGGAAATAGGGGATCGACCCTTTAGCGATCATCAGCGATGGAGTCCATCCTGCCCTTACCTCAATCGCTATGATGTGGGCAATATTCCATGGAGTTTGAATTATCCTGCTATTGTACCAGACCCTGCAAAAGTAGGAGATACCTGTGGACCGTATGTGCAAACTATTCATTTGAATGCTGTTCCAAATTAAGCCAACAAACTTTTTGTAATAAAAGTGTAAATGTTTTTTTTGTTATGAATAAAACCCCAAAAAATATTTAGCTGTTGTTCAATTCATTTGTTCCTTTTTTCCCCCTAAAGTCCTTTGACTTTGCCATGTTAAACCATGGCATGGGTTAGTTGTTGATTAGACGTCAATGAGGTAACAAGTAAAAATAAAAAAGCAAGATAAGTACACTCATCGTGGATTTTCAGGGGTTTAAAATTGCAGACAACAAATTTATATTTAAGGAAGTCGCTTTTATCGATTGTAGTACGTTTTTGGGTGTCTAACCCTATTCATTTGGTGTTTAAACC
Organism: Meconema thalassinum; assembly: GCA_946902985.2. NCBI lineage: Eukaryota > Metazoa > Arthropoda > Insecta > Orthoptera > Tettigoniidae > Meconema > Meconema thalassinum. Next base: position 188,566,782 of record OX336396.1, read on the forward strand.
TCCCTATGCTTTCGAGTTGCTTAGTGAAAAAGATAAAAAACAGAGCCAATGGATTGAAAATCATTTGCAGTTAGCATGGAACAAGGGTGATATTTCTTACAAGTATCTTGACATCGTCATGAAAGCCCATTTGTCCTCGGCCAATGTCTTATTTGTTAAAGGGAGTGAAAAACGCCAGTGGCTTTAACCATTTCTACCCTCTCACTGTCAATGTATGGACCTTTTAGATCTGGGTTGTCCATCCCTGCAAACGCTCATGGACACTTGTCCTTGCGACAATATTCAGAATAAAGCCTTAGCTCATGCATGGCAATTGTTTCATTGGCTCACCACGAGTGCATGTTGGGAGTTGTTCAATAAAATTAAAACTGAAAGTGTATCGTCCAATGATAGCAGTGAGACGTGTACACGTGAAGTGATAACATCAACGTTATAGACATGGACGCCACTACAATCGACAAGGCTATTGGAAAATTCTTTGTGTGCAAGAAAAAACTGATTAGCTTTACACAACATGAATTATTAGCACTACCTAAATCATTTATTTTTTATGTTGCTGCCAACGCTGTCAAAGAAATTTGGGAAAAGGCGCCTGCCGAGTGGACTAACGACTCTGTATTGAGTGAACTACAACCATGCAGTCATTTTTCCCATCACAAGCAATTAACCATGGCAAAAATACCTTCCATTCGACAGTGTGCCACATGCCAATTAATGAAATTATATCATGGTCATAAAGCTCTGTGTAAAGACATTGTTACATCATTCCATGGCTGTCATGCGGAAAACAACCACCACCTACCATGCTCGTCAGCAGCCGCCGACAAAACAACAACAACAACAACAACAACAACAACAGCAAGAACAAGAAGAGAAGAACAAGAAGAACAACAAAAAAAGTGTTTTTCACCGATTGAAACCTCTATGTCCCAGGTGTACTGGCCGTGGAATTATTGATAACATTATTAAAAACTTACCATTCGAAGCTCACTTACCTGCTTACAGCTTTTGCGGCCCTGGTACTCGTCTTCAAGATCGTTTGAGGAGAGGGGATATGGGAATCAATGCTTTGGATCATGCATGCCTTAATCACGATAAAGCCTATGAAAACAGTGATCCCACACTAAGACGCATTGCCGACAAAATCTTGTTAAGCATTGCCAAGCAACGATTAACAGCTTCAGATGCCAGTCTAGCAGAACGAATGGCAGCATTTATAGTGATTGGTGCTATGAAGAGCAAATTACTTTTATCTAGATATGGACTTTAACGTAATGAATTTATTTAAAAAAAATGTATAGTATCACTGTTATCATGACAAAAAAAAAGACAAGAGTCCATGTTGTGTTTTTTTCCATTATTATTATTCACTCATAGTCTCAACATTATAATTATAAATAAAATGAATAAAATGTCATAAATGACAAACAATAAAAAGGGACAGTAGTGCATTGTTATAAAAATTACTAATTGTAGTAAATCTATTTTTCAATCACAAACAATAAAAAAGGACAATAGTCCATTATTTTAACTAATAGTTTCATCATTATTATTATAAAAAATTATATACATGGTAATTGTACTAAACCTATAAACAAAACAAAATCTACCATTAAGCATAAGTTTTGAAAATTTATTTTTATTATTATTTATCATGGTAAACGTTGAGCAACCATTAATAAACGTCAAACTGTTGAGCACCAAAAAATAATAATTTTATTTTATTATAGTTATTGACGAGTAGGGCATGAATAAAGAAAAAGTCACGGCTAGCATACAATGATTATTCGTTTTCAATTTTTACAAAACGAACCATGCATCGATTATTTTTTCACCCTCATAAATTATATAGACAGGGTGAATACTGGAATTGACATCTTCCATGACATTATCAGGTAGGTTATTAAATCGTGTGGGAAGAAATGTCTCAAAGTCTTGACAAATGCAAAGAGCTCGTTCACCAAATTTGGTTTTCAGTTTTTGAATTTTATGTATGCGAAAGGGTGTTTGCGTAGGCAATTCACTCATTTTCTTGCGTGCAAGGCCACAATCTTGACCAATGGCGTTCAAGGCGTCCATGGTTGTCTATAACCAAAGAAAAGAGTGTTACTTTCTAACACTCTCGTTCTTATATTACAACAACAATAACTTTGTACATCAAAGTGTGTTGTTGTTTTTTTTAAATCCTGAGTGTTTATGACCTGAAGTTGTAGATAGATAGTATTGGATAAATTTACAAAAATATAATAATAATATTTGTATCATTTTTTCAGTCAAAACATACATTTGGAAATTATTTAATAGGAAATGTTTTATCAAAATTAAGTGTGAATCATTTTCAAGATCTCTCTCTCTCTCTTGGAGGTAAATGCATGTCTCTGTTGTGAATGGGAATTAGCCTATCATTCCCTTGTCGAACGACTTGTATTCGTTTGCTCTGTTTTCTGCAAATTCACATAGCATTCTGTTAAATAAATAGTATCAACAGATACTAAGAGCAAACATCTGAATGCTGTTGGTAACCTATAAACGGCAAAGTTAACACGCTATGCATTTAATAACCATGTCTACATCCAACAAAACAAAATTCAAAACTACAAATTTAAACCAGTGTGTATGTGTTCATCAACGTGAATAAACGATAAACTAAAACAAACAAAAAATAGCCAAATATATTCTAAACGTCAAGTATGCACCTGAAAGCCGAGTGTAAACAAAAAAAAGCCGTAATCGTGACATGATGTCGTTAGTTTCTAACAAATCTCATTCTATGAGGCGAATATTGATTGATAGGTAAGCTAAGACAAAGTTGGCGAAATGCTTGTTGTCGATACGAAGTGATTGGTTCCTCAGCAGGAAATTTATAAAAATGAAAACAAATCATATGAGAGGTTATTGGAAAATAAACATTAAACAGGGGTTTTGTACATATTGAACACCAGAAATCTGCAAAATGATCCTCGTCAGCTAATTTAACAATCACTTGATTCATGGTTAAACCGTACCATGCTTTATGAATCACTTGCGTGGATACATTATTTTCAAAGCCAAAATTTAGCATACAGGATTTACAAAAGTGATGCCCTGGGTCATGAAACAAATCATCATCATTATCATCATGATTCATGAAGCTGTCATAAAACGTGGTATCAATGCGTACTTTCGTGTTTCTATATTCTGAAGGATAGGCCACACGTTGAGGATTATGAGACATCATCGTGGCATATTCATTGAACGTGGTGTGTTTTGTGACGATAAAACAATCTTCACCGTGGCTCATGATTGAATCTGAAAAGTAGTCGTTGCCGTTTACTAAGTGAATAAATAAAAAAAAATACAATGTACTATATACACTGTCTGTCCCCTAAGTCAATGGCAAAAATAAAAAAATAAGCAAAACACAAATAAATAACCATCTGTCTGTTGACTTCTTTAGCTGTAGGCGGCAAACATAACATGCAACAGGTTAAAAAAAATTCTGTTCAGATATTGGACTGGTGTTGTTTTCAAATATATCCCCACTCATAACTCTGGCCATAAAGTGAGAGATTGTGGACAGTAAAAGCAGCAGATTTTTATTATTCTTTTGTTCTTGCATGAGACCTACTAAGCCTCAACCTAGTGTGGCCTATTAAGCTGTGCCTACTGAGAAAGTGCACACTTTACTGAAACATGAGGCCTACTAAGCGACAACAATAGTGAGGGTGGCTACTTGTTTTTTTTTCCTAACCTAACCTAAAAAAGCCAACATGTTATTAATCTAGCCTGTGCACAGTGAACCATGCAAACGTTCATGCATGGCTCTCTTTATGCGTTGACAGGCAAATAGCACAAGACATACAGTATATGTACAACTATTTACAGGCATTCAAACATCCATGCATACATCCATGCACGCAGGTTAAAAAACAAAAATTATATGATACACTACAATTTTTTATTTTTATTCCGAGGCTCAAGATGGCATCTCACATTTGATAGCAACCAAACCAAACACTTGCCGTGTTGTACAACAACAATAGCAACAACCATTACTGGTTGTAACCAAATGGGACGCTTGTCATCATATCCTGACACCACTGTATCTTGTCGTCTAACAAAGCGAGTGTTTGTTTTTGCTGCTTCATTAAAAATAAATCATGATTTTTTGAGAGAATCCTAAACTGGCTATGTGCCATGGCTGTGTGGGTCTGAAGGACATGTAAATAATCATCCACACAGAGTCGTTTAACCACATGCTGGCTAATCCCTTTGGCTCGCATAGATTCGCATCGATCCACCTGTCGAAAACTATACATTTTCGAAGCGAGACCTACAAACTCAGTCATCATGGTGTCTGAACACTCATCTTTCATTAAACCAATTTCTTTTTTGTTCAGACGGGGGATATCGAACACGTTCTTCTCACTAAACGAGGACGTGTCAAACCATTTTTTTTTTCATAACGACATACGGATCACAGTCACGGATATGGTAAATAAAACTATCCGTGTCTGTATATAACAAGGAAATGGTACCAAATGGCTGTATTGCAAAACCATAATGGAATTTATACATGTGCAATTTTGAAAAATCTCAAATGACTTGGCCTAAATAGATAGGCTTATTCATGACCACTTAATTTTGGCAAGTTCAATAGTCAGTAGATCATGATCAATAATGTTTAAAGATTTGAAATTTGGTTTTGCAATATATGTTTGAGCTCCCCATTGTCCATGCCATGTGTTGACAAATTTAATGTCCCTATACTGCCGTACATTTTCCAAACTCTTGCCATAAATACAATTATTCATTAGTTTAAAAAAGTTTATTTGAAATGGTTGAGTGGCACTTTGTCTGTGACTGGTATTTAAATCCATGTATGGTTTCAACCACGGATTCTGACAAAAAGAAATACCTCTATGGATTTTTTTCAGGGTTAAGCCCTGGGCTAAACATTCTACCAGCATGTCAATATGCAACACATAGTGATTTTTATCATACAAGGTACCCATCAATTTCTTATGATTGCCCTTACTCTCGGGCGGCACCATTTTCTCTATGCAAAAGGGGAAATCACCATATCGCTGTCTGAGAGGGGGGGGATAAGCTAAGTCGACGTCAAGAACATACCCTACGTCCTGTTGCTTGCTAGCGCTATGCACATTAAAATCTGTAATTTCATTCTCAGACAGCCAGACAAAGCTTCTGTACGGCAGTGGTCGACTCATAGCGTGACCGGATAAATTGTTTACGTCGAAATACATTAGGTAGGATTCTGGTTCTTCGGGACAATAATCAGGCATGTAATGATTATTTGCCTTGGCATGTCGCTGATTGAGCGATACGAATCCCCCACGAATACCTTTTTCCATCATGAGTACCATATCGGGATCCGTCAGTAAATCAAGCCCAATGTGGGTAAATTTGAGGGCGGCGTCCAAACTTAACCCTGGACTGGTATAGTAGTGGGCGGGGTCAAGGCCATAAATCGTGTGACATAGCTGACGAAACGTTTCAAAAACGTCGGTCAACAACAACACGTCTAATTTTAAGTAGTGCATAGCATACTGACCCATGGTTTCTATGCCAAACACTCGCCAAACATGCTGTGCGTGGGCATAGTCTTCTTCACTGATGGTGCTTTGTGTTAACTGAGAAAATAATTTTTCTCTTGGCGGCAAAGTCGTTTCTTCAAGCACCTCGTAACTTTCCACATAATCATATGGAAAATGGCCTTTACGAACACACAATTTAAATTGATTTGTATCCGTAAAGTGGGAACAGGTATGTTTCAACTCATCTTCGCTTAAGCCTTTCACAAGACTATCCAGCGAACTAGACATAAACTTGAATGAGTCGAGAAAGCGAATGCTCATGCTTCCTTTTTTCCATGAAAGTGAGGTAAAGCTCTCATGGTTCTTAGCCAAAATGCTGAATTTGCTCTTATCTACATGAGCAAATTGTTTTACAATGAAGTGAAGGTCATACCGGGAAAAATTGTGTAAGAAGACAGGGAGGAAGCGAGGTGTAGAGTACTTCAAATTGCATTCGTTATGGGCAGCACCTCTAAAATGCCCTGTCCTGTTGTGCCCAACTCTAGGAATGGGTATTCCAAGATTCAGACACCTAGATATCAAGGGAAAGGCTATAGCCGCTTTTGAAAGTTGAGATATTTGAATATCGCGCTCCATTGCTTCCAGAAGCAATTGGAAAGAATATACCGCTAAGAGCATGTCAAGTGACGTAGCGAGTAATAGCAGAGGTCGAGGCTATTTATTGATTAAATAGTTAGCCATGGAGTAGAGACTTGAGACTTGGATCAGATTACTGGCACGGCCAAATGAAAGAGAATGCACTTAGTATCAAGTAAATCGGACCAGGGATACCAGAGATATGAGGATTTCCATATTTCAGCGTGATGACGCGTGACCCTGACTGTTTTGAATAAATGCCGGCTGGCTCAGGCATCAATAGCTCACTTCGACACAAGCACTTGCCTAGCAAGGTGCCACTACGCTGAGCCAAGGCACATGGTTGCCGGATCTAAGCAGAAGTTATTTTCAAAGTTGTGATAGTCACAAAAATGCTGCGCTACGAGTGGAACTTAGTAAGTTTCCGGCGAGGAGAATCACTGAGGTGATTGAATTTTTTTTCTACAGACATTAGTGGAAATATTTATGTTTCTACATGGACATATGCTAGACTTTGTCTAGAATTAGTACTTTGTCACAGTCCAGTAATAACCTAATACTTGGATGTTTAAGTCCATTTCAGTCAGTTTTCATATTGGTAACTTGTTAACCACTTCGATCTATCAGTATACTGAAGACCAGTCGATCACGGTGGTGTTCGTTAGTCTACGCAAGGGAAACTACAGGTTGCTTAGCGCATGGTAGATGGTGTGAAGCCATGCCCAGGGAACGATCTTCAGAACAGCCGTTGATTGGTTAGACTGTCAGTGTCTTCTTGTATTGATAAGATTACCATGAGTTACGTTACAACTGACATATTTAAGAATAGATCACTTAGATCTGACCCCATTTAAACAAACTGTTATGGCTTTGATAGAAGCTCATATTAAAATGGAACAACAGTTAATTCAAACGTCAAGAGATACTACCACTATGTCTGACTAGACGGATTGTGGGTATATAATGGCGGCCGATACAAGGATTATACATGCTTGTCCGATAGGGCATGTCTATGGATAAATCTGGTACAAACCAGGTTTACTACGCTTCAAGACCATCAAGAAATGTAAGCCACATTTGAATTATATTATGCCTAGCTAATTGGAACAAACAATTTTTCTGCAGATGACCAACACATTTATTTTTCTTCGTATTTAAATCTTGCAATGATTTACGCAAGACTTGTTAGAGTAATTCTGAGTATTTTCAACACTCAGAACAGTTTAGGATCGATGACCGAGCATTTCGAGCATTTATTTGAATATTTCATATTTTAGGGATATCACGGAAAACCATCGATGTAATGGTTGAGTTAAATTATTTATATTGAGGAATGGATATTTTTTCCATATTCGAAGGTTCGAACATGTGGATTCTCACATAATGAAATAATAATTAAATATATTTAAACTAATATAACTAATAATAATAATAATAATCCACTAATAATAATAATAATAATTTTTATAACTTTTCTAAATAATTCTTGGATATTATATTTTCTAATAATCATATGTATTGAGAGAGAGCCTATGAAGTAGTTAAATCATTTCTAGTTTGGAACAGGAGATTTTCCGAAGGAGAGTGGTTAGCGCAAACCCGCATTCAACCAACATTTCAGTTCTGGTTGAACAGTTGATATTTGCAATGAGCAAAGTATATTTTTCAGATAACACGGAGAGGCATGAAACGGGAAGCAAATGATATTTTTATCAAGTAGGATATTTTTGTATTTATATAAAATCATGACGTAAATACACTCGAAAGTGAAATAAAGATTTTCATAAGTATGGTAAATTCACGGGTTGAACTGAATGGTAAAATAAAATGAACTTGTGAGTTTATTAATCTTCCAGTGTTGATAACAAGCAGAGGCTTGATTTATTGTATAAATTTTGGGAAGAAAATTTATGTGTGTGGAGTAGTTGAAATGCCATTCCCAGGTGCGCATGTTTAAGTCGCAGGAATGAAGAGGTTTTTTCGAGCATCAATCAAATAGCAGGTTCGATGGCTCAGGTTTATAGAAGGAGTATTGGAACTACACATTTCGTCGTATGAATGACCCGAAGGTTATTTCTTAAAACCATCAGTTCTTATTTCAACCTTGTTTACGGATTCCATTTAGTCTTTGATTTTGCTAGAACCCGGATTTGTCATGATAGTAGTTTATTCTTCTTCAGAGGAAGACCTTTGCCGTTGTTGTTGTAATATTGTGTTCTTACACAAATAATAGAATGGGCCACTGCCAATTAAAAATAATTCTTTAACCACGAATAATTTGAAGGATAATTTCAATCCTAGTGCCATGAACTAAATGAATTCATTATGAAATTACAATTCTTATTTCCGCATTCTGTCGAAGAATTGCAAGTTGTGAAAATTGCTAAAATGGCCATGAATATCATTTTTTTTCATAATAATGATTCCAAGTGGAAAATTGAATAGTTGAATGGTTCAACAATTTATTGATCAAGTTCATGATTCAGAAATCATATATTTTGTTAGGAACTTGGAAGTTCATAATCGAGTCACTTCTCGAATGTTTAATGTCAGAAGAACGATTAATTTTTGTTGTGCTTCGCACAGTTCTTCGATGCTATGCTCAAGGTCAAATACTTTTCAGATGTTATTAATATGTGTAAATATTTTGTGTTGATTCAATGATAATAATTTTTTTTCGACAATATATATTTTTGTAACTGGAAAAATAAGTGAAAGTTAAAATTCTATGAACATTTATTCTACGAGTGTTAATATTATGTAAAAATTCAAACAGTGAACTACGATATTTCCAGTAGAGACAATTAAATTTGAACTGGATTTAATCACAAATAATGAATAAATAATTTTGGAACACAGTCTACAGGACTAATAATCAGACTTGTGTTTCCAAAGATAATTGTCAAATGTGTTTGGAAAATTTCTGTATATTGTGTAAATAGGAGTGTGGGTCGCCACACGTGAGTGATGCTGCTTTGAGCATTTTTGCAGTCTATTTTAAATTCAAAATAAAATGAGATAATTTTACTTGATGTGTTACGCCCAATTGAATCTCCTTCTATCCTTATTGTTGCATTGAGCCGAAAATCAGTAAAGCATTTTTTTCATTTGATGTCGTTTTTGCGATTTGCTTTAACCCATCTGGCGCTCCGGGATATTTTGACTCTCGTGCTGACTGATTATTGGTAAAATGCATATGTGGTCCTGCGGACTCCGGTCTAAACGGGCACACTGTGGCAGTGGTCCCTTACTTTTTTTTCTCCGCCTATGATTGGCTTTTCACATATGTGGCAGGTGGTGGCTTGATCATATTCTCTTTGCTGTAAGTCATTAATCTGACTTGGTACAGGGTTGTTCAAAATAGTTTCTACTTTGCCTGCTAAAGCCGCCATTTGATCAACAAACCACCGCGCACAATCCTGACCTTTATGACTTACATACTCACATTGTGAATTATCATAGTGACAGACAACATAATAGGCTACAGAAAAAGGCTCATGTTTCTGCACTGAATAGGTTGAGCTTGTATGGGGGCTTGGTTCACATCCCTGAATGGGAACAGTAAGGGCCTCAAAATCAGCGTAAACAGTAAATGGGGCCATGTCTTGTTTATTAGTGGCCTTAAATTTTAAGACTGCGTCATTCCCTTCGGGCAAGACTAGCTTTACTGCCGTCTGCCCTTCACAGTCTTCTGTATGTCGTTTCTAAAGTTCAACAGTTCCAAAATACTGAAGACAGCACTCGCAAATGTGTTTTGCACACTTATCTTTAGACATTTGACTGCTCACCAATTTACTTAAATTCTTTATCCAACAATAATGGCATTTATCCCCATCAGACAGGAAAAGCAGGTGAATGTGATGTTGCTTTACCTGTTTGGTGGCATACAAGGGGCCCACAATATTGGATCCGTCGATGCCATACACCATGAAGGAGAAATTTGGATTATCTTTCTCAAATAAATGAATTTTATCTAGAGGCATGGGAAATGAAACACGCTCGAGATTGAGAGTTTGTTTCATGTAGTTAAACAATTCTTTGTACTTCCCTGGTCTATCACAACGTGTGACTTCAGAGGGTTGCAGACAGCTAACTATACTCCACAAAAAGCAGTAATCGTTCATAATGTTGAATTTTGGGCTTATGCCGTGTTTTATTATGTTGAAATTCGACGCGTTTCGAATGAAACCATGTCTTTCATCGTCAGGAATAATCTGGAATATGACAATGTTGCTAAGAGAAAGCAACGAAGAACATATAGAAGGTGCCCAAAGATGGACGCCATTATATCCCCATGCTAGGGACAACGGAAAGCAGCAGTGAATTACTTTCTCAGGGTTCTGATAATAGGTAGCCAGGATTCACTGAGATTGTAGCCGGTGTCGCGGTTGAAATTATCTGGGTGTTTACGTATTTCAACCGCCTCCCTGATGATTCTGGGACGATAATGCTTTATACGGGCAAGAACATCCACTCCTTGGAACATGACATCATGGCCAGGTGTTAAAGCATGATCGGCAACAGCTGATTTATCAGGTTGAATGAGCCTGATACATCTATTATGTTCCTTAATGCGAGTGCATATTGTTCTCGAAGTCTGCCCGATGTAAACCTTGCAACAAGTACAGGGAACTCTGTAGATACCCGGTTGTTGCAATTTAGGCAAACTGTCCTTAGTTGGTCGCAGGAGTTGCCTAATCTTAACAGAAGTTCCAAATACAGTCCGTATGTTGTATCGACGTAGGATTTTAGCAATACGATCCGTTGTGTTATGTATGTACGGAAGGTAAGCAGTTCCTCTTACATCTCTTTTCTCAACTGACGTCCTATTATTATTTGTTGGTTTCAGAACCGTAGAAATCAAAGCCTTGCTATAACCGTTGCTCTCAAAGGTGGTTCGCAGGGTGTTAATTTCTTCTTGTAAAGAAGACACTTCACAAATCCTCCTAGCCCTGGTAGTTAGAGTTGTAAGGATACCATTTTTCTGGGCAGGGTGATGGTGAGAACTTGCGTGGAGATATCTATTGGTGTGTGTTGGCTTACGAAAAACGCTGTGTCCTAAAGATCCATCCTCTTTCTTGGTGACGAGAACATCCAAAAAAGGTATTTTGCCGTCAGATTCCTTTTCCATGGTGAAACAAATAGAAGGGTGCTGGAGATTAAGGTGATCCAGGAAATGGCTAAGATTTTCCTCACCTTCCGTCCAAACAACGAACGTGTCATCCACATAACGCCACCAGATCTTCGGTTTGAAAGGAGCCGACGACAAAGCTTTCTCTTCAAAGTTCTCCATGAAGAAATTAGCCACAACAGGAGAGAGAGGACTACCCATGGCCACACCATCAGTCTGCTCATAAAAATTCCCATTCCATAGAAAGTAGGAGGAGGTCATGCAGTGATAAAAAAGTCTTGTGATGTCTTCAGGAAAAAAAGCCATTAATGAGAGACATAACACCATCAATAGGTACTATCGTAAACAGAGACACCACGTCGAGACTCACTAGAATATCACCTGGCTGAAGTGTTATAGCTTTTAACTTTTCCACGAAGTGTGTGGAATCCTTAATGTACGAAGGCGTGTTACCCAGAAGCGGCTGAAGTAGTCTACCTAAGTATTTGGAAAGGGCATATGTAGGAGAACCAATCGTACTAACAATAGGTCTAAGAGGAACATCTTCCTTATGTATTTTAGGAAGACCATAGAGTCTCGGAGGAATAGCATCCCCTGGAAGGAGAGTCTTCGCTGCATCCGCTGGAATAGATGATTGCTTGATCAATTTGACGGTGACATTTGAGTAGCGAGTAGTAGGATCACGACTATTAATCCTATATACAGGATCTGATAACAAAGACGAGATCTTGGAATCATAATCAACCTTATCCAATACCACTGTCGCGTTACCCTTGTCAGCGGGGAGAACGATAAAATCAGAATTGTCCCTTATATCTTTAAGTGCCCGGCTTTCGCCTTGTTTTAAGTTGGTGTTAGGTGGCTTAGCGGTCTTGAGAACTCGGGAACATTCTTGCCTGGCTTCCTCGGCCTCTTCAGGTGTGAGGTGATGTACCGAGGATTCTACGGATGTAATAATTTCTTCAATAGGAATTCTTCTAGGCGCTACAGCAAAATTGAGACCTATAAGCGAGAACTGCCTGTTGGGTATCACTTAGGGGCTTGCTGGACAAATTTACGTAAATTTTTGTACAAAGGTTGAAGGTGTGTTTCTCTTCAACATTATTTTTTATCAATGTAAATTCACATAGTAGTTCGAAGTTTATTTTTAAAGCGTGATGCAATCTTAAGCCTTGTTCACATTCACTCAAAAAAATGGGAAAACATAATTCCACAAAATCTTTAGGCGACAGACAGTGATTCGCATTGTAAATTCGGCCTGAGCATACTCGCGTTTTGAAACATTTGGCCAAAGGCTGCCACACTAACACTTCACTCTCTGATATAGACATGATTATAAAATGGACTAATAAACGTGCAACCCTTACCTTAAAATAGGTTAATCCAAAATCTGCAATTCCAAACGGCCACACTTATCGCTTTTTTTTACTGACTGGCACACAATCACGTTCACAGGTACACAATGGTTGTAGCAATTGGGCCCCCAGCAGGAAATGATCAACTTCAAGGTTGCTGTAGTTTTAGTATCAGCGACAAGGTTTATCTTGTTTTTTGTTTCCAATGATTTATCTGAAAAAACAAACCAATACAATCCGTTATTAGTCATGGTTATATACATCAAACATGTGCATTCATTCATTCATTCATTCATAAGACTTGCTAAAAACAAAAGGTTTCAAGTGTGCACACATAAATAAGACACTCACTCGGAAATAACAAAGTCATTTACAAAGAAAATAATTAATCTATATTCATAGCTCACCTTTTTTTTAATATCAAAAGCGTCAAGGTAGTTAAAACCTATTCACTCCATACATATCTTCATTCTGAAACAATAATAAATACACGCCATAAGTTTATAAATTTCCGTGAAATAAATGGCATACATTTAACAACAACAACAACAACAAAATAATGGAACAAAATGTACTCACCATATAATGAATTACAATGCTTTCAGCAAATGTGCTCTTTGTCGCCACTGTCACTGTCACTGTCTCTCTGTCTGCTCTCCCAGACTTAATGACGTTTTTTTTTAATCTGCAACAAACGAAATCCCAAAAAATACCATCAGTCACTAACTTACTTTTCATGCATACACAAAATAACAATAAAACCAATCATGTCATAATTAACAATAATGAACCTACCTTAGTACAAGTATGGCCGCGGTTCACGTAATATTTTACAAAGAGCATAAGGCACTTGCATCCGTCACCTTCAAAGATGATCACAAGAATGATGAGTCTCTCTTACCCTCAGAACATATATGTCTCCTCAACAAGATGCAAAGTTAACACATACTTTTTTTTGTTCCTATGAGTAGGATGTCATGGAGCGCACAAGTCAGACCGATTCTCACAAGCTTTGCAAACTCTGCATGAGTGTGCTTGGGAATGCAATGATCAGCTTTTCGACAGAGCTGTATGTCCTTCATCGCGATATTGAGTTACACGTCTGGGTCAGATAACAGCCACCTGCATGCGAACAACAGGCTGTTATCTCTCTCTGCTGCGAGGCACGTACGATGATAAGACCTGTGTCTGTCTGGCCCGCCGTGGGTCAGCTTCAATGCTTTCAATTCTCATTTCATTAAGCAAGTTCTCTCTCTGCGTGTGAGCCCTGACCAGCCAAGACAAATAATAATAATAATGCATAAGTGTTTTACCAACATCATAGCGCATAACATAACGTGACTTCAAATCTGGTTTCTTACTTTTTCCCCCGTTTTCCTCAACGATCTCGAAAAAAAAATGACGGAAACCATGATTTGAGCTTTTCCATACCTACATTCCCGTAAACAGAACAACGACACAAATACATCGACATGCCCATCATAAAAATCGCCTCATTCGTTTTCCAAATAACGCGAAAATGAACAAAAAAACACCTTTTCCATAAGAAAACCATGTTTCCAGCTTTTTACCTTTTTCATATCTATATCCCCGTAAAGAGGACAATGAGACGAAATAAATACTATCGCACACGTCATTCTCACGTTTTCGGTTTTCACAATATGAGAGAAAATCACAAAAACCCATTTTTGACTAAAAAAACATGTTACCAGCTTTTTACCTATTCCATACCTACATCTCCGTAAAGAGGTCAATGAGACGAAAACATACTATCACACACGTCATCCTCACGTTTTCAGTTTTCGCAATATCAGGAAAAATCATAAAAACCCATTTTTACATCAAAACCGTGTTTCCAGCTTTTTACGTTTTCCGTACGTACATCTCCGTAAAGAGCACAACGAGACGAAAACATACTATCACGCACGTCATCATCACGTTTTCAGTTTTCCAAAAATCGGCAAAAATGTGAAAAACGCATTTTTAGACCCAAAACCCTAAGTTCACCTTTTCGACACCTACATTCCCGTAAAGAGCACGACGAGACGAAAAAAAAACGAATCCAAGCACGCCCTCCTAGCATGGCCCGTTTTCCAAAAATCGGCAAAAATGTGAAAAACGCATTTTTAGAGCCAAAACTCTAAGTTCACCATTTCGACACCTACATTCCCGTAAAGAGCACGACGAGACGAAAAAAACGAATCCAAGCACGCCCTCCTAGCATGGCTCCTTGCATTCCAAGGTCGCAGGGGCTCACAACTTGCTAAGTGAGACAGCTCCCGTGTCATCCCACTACTCTGAGGGGAGCAATAGCATCGCTTGGGTATTCGAATACTGGTGGGGTTGGTGGTGTCGTGTGGTGGCAAGGTTCCATTTCCCATCTGGGGTAACCAATGAGAGAATTCTTGGTCACCGGCTGCTCGCATGTTGGTGGTGAGGCGGCGAAGTGCTACTTGCGACCACAGTGGCGAGGACTTGACACACGCCTCTACAATGGTGATTCTATTTCCGCGCCTCACAACTGTGAAGACCTTCCAGAAATCCCCTCCAAAAACGATAATTTTTCCTCCGAAAAGAATGTTTAGCCCTGTGATGTCCGTCAGGAGTCGATGCAATTAAGACAGTGCTTCTTTAGTGACCATTGAAACTTCGTCCCATATTATGATTGCTGCGTCTATTGTTTGCGCCTGTCCGTAATGGGAACGGGAAATTTGAAGACGGAATGGGAAGTGCGGCCATCTTCATGCAAACTCGCCGCTATTCCAGTCCAACCCACAGACAGAACAGTTCCGCCTAGACCATCGACAAAGAATGAATTGTGTGCGTCGCAATGAACGCTCGCTAGAACCTCATTGACAATTGTTCGTTGCTGGTCGTTTAATTGGTTATACATGATGTGTCCCTTTTCTGCGTCGGCTTGACGGTTGATTGGGTCTGGATTGGGGAGCTCTTGAAGATGGGGCACTGCTAAGCCGTAGTTTTGACAGGAGCGTCCGTGAACCTGGAGGAATTGCTGATTTTGGAGCATAGCCATGTTATGCGCAACGTCAGGTTCACAGTCCCTCAAGTAATCTTCCGCCAGATGTCCTTTTGAACGTGTCCCAAAGTTGCAGACCGTCTACCGGTGAACAGAACACGCAAATGGTACCGAAGATATCCCGTAGTTGCCTCAGCTTTTGAATCGTCGAAGCTTCCGCGAGACATTGAAACCACTCTCTGTCATTATGCAGCAAGTTTAATGGAGTTGCCGCCTCGTAGAAAGTTTAAAACACCACACCTTCGACGTCCCGAAGAGATTCGTAACTGAAGGGTTCCTTGACATGAAGGAGAAGAAGGCGCAAGCCGAAGCGCTCTTTATCGGCTGGATTGGGATTCTACCCAGAGTTTTGGTGAACCTTTGCCTAAGCGTCCACTGGTTATTTCCCCAAACAAAGTGTTGTGATATCTCCGAGTAGAAGTACTCCCTCGCGCAAACATTGTCTTGTCACAGTTGAAAGAATGCAGTCAACTTTGTGTTTCGCTCATTTCCCAAGTCAAGTATAGGATCATCGCCGAAATGGAAGTACACTAACTGTTCCTGTGGTAAGTGGACTGGCATCCGCTCTATTATGTGTGATTTTTGGTACAAAGGACGTTCGTGGAGGCGTCACATTCCCTCGGGAGGACTCACGTAGCGACAGTTGATAAATTTTCGGCCTCGTCAGCTGTCAGCTGTTCCCATGGATCCTGTACTGCTGCCAAACGCATGGCAGCGCAATCGTGGCCGTTGAACACGTATTTGTGCAGGTATTTAACGGAAGTGATCGTTGAACATATTTCTACATTAATGTGAGCATTATATTTTTTCGAAAACCATTTGTTGTAAGGTACAACCCACCTATTGTCTAGGGCGCAATTACCTTTTAGAACTGTACGACCGTCATTCCTCCTACGGTACAGCGGATACCCGTTCACGTTCATGACTGTATCTGAAGCGAATTCTTTAGGTTAACCTTTAGTACATTTGTCGCCATCCATGCAAGGTACCTGTAAATTTAAATGACCACAGGTTCCATGTATCATGGATTGAGAAACTACGGCATGTAATTGCGGGTCTTCATTTGGGTCAGGAATTTCAGCGCAAACTATAGAATTAGCAGCTTCGGGATCCCTAATTTTATCGGCCTCTCGTAAAATGAGAACAAGAAGTTCCGTGACGAACTAAAGAGCCTACTTTTCTTAAAAGTTAAGATTCATGCCAATGAATAATCTATATGGATCTATCTAGAATAATGACGAAATTAAGTTGGTAATATCGAAGTTTCTAATTAGTTCGAAATACTGTTAAAATGGCATAATGTAACCTCATAGAGAACTACAGTTGGCAACCCTGGTGACTGAATATATTCTTAGTTCCATCTCTTAAGGTACAGAATACAAAATTTGGTTGAAGTCCAATGGTTAGCATGGATGTTACATACAGTTAAACATTGGATCTAACAGCGCGCTTGAAATCATGTTGGCAACAATGACATACATGTATTGGTCAGAAATATTCTAAAATAATATGATCTATTGCTGTGTCAAATTTGAATGAAATACTTTAGTTAGTATAGAACTTACATGCATTTTAAAATTGGACCTATCAGCAGGCTTAGAATCATGTTGGCAGCACTGGCGTAGGCCTATATTAGTTACTCCAAATTAATCTAGAATGCCAGGTACTATACGTGTGCAAAGTTTAGAGCTATTGGCTTGCATACTTTCTGATATATTGATATTAGGGTAACAAAAATAGAGACAGCATTTATTAACATTTGGCAGCCCTGGTTACTCTTAAGAATCGGCATACTCATATCTGTTATGGTACACATAGAACACACGAAATTTGTTTGAAATCCAAATGATAGTATAGAAGTTACATGTATTTAAAGTTGGACCTCTCAGCAGGCTTAGAATCATGTTGGTAGCACTGACGTATATAAGTTACTCCAAATTAATATAGAATATCAGGTACTATACGTGTGCATAGTTTAAAGCTGTCGGCTTGCATACTTTCTGATATATGGGTATTTGGATAAAAAAGATGAGAGTATTTATTAACAGTTGGCAGCCCTGGAGGCTCTTAAGTATACGCTCAGTCATATCTGTTTATCTATACAAAGCAAATACGAAATTTGGTTCAATTCCAATTGATAGTATTGAAGCTATATGCATTTAAAAAAAGGACTTATCAGCAGGCTTATAATCATTTTGGCAACACTGCCATGTATGGCCTCCTGGAAATTAAACTGCAATAGTATTATCTATACGTGTGCCCATTTTGAAATAGCTCCCATTCTTACTTTCCAAGATATCCAACATGGAGCTCAAATTTCAATTGCAATTTTTCAGCAGTTGGTAGCACTGACATAGTTTTCAAATATGGTTGTGAGATATTCAGGAATTGATCTTTACTTCTACCAAATTTTGTTTCGATTGCTCCAGAAGTTTAGGAGTTGATAGGGGGGGACACACATACAGCCAGACAGACAGACAGACACACATTTGCCCGATCTCATAAGTCTACTTTTTCCTCATTTTTGCAAAATGTGAAAAGTAGGCTAAAAATATACGCATAGGGCAGTTCACGTTTTTTGGAATTCGATCACGTGAACATTTCCAATGGCAACTCCGAGAACGTGTCTTTTCTGGAGATCGTCTAAAATGGGTCTCAGTTTAGCGTGGAAAACTCTTGTGACCAAATCAGGCCTGTTAGATACTTGTTCAAATGGCTGAAGATTTCTGTAATTTCTTTCCACTTGGGATTCCATGTAACGGTAACGAAGAGATCAGGTTTCTCAAATCTACTGACAATTGACATGGCGTCCTGGTAATTTTGAATCATATTTCGTGGACTACCTATAAACGTTGATGGCAATATGGCAGGGACGTCTGTTTGGAAGCCTTGGTTGTCGTTCAGCATATAATCAAGAAGGCCCTTATAGCTCTCAGCGCGCAATTCTTTCTGATGTGATTTTATATACGCAGTTCTTGCCCCCTCTGCTTTACAATAGCAATCAACAACATATTGCTGAAACAATTTACCTGAAGAGTGCGATATATTGAAACCATCCCGGACACCTAACCTCAAGCGGTAATATTGCAACTGAGTCGTTGTGTTTCGAGCCACTGTGGTACGTACTTGAACATGAGGCATATCAGGTTTCCATCCAGCATCACCACAGGGAAACATAAGTGGATAACACATGGGAGTTGAATGAAGATTGAGGTTGTTGATGGTGGAAAGTCGTCTCGTTGCTTTGTGATATACAGTGAAGTTAAATTTACCTGGTGGTGCACCTTCCAAAGAGGTAAATACTGCAGCAATTTCACCCGGTGCTGTGGGAGCATTGTATCTCCTCCTATCAAAGTCATTATTCACATTGAAATGTAATTGAATGTCTTAGGAGTCTCTTACCACTGTTCCTACAGACGTGAACTGCTGTTCGTATGGATTGCATTCCTGTAACATTGTCTGTAAAGTATTCATTAGGACAGGACAGCAGTCTTTGTTTGCTGTATGCGCCATACGTATTTGTAATGCTTCTTCAGAATCAATAATGAATAATTAAGCATATATTGGGACAGATCCCTGAAGTATATTGAATGAGCCGACTGAATGATAAATTTGCCCATGAATTTTATAGCAATATTGACCCCTTAGTGGAAAATGTATTGCTTGTGCGTGAACAGATGAAAAGCTAATACGCTGTTATATTGCCTGACATTAGCAAAATATTCTTGTGTTTGCGTGTCATTCCTTTCTATGAGGTTCTTTAACACGGGAGGTACAGCTAAAGGTGGCATATGTATCTTACCCTTATGGCAGCAAATCTTAGACGATGATTCCATAACCTCTGATTTGAATAGCAATGCACCGCAATACATATAAACTTTGCTCATACTGCCAATGTCACTGTCAGGCACAATACTGTCACATAATCTTGCAGCACAATAAGTTATTGGTAGGTGTTCTTCAATCCTCCTGTGGTTAATTGCCCAGGCAATCAGACCTTGTGGCGGCACAGTCACGGGCAAATTTTGTTGTTCGTCCTGAGTTGGCACTTGTGTGTGGTAAGAAATTGGTGGACGAACACTAATCTTGTCGAAGACCTGGTTGGTTGAGGTTGAATGGATTGAATCCTTCTACGCCTCCTGGTTGGTGATGTGACACCTGAAAGTAGCTCGACAGGATATGGTGAATGGATTGGATTGTTTGGAGCTGGTTGATGGGTTGACGTGGAAGGGATGCTGTTGGCATGTTGAAGTCCCAAAGTTGATGGATGTGCAGTTGTTGTCGGAGAAGATGTAACATTGCCGGTCACCAATTCAGTTGGCTTCGGGCTTGGTTGTGATGAGAGCACAGTTTTAGTACCTGTTGTTTCACCATGTTTCTGCAGGTTGCGTTTATCTCTTGCAGTACGATAATTTAGTGGCTTTTTCCTTGGCATATTTCAGGCAGCGTGTAGGTCACTGCAAGGGAAATGAATGAATTAACGTATTGTACAGAAATCTGAGATTAGATAGTAGTCTATTGTAGGTCTTACTTTGTTCACATATGTTCAGACACATGAGAAGTAAACATGCCAATGGAATGCAAGACATGCAAAGCATAAATACAGTCAGGAAATGTTCACATAAATTCAGGTAAAAGTAAACATGCCAATGGAATGCAAGAAATGCAAAGCATAAATACAGTCTGGAAATACAGAAAGACATATAGGTTAGGTATCTTGCCAATGCCGCCGGGCTGCCCAGCAATCTAGTGGCAGGTTCGCCTAGCAGTACGCCGCGGTACTATAGTGCTATGTTTTTGTTATGCTATACTGGGTTGAGAGTGCTTATGAGCAGTAGAGTAACTAACGGGATTTCATGTAAAAAGCCTCATTTTCTATACCGGTAGTGGAGAGCGCTACTCGCATTCAGTCGGCCGTGTCTCGTCAAGAGCTACTGTTGCTTGGAAACGACATAACTTGCCATTCCTTCATGAGTTTATTTTATGAATTTATAAGCCTTTTCTCGCGTGCAAAATTGTGTTAATTTAATTGTGAGGCATTAAGGAGTAAGTGATTGGGTTATGCGGAACCTGTAGGTACCCCTTATGTGTAGATTGGTGTTAATAGGACCTTATTTTCGGTACAAAACTGGAATGGGCCCTAAGCAGAATAATATAGGGAGGGATTGATTTTCTGGTAATACCTCAGAAACTGTTGGTTTTAGAGCCCTATAATGTTGTTTTCGAGGACGCTTTAGGGCCCCCAAGTTTTGTTTCTGGCACCGAGGGGCTTTGTCTCGTCGTTGTACGCCATAATATAATACTAATACTACTACTAATAACAATAATATAATATAGTGATAGGAATATAATATACCTGCCGTACCACACCAGCAGGTGTAAATCGCGTGAAAAAATTCTAGAGTACCCCTTGACCCCCTTAAGCGCATTATACGTTTTGATGAATTTTACAGCTTAATTTGTTTCCGTGATAACCTTCTAGCCGTTTGCAAACTTTCACACAAATGTAATTAATGGAATTGCATTGCATCTTACAGCAATAGAATGACTTCTGAGATTCAGTTGCCAAGGTTACCGGCCGCATTCTTTCATTAGTTTATTAAATGACATTAGTTTTCTGGGAATATCTCAAAAACGGTTGGTTTTAGGGCCTTAAGATTTGGTTTTTGGGGACCCATTAAGGCCCCCGAGTTTTGTCTCTCACATTGAGGGGCTGAAAATGAGCTCTGTCTCGTCCTTCTACGCCTATTTCAGCATGTATTTTAAGGGGGTAGCCCCCCTTTTATGAGAGGTACGGAGAAGAGTTACATCAATGATTAGTGTCTGTCTCTGATGGATATGTGCACCAAATTTTACTTTGTACACCCATTCGTTCTCGAGTTATAAGGGAACAAAGTTGTCCACAGACAAACAAACAAACAAACAGACAGACAAAAATATATTTTAGCGCGCATCCACCATAAAACAGTCTGAAACGCGTAAATAACTCAAATATCCGTAGAAATTCAGAAGAAACAGTCAAACTTTCATTTTTATATATAGAGAGATATAAGATACTGCACCGCTCGGCGTTGACTGTGTTTTACAGGTTTTACTTACTAACCGTTGGAGATACACGAAAAAAGATAAGGACCTTTTGGATAGAAAATTAAATTTTAAAGCTCGTATGTGCTATTTCTTAGCGTTCTCTTTTTATTTGAAATGGAAATATGAAATTTTGAAACCAAAGGGTTTAGTGACGTCACTAATATGGTCGCCATTTCTAAATAGTGCAAAATATCGTATTCAAAAGTAGGCTATGTGGAAACCTGGTAAATCAGCTACAACCATGAAAAATTTCATTTCAATCGGACTAGTGGTTCTTGCGTGATTGAGTAACAGACAGAAGGACAGACAGAAAGACGCACACCATCTCATTTTTAGCCTATTTTCAATTTTGAAAAAATAGGCTTAAGAGATCACCTTTTGTCCGTGTGTGTGCGTGTGTGATTCGTGCGTGTGTCCCCCCCTAATAAAATCTAAACGGCTGGAGCGATTTCAATGAAACTTGGTAGGTTCAAAGCACAATTCCGGGCGACCCCGACCGTGTCCTTCAAATTTTGTTACGACTCGCCAATCCAACATGGCGGCTGTGCGAAATATTTCACCAGAATTCAATATCTCCGAAACTGTTACCGATATTACCCTGACATTTTGTATGGTGATAAAGGGTTCTAAGTTCACTTATGTGACCTTTGAAAACCTAGTAACTACAAAACCAACATCGCGGCCAAGCGAATTTGCGACTTTTAAATAGATGTTTCTCGCGATTCAACCAACCAAACGCAATGAAACTTGGTACAGTATATTCTTATATACATTGTAATGCACCGACATCTAACTTCGTTCAATTGTTTACATAACCACAAGATGGCGGATGTGCGAAATATTTCACCGTCATTCTATATCTCTGAAACTATTAGCGGTATCTCCCTGAAATTTTGTACGGAGATAAATGGAACTACTGGAAGTCCATCTATAAGACTTTCAAAAACCGGTTAACTACAAAACGAACATGGCGGCCAAGCGAATTTGAAAATTTCTAATAGACCTTTCTCGCGATTTAATGTTCCAAAAGCACTGAAATCTGGTACGAGAAATATTTATACACATTGTAATGCACTGGTATCTAATTTAATTCAATTGTTTACATAACCTCAAGATGGCGTCTGTACGAATTTTTTAATTAAGTTTTTATTTCTTGTGATGTAGTCATGCGATCGAAGTGAAAGTTTGAATAATGAACCTACGCAATAATTTTCCTTTAATAATACATGACTCTATGGCCTATACATTTAACAATCCAACATGGTGACCATCCGAAATATTTAGACGGCTCTGAATATTTACGAATCTATTATAGCAATCAAACTGAATTTTTTAATGTTCATAGGGGCTATAAAGTTAAGTTCACCTATAGGACTTTAAATAATCTGGTGATCACAAATCCAACATGGCGGCGACGTGGAGTATAAATATTTACATGGACGTTTCTCGCAATTTAACCATCCGAGTGCAGTGAAACATGGTACAGTAAATCCTTATACGAATGGTAATCCACTGGCATCTAATTTATTTCAATTGTTTCCATAACCTCAAGATGGCAGCTGTGCGAAATTTTTAAATCTCCTTGTTACTTCTTGTGTCCTAATTATGCGATTGAAGTTTGAATACTACACGTACACAATAATCTGCATGTAACAGTACATAACTCTAGGAACTACATATATAAAATCCAACATGGCGACCACACGAAATATTTAGTCGGTTCTCGATATTTACGAATCTATTACAGCAATCAAACTGAAATTGTGTATGTTGATAGTGGCAATTAACATAAGTAGGATATATGAAAATAGGCTGTATAGTTCATCACGGAACTACTTGTTATATATTAGTATGATGACTAGTGATCAGTACTAGTCTTCAGGATGATATGTAATTCTTGTGCCTTGTAAAAGGACACTGATAATATTATTATTAAAATAACCTGTATTGATCGAGGTCTGACTGTTAGGTAAGTTTCGTTGTATTGATCTTTACTTTGAACTATTTATTAGTTTACTGTTGTATTACAGTTGAGTTCTTGAGCATTATATGTGACGTTGGTAAGGTAGGTTCGGATGGCAGACTACGTAATACAGAGTTATGTAAGTAAATTTTCAGTGTTCCTATATATTCATTAGTGCTTTTTGGATGGTTTTCTTTAGTTTATGTTTAAAGTCGAGTCAACAGGTCTGTTTTGTATGCGGATCGTCGAATTTTCTCTGAACTAGAATTATTTTTATGTTCGACGATGTCGAAATGTAAATATTATGTCAGAAAACTGTATCATAATGAGGGTCATTACAGTACAACACTACTTTTTCATTATGAAACACTTTCTCCCACCAATCTGAACTCAAGAAACTGTTGTGTGGCCAATTAGGTAAGGATAGGATCGCATCTGCGCTGACTTCCATGGCCTCCTATTTTGAATTTCACTGCGTGGCTAGTGTCGTCGTGGGGTATTTGAGGAGGCCATGGTCAAATACAAGGTATTTTCTGCGTCCCAAGCGCTCTGTTCAGTACATACAACTTGCGAAATCTCGACAGATATTTATGAATATTTATGTTCGAACATAAAATAGTTATAATTATCGTCGAACCTAAACAGCCGTATGCTACTAGCTTCGCTCGTTTTATAAACATACTCGTTTCTTAATTATTGCCATTATAGGCTCGTTGCATAATGTATATACTATTATTATTTTTTAATATACAAAATATACAAAATACTTTATCCTTTCCTCTTGATCCTAGTTCATGTAGTAAATATTATCTTCCTTATGAAGATCTGTATAATTACAACTCTATAGATGTCAATCTTATCCTTTATACTTCTGTTGCCATGTATACCGTGTACGGTATTGTTAGCCCAAATTTATCTTTTTTAAGCAATTCTTTTTTTTAATATTTGACGAGAAGATATTTGGGTTTCATGATAGATAGACGTGTTACGAATGAGCTCGTGATTAATTTAGAGGTATATATTTTATACTGTTGTAAACAGGAGAAGAAAAAAGGAAACCAACTTTATGATTTGCTACAAAAGTATGGTGTTATATTCTACGCATGTTTGGCGTTCCGGATTTGACTATATCCTATAAAGACTGACATTAGTGTTCGATAAGTCGAGAGTTAACATTTGTGCATGCTCTATCTGAATGAACTTTACTAAGATAAGTACTGATCATAGCATTGGAATTATCTTCTGATCCATTTTATATCTTCTCTCTGGGCTAATGTTGTTCATATAGATAGCTATTGACCACGATTGTGGTCTTTGTTGATCAGTCCTGAACAAGATAAGTCTGATCCATTATTAAAGATTTAAAATACCAATTCAAATGTACGAGTATTTACAATTTTCGTTACTTCGTAACACTTCTGTTTAAAGTAGTGATGTTACAGTTACTGAATTCATTACCCTCTGTCAGCGTAAAAAATAGCTGATACTATTGTTCGTCCAGAGTTATGAGTGCACCACGGGCTCTTGTAGGCTTTCACATTTACCGGACTCTGCCAGAATTGATGACTTAGAAGTCTTAAAAAACAGTATTTTTCCTTGTCTTGCACAGGGTGGATTGGGTCAGATCTGTTAACCGAGAACATACGATTCCCCAGACCAGAAGGCGTCGAAAGACATCACAAACGTATAGTTATTTTGGCGTGGTTTAGGAGAAAACAGGAGCAAAACCACGTCTCTCTTGCAACTGGACTGACAGAACAGCCGATATCCACCGGTGTAGGTGTCGCAAACAACTGATAAGTGAAGGTCAGTTCCACGGAGGGGAGGTAACTTGCCCTACCAGTTCCCACTGACTAGGAACAGCAGAGTAACGAATATGCTTACCTTCCCCTTTAAGATACCATGTACACGTGACAGTTGATGCGAAGTTAACGGCCTGGACGTGGCAAATAGCCTTCCCGAAAGTGATTGTAACATGCATTAGTTAGAGAACCACTCGCTGTATGCAGACCCACCCTAGACATTATTTCTTCGGTTTCTTATGCTGCACAGCTTGGTTTTATCCTTAAGTCGTAGGAGCAATGGCTCGCCTGCAGACTTATTTAAAAATTGTCACTAAACCATTTTTTTCCCACCTAATCATGCCCCCTTCAATATACGTTCTTCACGTCTTTCGGCGCGTCCTGACCTAGGGATTAATATGTTCCTGGCTGTCAAGTTAAAGTCCACCCACCGTGTATAATGATAGCTTAGTGGATAGTACAAAATGCTGGATTCTCATTTCGTGATACGTAATTAATAAAATCTCAATACACAGCGTAACTTTGTAATTTACCCGACAATAGTGTCCACGCACTGGATGGAATAGCACTCACTTGGTTTCGAGCTCCACCCACCGCACGAATGCAGATCTCTTCAAGGTGCACCGCTCACGCTAGATAGAGAGGAATAGTATAATCTTATATATCTGATATATAAAAGTGAAAGTCTGTATGTATGTGGGTGGGTGGGTGGGTCTGTTCCGTATACAAATCTACACCGTTCCACCAATCTCAACCAAATTTTGCATGCACATAGTTTAGGACCCAGAAGGAACCGCTGGCTACATGCATTTTCGATAGTATTTCTCATTCTTCTGATTTCGGCACCGTTTGCATTCAAGCGCAGGCTAATCAAATCATAAAATTAACTCATGAAGGAATGGTAAGGCAGGACGTTTCCATGGCAACATAGCTCAAGTCGAGACACGGCCGACGGGAAGCGAGTTGCACTCGCCACTACAGGTATAGAAAATGAGGTTCTTTAATTGAAATCCCATTAGTTACTCAACTGCTCACCCAGCACTGTCAAACGAGTATAGCATAACAAAGATTTGACATTATCTTCTACTATATATTTGTCAAATACCACTCACCTACTCACTCACTCACTCACTCATTCATTCATCACGAAATCTCAGAAACCACCGAACGGATTGGAATGAATTTGGTATGCAGCTACCTCACGGGCCGCAAACGCCCACTAAGAAAGGATTTTTGGATATTCAGGTTCTAAAGGGGTGTTAAGGGGGTAAACCTGCATTTCATTGAATAGCAATCTCTCCCGATTGGTTTCATTGGGGTATGTGATAGTCGGCATATAAACTCATCATTAAAAACAAGTAGTTCCGTGAAGAACTATACAGCCTATTTTCATATATCCTACTTATGTTAATTGCCACTATTTAACATACACAATTTCAGTTTGATTGCTGTAATAGATTCGTAGATATTGAGAACCGACTAAATATTTCGGATGGTCGCCATGTTGGATTTTATATATGTAGGTCCTAGAGTTATGTACTGTTACATGCAGATTATTGTGAACGTGTAGTATTCAAACTTCAATCGCATAATTAGGACACAAGACAAAACAATTTTCACAGCTGCCATCTTGAGGTTATGGAAACAATGGAAATAAATTAGATGCCAGTGGATTATCATTCGGATAAAGATTTACTGTACCAAGTTTCACTGCACGCGGATGGTTAAATTGCGAGAAACGTCCATGTGAATATTTATAATTCGCGTCACCGCCATGTTGGATTTGTGATCACCAGGTTATTTAAAGTCCTATAGGTGAACTTAAGTTCATAGCCCCTATGAACATTAAAAAATGCAGTTTGATTGCTAAAATAGATTCGTAGATATTCAGTATCGTCTAAATATTTCGGATGGTCGCCATGTTGGATTGTTAAATGTATAGGCCATAGAGTCATGTACCATTAAAGGAAAATTATTGCGTAGGTTCATTATTCAAACTTTCACTTCGATCGCATGACTACATCACAAGAAATAAAAACTTAATTTTAAAATTCGCACTGCCGCCATCTTGAGGTTATGTAAACAATTGACTAAATTAGATACCAGTGGATTACAATGTGTATAAATATTTCCTGTATCAGGTTTCAGTGCGCTTGGAAAATTAAATCGCGAGAAAGGTCTATTTAAAAAGTTCAAATTCGCTTGGCCGCCATGTTCGTTTTGTAGTTAACCGGTTTTTGAAAATCCTATAGATGGACTTCCAGTAGTGCCCTTTATCTCAGTACAAAATTTTAGGGAGATATCGCTAATAGTTTCAGAGATATAGAATGCCGGTGAAATATTTCGCACATCCGCCATCTTGTGATTTTGTAAACAATTGAACGAAGTTAGATGTCGGTGCATTACAATGAATATAAACATATACTGTACCGAGTTTCATTGCGTTTGGTTGGTCAAATTGCGAGAAACGTCTATTTAAAAGTCGCAAATTCGCTTGGCCGCCATGTTCGATTTGTAGTTACCAGGTTTTCAAAAGTTACATAAGTTAACTTATAGTAGTTCCCTCTATCACCATAGAAAATTTCAGGGTAATATCGGTAATAGTTTCGGAGATATTGAATGCTGGTGAAATATTTCGCACAGCCGCCATGTTGGATTGGTGAGTCGTAACCAAATTTGAACGACACGGTCGAGGTCGCCGGGAATAGTGCTATGAACTTTATGAGTTTCATTGAAATCGCTCCTGCCGTTTAGATTTTATTAGGGGGGGACACACACACGAATCACACACACACACACACGCACACACACACGGACAAAAGGTGATCTCATAAGCCTATTTTTTCAAAATTGAAAATAGGATAATAAGAAGACACGTGTCTGAGGGTTTTTCGATGTGGTGTATATTATGAGGTGAAAGGGGTGAAAAGTGGGGGTTAAAAGATTCCTAACGGAGCGTGTATCTTTAAACGACGTAGGCGAGGAGTTTCAAACTCAGCGGAAAAAAATCAGCATCAAAATAAGTAAATAGGTGTTAGACCATTTTTTCATAAATCCAATTTAAGGGGCCCATGGGGAGGGGTGAAATTCTGGGGGAAAAAAGGAAAGAAAGTGTCCTAACTGATTGACTGACTGACTCACTCATCAAATTCAGGGGGGAAAACTGCTTTAAAGTAAGTAAACAGCTGTTCGACAGTTTTTTTTTTCATAAATCAAATTTAAGGGGTTCATGGGGAAGGGTGAAATTCTGAAAAAAGAAAATTGAAAGAAAATGTCCTGACTCAATACTCACTCAGTCATCATCGCCCAGCCAAAATTATTGAAGTTAGAGACGTGACAGTTTGGGGATATGTTCGTTGTATGTCAAAACCGTACACTAAGGGAGGACTTTTGGATATTCAGGTTCTAAAGGGGTATTACGGGGGTTAAACCTGCATTTGATTGATTAACAATATCTCACGAGTGGTTTCATTTGTGGATGTGATACTCGGCATATAAACTAATCATTAAAAATAAGCAGACATGTGTCTAAGGATTTTTCGATGTGGTGTATTATTATGAGGTGAAAGGGGTGAAAAGTGGGGGTTGAAGGATTCCTAACGGAGAGTGTAGGCCTATCTCTTAAATGACATTTGCGATAAATTTGAAACACAACGGAAAAAATTCAGCTTAAAAATATGTCAATCCGTGTTCGACCGTTTTTTCATAAAGTAATTTAAGGGGCCAATGGGGTGGGGTGAAATTCTGGGGGAAAATGGAGAGGAAGTGTCCTAACTGACTGACTAACTCACTCACTCATGAAACTCAGGGCAAAAAGACAGCTTAAAAATAAGTTAATAGGTGTTCAAGCGTTTTTTCATCAATCCAATTTAAGGGGCCCATGGGGAGAGGTGAAATTCTGGTAAAAATAATTGAAAGAAAATGTCCTGTCTGACTCGCTCATCACGCCCAGCGAAAACTATTAAAGTTGGAAACATGAAATTTTGGGAATATGTTCGCTGTGTGTCGAAAACGTCAACTAATGAATGATTTTTGTTTATTCGTGTTTCAAAGAGGTGTTAAGGGGGTAAACGTGCATTTCATTGAATAACGATATCTCATGAGTTGTTTCTTTGGGGATGTGATATTCAGTATACAGACTAATCATTTACAATAATCAGACATATGTCTAAGGGATTATCGATGTGGTGTATATTATGATTTGAAAGGGGTGAAAATTGGGGTTGAGGGATTCTTAACGGAGCGTGTATCTCCTAAACGACATTGGTGAGAAGTTGGAAATTCGGCGAAAAAAAAACAGCTTAAAATATAAGTAAATAGGTGTTCGACCGTTTTTTCATAAATCCTATTTAAGGGGCCCTTGGAGAGGGGTGAATTTCAGGGGGACAAAACAGGAAAGGAAGTGTCCTAACTCACTCACTCATCAATCTCATGGGGAAGAACAGCTCAAAAATAAGTAAATAGGTGTTCGACCGTTTTTTTTTCATAAATCCAATTTAAGGGGTTCATGATAGGGGTGAAATTCTGAAAAATAAATGAAAGAAAATGTCCTGACTTACTCACTCACTCATCATCGTCCAGCCAAAATTATTGAAGTTAGAAACATGACATTTTGGCGCTATGTTCGTTGTATGTCGAAAACGTCCACTAAGGAAGGATTTTTGGATATTCAGGTTCTAAAGGGGTTTAAAGGGGGTAGACTTGCATTTAATTGAATGACAATATCTCGCGAATGGTTTCCTTGGGGATGGGATACTCGGCATATAAACTCATCATCTCTATATATATACAAATGAAAGTTTGTCTGTTTTTTCTGAATTTCCACGGAAATTTGCGATATTTAGGCGTTTCAGACTGTTTTATGAAGGATGCGCGCAAAAATATAATTTTTGTCTGTCTGTTTGTTTGTATATGGACAATTCTTTGTGTCCTTATAACTCGAGAATGGCTGAGTGGATCAACGTGGCATTTGATACCGATGTCCTTCAGAGGCACGACACTAATCATTGATGTAACTGTTCTCCGTACTTCTCGTAAAAGGGTCCCTACCCCCTTAAAATACATGCTGAAATAGGCGTAGAAGGGTGAAACAAAAGGGACCCCGAAAACCACATTTTAAAGCCCTAAAACCAACAGTTTTTGAGATATTCCCAGAAATCTAATTTTACTTAATAAATTAATGAAAGAATGCATGCCGGTAACCATGGCAACTGAATCTCAGAGGTCCATCTACCTCAGTAAGCTGCAATGCAATTTCATTTATTACATTACTGTGAAGGTTTGCAAACGGCAATAAGGTTATAACGGTTCCAAATTAAGCTGAAATATTCATCAATACATATAATGTGCTTAAGGGGTCAAGGGGTACTCTAGAATTTTTAACGCGATTTACACGTGCGGGTATGGTACGGAAGGTCTATTATATCCCTATCCCTATATTGTTATATTATAATTATTACTATTCTTTTAATTATTATCATTATTATGGCGTAAAACTACGAGACAAAGCTCATTTTCAAACCCTTGGTATCAGAAACAAAACTCTGGGCCCCTCAAGAGCCGTAAAGGGTCCCCGAAAACTATATTTTAAGGCTCTAAACCCAACAGTTTCTTAGATATTCCCATAAAACTAATTTCATTTAATAAACTAAATAAGGAATGCAAGCCACTAACCATGACAACAGTATCTCAAGAGGTAGCATCCAACTTTCCATCTATTTCTGGAATAAGTAATGCCACTCCATTTATTACATTTCTGTGAAAGGTTGCAAATGGCTATAAGGTTATCACGGAACCAACTAAAACTGTAAAATTCATCAATGCGCTTAAGGGGTTCAAGGAGTATCCTAGATTCTTTTCACACGACTTACGCGTGCGATATGTCGTACAGAAGGTCTATTATATCTCCAAACAGCAACATTATTTTCAAAAATTCCTGATTTGAAATAGTAGGCTGTTTTTTGCTGATTTTAGGAATTTGGGCCATTGGTGGCTAAACAACTGAATTTTCATGCACCACAAGCCTTTATAATTTATAAAAGGGGTCTTCCTGTAATTGGGCACTTGACACAACCGTTAGGGTCAGTTCGTATGTGACGTGTATTGCGATTCGTCTACGAGGTTTTCAAATTTATTTTCACGCCAGGAAGAACACGTTAGCTAAATTTAGTTTGAGAGCACATTTTAACTAATCATTTTCCTTTGCCAACAAACAGGTTCCAAGCCCCTAAACATTGCAACAGTAGCTCAATAGATAACATCTGGTTATTAATACCGAACACCGTTCGAAGAATGGGTACTTCTGCTAGTTAAGAATAAGAAGAAACATGTCTGAGGTTTTTTCGATGTGGTGTATATTATGGGGTGTATGTGTGAAAAGTGGGGGTTGAAGGATTCCTAACGGAGCAAGTATCTCTTAAAAGACAGAGGCAAAAAGTATGAATCTCAGGGAGAAAAATCAGCTTGAAAAAGTAATAAATAGGTATTCGATCGTTTTATCATAAATTCAATTTAAGGGGCCCATGGGGAAGGGTGAAATTCTGGGGAAAGAAGTCCACTAAGGAATGATTTTTGGATATTCACTCATCATACCCCAGCAAACCTATTGCAGTTAGAAACTTGAAAATGTTGGGGATATGTTCGTTGTATGTCGAAAAAGTCCACTGTGGATGGATTTTTGGATATTCATGTTCTGAAGGGGTGTTAAGGGGGTTAAACTTGCATTTCATTGAATAACAATATCTCACGAGTTGTTTCATTTGGGGATGTGATATTCGGCATATAACCTAATCATTCAAAATAAGCAGACATATGTCTAAGGGTTTATCGATACGGTGTATATTATGAGGTGAAAGGGGTGAAAATTGGGGGTTGAAGGATTCTTAACGGAGCATGTACTGTATCTCTTATTCAATATAGGCGATAAGTTTGAAATTCAGCGGAAAAGGCAGCTTAAAAAAAGTAAATAGGTGTTCGACCGTTTCATCATAAATCCAATTTAAGGGGTTCATGGGGAGGGGTGAAATTCTCAAAAGTAAATGAAGGAAACTGTCCTGACTGACTCACTCACTCATCATTACCCAGCCAAAATTATTGAAGTTAGAAACATGACATTTTGGGAATATGTTCGTTGTATGACGATAACTAAAGGAAAGCGTTTTGAATATTCAGGATCTAAAGAGGTGTTAAGGGGGTAAACCTGCATTTCATAGAATAACAATATCTCACGAGTGTTTTCATTTGGGGATGTGATACTTGGCATATATACTAATCATTAAAAATAAGCTGACATATGTCAAATGGTTTTTCGATGTGGTGTATATTATGAGGTGAAAGGGATGAAAAGTGGGGGTTGAAAGATTCCTAACGGAGCGTGTATCTCTTAAAAGACATAGGCGAGAAGTTTGAAACTCGGAGGAAATCAATCAGCTTAAAAATAAATAAATGAATAAATTAATAATTAAAATAAATAGGTGTTCGACTGTTTTTTCATAAATCCAATATAAGGGGCCTATGGGGAGGGGTGAAATTCAGGAAGAAAAAACGTCCACTAAGGATTTTTGGATGTTCACTCTCATCGACCAACCAAAACCATTAAAGTTTGAAGAATTATATTTTGGGGATATGTTTGTTGTGTGCCGAAAACGTCTACTAAGGAGGGATTTTTGGATATTCAGGTTTTAAAGGGGTGTTAACGGGGTTAAACCTGCATTTCATTGAATAACAATATGACACGACTATGACGCGAGCGAAGCGTGGTTAAAAATAAGATGATGTGTGTCTGTGTATTACTCAATCACGCAAGTACCTCTGGTTCGATTTACATGAATTGTACATGGAAGTAGCTGATTTACCTGGTTAACATATAGGCTACTTTTGATTTCAATACTTTGCACTATTTAAAGATGGCGACCATTTTAGTGACGTCACTACACCCTTTGGTTTCAAATTTTCATATTTCCATTTCAAATAAAATGAGAACGCTAAGAAATAGCAAACTTTTGATGGCATATACGAGATTTAAAATTGCATTTTCTATCCGAGAGGTATCTCCAATGGTTAGCGAGTAAAACCTAAATTTGTGCTATAAAACACGGTCAACGCCGAGCGGTGTATTTGGACAAAATGTTCCATCCTTTATCTCCTTCTGCGCAGCACCTAGTCTATGCCCTGTTTTAACTGTCACCTTCACATTTTAATTTATTTATGACGCGTAGCCAAGGACGGGTACTTCAGCTAGTACAGTATATAAAAAGGATGTTCGTCTTTTATGCGTTCATAAGCCATTCATCCGATTGCGATCAAATTATGGTGAGTTGTTGTGAACACTTCTGGGATGGTTATAGGCATAGTTAATCCAATTTACAATAGAGGGCGCGCGAGTAGTTTAAACAAATGTGTGTTGGCGATGCGTTCATATAGCCTACAATTCATCCGATTGCGACCAAATTTTGGTGGATTGTTTAACACACTTCCGGGATGGTTATAGTTATAGTTAATCCAATTTACAATAGATAGAATGCCAGGAGTTTAAACAAATGTGTGTTGGCGATGAGTTCATATGCAATTCATCCGATTGCGACCAAATTTTGGAGGTTGTTGTTCTCACTCCCGGGAAAGTTATAGGCATAGTAAATCCAATTTACAGTAAAAAGGGCGCGAGTAGCTTCAATAAAATGGCGTGCGATTCGTTTCAACAAAGACCAACATGCGTTCATATACCATTCATCCCATTGCGATGAAATTTGGGTGAGATGTTGTGTACACTTCAGGGAAAGTTTTTGGCGTAGTAAATCCACTTAACATTAGGTAGCGCACGAGTAGATTCAACAAATGAGAGACGACGCGCGAATCGTTTCAAGAAAGACCTGTATGCGTTCATATGCCATTCATTTCATTGCGATGAAACTTTGGTGAGTTGTTGAGCACGCTCCCATGAATGTTTCTGAGATAGTTAATCACTTTTATAATAGTTTAGACGTGGTTAACGTAAGAAGAAAAATATTGGGAATCCTAAAGCAGTTCAAATAAGTCACATCGCCAACACTTTCTTGATTGGCATTGCAACGCATGCCGGGTACAGCTAGTCTTATATCTTATATATATATATATAAACAAGTAGATCCGTGAAGAATCATACAGCCTTTTTTCATCTATCCTACTTATGTTAATTGCCTCTATCAACATACAAAATTTCAGTTTGATTGATGTAATAGATTCGTAGATATTAAGAACCGACTAAATATTGCGGATGGTTCCCATGTTGGATTTTTATATATGTAGGTCTTAGAGTTATGTACTGTTACATGAAGATTATCGTGTACTTGTGGTATTGAAACTTCAATCAAATGATCAGGACACAAAAATTAAAAACGACATCTAAAAATTTCGCACAGCTGCCATCTTATGGTTATGGAAACAATTGAAAATAGATTCGATGTCAGTGGATTAACATTTGTAAAAGGATTTACTGTACCAAGTGTCACTGCACTTGGATGGTTAAATTGCGAGAAACGACCGTGTGAATATTTATACTTCGCCTCGCCGCCATGTTGGATTTGTGATCACCAGGTTGTTGAAAGTCGTATGGGTGACCTTATGTTCATAGCAATAAAAAGTTCAGTTTGAAGCTGTAATAGATTCGTAGATTTTGAGAACTGTCTAAATATTCCGGATGGTCGCCATGTTGGATTGTTATATGTATAGGCCTTAGAGTCATGTACCATTAAAGCAACATTATTGCGTAGGTTCATTATTCAAACTTTCACTTCGATCGCATGATTACGACACAAGAAAAAAAACTTTATTTTACAATTCGCACAGCCGCCATCTTGAGGTTATGTAAATTATTGAACAAAGTTAGATGTCGGTGCATTACAATGTATATAAACATATACTGTTCCAAGTTTTATTGTGTTTGGTTAGTTAAATCGCGGGAAACGTCTATTTAAATGTCGCAAATTCGCTTGTCCGCCATGTTGGTTTTGTAGTTGCCAGGTTTTCAATAGTCACATAGGTGACCTTCTAGTAGTTCCTTTTATCGCCGTTAAATATTCCAGGGTGATATCGGTAATAGTTTCGGAGATATTGAATGCTGGAGAAATATTTCGCACAGCCTCCATGTTGGATTGGTGAGACATAACAAAATTTGAAGAGCACGGTCAGTGTCGGCCGGAATAGTGCTATGAACTTACTGAGATTCATTGCAATCGCTCCAGCCGTTTAGATGTTATTAGGGGGGGGGGACCCACACCAACACACACCATCACACTGACACACACAGGCAGACACACGAACAAAGGGTGATCTCATAAGCCTTTTTTTTTTTTTTTCATAAATGAAAATAGGCTAAAAAGGATGTACGTCTGTTCGTCATTTATGCGTTAATAAACCATTCATCCGATTGCGATCAAATTTTGGTGAGTTGTTGTGTACACTTCCGGGATTGTTATAGGCGTAGTTAATCAATTTTACAATAGAGAGCGCGCGATTAGTTTAAACAAATGAGTGTTGGCGATTCGTTCATATAGCCTACAATTCATCCGATTGGGACCAAATTTTGTTGGGTTGTTTTGCACACTTCCGGGATGGTTATAGGCATAGTTAATCCTATTTACAATAGATAGCGCGCGAGTAGTTTAAACAAATGAGTGTTGGCTATGCGTTCACGCACAATTCATCCAATTGCGATCAAATTTTGGTGAGGTTGTTGTGCACACTTCCGGGAAAGTTTGAACCACTTTTCAGAATTTATTGTAATTATTATTATTATCATCATGATTATTATTATTATTATTGTCATGTGTTGTGACATCTCTATATTACGCCTCGAGAGTTTAAAAGTGCGCAGTTTGTCTGTATGTATCTCTCTGTCTAACGTTGTGCAACCCCTGGCTGCATACTGCCTTGTTCTCTCGTATTGGCTAGTGTTGTTGCTACCTTGCATTTTGTTGTGCAATTCGTTCTGCCATTGGCTCTGACAATATTTGACGCGAGTTTGGGGCCACTCCCAAACTACGCATTTGATTTTTCTGAGAGGCTTCTCTCCCCTCTGGGGGACAGAAGCTTAGTCAATCTTAGACGCGCCGAGATGTAAGGCGAACGTGTGTATTCGGGCAGAGGCCCACCCTCATGGCGCAGCGGAATGTGAGTACGGCTCAATGTATTTCTATCTAACGCAATGTAATTGTTTTTGTTAAACGTTCCTTCTTTTGCTTAATTCTCTTTCCTTTTCAAGATGTTTCTGTTAGTATTTTCATCCTTGAACCAGATCTCCGGGACCTTGCGTAATGTCATACGGCGGAGTTCTTTTTGTTGCTTTTGTTATGTGCCCACCTCACAGTTTTATTATTTTGGTTATTACCTGTAAGATTCGAAAGTATTGCGTTTCTGCGTCTTGGCTTAAATATATTTCCTGTCGGGCCTTAGTGCTCGTCTTTTGCGTCGGTGTCTCTTTGTACCACAAATGTTTCATTTGATTGGTAGCAATTGGACCTTTGTTTGTGGACAGTATGTGTGAGGTAACGGTACTGATGTCCAACGTCCCACTAATACGTGTCCCTTTTGTTTATAGAATATATGTGACGGTGGTTAACTGGGATTTCTCCAGCTCCGATGTCATATTATTCTTTTTTTATATGTTGCGTTGGTGCGGCATTATGTAGGGAGTATAAGCCTATTTTTTTATAGCGTGCTTTCGATTTTTTCCGGTCTCTTTCGTCCCAAGTCAATTGTAATGTAATGTATCTCCGTATATCTCTTTTTCCTTTTGTTTTGTTCTTTCTCTTTCGATTTCCGCCGTATTACATAACTTAATGATATCCCCCCTTTTCTTCCCCTTCTTCCTACCTCCGTGAAATCTCTCTTCCCTTTGTTTTACTCCCCTCACTCCTCCCCCATCCCTCAGGTATGTTTACAATAACATCATGAAAAACTTCGCGTCTCGTTAATATTCGATTTTTGAATTTTTGCAAGTTTGGCGTTTCTCTCTGGCTTTCGTAAGTTTCATTTTATTTTCTTTCATGTTCGTATCGTTTCGTTAGATTCATATTGTTGAGCTGTTACTCAGGTTCTGTCGTGCTTTTTAGTTTTTAAGTCTATATTCTTGGTATTGGGTTTATTTTGTATTATCAATTTTATCTTAGCTTACCTTTTTTCTTTGTTTTAAGTAACTTGTTTATTTCATGTACACGCTCTTTCTTTTATCATTAATACATTTTTATATTTTAAGTAATATAGCTCCCTTGTATTTTCATTTCTTATATTTAAGTTCCCCTTCCTTACCTTCATCTCGATTTCGTCAATCTTGTCTTTGTGATATAACAAAGGCACGATTAACACGCCTCTGGGATTTCTTTAATTAATTTTATGGGAATCTCGTTTTTGCACTTTTGATTATTCCATTAAGCAATTATTTGTTTGCATTTGGTTTTTTGGAAATCATCTTTTGCTCGCTCCGAAAACCTTGGGCCCAGCACCGGGTCGAGCAAGACGTCTTTTCCCCTGTCC
The DNA here is from genome assembly GCA_946902985.2 of Meconema thalassinum. NCBI lineage: Eukaryota > Metazoa > Arthropoda > Insecta > Orthoptera > Tettigoniidae > Meconema > Meconema thalassinum. Next base: position 188,604,837 of record OX336396.1, read on the forward strand.
ATTTTGCGACCTTGTTGATTTTATCTTCCTCTGCTACTCTGACGCGCATTATTATTATTATTACTAGACCTTTATCAGCGCAAGTTGTAGGCATAGTAAATCCAATTTACAATAGATGCCGCGCAAGTAGCTTCAACAAAATGGCATGCGATTCGTTTCAACAAAGACCACATGCGTTCTTATACCATTCATCCCATTGCGATTAAACTTGGGTGAGATGTTGTGTACACTCCAGGGAAGGTTTCTGGCTTAGTAAATCCATTTTACATTAGGTGGCGTACGAGTAGATTCAACAAATGGGCGACGACGTGCGAAGCGTTTCAACAAAGTACCGTAGGCGTCCATATACCGTTCGTCCGATAGCATTGAAACTTGGGTGAGATATTGTGTATACATCAGGGAAGGTTTCTGACTTTGTAAATCCATTTTACATTAGGTGGCGAATGAGTAGATTAACAAATGAGCAACGCCGTGCGAAACGTTTCAACAAAGTCCCATATGCGTTCATATACCATTCTGCGAAAGCGATGAAACTTGGTTGAGTTTTGTGTACACTCCAGGGAAATTTTCTGGCTTAGTACATGCATTTTACAGTAGGTAGCACACGAGTTTATTCAACAAATGAGTGACGGCACGTTAACTGTTTCAACCAAGTACCGTATGCCTTCATATACCAAACATCCGATTGCGATGAAACTTTGGTGAATTGTTATGTGCACTACAGGAAAGTTTTCTGGATAAGTAAATCTAATTTACAATAGGTAGCGCACGAGTAGATTCAAAAATGAGCGATGGTGCACGAATCGTTTCAAGAAAGTCCCGTATGCGTTCGAATGCTATTCATTCGATTGTGATGAAACTTTGTTGAATTGTTGTATACACTCCTGGGTAGGTGCCTGGCTTAGTACATGCATTTCACGATAGCTAGCGCACGAGTAGATTCAAGAAATGAGTGATGGCACGCGATTCGTTTCTAAAGAGCCGCATTTGCGTTCATATACCATTCATCCGATTGCGGTGAGACTTTGGTGAATCGTTGAGTACACTCCAGGAAAAGTTTAGGGCTTAGTAAATCTATTTTACAATAGATAGTGTACGCCTGGGAAGGTTTTCGACTTAGTAAATCCATTTTACAATAGGTAGTGTACGATTAGATGCAACAAATGAGTGACGACGCGCGAAGCGTTTCAACAAAATCCTGTATTCTTTCAAATACCATTCATCGATTGCAATGAGTTGTGTACACTTACGTGAAGGTTTCTAACTTGGTAAATCCATTTCACAGTAGGTAGCGCAAGAGTAAATTTAATAAATGAGTGACAGCGCACGAATCGTTTAAACAAAATTCTGTATGCGTTCAAATCCCATTCATCCGATTGCGATGAAACTTTGGTGAAGTGTTGTGCAAGCTCCCACGAATGTTTCTAAATTAGTTAATCCATTTTAGGATAGAGGCAGTTAACGGAAATTGAAAAAAAGATTGCTTCCAAAAGCATTACGAGAAACAAAATTACATCCTCAACACTTTCTTTGAATGGCATTGCAACGCATGCCAGGTACTGCTAGTAATATATGAATTACACGCGTCAGGTGCGAACAGAGTCACAGGGAGAGCCGAATAAAAAATCAACTAAATCGCATAAGGCGGGGAAAAGATGTCTCGTTCGATTCAAGTAGTGGAGTAGTGACAGATCTGTCCCACTTCAGAAAATACATGCCGTTACTACTAAGCCTCAGCCATGTAATGTTTGTCAATATCTCTCGAACGCATGGTCCGATTTTGACAAATGAAGTGTCATTGGACTCGAGCTGACGTCCTCTTTCCTATGGACCATGTATTGTATTTTTCAAAAAAATGAAAATTTTTGTTTTAGAAAGTAGGCGATAGTTTGAAAACCAAACATGATAGAACGTTATGCCATGGCTCAAACGAATGGCCTTTATAACCCTTATTTTCTATAATGAAACTTTTTTACTTTTTATGTTTTTTGAAAACACTCGAATTTTGAAAATCCTACATTCTGGAAACTAGGAATTCTACAAAAAAGTTTGTTTGACGTAAATCAATGGTCCCTACCCCCTCTACCTCCAAAATAAATTTCAAGTCTCTAGGATAAAACCTGACAGTAGTGTGATAGTGGGGAAGTTAAGACACTTCTTTTTGAACCCTCCTCGTATTTGCCCCGAACCTGATATTTCGCTAACCAATCATGGGATTTGAACATACAGGGTGTCCTAGCACTCGTAGTGATGCCCCCTACTTTCCTATAGGCTCTTTATTTAAATAAAAGACCAAAACTTAAAGGTCATCCGCATTTAATATCTCGCGAATATCTCATGCTAGAGGCGTGTACGAGGGGTCCAAGGACTCGGGGTGACATTCTCTTTGCTATGGACCACTCGTTATAATTTTTAAACAAGATGTTCAGTAAAGAACATATAGCCTAATTTCTCCTAAATGCATGGGTATTGTTATAACTTTGTCCTTTTCAAGGAGTATAATTGAATGTTGGTTGTAGTAGCTTGTTGAAATACAACGTGCTATAGGGATATTAAACATGAATATGAGGTGCCCTTTGCTAGTGCTACCTCTGTAAAAAAAAATCATTCAATTCGGTTTCACCGTATTTGAATTGATCTGGGGAATGGATTTGCACACATACATGGCCACTATTTGCAAACTATTGGACTGATGACCTTGTAGTCAGTCATAAGATGCTTTCCACAAAAAGGCATGTTGTTGCAAAATCCGGTTGAGATCAAATTATTTGGATGGTCGAAATTTGATTTAAGCTTTTAACATTTGGGTGGCCGTCATTCCGTTTCCGTCAAGATGTCGGCGATATAAAACATGACACTGAGGTGCCTTTTGCTAGTGCTACCTCTGTACCAAATTTCGTTCAATTCGGTTTCGCCGTGTTTGAATTGATAGGGGGAATCGATTTTCACACATACTTGGCCACCATCTGCAAACTATTGTGCTGATGATCTAGCAGTTTGGTCAGAATATGCTCCCCACATAAAGATTTGTTATTGCAAAATTTGGTAGAGATTAGATTATTAGGTTGGTCGTAATTACATTTTAGCCTTTAACATTTGGGTGGCCGCGATTACGTTTCCGTCAAGATGGCGGTGATATAAAACATGACACTGAGGTGGCCTTTTCTAGTGCTACCTCCGTACCAAATTTCGTTCCATTCGGTTTCACCGTGTTCGAATTAATAGGGGGAAACGATTTTCACACAAAGATGGCCGCCATCCGCAAAATATTAAGCTAATGACCTATTAGTTTGGTCAAAGGATGCTCCCTCCATAATTGTATGTTGATGCAAAATTTGGTAGAGATCGGATGATTAGGTTAATCGTAATTTGATTTAAGCTTTGAATATTTGTGTGGCCGCCATTACGTTTCCGTCAAGACAGCGGCGATATAAAACATGAAACTGAGGTGCCCTTTGCTAGTGCTACCTCTGTACCAAATTTCGTTCCATTCGGTTTCACCGTGTTCGAATTAATAGGGGTAATCGATTTTGACACAAAGATGGCCGCCATCCGCAAACTATTAGGCTAATGACCTATTAGATTTGTCAAAGGATGCTTCCTCCATACAGGTATGTTGTTGCAAAATTTGGTAGAGATCGGATGATTAGGTTAGTCGTAATTTGATTTAAGCTTTGAACATTTGTGTGGCCGCCATTAAGTTTCCGTCAAGATGGCGGCGATATAAAACATGACACTGAGGTGTCCTTTGCTAGTGCTACCTTTGTACCAAATTTCGTTCAATTTGCGCTCACCGTGTTCGAATTGATAGGGGGGGACAGACATTCAGAGTCCACACACTCACACACACACACACACACACACTCACACACATACTCACACACAGACTGACACACTTTTTTCGCCCTGTAGTGATCTCATAAGTCTACTTTCATTTTTTGCAAAAATCAAAAGTAGGCTAAAAATATTGGAAACTCGATTTTGGGGTAAACACGTGTTTTTTGTGATTTTTGCCGATATCTCACGAACCAATAAAGCTAGAGACGTGTACGAGGTGTCCTAGAACTCGGACTAACGCCCCCTTTCAAATGTGGTAGGTATTTTTTCCAAAAATAATTCACAAAGGGCCTAACGCCATACATGTAGAAAAAACCTGTTTTATTTTCTTTACCTGTTTATAATGTTTATGAAGCGTGGTGGTTGAGAGAGACGATACTGCTGGGTGTGTGTGTGTTTCAACGAACCTGTCACTAACCACAAGGACCATGCTTAATAGAACAATCGCTATTTCGGCGGGTCGGTGTATGACAGAGTGAGCGTGCGTTTTTCTGATATTTTACCTTTAACGTGTAAACGGTGATGAGAACTTGGTTCTATGTTGGTCGAAGCGAGTACAGAAAACAAACTTGCAGATGAGCAGGAGGTGAATATAATTTGATCTTATTGGATGGCGCTGATCTGACTTGACAACAAGTGCAATGGAAAATGACAAAGACGCTTGAAGGTGAAATAATCTGACCATCGTGGTGGCAGGGAAGTGCGAAATGCATGTGGACACATGTGAAACCAAATGAGGGCTAAACCAGTAACATCCTGTTTTGCTTCGTACGTGACAAAATGCAAGTTCATTTGAAATTTGACCTGGCACAGGTGTTCACCTGGGACGTTAGCTGTCCACGTGCGCGATAACTGTTAACAAGTTACATCCTGTTTGCTTCGTACGTGACAAAATGCAAGTTGACGTGATATTTGATCTGCCACAGGTGTTCACCTTGGATCTTAGCTGTCCACATGCCTGATAACAGAATGTTCAAAGCGTGAGAATCGCTGAATCAGTAAAAAGTATGATGCAACTTGTGGGAATGATGTCACAACCAATAGATAGGCAAGAGCTGCGAACAGCAGTGGTGGGAGGTGAAGGGAGGGAGAGGGGGAGGGGTAATGTATGAGAGAACACAGGTGGAAAGAGAAAGAAATATGTGGAGCTGAGGACTGTACACATAGAGCTATAGGTGGTGTACAAAATGTGTGAATAAATAAATTAAAAATTGTACAGGTTCACACAACATGTAATTTATTGATCAAAGAATTAAACATAGAGTTAAATCCTAACCATTTGACATATAGCTTATTTCCTTTTTGTTTCAACACTTTTTCCGCAAGATAATGCTTAGGAAATGCTGTTTTCTGAAGTTCATGGAGATAAAATCTACCTTTTATGGGTTGTGGGTTGAGGTCCTCGAGTAAATAGGTGACTGGAGTGTCCAAGTTGACTCGACGAATTCGAAATATTTCAGTCCCCCACTGAGGCGTGTAGCCCTTATTGAAGGCAGACTTAAATTTGCTCACACGAACAAAATCCCCAATTTTCAGTCGGTGACGTTTAGGATCGGCTGTTTTTATGGGGTTAAACAGTTTATCCAATCGCTGAATATTTTAAGTCACGAGACGTGGCTTGGTCTCAATCGTTCTATGTTTGGTGTCATTGTAACGTGATACTAGCTCAGGTAAATGTCCAACCAGCGATAACTGCCCTGAGCGGTAAACGCTTTCCACATATGAGTTTTCAATGCTCGGTTGAACCGCTCGACCACACTGGCTTTGAGATTACTGTACGTGGTGTAATGGTAAATATCCTTAGATTTGAGAAAAATTGAGAAATCCTTGTTGAAAAATTCTTTCCCCTGGTCGGTTTGTAGCAGCTGAGGTTGACGTTTGGAATGTTGAATAATATGTTGAAAGGCCTTGGTAACTACTGGACCAGACTTGCGACGCACAGGTTCAACAAACGCTATTTTGGATTAGACATCAATGACGGTCAACATATAGCGTACACCGTCGTTAACGCCAGCATAGGGTATCATTTCAACCAAGTCAGCCTGCCAAAGTTCATCCACACCTCGTGAAATCACCTTGAGTCGTGGATAGTGACGCCTAGCTGGGCGATGCAACTCGTGGGCAATACACATTTTAATGGGTGAGGGCTTAAACAATAATTTTGGCATTTCGAAGTTCTTGTTCAATTTCTTGAATTTCCCAATCGTGACCGGTATGGCCAGCTTGACGTAAAGCATGCAACAACTGTAGCCGCTGGACGAGCTTATTGGGATTGTGCCAGTAGGTAACATCCACAAGGGGTTTTAATGGTTTAAATGTCATTCCCGAAGCGGACGCTTTACGACGAGTACTTTGACTGGTGGGAAATATTTTAGCAATGATGGTTTTATATTTTTGAAATATATTGGCATTCACTTGTTGAGCTGGATCATACCGTCTTTTGTGGGCATGGGTATCCAATAAAATGGATTTATATTTGTCAAGATCCTCTGGTGTATAATCATGGGAAGAGGGGGTCCGAGAAAAGAGCAGCGTTAACAGACCTGGAGTTAATTTATAGTTGATGTATTTAATGACAGCTTTAGTACGAGCAAATTTAATGGATGAATCGCCAATTTTAAAACTATCATCCTCATAGCGAACACCATACGTGGTATCTGTGTTTCCAATAAATAGATCGGTGAAATAGGGTTCCAATGTTGATCCATAATATTTTATTAAAATGGTTTTCAATTGAGCTTTATGTTGAGGGGTGGCCAAGAGTTGTGAAAACGTTGATGCTCTGGAAAGGCAAGGTGTTTCGAACATGGCCAAGGATTTCTTTTTTCTCAAAAACTCTGCAAGGAGTGCGACCTTTTTTTGAGGCGTAAACACTTGTTCCTCCTCATCCTCAACTTCCCTAACACTAGTCAAATCTTCCTGTTCCTGTTCCTCTTCCTCTTCCTCAGGGTCCTCGTGCAGTGTCTGAGTGGCTTGTGATACGGTGGGTAGCGTTTCAGATGGCTTGAAAGAGGGTTTCAACATGGCTTTTAGTGGAGGTGCTAAATGTTGCTGAATAAACAAAGCACGATTTGCACGTGATTGTTTCAATTGACGAAACTTTTGCCAAATAGTATTTTTTGCTCTAATAATATGCTTTTTCAATTGACTCTCTGCAAACGCCATGGTGTCTAGACAAATGACTTGAGAGGGAATGAGACAGGGCCTTAAATAGCAATAAAATGATCAAACCCTAAGCGATACCGTCCTTGGTTGAGTTCACTTTGTTTGTCAATCACTAAACAGGCATGACGTTGAGTGTTCCAGCACTTGGCACACAATTCTGTAAACATTTGAAAGGTCATATCCGGATTCACATGTTCATTATAAATGTGACGACTGTTTCTCTCGTCCTGGCGAAATAAAACAATGACATTGGCATTGTCACGAATCAACTGTTTGGACATTTTAGAATACGTTTGTCCAAGATAGAAGCAATCGATATGTTTGTGTCGACCCATGCTGAAATAGCTTTGAATGATGCCTTGACGTTCAGTGGATACATCATCGAATATCATGAGTGAATCAGGCTTTACCTCATCCGGTGAAATCACATTTTCTTGCATGGAAAATGTAAAATAACCCATATTCTCTTTTTGTAATTCAGATATGACTTGATCCAGAAACACGTAGAGGGGTTGGTAGAGAGATTTTGCAAAAAATATAAATATTTTGAAAACGCAGACCATTGGGCGCTGTGATGAGCGTTAACAAAAGATTAGTCTTTCCACAGCCGGAAGGCCCCACAATGATGCAGCGAATGGAAGATTGAAACAGTGAACCATGGCGTTGTTCACGTGATGTGGGACAGCGATGGGAAACCATGTCCCCCACGGGGAATGACTCTTGCTGCTTAATAATCTTCATTTCAACTAAGGTTTAGACAGGTTAGCAGGTTGTCTATATACAGGACACCGAGCCTTGTCATAGAAACAGTAGACTGGTACTACAGGTTGACGATGGATGTCTTTGGACGTGCGTTGATGGCCAAAGCTAGGTCTGGCCCCATACATGATTCTAAACAAGAAACAGATCCTGCTAATAAACACTATGTGGATAGGTCAGTAGTGCCACGCACATAACAGGGAGATTATGACTTTAAGGGAAAGCGGTTAACTCATGTAAAACATCCTCAAGTGTCTACAGACGTTACTACGAAAACGTATGTGGATAACAAAGTGTATGTATTTTATGACAAAGTGCCCCAGCTTACGGTGAATGGCTATAGCGCTAATCACCATCGGATTATTCACGTGGAAGACCCGAAAGACGAAGACGATGTTTGTACCAAGCGTTACATGACCTATGAAATGAAAAGGCTTTATAAATTCATCCCATTTGTATTTTAGTGTATCTGACAAATGAAAAACCTTTGAATGAGAGAAATCATCTACCGCTAGTCCCCGAGTGGCACTTGACCTATGTGCTTGCTTCAGGATTAAGCCACTATCGATTACACTATGATGGAACCATTCACATCAAATATGCCATACCTGATGAGAACCATTTACAAATAAAGATAAATGGTCATAGGATGTTGGTCCATAAGCATGAAATGGTCAATGCAGGTGACGAATTATCCTTTCATCTCATGTTGACATGGGATGAAAAGCAAGCGGGAAAAACCATGATCGATTTCCCACTTTATGTGGAATTGGAATATACAGCCATGAAATAACCATCTGACGTTAGTTGTGATTTAAACTTTCTTGTGAAAGGTTGTTGGTCATTATCATTATGGTGAAACAAAGGTATGCAGTGAGAAAGACTAAAAAAAGGACTTTGTCCTTGGCAAAAGCCTGGGCTTACGACATTCGTGGACAAGCACTTGCGAAAGAAAAAAAGAAAAAATAATGTATTGACCATAAGGAAAGCTGTTCGAGCAGCACAGAGACATGTTATTCCAAAACGTCGGCGACAGGGTTCAAACCATGGGCGAGTGATTCCCGTCCCCAAACGAGCGGGATTTTACCTGCTTTATTTGCTGCTCTGGCTGCTCTAGATTCACTTTTGGGCGGTGCCAGTGCAGTGGCGAAAACCATTAAAGCCGCGCAGCAGGGCAACCAACAACTCAAAGAAAGTCAGCGACATAATGAAAAGATGGAAGCGATTGCTATGGGGGCTAGAAATGCCAATTTAAAGCCAACCTTTTATCAACAAGGATTTGGGATTTCACCTTTTCGAAATATTAAAAAAAAACCTGAGCCATAGCAAGACATGCCCTGACGCATCAACAAGTGGAAAGCTATGCTAAACAACTAAAGCTTTTTCATTTTCGAGGTGTGTTTATGCGAAACCTATTACCCCCACGACCCTGGAAACAGAAATGTGCTGTTATCAATTTGGATGATCACCGAGGACCGGGAACGCATTATGTAGCTTATGTCAGAGAGGGATCCATCGTATGGTACTTTGACAGTTTTGGGAATTTGCCCCCGCCCATGGAACTAGTAACCTATTTTGGAAACAGGATCAAGATATATTATAATGTGAAACGTGAGCAAACGTTTAACAGCCAACAGTGTGGACGCTTGTGTTTATTTTTTTTATATAAGGCGCAGCATAAGCAAAAACGCCACCTGTATGTCGGCAGAAAGTAAAACGTTTACACTGCATGGACGTGGACCTGAAGTCAGCCTAGACTTTTACCCGCCTATCGAATTGAGTGAAAACCCCTATGGTTTAGGACTTGTTTCTCTTGAAACGTACAATCGAATATACAACATACGAGAAAATGTGAACAACAAGTTTTACTATGATGATTCTGTGCTCACCCTGAACTCTGGTGGATACACGATCGATGATATTTATGAACACATTTATGTGGTGTTGATCAATCAATATGGTTTAAACTTATTTCTCGATGGAACGTGCAAGTTTGAACTTGTAGGAAATACCAACACTCATCGCTGCAGTATTTTCTCCACATTCAACATTGACTTTAAAACTCACCCCGATTCCATTGGCCCATTACTAGGATTTAAACCACATGTGTTGGAGCCCAACAAAAAACATGATTCGGACCATGAAGTGAAATTCATTGAGGACCATCATGTGTCAGTGACATGTAATATTATTAGCCAAGTGTACACCAATCAAGAACCATCGCATTCGCTTTATGACTTTATTGTGACATCGCCCAATGGGTATATTATTCGTGATAACCCTCCAGTGGTGCTTTTTCATTCTGTGTCTGTCGATAGTATTAGTAATATAACATTAAGACTGATCAATAGAGATCAACAACTCATTGATCTAGATTCTACCACACCATTGACTTACAAGTTGGTGCTAAAGCCACTATGAAGTTTGTGTATAAAGCAACAACACCGTCTAGGAATGGTGTTAGTTGTTTGCCACGTGAATACACGTTAACATCTCAAGGCAAGCAGATTTTACAGCATTTGGGTTACCACGTCAACCCTCTTAATGAATTCTATCCTAGAGATAGCGAACCGCATCGAGGAGCAACGAGGAGTGGTAAGAATTGATCTCCATTCCTATCAAGCTCAAACACCTGGACTCAATAACAATGATGAAATTCAATTTGTTATCAACAACCAAGATATTTACACCCTACCACATGAAAGTGTCATTCAGATTGAAGGTCGGCTCACCAAAGCCGATGGCTCTACACCCACCACATCCAAGTTGGCCAATCATGGTTTGGCCTTTCTATTTTCTGAAGTGCGGTATGTCATTAACGATATCGTGGTGGATAGCACTCGAAATGTGGGCATTTCCAGTGTCATGAAACTATACCCCTCTTACAGTGTGAAAGAAGGTAAAACACTTTGCATGGCAGGTTGGTGTCCTGACTCGACCATTGACTGGATGGTACACACCGATGGGACCTTTACTGGATATTTACCTCTTGAACTGATTTTAGGCTTTGCCGAAGATCACCAACGCATTGTGGTCAACGCAAGGCAAGTGCTTTATCTAGTGAGAGACAGGACTGATAATAATGCACTCAAGGGAGCCGACAATGCCCCCATAGATTAAAAAATTCAACTACAACGCTTGCTATGGAAAGTCCCCCATGTGACCCTTGAAGATAGCAAAAATCTGGACATACTCAAAATGGTAAAGAGAGATATGCCTCTACCCATGGAATTTAGAAGCTGGGCAGTCCATGAGTATCCGCTATTGCCCACCACCAACACACACAGTTGGTCTGTAAAAACAGCTCGCTATACAGAGAGACCTCTCTACCTGATCGTGGGTTTTCAAACGAATCGCAAGTATCCACAAACCAAAGATGCCACGCAATTTGATCACCTGCAATTGAGAAATGCACGTTTTTTCCTCAACGGAGCTGTGTTTCCCTATGAAGGACTGGGTTTGGATTTTTCAAAAAATAAGTTTGGCCCCCTGTACGACTTGTTTTCTAAATTTCGATGGTCGTATTATCAAAAAGAGAACTGCCCCATGCTACTACCCCAAGCGTTTAAGGCAAGAGCACCACTGATTGTCTTTGACTGTTCTTACCTGGAAGAGTCTGTCAAGCCATCCGATATCGACATTCGACTAGATTTTGAAACGCATGCCGATGTACCAGCCAATACCACGGCCTACTGTTTGATTATTCATCACAAACAAACTATTATCCACTATCCAACCAAGTGACGAGTGTATAAATAACAGGTCAACCTACGTCAAGCCGCTCAGTCATGTCTTGCTTTAAAGCCTCAAGAGACGTCACATCCATGAATTTAAACTCTGAGGAACAACGTTTCAAGACTTTTGCAACATGGCCAGTGCCTTTCAAAAACCCTCAAGCCTTGGCGGCCGCTGGATTCTACTATTTAAAAACAAGAGATGAAGTGAAATGTGCCTTTTGTCCCATCATCATAGACCAATGGCAGGAGGGCGATGAACCCATGCAGGAACATCAGCGCTGGTCACCCACTTGCCCCTACCTGTGCAGAATGGAAGTGGGAAATATACCCTGTCATTCAAGCTATCCCTCACTTGTGTCTCTGAGTGATGAAAAAACAAGTTACGATACGTGTGGACCGTATGGTGTCCATGGTGCTTCGGTGAGCAGCTCACCTTCAAAAACGCCTAGCTTAGAGACATTGGGACATCATCGGTGTTATGGACGTTACAAACACAAAGACTATATTGTTGTATCAGTTGGTATCGTCCTTATCCCAAAATGACAAAAGCCTGTAAGACGGTTATGATAATAAAATGATGTAATTCTTAAATTCTTATTTTTGCATGTCCCTCTGTCCTACCCTAACCTTTTTTTTTGGAACTAGCATGGCAGGTAAGTCCATGTCATGATCACACCTTAGTCATTGATCGTCAGTCAGTCGTCAGTTGAACTTGGTCCAGGCAAGCGTCAACATGTTGCGCACATTCATTGTGGATTGCCAAGGGTTTAAAATTGGTGACAACAAATTTATATTTAAACAAGTGGCCATTATCGATTTTACCAGGTTTTGGATATCGCAAGCTACGCATTTGCTATTTAAACCACCCTATGCTTTTGATTTGTTGTGTGAAAAAGACCGTAAACAAACCCAGTGGATTGAAAATCATAGGCAACTAGACTGGAATCAGGGAACCATTTCCTATAAATATTTGGAGTGGTCATGAAAGCACATTTGTCCTCGGCCAATGTGGTATTTGTGAAAGGTTATGAAAAACGTCAATGGTTGCAACCATTTTTGGCGTCTTACTGCCAATGTATCGACCTCATGGAGTTGGGCTTCCCCTCCCTGCAAACGCTCATGGATACTTGTTCCTGTGGCAACATTACCCATACAGCCCTATCGCATGCGTGGCATCTATTTCATTGGTTAACCACCCATGCCTGCTGGGAGTTGATGAACAAAATTGTAACTCAAGATTTACCTGTCAATGACGCCAGTGAGATTTCTACAAGCGACGTGTAATCATCTACAGCACGTGATACCATGGAGAAAGGCAATGCTACGGACAAAGCCATTGGCAAGTTCTTTGTGTGAAAAAAGAAACTAGACAGTTATACCAAAGAGGAACTCTTGGCGCTCCCCAAGTAGTTCATTTATTACGTGGCCGCCAACGCGGTCAAAGAAATCTGGCAACATGTACCAAAATTATGGACTCAAGACCCTGTGTTGAGTGAATTGCAACCCTGTCCGGATTACGATCACCATAAGCAAGTGGCCATGGCAAAAATACCGTCTATGTGTCAGTGTGCTACTTGCCAGCTAGTGAAACTGTACCGCGGTCATAAAAGTTCATGTAAAGACTTTGTTGAATCATTCCACGGGTGTCATGGTGAGAAAAAGCAACAACAACAACAAACACAAACATCGTCCACAGAAGAGGATGAGGAAGACCAAACCTTTTTACCATCGATGGAAAAGGATATGCCAGACCTGTACTGGCAATGGCGTCATTGACAAAGTGATTCAATACTTACCTTTCGAAATCCATCTTCCGGGTTATCGTTTTTGTGGCCCTGGAACTCGTCTAGAAAAACTTTTGCAGCGTGGTGATGTACCCATTAATCTTTTGGATCAAGCATGCAAGGAACATGACCTTTCTTATCACTATAGTCATCCTGGTTTAAGACATGTGGCAGATAAAATGTTATTGAAGAAAGCTAAACAACGTTTCACATCCAGTGATGCCTCAGTGGGTGAAAGGACGGCAGCCCTGATTGTCATGAGTGCTATGAATGGAAAGTTGATGATGCATGGACATAAACATTGAGGAGTGAGGAATTGGGATTTGTTGGTATTCAATATTTCTTTTGTCAATTCAGTATGACTATGAAATAAAAACAAAGGTTTACCAGAGGACGATGTTTTGTTATTTTAAATTTTTTGAAATCATGATGTTGATGGCTTATGTTTCATTTGACACATTTCACACATGATGAATTCACACACTGCCATTTGTCATTTTGCAATTTACAGATTTAAAAAAAGTTCGTTTCAAGTTTTGCGTTTTTGATGATATGGATTTTTCCAGTTTGTTGATGACACTTTTTAAACAATGTCCGTTTGAAGTTTTTTGAATTTTCAAATTTCACACATGGCCATTTCCAGTTTTTAAAAATGTCCGTTTTAAGTTTTGCGTTTTCGGTGATATAGAAACATAGATTTTCCATTTTGCTGTTTTCACATTTTTCCATTTGGTATATGTCGAAAGTTGAGATTTGACAATGATGTTGATGCAAGTGCTTGACCATGGCAATGCTGCAATGTGTTTATGGGTGTTTGGAGAAACGTCGAGGTGTACGACTACTGCAGGTAAGACTGTTTTTACAAAAATAATGTCTTTGACTGCCACATTTCAATTAAAAAAAACTATTGAAAACAAAATGAGTATATAAGTGACCATTTATCCCCTCCCCACTCACTTACCCTACCTCACCGTGTTTGCTCTGGTCAACCATACACACCAGCTTTCTCTCTCCACTCATACATTCACACCTGTATTTGGGAACAAACACAACCACTTTATTTACTCCCAAAAGCACATTCTCGACATGCACACTCATCCCAAAATAACTTTTTTAGTTTATCATTTACATTACGAAAAATAATTAAATACTAGTTATTAAAGTTATTAAAAATCTTACTTATGTCATATTTACAAAAAACTCAACTTTGTACAGCGTTAAAAGAATCACACTATTTACCAATCAAAAAATTTAAAAAAAAATATGGTTGCATAGAACTTTTTTTAAGAGCAAAAGGTCCAAGTGGGTTGCCACTATTTACAAAATCTACTATTTACAATGGCAGAAACCAATATTTACGAAATACTAAATCTACAAGTTACATAAAGATTCAAGGAGAAGTAATTTCAACTCTGAGATTTGCTGATGACATAGTCATCTTGGCCGACAAGCCTGAGGATTTGAATGAGTTTTTGAAAGGTATGGACTCCGTCTTACAGAAAGAATTCATGATGAAAATTAATAAATGTAAAACAAAAATACTGGAATGCAGCCGAAATAAATCAGAAACCTCTATGGAGATCAAATTGACAGGTGAAAAGCTGAAGGAAGTAGAAGACTTCTGTTACTTAGGAAGTAGAATAACCAGTGATGGACGAAGCAAAGAGGATATAAAAAGTAGGTTGGCTCAGGCAAAGAAAGCTTTTCTACAAAAAAGGAATCTGCTGACATCGAATATAGATTTAGGTATTAGGAAGTCATTTTTGAAAGCCTTTGTCTGGAGCGTGGCGCTCTATGGAAGTGAAACTTGGACTATTGGTGCAGCAGAAAAGAGGAGAATAGAAGCATTTGAAATGTGGTGTTACAGGAGAATGACGAAGATCAGATGGGTAGATAGGGTTACAAACATAGAGGTATTAAGACGAGTGGGAGAGGAGAGATGTTTCTGGCGACTGCTAATGAAGAGAAGAGATAGGTTAGTAGGACACATACTAAGACACCCAGGAATAGCAAGCTTAGTTATGGAAGGAAGGGTCGAGGACAAGAACTGTAGGGGTAGACCAAGGTTAGAATATGTTAAACAGATTGCCTCAGATGTAGGGTGTGGTAGTTATGTAGAGATGAAACGATTAGCTCAGGACAGGGAGGCATGGAGAGCTGCATCAAACCAGTCAAAAGACTGAAGACTCATAAAGCTATGTCCCATAAACGATTAAACAGTGAAATCACACCACCTCCTCCATGCGATCATAACCCCAGGGCAGGCTGGTGAGCAGGTCATTAGCCCACACACGTTTGTTATCCATGGAGGTGAGGGTGCGCTTTCTCTGTTCCACAAGATACAAATGGTGGTTGCTGGATTGTATCCTGCACTGTGTATGAGACATAGCTTTGCCAGTGCGTAAAACCGCTAGATAGTCAGCAACACGTAGCGATTTTACCACTGCCCTACCTACACCTTTTGCTCTTTTGGCTTCCTTACAGTCGAGTGTGCGATAAGCATACATTTTTGAGGCCAAACCTACGAATTCCGTCATAATGGAATCGCCGCATTCATCTTTTAGAACGCCCCTTACCTTCTTGTTCTTTATGAGCAGCTGAAACACGTTGTCAGCGCTATAGCAAGAGGTGTCGAACCAGTCACTATGCTGTCTCATGACGTCATAGGGGTTGCAATGGCGAATGTGGTAAATGAATGAGTCCGTATCCATATACAAAAGAGAAACGTCCTCAAAAAGGCGTTTGGCAAACTCATAGTGGAATCGATGCATGATCGATTTAGAAAAGTCTAAAATGACTTGACCCAAATAATTGGGTTTATCCATGGTCACGCTGGTCTTACTCATTTCAACAGTAGCCAAATCCTCATCGATAATGTTGATCGATTTGAAATTTGGCTGGGCAATGTACCGCCGGGCACCCCACCGCCCCTCCCAGACATTGACCAATTTAATATCACGGTATTTGCGGACATTCTCCATGGATTTGCCATAAATGCAGTTGTTCATTAATTTTAAAAAAATCAAACTGCTGTGTTGCTATTTGTCGGTGCTCTGTGTTGAGTTGCATGTATGGCTTGAGCCATGCCTTTTGAGCAAAAGAAATACCCCTGTGGATTTTCTTCAACACCAAGCCTTGGGCGAGGCATTGCACCAACATTTGGATATGTAACACATACCGATTTTTGTTGTAAAGTGTGCCCATGAGTTTTTCAATTTTCACTTTACTGTCAGGGGGAACCATTTGCTCAAGGCAGAATGGGAAATCGGCATGTTCATCATACAAGGATGAGGGATATTCAATATCCACTTCTAGCACATATCCACGGCCTGTTTCTTGGCAAGCCATGTTCACATCAAATTCTGACTCTTGTTTGTCTGTCAGCCAAGCAAACTTCCCATAGGGCAAAGGCTGACTCATGGCGTAACCGTACAAATTATCCACGTCATAGTACATTAAGTACGATTCTGGTTTGTCTGGTGAATAATCAGGCATGTAGACATTGTTCGCTTCGGCATGGCGTTGGTTAAGCGACACAAAGCCACTACGAATTCCCTTTTCAAAAAATAGAACCTTGTCTACGTCAGTGACTAATTCCAATTCCACTTGAGTGTATTTTAAAGCGGCATCAAACGAGAGCCCAGGACTCGTATAATAGTGAGCCGGGTCAAGACCGTAAATGTGTTGACACAAGTTACGGAATTTTTCAAACACATCAGTGAGCAGCAATACATCCAGTTTTAGGTAATGTAAAGCATATTCACTTAGCGTGTTCATGCCAAACACTCGCCGAACTTGACATGCATGTGCATAGTCTTCATCGAAAACGGTACTGCGTGTTAGTTTCGAGTAAAATTTCTCTTGTGGTGGGAGTTTTCTTTGCTTTAACACGTCCCAGCTGTTGCAGAAATCATACGGGAATATACCTTTCCGAATGCACAATTGAAAATGCTCAGGATCATTAAAATGCATTCTAGTATTTTTTAATTCCTCCTCATTCAAGCCATTCACAAGGCTGTCTAGCGAGGATGGCATAAACTTAAAGGAATCTAAAAATCGAATGCTAAAGTCGCCCACCCACCATGTCAGGGCTTTAAAACGCTCATGGTTTTGGGGGATAATGGTAAACGAGCCCTTGTTGACATGACCCAATTCACGAATCAAAAACTGAATGTCATAATTCGCCAGATTGTGGAAAAAGACACTGATAAAACGAGGAGCTGGAAAGGTTAAATTGCATTTACTATGCGCAGATCCACGAAACTCCCCCGTAAAGTGCGAGTGATCACGAACGGTGTCTTCAGCACTGATCAGTGGCTTTTCGCAAATATGGCATGTCGTGGCATGCTCATACCGCTGCTGCTGTTCTGGAGATAGGCTCATGGGTACTGGGCGGTCCAGTAATTCCTGTACATGGTCGGCCAACTTGACAAGTTCATCCAAGAACCATCTGGCACAATCTGGCCCCTCCCGGTATTTGTAAATGGATTGTGTGGGGTCATAGGCACACACCACATTAAATCCTATGGCAAAGGGTTCATGTTTTTGAATGGGTGTGGTTGAGCTGATGGTGGGATCTGGTTCACATCCCGCCATGGGTGTAGTGAGAGCTTCGAAATCTGCATATACCACATAGGGAACAGTGTCACGCTTATGAATGTCCTTAAACTTTAACACAGCCTTGTCTCCTTGTGGCAATATCAATCTCACCGCTTCCGGAGTAACACAATCCACCCTATGACGTTCCAAAAGCGTAAGAGTGGTAAAATATTGCAAGCATCGATCACAAATGTGCTTCTTACCATTATGTTTGGACATTTGACTGCTTAGCAATCTACTCAAGCTTTTAATGAGGCAATAGTGATTCACCTCTCCTACAGATAAATATAAGAGATAAATGTGATGTCGTTTCGGTGCTTTTGTAGCATAAAGAGGACCCACAATCTCATCACCATCATGACCATACACCATGAACGAAAAGTCATGGTTGTCTTGTTCAATCCTATGGATCTCGGTTAAGTCCATAGGGAACGATACTCGAGTTAAATTTAAAGTTCGTTTCAATTCATCAAACTTGGCCTTGTACTTTGCTGGTCTGTTAACATGACGGTCTTGAGCAGGCTGAAAATACGCAGCCACAGCCCACAGAAAGCAATCATTGTCATGATTCTCAATATTCACCACAGCCTCTTTTAAAGCTATTTCTGGTGGTGTTTTAATATAGCTAGACCCAGCATTCAACGGATTGAAATGACAAATGTTGATTTGTAGATAATGAATTTTGTTTAAGGCAAGGCCACTCGGTCCTTGTTGCAGTTTACCAAATTTTGATAGCAAGGCATTCACCACATGGCTTTGATACCACTCGTTCAGATTATCGGCTATCAAAAGCTCTTGCATTTTACTGCGAATATAGAATGTCACTTTATGCTTTACGTCCTTCTTTTTATATATGAAATCGCACACCAGTTCTCTATTCACCTTTAAACCTGTCTGCAACCTTTGCGCTGTACATATTTCAATTTAAATAAAAAATGTCAAAACAAGATTCTAAAAATTCTTTGGGAATCAAACTTTTTCTAACATTGACCACGCGGCCAGAGCACACACGCGATTTGAAACAACTGTTTATGGGTTCCCAAGTTAACGTATCCACAGCAGTAAAAGACATTATTTTGAAAGAACACTCACCTGAGTTTTGAGCTGTAGACTGCTTGACAATGGTCCCAAACACACACGTTCCAGGTTATCAACCGTGGTCAAGCGTTTTCCAACACTCTAAAAAGAAATAAAATAAACAACCATAAGTATATCAATTCCATATAGTTTATGCATTTCATAAACAAAACAAATTCGAACAGGATATATATTAAAAAAAACAAATCTCACCTTGACGTGTAATGCTTTGCTTTATTTCCCGTCTCGTGGGCTAGTGTGGAAATGGTTTCCTTTTCTAGCTGTCTGTCCTTCTCTCTTTCTTTAATATCGTTCCCACACACACTCACACAACAGGTAGGCTATACCAGTTATCTGCAAAAAAATAAATAAACATTTATTTATAACTTTAACAATCAATAAATAATTGCTTGTAAATATACATAAATCAATAAATATATAAGTGAATAAATATATACCTACCTCACAACAAGGTTAAGTATTTTCCACCAACACCAAAACTGTTAAACAAGACCAAGTGTTTCACGCAACGCAGTGTGTTCAAAGGTAGTCACCTAAGTGAGAGTGGAAATGATAACGACATGTCTTTATATATGTTACGTTGCATGTATATTTTTCCCCCACGCTTTGAACATTCTGTTATCGAACACGTGGACAGCTAACGTCCAAGGTGAACACCTGTGGCAGATCAAATTTCACGTCAACTTGCATTTTGTCACGTACGAAGCAAACAGGATGTAACTTGTTAACAGTTATCGCGCACGTGGACAGCTAACGTCCCAGGCGAACACCTGTGCCAGGTCAAATTTCACATGAACTTGCATTTTGTCACGTACGAAGCAAAACAGGATGTCACTGGTTTAGCCCTCATGTGGTTTCACATGTGTTCACATGCATTGCGCACTTCCCTGCCACCACGATGGTCAGATTATTTCACCTTCAAGCGTCTTTGTCATTTTCCATTGCACTTGTTGTCAAGTCAGATCAGCGCCTTCCAATAAGCTCAAATGGCATTCACCTCCTGCTCGTCTGCAAGTTTGTTTTCTGTATTCGCTTCGACCAACATAGAACCAAGTTCTCATCACCGTTTACACGTTAAAGGAAAAATATCAGAAAAACGCACGCTCGCTCTGTCATACACCGACCCGCCGAAATAGCGATTGTTCTATTAAGCATGGTCCTTGTGGTTAGTGACAGGTTCGTTGAAACACACACACACCCAGCAGTATCGTCTCTCTCAACCACCACGCTTCATAAACATTATAAACAGGTAAAGAAAAAGAAAAAGGTTTTTCAACATGTATGGCGTTAGGCCCTTTGTGAATTATTTCTTGGAAAAAATATCTACCAAATTTAAAAGGGGGCGTTAGCCCGAGTCCTAGGACACCTCGTACACGTCTCTAGCGTTATTGGTTCGTGAGATATCGGCAAAAATCACAAAAAACACGTGTTTACCCCAAAATCGAGTTTCCAATATTTTTTTAAAAATTATAACGAGTAGTCCATAGCAAAGAGAATATCACCCCGAGTCCTTGGACCCCTCGTACACGCCTCTAGCATGATTGGTTCGCGAGATATTAAACGCGGATGACCTTTAAGTTTTGGTCTTTTATTTAAATAAAGAGCCTATAGGAAAGTAGGGGGCATCACTACGAGTGCTAGGACACCCTGTATGTTCAAATCCCATGATTGGTTAGCGAAATATCAGGTTCGAGGCAAATACGAGGAGGGTTCAAAAAGAAGTGTAGCTTCCCCACTACCACACTACTGTCAGGTTTTTATCCTGGAGACTTTAAATTTATTTCCGAGGTAGAGGGGGTAGGGACCATTGATTTACGTCAAACAAACTTTTTTTGCAGAATTCCTAGTTTCCAAAATATAGGATTTTCAAAATTCGAGTGTTTTCAAAAAACATAACAAGTAAAAAAGTTTCATTATAGAAAATAAAGGTTATAAAGACCATTCGTTTGAGCCATGGCATAACGTTCTATCATGTTTGCTTTTCAAACTATCGCCTACTTTCTAAAACAAAAATTTTCATTTTTTTGAAAAATACAATACATGGTCCATAGGAAAGAGGACGTCAGCTCGAGTCCAATGACACTTCATTTGTCAAAATCGGACCATGCGTTCGAGAGATATTGACAAATATTACATGGCTGAGGCTTAGTAGTAACGGCATGTATGTTCTGAAGTGGGGCAGAACTGTCACTACTCCACTACTGATTCGTCGCTGGGCAAAAGACGGTTTCAAAAAAAAAACGAAATGGAAACAAAATAAATTGCTTAATGCAATATCCAAAAATCTACGAAAATCTCAAGAAATTAGCCAATGAAAACCCAGAGGCGTGAAAGTCGTGGTTTCGTGGCGATACGAAACCCAGACCTACGAAAATCAAAGGAAAAAATTAGGGAGAACTTAAAATTAGAAATGAAAAGACAGAGTTTAGAATTACTTATACTGCTACTCTACCAGTAAAAATCGAGAAGGTACTCGTTGGTCACCCAAAGCACAGTTGGATTATAAAAAAGTGAAAGTGCCGGCTATTGAACTATCGCAATCACGCCAACGAGTTCTTCAAGATTATACACAGTAGGCTTGGAACATGTTACGGATAAAAACAAACTAGCTTTATACGGTAGAGTGCAAAACTTACCTTCATCTCTCGGGGCTTAAATAGACATCCTATCTATTTTAGACTGTTCCGAATCATGTCTCCATTTATAGAGTAATTTAGGTACACGGAACAAGACGAATAAAAATATAACTTCATTCATAAAAACTAAATAACAATTAATAACAAAATGACACCCTAATATAGTTACTAATTCACGCCACTGATGCTGTCAAATCTTCTCACACACACGCTAACATAACTGGTTAAAAATGAAAAGATTCTGCCATCTACAAAATTATAAAACAATCAAAACATTCTACTGTATTTCATTTAGACGGGCTCTCCGTTTAAGGTGTTTACATTTTCTATGGCGCGTGCCTTCCTGCACAGCTGAACTGGATATTATATAATGGCTGTGACTCGGTCGTGAGACCCTTCCACACACACACACACACAGCTGCAATAAGTCTGCTCATTTGTCCATCGACCTTGCATATAACGGGATTTGCTCGCTTGCCACCTGCCACTGTCTCCCTTTTTAGCACACAAAATACGTAAAGTGAAACGCGATGAAGCATCTCGTATTTCAAACAATAACATTCACAAACCTGTCTCTATTAAAGTCACTTCTCCTTTAAACTCATCCATACTTCAAAATATTCTTGCTAACATTTGTTTCCGTCGTTCATGACTGACGAAGCATCCATTCACACAATCATAGATAGCATCAAACAATCACATTAAAAATATTCGCTCTTCCTAACTATTATCATTCTCAAAAATATTAAGAAATATAAAATACTAACTGTTACCCGCGGCTTCGCCCGCAATAACATTTGGAATCCCGTTATAACATTAGTTATATAGATAGATAAGCATGGGTCCAAGTGGAAAATAATTCTATCACCTGAAACCAAAAATGCATGGGACGAAAAAAAACATCAAAATATCATGTTGGTTTCGGACCCTAAAAGACGTGAAAAATATAATAAAAGTATTAGAAAAAACAATTTTTTGAAATTTCATTCGAATCAATTTTTATGTCATTCCTGGGACTTAGAAAATTCCCACCAAAAAGTACAAAATCATTAATAACTCCGTAAGTATTCGTTGTATGATGAAATAGCAAGAGACAAAAAAGATGTAATGTGTTATTGTCTACAATATAGGCCATGTATAATTTTACACTCAGACATATTACGTTCCCCCCTCCCCCGTAATTTCACCCCTCCCCATGGGCCCCTTAAATTGGATTTATGAAAAAACGGTCAACACCTGTTTAGTTATTTTTATGCTGATTTTTCTCGGCTGAGTTCCAAACTCCTCACCTATGTCGTTTAAGAGATACACGCTCCGTTAAGAATCCTTCAACCCCCACTTTTCACCCCTTTCTCCTCATAATATACACCACATCGAAAAAACCTCAAACATATGTTTTCTTATTTTTTGTGAAGAGTTTATATGCCGAGTATCACATCCCCCAATGAAACCAATCGGGAGATATTGCTATTCAATGAAATGCAGGTCTACCCCCTTAACACCCCTTTAGAACCTGAATATCCAAAAATCCTTTCTTAGTGGGCGTTTGCGGCCCATGAGGAAGCTGGATACCAAATTTCATTCCAATCCGTTCGGTGGTTTCAGAGATTTCGTGATGAATGAATGAGTGAGTCAGTCCGTGAGTGGTATTTGAGCTTTATACAGTAGACTAGCTGACCCGGCAGACGTTGCCCTGCCAATCAAAGAAAGTGTTGTAACTTTGTTTCGTGAAGTGCTATTGGACACACAATATTTTTTTCAATATTTGTTAACTGCCTCTAAACTATCGTGAAATGAATTAACTAATCTAGAAACATTCGTGAGAGCGTGCACAACAACTCTCCAAAGTTTCATCGCAATCGGATAAATGGCATATAACGCATAAGGGACTTGGTTTAAATGATTCGTGCGCAGTCACTCATTTGTTGAATCTACTCGTGCTCTACCAACTGTGGAATGAATTTACTAAGTTAGAAAGCTTCACGTTAGTCTACAGAACAACTCATCAAAGTTTCATCGCAATCGATGTGTAGTATATGAACGCATACGAGTTTTTGTTCGAACGCTTCGTGCGTCGTCACTCATTTGTTACATCTACTCGTGCGCTACCAATATTGTAAAATGGATTTACCAAGTTGAACACCTTCCCTGGCGTGTACACAACAACTCATCAGTGTTTCATCAGAATCGGATGAATGACATATGAACGCATACGGGATTTTCTTTAAACGATTCGCATGCCATCACTCATGTGTTGAATCTACTCATCCGCTACTTATTAAAAACTGGATTTACTAAGCCAGAAACCTTTCCTGGAATGTACACAACAATTCACCAAAGTTTCATCGCAATCGGATAAATGGTATATGAACACCTACAGGACTTTGTTGAAACGATTCTCTCGCCATCGCACATTTGTTGAATCTATTCGTGCACTACCGATTGTAAAATGAATTTACTAAGCCAGAAACCTTTACTGAAGTGTACACAACAATTCACCAAAGTTTCTTCGCAATCGGATAATTGGTATATGGACGCATACGGTACTTTGTTGAAATGATTCGCGTGCCGTCACTCATTTGTTGAATCTACTCGTGCGATACCTATAGTAAAATGGATTTATTAAGCCAGAAACCTTCCGTGGGGTGTACTCAACATCTCACCCAAGTTTCATCGTAATCGGACGAATGGTATTTGAACGCATACGGGACATTATTGAAACGCTTCATGCGTCGTCGCTCATTTGTTGAATGTACTCGTGCGCAACCTCCTGTGAAATGGATTTACTAAGTTAAAACCCTCACGTAAGTGTACACAATATCTCACCATAGTTTCAATGCAATCGGACGAATGGTATATGAACGCATAGGGGACTTAGTTTAAACGTTCACGCGTCGTCGCTCATTTGTTGAATCTACTCGTGCGCTACCTATGGTAAAATGGATTTACTAACCCAGAAGCCTCCCCCTGGAGTGTACACAACATCTCACCCAAGTTTCATCGCGATCGGACGAATGGTATTTGAACGCATACGGGACCTTGTTGAAACGCTTCGCACGTCGTCGCTCATTTGTTGAATCTACTCGTGCGCAACCTCCTGTGAAATGGATTTACTAAGTTAGAAACCTTCAGGTAAGTGTACACAACAACTCATCAAAGTTTCATCTCAATCAATGAATGGTGTATAAACTTATAAGGGATTTTGTTGAAACACTTCGCGCGTCGTCGCTCATTTGTTGAATCTACTTGTGCGCTACCTATTGTAAAATGAATTTACTAAGCCAGAAGCCTTCCCTGGATTGTACACAACATCTCACCCAAGTTTCATCGCTATCGGACAAATGGTATTTGAACGCCTACGGGACCGACCTTCTTGAAACGCTTCGTGCGTCGTCGCTCATTTGTTGAATCTAGTCGTGCGCTATCTATTGTAAAATAATTTACTAATCCAAACACCTTCCCTGCAGTACACTCAACATCTCACCCAAGTTTCATCGCAATGGGATGAACGGTATAATGAACGCATACGTGACTTTGAAACGCTCCAACGTGCAGAGACAAACAGTAGAATTCGACATTACTGCCACCTTTGGCATAAAACACAACTTTCCACCACGGGCGGAGTGTATGTTATGGCGGTAGTTGCACAGGCTGCGACCAGGTGGCTCTAACGTTCAGAGACAAACCGTCCAAAGACATCAGCTTTCACCAAGGCCAAGGCTAGTGGTTTCCATGACGACTGTTTTTGACTGTATATTGTGGTTCTAAAATTGTGTGTAATTTGTGGTTCTAAAATTGTGTTCATTTCACCTAGTGGGTCAGATTGTGAATCTAAACCATACATGGACCCACCCTAATGTACATACCAAATTTCATCAAAATCGGTCCAGTCGTTTAGGAGCAGTTCAGTGACATACACACGTGTCGAAGAATTATATATATAAAGATAAGCATCGGTCCTAGTGGACAATAATTCTATCACCTGAAACCAAAAACGCATGGGACGAAAAAAAACATCAAAATATCATGTTGGTTTCGGACCCTAAAAGATGTGAAAAATAGAATAAAAGTATTAAAAAAACTATTTTTTGAAATTTTATTCGAATCAATTTTTATGTCATTCCTGGGACTTAGAAAATTCCGGCCAAAAAGTACAAAATCATTAATAACTCCCTAAGTATTCGTCGTATGATGAAATAGCAAGAGACAAAAAAGGTGTAATGTGTTATTGTCTACAACATAGGCCTTGTATAATTTTACACTCAGACATATTACGTTTCCCCCCTCCCACAAAATTTCACCCCTCCCCATGGGCCCCTTAAATTGGATTTATGAAAAAACGGTCAAACACCTGTTTAGTTATTTTTATGCTGATTTTTTTCGGCTGAGTTCCCAACTCCTCGCCTATGTCGTTTAAGAGATACACGCTCCGTTAGGAATCCTTCAACTCCCACTTTTCACCCCTTTCATCTCATAATATACACCACATCGAAAAACCCTCCAACATGTGTCTTCTTATTTTTAATGATGAGTTTATATGCCGAGTTTCACATCCCCCAATGAAACCAATCGGGAAATATTGTTATTCAATGAAATGCAGGCCTACCCCCTTAACTCCACTTTAGAACCTGAATATCCAAAAATACTTTCTTAATGGGCGTTTTCGGCCCATGAGGAAGCTGGATACCAAATTTCATCCAATCCGTTCGGTGGTTTCTGAGATTTCGTGATGAATGAATGAGTGAGTCAGTGGTATTTGAGTTTTATATAGTAGATTATAAATACTAAATACCCCCAATTTAAACAATTGGAAATATTTATATACACTATTTACATGTGTCTATCGTTCCAAAAGTACCATGTTTTAGCGATATGACCTCGTTAATATAGTTATTAACTCTTTCATAAGTATAGTTCTCTTCTTCTATACCTTTCCATTTACAAATGCTATACCAATTAATGTCGAAATCATGCTAATAGTCATCATCGGTTTAAATATGACTGATCAGCAAAGATTAGTTCATATTGTTGTTACAATTCCAGGTTTAATTTAAATTAATAAAAATATATTGGTCAAGGATAAGATATCTTTTCCCAACGAAATTCCGCCTACTAACGACTTTCGTGTCGCAGATCTAATCACATTTAGGGGTCTTCCATCACTCTACTAATATACAACAATGCTTTCACCACTCATACTGCAGTAGTTCATTACAATTAATACGGAAACACCGTCGTATTTCACAGACAACTTTATACGGCAAAAAACTCTCGTATATTTCCATTACATAACATAAACGATATCATCCCAATTGTTCCCAACAATTGTTCCATAGTACTTGCATAACTTCCTTCTAGCATTGATTTTATCGTTGTTACAATCCACTGCTTACACATGAACAGCAATATCTGTTCTACCAATACACCTTATCGTTCTCAGACGACTATATTGATAGATTATCCAAGGTTTACTAATCGAGGTTACTACGATATAAAATACCATGTCTCTATACATTTAATAAAATAAATACACATGTTTCTTCATACTGGTCATTCCTACAAATATACACGGCTGCAATACTACATTGACAAGAAACGTAGTGTTACATTTGTGTATTAATAACCACTCGTGTTATTTCAACGTTCAATAAGGATCAATCACGACTGGGTGAGATTTTATCTAACTTCCCTATAGTCAGATGAATTATCTTTCAAAAGATATGTCTCATATAAATTACATTTAATGAAGAGCGAAGCTTTCCTTCAACTCGAAATAGGTTTGTCATCGACTGAAAGTAACTTCATTCTACACAAAGAATGTTCTTAAATGTTTGACTTCTAGTCGTAATCATAACGAATATAACTTGCCAGATCGACGAAATGTTTATAGTATTTGGTGATATTTCACAATATATCATGCGTGTATCTCTTCTCCTAACTATGAATTGTTCTTACAAAAAGAGTGCCCAATTCATTTTAAGCAAAATGAATTTACCAATAATATTAAAGACAAAATGTATGGAATCTTGAATTAAAAGTAGAAAATCGTCGAATAATAACTTCCTTAAAGATATTGTGCCCGTTTAGACCGAAGTCTGGACGACCACATATGCATTTCACCAAAAATCAGTCAGCACGAGAAACTAAACATCCCAGGGCGCCATAAGGGTTAAAGTGACTACAATATCACAAAAAATGCTTTACTGATTTTCCGCTCGATGAAACATTAAGGATAGAAGGAGATTTTCTGAAAATAACACAATTCGTAAATTATCCCATTTAATTAAAATATTAATTTTTTTAACTAAAGTAATGATACAAATAGCATTCTGGATGCGTGACGGATCATACATTTATATACACACATTTACAGATTCACCAACACATGAACACTAGGCATTTGAAACGAAAGTCAGATTGTTAGTCCTGTTGACTTCGTTCAAATGAATTATTTACGGACGTAGGTTTGTCAGTGCAAATTGAATTGTCCAGCCTGATTCCTAACTTTTAGGTATTCACACGTTGAAATGAAATATTATCGCTCGATGAAAAAAATCACTGTTTTTTTACAAATAGTAGCAGAAAATTAACTAACACTTTTTCCAGGAATCAGTATCTCAAAATTAGTTCAAATATAAAGTCATAACAATGAATATAACACAATATTAATCACATGGACATTCGAGCATGGATTCGAAGAACTTCGATAAACAGAAAAATATTTATTGTACCATCTGTTCTCGATCCAAAATTTTATTCTGAGTTCTTGACTCAATTAGCAATATAATGGTAAAAAAATTATTATTAACAAAATATCAATTCTTTTTAACTATGGATTCAACCATTCAATTATTTAAGTATCACTTGGAAATATTATTTAGAAAAAATATCACAAAAATAATATCAGTTGCTATTATCAAAATTACAATTCTTTGACAGAATGTCAAAATGTTAATCATCATATTAATTTACATAATGTTTATATTTTTAATAGGATCACAAATATCCTCTAATTTGTATTGGTTATTAAGAAATAACAGTTTTAAATCATTTACAGCATCGGCCCATTCGATTTAAATTTGTCAAAAATCACATGATCATAATTGGCATCTAGACAACGGTAGCCTAAAGTCTTCTCATAATGAAAGGTAAATGTTAATAACAAAATTCCGGGTCAACAATTACTAGGAATTATTTATAGAACACGTGGGTAAACTGTGAATTGACCATGATGGCTCCATAAAATAACCCTTGGTAATAAATTCGACGAAAGTGTAGCTTGCAACAATATTTCAACTCCCAACATTATTTCAAAGTCATCCAACCTACAATATGGTTGATGCTACATTATAATAACCGCATTCCTGCGACTTAAATTGCACAATCAGAATGGCATATTTAACTATTTCCACACACACAAAAATGTCTTCCCAAATTATACATAATAATCAAGCCTGTGCTTGTTACTCAAACTGGAAGATTTATAAGCTAGTAAGCTTCTCAATGAGTTTACAGTAATTTTACCATCAGTTTAAACATTAATAATTCCACACCGTGTCTATTTCTAGCCTAACGTTCTATCACAAGACGTTGCTCATAAGGATTTTATATTGATACAAACTCTAGTAAAACCCTGTTTTATACATTCTATTGGCTTCCCGTATCATTACTTTCCGTGTCTTCTAAAAGATTTAGCTGCATAATGCAAGTGTAAAATGTTCCCATAGAATTATTCTGTTAGTCGAATGTGGGCTTGCGTTAACCACTAGCCTTCGGAAAAACAAGTATCCGCTGTAGCAAACTGTTTTAAATATCAACTTTATAAATCACACTACATGATATGATTATTAGAAAATATAAATCATAATTATTATTATCTCAGAAAATTATTGAAAATAATTATTATTCTTAAATCAGCATTATTATTATTATTATTATTATTATTATTATTATTATTATTATTATTATTATTATTATTATTATTATTAAGCCTCCGTGGCTTAGGCGGCAGCACGCCGGCCTCTCACCGCTGGGTCCGTGGTTCAAATCTCGGTCACTCCATGTGAGATCTGTGCTGGACAAAACGGAGGCAGACGGGTTTTTCTCCGGGTACTCCGGTTTTCCCTGTCAAAATTTCATTCCAGCAACACTCTCCACTATCATTTCATTTCATCTGTCATTCATTTAATCATTGCCCCAGAGGAGTGCGTCAGGCCTCGGCAGCCGGCACAGTCCATATCCTCGCCGCTAGATGGGGGCTTCATTCATTCCATTCCTGACCCGGTCGGAGACTGGAAGCAGGCTGTGGATTTTCATTATTATTATTATTATTATTATTATTTCCACAAATGTAATTAACGTTGCTAAACTGTTCGGGAAATATCATCCTCGACTTCTTAAATATGGATAAACATCCATTCCTCAACTTAAATTTATTATTAAATTTACAGTTACGACGGCTGATGACCACGATTAGAAAAAAAATCAAAATCAAATAAATGCTCGTTTTGCTCGTCAATGAATTCAAATCATTGACTTCTCATGTCTGAGTGTAAAAACTGCTCAGATCAAGGCTTCTCATGCCTTGCAAAATATATATTTGCAACAGCAAAATATCGAAGATAAAAAATGTGTTGGCAAGACTGTAGAAAAATTTAGAATTCCAGCTAACTAGGCATAAAATAATGCAAAAGACTATTCCAGTCTTCTGTCCCCAATTGGACACGTACTTAAATTCTCGTATCGGCCTCCATTATATACCCGCAAGATGTCTAACCAGACATAGCGGTAATCATACTAGTTGCCTGATAATCTTGATGAAAACTGTTTGTAATATTAGCTGCTTCAACAGCTGGAGTAATATTCTTGATAGGGGTAAGATCGATGTGATCCATGATGCAAAATACCAGATTGTAACGTGACCCAACTATGGTGCATTTAGTTCTGTCAATACTCTGACAATCTTATTCAGCACCGGTACAAGTTCTGATGTTCAAGTCCCTGGACAGAGTTTCTCACTCTCCAGACAATACTAGGAATGCTTGTTTCCCTATGTCCGTTAAATGAACTGAACCGTGAAAGAATGGTATGTGAAAAGTACTGACGTATCTTGGTTAGTCAAATAGTTTCCAAGAAAAAAGCTTGTTCTGGTCATTGGATAAAAATAATCCAGTTTAAATATTAGTGGACAGTGAAAAGAAAAATATAGACAAAGTCTATCATATGTCATGTAGCAATAATAATTACCAAAATTCTGCCACAAAGTCTATCACCTCAATGATAACTTATGAAGAATTCGAAGTGTACTAAAATGTCAATCACTTTTTGAAGTCCAGTAACCATGTACTGTCGTAGAATTCACTAAGTCATAGCAACGATGTGCTAGTAAATTCGTAGAGTATTGCAACCATGTGCACGAAGATATTTTCAGAGTATAACCATGTGCTTAGCGGCATAGCGCTTACGAAGTAATAACGTGACGTATCAGCAACTGACTGCTGTGGCGAAGTAATATATTGAGCTATGGCTCCCAGCCATTTTATACTCTGCGGGCGGACTTCTTGACGTCACTGCTTGAGATCTGCTCAAATTAAACATCTCATATATCAGCTTCCGCTCGATCAATTTTCTTGAAATATGGCACGTTCTTCTTCCCTTGTCCGGGCCAGCAATTTGGTGTCAGTCCCATGTGTCTACTCAATCGGAAAATATTTTATACAAATATAGCCTCGACTATGACACACTTGCTACGTCACTTAGCGATCTGTAGGCTGCATAAAGCTTCGAAATGCTACTAAGAACAATGGGAGCGCGCTATTCATAACCTCAGCTCTGGACTTAGCATCTGGGCCTGTGCTCTCAAATCTGGACGACTGGATTTGGGCACAATATTCCCAACGGAAAATAATCACTAAAAACTGACTTCAGTTCAGAAACTGAATCATTAAAAATGTCCAAGTATTGATGACCAATGGCCATCATCCTATACGATCTTGTAGAATAAAACTTAATAAACATCGAAGTGAAAATACATGAATTAAAAATTGAGAATTGTTTTTGGCAAATGCCATTATTAATACTCAAACTATCAAATAATGTAAAACATTTCTACCTTTGCCTTGTAGACAATTATTGAAGTTCATTATCAGGTATTCGAAAATACCTGGCTGGATCATCTCCCAGGTATGAATTGCTGAAACCAAATCCGTTCCACGCCAGTGGGCAAGAACAGCGACCTCGGGAACAGAAAGATTTCCTTACCGGCATACTCGTCTCCTCCAGACGTCGAACCTCGTTCCTCGAACATGGATTCCATCTCGAACAATCATCGGGCCTAATATCTTCTATCTTCTGTCTCCCCGTTGAAGATTCTTCAATCGCCGATATCTCTCGAAAGTCCTCCATCATTATCGAGCAATGTATTCGTAATAGTTTCATCGTTACAAATAAATGTGTAAGTTGTACATTGAATCACTCTCGTAGATTTTAATGTTCATTTGGTTGGTCAATGGAAGATTATATTTGCTCATAGTCTTGAATTCACGTACATGGATGTACATTAAATGAACTGGATGGAAGTGTACATAATGTATCATGTTGTCTCAGCATTATATAATTCTAGATGTTATACATATTCTCGTTATTCATTAACATTGTTCCATGTTGCTATTCACAACTCTCATTTGACACATACCAATCGCGTAAAATAGTTTTAATCCATCATCTCAATCATAATCAAAGTGTTATAGACCAATTCCACTTTATAAATGTTAGTAGCCATCATAGTGTTCGAATAGAACAAAGTCTCAATGTTCATACAATATCAATTTACTTACTTATTTCTGCAACGTGGACCTGACTATGCTGTCGTCCCGCTGCACTAAAATGATTCTCTCTGCGTTTTGATAAGCAACTTTCTCTGATAACACAATTTGTCCTATAACTGTCTAATTTCTCAATTAATCCACTCAAAATCTTCTAATACTGTAGCCTTGTAACTAATTGTATATAATGAATACAGTTTGCTTTCATAAAAGTCGAACACTTGTTCCCTATTGACTTGTATTCCTTTGCTAAACTTCACCTAGTTTCAGCGAGGTTCTCACTAACTATTATTGGCCGCTTTCGGCACTGTCTCTCGAGTAGCGTAGGACCGCACTCGGTGTAGTGTCTACGGGAATGAAGTACCCCGGGTAACACGTCTTGTGCCTTCAATGTCAGTCGAGATAAGAACGCTTCTTCAAGCCGTCCCCACTCTAACTCGCCTGAAATTCGACGCCATTGTTGGTCGCATGCAAATATTGGTGCGCACTTATAATAAAGCTTATTACAGTGAATTTCTTCCCTTTTGCGACATTTAAAGTATTACTAATATCTTCTCTTAATTTTCTTGTTGATTCCAATGGAATGAAATTGTTACATAGGGCTTAAATGGAATAGTTAATCACATTAACTAGGTAAAAATCCATATCTGCTTCAATAGCCCTTCTCTCATTGGCTGTAGGCAATTATCCGATGATATATTTTATAACAATTAACTGGTAATATTTTTGTTGTTATGCCTTGTTGCTAGGTACTTTCCAATGATCTAGAATAATCTGGAGCGTCTCTGATCACGTGACTGGTTTCTCCCACTGCCTGCGTTCGCTAACAAAGCTCGCTTGAGCCAATTTCCAGGATCTATATTGCCATGTTAAACTGTATCTTGGGGCTCGAAAAATATCATCATTTTCATCTTGAAGCATTCAAATTTCGGGTGCATTTTCCTCTCAGCTGAGGTTAAAAACAGTTCTCAAATTGTTTTTATCGTATACATTCAGGACGTTAGATATGTCACTGAACTGAAATTTTGGATGATATTTTAGCCTACTTTGTTAAGATATTTCCTCAAATTTTTCTCGTTGTACTTTCCCAACATAATATTGTTTTCTTCATCGAACAGTTCATAACAGTTATTTCCAAATACATTCTCTACGCGATAGTGGCCAAAGAACACCGGATTGAACTTAGGGTATATCTTCTTAGCATCGTCTGATTTAATAGGTCTACGTAACAAAACTAATTCTCCAATTTCCAACGGTGTGCTGAATCGTTTCCCTTCGACTCTTTTCCGTCGCTTTTCAACTGCCTTCTGAATTTTCTCCTTAGCTCTATCTATCCTAGCTTGTCTTTCTACATCAAGATCTTTAGGAATGAAGTTGAACAAGTTATCTCACGGTCTATCTGGATTTTGCTGTAAGTGTAGCAACAACGGAACTTCCGCCGTGCTTTCTTGACCTGTAGAGTTTAAGCAGTCCTCTATCATAGGCACATACTTGATCCAACTAGGATGATCGTCTGGGCAGTATATACGTCAGAACTTAGAACATTCTGCCACATATCGTTCACTAGAATTTAACTCGGGATATCTCACACTTGAAAATAGGTGTCGAATACCTAACCTTTTCATGTCCGCTTCGAATTCAGCTGAGGTAAACTGAGTGCCATGATCTGACAATCGATACTCCGGTTTGCCCGATTTAGGAAACTCAGCATTCTCTAACCTGCTGATAACGTTCCTCGTGTTCGCTTTCTGCATGGGTTTCATGTTGACGAATTTAGTGAACACATCCACAGTCAGTAATAAGAATTGATTACCGTGATATCCCTTCGGACAGGGGCCAAAAATATCCACGGCCATCAGTTCCCTTGGTTTAGAAGTTAAAATAGCTCTGGGTCTTCCTTTCAGTAATTCAGATGCGAATTTATCTCGCTGGCATCGATCACAAGTTCTTATAATTCCCGCTATAGATGACCTCATGTTAGTCCAGATAAACCTCTCTTTGAGAACATTAAGAGTCTTATCCAGACCTCCATGTCCAATTGAATGATGCGCCAACCACACTAACTTTGACACAAAGTTAGGGGGCACAACTATGCGAATCTTAGTGTGCTCGGGTCTGCGTATTTGCATACCAGATCTCCGCTAAACATATAGTGTTGCGAGCGTCTCTGAGTACTTGCATAATCCTCATCTGCCACATCCATATTCCCCTTGAGAAACCTTTACATCTTCCGTATGGGAGCGTGTCTCTTCTGCGAAACTACAATTCGTTCCAACCTCCTTACGGTTTCAAGATCTTCTTGCTCTAGCTGCACATGGTTAACCTGCTCATTCCTGACGGGGTTTCTAGACAATGCGTCAGCCAACAGATTATCATTACCTGGTTGGTGGAATATGGTTGAATTGAATTGCTGCGTAAATAGGGCCCATCTAGTCAACCTATCTCTCGACAAATCTGTCTGCAGCATGAATTGCATTGCTTTATGATCGGTGACTATTATTACCTTATGACCAATTAGTATCTTCTTCCATGCTGGTAGGTCCGTTACGAAAGCTAACGCCTCCAACTCGGTCGTGAAGTAATTTTCTTCATGCCTTTTCAATTTCCTTCCGGTAAATGCAATGTAGTGCGTATTTCCCTCTTCGTCTTTCTGATATACTAAGACAGCACTTATGCCTACAAGTGCAGCATCGGACTCAATGAAAAACATACGTCGAAATCCGGGTATTCTCATTTTACATTGTTCTTTAAAATTTCTTTTGTTTTCTCGAATGCGGCTTAAGTTGTACTTGTCCATTTCCAGCGATTGTTCTTTTTCAACGAGTCGTAGAGAGGAACCATACTTTCTGAGTATTAAGGACAGTGAATACTTATGAACTGGCATGCACCCACGAACTCACGAACTTATCTGACCATAGTAGGCTTAGGAAATCTCATCATTGCCCCTACTTTTTATAAGTTCGGGTGGTAACCATGCTAGTCAATAGTATGTCCTAAGAAATGAATTTTCTCCTCTAAGAACTGGCATTTATCGAAATTTATCTTGGTATTTGCTTCTCTTAAATTCACAAAAAGTTAGCGTAAATACACCAGATGTTCCTGTACATTCTCGGAAGAAATAATCAGATCATCAATGTAACAGAACACGTTATTTTAACCTCATCTGTGAGCTTGCTGTCGAGGACTCGGATTAGGGCTGGTCCACTCTTTACTATCCCAAAGGGCACACGCTCAAATACCCAGGAAGTCTTGTCAAATAAGAACCCTGTGTACTGCTTACTTTCCTCCTCAAGCTCAATTTGATAGAAGGACGCAGTGAGGTCATGGACAGAAAAACAAGCCTTTCCCTTCAACTTCCTAAGCAAATCACGGATCTTCGGTGGTGGGTCTGTTTCGGGAAAAAATAATAGGTTATTTCTCCGTGCATCGAGTCATAGGCGAAACTGACCATTATTCTTTTTCACCATAGTAATCGGTTTGTGGTACGGTGACGCCTGTTTCTTTATAATACCATCGGCTTCTATCTTCTTGATAATCCCTCGTTTTTCCTCGTAGTACTTTTCTGGAATGGGGTAAATCCTCTTCTCTATTGGGGTATCATCGGTTTATCGGATCCTGTACATATAGACCTTGATTAATCCGGGCTTATCGTCAAAAATATCTTTAAATTCCATTATTAACCCTTCAAATTCTTCTCTAATTTAGTCAAATCACTCTGCTTTACAAATCCATGATCCCCTTTCATTCTCGGCATCCTCAGTGATATTGATAATGATGTCTTCCCTAAGATTCATATCTGGATTGATTTCAAAATCCTTCTTTTCAACTCTTCTGTGTTGATTGAACCTTCGCTAAATTTAATAAGACGGTTTTTCATGTCAATTACTGCTCCAACTTTGGTAATGAAATCAATACCTAGCACGACGTCAAAATTTATCTTGCTCACGACAATGAAGATGTGCTCATAAGTGCGACCAATAATCTCAAAATTTAACAACACCTGGACTTTACATTTTACTGACTTGTCTTGGAATATACCACGCAATTTGACTGATGATGCGGGTAAAACAGTCATTTTGTGACCTTTTAACAGTCTCTGGTAACACTCTTCTGACAATATGGATATAACTGCACCAGTATCCATAAGAGACTTACATGTTTGTCCATCAACATTTATACTTATAATTGGTAGTTCATATGGTCTCTCCTCTTTAATTACTTCTTTTTCAAACAGTAAATCTTCATTCGTTACTTCATATATCTCGTTAATTGTAATTTGGTGTAATGGTATAGCATTTCCTAAGACTCCTACTTCTGTTTTGGAAATATATTTTTTTTTGTCCCTGAGTGTTATTCCCCTGCTGGCTTGTACCTGGCTGGGGTTCGACACTGGGGTTTTTCTCCCCTCATTTTCCGTTCTGTTCATCCTGTCTTAAATTCCTTAGGTATTCCTTCCCTTCTCTGTGTCATTCGTCATACTGTTCCTTTGTGAACGCGTTCTCTCTATAATTCCTGTTTCGGTTATACCCCTGGTTATATCTATTATTCCGGTTATAACTATTGTTGTTGTTGTTGTTATTGTACCGGTAATTGTAATTGTTATGATAATAACCGTTCCTGCGAGTATTATCGTTGTTTCTTCCCTGTTTTTACTGGTAAGTTCTTCCTCCACGGAATCTACGATACCTTGGTTCAGGTCTCCTGTCTCTAAAATAGTTCTTACTTTTCGGACAAATACTATTTTTATCTCGCTCTTTAAGGCTCTCTGTCTGTTGCGTTTGATCAATAAAAAAAAGGTATTAATGTCCCTATGGACTTGTCTATTGCTCCTGGACATTACATTAGGCATTGGACTAATGTGGTCTAGTTTTCTCAGAAGTTCATCCAAGCTAGCCAAATCTTTGACTTGAGACGAGATAATCAGTCTCCACACTTCAACTGGAAGCTGTCTCGATATAGCTTCGATCAGTTCTCCTGTTGATAACGGGGGCTGAAGGAACCTCAATTGTGCTAACTGACTCGTGAAGAAGTCTGCGTAGCCCGTCGGCAGAGTACTCGAATACTTCCTCGAGTATACTTCTGCGCGTAAGCTATTCTGCGCTTCAATTGACCAAAATCTCTTGATTAAGGACTCAGCGAATTCTTCAATATCAATGAACGTATACCTGAAGGCTCCGGACCACTCTAACGGTGCTAATGCCAAGTAACGTTCCAATATTTTCATCTCCCTATCCCTCGGAACCTGAGCTTCGATAATGTAGTCTCTCAGATTTCGAATGAACTCTATCGGAGTTAATCCGTCCTGGTTGTTGAATTGACTAGGTTTATCTTCAAAGTTGCGTATTACCGTTATATTCCTCGGTTGGGTATTATGACTACTCGTTTTGTGATCCCTCGTTTCTCTTTCGGACTCCTGATTCCTGAATTTGGGTCTTTCTACCGATCGGAGTACCCTTACTTCCGGTCTGACTTCTCTTTCTTCGTGATCTAAACTATTTCTTCTAGTATGACTTTCCCATTCACCTATCTGCTCTTTTTCTTTTTCATCCAAGTCGCTAATAATATATTTCTACTGATTTCCCACTTCTTTCTTCAGATCTTTTTTATAAGTTTCCTATACAGCGGTGTCTCCTATATTCAGACTCTGAAGTTTCCTGGTATTGTACTCCTCCAGTTCAGTAGACTTTCCCTCATTAATTTCATTAATTTTATTCACCTTACTAACCTGATCTTTTAATGCGTTATTTTCCTGCCTTAATTGATTTTTATTGTCGACCTGAGTTTGCTGAATCTGGTCCATTCGTTTACCGAGATCAGTTCGCACGCTTGTTACCTCTTTACTTAGATCTAATTGTGTACCAGCAATCTTCTTTTCTATGTTCTCCTGAATCTCCTTACTGGACTTATTCCACTCCTCTTTCCACACTTCAACATGAGCTTTTAACATTTCACTTGTATCTAGCTCTATATCGTCCTTCAAAATCTTATTATGGTCTATGACTTGGGAACGCGAAGAATCCACATTCTCCTTAAGATCAACTAATTGTGACTGTACCGCACCTATATTCTCCTTGCACTGTGTCTTGGACACCTCAAACTCTCTCCTTATTTCGTTTTGAAACGTGACATTACTAGTTTCGATATGGTTCAGTGTAGACTGGATGCCATAAACATTAGCATTAAGTTTGTCAATATCTCCCCTCTCACCATGTACGTCTATAAACATGTTATTGACTTCCTTCTGCATTTTGTTAACGTCTGTTTGAATACAATTCACATCGGTCTGTACATTATTAACATCGGTTTGAATATTATCAAACCTTGTTCAAACATCACTTACATCACCCTGTAAAGTGTTAACTTTCGTTCTTAGATCGTTTACGTCTACTTGAACAGTGTCAACTTTAGTTTGTAGAGTGTCAACTTTCATCTGGAACATCTTGGAACTGACCTGCAATCGCGACATCTGAACATTTGTTG
Source organism: Meconema thalassinum (assembly GCA_946902985.2). NCBI lineage: Eukaryota > Metazoa > Arthropoda > Insecta > Orthoptera > Tettigoniidae > Meconema > Meconema thalassinum. The sequence goes on from OX336396.1 coordinate 188,643,755, forward strand.
CAGTAGCTCTAGTCTGCAATCCTTCTAAGGATGATTGTACACCCTGTATTTCCACTTTGACACTCTCTTTCACACTCTCTGCAACACGAACTGTTATATTTTCTACAATATTCTCCACTACTTTTACAACAACAGTGTCAATATCTTCCTTTCTATCTCTCTTAACCTGCTCCAGATCCTGCTTTGATTCCTGAAATTTGCGTTGCAAACTCTGAAAATTTACCTTTAAATTCTCTGTCATCTCCTGCTTCAGATTTTTCTGTAAATTACATTGTACAGTTTCTAATTTCTCCGTCAAATTCTGCTTCAGATTTTCCTGTAAATTACATTGTATAGTTTTTAATTGCTCTGACAAATTCTCCTTCAAATTATTCTGCACATTTTCCTGCAAACTCTGCTGCAACTCGTTCAGCATCCTCTGAACTTCTTCCTTTCCCATCGTTGCCTTTGAAAAGATACAAATAAACAAACCGCTGCAGGGACTTGTCAAAACAGAGTATGATAACAGCATTTAGAACAACAATTTCAACCATGTGATTGGGCATTCTTAATGTCTATCTAAAGTCTTAAAATTATCATATCAAGTTCACTCTTATATTAATAAACCTATAGTTTCGTTCCGCTTCTTCGTGTCCTAAATTATCTATACTACCATACTAACATTCAAATTTACCAACGTTAAAACAAGTTAACTTTACACTGAACATGGCTAGCAAAGGCCATGAGCCAGTCTGAAATAAAATGAATTCAGATCGTAGGTTATTTTCATAGAATTCTAACCTATTTATACCTATCACAGGGTTTCCATAATATTCGATCTGTATTTGAGTGCAAAATTATTAAAAACAACTTAAAACCACCTATATTATCGCACTCAATTATCACCTCAATTGGGTTGGCTCGATTTCCCTTCATATAGGCTCTACATACACCCTTCCACATGTTTTTCGAAGCTAACACGTAAAGGTTACCAATTTCTTGCCTTAGAATGGTTCATCGAATGCCCTTTCACAGGCATTTCGACACCTAGACGTTGGGCAGTCATATTCTTCTACTGTACCCGTAAAAATCGAGAAGGTACTCGTTGGTCATCCAAAGCACAGCTGGATTATGAAATTGTGAAAGTCCCGGCTAATGAACTATCGCAATCACGCCAACGAGTTCTTCAGGAGTATACACAGTAGGCTTGGAACATGTTATGGATTAAACAAGTAGTTCCGTGAAGAACTATACAGCCTATTTTCATATATCCTACTTATGTTAATTGCCATTATCAACATACACAATTTCTGTTTGATTGCTGTAATAGATTCGCAGATATTAAGAACCGACTAAATATTTGGGATGGTCGCCATGTTGGATTTTATATATGTAGGTCCTAGAGTTATGTACTGTTACATGCAGATTATTGTGAACGTGTAGTATTCATACTTCAATCGCATAATTAGGACACAAGAAGTAACAAGGAGATTTTAAAATTTTTCACAGCTGCCATCTTGAGGTTATGGAAACAATTGAAATAAATTAGATGCCAGTGGATTAACATTCGTATAAGGATTTACTGTACCAAGTATCACTGCACTCGGATGGTTAAATTGCGAGAAATGTCCATGTGAATATTTGTAATTCGCGTCACCGCCATGTTGGATTTGTGATCACCAGGTTATGTAAAGTCTTATAGGTGAACTTAAGTTCATAGCCCCCATGAACATTAAAAAATGCAGTTTGATTGCTAAAATAGATTCGTAGATATTCAGTATCGTCTAAATATTTCGGATGGTCGCCATGTTGGATTGTTAAATGTATAGGCCATAGAGTCATGTACCATTAAAGGACAATTATTGCGTAGGTTCATTATTCAAACTTTCACTTCGATCGCATGACTACATCACAAGAAATAAGAACTTAATTTTAAAATTCGCACTGCCGCCATCTTGAGGTTATGTGAACAATTGAACTAAATTAGATACCAGTGGATTACAATGTGTATAAATATTTCCTGTACCAGGTTTCAGTGCGCTTGGAACATTAAATCGCGAGAAAGGTCTATTTAAAATTTTCAAATTCGCTTGGCCGCCATGTTCGTTTTGTAGTTAACCAGTTTTTGAAAGTCTTATAGATGGACTTCCAGTAGTGCCCTTTATCTCCGAACAAAATTTTAGGGTGATACCGCTAATAGTTTCAGAGATATAGAATGCCGGTGAAATATTTCGCACATCCGCCATCTTGTGATTATGTAAACAATTGAACGAAGTTAGATGTCGGTGCATTACAATATATATAAACATATACTGTACCAAGTTTCATTGCGTTTGGTTGGTCAAATCACGAGAAACAACTATTTAAAAGTCGCAAATTCGCTTGGCCTCAATGTTGGTTTTGTAGTTACCAGGTTTTCAAAAGTCACATAAGTGAACTTATAGTAGTTCCCTCTATCACCATAGAAAATCTCAGGGTAATATCGGTAATAGTTTCGGAGATATTGAATGCTGGTGAAATATTTCGCACAGCCGTCATGTTGGATTGGTGAGTCGTAACAAAATTTAAAGGGCACGGTCGAGGTCGCCGAGAATAGTGCTATGAACTTTCCGAGTTTTATTGAAATCGCTCCTGCCGTTTAGATTTTATTAGGGGGGGACACACACACGAATCACACACACACACACACACACACACGGACAAAAGGTGATCTCATAAGCCTATTTTTTTTCAAAATTGAAAATGGGCTAAAAACGAGCTTTATACGGTAGATTGCAAAATTTACCTTCATCCCTCGGGACTTTGTTAGATAATAAATAGACATCCTATCTATCTTAGGCTGTTCCATAGCATGTCTCCATTTATAGAGTAACTACGGTACACGAAACGAGACGTATAAAATAAAAAATTATTAATAAAAACTAAATAACAATTAATAACAAAATAACGCCCTAATATACTGCTCGAATCTAAGCTGCGTGGACCTGAGAAGAATGTGCATCGCAGACTATTATGAGTATTATGAGTAGTGGTGACGAGTGATGCGGTTTCTCGGTCCTTGCGTAGTAACAGAAGCAAATACATTAGCAGGTGACTCAGTCACTCATTCCCAACGCCACACTGGTTTCAGAAAAGACCTTATGTTAGCAGTATTGGAATAGACGAGAATGTCAGGTAACACGGCGGGCTGTCGACAGGCTTCTCAATTTTCCCCTGCTCCTACCCTGCCTCTGCTCTTCATCCCGCAAGTTCACAGAGCTTGGAACCGAGCAGTAGTTAATCATTCACGCCACTGAGCTGTCAAAACTTCTCACACACACGCTAAGATAACTGGTTAAAAATGAAAAGATTCTTCAATCTAGAAAATTATAAAGCAATCAAAACATTCTACTGTATTTCATTTAGACGGGCATTCCGTTTAAAGTGTTTATATTTTCTCTGGCGCGCGCCTTCCTGCATAGCAGAACTGGTTATTATATAATGGCCGTGACTCGGTTGTGAGACACTTCCACACACACACACAGCTGCAATAAGTCTGCTCATTTATCCATCGACCTAGCTTATAACGGGATGTGCTCGCTTGCCACCTGCCAATGTCTCCATTTTTAGCACACAAAATACGTAAAATGAAACGCAATGAAGCATCTCATATTTCAAACAATAACATTTACAAAACTGTCTCTATTAAAGTCATTTCTACTTTAAACACATCCATACTTCAAAACATTCTTGCTAACATTTGCTTCCATCGTTCATGACTGACGAAGCCTCCATTCACACAATCATAGCTAACATTAATCACTCAAATTAAAAACATTCGCTCTTCGTAACTTCAATCTCAGAAACATTTAAAAATAATATATATTATTAATTCTGAAAACCCCCAATTTAAACATATGGAAATATTTATATGCACTATTTACATGTGTCTATAGTTTCAAAAGCATAATTCATTAGCGATATGACTTCGTGGATATAAGTACTATTAACTCTTTCTTAAGTATAGTTCTCTTCTTCTACACCTTTCCAATTACAAATGCTATACCAATTAATGTCAAAAATCATGTTTATAGTCATCATCGGTTTAAATATGACTGATCAGCAAAGATTAGTTTATATTGTTGTTACAATTCCAGGTTTAATATAAATTAATAAAAATATAGTGGACAAGGATAAGATATCTTTTCCCAACGAAATTCCGCCTACTAACGACTTTCGTGTCGCAGATCTAATCACGTTAATGAGTCTTCCATCACTCTACTAATATACAACAATGTTTTCACAACTCATGCTGCAGTAGTGCATTACAATTAATACTGAATCACCCTCGTATTTCACAAACAACTATATATGGCAAGAAAATCTCGTATACTTCCATTACATAACTTAAATGACATCATCTCAATTTTTCCCAACAATTGTTCCATAGTAGTTGCATAACTTCCTTCTAGCATTGATTTTATCGTTGTTACAATCCACTGCTTACACATGAACAGCAATATCTGTTCTACTAATACAACTTATCGTTCTCAAACGACTATATTGATAGATTTTCCAAGGTTTACTAATCGAGGTTACTACGATATGAAGTACCATGACTCTATACATTTAATAAAAATAAATGCACATGTTTCTCCATACTGGTCATTCCTACAAATATACTCGGTGGCATTACTACATTGACAAATAACGTTGTGTTACTTTAGTGTATCATGTTATTTCAACGTTCAATAAGGATCAACCACGACTGTGTGAGATTTTATCTAACTTTCCTATAGTCGGATGAATTATCATTCAAAAGATATGTCTCATATAATTTACATTTAATGAAGAGCAAAGCCTTCCTTCCACTCGAAAGAAGTTTGTCATCGACTGAATATAACTTCATTCTAAACAAAGAATGTTCATAAATTGTTCCGTCCCCAGTCACGGCATCATAGATACGCTTGGTGTCTCTGTGTCGTGAGGCAAAAGTCACGGCACCTTAGACAGTTTGGTGCCTTTTTGTATCGTAGCAGCAGGCTGTGGGCTTGTGATACAAACTCTCGAAAATGTATATAATGGCTCTGTGATTAATACGAGTGGTACAATTTTGATGTGAGTTTCATTTGATGTGAAGGGTGAGTGTTTTGAATGATTAAATGTTAAATGTATGATATGCACCAACACATGGTCCTCCGGGCCGGATACGAAAACCAAAACTGTCCATGGAAATACAGTACCGTACTTAAAATTCCACATTGATGACATCTTCTGCCAGTTCCAGTATCGATATTCCATCACCAGAGGTTAAGTAAATAATTAATTCGGTGAGTAAATACAAGTTGCTCAGGCCTTCTTTTCTTTACAATCATCCTATTAATAAAGGATCCTGCCAAAAAACAGAAATTGATCAAGCAGAGGGCACGGCTAAGAGCTCAGCTTACACGCATGCAGACATTCTTAGAAAATCTAGCCGACCAGCAACGATCTAATTTGCATGAAATTAAATTGAGATATGACGATATGGTTTCCATAATATCCAAGTTTGACGATGTTCAGTCTGAATTAGAACTAGGTGATACCGAAAATGATCAAGTAAATGAACAAGCTAGATTGGAATTTGAAACAAAATACTATAAGATTAAGAGTGACATGGGTAACATATTCACTAATATTGAAGAGGCATCACATCATTCAGGCAGAACCCAAGCAGGCACTATGTCAGGGTTGAAACTTCCGTCAATCATTATTCCTAATTTTGATGGGAAGTATGAAAACTGGCTCTCATTTTCAGACAGTTTCAAGGTTATGGAGCATAACAAGGACCAGGTACCGGTTGTTCAAAAGTTTCATTATCTCGTGTCAGTTCTCAAGGGGCCGGCTAGCCAATTAATACAAAACCTTCCTATAACTGAAGTGAATTATAAGATAGCCTGGAAAATGCTGCAGGACAGATTTGAGAATAAGGGGCTTATAGCAGCCACGCATGTTAAGGAGCTCTTAAGCCTAAAACCAGTTGCTAGTGAAACTGCAAAAGAACTCGTAAGGTATTCAAATACATTCAACAGTCATTTAAACGCACTTATAGCCTTGGAACTTACCATTCCACTGCACGAAGTAATACTGACTCAAGTGTATGCTCAAGGACTTGATATCAGTACTAGGCGAGACTGGAAATTATCGATGTAGAGACTAATTCTCCGTCCCTCAATGACTTATTATCATTTGTGGAACATAAACGACAAGCACTAGAGAACTTACCAAGCACACAGCACACCACTCTAGTGCCCAGACAGCAATTTGAGCGGCGTAAAGTCAAATCACAGGAAGACACTCAAGCACGTTATTCTTATATCACGAACAACCACATCAAATGTACCTACTGTCAGGACAATCATAGTATTCACAAGTGTGAAACATTTGCAGCTCTCAGCCTAGGGGAAAAGTTTCAAATCGTTAAGGAAAGAGGTCTATGCTATAATTGCTTGCGCACTGAGCATTCATCCAGATATTGCCAATCTCGTGGTTGTAAGTTGTGCAACAAAAAGCACCACACATCATTACACAAACAAAATGAAGGTTCTCAGTCAGGTAGAGATGGTGGCTCAAATCAACACCCAGGGGCTCTAACTCAACAGACACATACTGCAACGTAGGAGATCGACACTCGGCTAGGGTGATGTTGTCTACTGCCTTAGTAAGAGTCATGGATTCTGACGGGAAAGTGCATGAATGTAGAGCATTGTTGGATAGTGGCAGCCAGACAAATATCTGTACGGAAGGTCTTGTTCAGAGATTACGCTTAAGAAAATACAAATACCCTATACCCATTAGTGGAATAAATAACTCTCTTTCACAAACCAAGCTCAGTGTTCAGTTGCTGCTGCAATCCACTGTGAGTGACTTCACAATTAATATGTCATGCTCTATTCTTCCATGTGTTACAGGGAGCATGCCTAGCAGCTTTATTCAACACGATCATTGGGACTTGCCCACTGATGTAACACTTGCTGACTCTAAGATTTTTCAGCCAGGAGACATAGAATTATTAATCGGCGCAGAGCATTTCCTTTCATTACTGAAGCCTGGTCATCGTACACGATCACCAAATTATCCAGTCCTCCAAGAGACTGAGTTTGGATGGATTCTTTCAGGACGATTTCGACCACAGGGAGAAGAATGCTTAGGAGAAGCCTCATGTTTCTTGTGGATGGAAGACAACATAGATGCCCAGTTACAACGGTTCTGGGCAATAGAGGATCTCTCTTCCCCAATCAAAACTCAGGAAGAAAAAGACTGCGAAAAACATTTCACAGATAACACAACGAGGGATGAATCTGGTAGATTAGTAGTTCGCTTGCCTCTTAAGCAAAAGCCTGAAGTGTTAGGAGACTCATTTAGTCAGGCTATGTCAAGGTTAACTCAGCTAGAGCGGTGCTTTAGCATACAGCCCGCACTAAAACAAGACTACTGTAACTTTCTGCATGAATATGAAATGTTAGGGCACATGGTGAAAATAAATAACTCTTTGACGTTAGGTGATGACAGTGGATGCTATTACTTGCCACATCATCCTGTTTTTAAGCCGTGTAGCACTACAACCAAAACTCGGGTTGTTTTTGACGCATCTGCAAAATCATCAAATGGTTTATCTCTCAATGACATACTAATGATTGGACACACAGTTCAAGAGGATCTGTACTCCATTATTCTCAGATTCAGACCACATACTTTCGCCTTCATTGCCGATATAGCCAAAATGTATCGACAAGTCGAGGTGCATGTTGGTGTCAGAAAGTTACAACGGATTATGTGGAGAGAATGTCCAGAGGAGCCACCTAGTTGCTATTGACTAATTACCGTAACATATGGCACAGCTGCTGCACCTTTTCTCGCCACGAGATGCCTGCAAAAACTCGCTGAAGTAGAAGAATCAAGGTTTCCTAGAGCAGCACAAGTTCTCCGCAGGGATTTTTATGTTGATGACCTAGTTAGTGGTTGTAAAGACCTTCAGGATGCTCTACAGCTCCAGTCTGAAATAATAACATTGTTGGAGAGTGGAGGCTTCCCTCTCAGAAAATGGTGTGCCAATCACCCAGCACTACTGACAGCAGTTTCAGAAGAGAATAGAGAAACTCTGCTGCCTCTTAATCTAGACCAAGGTAGCATTGTGAAATCTTTAGGCCTATTATGGCAACCATTATCAGATCAATTCCTAATTTCTGGTAATCTGTGTTGCAGTTCGGATCGTGCTGATTCCATTGTCACAAAGCGCAAGATCTTGTCAGTCATTGTTTCTATTTTTGATCCCCTTGGTTTGGTCAGTCCAGTGGTGATATCCTATAAGATCTTCATGCAAAAATTATGGTTGGTCACACTAAATTGGGATGATGAACTCCCGTCTGAACAAATTGTAGATTGGGAACAGCTTCATTCTCAACTCCCTGCAGTCAAGGAATTTAATGTGAAACGATTAGTCACTTGTAAAGGACCCCCTTCAGATGTTCAGATTCATGGATTTGCCGGTGCCTAGGAACGAGCGTATGGGGCTTGTATTTATGTACGGTCTGTCGACAAGGAAGGGAGGACGTTTGTCAATTTGTTATGCTCCAAGTCCAGAGTAGCCCCTATAAAGAAAACTGACGCTGCCTAGACTTGAACTGTGCGGAGCATTGTTGCTCGCACAACTGGTACATAAAACACTGCCAGTATTGTCATTCCAAGTCAGCAAGGTGTTTCTGTGGACAGACTCTACCATTGTTCTGTCCTGGATCGCATCCCCTGCTACGCGGTGGAAGACATTTGTGGCCAACAGGGTTTCTTCAATTCAAGAATGTACTCACAAGGAAGAATGGAGACACAATCCAACCCATGACAACCCAGCAGACTTAATATCGAGAGGCGTTGCTCCAGGACGACTACAAGACATGAAGCTCTGGTGGAATGGTCCGATTTGGCTATCCGAACCCATTGATTTTTGGCCTGTGAAAAGTATCTCCCATTTACAGAAGGATGAATTACCTGAATCTCGAGATACCCATTCTGCGGTCATCTTAGTAAATACCGAGGCAGTTGCATTTATGCACAAATACTCATCGTTGTCTCGACTGACTCGAGTGACTGCTTATTGCCTACGATTCATGCACAATGCTGCCAACCCACAGGAGAAAAATACAGGAATACTTACTGTACACGAACTTCAGTCGGCGTTATACACCTGTATTAAAATCTCACAACAAGAGTGTTATAATAAGGAGATAGCTGAACTTCAAGCTATTCGCTGCGTTTCAAAGAAGAGCAAGATTGCAGATCTGTACCCTTTCTTAGACAACCTGGGAATGCTGAGAGTAGGTGGACGGCTTGAAAACTCAAACCTGCCATATAGTTCTAAGCATCAGCTTATTCTTCCACCACAGCACACTCTGACGAAACCTGTGGTTATGAGGGAACACATTCGGCTTTTACATTCAGCTACACTACTCACCATTTCGTCCCTACGTGAAACATATAGGATCCCTACCGCCAAAGAAGTTTTGTGGAAAGTCATTCACGCATGTTTGAAGTGCTTTAGATTCAAAGCAATTACGTGTGAACAGCTGATGGGATAACTACCTGTGACCAGAGTGCAAGAGAGCCGACCATTCCTAAATGTAGTCGTCGACTACACCGGGCCATTTCTCGTCAGGACAGGAAAGGTGAGAAGCAAGCTTACAGTCAAGTGTTACATTGCACTATTCATCTGTCTAGCCACCAAGGCGATTCACCTGGAAGTAGTGAGTGATCTTTCTACTGATGGATTCTTGGCTACCTTGAGAAGGTTCACAGCACGGCGAGGCAAGAGTTCTATTATTTATAGTGATAATGGCACAAACTTTGTTGGTGCTAACAAGAAACTGCAAGATTTACGCAAATTGTTATTATCGAGTACCTTCTGTGAAGAAATCAAGAACTCTTTAGGCATGGAAGGCATAATATGGCAGTTCATACCTCCAAGCTCTCCACACTTCGGTGGACTCTGGGAAGCCGCTGTTAAGTCGATGAAGTACCACTTAAGGAGAGTTTCCGGAAATGCACTAATGACCTTCGAAGTGCTCTGTACACTTGTCACACAGATCGAAGCATGCCTCAACTCTCGCCCAATGACCGCTTTATCAAATGACCCAGATGATCTTAGCTACCTTTCACCTGCTCATTTCCTAATAGGTGCTCCTCTTACCACTATACCCGAACCTGAGTTGACTGACCTGCCTATGAGTAGACTATTTCGTTGGCAACGGATCCAGTCAATGCAGCAACAATTAAGGAGACGGTGGTCGGCTGATTACTTAAACTCTCTGCAACATAGGAAGAAGTGGGTCTGCTCCAAGACCAACCTAATTCCTGGGACTGTCGTTCTGCTGAAGGAGTACAACCTTCCTCCTCATTGTTGGAAGTTGGCTGTCGTAGAGTGTGTTCACCCTGGGGAGGATGGATTTGCACGGGTAGCTACCATTAAGACTGGTAACGGCTCCTTCAAGCGACCGATTCAAAAACTTATTGTACTTCCTATCGAGAATTGACATTCAATGATTTCGTGGGATATACTGCACAGCGATTCTTCATTTTGTTCTTTATTCATCTTGTAATGTATTTAACTTTATTTGTGTAATTGCTATTGTGTCTTGATTATATTTGTTATAGTGCTTTCAATTTCCGTAATTTCTATTGAATCAAGTGATTCAACAGCGGGGGCATGTTCCTTCCCCAGTCACGGCATCATAGATACGCTTGGTGTCTCTGTGTCGTGAGGCAAGAATCACGGCACCTTAGACGGTTTGGTGCCTTTTTGTATCGTAGCAGCAGGCTGTGGGCTTGTGATACAAACTCTCGACAATGTATATAATGGCTCTGTGATTAATACGAGTGGTACAATTTTGATGTGAGTTTCATTTGATGTGAAGGGTGAGTGTTTTAAATGATTAAATGTTAAATGTATTGAACCCGCTGAGCTAAGGTTCATGTGATATTTTTATAACAGCACATTTATGATGGGATGTAGTACCTTTGAACACACCCAGAAAGCCACGTGTAGCTGAGAGCTCATGCTATACTTTTTGAAGTAGCGGAGAATCGCACTTTTGACTTTGGTAAAGTCTGCTAATTATTTATCTGAGGTCTTATTAATCAATTTTATCTTTCCACCAGACTCAGAATATTCTATTTCGTCATTCAGCATTATTAAAACATTTTGGAGAATGTTATTTTCGCTTAAGGTAAGGTAATACCCTTGCAGATACGCAAATAGGAACGTAAGTAGTCGCTCAACGACTTCGGTTTGACGACCTACTTCCTCGAGTAACCCTGTGCCTTGCACTACGTCTGGAGAATCCGCCCCGTGTAGGCGTGAAGTTACATCCGTCGTGTCAGACGTAGAAAATATCCGCTGTTTAGCGAGGAAATTGTTATCTGCTGCCATCGAGCACCGATAAGTTACGATACGAGTGATAAGTAAGAATTGTATAGTGAATTGTTTGCACTACATCTGGAAAATCCGCCCTGTGAAGGCGTGCTATTGTAGCCGTCGTGTCAGAAGTGGAAAGGTATCCGCTGTTTAGCGTGGAAGTTATCATCGTGTGCCATCGTGCACAAATATTCTATAAATCACTGTTTATTTATGCACAGTGAACAACGAGAATCATATTGTGATATAATTGGCAAGTATAGTGAATTTTATAACATTACCGTAACACCACATTTTTGTACCCACGTGTTTGTGGAGGGCCGAGTGCCTGGTGAAAAATATAGAGGTAAACGTGTTATAACTACTTTAAATAAGTGTGATTATGAAAGTACTGTATATTTGAATTGCCACAGTGAATTTTTCAATTACAAAACGACGCACATTTCACGGATGCGGCGTGATGTAAAAGTGGCGTCAGTACACGTGAAGAACCACAGATCAGTGCTTGATCACGTATTATTCAATATCTGCGAAGTAAAGGCAGTGTTATCAATTGCAATTAAAGCCTGTAACATTTTCAACGAACATTGTGATTTTTGAAGTGAAAGAATGAACTACTACACGATTTATTCCATCACCCACGTGATCAAATTATTCTACACCATGTTCGAGACCGACATCATGTGCTAATACCGCTATGGTATGAGGGTGATGTATCTATTGGAACCAGCATGATGGTGGAACTTCCAGAACGGCGAACGAGGAGGAAGGAACCCAGGATGCCATTCCCAGGCAAGTCCAGTACATCCACGAGGTTGTCGACAGGGACAGATCGAACACTGGCATTTGGAAGAGTCCAGATGGGAGTCCTGATGAGGACGATGCCGTTCCGGAAAGCCAGGGATGAATTTGTTCAACCCTTGTCGTTGAACAGAGAGCCGAGTGAGAGCTCCTCCATTTCGTGAGTTTTTGTACACCCTTTCTTGTTCGAGTTTCTGGTGGTATAATAGGTTTAATGTAGTTTGTGAACCAACCGAACTCAGTGACAGCCATTTTTATAGGCAGGGAATGTAACTAGTCTAATTAGATGTCATTTATTTCAGTTAGAAAGAGACACCCTTGGGTCAGACATTTTGGTCAACCCTGGTGCAGCTTGATGGACGTCGTAGAACGTCAATGCCTATCTTTTTCTAAACGTGACCGTAGTCATTTGAGGCTACTTTGTTTAACCCTATCTGGGGTGATTTTTCAAGTCTTTGCTGACTTTAGTTATGGCAATCAGATGCCATGGTTATATTTCTTTAACTGCATTCTATGCAACCAGTCTTTGTTACACCCCTGACTTCGTTAGAACAGTCGTATCAGTTAGGTAATCGACTGTAATTACCAGTTTTGTAACTGCATTATATTTCATTTGAGATGTTGCTCAGAAGCCATATGGTCAAGTGTAGACCTTACAAGTAGAAGGGGTATTTCGTTGTCTAGCATCGAACCCAGTTCCCAACGTATCATTAAGCAGATCCAGAGTGTGGAATCTGCGTCACAATTATTATTTTGTTAGTGTCATGTGAAGACACGTATTTATTTGATGTTGTACAAGCAACTACTGAATTATATCTTTGAGAGCAAAGAACTCCAGCAATGTGACATTGCTACCGTTTAGATGTCTTTGGTTTAGAAGACAGAATTATATTATTGTATTCAGATTTATAGCGTGTTTTTATACACGTATTCTTCGAGGTTTATAACCTATGGTAAAGTTTTTATGATGAGGCCAGTTGTACAGTTTTTATTTTGCTTAAATCGCCGGCCTTGATAGTTAGTGTGTGTTGTGTCAGACCGCGCAGGAATGTTGTAGCCTGCAGCGATACAAACTGGTTTGTGACCCAGTGCCCTTGAGAGCACGCTTGTATTATGAGACAGACATAGATTGACAGAAGACAGAATGCTTTTAGAATTCGCTCTTCCTTTCATTGCTATTTAGCTCATGGAACCCAGTGTCCAACCTTGTATCTGATCACATGTTTTTATAGATTGTTTTTGTTAGTTAAACGCACTTTTGTGTGTACCGTCGTTTGACGTTTACAGTTATGTCAGGTTTTCTATAGTACGTTGTAGGCTACCCTGTTAAAGGAGATATTTATTGTATGAAGGTATTTGTGTGTACCTTGTCCGGGATTGTTCCCGTTGACCAGATATTAATGGAGGGTTACTGAGTGTGCAGGCCCATCCCCGAGTTATTGAACGCGATCTGTGCGCCGCTGGTAACTTGTGTTATTGTGTGTCCGAGTTGTTATTGCTCGTTGATTATATTCCGACTTTTGAGTCGAGGCTTTTGGTGGAGATTGATCTCAGTGGAGACACTCCGTGCCCAGGCTATTGTCAGTATTATTCGCCATAAACCAACGATAAACCTAAACCGACATCTTAATAATAAAACGCATAATTTTGGTAAAACAAAAGCTAACTAACGAATTCTTTCTATCTAACTTTGTTCTTTTGCATTTGGAACCTGCTGACATGGCCGTGCTAATGAAGGTATTTCCTTTTGAGGAAATGACTAGGACAGCTGACAGTTTGAAGCGACCTGAAGCTTGCTCGAACCTTGAGTTCGTTGCTTGTGGAGCGCAGGCCATGCGATGTTAGACGTAGTCTTTACTACGCAGTCGTTACCGTAACTACACACATTAGATGACTATGGCTTACAAAGAGTAAACCAAGGTGCAGGCAGGCATTTTAATAAAACTGTTTTCTCTTATTGATTATTTATGATGTACAAGTGTATGAATCCTACATGTGTGAATCCTATTGTGTGCTGTTAGCACGTAGTTCCTAAGAATCATTAAATGTTTTTTTTACATGGCTGTTCATTTAGCTTTGAATGTAATTGTTTCCTGTTACGGACGTCATCGCCGTAAATTTTGTTATTAATTGATAGGACTTAGCTAGATGAATTGTCGTTAAATGTAAATGCGGAGATGGTATCATCATAACTTAGATTTGTTTTCGTACCCTGTTAAATGTAAATTCAGATATTAGCTTGATCTTGTAACTTGACCTAGGGATTTGCGTCGTACCATTTTCCTAGTGTTGCTGTTGTTGCTTTATTATTGTGAGATAGATCTTTCGCGAGGGGTTTTCCGTAACTTCTCAGGTAGGGACCTGCTCTTTATTTTTGATTATTTATTAGCTTGCGGATTAGCCGATTGAAACCCTCCGAACTAGGCTAGGGGCTTGTGAATTTTAACAATAAATTTTCACGGTGTTTTACATATGTCAGGATGTTTATTTTCTCAGTCTAGTTTTTAAGGTGAACCTTTCCTTAGGCAGTCTATGACCATCGTCACCATGTACCACGATCCCTGTGGACTACAGATTCTCGTGCCGCTTTGGCCTATTAGGAAGTTCACCTGATCCTCACGGCAATTAAGTCCGACGGATGAGATGTTAGGGAAGTCATTGCGGTTGTTGGCTATCCTGGCAGCTCCACCGACGGTCTCAGTATGATATGCACCAACATAAATGTTCGACTTCACGTCGTAATCATAACGAATATAACTTGCCAGATCGACGAAATGTTTACAGTATTTGGTGATATTTCACAATCTATCATGCGTAGATATCTTCTCCTAACTATGAATTCTTCTAACAAAAAGAGTGCCCAATTCATTTTATACAAAATGAATTTACCAATAATATCAAAGACAAAATGCCTGGAATCTTGAATTAAAGTCGAAAATCGTCGAATAATAACTTCCTTAAAGATTTTCCCAACGGAAAATAAATCTCTCAAAGAACTGACTTTAGTTCAGAAACTGAATCATTAAAAATTTTCAAGTATAGATGACCAATGACCATCATCCTATACGATCTTGTAGAATAAAACTTAATAAACAGCAAAGTGAAAATACTTGAATTAAATATGGAGAATTGTTGTTCACAAATGCCATTAAAAAATACTCAAACTATTAAATAATGTAAAACATTTCTACCTTCGTCTTGTAGACAATTGGAGTTCATTATCAGATATTCGAAAATTCCTGGCTGGGTCATCTCCCAGGTATGAATTGCTGAAACCCAATCCGCTCCACGCTAGTGGACAAGAACAGCGACCTCGGGAATAGAAAGATTTCCTTTCCGGCATACTCATTTCCTCCGGAGGTCGAACCTCGTTCCTCGAACATGGATTCCATCTCGAACAATCATCGGGCCTATTATCTTCTATCTTCTGTCTCCCCGTTGAAAATTCTTCAGTCGCCGATATCTCTCGAAAGTCCTCCATCATTATCGAGCAATGTATTCGTAATAGTTTCATCGTTACAAATAAATTTGTAAGTTGAACATTGAATCACTATCGTAGATATTAATGTTCATTTGGTTGGTCAATGGTAGATTATATTGGCTCATAGTCTAGAATTCACGTACATGGATGTACAATAAATGTACTGGATGGAAGTGTACATAATGTATCATGTTGTCTCGGCATTATATAAAATTCTAGATTTTATACATATTCTCGTTATTCATTAACATTGTTCCATGTTGCTATTTACAACTCTCAATCGACATATCCCAATCGCGTACAATGGTTTTAATCCATCATCTCAATCATAATCAAAGTGTTATAGACCAATTCCACTTTATAAATGTTTGAAGCCATCATAGTGTTCGAATAGAACAAAGTCTCAATGATCATACAATATCAATTTACTTACTTATTTCTGCAACGTGGACCTGAATATGCTGTCGTCTCGCTGCACAATGTTTCTCTCTGCGTTTTGATAAGCAACTTTCTCTGACAACACAAATTGTCCTATAACTGTCTAATTTCTCAATTAATCCACTCAAAATCTTCTTATAATGTAGCCTTGTGACTAAATGTATACAATGCATACAGTTTGCTTTCACAAAAGTCGATCACTTGTTCGCTATTGACTTGTATTCCTTCGCTAAAATTCACCTAGTTTCAGCGAGGTTCTCACTAACTATTGGCCGCTTTCGGCACTGTCTCTCGAGTGCCATAGGACCGCACTCGGTATAGTGTCTACGGGAATGAAGTATCCCTGGTAACACGACTTGAGCCTTCAATGTCAGTCGAGATAAGAACGCTTCTTAAAGCCGTCCCCACTCTAACTCACCTGAAATTCGACGCCATTGTTGGTCGCGCGCAGATGTTGGCGCGCAATTGTAATAAAGCTTATTACAGTGAATTTCTTCTGTTTTGCGATATTTAAAGTATTACTAATATCTTCTCTTAATTTTCTTGATGATGTCAATGGAATAAAATTGTTACATAGGGCTTAAATGGAATAGTTAATCACATTAACTAGGTGAAAATCCATATCTGCTTCCATAAACCCTTCTCTCATTGGCTGTAGGCAATTATCCAATGATATATTTTATAACAATTAACTGGTAATATTTCGCGGTAACGCCTTCTTGCTAGGCTCTTCCAATGATCTAGAATAATCTGGAGCGTCTCTGATCACGTGACTGGTTTCTCCCAATGCCTGCGTCCGCAAACAAAGCTCGCATGAGAGAATTTCCAGGACTTATATTGCCATGCTAAACTGTATCATCAGGCTCGAAAAATATCATCATTTTCATCACGAAGCATTCAAATTTTGGGTGCACTACGTAACTAAATATATTCTAAAATAAAACTAAACAGGTATACACGAAGAAACAAATTAATTAAAACAAAGAAAAAGGTAAATAATATAAAAAATTACCAAGAACAAAGAATTTAAGAACTTCATAAAATAAAAGTACGACCGAACCTGACTGCAGCTCAATAACTTGGATCCAACGTAAAGATACGAACATAAGATAAAATAAAATGAAACTTATAAAAGGCAGAGGGAAACGACAAACTTGCAAAAAGACAAAAATCGAACTGCAACAAGACACGACGCTGTTCATGATATGATGTAAACATACCGGAGGGAAAGGTTGGGTGGTCGGGGGGGAGGGGAAGGGGGAATGGGAGTAAACAAAGGGAGGAGAGGTTCGCGGAGATAGGAGCAGGGAGAAAAATAGGGGGGATTATTATCAAGTTATGTACCGTATTATAATACGGAGAGAATGGAAAGAAAGAACAAAAAAGGAAAATGAAATATTCGGAGAAACATTACGTAACAATTGATGTGGGACGAAAGAAACCAGTAAAAATCGAAAGCACGCTATAAACATAAAGGCTTATACACCAACGCGACATGTAACAAAAATAATAATGTGACTTCGGGGCTGGAGATATCCCAGTTAACCACCGTCATATTTTATATATATATACTAGCTGACCCGGCAGACGTTGTCCTGCCAATCAAAGAAAGTGTTGTAACTTTGTTTCTTGAAGTGCTTTTGGATACACAATATTTTTTTCAATTTCTGTTAACTGCCTCTAAACTATCTGAAATGAACTAACTAATCTAGAAACATTGTGAGAGCGTGCACAACAACTCTCCAAAGTTTCATCTCAATCGGGTAAATAGCATATAACGCATACGGGATTTTGTTTAAATGATTCGTGCGCAGTCACTCATTTGTTGAATCTACTCGTGCTCTACCAACTGAGAAATGGATTTACTAAGTTAGAAAGCTTCACGTAAGTGTACACAAAAACTCATCAAAGTTTCATCGCAATCGATGAATAGTATATGAACGCGTACGGGATTTTGTTGGAACGCTTCGCGCGTCGTCACTCAGTTGTTACATCTACTCGTGCGCTACCAATATTGTAAAATGGATTTACCAAGTTGAACACCTTCACTGGCGTGTACACAACAACTCATCAATGTTTCATCGGAATCGGATGAATGACATATGAACGCATACGGGATTTTCTTTAAACGATTCGCATGCCATCACACATTTGTTGAATCTACTCATGCGCTACTTATTAAAAACTGGATTTACTAAGCCAGAAACCTTTCCTGGAGTGACCACAACGATTCACCAAAGTTTCATCGCAATCGGATAAATGGTATATGAACGCATACAGGACTTTGTTGAAACGATTCTCGCGCCATCTCACATTTGTTGAATGAACTCGTGCGCTACCTATTGTATAATGAATTTACTAAGCCAGAAACCTTTACTGAAGTGTACTCAACATTTCACCAAAGTTTCATCGCAATCGGATAAACGGTATATGGACGCATAGCCTACGGTACTTTGTTGAAATGATTCGCGTGCTGTCACTCATTTGTTGAATCTACTCGTGCGCTACCTATTGTAAAATGGATTTTTTTTAAGCCAGAAACCTTCCGTAGGGTGTACTCAACATCTCACCCAAATTTCATCGTAATCGGACGAATGGTATTTGAACGCATACGGGACCTTTTTGAAACGCTTCGCGCGTCGTCGCTCATTTGTTGAATGTACTCGTGCGCATCCTCCTGTGAAATGGATTTACTAAGTTAGAAACCCTCACTTGAGTGTACACAATATCTCACCATAGTTTCATTGCAATCGGATGAATGTTATATGAACGCATACGGGACTTAGTTGAAACGTTCGCGCGTCGTCGCTCATTTGTTGTATCTACTCGTGCGCTACCTATAGTAAAATGGATTTACTAATTCAGAAGCCTCCCCATGAAGTGTACACAACATCTCACCCAAGTTTCATCGCGATCGGACGAATGGTATTTGAACGCCTACGGGACCTTGTTGAAACGCTTCGTGCGTCGTCGCTCATTTGTTGAATCTACTCGTGCGCAACCTCCTGCGAAATGGATTTACTAAGTTAAAAACCTTCAGGTAAGTGTACACAACAACTCATCAAAGTTTCATCTCAATCGATTAATGGTATATAAACTTATACGGGATTTTGTTGAAACGCTTCGCGCGTCGTCGCTCATTTGTTGAATCTACTCGCTTGCTACCTATTGTAAAATGAATTTACTAAGCCATAAGTCTTCCCTGGAGTGTACACAACATCTCACCCAAGTTTCATCGCTATCGGACGAATGGTATTTGAACGCATACGGGACCTTCTTGAAACGCTTCGTGCGTCGTCGCTCATTTGTTGAATCTAGTCGTGCGCTATCTATTGTAAAATAATTTACTAAGCCAAACACCACCCTGGAGTACATTCAACATCTCACCCAAGTTTCAACGCTATGTGATGAACTGTATATGAACGCATACGTGACTTTGAAACGCTCCAACGTGCAGAGACAAACAGTAGAATTCGACATCACTGCCACCTTTGTAATAAAACACAACTTTCCGCCACGGGCGGAGTGTATGTTATGGCGGTAGTTGCACAGGTTGCGACCAGGTGTCTCTAACGTGCAGAGACAAACGTCCAAAGACATCAGCTTTCACGAAGGCCAAGGCTAGTGGTTTCCATGACGACTGTTTTTGACTGTATATTGTGGTTCTAAAATTGTGTGTAAATTGTGGTTCTAAAATTGTGTTCATTCCACCTACCGGGTCAGATTGTGAATCTAAACCATACATGGACCCACCCTAATATACATACCAAATTCCATCAAAATCGGTTCAGTCGTTTAGGAGGAGTTCAGTCACATACACACGTGTCGAAGAATTATATATATAAAGATATATAATGTGCCGATTTACGATGATTTGGTTGGGCGTGATTTTGAAGAGAGTGCGCTATGACGTCAGCGAGGCCGCGACAAACTGTCGGCTCACCATAGTTTGAACCAGCCGCGAGTCCCACGTGCAACCAGCGAATTTTGGAAAGCTACTTGCTTGGCAAGTTTCTGTTATGGAAGAAGATTATATCAGCACTTCAGAATTACATTTGGAGTAATTCCCCAGGTTCTTCCTAATCTTTTGATGGAAATTAATAACCTTCTTGATGCTTCCATGAAGATGACCAATGGGATGTGAGATCTCGCATTACGTAATGCGAGTTTGGCCATCGATAAGTGCCTTTGAGGCTGTATAAAAGCTGGCTCTGTTTCAGGTCAGTTACAGTCGACCAACATGTTACCGTCACGGGTCAACCTGTCTACGTGTGTGTCGTTATGATATTCTAATACGCCGATAGTATGAGCAAGTGCTCCTTGGAGATAGGCAATCTCTACAACATTATGATGTCCAATGGACATAGCCGCGTGCTGCGCTAGTGGAAACGTCAAAGTGTTACCAAGCGCTGTTATAAGTTATTATCATGGTAATGATAATTCATCATGTTGAATACGTCAAGAAATTCACAGGTATGTGAGTGTCACTGGTTCTACACAGTGTTTGACTGTTGTATTGTGTGTCATTCACACCAATTACACAC
Source organism: Meconema thalassinum (assembly GCA_946902985.2). Classification (NCBI taxonomy): domain Eukaryota; kingdom Metazoa; phylum Arthropoda; class Insecta; order Orthoptera; family Tettigoniidae; genus Meconema; species Meconema thalassinum. Next base: position 188,664,420 of record OX336396.1, read on the forward strand.
CACATATGAACTGGGACCATAGCCAAGTTTAGCCATAGAACATTTTACAAAGTGCTAATGAGCTACCCCAATATCTTATATGTTACACGGGGAATACCATGCCAGATTCCGCCAATGTTTGATAAAGACATTATCACCAGGAATTATTACTATCTGCCTGTCCCATCATATCACTTGGACATAATAAGTGGACCTTATAATAGACAATGGGCCATACTAGCAGCATGCCTTGTGCGCATTGGAACCAGCCCCATAATATGATAAAGTCAATGCCGCAATTTTTGAGGATGACTAGCAGATAGAGCGGCAGTATGTGAGAGAATCATGCCAGGATGTCCCGATAGGGACGAGAGCCATGCCACCTGCGGCTTATTTCTGTGGACAACAGGGGAGGTGAACGCTAGCACATGTCCCATGCCCAGCGTGTAGTCTTCACGGATCCGTGGTGCCAGGATTCGATCCGCACCGAGGGAGGTCCAACCGCGACAGAACCCATGAAGTAGTAGACTTCCGAACAGCGTAAACATTTTCTAGAGCCATGAATTTTCCTCAGTACCGATAAACCAATTCACATTTGCGGTAATTAGGAAACGTCTTTATAGTTAGATTGCTTGCATATTTTTAGACGTATTTTTCCTTGTAGTCAATTTAGACTTGTAGCTGAGGTGCAATCCTCAATGTTTTTCACATGATTTTCTGGTAAATAATATGGGAAGTCGTACCCCATTCATAACGCAGCAGATTTATAATATGCATTAACAATTTTTCGTCTGTATAACAGAATGTCTTTGCCTACTACTACTAATCATACTAATATATAAAAATGAGATGGTGTGTGTCTGTCTTTCTTTCTGTCTGTCTGTGTGTTACTCAATAACGCAAAAACCACTAGTCCGATTTAAATGAAATTTTGCATGGATGTAGCTGATTTACCGTTTTTACATATAGGAAAATTTTAATTTCGATATATAGCACTATTAAAAAATGGCGACCATTTTAGTGACGTCACTACACCCTTTGGTTTCAAAATTTCATATTTCCATATCAAATAAAAAGAGAAGGCTAAGAAATAGAAAACATATGATGGCACATTAGAGCTTCAAAATTTAATTTCCTATCCGAAAGGTCCTTATCACTTTTCGGGTATCTCCAACGGTTAGCGAGCAAAACCCACATATGTGACGTCACTACACCCTTTGGTTTCAAAATGTCATAATTCCATTTCAAATAAAAAGAGAACGCTAAGACATAGCAAACTTTTGATGCATACACGAGATTTATCATTTAATTTTCTATCCAAAAGGTCCTTATCATTTTACGTGTATCTCCAACGGTTAGCGAGTAAAACCTAAATTTGTGCAATAAAACACGGTCAACGCCGAGCGGTGCAGTATATCTCTACATACATAAAAATTAAAGTTTGTATGTTTTTTCGCAATTTCTACGGAAATGTTAGTTATTTACGCGTTTCAGACTGTTTTATTATGGATGCGCGAGAAAATAATTTTTGGTCTGTCTGTCTGTTTGTTAGTTTGTTTGTTTGTCTGTGGAAAACTTTGTTCCCTTATAACTCGAGAACGGCTGGGTGTATCAACGTAAAATATGGTACAGGTATCCATAAGAGGCACGAAACTAATCATTGATGTAACCCTTCTCCGTACCTCTCATAAAAGGGGGCCTACCCCCTTAAAATACATGCTGAAATAGGAGTAGAAGGACGAGACAAAGATCATTTTCAGCCCCTCAATGTGAGAGACAAAACTCGAAATCCACATTTTAAGGCCCTAAAACCAACCATTTTTTAGATATTCCCAGAAAACTAATTTCATTTAATAAACTAATGAACGAATACAAGCCGGTAACCATGGCAACAGATTCTCAGAGGTCCATCTATTGCTGTAAGACGCAATGCAATTCCATTAATTACATTGGTGTGAAAGTTTGCAAACGGCTAGAAGGTTATCACGGAACCAAATTAAGCTGTAAAATTCATCAATACGTATAATGCGCTTAAGGGGGTCAAGGGGTACACTAGATTTTTTTCCTGCGGGTGTGGTACGGCAGGCCTATTATATTCCTATCCCTATATTATATTATTATTATTATTATTAGTATTATATTATGGCGTACAACGAGGAGACAAAGCCCCTCGGTGCCAGAAACAATACTTGGTGGCCTCGAAAACTACATTATAAGGCTCTAAAACCAACAGTATCTGAAATATTCCCAGAAAACTAATTTAATTCAATTTAACAAACTAATGAAGGAATGGAAATCGATAACCATGACAACATTATCTCAAGGGGTGGCATCCAACTTTCCATCTATTTCTGTAAGAAGCAATGTCACTCCATTTATACCTTGCCACGGTGGGTGAGTGGATAGCGTGTCGGTCTACTAACCCCAAGATTGCAGGTTCACTCCTGGCCTTGGAACAGGCCGGACGTTTGTTTTAGACGAGTGAAAAATCTTAATGGAAGCCTGGAGGCGAGTTACTACAGTACCTGTGTTGTTATAAGCTGCCCCAAGCGCTCCGATGATTGATAAAGCTGTTTCACACTATTGCTGAAGTATAGTCACTGGCAAATATAATGACGTTCTGTTCATAACTACGTAACGTGTACTTCTATGTCACACAATACTTCGACGTGGACTGCACTGTCTGCTCAAGTCTAGAATTCCATTACATCAGATCGGTGGTGACAAATGTGAAGTGATAGGGTGAGAGAGTGACTGTGTACAGGCCTACCCGCAGGCTTCAAGATCAAGGGCAATCGTCTAAAACAAACGTCCGGCCTGTACGTGATTTTTGAAAGGTGGCAAAAATACGACTTGCATGTCAAACGATGTTGGCATGTTAAATAACCCATTTGAATTCAGTAGGCCGTGTTGATAATGGCAAAATTAACCTCAGGAGTTTCCGCCAACACAATGTTCCTAATTTCTCTACTAGAAAGCGCTATAGTGTTCAAGGGGCTTGGATACCTACCCTCCTTGACTTTCATAGTGATTCAAGGAACAACGAAATTTCGACATGCAAGCTACCCTCTGGGTGTCAAATTACGAAGCTTGCACCCGGCAGCCGAGGCCATACGATATTATTATTAGGCTACTCCATTTATTACATTTCTGTGAAAGTTTGCAAATGGCTCTAAAGTTATCACGGAACCAACGTACAGTAGACTGTATAATTCGTCAATGCAATTAAGGGAGTCAAGGGGTAACCTAGAATTTTTTCATGCAATTTCACGTGTGACATATAGTACAGAAAGTCTATTATATCTACAAACAGCAACATTATTTTCAAAAATTCCTGAATTGAATCAGCACTTTTTGTGGCTTTTAGGAATTTGGGCCATTTGAGGCTAAAGAACCTGAATTTTCATGCACCACAAGCCTTTATAATTTATGAAAGAGGTCTTCCTGTGTATGGGGACCTAACACAACGTAGAGGGTCATTTATTATCTGAGGTGTATTGCGTTTCGTCTACAAGGCTTTCAAATCTATTTCACATCAGGAAATACACGTTAGGTGAATTTAGTTTGAGAGCACATTTTATCTAATCTTTTTCTTTGTCGACATACGGGTTCATCGTAGGGATGATTTGTTTGATACGTATGGTAGATAATCCCATATTTGGATATCTGGGTGATATGTTCTAGAAAATAGAATTGTCTGTCTGTCTTTCTGTGTATCTTTATGTACTCCTATAAATAGTGTTCGGATGCTTGGTGCATCGTAAAATTAGGTATGGTAAACATAAGTCAATACACCAATCATTTATAAAACTCCTCACCGTACTTTTCATACAGTAGAAGGGTGGATATAGGGAAAAACGTCTCAAAATACGTGCTAAAATAGGCGAAATATAAAAATTATCCTAGAAGGACGATCAAAGCATATGTTGCGCTTCTCATTGTGAGACACAAAATTCGCGAGTCTATAAGGGTCTCCGAAAACCACATTTTAAGGCCCTTAAATTGACAGTGTGTGTGTGATATTCCCAGAAAACTAACTTCGTTCTGATAAACTTATGAAGGAATGACAAACCGCTAACCATTACAACACTAGCTCAATTGATAATGTCTGGTCTTAATATATAACACCGTTCGAAGAACGGGTACTTCTGCTAGTAAATAAATCAATAAATAAAAAAGTGAGTGGGTCTACTATATACGAGTATATAACAAGATGTTCAGTAAAGAACATATAGCCTACTTTCTCCTAAATGCATGGGTATTGTTATAACTCTTTGTCCTTTTCAAGGAGTATGATTGAATGTTGGTTGTAGTAGCTTGTTGAAATACAACGTGCTATAGGGATATTAAACATGAATATGAAGTGCCCTTTGCTAGTGCTACCTCTGTACCAAATTTCGTTCAATTCGGTTTCACCGTGTGTGAATTGATAGGGGGAATCGATTTGCACACATACTTGGCCACCATCTGCAAACTATTGGGCTGATGTTCTTGCAGTTTGGTCAGAATATGTTTCCCACATAAAGATATGGTGTTGCAAAATTTGGTAGAGACTAGATTATTAGGTTGGTCGTAATTACATTTTAGCTTTTAACATTTGGGTGACCGCGATTACGTTTCCGTCAAGATAGCGGTGATATAAAACATGACACTGAGGTGCCATTTGCTAGTGCTACCTCTGTACCTAATTTCGTTCCATTCGGTTTCACCGTGTTCGAATTGATAAGGGGAATCGAATTTCACACAAAGATGGCCGCCAACCGCAAAATATTAGGCTAATGACCTATTAGTTTGGTCAAAGGATGCTCCCTCCATAAAGGTATGTTGTTGCTAAATTTGCTAGAGATCGGATGATTAGGCTAATCGTAATTTGATTTAAGCTTTGAACATTCGTGTGGCCGCCATTACGTTTCCGACAAGATGGCGGCGATATAAAACATGACACTGAGGTGCCCTTTGCTAGTGCTACCTCTGTACCAAATTTCGTTCATTCGGTTCCACCGTGTTCGAATTAATAGGGGGAATCAATTTTGACATAAAGATGGCCGCCATACGCAAACTATTAGGCTAATGACCTATTAGATTGGTCAAAGGATGCTCCCTCCAAAAAGGTATGTTGTTGCAAAGTTTGGTAGAGATCGGATGGTTATGTTAGTCGTAATTTAACTTAAGCTTTGAACATTTGTGTGGCCGCTATTACGTTTCTGTCAATATGGCGGCGATATAGAACATGACACTGAGATGCCTTTTGTTAGTACTACCTCTGTACCAAATTTCGTTCCATTCGGTTGCACCGTGTTTGAATTAATAGGGGGAATTGATTTTCACGCAAAGATGGCCGCCATCCGCAAACTATTAGGCTAATGACCTATTCATTTGGTCAAAGGATGCTTCCTCTATAAAGGTATGTTGTTGAAAAATTTGGTAGAGATCGGATGATTAGGTTAATCGTAATTTGATTTAAGCTTTGAACATTTGTGTGGCCGCCATTACGTTTTCGTCAAGATGGCGGCGATATAAATCTTGACACTGAGGTGCCTTTTGTTAGTACTACCTCTGTACCAAATTTCGTTCCATTCGGTTGCACCGTGTTCGAATTAATAGGGGAATCGATTTTCACACAAAGATGGCCGCCATCCGCAAACTATTACGCTGATGACCAATTAGTTTGGTCAAAGGATGCTCCCCCCATAAAGGTATATTGTTGCAAAATTTGGTAGAGATCGGATGATTACGTTAGTCGTAATTTCATTTAAGCTTTGAACATTTGTGTGGCCGCCATTACGTTTCCGTCAAGATGGCGGCGATATAAAACATGACACTGAGGTGTTCTTTGCTAGTGCTACCTTTGTACCAAATTTCGTTCAATTCGCATTCACCGTGTTCGAATTGATAGGGGGGGACAGACATTCAGAGTACACACACTCACACACACAGACACACACACACACAGAGACTCACACACACACATACACACACACACAGACTCACACACACACATACACACACACACACAGACAGACACACTTTTTTCGCCCAGTGTTGATCTCATAAGTTGATCTCAAAAATCGAAAGTAGGCTAAAAATGAATGTTTGTTCGTCCCTTATACATACATATACCATTCATCCGATTCCGTGAAAATTTTGGTGAGTTGTTGTGCGCACTCCCGTGATGGTTTGAGGCATAGTAAATCCAATTCACAATAGATAGCGCGCGAATAGCTTCAGCAAAATGGGGCGTGATTCATTCCAACAAAGTCCCTCATGCGTTCATATGCCATTCATCTGATTGCGATGAAACTTTGGTGACTTGTTGTGTACACTCGTGCGAAGGTTTTTGACTGATTAAATCCATGTTAAAATCCGTAGTGCACGAGTAGATTCAACAAATGAGTGACGGCACGCGATTCGTTTTAACAAACTCCCGAATGGATTCATATACCATTCGTCCGATTACACTGAAACTGTGGTGCTATGTTGTGTACACTCCTGCAAAGGTTTCTCACTTAGTAAATTCATATTACAATAATGAAGAGCCCGGTGCAAGAACCAGACAGCTCCACTTTTTGGTCAAAATCGTTTTTTTGCTGTAAGGTATCATAAAAAAAATGCTCTATCTGCTGGTCCAAGAACCAGATAACTCAACTGAGTTGGTGCGTAGTTACAATGGAAAAGGAACTGTCTGGTTTGTTTTGACTGTTTCTGCCGGGGCAAGATCCCATACAGCTCCTGGAGTTGTCTGGTTCTTGCAGCGACTGTAGTTCAATGTTCGGCTACTTGGCTGCGCATGGTAGTTGCTATCGAGACAGCACAAGGTGAACACGTGGTTCTTATACTATTCTGTTGTGTTAGATTAGTTTTGTGTTAATTCAATCAGTGTTTTGATGTAATAGCTTCAATATGGACAGTGAAGAACAGCTCACAGACAGTATTTATCATGAAGATCATGATTCCATCCATCCAGTTCCGAGTACGTCGAATGTTATCGCAGACAGCACCACCACGCCTGCTGCTAAAGGAAAGAAACGCCACAGAAGAGAAGAAACATGGAAGCGGAATGTATTAAAAAAACAGAGGTCAAGTGGTTGTCAACACGTAAGTCCATCTAATGTTGTTATAAAGGCACGTATCACGGGGCCAGACTGTGAATGCAAAGCAAAATGTTTTACCAAAGTGCCAGACTATGTTAAAAGTAACACAATAGAGCACTTCAATTTAGCGGCGGACAAAAACAAACAGGATATATATTTAGGTGGATTAATAAGTATTGTTCCTATACAAAGACGTAGGCCTAAAACCGGCATTGGACAAAATCGAGCTTTCTCATGCAAATATAGAATAAAGCAAGGTGAATTTGAAATGCATGTCTGCAAGAAGGCTTTCTGTTCGTTGCATGGTGTGGGTAAAGCGAGGATTGAACGAATAATCAGAAACCTACAAACTGCAAGCCCATTTCCTGTGGACAAACGTGGAAAGCACAACAATAGGCCGAACAAACTACCTGGCGAAATTCTACAAAATATTGATGACCATATTAATAGCTTCCCCAAACAAAGCTCACATTATAGCCGCGAAAGAAATGAAAAGAAACAGTATCTCTCACCCGAATTAAATTTGTCAAAAATGCATAGGTTATATTTGGAAAAGTACGAACCGACTGTCTACGAAAACATGCATAAAGGTAACACGTGTCGTCCATTAGTGTCATATGATTTTTATTGCCGTCATTTTTCTGACTACCACAACCTATCCTTTGGAGTTCCAAGAAGTGACACATGCCAGACATGTGACCGTTTGGACAATCAGATGAAAGGAGAACAGGATCCTGTTACTGTCAACAAACTCAAGATTGAACTAGAGCTGCACAAGCGGAAAAGTGAGGAATTTTACAAAGATATCCAAAAAACGACAAAGGAGGCTAAGGAAAGTGGAAACATTGAGGTGTTGTCTTTTGATTTTGAACAAAATCTGCCATTACCATTAGTACCGAGTGGGGACATATTTTATAAAAGGCAGTTGTGGGTATACAACTTTTGTATACATTCTGGAAAGACCGGAAAATCATTCTGTTTTATGTACGATGAATCTGTTGGTAGGAAGGGTCAAAATGAAGTGATTAGCATGCTTAATCATTTCATACAAACCGAGATAAGTCAAGACATCACAATCTTGTATCTTTTCTCGGACAACTGTTCGGCACAGAATAAGAACATTGGTCTTTTTCATTTTCTGTATACACTTGTGAAAGGACTTGGACGGTTTGAGAAAATAATACATCGGTATCCAGAGCCTGGGCACAGCTTCCTTCCCTGCGACCGGACCTTTGGTGTCATCGAGAAAGAAAAACGAAAGCGAGAAAGACTATATTTGCCACAAGAGTATCGTGTGCTAGTACAGAATGTGAGTCGCAAGTTCATTGTTCATGATGTTACACAAAATACATTTTTGGACTATACAAGTCACTTCAAAACCTTATTCAAAACAAAGGTTAGTGCTCGTGAAGGTTCAACGTTGGCAGTATCAAAATACAGATATGTTGAATACAACAGCGACGGACTGGTGTGTAGTGTCAATGCGAGTGCTATAGTAAGAGATTTCTTTGTTTTGGAAAAAGCAGGAGCTACTCTTTCCTTACCAGACGCATCATGTCTTTTACATCGCAGAGTCTTAAAACTCAATCCAAATAAGGTAAAGGATATTAAAGACATTGCTTCAAAGTATGTTCCACCGGACTGTTTGTGGTTCTACAACCAGATAGTTTCAACTGAAAATGAAGATGCAATCGATAATGATGTTGCTACTGAATGATGATGAACTTACAGTGGATTAAGTTTCCTTGGTGTGTGTAAATCTTGTCTCTATGTAAAAATATTGAGTTTCATAGCAAGTCTGCTATATAATAAAGTATGGTACATTGATAACTCAGGTAACTATTAATGGTTATTGCATCCTCCGTTTTAAGCATACTTTACCGGGCCAAGAAACAAGACAGCTCCAGCAATTTTATATATTTCATATATAAATTGAGATGATTCTAACAACAAAAACCATATCATTTTCACTTACGTATGTGTGTTACTATTCCTTCTAGCAATTGTACATGGAAAAAATTTAAATGTTCGAAATTTGAATTTTTTATTCAGTTTTTTGTGTCTCCTGAAATTTTTTATAATTTGGACCTGTCTGGTTCTTGCACCGGGCTCTTAAATTCTTACCGCACGAGTAGATTTAACAAATGAGTTACGGCACGCGAATCATTTTTCAAAGTCCTATATGCGTTCATGATACCATTCATACGAGTGCAATGGAACTTTGGTTAGTTGTTGTGTACACTCCTGCAAAGGTTTATGAATTAGTAAATCCATTTTGCAATAGGTGGCGCATGAGTAGATTCAACAAATGAGTGATGGCACGCTAATCGTTTCAATAAAGTCCCGTATGTGTTCATATACCATTCAACCGATTGCGATGAAACATTGATTAGTTGTTTTGTACACTCCTGCGAATGTTTCTGACTTAGGAATTCCATTTTGCAACAAGTAGCGCACAAGTAGTTTCCACAAATGAGTGACGGCACCCGAATCGTTTCAACAAAATCCCGCATGTTTTCATATACCATTCATCCGATTGCGATGACACTTTAACGAGTTATTGTATACACTCGCGTTAAGGTTTCTGACTTAGTAAATCCATTTCACAGTTAGTAGCGCATGAATAGATTCACAAATGAGTGACAGCGTGCGAATAGATTCAAAAAACTCCCGTATGCGTTCATGAACAATTCATACGATTAAACTTTGGTGGGTTGTTGTTTACACTCCTGGAAAGAGTTCTGACCTAGTAAATCCATGTTACAATAGATAGCAGACGAGTATATTCAACAAATGGGTGACGGCATGCGAATCGTTTAAACAAAGTCCCGTATGCGTTCATATACCATTCATCTGATTGCGATGAAAGTTTGGTGAGTTGTTAAGCACGCTCCCACGAATGTTTCTGAGATAGTAAATCCATTTTACAATAGTTTAGATGCAGTTAACGGAAAAATAAAAAAAATATTGTGTGTACAAAAGCACTTCAACAAACAAAGTTACAACGCCAACACTTTCTTTGATCGACATTGCAACGCATGCCTGGTTCAGCTAGTAATAAATATTTCTATGAATTAATAATTGATGAATAATGAATTCTAATGAATAGCTGTGGAAGTAATATTCCTTAATAATGGTAAACATAAAAGAATATGATAAATTTGTTGAATAGTGATTAAACAATTAATTGTTCATGTAAATTTTGAATCTTACGATCTATAATCATATTGGATGTTGAAAATGAAGCTTAAATATTGTTGATATGGGCCAGTGCACATTGTGAAGTTAGTTGAATGAGGCGTTGATCCTCGTGTTGAGTGGATGTTGCGGGAGTAGTATCCTGATCCACAGAAAGCTGTATGATTTTAAATAGGAAATAAAATGGGAGTTGCGGGAGTGATATCCTGTCCCATAATGCATCAAAGTCAAATGCAGTCCTAGAGATTTCCCATGGAATATTATTATATTAAATCACTGGTCTATTACAAGTAAATATTATTTTATGCCAATTTATTATTGTGGCCAGCTAAATTCATGTTCAATGCAATTTATGAAGGGATATGCAAGGCCCACTTTGACGAAGCCAATAATGGTTATCATTATTATTATTATTGTTACTAGTTTTCTTGTGGTAAAATGTATAACTGCTGTGCCCACGTTATAATCACTGAGATGCATTTAAACAAACTGCGTTAAGAATTGTGTCATTTCATAATAGAATTGAGAATCGAATGTGAAACTAATCCATGCCAGTGTAAATAATTAATTGTAAATATATGAATAGGGTTATTTGATATTGCAACCTAATAGGGAAAATGTAAATATGATTTTATGTCATCTCAGATTGTATAGAGTAACAATATAAGGTGTGGTTCCCAAACATAGTCTAAACTAACGGACACTTCATCATAAGACTATGATTTGGTTCTTTTACTAGAGATGCATAGAACTAGATAGGAAGTGCGTGTGTTATTTACTTTTTTTTTCTTCTGCCAGAAGGCAGTCTTTCTTGAATAAATTTATTAGGTGAATTGTTTTTTTCTAAAATATGTCTTTAATTTTCTGTTATATGTCGTGACGTCTTTCCTCTTCCTTTACGGGGAGCATGAACACAGTGTACAGTAATTACAGCCCAAGCCCAGAACGCCCCGAGATTGATCTCATCCTAGCACTGTGTTTACTGCTGCCTCGCTTGTGGTCGTCTGTCCACTCAAGTTGTACAGACGGGCACAATAAAAAGGAATGTCTGTTTGTTCGTATTTTATGCGTTCATAAACCATTCATCCGATTGCAATAACATTTTCGTGAGTTGTTTTACACACATCCGGGAGGTTTATAGGCATAGTTAATTCATTTCAAAATAGATAGCGCGCGAGTTGTTTAAACAAATGCGTAATGGCGATGCGTTCATATACAATTAATCCGATTGCGATCAAATTTTGGTGAGTTGTTGTGCACAGTCCCGGAAAAGTTATAGGCTTAGTAAATCCAATTTACAATAGATGGCGCGCGAGTAGCTTCAACAAAATGGCGTTCGTTTGTTTCAAGAAAGTCCAACATGCGATCATATAACATTCATCCCATTGCGATGAAACTTGGGTGAGATGTTCTGTACACTTCAGGTAAGGTTTCTGGCTTAGTAAATCCATGTTATAATAGGTAGCGCACGAGTAGATTCAACAAATGAGCGACGACTCGCGAAGCGTTTCGACAAAGTCCCGTATGTGTTCATATACTATTCGTCTGATAGCGATCAAACTTGGGTGAGATGTTGTGTACACGTCAGAGAAGGTTTCTGGCCTAGTAAATCCACTTAACAATAGGTAGCGCACGGGTAGATTCAACAAATGAGTGACAGCGCGTGAATCGTTTCAACAAAGTCCCGTATGCGTTTATATACCATTCATCCGATTGTGATAAAACGTTGGTGAGTTGAGTACAGTCCTGCAAAGGTGTATGAATTAGTAAATCCGTATTTCAATGGGTGGCGCACAAATAGGTTCAATAAATGAGTGAAGGCGCGTGAATCGTTTAAAAAAAATCCCGTAAGCGTTCATATGCCATGCATCCGATTGCGATGAAACGTTCATGAGTTGTTGTGTACACGCCAGTGAAGGTTTTCGACTTAGTAAATCCATTTTACAATAGGTAGCGTACGAGTATATTCAACAAATGGGTGACGGCGCTCGAATCGTTTCAACAAAGTCCCGTATGCGTTCATATACCATTCATTTCATTGCGATGAAATTTGGTGAGTTGTTGAGCACGCTTCCATTATTTTTTGGAGATAGTAAATCAATTTTTCAATAGTTTAGAGGTTAACGGAAATTAAATAAATATTGGGAATCCAAAAGCACTTCATCAAACAAGGTTACAACGCCAACACTTTCTTTGATTGGCATTGCAAAACATGCCGGGTACAGCTAGTATATTCTATAAACAAAGGGGGCACGTATTAGTGGGAGACGTGGACATAAGCCCCGTAACCTCACAGATACTGTCCGCCAACAAAAGGTACAATGCAACCAATCAAACGAAACGTTTGTGGCACAAAAGAACGGCGACGTAATAGAAACGAGCACCACGGCTCGTTAGGAAACATAAATAAGGCAAGACGAAGAGATGCAATACTTTCGATTCTTATAGGTTTTAACCAAAATAATAAACTATGAGGAGGGTAAATAACTAAAGGAAAAAAGGACTCCGCCGTATGACATTACGTAAGATTCCGGGGATATGGTTCAAGGATTAGAATACAAAAAACAAAATCGTGAAAAGAAAAGTGAATTAAACAAAAGAAGAAACACGGACCACAAACAATTACTTTTACGTTAGATTGAAATACATTGAGCTGTAGTCCACCCTTAACTCTAGACGGACAATAAAAGTAGTGTTACTCCCTTACTCTGGAATGATCCTTATGATCGGTGGTTGGTATGCTGGCAAATATCCTATGAAGGGTTAACTCTTTTCTTCTTTATGTTTCAGGGTCCTTACGAAGTTATACTTGAGAGATTAACGGAATGTGACGACAGTGGAACAAGAGAGACACAATTACACTTACGGCCTTACAAGAAAGATGCTCACACAATGGTATTTCATGGAAATCTGACGAATGCGCATCTCTTGGATGAAACTGTAGGGGTAGGTAAGACTAGCGGAGCCTCCAAATCCTTCCTCAGAGGCTCAGTGGGAGGAAGGAAGCTAGTAGTTTCACGTGGCCGTTAATATTATGATCATGAGCCACAGCACCTCCCCTTTACGAGGAATAAGATCCAAAGGCCATGGCAATTCACTTCGAAAATCTCACATACATTGATCGGGATTCGAACCCGGTCCATCTTGGTGAGAGGCGAATAGCTTCACCACTGCGGTACCACGCCCCCTGCTCACAATTAGTGAGACTTGGATTGGCGTCACTATCGATTCCAACATTGCTCCCAAATACGTGTACGGGTTCCTCTCTTGGATGAAACTGTGGGTGCAGTATACAGTATATGTTTTAGAATCAAGGTTGGTTGGTTCCTTAGTTTAGGGGCTGCGAAAACGCGGTCATGTAGCCCCGTGTACTTTGGGTGTGTGTAGAATCAGTCTGATAGCCTTGGGGGGTGTGGTCAAGCTGTTGGCCTCTCACCAAGGCGAACCGGGTTCGAATCACGGTCACTTCATGTGAAATTTCCGAAGTGAAATACCATGTCCTGTCGTTCGGATTCCTCGTAAAAAGGAGGTCCCGCGGCTCATGATCGCGAGATTAACGGTCACGTTAAACTAAAGTTGTTAGCCGGTGTTAATTTTAATGACTGTGTTAGTGTGTGTTATCTGTTAGGTAGATTTCATTAGAAAGCTAACTATTGCAATGGGTACCATGTTTCGACTTCCGGAAAATTTCGACATAACTTCGCGTTTCACATACCCCAGACCCCAAAACCACCGTCAGTTCAAAAGTTTATATATAATTTATGTATATATATATGTATATCAGTTTCTTGTGGACACGATAACTGCCGTAATTTTGCACCAATCACTTTGAATTTTTTACCGAATATGTATACTCATATAATCTCGGTCGAATTCGTTACTGGGCTAAATCGGTCGAAGGGGGTGAAAATGTTTTTTTTTTCTTCAAAAAAGTGAAATATTGCTATAACTCTCTTAATATGTGAAATATCGAATCCGTTCAAAGTTCATACTATGTGTCGGATAAAGCCAAAAAGTTTATGTTTGAAGAGTTTTTTATAGCACCAACCATTGACCAAAGGGGTGGGAAAAAGTGAGTTTTTCGGGAAACATTAATCATATCTCTCTTAATAGGCACAATATCAAAACCGTACAAAATGTACAATATTCCCCTAATAATTACCTAAAACTTTTGTCTGAAAGAATTTTTGTATGACCCACCATAACACCAAGGGATGAGAAAAATGATTTCGGAATTATAAGAAAATGCCAAGAGCTATCAGTGGTTGGCATGGCAACACTACTAAATTGATGAGGAATGAACCATCAGACGTTGCCATAACAACGCACTTGCGCGAGATCAGATTCAGATTTCCATCTGACTAAGTGTGAAGCGGCTTCGGTGACGTAACTGGTAGCATGCTGAACTTCTATGCCCAAGGTCGCGGGTTCAAAGCCGGCCAAAGTCGTCGGATTTTCTAAGAGCGCTAAAAATCCCTCAGTATGCTTTCCTTTGGAGGGGAAGTTCCAACGTTCGTTGCGAGTTGCTGATTGCAGTGGCATCTATTAGCCAAGTTCACAGCTAGGTGTCGTTGAAGGTAGTATCTGGTAGCAACATTAGGAACTACTGCTTGAAATTGAGTGTCTGCAGCCCATACCTAAATTACAGACTAATACAGCCATCACAATTCACACCGTTTATCAGACAGATTCTACACTCACCCAAAGTGCACGGGGTTACATGACCGCGTTGTAGCAGCCCCTAAACTGAGGAACCAACCAACATCTCTGCGGGAGATATAATTTTTCGTGAAGAAGTAACAGACCGTTACATAGTTACACATCAGTGTCGAAACCTTGCATAAGGACAGTGTGACCACAAGTATAACAAGATGTTCAGCAAAGAACATATAGCCAACTTTCTCCTAAATGTATGGGTATATTTATAACTCTTTGTCCTCATCCCTAAAACAATCACCTCTACCACCATGTATTGTTTGTTTTCTTTTATATTAATAATTAGCCAGTAAGTGTCAAAATCAATATTATATTTGTATATTAAGGCTTTCACGGCCCGGATTATATAAATAATTCATGTTTATGGGCTAATATTATGTACTTTATGATGATTGAATAACAGAACTACTAACTTATTGTAATGCATTCACGTCCGTTAATCTCTATATTAAGCCAGCCTGCTAACTTAAGAATCTTTCGTTTTGGGTATCTTTCCCATTAAAAATCCGCGCCGTTAAAGAACCTTCCACTAATTGCACCTGTGTGAAGCTAAATTGGATAGGTTAAGAATGTAAACAACGCTCTTTGGTTTCTATGTTCGTTGCCAAGAGCCGACTGCGGTGGTGCGTAGTAGCTAAGTTCTGAACTTGGCCTAGTAATCGTTGACGGTGGCGCTTGGCGGCAAAAGTAGGAACTATTTGAAAAATTCTAAGTTTCAGTAATTAAATTAAAAAGAAACAGATAATACACACTAATACAGTCATCACAATTAACACCGGTTATCAGACAGATTCTACACACTCCCAAAGTACACGGGGCTACATGACCGCGTTGTCGCAGCCCCTAAACTTAAGAACCAACTAACCAACCAACCAACCAACCAAACATCCGCGCCGATCGCAGTAGGTTGGAGCTGCAACCTAGCAGTGAATTAATAATTATCTTGTACGCCTATGGGTGTTGAATGAGCAGGCAGTTTAAAGTAGCCAAGAGGGAGACGATCCAGCTGGCAGTGTTTAAAGGTAATCGGAGTGCGATCGTGGCTAATAGTTGAACTACCAGTATTACAAAATTGCCATACTTCAGGAGGCCTGGTATTTACACAGCTGTATGTTTGGAACAATATTACCCACATAACCCACAAGAGGACAGCACCGTACAGAGGCATTAAGAAGGCTGTGGTTGATAACAACGAGTATCTGATCTAGTTCTTCTATTCTCCTTTTCCTAATGTCTTCTGTTTAAGTGCGATGCTGGGGCTGTGATTTTATTAATAAACGAGTGTATACATTAGCCTCTCCTTTGAGCTAAATGACATTTTATTCATTATCTGTGGAAAGAGCTCGTGCAGATCATTTGTTAAAGAATTCAAGAAAAAAAAGTTAACTGTAGCAATATTCGATCCCCAGTCAACTGCGTGGCAGTCTAACACGCTATCCCAGAGCTAACCATACCCTTATCGTCAGGGAGTTCTTAACTGACATGTTAGATGCAACCTGTTGGCAAATAATGACTTGAAATAAACGATTCCTTCACTGCAGTACATCTTCATTATAGATCATTTCGTACAAAGTTTATATTATTGTATCAGTAGGGTATATCACATACAACATACTAAAACTACTGAAATATAAGACAGGCACATGAGGACAGCTGCCATCTTGTCGTATGGCAGAGACGGCTCAGCTCTTTTAAGCCACTCATACAGTATAATATTATAATATTAAATTATAATAAATAACGGATCACGACCTTCAGGATAGCTTAAACCACCCTAGGCTCGATAATCGGAATTGGTGGGTCTTAAGCTATTGATTATAATGGTTGCATAATTCACACGGCCACCATCCTGAAATGTCACGGCCGATGACCTTGAAGTTTGGGTAAAAGACTCGTCCTATATAAAGGTATGTTGTCACCAAATTTGTTAGAGATCGGATCATTAGTTTAGCCGTAATGTGATTTTACATTTTGAACGTTGGAGTGGCCGCCATTCAGTTTTGGTAAATATGGCGGCAATATAAAGTATGACACTGAGGTGCCCTTTGCTAGTGCTTCCTCTGTACCAAATTTCGTTCAATTCGGTTTCACCGTGTTCGAATTGATTGGGGGGGAAAGACATTCAGAGTACACACACACACAGACTCACACACACACATACACACACACAGACAGACACACAATTTTTCGCCCTGCGTTGATCTCATAAGTCTACTTTCATTTTTTGCAAAAATCGAAAGTAGGCTAAAAATGGACTCCAAATGACAAGAAGGTTACCGTCATCATAAGACAATAAAATGTTTAAAATATGCATAAAATGACGAAAAATAAAGTTAATTAATCTTCAATTATAAAATACTTTCTCGCAATAAATGAGGTCTGATCCTTCTACGAAAACCAGCATATTCTGCCTATTTTCGCCTATCCCCAAGTTTGTCCGGTGAGATCTACCTCCGCCTTCCGGCGTGCCGAGAGGACTTTTTTAAATTCAAGTAAGGACTGCAGACGACAATTTCAAGTAGTTCCTACTTTCGCTACCAAATGCTACCGTGCACGACACCTAGCTGTGAACTTCGCTACTACTAGATGCCATCGCAACCAGTGCCCGGTCACTAATCTACCCATTTTGGCTTCTCACAAGTGTAGTTAGTGGAAGGTTCTTTCTCATGCCATAAATCTATGACATGGGACTACCTGCTTTACTTTCCCTCCAAAGAAAACTATACTGGGGGATTTTTAACGCCCTTAAAACCCGACGACTTCGGCCGGGTTTGAACTCGCGACCTTGGGAATATAAGCTCAGCATGCTACCAACTACGCCACCGAAGCCACCCTTTAGAATCAATTTCTTCAATGTAGCTTTCGTGAGGTAATTTTAAAAAAAATGTATTTATTGTTGTGCATATACATAAGACCTAAGTGAACAGGTTCTGAAGATACTCGCCTGTTGAACGAAATATGTCACCAATTAAACTTATTTAGATAAGTTTATCACACGTTCGATTACCATCTCTGCCATGAAGTTTAATTCTGATCTCAGAGCTGCAAAGGGGTACTCTCAGCGTCGTGAAGGAAAACTGAGAAGAGGCTGTTTCGATTCCCACGTCAGCCATCCTGGAAGTGGTTTTCCGTGGTTTACCTCTTCTACTCCAGGCAAATGCCATGATAGTGCCTAACTTAAGGCCACGACCACTTACTATCCATATCCTACATGGATTAAAAGTACACACACTAGTACAGATTGGGGCTGTACATTTCATTCGAATTTTTCGAATAATCTCGAATACGACTATTTGATTCGAACATGATATACCCATATGAACAACAATGCATATTGAATTTGAATTTGAACTCGCACTGAATTACGTCAGACATCAGGCAGCGAGCGCGGCAAATTATCACCAGTGGAGGTTCGTACTCTTAAACAAGGGTCGGCACAGCACATTTTTGAGAGAACATACGCCCATAATGGTACATGTTGGCCGTACCATGAGTAGACAAGAAAACCAATGTCCGATTGGTTTCATTGTGGCGGCCATTTATAATCGTTTCTCTGCGGGTTTACCGGGCTGTGATGGTGCAGCGGTCAAGCTGCTTGCCTCGCACTAAGAATGGCCCGATTTGATTCCCTGTTAATGCTTATGGGAATTTCGAGGTGAAATGACACGTCAGGTGGCTTGGATTCCACGTAAAAAGGACGTCCTGTGGTTTATGAACGAGAAGTTAATGGTCACGAATTAGTACAAGCACTCCTATTATTCCTTCCGATATTCCTAAACTAGATTACTCAAACTAATTGATTTCACGGATTCAAATGAAAGATATTAATACGAACAATTCAAATTCCTAAAAATCCAGTGAATTTTAGGCCTATTAAGACCTTAATCGAATGCGCGACATAATATACCTATTCAGGTCCACCAGTTCGTTGTGTTTACGAAAAGCCATCATCCAGTTGCTGCCCTATACTATATTCACCAACACTGCTAAGCTCATTTCATTGTTCGTATGACATTTTAACAAACAATGTTTCTTACCTTTTTCAGGCAAATGTTTTAAATCATTAATGCCAGTCATGGTCAATGTGTCATCGCCACCAAATAACGGCACGGGAAACAAACAAAAAAAATGAATTTACTACCCGACACCCACATATCCAATCCCATTCTTCATACACAGATTTATTGAAAGTCCTGTTATATGTTCTGTTTTTATCTTTAGAGACTTGATTAATGCACAGTTCTGGTTTTGGAGGGCCTAATACATTTTTAATAGTATGTCCTCGTAAGTTAAGGTCTAATTTTGTAAGTATTTTACCTCGCTTATTATCATGGTTTCGTTAACGACACCCCTCAGGGGCTCACATATAGTGGGACGTGAGTTGGCGACCACGGGACCTCAGCTGAGTCCGACTTTGCTTCCACTTACTTGTGCCGGGTTCCTCTCCGTCTTCTTTCCTGTTGACCTCTCTTGGTCAACTCTTGTTCTCTTTCGACCCCCACGGTATTAGGGCATCCGCAGCCTAGGGAGTCTTTCACTTTCCCATCTTAATTGGCCCTTGTCTCATCTTTCCTGATACCCTCATTCTTCGAGGGGTCAGCCTTCTTTTTCTTTTCATGTTATCTCCTGCCTTCTGCTCAAGGCCCTCAAGGAGGCAGGGTGTATGTAGCCCCACCACTTCTGGTGCACCCTGGATAGTGGTTCACCCTCAAGGGCTCACGGCTTGTCAGTTTGGGAGTAGGCGATCCCGAGGGATTCCTAAGCTGGGTCCATTTTGTCCCCATTTTCCTCTGACTTTGGGGCGGGCCCTCCCCTCTTTTCCCTTCCTTTTTGACTTTCATGGCTCTCCTTCCTTCCAACCCCTCAATCCTCATTCTTCGAGGGCATTTATTTTCTTCCTGTCCATTATTTGCCCTATCCTTTATTTGTCTACCATTTCTTCTTCTAGTATGTAAGTCTGTAGTCAGTATTAGTTATAGTTTTCATTCTCATCTCATATTTCACTATCACTCAAACCATTAGGGGCCGATAACCTAGATGTTAGGCCCTTATAACAAGAATTATCATCATCATCATCATCGTTAACGACATGAACATCTCCAATGCAGTGAAAAGGATTAAGTAATTTGTCATAGCATTCAGTTACGGTCTAAAATAAGAATGACACATAATAGATCAACGAAAAGTAGGAATTAACCGCTTACCTCGTACGACGAAATACGTGCTCAGTGTATATCTTTATTATGTTTAACACTGGTACGCGTTATTCGCACCTCACAAATCACGCTTCCAATAACAACTATTATGTAAGATTAATATTACTGAACACTGCAAAATGCCACCGCACTCATACACAATTATAACTCAATATCGCAGGCGCCAAAATTTTCAAATCAAAGTGTTAAGGCAGAACTGTCGTCACGCAGTTGTGTTTTCGCAAGAGAATTCTCAAACATGACGTTATAAGGGGGGTGCTGAGGGGGCTCCTGCCCTCCCCCCCCCCACACGAAAAAAGCCAATAAAAATTGAGAAAGTGTTGCTTTCGTAAGAGCATAAAATAATTGTAAATTTGGTTGTACCCTAATCTCAACTTATCGGCTAAGTTATAAACAATATTAAGATTGATATTATACTAACTCGTGGTGTAGTGGGTAGCATTCTTCGCTGCCGCCCGCTGCTCTGCGAAGAAATTTTAATTCTAGTCTGAGGGCTGGAACGGGCTGCACTCAGCCTTGTGAGGTAGGCCTAAAGCTGTGAATTCCACAGTACGTTTTATGAGAAATACATGTAAAAAAAACTGTTTACCTTTCTGCTTAGTAAATTGACAAATATTTACGTATTTTCCATTCATACTCCATAGATCATAATAGGAAGTTCATTAAGTATAACATTTTATTTGTGTGTTGTGTTGTATTTTACAACTTTTTTGTATACCGTAATAATTGTAGGCTATATAAACTTTGAATCTTATCTAAAATAAATACACAAATTTATATGCTCTTAAGATATTGGTTGATATTTCTGGGTATTTTGCGGAGACAATCCCCTGAGAATACTCACAATTCCCCCCCCCCCCCCCGATTTTTTTTCTATATACGCCCCTGGACGTTATAACATACCATAATACAAATTCCCTCACGGAACATAGCCTACGTTCAAAATGTTACCTCTCTGTCTTAATCTATATATATATATATATATATATATATATAAATGAAAGTTCTTCTGTTTTTTCTGAATTTCCACAGAAATTTGAGTATTAACGCGTTTCAGACTGGTTTAAGACTGTTGCGCGCAAAAACAAAAGTTTTGTCTGTCTGTCTGTATGTCTGTGTGTCTGTGTACAACTATGTACGCGCATCACTCGAGAACGGCTGAGTGGATCAACGTAAAATTTGGTACAGAAGTCCATCAGAGGCACGAAAGTGGTCATTGATGTAACTCTTCTCCATACCTCTCATAAAAGAGGAAAGGAAGGAAGGAAGCTTGTAGTTTAACGTGACCGTTAACCTTGAGATCATGAGCCACGGGACCTCTTTTTATGTGGAATCTGAACCACAGGACATGGCATTTCACTTCGAAAATCTCACATGCATTGACCGGGAATCGAACCCGCACAGCCTTGGTGAGAGGCATACAGCTAGACCGCCTACCGCCTTAAAATGCATGCTGAAATGGGCGTAGAAAGACGATAAAAAGCTCATTTTCAGCGTCTCAATGTGAGAAACAAAACTCGGGAGCCCTACGGGCCCCGAAAACCACATTTTAAGGTCCTATAACCAACAGTTTTTGAAATATTCCCAGAAAACTCATTTCATTTAATGAACACTAATGAAAGAATGAAAGTGGTAACCATGGCAACACAATCTCAGGAGTCCATCTATTTCTGTAAGACGCAATGCCATTCCATTTATTACATTACTGAGAACGTTCGCAAACGGCTATAAGGTTATCACAGAATTAACTTAAGCTGTAAAATTCATCATTACGTGTTTAGTGAGCTTAAGGGATTCAAGGGATACTCTTGATTTTTTCACGCGATTTACACGTGCGGGTGTGGTACAGAATGTCTATTATATCCCTATCCCTATATTATTAAACTAGCAATAGTGCCCAGGTTCGCCCGGTGGATTTGTTTGTTTTATGAATGATAATGAATACTACTACAGAACTGGCATATAATACTTAAATTAACAGAAAAAAATATTTTATAAATATAACTTTTTGTGGTGATGGTGGGGGTGATAAGTAGTACAGTATAATGGACGTAACATTCAGGTCATTTTCCCGTAATTATAATGACAATAATGAATAGGGAAACGGCTATTTACTAACTACAGTACTGACACATGTAATTTACAAACGAATTGAAAAATATGATTAGAAAGAGGAGTATATGACATAAAAGACTCTGCCTAGGGCCTATATATCATTGGCTGTTAGAAAAGTAGAGATCAATAGTGTCGTCTTTTGTCCCATAGTGCCATAGGAAAATAATCAGAGCACTTTGGAAAACTTCGGCTGTCCCGGGCTCCTGAAGTAGCAATAGTGTCATTTATCGCCACATACCTCTCATGGATAAGAATCCGATTAAATGAAAGTAAATTTGAAAGCACCAACGCTTATTGCAGCTGATTACCTCTATGTACTGCACCAACACCATCGCACTTATACAGAGGCATAATGTTTTCATGATGATAACTGTTTTAAGGGGCCTAAGAAATCTTCTTGCAATAATTACTCCCCGTGACTCCAATTTATAAGCAGTGCTAGTTGTAACTATTTTCGCAATTCTGGTAGGGGCGACATGTTGCAGCTCGCATTGCCAGCCAACAATTGACTTATTAAAATATTCTTACAGTTACACTATACGGACATGAATTGTTCTAGGACCTTAAAACGTAGTTTTCAAGTTCATTTTGTCTGTTGTTCTAAATATCAAGTGGATAGTGTTACCCGCAGGGTTTCGAAGGGTAAGTACATTAAGTGTGGTAAAGATCGGTGACACGATCTCGACTTGTGCCAAAGGGCCTAAATGCAGGGAATGGAGTGATCTGTCCGAAATTTCACGTAGACAGTGTTACTCGCAGGTTTCCAAAGGGTAAGAATACTCATTTTGGTTCAGATCGGTGAAACGGTGTGGATTTGTGCAAAAGGGCCTAAATGCAGGGAAAGGAGTGGTCTGTCCGAAATGTCATGTAAACAGTGTTACTCGCAGGGTTCCAAAGGGTAAGTATACAAATGTTGGTTCAGATCGGTGAAACGGTGTAGATTTGTGTACATAACTGACAAACCAACATTGAGCTTTATACCGTATTTGCGCATGCTAGTGCAACAAACACAATAACGCAGGTTATCACATAAATTCTACACACACACCCATGTACACGGGGCAACATGATCACGATATCTAAGCCCCGCAAATGAAATATTAACTGTGCATACGATAGCATAGAGAATACTACACTCCAATACAATTCTTGATTGTCAATCGGTCATGTTCTCCCAGTGTCCTTTAGCAAATTTTACCGGACTATCATGATACAGATTAAATCGTTGTTGCCTAGTGACAATCTGTCCATCAATGGTGCGGCTTTGACTATCATGATACAGTGTTAGTCGTTGTCGCCTAGCGACAATATGTCTGTCAAGTTATTAGATCGGTGAAACGGGTTAGACTTGTGCAAAAGGGCCAAAATGCGGGGAATGGAGTGGTCTGTCCGAAATTTAACATAGCCTAAACTATTCCTCTTGAATCAGGCAATCATATACAAAAAGAATTTTTCGAATCCGACTGGTAGTTCCAGAGATTAGCGCGTTTAAACACATAAACACACAATCACAAGGACAAGGACGAGACGAAACTCATTTTCAGCCCTTCGGTGGCTCGGAGGCTACTACGTTTTAAGGCTCTAAACCATGCTTCTGAGATATTCCCAGAAAACTAATTTCATTTAATAAACTAATAAATAGATGACGAGTACAGAAGAACACCAAATCATGAGCTACATAGATATACTGAGAAAATCACAGATGTGGCCAGGAAGAGACGTCTGGCTTTCTACGGACATGTCTCAAGGATGAACCCAACGAGACTAACCAACCGGC
Source organism: Meconema thalassinum (assembly GCA_946902985.2). Taxonomy (NCBI): domain Eukaryota; kingdom Metazoa; phylum Arthropoda; class Insecta; order Orthoptera; family Tettigoniidae; genus Meconema; species Meconema thalassinum. Next base: position 188,688,512 of record OX336396.1, read on the forward strand.
TTCTCAACTACTAGGAGAATAGAAAGAGCGTGACACCATGGCTAACAGAAGTTAACAAGGACATCCAAGTACTGAAGATAATGGAAAGTGATATTACAAGCCAATCCCATCTCAGAAAGATACTTAAACAGAAGAGTTTATAGGACAGTCCCTTAAGAAAACCGGCATCATCTGGACAAAAGAGAGAAAGGAGAAACATAGCCAGAGAATATTGGGCAAACATCAAGTCCCTCGCCAAGTTGAAAATTTCAATGTCGTGGTCCTTAGCGGGACCATATGAAAGGAGAAGAACAAGAAGAAAATGAATTAATGCAAACCGGTAATCATGACATCAGTATCTCAAGAGGTGACATCCAACTTTCCTTCTATTTCTGTAAGAAGCAATGCCACTCAATTTATTAAATTCCTGAGAAAGTTTGCAAATGGCTATAAGGTTATCATGGAAACAAACATAGAGTGTAAAATTCATAAATGCGATTAAGGGGGTCAAGGGGTACCGTAGAATTTTTACATGTGACTTACACGTGCGATATGTTTATTTATCCTGCTGTAATTTTCCAATTAGCAGCGTTGGTGGCGTAGTTGGTAGCATGCTGAGCTTCTATGTGCCCAAGATCCCGGGTTCAAACCCGGCCGAAGTCGTCGGATTTTTAAGAGCGTTAAAAATCCCTCAGTATGCCTTCCTTCGGAGGGGAAGTAAAGCCGGCGGTCCCATGTCATAGATATATGTCATGTTAAAGAACCTTCCACTAATTACACCTATGTGAAGCTAAATTAATTATAGATTAAACATTTGACAAACGCTCTTTGGTTCCGACGTTCGCCGCCAGGAGTCGACTTCGGTGGCATCTGGTAACTAAGTTCTGAACTAGTTGGTCGTTGACGGTGGCGTTTGGCGGCAAAAGTAGGAACTACTTGAAACAATTCAATGTCTGCAGTCCTTACTTGAATTAAAGCAGATATCACACACTAATACAGTCATCACAATTAACAGTGGCTATCAGACAGATTCTACACACACCCAAAGTACACGGGGCTACACGCAGCCCCTAAACTGAGGAACCAAACAACCTAATTTTCCATTAAAAACTCCCTGGCTATTTAAAATGACCTTTCATGTAACGTAAGTAGGCCTACACTAGTTTATCGTACGACTGAGATAATTGAGGTCACTGTATAGCACTAGTGGCGTGTGCTGGATTTCCTTCTGGGGGAGGGGGGAGAGTTCATTAATATATGGTAATTGTGTACCCGGGACAGATGACCTTGCTGTTCCGCCCCTTAAGACGACAGTAGTCATCATAATTAAAATATGTCGATTAATATTCATAAAAAACAAAAATTAACTAACCGTTCTTTTTGCATGAAAACTATTTTAGGCCTCAGTATTTTTTTCGACATAATAAAAAAATTTAAAAGAAATCTGAAAAATATGGAGAAGAGTAACTAAATATTAAAACTGAAACGATGCAGTGGTATCATGTCCATAGTTACGTGGTTACTTATAATATTGATATTGTGTGAGAGAATGCTCTCCGTGTTCCCACTGCCATTACTATAGACTCTCAGAATCTGCCATCTTGATGACTGTTGCGAATGTGCTTCTGTAATTTTGTGAATGTATTTCTGTAATTAGATTTGTTTTTTGTAAGTTGGCACCCTTGGGGCGTCGATGAGCAAGATGGAACAGGTTTTGAGTAACTGAATGTAATGGCTGGATAGTGATGCTCCTTGTTTTGTACAATAAAAGTGATTGTTCTTGAATTGAAGACATGAGTTGAAGAATTGATTTGTAACATTTTGGCGACCATTGACAGGATTGTATTGAAAAAGTTGGTTTGGTGAACAATTTCCCTGTTTTGTTTTGGATTTGTTGCCTTGTAATGGCCACGATTGAAAAGTTGAAAGAGAAGAGAAGTGCCTATCGGGCAAGTGCGACGAAAGCTATTGGAGCGGTCGGAGTTGAAGCCGATTTCCAAAAATTACGTGTGAAAATAAATACTCTCCGAACAATTGCGGATACCTTAAAAGAATTGGACGAAAGCATCTTGAACGAGTTGTTGAATGTTGACGGAAACGAGGATGCCTGTATCGAAGAAACAATGCACTGTGTTACCGTTCAAGAAGATCTTCTGCAAGCACTTCTTGAAGCCGAGGATAAAGTGGAAGGATTAAAACCTAGTGTTGCCAGTTGTGTTGATGCAGGAGATAATTTCAGCGTACAGAGCAACGTGGCTTCGGCGTCGTCCACCATGTCGTCCGAGAGGTTAAGGCTACCGAAAATCACGCTTGAGGTATTCGACTTGGGTCCAGGTAACTGGATAAATGTTTGGACACAATTTCAAAGGATTCATGAGGATTCTATTATTACGAATGTTGATAAGTTAAGTTACTTGAAAATGTCACTGAAGGGACAGGCTAGGAAGTTAGTTGACAGTTATCCACACACAAGTGAGAATTATGTTAAAGTTTTGGAACATTTAAAGAATCGTTTTGGTAAAGATGAGATGGTTATAAATTGTATGTATAAAGATTTGTTGCAATTGGTTCGCTCGGATTTATCTGTGACTGACCTGTATGATAATATAAGTACTAAGTTGAGATCCCTAGAAACATTAGGCATGAATTCTGATAGGGCAGCAATCTTAGTTCCACTCATTGAAGAATGTCTCCCCATTGACGTTTTGAAAATATGGGAAAGAAGAGCAGCAGAAGAGGACGATGATAGTGGTAATAAAATTGATAAACTTTTGTGTTTTCTGGGAAAAGAAGCCGAGAGTGAACAAAGACTGCGTAATCATGCTAAGGTGAATGAGGTTGATAAATTCACTGCGCCCAGAACAGAGCCAACAGCAGCAGCTCTCGTTTCTTTCACTCCTACTGTCAGGCAGAATCGGGTAAGTTATCAGCAAACAGGACGGTCACACAAAGTAACCCTAACCTGTTTGTTTTGTAATGAGAACCATCCCTCTTACAAGTGTTCTAAAGAAATGTCGGTTGAGGACCGTCGTAAAACTGTAAAAGAAAAACGAGCTTGTTTTGCATGCTTGCAGGGAGGTCACTCGAGACAGCAGTGTAGGAAAAGAATAGATTGTGGTAAATGTAAAGGGAGGCACTATGATATCATGTGTGTTGGTGAACCCAGCAGAACAGCATCGTTATTTGCAGGGCCTAGTGGAACTGTCATTTTAAAAACATTAGTAGCACAATTGCGTGGTGTCACTGTTCGAATATTACTTGATACTGCTTCACATCGCAGTTATATTTCGGAAGCTATCTGTGAAAAATTGGGTTTGATCGAATGTGGTCGTGAAAATATTTGTCATATGCTGTTTGGTGGGAGTGTGTCATCTGAAATATCACATCCAATTCATGAAATTGAACTAACTAGCTTACAGGGTGATAACAGTTTTGTTCTTAAGGCACTTAGGGAGAAGAAGATTTGTGGTTTGATACCACCTGTGAATGATCCGCATTTGTTACGGAAGGTGGCTGCACATGGTATTACATTGACAGATGATGGAGTTAACCGACCTATTGATGTGTTGTTAGGAGCTGATGTTATGGGCGAACTTGTTACAGGTGTGAAATGTATTGACTCTAAGCTGTTAGCATTTGAGACGAAGCTTGGATGGTGTCTCCTGGGTACCGCAGAGAGGCAAGAGGTAAGCAGTATGACAAACTTTGTGACCTCTTTGCTCAATTTACACCATCCTTTATGGGACTTAGAAGTTATTGGAATTGAGAAACAGACAGAAACAAAAAGGTCGGACATAGATGATAGATGTTTGCGAAATTTTGAAGACACAATTCGTTTCGAAGGTGAAAACTGTCGGTATTGCCCTGGATTGATGAGCACCCCCCTCTTCCCACTAATCGTGAAATAGCTGAAAGTCGTCTGAAATCAACAGTAAGCCGTTTAGATAACAATGGACTCTATGATGCGTATGATACTGTTTTTAAACAATGGGAAACAGATGGGATTATTGAAATAACATCTGATGAAAACATAGGGCACTTTCTACCTCACAGACCAGTTATAAATTATGGGAAAACAACTAAAATCCGCCCAGTCTTTGATGCATCGGCGAAAAGTATTGGAAACGTCTCTCTAAATGATTGTTTAGGCAACGGGACCCAACTTGATTGCTAGTATTGTACCTATCCTATTACGTTTCAGGTTACAGGAGGTCGGTGTTGAGGGAGACATAAAACAGGCTTTCTTAATGATTGGACTGAACCCTGAGGATCGAGAAATGTTAAAATTCTTGTGGTGGCGTGATGGGCATATTATAACGCTGCGTCACTGTCGTGTAGTTTTTGGAGTTGTGTGTAGCCCATTTTTGCTGAATGCCACCATCACTCATCATTTGAATACTCTAAGTGGTGACTTAGTTGAAAGACTGAAAAATTCCTTTTACATGGATGATTGCCTTTGTTCATTTCAGTCCCTGAGTGATGCCAAGGAATTTGTGTCCGAAGCTACAAATGTCATGTCTCAAGCCAGTTTCCAACTCCGTGGGTGGGTTTTGTCAGGAGATGATGTGACACAAAATGTCTTAGGTGTCAAATGGCATGCTTTAGATGATCTGTTGGGATGCAACTTTAGCTTCGATCCAAAAGAGAAAATCAATGAATTAACTAAGAAGAAATTGCTGTCGATTATAAGTAGGGTGTTTGATCCATTGGGTTTGTTATCAGCACCTTTACTCCATTTGAAAATTGCATTGCAAATGGCATTTAAGCTCAAACTACACTGGGACACACCCCTTCCAAAAGAAATTCAAATGAAGTGCTCGCAATGGCTTACTGAAGTTGATTTGATTGACAGCATTGTGGTCCCTAGATGTTTAAGGCTGTGCGGTCAAAAATTGAAATTTTATTTTTATTTTTATTTTTACTCTTAATCTCTAATGTAGGTCTTTGTGAGATATTATATGCGTTTTGAAGAAAATAACGACGGCTCGTTTGCTGAGGACATGGCTTCAAAGTGGCTATTTTGAGCGTTAAAGGTACAATCTCCACGACGAAACTAATAATCGGAAGACACCGAAATTTATGTACAACAACCCCTGTAGTAGTACCTGCAATAGGAACAATTCTTATTACGAAATTCAAATTTTGTATTAACCTCTTCAGATTTGAATACCATTTTTAGTGAGAAAAAATTGTTATATTAACTTCAAAGTTTTATTAATTTGATGTGGCTCTTATTCTGAGCAGTAGAAAAGTTCGATAAAGAAAATTGGTTCAGCGATATACCCGTGGTGATTGTACCTTTCAGACTCTACAAAACGCAGGTTGAATCAGTCACACACACATACACACACGCGCGCACACACACAGCGGTAAGACAAGGTCTTGGGCAAGAGCGCGCTCGGGCACCTGCCTTATCCTCTCCTTCAACACCTTTGCTATCGCAGCTTCCGCCTCCCTCCCGCCCTGACTCATCATGCCAGTCCACACGACCACAGACTAGAGCAGAGTTTACCAACCTTTTGAAGTTCACGGCACCCTTGGGAATAACATTAAACACTAGGGGCACCCTTCCTTGAATAAAAAAAAAATTATGTTTCATATGTAAATTTATTGAAATATATTATAATAAGTAACGTACACCATAACATAATACAGTCTACTTTACTACAGTCAGTGAGTAAAAATACATCAAAATTTTGTTCGATAAATCGTTAATATGAAACTTGTGATTGATGCTTAGAGCACAGGTACGTGATATCGGGCCTTGCAGTTGACAATGAAACACGCAAATCATCCTCAAGGTTATTCAGTCTATTTCTTGCTTTGGATTTTATTGTCACCAGAGCAGAGAGGGCTTTCTCGCATAGATAGGATTTTGGAAAGGGCGAAAGTGTGTTAGTTGCTTTCTTCATTAGGTTAGGATACTACTCTCTCCGCTGAAGCCCAAAAGTAGCCACCGACGCCTCACTCTTGGTGGACTTACTTTTGAGTGTGGAATCGGCACAAAGATCAATAAATTCATCTCGTTCGCAACCAGTGACATCTATTTCCTCGCACTATCTAAGAAATCAAATGGTGAGACAACCCAGTTGACATTCATAGTGGAAATAGATGGAAAGTATGTATCTATTGCTTCTTGCAATCTTGATAAGTGATCACAAATGCGGTCTTTCAGCTTACCCAGATCGTTATCTACTGCCAGATGAAGAAAGTTTGAAAGATCTCCTTTCTGAACTGCAGTCGTCCAAGAACTAAGTTTTCTTTTAAAATCTTTCATTTTATTGGTTGAGGAAATTATTGTTTCCTGTCTACCCTGCATTGAAACATTCAGTTAATTCAGTTTATGAAAAATATCTGCCAGATACGACAGTTCCAAGCACCAAGAATCAGTTAGTAACAGCTCATAAAATGTATCTTGATTTTCATCTTAAAAAGAGTTTTCACCTGTTCTCTAAGTTCAAGAAACTGCTTCAATACACGACCCCGCGACAACTACCTTACTCTGTATGAAGTAACAAAGAGGTATGAGGTGCATCCGTTGCGAGACATAACTGTTTAAAAATCCTGCACATTAAAGGTCGAGACTTGATGTAGTTCACCATTTTCACAACTTCGTTAAACACTGCAGCAAAATCTTGAGCTCTTGCAGTAAAAACCTTTAAATTTCCCAGACATAGATTGTGCACCATCTGTACATATACCACAACAGTCTTTCCATGCCGGCCGAAGTCGTCAGATTTTTAAGAGAGTTAAAAATCCCTCAGTATGCCTTCCTTCGGAGGGGAAGTAAATCCGGCGGTCCCATGTCATAGATTTATGGCATGTTAAAGAACCTTCCACTAATTACACCTGTGTGAAGCTAAATTATATATAGGTTAAACATTTGACTAGCGTTCTTAGGTTCCTACGTTCGTCGTCAAGAGCCGACTGCGGTGGCGTCTGGTAGCTAAGTTCTGAACTAGTAGTCATTGACGGTGGCGTTTGGCAGCAAAAGTCGGAACTATTTGAAAAATTCAAAAGACTGCAGTCCTTACTTGAATTAAAAACAGATAACACGCACTAATACACTCATCACAATTAACACCGGTTATCAGACAGATTCTACACACACCAAAGTACACGGGGCTACATGACCGCGTTGTCGCAGCCCCTAAACTTAAGAACTAACCAACCAGTCTTTCCATGAAAGATCTTTGTCATTGAGAAAGGAATTAATAGAAACAAAAATATCATGTCCTGAGGTTGTAGTCTCCAGCGGTCTACAGAACAGAAATGCCTCATTAATATCTTTATCATCAATATATCTGGTAAAACCAAGGAGTTGCAGTTTGTCACCACTATCGATACTCTCATCTACTTGCAAAGCAAATGCTCTATCAGTTTTTATTTTCCCCACGACTTGTTCGTTGATATTGCAAACATTTCAGATATCCTGCGACTGATTGAGTTGTTGGAAAGAGGAAATTTCGAAATTTGATTACTGCTCCTTCACTAAGTATTGTTGAAACTATAATTGTCCATGCAGGACCTATGATTTCCTCTCCAAGAGTATGAGGTGTGTGTGTGATTTTTTTTCCTATCAGTTCTGCTACTTTAAACGAGGCTTCAAGAGCAGTATCACTTATGATCATTCTCTTTACCATTCGCACAGCTGTTTTTTTTTCTCCCCTTCTAGTACACGTGAAAAATACATCACACTCTTCCCAGACCCACTAGGATGCTTAATTGTGAGATGCCACTTCAGTTTGCTAGGTACCATGGCCTCGTGTTTCGCCACAAACTAAACACACAGGGATAGGGTTTTCTTCGTTCTTATTCCACGTAAATCCATACACTACGTAACTGTCCTGGTATGTTCTTTTCTTTCGTTTGTCTTCTTTATGTTGAATTCGACGGTTGGGGAGTAGGAGCCGACTGCTCACTTTCACTCTCCAGGCGTTTACGTTTAACAATGAACTTGTCCATAGCTAAACACTGCTACTGTAATCAACGCCAAGAAAACATGTTAAAGTGGCGTAGGAACGGGTACACTTTTATATATTTACTAGCAGGTACCCGCGGCTTCGCTCGCGTCATAGTCGTGTCATATTTTTATTCAATGAAATGCAGGTTTAACCCCGTTAACACCCTTTTAGAACCTGAATATCCAAAAATCCCTCCTTAGTAGACGTTTTCGACACACAACAAACATATCCCCAAAATATCATTCTTCTAACTTTAATAGTTTGGGTTGGTCGATGAGGTTGAATATCCAAAAATCCCTCCTTAGTGGACTTTTCTTCCAGAATTTCAGCCCTCCCCATTGGCCCCTTAAATTGGATTCATGAAAAAAAAACGATCGACCACCTTTTACTTATTTTTCAAGCTGATTCTTCCCCCTGAGTTTCATACTTTATGCCTCTGTCTTTTAAGAGATACTTACTCCGTTAGGAATCCTTCAACCCCCACTCTTCACACATACACCTCATAATATACAGTTCATCGAAAAACCCTCAGACATGTGTCTTCTTATTCTTAATGATGAGTTTATATGCCGAGTATCGCATCCCCCAAGGAAACCAATCGGGAGATATTGCTATTCAATTAAATGCAGGTCTACCACCTTAACACCCCTTTAGAACCTGAATATCCAAAAATCCTCCCTTGGTGGACGTTTTTGACATACAACGAACACAACCCCAAAATTTCATGTTTCTAACTTCAATAATTTTGGCTGGGCGATGATGAGTGAGTGAGTAAGTCAGGACATTTTCTTTCATTTATTTTTCAGAATTTCACCCCTCTCATGAATCCCTTATATTGGATTTATGATTAAAAAAAAACGGTCGAAGACCTATTTACTTCTTTTTAAGCTGTTCTTCCCCCCTGAGTTTGATGAGTGAGTGAGTTAATCAGTTAGAACACTATATTTCCTGTTTTTTTTTTTCAGAATCTCACCCCTCTCCAAGGGCCCCTTAAAATGGATTGATGAAAAAACGGTCGAACACCTATTTACTTATATTTTAAGCTGTTTTTTTTCGCTGAATGTCAAACTTCTCGCCTATGTCGTTTAAGAGATACACGCTCCGTTAAAAATCCTTTAACCCCCAATTTTCACCCCTTTCGCCTCATAATATACACCACATCGATAAACCCTTAGACATATGTCTGCTTAATTTCAATGATTAGTTTATATGCCGAATATCACATCCCCAAAGAAACAACTCATGAGATATCGTTAATCAATGAAATGCACGTTTACCCCCTTAATACCTCTTAAGAACCCGAATAAACAAAAATCCTTCATTAGTTGACGTTTGCGACATAGAGCGAAAATATTCCCAAAATTTAAACTTTCCTACTTCAAGAGTTTTCGCTGGGCGATGATGAGTGAGGGAGTCAGTCAGGTCATTTTCTTTCAATTATTTTACCTGAATTTTTCGCCCTCCCCATGCGCCCCTTAAATTGGATTTATAAGGAAACGCTCGAACACCTATTAACTTATATTTGAAGCTGTCTTTTTCCCCTGAGTTTGATGAGTGAGTGAGTTTGTCAGTCAGTCAGGACACTTTCTCTCCTTTTTTTTCTAGAATTTCAACCCACCCCATCGGCCCCTTAAATTGAATTTATGAAAAAACGGTCGAACACCGATATACTTATTTTTAAGCTGTTTTTTTTACGCTAAGTTTCAAACTTCTCGCGTATGTCGTTGAAGAGATACACGCTCCGTTAGGAATCCTTCAACCCTCACTTTTCACCCCTTTCACCTTATAATATACACCACATCGAAAAACCCTTAGACACATGTCTGCTTATTTTTAAAGATTAGTTTATATGCCGAGTATCACATCCACAAATGCAACCACTCACGAGTTATTGTTATTCAATAAAATTCAGGTTTAACCCCATTAAGACACCTTTAGAACCTGAATATCCGAAAATCCTCCCTTAGTGCACGGTTTTGACATACAACGAACATATCCCAAAAATTTCATGTTTCTAACTTCAATAATTTTGGCTGGACGATGATGAGTGAGTGAGTGAGTCAGGACATTTTCTTTCATTTTTAGGTAGATTTCATTAGAAAGCTAACTATTGCAATGGGTCCCATGTTTCGACTTCCGGAAAATTTCGACATATCTTCGCGTTTCACATCCCCCAGACCCCAAAACCACCGTCAGTTCAAAAGTTTATATATAATTTATGTATATATATATATATATGTATATATATATGTATATCAGTTTCTTGTGGACACGATAACTGCCGTAATTTTGCACCAATTACTTCGAATTTTTTACCGAAGATGTATACCTATAAAATCTCGGTCGAGTTCGTTACTGGGCTAAATCGGTCGAAGGGGGTGAAAATGGGGGGCTTTTTTCGAAAAAGTGAAATTTCGCTATAACTCTCTTAATACGTGCAATATCGAATCCATTCAAAGTTCATAATATGTGTCGGATAAGTGCCAAAAATTTATGTCAAATAAGATTTTTGATAACACCAACCATTGACCAAAGGGGTGGAAAAAAGTGGGTTTTTCGGGAAACATTAATCATATCTCTCTTAATAGGCACAATATCAAAACCGTACAAAATGGACAATATTCCCCTAATAATTACCTAAAACTTTTGTCTGAAAGAATTTTTGATATGACCCACCATTACGCCAAGGGACGAGAAAAATGATTTCGGAATTATAAGAAAATGCCAAGAGCTATCAGTGGTTGCCATGGCAACACTACTAAATTGATGAGGCATGGACCATCAGACGTTGCCATGACAACGCACTTGCACGAGATCAGATTCAGTATTTCCATCTGATTAAGTGGTTGGTTGGTTGGTTCTTAAGTTTAGGGGCTGCGACAACGCGGTCATGTAGCCCCGTGTACTTTGGGTGTGTGTAGAATCTGTCTGATAACCGGTGTTAATTGTGATGACTGTATTAGTGTGTGTTATCTGTTTGTTAATTTAAGTACTGCAACTAACAATTTTTCAGATAGTTCCTACTTTTGCCGCCAAGCGCCACTGTCAACGACTACGAGGCCAAGTTCAGAACTGAGCTACTAGACGCCGCCGCAGTCGGCTCTTGGCAACGAACATAGAAACCTAAGAGCGTTGTATACATTCTTAACCTATCCAATTTAGCTTCACACAGGTGCAATTAGTGGAAGGATCTTTAACATGCCATAAATCTATGACATGGGACCGCCGGCTTTACTTCCCCTCCGAAGGAAGGCATACTGAGGGATATTTAACGCTCTTAAAAAATCCGACGGCTTCGGCCGGGTTTGAACCCGGTATCTTGGGCATAGAAGCTCAGCATGTTACCGACTACGCCACCAAAGCCGCCTGATAAAGTGGGAAGCGGCTTCGGTGACGTAACTGGTAGCATGCTGAATGTCTATGCCCAATGTCGCGGTTTCAAAGCCGGCCGAAGTCGTCGGATTTTCTAAGAGCACTAGAATCCCTCAGTATGCTTTCCTTTGGAGGGGAAGTTCCAACGTTCGTTGCGAGTTGATGGTTGGGGTGGCATCTAGTAGCCAAGTTCACAGCTAGGTGTCGTTGACGGTTGTACCTGGTAGCAACATTAGGAACTACTGCTTGAAATTGACCGTCTGCAGTACTTACATGAATTAAGACTAATACAGCCATTACAATTCACACCGTGTATCAGACAGATTCTACACTCACCCAAAGTACACGGGGTTAGATGACCGCGTTGTCGCAGCCCCTAAACTGAGGAACCAACCAGAGGTAGATTTCGTTAGAAAGCTAACTATTGCAATGGGTACCATGTTTCGACTTCCGGAAAATTTCGACATATCTTCGCGTTTCACATCCCCAGGCCCCAAAACCACCGTCAGTTCAAAAGTTATATATAATTTATGTATGTATATGTATATCAGTTTATTGTGGACACGATAACTGCCGTAATTTTGTACCAATCACTTTGAATTTTTTACCGAATACGTATACCTATAAAATCTCGGTCGAGTTCGTTACTGGGCTAAATCGGTCGTTGGGGGGTGAAAATGGGGGGCTTTTTTTCGAAAAAGTGAAATATTGCTATAACTCTCTTAATATGTGAAATATCGAATCCGTTCAACATTCATACTATGTGTCGGATAAAGCCCAAAAATGTATGTTTGAAGAGTTTTTTTTATAGCCCCAACCATTGACCAAAGGGGTGGGAAAAAGTGGGTTTTGCGGGAAACATTAATCATATCTCTCTTAATAGGCACAATATCAAAACCGTACAAAATGGACAATATTCCCATAATAATTACCTAAAACTTTTGTCTGAAAGAATTTTTGATATAACCCACCATTATGCCAAGGGATGAGAAAAATAATTTCGGAATTATAAGAAAATGCCAAGACCTATCAGTGGTTGCCATGGCAACACTACTAAATTGATGAGGGATGAGCCATCAGACGTTGCCAAGATAACGCACTTGCACGAGATCAGATTCAGATTTCCATCTAAGTGTGAAGCGGCTTCGGTGACGTAACTGGTAGCATGCTGAATGTTTATGCCCAAGGTCGCGAGTTCAAAGCCGGCCGAAGTCGTCGGATTTTCTAAGAGCGCCAAAAATCCCTCAGTATGCTTTCCTTTGGAGGGGAAGTTCCAACGTTCGTTGCGAGTTGCTGGTTGCGGTGGCATCTAGTAGCCAAGTTCACAGCTAGGTGTCGTTGACGGTAGTACCTGGTAGCAACATTAGTAACTACTGCTTGAAATTGACCGTCTGCAGTCCTTACCTGAATTACAGACTAATACAGCCATCCCAAAGTACACGGGGTTACATGACCGCGTTGTCGCAGCCCCTAAACTGAGGAACCAACCAAAATCTCTGCGGTAGATATAATTTTGCGTGAAGAAGTAACAGACCGTTACATAGTTGCACATCAGTGTCGAAACCTAGCATAAGGACAGTGTGACCACAAGTATAAAAATGGACCCCAAATGACAAGAAGGTTACCGTTCCCATAAGACAATAAAATGTTTAAAATAAGCATAAAATGACGAAAAACAAAGTTAATTAAGCTCCAATTATAAAATACCTTCTCGCATTAAATGAGGTCTGATCCTTCTACGAAAATCTGCATATTCTGCCTATTTTCGCCTATCCCCAAGTTTGTCCGGTGAAATCTACCTCCGCCTTCCGGCGTGCCGAGAGGACTTTTTTTTCAGAATTTGTCCCCTCACAATGAACCCCTTAAATTGGATTTATGAAAAATAAGCTGTCAAACACTTATTTACTTATATTTAAGCAGTTTTCTCTCCCTGAGTTTGAAGAGTGAGTGAGTGAGTCAATCAGTTAGGACACTTTCTTCCCGGTCCCCCCCCCCCCCCAGAATTTCACCCCTCCCCATGAGCCCCGTAAATTGAATTTAAGAAGAAAAACGATCGAACATCTATTTACTTATCTTTTAAACTTATTTTTTCCGCTGAGTTTCAAACTCCTCGCCTATGTCGTTTAAGAGATACACGCTCCGTTAGGAATCCTTCAACCCCCTCTTTTCACCCCTTTCACCTCATAATATACACCACATCGAAAAACCCTCAGACACATGTCTTCTTATTTTTTATGTGTTCATATTGTGAGTAACACATCCCCCAATGAAACCAATCGGGCGTTATTGTTATTCAATGAAATGCAGGTTTAACCCCCTTAAGACCCCCTGAATATCCGAAAATCCTCCCTTAGTGGACGGTTCCGACATACAATGATCATATTCCCCGAAATGTCATGTGTCTAACTTCAATAATTTTGGCTGGGCGATGGTGAGTGAGTCAGGGCTTTTTCTCTCAATTTCCTTTTTTCAGAATTTCACCCCTCCCCAAGAACCCCTTAAATTGGGTTTATGAAAAAGACTATCAAACACCTATTTACTTATTTTTAAGCAGTTTTTTCCCTGAGTTTGATGAGAGAGTCTGTCAGTCAATCAGTTAGGACACTTTCTTTCCTGTTTTTTTCCCCCCAGAATTTCACCCCTCCCTATTGGCCCCTTAAATTGGATTTATGAAAAAACGGTCAAACACCTATTTACTTATTTTTTAAGCTGATTTTTTCCACTGAGTTTCAAACTCCTCGCCTATGTCGTTTAAGAGATACACGCTCCGTTAGGAATCCTTCAACCCCCACTTTTCACCCCTTTCACCTCATAATATACTTCACATCGAAAAACCTTCAGACACGTGTCTTCTTATTTTTAATGATGAGTGTATATGCCGAGTATCACATCTCCCAATGAAACCAATCGGGAGATATTGCTATTCAATGAAATGCAGGTCTATCCCCTTAACACCCCTTTAGAACCTGAATATCCAAAAATCCTTCCTTAGTGCGCGTTTTCGACTTACCACGAACATATCCCCAAAATTTCATGATTCTAACTTCAATAGTTTTGGCTGGGCGATGATGAGTCAGTCAGTCAGTCAGTCAGTCAGTCAGTCAGGACACTTGTTTTTATATAAGAGATATATATGTAAGTGACTGATGTGAAACAGCTTTTGTCAAAGCATTTCGGCCCTGATTGGCACAACAGAGAGGATCTAGGCTTCTACCGAGACTTGCTACTATGTGGCGAAGACATAGCTCGACAAAATGTATCTGAAGTAGAAGAGGAAGAAGAAGAAGAAGACCCCATGGAATGACGTTGCTGTGCAGTCCAATGGACTCTATTTCGCCTAGTTTGAAAAGCTGTGAGCATATTGTGAATGGAAATTTAAGGTTGAAAGGTTACTTTTATTGTATACTGGGTAGTTTCTTAGAGAACTTTAAAATATAGCAATAATTTCACTTTCACATAGAAACCATAATTACTGACTTAATGAAACTAATCCAAAACTACTTAAGTCCTAGATCCTGTATCAAAACTGCTTAAGTGCAATATATTTTCTATTATTACGTAAAAACTGCTTTTACTGTATTTTTAAAACATACATAAAATGAAAACTAATCGTATTTTGTAACTATTATACAAACTGTTTCTATTTAAACGCGCACGGATAACTCAAGACAGTTTTTTGCCCTTTCTTACAAATTTCATGAAATTGACTCAGGTAGTTCTGGAATTGGATGACTCACATACATATCTTTATGTTCGACCCTGACTATTATGTATCTGAAAACTGTATCATAATGAGACTCATTATAACATTATTTTTCATTATGATACAGTTTCTCCCACCAATCAGAGCTCAAGAAACAGTCGTTTGACCAATTAGATAATTAGATGTGCTGAGTACCACGGCCTTCTAATGTGAATCACACTGCCTTGCCTTGTGTAATAGTAGAGTAATCGAGGTGGCCATGGTAAATACAAGGCATTCCCTGCGTCTCATGCGCTCTGTTCAGTACATAAAACTGGCGAAATCTCAACAGATATTTATGAATATTTATCTTCGAACATAAAATAGTTATAATAATTATCGTCGAACATAAACAGTCGTATGCAACTCGCCTATAATGGTAATTAAGACACTCGTATCGAAATTATAAAACTCGCATACGCTCGTTTTATAAAAAATACTCGTGTCTTAATTATAGCCATTATAGGCTCGTTGCATAATGTACTATTATAACCTCTGTTATTTATTTTATTTGTTATTTAATTTCCAATGAATTTGTTATTATTAAGTCCCTTTTTTTTGTTAAATTTTATTCTTTGTTTTCTTACTGTCAATACTTTATATTGTTATACAGTCAGTATAAAATGGTGTACTTTGTACCTGTATCAGATTATTACTAAAAAAAGATGTTTCAATATAGAACAATATGATATGTAAATGATTTTTCAAAATCTGAAATAATAAAATTTATTTTCATGAGAATATTTGCTCATAATAAAATATGTGTGCGTTTCGTTTACAGAATGTTAAAAATTATTTATGAGTTACTTTATAAAATTCTGTAAGTTATATTCGCAGAATAAATCATGTTTAAGATCAATATAACTTTATAGGCCAGGCGACAGGTCGAAAAACAAAAGCCTCAATAAGGAAATAATTAGTGGAAAGCTGGAAATTGCTTTAATCGCTTTATTTTGACCCAGATATTACTCTCCCAAGTTTTCCCCCTCAAGCGAAGTCGGCGTTGGCCCTTCTGGCCATAAGAAGGTACCATTTTTCCTTTTTTTTTTTTTCTAATATCTCCCAAACCATCAACTTTATCAACAAAATGCCTAGTATGAAAATAATCTAGAGTACATTTTCTACAAAAATGCTCTGTACCTTTTGTCTCTAATGTGAACTGTTACGATGCTACGACCATTCAAAATGGAGCCCTTTTAGATTCTTGCGGAAAAGCTATGGAAATGATATGCCATATCAAAGTTTCTACATATTATAAAATATTTGTCAGCATTCCAGGTGCACAAGCTGTTAACTTGTTACAAATATAACAGATTTTCAATGTAAACAGCTGTGGCCTCAATTTCTCCGTCATCGCTTTCATCGTCTGTATCGGTACTTTTGTCCGACGTCACAGGGCGCTCAAGATTAACATCGATGTCTCCGTCACAATCATCCATATCATCTTCCTCGGCAGCATTTGTACATGACCGTCCCATACAATTCATGCAGATTCTGGAGCATCGGAGGCCCGTTTTCCTGCAACCACAAGCTGCGTTATATCCTTCCGAACATTTGCTGGACACTGTGTTTAGAAGCGTTTGTGGCACCGGATCCCTCGTAGGTATGGGAGCCAAACCACATTGAGAATTTTTCCAGCCCCAATCCAGTGGATTTGTATCATTTCCATACCATGTTTGGAATTGATGATATGTTCTTAAAGAGTGATCACGTGCCGCTGATTCGGTGGGAGGTAAGCTTGCGAGATTAAATCGATGTTTGCTTAGAGATTTTTCAAACAGTTGGAACCGCAGCTCATTCAGGGTATTTCCCGTGGTTTTGTTGTCATAAAGCCCAGCCAAAACCAACTGGCCCGCTTTGTCAATTTCATCGGGGTTTGCATTCACGTCTCGGAAAACCCTAACAGCTGTCTGCAGTTCCTCATTACTCTTCAGCAGTGTTACGAATTTCATTTTGCACTGCCTGTGAAACGAAGACGTTATATCGCACCCACTAAACGCATGCAAAAAGAGGAAGTTTTCTTGCACACATGTTGGGAGATTGAAACTTGTTGTGCAAAATAGTTGTTGTTTGGTTGAACCTTGGCCGGGTTTCATAAAATACATTTTCGTGGAGGGTGGCACACAAGCCGCCAAGATGACCAGGATATCAAGATCTTCAGCCACTATAATGACTGAATTGTCGGGCCGAGATAACTCGAGTGGGGTGGTAACGATGAGCACATCGGCATGTGGAGCTTGTCTGGTTTCGATTCCTTCGCTTTCGAATTTGACGCGCAACAAGTCGATCAATCTTCGTTTGTTTGTGACATTAGACAAAAAGTTTGCTTGTGGCATAGGCGCCGTCATGGACTCATAAAAAAAAACACATTAGCAGCTTCATGCTTGTGCGATCGTCGAAGACGTTCAACGGACTTGGTACTGCGAGCTGCTGGGTCGTCAGGATACCCAACGAAAATAATGACACTGTTTTTAAAGTATCTTTTAACGTAACTCGCATATTTGGCACTAATGTCGACAAAAGTATCGGTTTGGTGCCAAATTACACGGTGCAGAAGATATCCTCCGTCGAGAACATGATGTAGGTCCTCAAATATGGGCTCATCGGTAACAGGATCGAATAATTTATAGAACACAGACTTTTGCGTCTACGCATTCCCGCTTTATCAAAGATCGCAACCGGATACGGAGCTAGTTCAAACTGGAAATATTGTTTCAATTCTGCATCGGATTTCTTTGCAAGGCAAATGCATTGGAAAAGCACAAGAGGATCACCAGGAATATCCGTGTTGCGGATTTTTAGCCTATTTTCAATTTTGAAAAAATAGGCTTATGAAATCACCTTTTGTCCGTGTGTGTGTGTGTGTGTCTAAACGACTGGAGCGATTTCAATGAAACTCGGTAAGTTCATGGCGCTATTCCCGGCGACCTCGACCGTGCCCTTCAAATTTTGTTACGTCTCACCAATCCAACATGGCGGCTGTGCGAAATATTTCACTAGCAATCGATATCTCCGAAACTATTACCGATATCGCCCTGAAATTGTGTACGGTGATAAAGGGTACTACTAGAAGTTCACCTATGAGACTTTCAAAAACCTGGTGACTACAAAACCAACATGGCGGCCAAGCGAAGTTGAGACTTTTAAATAGACTTTCTCGCGATTTAACTACCCAAACGTAATTAAACTGGGTACAGCAATTGTTTATACACATTGTAAAGCACTGGAGTCTAATTTAGTTCAATTGTTTACATAACCTCAAAATGGCGGCTGTGCGAAATATTTCACTGACATTCTATATCTCCGAAACTATTACAGATATCACCCTGCAATCTTGTACGGTGATAAAGGGTACTGATACAAGTTTACCTATGTATATTTCATAAACCTGTAAAGTACAAAACGAACATGGCGAACAAGCGAATTTGAAATATTTTAATAGACTTTTCTCGTGATTTAACTCTCTGAGCGCAGTGAAATGTGGTACAGTAAATGATTTTGCTGATTGTAATGCACTGCCATCTAATTTAATTCAATTGTTTACATAACCTCAAGATGGCGGCTGTGCGAAATTTTAAAATTATGTTTTTATTTCTTGTGTCGTTATCATGCGATTGAAGTGAAAGTTTGAATAATGAACCTAGGCAATAATTGTCCTTGAATGGTACATAACTCTATGGCCTATACATATAACAATCCTAAACGGCGAGCTTCCGAAATATTTAGACGGTTCTCAATATCTATGAATCTTTTACAGCAATTAAACTGAAATTTTGTATGTTGATAGAGGCAATTAACATGAGCAGGATATATGAAAATAGGCTGTATAGTTCTTCACGGAACTACTTGTTATTTTCGAATTTACCGCGCGGAGAGGCATCACGCCATTTTTTCTAAGGAACTTCACATCGTGAAAATTGTTGCCGGTTATGCCTTTTTGTGCTGCTATTCCAATTTCATAGGTCATATGACAAGTGATTTGTCCATCCCCGACAACTCCTGTGCTTAACGAAACAACGTGTTGTCCACGAGGAAAGGGATCGTGAGTTGATAACCATCCAACAAATTTTCTCAAGTCCGCATCATCCCGCGAGATCCGCGCACACCGTGCATCCACATGCTGTTCTGTAGTCGAAAACTCAATATTGCAAAATGATACTAATGGTAGGTATTTTTCCACAGCTGTTTACATTGAAAATCTGTTATACTTGTAACAAGTTAACAGCTTGTGCATCTGGAATGCTGACAAATATTAAAACATGTAGAAACGTTGATATGGCATATCATTTCCATAGCTTTTCCGCATGAATCAAAAAGGGCTCATCTTTGAATGGTCGTAGCATCGTAACGGTTCACATTAGAGACAAAAGGTAGGGAACATTTTTGTAGGAAATTTACTCTAGGTATTTTGTTGATAAAGTTGAAGATTTGGGAGATATTTGCAAAAAATTGAAAAATGGTACCTTCTTAGGGCCAGAAGGGCCAACGCCGACTTCGCTCGAGGGAGAAACTTGGGAGAGTAATATCTGGGTCCAAATAAAGCGATTAAAGCAATTTCCAGCTTTCCACTAATTATTTCCTTATTGAACTACCTGTCGCCTGGCCTATTATGCGAGTTGTAATCTTCAATATATATCGAAATAATATATATATATATTACAATTTGCCTTACGTCGCACCGACACAGATACTGTAGGTCTTATGGCGACGATGGGATAGGAAAGACTAGCAGTGGTAAGGAAGCGGCTGTGGCCTTTATTAAGGTACAGCGCCCATTTGCCTGGTGTGAAAATGAGAAACCAGGGACAACCATCTCCAGGGCTACCGACAGGGGGGTTCGAACCCACTATTTCCGGAATGAAAGCTCACAGCTGCACAACCCTAACCACAACCTCACTCCGTGAATCATATCATACTATATCAAAATATAATCATAATAGGCCTATATCATAATATATTCTTTTTTATTGGGCTGGACGGAGGGAGAATACCTACTGTCGACCAAAGTATTATGTGCACTCGAGTTTGAAGGGTGTTTGTGAAGTAACCAATAGACCTACATAAAATCCAATACCATCATCATTTTCGCCGTTCTATTTTACGTTAGTTCATGTAGGTTTGGAATTTTTAATTTATATTTTAATATTTTTTATCGCAGTTGGAACACAAAATGTGCCCATTTTTAAGCGTGTTTCAACCATGCGTCACATTTAAGAATTATTATCTCAAAAACCCGTCATCAGATCAAATGCAAATTTTAACACAATATACATTGGAATGTTGTATAAGTGGTTTATTAATTTCAAAATTTTGTGTGTCCAAGAAACAAAGTTGTTATCATTTTTGTAAGGTAACTTTTTCTCGGTTCGGGGTGGTTGTAATCCTTATACATCAAGAAGTTATGCTGTATGACTGTGAATACGTAAATTAATTCACTTATTTTATATCGGTTTGTATTTGTTCGTGGAAATAAGGCATGATTCACCTGCCAGCCGCTCCGGGGTAGGCTGTACAGCGTTGCTGAGATGGAGCCCATCACTGCCGAGCGAGGCGAGGTCGTATTTCCCCGTTCAAATATAAACCGATATAAAATAAGTGAATTAATTTACGTATTTTAAAGTCATTCAACATAACATTTTGATGTATAAGGAATATAACGCGACCAAGAACTACATATTCCAACCACCCCAAGCCGAGAAAACGTTACCTTAGACAATAGATAACAACATTGTTTCTTGGACACGAAAAATTTTGAAATTAATAAACCAGTTATACAACATTCCAATGTATATTGTGTTAAAATTTGGATTCGATACAATGAAGGGTTTGTGAGATAATAATTCTTAAATGTGACGCATGGTTGAAACACGCTTAAAAACGGGCACTTTTTGTGTTCCAACTGCGATAAAAAATATTAAAATATAAACTAAAAATTCCAAACCTACATGGACTCACGTAAAATAGAACGACGAAAATAATGATGTTATTGGATTTTATGTATGTCTATTGGTTACGTCACAAACAACCTTCAAACTCGAGTACACATAATACTTTGGTCGACAGTAGTCCACAAATTGGCAATACGGCTCGGAAAGCAAGTCTGGTTTGTTTTTCAGATGCAAAGCGACGCTATCAGTGTGAGAGAGAGAGAGAGAAGACATTGAGTGACGAGGAGAAGCGGGGTGAGTAGGGGCGGAAGGAGGTGATAATTGAAGGGTAGACACGTCACTAACACAAATGCAGCGGCTGCTATCGGTGATACAGTAGTGCTGCCATCTCTTGCCATGCGATTGACGGCGGTGGAGATCGCACAGCCTTAAGAGGTGTCTCTGACACAGCTTGTTTACATGTATTCAGTGATGCCAGTCACCTTGGACTGGGCACTTGTGCCTTTATGAGGTATGAAAACAAAGATGGCTTTAATGTTCGATTTGTTTTAGCTAAGTCCAGAGTTGCACCAATGGAAGGCATGTCAATCCCTCGTAAAGAGCTTGTAGCGGCAACACTTGCAGCAAGGCTTGGTTCTGTTATTAGTAAATCGACTAATATTTCCAACATTGTGTACTGGTCTGATTCTATGATTGTTCTTTACTGGATCAAGAAAGGTGAATGGAAGACCTTTGTTGGAAACCGGGTAAAGGAAATCCACCAGTTGACGTCACCCGAGCAGTGGCGATTTGTTCCTGGCGATTGTAATCCTGCTGATATACTCAGCCGAGGATGCTTGTTGTCCGAATTTGTTGCATCAAAATGGTGGAAGGGTCCTCAGTGGCTCCTAGAGAATGAGAACAAGTGGTTAACTGTGAAAATAGCCCCTACAGAAGAGGAATCGAAGAAAACGGCTGTTAGTTTGTACAACACAAACGATGTAAGAGAAAACATGTTCACACACTTTGCTTCTTTCTCGAAAAATGTGCGTGTTGTTGGATGGATCTACCGATTTCTTGAGAAAGCTAGTGGGAAAAGTTCAAACTGCGGAGAGGAGTTAACTGGCAAAGAAGTACGACATGCTGAATTAAAATTAGTACGGTGGATTCAGAGTAGTCACCCTCTAGATGTAAATAATTTCAACATTAAAACTGATGATGATGGCTTGATTCGAGTTCGTACTAAAATATTATCTGATGAGTTCACACCCATGTTCAAGGAACCCATTTTACTACCTCAGTGTGAACTAGTGGAGTCCATGGTGGTAGAATGTCATGAGAAAATGCACCATGCTGGAGCAAGTACTGTGTTAAGAGCCCTGAGAGAAGAATACTGGATAGTCAGAGGTAGACGATTAGCCCGACGTGTTGTTAGTAAATGTGTTCGTTGTCTTAGGCACAAAGCCCAACCAGTGAGAACGCCACCTGTCGGGTTACCTAATAACCGTGTAAATCTTAGAAAGGTGTTCCAAGTATGCGGAGTCGATTTGGCTGGACCTCTTTTCATAAAAGATGGTACTAGGGTTTGGATTGCCTTGTTCACCTGTGCTGTATACCGTGAAGTCCATCTTGAAGTGGTATAGTCGCTCTCTACAGAATCGTTTCTACATGCTCTTAGGAGAATGATCGCCAGGCGAGGCAGAATCACAACTATGTACAGTGATAATGGTACTAACTTTGTAGGAGTTTGGAATCTCATTAAGCAGACTACAGTTGAATGTGAATTGAAAATTCAGTGGCTATTTAATGTTCCCACAGGTGCTTGGTGGGGTGGATTTTTTGAGCGGCTTATTGGGGTGATGAAAAGACTGTTGAAAATATCCCTTGGTCGTGCGTTATTAAATCTTTGTGAACTAATGACCTTGATTACCGAGATTGAGGCTGTTATGAATGCGCGTCCCATTACCTACATGTCTGAAGATGTTAATGAGTTGAGACAAATAACGCCTGCTATGTTTTTGCAGGAGCAGTTTGAGACAAAGGTGCCTGATCTTGACGAAGTGGATGAAAAGGGTCTTTCTGCTAGGGTGAAATATGTAGCTGAGGTTAGGATAAACCTAAAAGAACGTTTTCGTCAGGAATACCTAGGGTCTCTGATGTTAAACACTGCTAAGTCTTCTAAGAATGTCAGGGTGGGAGATGTTGTATGGGTTGTGTCTGACCAAAAGAAAAGAATTGATTGGGAATTGGCTCGAGTGCTTGAGATCTTCCCTGGTAAAGATGGAGTAACTAGAGTGGCAAAGGTAAAAACAGTTAAGAGTGAGTTGTTGCGACCAGTCCAACGTTTGTGCTTGATGGAGATTGGATCTCCTTATGAAAATAGTGATGGTTCTTTGTGTGGTCCCAATGCTGTTGACTTGGTGCCTGATTGTGACTCTAGTAACCCCCCTCAAGTAGTTGAGAGTGAAGCTGTTGCTCTGACAAGAAGGGGCAGGGTTGTTAAAAGGCCAACCAAACAGAATTTGTAAATATTTGTTAATTCCATGTTTATTCCTAGGTTTTGTATTATTTTGTGCTTTTAGTTGAAACCTACCGTTTCAAGGTGGGAGAATGTTGCGAATGTGCTTCTGTAATTTTGTGAATGTATTTCTGTAATTAAATTTGTTTTTTGTAAGTTGGCACCCTTGGGGCGTCGATGAGCAAGATGGAACAGGTTTTGAGTAACTGAATGTAATGGCTGGATAGTGATGCTCCTTGTTGTGTACAATAAAAGTGATTGTTCTTGAATTGAAGACATGAGTTGAAGAATTGATTTGTAACAATGACTTTATCTGATCATTAATTGGAATAAATTGCAGAAACTCCTCATGTACTGAATTATCTTTAACGAAACGGACGCACGATTAAAGCAACCCGAAGCGACGTGAAAAAGGTTACCGATCGCACACTTCAACAACTCTTTTTCGAAAAAGTGAAATATTGCTGTAACTCTCTTAATGTATGGAATATCGAATCCATTCAAAGTTCATGCTATGTGTCGGATAAGGCCCAAAAATTTATGTTGGAAAATGTTTTTGATAGCTCCAACCATTTTCCAAAGAGGTGGAAAAAGTGGGTTTTTTGGGGAAAATTAATCATATTATCTCTCTTAATGGGCGCAATGTCAGAACTGTGCAAAATGGACAATATTCCCCTAATAATTACCGGTACCGTACCTAAAACTTTTGTCTAAAAGGGTTTTTGATGCGACCCACCATTATGACAAGGGATAAGAAAAATGGTTTCGGAATTAGAAGAAAATGCCAATTGCAATTACAAATTACTCTTTCAAAATGTAATAAGCATAATTACAATTGCAATTACAAATTACTTTTTCAAATAGTAATACGTAAAATTGTTTTTGTAATTACTTTATTAGCAAGTTGACCCATTAGTGCATCAAGTTTGTGGGTCAGAGTTTCTGTGTCTTTTTACCAACTGTAAATTACATATACAGAGATGTTATGCAGTGAGTAGGGTGGGGGAGTTATCAAAAAAAGTAAAATCAGTTCTGTACCTTAATACAGCCGAAATGAAACCATTTCTCACTTAGTGCAATTTTGCATACGTCCCCCTTAAATTGCATTTTGTGACAATTTTGAATCTAAATTACATTTTGTAAGTATTTTCTATCTAAATTGCATTTTGTAAATATTGTCAATTCAAATAACAGTACAGTAAGTATGTAGTTAGTTTTAGTTGTAAGTAGGTAGTTAGTTTCTCTATTAGATATATGTTATTGTTCTATTAGACTGTGGTGTGTGAGTGTGTCTGGTAGCAGTTGCATTGTTTATTAGTTATAGTTCATTGTTTCAGTAGACTGTGATGTGTGAGGGTGCATGTGAGTGTGCCTGGTGACAGACTGTTTTAGTGGTAGTATTTGTTGTTGGTGGAACTTAAGTTTTTTGTTTGTAGAATTTTGGTATTTAATTGTTAGTACGGTAGAAGGTTAGTATTTTTGTTAGTAGAATTGCTCTTTACTTATTCTGAAAGGGAGTAGCAGCCTTTCAGAATAAATCAATTCTTTACTAGTCTTATAGACGGTTAAGATATTGATAATATAAGCCAAATAATGGCTACACTGAGTCCTGCTGCACGGCTGAAAGCAACGGGAAACTACAGCCGTGTGCTATTCCCGAGGATATGCACCTCTCTATGCATAATTACATGTTGCCTCCCTTGTAAAATTTCAATCCGGAGGTAAACTAGTCCCCCGTTCGGATATCCGAGTGGGGACTACTCGAGAGGGGGTTAACATCACAGAAGTGACAAAGAGGAAATCTGACATTCTACGGATCGGAGCGTGGAATGTTAGAAGTCTGCTAGGAAGTGGAAGGTTAGAAAACTTAGAAAGGGAAATGGATAGGTTGAGGTTGGATTTGGTTGGGATTGGTGAAATGCGCTGGCAGGAAGAACAGGACTTTTGGTCAGGAGACTATAGGGTCATTAGCACTAAATCAAACAATGGCCAAGCAGGGGTTGGCCTCATATTGAGTAGGAAACTTGGACAGCGGGTGGAATATTATGAGCAATATAGAGAACGGATTATTGTAGCAAAAATCAATACTAAACCTACCTGCACCACAGTGGTACAAGTCTATATGCCTACCAGTCAAGCTGATGATGAGGATGTTGAAAAGGTCTACGAAGAAATAGACGAAATTATGAGGTATATCAAGGGTGATGAAAATGTTATAGTAATGGGAGATTGGAATGCTGTGGTAGGAAATGGGAGAGAAGGGAAGATAGTAGGAGATTTCGGATTAGGTGAAAGGAATGATCGAGGAAGCAGGCTGGTAGAATTCTGCACCGAGCATGAGTTGGTCATAGCTAACACCTTATTCAATAACCACAATAGAAGAATATACACATGGATGAGACCAGGAGATACAGGGCGTTACCAAATCGACTTCATTATGGTCAAGCAGAGGTTTCGAAACCAGATTTTGGATTGTAAAACATATCCTGGTGCTGACATAAACTCTGATCACAATCTGGTTGTAATGAAATGCAGATTAAAGTTGAAGAAACTGAAGAAAAGTCAAAAGCCAAAAAGGTGGGCAATAGACAGACTGAAAGAGAAGGATGTAAACGAAAGATTCAAGAAGAGTATAAAGGAAGGACTAATGAAAAACCCTAAACAAACTTCAATTACAGACGAATGGGCACTTTTGAAGAATGAAATAACCAAATCTGCAGAAGAAAACATTGGTAGGAAAGAAAGAATAGGTAGAAAACCGTGGATCACTCAGGATATACTAGAATTGATGGATGAAAGGCGGAAACACAAGAATCTAAGAGATGAAAAGGGGAAAGCAGAATACAGACGTCTGAGAAATGAGGTTAACAAGAAGTGCAAGGAAGCGAAAGAAGAATGGTTGAAAGAGAAATGTGCAGGTATAGAAAATTGTCTGAAATTAGGAAAAGTAGACACAGCTTATCGAAGGATTAAGAATACTTTTGGGGAAAAGAAGACTAAGTGCTGTAATATTAAGGACACAAATGGAAAGCCTCTAACAGATAGGGAAGAAAAGGTTGAGAGATGGAAAGCTTACATAGGGAGTTTGTATAAGGGAAAGGAGATTGAGAATCATGTAATGGAAAGGGAGGAGGAAATTGATGAGGATGCGAAAGGAGATTTAATATTGAGATCAGAATTTGATAGAGCTTTGGAAGACTTAAGCAGGAACAAAGCACCAGGCATAGATGATATACCGATTGAGTTGCTACGCTGCATAGGAGATGAAGGTCTGATCAGGTTATTTCACTTGGTGTGTAGGATTTATGAGACAGGTGAGGTACCCCCTGATTTCAAGAAGAATGTAATCATCCCTATACCAAAGAAAGTGGGAGCTGACAGATGTGAAGATTACCGTACAATCAGCTTGATTACTCATGCTTCAAAGATCCTGTCTAGAATAATTTACATGAGGATTGAAAGCCAGATAGAAACGGAGTTGGGTGAAGACCAGTTTGGTTTTAGGAGAAATGTAGGAACAAGGGAAGCTGTACTAAGTCTTAGGCTGATTTTGGAAGGTAGAATAAGGAAAGATAAGAGAACGTTCATGGCTTTTGTAGACTTAGAAAAGGCTATTGATAACGTTGATTGGGCTAAATTGTTTGACATTTTGAAATCGATTGGAATAAAGTACAGGGATAGGAGGGTGATATACAATCTGTACAGAAACCAGACAGCAGTCATTCGAGTTAAAGGACATGAGAGAGAAGCTAGTATTCAGAAAGGAGTAAGGCAAGGCTGCAACTTATCACCCATACTTTTCAATCTTTACATTGAACAAGCAATGAAGGAAATTAGAGAAAAATTTTAAGTGGGAGTGAAGATTCAAGGAGAAATAATTTCAACTCTGAGATTTGCTGATGACATCGTCATCTTGGCCGACAAGCCTGAGTATTTGAATGAGTTTTTGAATGGTATGGACTCCGTCTTACGGAAAGAATTCATGATGAAAATAAATAAATAAATGTAAAACAAAAATACTGGAATGCAGCCGAAATAAATCAGAAACCTCTATGGAGATCAAATTGGCAGGTGAAAAGCTGAAGGAAGTAGGAGACTTCTGTTACTTAGGAAGCATAATAACCAGTGATGGACGAAGCAAAGAGGATATTAAAAGTAGGTTGGCTCAGGCAAAGAGAGCATTTCTACAAAAAAGGAATCTGCTGACATCGAATATAGATTTAGGTATTAGGAAGTCATTTTTGAAAGCCTTTGTCTAGAGCGTGGCGCTCTATGGAAGTGAAACTTGGACTATTGGTGCAGCAGAAAAGAGGAGAATTGAAGCATTTGAAATGTGGTGTTACAGGAGAATGATGAAGATCAGATGGGTAGATAGGGTTACAAACAAAGAGGTATTAAGACGAGTGGGAGAGGAGAGATGTTTCTGGCGACTGCTAATGAAGAGAAGAGATAGGTTGGTAGGACACATACTAAGACACCCAGGAATAGCAAGCTTAGTTATGGAAGGAAGGGTCGAGGACAAAAACTGTAGGGGTAGACCAAGGTTAGAATATGTTAAACAGATTGCCTCGGATGTAGGGTGTCGGAGCTATGTAGAGATGAAACGATTAGCTCAGGACAGGGAGGCATGGAGAGCTGCATCAAACCAGTCAAAAGACTGGACACTCAAACAACAACATGTTGAAGAGAAGGTCTATTATAACTCCGAACAGCAAAATTATTTTCAAAAATTCCTGAATTGAAATAGTGTTTTTTGCTGGTTTTGGGAATTTGGGCCATTGGAGGCTAAAAGTCCTGAAATTTCATGCACCACAAGCCTTTATAATTTATTAAAGGAGTCTTCATAGGGATGGGGACTTTTCACAACGGCAAGGGTCAGTTTTTATTTGACATATATTACGTTTGGTCAACAAGGTTTTCAATATTAATTCCACATGAGGAAGTACACGTTAGGTGAATTTAGTTTGTGAGCACATTTTAATTAATCGTATCTTTGTCGACAAACGGGCTCATCGTAAAGATGATTTTGTTTGACACTGTGTGGTTGATATATCTTTATGTTTATGTACGCCTATAACTCGTGTTCGGGTGCTTAGAGCATCGTAAAATTAGGTATTGTAACCATGAGTCAATTTACCAAACATTTATAAAACTCTTCACCGTACTTCTCATAGAAAGGTAGGTATAGGTAAAAACTTTTCAAAATACATGCTAAAATAGGCGAAAAATAAAAAATATCCTAGAAAGACGACCAAAGCATATGTTGCGCTTCTCAAGGCGTGATACAAAACTAGGGAGTCTATAAAGGGACTCCGAAACTGCATTTTAAGGCCCTTAAATTGACAGTGTCTGAGATATACCAAGAAAACTAACTTCATTCTGATAAACACATGAAGGAATGACAAGCCCCTAACCATTGCAACCGTAGCTCAATTGATAACGTCTGGTTATCAATACCGAAGACCGTTCGAAGAGCGGGTAACTCTGCTAGTGAATATTACATATGTTGATTTTTCTTCTTACATATTAGTGAAGAGCGCAATGTTCAGAGGGATGTACCGTACATTATTTTGGTGGAAAATTGCTGAGGGTATGTAAATAATTATTCTATGTATGAACTTGTCTGCCCTCTACCGATACACTTAAACACACCACCCCTCCCTCTCCGTCCTGTCACTACTTGCTACTTTCACGGCCATTTGACCGTCTCGTCACAGTATTCTTGTGCCCCAAGTCGTGGAGATTCCCATAGCCCCTCTGTCACCTCGCCCCGCTGAATAGCAAGGGATGAGATTAGAGAGCCTGGATGCAATAGGAAGCATGTGGCAACAGTGCTGGTCTCATAAGGCATGTGCCCATCATCTCGTTGTCACAGGCTCCTACTCTTGGGGAAAGTGAACAGCAGGGCCATTGAACTGCTTGGTCGCGACATAAGTGCCATTACCACAGAAGGACTATCAAGACGACTACGACCCAAGGAGAATGTTTAATGGTGGGGCACGTGACCGTGTGCCCTTGTTCTAAAACCGCCACTGGTTACCACCAAATGTACTGTAAATACAAATTCGTGGTGGAACTTACTGGCAGGTATGGAACCCCGCCCATTAAGCCGAATTATTAGGATGTCTCATAAGTAACGTCTACTTTAGACTACTTTCGACTTTTGCAAAAAAAATGAAAGTAGACTTATGAGATCAACACAGGGCCAAAAATTGTGTGTCGATCTGTGTGTCTGTGTGTGGTGTAGGCATCTCTGAAGGTCTGCCCCCCATCCCCCTATCAATTCGAACACGGTGAATGCGAATTGAACGAAATTTGGCACATAGGTAGCACTAGCAAAGGGAACCTCAGTGTCATGTTTTATATCGCCGCCATCTTGACCAAAACGTAATGGCGGCCACCCAAATGTTCAAAGCTTAAATTAAATTACGACCAACCTATTCATCTGATCTCTACCAAATATTGCAACGTTATACCTTTATATATGACGAATTTTTGGACCTAACTACGAGGTCATCTGCCCAATAATTGGTGGATCGCGGACATGTATGTGTGCAAATCGATTCCCTTTATCTATTCAAACACGGTGAAACCGAATTGAACGATATTTGGTACAGAAGTAGCACCAGAAAATGGCACCACAGTGTCATGTTTTATATCGCCGCCATCTTGACGAAAACGTAATGGCGGCCACCCAAATGTTCAAAGCTTAAATCAAATTACGACCAACCTATTCATCTGATCTCTACCACATTTTGTATCCTTATACCCTTATGTATGAAAAATCTTTTCACCAAACTACGAGGTCATCTGCCCAATAATTTGCGGATGACGGCCATGTATGTGTGCAAATCGAATCCCCTATCTCTTCAAGCACGGTGAAACCGAATTGAACGAAATTTGGTACAGAAGTAGCACTAGTAAAGGGCACCTCATTGTCATGTTTTATATCGCCGCCATCTTGAGTAAAACGTAATGGCGGCCACCCAAATGTTAAAAGCTTAAATCAAATTACGACCAAACTAATCATCTGATCTCTATCAAATTTTGCAACTGTATAACTTTATGTATGAAGAGTCTTTTGATCAAACTACGAGGTCATCTCCCCAACAATTTGCGGATGGAGGCCATGTATGTATGCAAATCGATTCCCCCTATATATTCATGTTTAATATCCGTATATCACGTATTTCAACAACCTACTACAACCAACATTCAATTATACTCCTTGAAAAATACAAAGAGTTATAACAATACCCATGCATATAGGAGAAAGTAGGCTATATGTGCTTTACTGAACATCATGTTTAACCTTGGTGTCTTATAAGATAGAATTGGATTTATTAGGTTCGCCAATGCTATTTACAGGAGGCCATGACTAGAATTCCGCATATTGCGAGAATGTAGCAGTCCTCAGTTGTTGATACACGATCACAAATGGACATTAAAATGTTGGAGGTTAGGGTGCTTCTAAAGCCCTGCTGGGAACAAGATTACCAAGATGCTGCCGCAGCTCGAAGAATTTGAGATGTGGAGGGAGAAGGTGTCGTTAAGTGGTCGTGTGGTACAACGATGGTTCCAACGTTTCATCACTGGAGAAGAAAACACTACAGATTCATCGCGTTATGGAAGACCTAAACTATGGGATATTGGGAATTCACACAGAGTTTTGCATGAAAATTCGCGAAGTACTGGTAGGTTGTCAGAAGAACTTGGTGCCAGGAAAATATACTATAAAACGCCACAGTAAGAAACTTGGACAATTAAACAGAACCTGTAGACCTCAATAATTGAACAGTGTACAGGTTCAAGGTGGAGTTGATATCTGTCATCAGCTTATCTGTAACTCCATGGTTGATAGATTTATCAGGAGAATTGTCACATGTGATGAAAAATGGGTCTATTACCGCAACGCTGACACCTCGAACAGTGGCTCAGTCCCCGTGAACCAGTCAACGTCATTGTCAAACATAATCTGTTCAACTCCAAAGTGATGTTGAGTGCCTTGTGGAATTTTTAAGGAGTGATTCAATGGGAGTTTTTTCAAAACGGGCGTGTAGTCAATGCGAATATCTATTCTCTATTCTCATCAACTGGAACGAGTTCAAGAAACGTTGATCTGTGACACCCAGCATCAGTTAACCAAAATAGAATTCTCTTGCAGTAGGACAATGCGAGACCTCATTCTGAATGAAAACCATGGCAAAAATTCAGGAATTGGCAGGATTAGCACTGCTACCACATACAGCATACAGCCCTGATCTTACGCCTTCAGATTACAATCTTTTTCGATCCATGGCCCATTTCTTGCGTGGAAAAATTTTGAAAACCTAGAAGCTGTGGAATTGGGTCTCGCTGAATTCTTCGCATCAAACCCCAGAGACAGGTACCGTCGCGGGATAAGAAACCTCGCTGAAAGATGGCTCAACCCCATGAAATTTGATGATCTCTACTGTCGAGAATAGTTCAATTTCTTATCAGAAAACTTTCCAAATAAAATTTTCTTTAGAAAAAAAAAAGGTATGAGACATCTCCTATATTACTTGCATCTCCCCTGGAAATATCCTGCGGGCACCAATGGCCAATGCCAAGTATTAGACGAACCATACGAGAACATGAGCACCATGATAGAAACACACGTAGTTGTGGGCATGAGAATAAGGTCTTCATCGGCGAGGTCATTCCGTAGACAGAACAACAGCCTACTGAGTTGAAAGTTCAGGTATTGCAAGTGGTTGCGGTCCCTCTAACACATTTATATGATTAAATATGATATTTGGTCTCTAAGGGTAATTTGTGTGCTCCTAGCAGTATTTAGAAATCTCCTCTCCATTACAATCGATTCGGAGAACTGAGGAGAGAGGGCTCAGTGTACTTCTAAATGTCACAATAACAATGCGTTCTTTCTTCTTTCAGTATAAGCACACAGCAGCAAAGTGGGGCTCCGGAGGATGGGGTGAAAATGCATACGTCACGGAAGGAACCTACTTCTGTCAAGATATAATTACGTCCTTCCGGGAACTATTGGAAGCTCTGGTGTCTTTTGAAGGACAGCCAATGAAATGCCCCTTCCCACCTGTAAGTTGTTTCACCTTAATTCAATTTTAGATTTATTTATGTTGGTGCCCACATGCTTGTCTCTAGTGTTACTTTGCCGCTCCAAGGGGTTAGTGGTATTGATCCTGACAGTCACATATTTATCAGACTACATTCCTATTTGTATCACCCCGCTGAGTAGCCATGCGCGTTAAATCGCATATCAAGCCCTCAATGGAGCGCTGCAGCAAGTCCGGAGATCGGAGTTTTGATCCCGGCTCTTGCAGCAACTATCCTGAGTGTAGCTTTCGCCTGGTTTTCCACACTTCCTCCACACAAATGCCGGGATAGTACCTTATTTCAAATCCGGTGGCACATAACCTATTCCCAAACCCTGTATTTAAAGTTACATAAACTAATACAGTCATAACAGAAACACAGGTTAACGGTGAAATTGACCACACACTCATATACACGTTGCAGATAACCAAGATCCCATAAGCCCATCCAACGAAGTAACAAGAACAATAAATACTCTTCCTTATCATTCTCAGTTATACACACTGAGTAGGATATATAGGCCGAAGCTGGCACAGGGGCAAATGCGTAAGATGGCGGCCGCGCGCAATCAGCCCTATGTTATTCTTATGGAGGGGTCATTTAGAGCTGGCACAGGGGCTAATGCGAAAGATGGCCACCACGCCCTGAGACCGTGAATAATGTTACAGGGGGGGTTCGACCGTGTAGTCGCTAAATGGAACATTTATTATTTTTATTATTATTATTATTAACATTATTATTATTATTATTATTATTATGTAATTATTGATTAATCATGTAAAATCAAGACCAGCCTTATATTGTCCACCTCTTGGTGTAGTGGCTAGCATTTTTAGCTGTTACTGTGGAGGCTCGGGTTCGAGTCCTGGCTCTGTCAAGAAATTTAATTCTAGGCTGAGGGGTTGGAATGGGGTACACTCAACCTTGTGAGGCAAAACTGACAGGAGCTGCCTTTTGATTCATACCGCAGCATTCTGCCTAACCCAACTTTACCTAACCCCAGCTAACCTAACCTAACCTTACCTAACCTAACCAAATCCCCACCTTACCTAACCAAACCTAACCTAACCTAACTTCAAAGTCAGAATGTACAATACATTTATTGTTTTTATACCCTCATAAATTAGATATAGAGAATGTCCACCACGATTTAGATCCTCGAGCACACGTTTCTGACATATATCATTAAAACGTGTAAAAAGGAATGTCTGAACATTTTCACTAACACATAATACACGTTCACTATACATTGTGTCCACTTTTTGAATGTTGATGATACGGATAAGAGTATGCATTGATAATTCAGTTAGTTTTTCCTCTCTAATCAACAGTTCTGCCCCCCATAGCATTGAGAATATTTATTGTAGTAGCCTATAAAGAAACAAAAAGATCATATCTAATACAGTTTAGCTATAAGTGATCAGAACCACTATAACATTTTATTCTAATAAGGAGATTTCCATAATGATAAGAAAAAATAAGAAAGCTTACCATAATGAGGGATTGTGTAAGTAAACGTCTTTTCCTGCTTGATGTCACTACTAAACTGATACTCATACAACGAACAAGTGAGTTC
Source organism: Meconema thalassinum (assembly GCA_946902985.2). Lineage (NCBI taxonomy): Eukaryota > Metazoa > Arthropoda > Insecta > Orthoptera > Tettigoniidae > Meconema > Meconema thalassinum. The sequence goes on from OX336396.1 coordinate 188,722,626, forward strand.
ATGTTTCGCTGACGTAATCGTATGTTCCCACGCACTTCCTGTGTGTTGCACGTGCCATAGTGACAAAATTTGAAACTACATGAAATGATCTGCTGACGTAATCGTATGTTCCCCTGCACGCACACGCCGGTCCCTGTGGACGGGTCCTAATAAGGAGATTTCCATAATGATAAGAAAAAAAAGCTTACCATAATGACGGATTGTGTAAGTAAACGTCTTTTGCTGCATGATGCCACTACTAAACTGATACTCATAAAACAGACAAGTGATTTCATGTTTCGATGACGTAATCGTATGTTTCCACGCACTTCCCATGTTTTGCTCATGCCGTAGTGGTTAAATTTGAAACTAGATGAGATGATTTGCTGACGTAATCGTATGTTCACCCGCACGCACACGCAGGCCCCTGTGGACGGGTCCTTGTGGACGAGTCCCTGTGGACGGGTCCCTGTGGGCAGGTCATTGTTAACGGCACATTGTTGACGGGTCCTTGTTGACGGGTCCTTGTTGACGAGCCCCTGTGGAAGGGTCCTTGTTGACGGGTCCTTTTTGACTAATCCCTTTAGACCAGTCCCTTTTGACTGGATCATGACCCCTAATGCTATAATGAAATTAAACGTTGTTCCACATGAAACACAAGCGAAGAGCCGATCGCTACTATGAATTAACATAATTGGTTTTTGTTTTTACGCATGTGCACTTGGGTTTTTTGGAAGAGGGCGGGGTTTTTTTGAATACAGATTTATAGATGAGTTTTTTTTTATTACCAAAAGATCAAAAACTAATAGGTATTAGCTTTTTAACATTTCATGAACCAATAAGGCTATGGGACTTGTATGAGAGGTGGTTTGGACTTGAGGTGACATACTGTTTTTGAATTTATTATTTATTTTTGTCAAAAGGGCCTAACTACACTTTTGTTAATATCTCGCTAACTAATAATCAGTGAGGTGTCATGGGACTCAGGATGGTCAACCCTTTTCCATGACCAACGAATTTACCCGAAAGATTCAAAACAGCAAGGTCATTGACCTAAGATTTTATAAACTAATAATCGAATATCAACATGTGAGGTGTCATAGGACTTAGAATGGTCAACCCTTTCCCATGGCCAATGCATTTACCCAAAATACCCAATACATCAAGGTCATTGACCTGAGATTTTATAAACTAATAATCGGATACGAACATGTGAGATGTTTACCATGTGTGATGAAACATAGCTAGGTAGAGAAAGAATTAGTGTAGGCTACATGTATGGTGACTGACAAGTCTTTTACCATTGAAACTTGTTTTTAGATCAAACTGCAGTATAGAGAGAGTATAGGTTGCTGGTATGGGTTAATAAATGAGAAACGGTGTACGCAAAATCTGATTTATCAAGAATTAAGAGTAGACTTTAATTGATTGGTTAATGAGGATAGCTAAAACACAAAAATGCTCAGTGGTTACCGAGACAAAATGGTCGCTACACACAACAAGCTTTAAATACATGAGGCTAATAATCTATACACACACACACTCGCTTGTTATAAACTAAACTGTGTTGCTGTCAGTGCTCAGGCAGTAGGCTGATGACGAAATGCATTGCTAACAGAAATATAATAATTTCCGGTTGTCTAATGTTACCAGCTATCCATTTTTTTATTTTCTTGTGTTGCAGTGGTAAGCACTTTTAGCTCTTGTACTGGTAGTCTTAACTCGATTTCCAGGTCTAAGGCCTAGAACGAGTCGAACTAAGAAACAAGGGCATGGTGGTGCAGTGGTTAAGCTGTTAGCCTTTTCACCAGGGGGTTCGATTTCAGGTTAATATGCATGTCATAAACATATTAAACAAAACAAAACAGAGATAACGTTTAAAACTGATTACATTTGTGTCTTTTTAAATTATTACTTGGGTTACAAATACAAAGGTGAACTGGGTTTGATATACAGTTAATGCAGTCTATCACACACTAGACTGTAAGAAAGCCAAAAGAACAAAAGGCGTAGGTAGAGCAGTGGTAAAATTGCTATATGTAGAGAACTACCTAGCAAAGCTATATCGCATAAACAGTGCAGGATACAATCCAGCAATCAAATTTGTATCTTGTGGAACAGAGGAATGCACTTACGTGAGAAAATGCAAGTTCATGTGTAATATGACCTAACACACAAGTGTTCACCTATGCACGTGCATGATAAGAGCTAACAAATAACATTCTGTTTAGTTCGTACGTAACGTTAGGTTAGGGCTAATGCACACACCCTAGTACACGAGGCACATGCCATTTGAGAGCAGGTCAAGGGATCTAACTTGGTGGATGGATGTGTTCTAACGAGTCATTTGTAGTTGAAAGAGAATAATAATTGTTCTTAAGATGTTAAAACTGAGGAGATGGTACGTACAGTAAGACGTCTTGTTATTTCCTGTGTCATATTACAGACATGGCAGAAAGCGCACAGTTCTGTTGCTATGACTAACGCTGCAGTAATTTGAAGCCCCAGGTGTTCATTAAGACAATGGGTGATGATTGTACAAAGTTAGGAGATATTGGATATTACACAGGTGTTCCTTCCAGTGTCATTTTGCTGACATGGCAGAGAGCGCACAGTTCTATTGCTATGACTAACGCTGCAGTAATTTGAAACCCCCCAGGTGTTGATCAAGACAATGGCTGATGATCATGCAAAGTCAGCAGTAATTGGATACCACACATCAACATGGACTAAATCATAAACGTGTTGTCATAACCCGCAGAAACCTCATTTAAAGATTTTAGATTTTACATTTTAACATTTTACATTTTAACATTTTCGATTTGTTTTAATTGTACATATTTTTTATTTTTTTTATTTTTTACATTTTAAATTAAAGATTTATTGATTTTTAGATTGTACTTTTTTACATTTTCTTAAAGATTAAGCTACAAGGTCACATACCTAACCTCATTAAACCTAACTTTACCAAACCTAACTTAGGCTAATCCAAAGGCTAATGCACATACACAAAGTATATAAGGTACATGCAACTATCCTTATGCTAGTCTTACAGGTTACTGTACAATATGATCACTACCCCAAACGGATTTTTTTCATTTTGTTGTTTACACATCTGTCAATTTTCCAATTTCCCATTTTCAGTTTTTTTAATGTCAGTTTTTGGTTTTTCAATTTCATAATATGGAAACATGGATTTTGCATTTTGTTATTTACACATTTATTAATTTCACAATATCCCATTTACAGTTCTTAAAATGTCAGTTTAAAGTTTTCAATTTCATGATATAGAAACATGGATTTTCCAATTTGTTGTTTTCACATTTGTCAATTTACCAAATTCACATTTACAGTTTTATTATTTCATTGTAATGTTTTTTTCTATTTGTCAATATGGAAACATGGATTTTTTACAATTTGTGTTTTACATGTCATGCAACTATCCTTATGCTAGTCTTATTGGTTACTGTACAACATGATCACTACCCCAACCGGATATATTTTTTTTCATTTTGTTGTTTACACATATGTCAATTTTCCAATTTCCTATTGCCAGTTTTTTATGTCAGTTATAAGCTTTTTAAATTTAATAATCTGGAAAAATGGATTTTGCATTTTGTTGTTTACACATTTATCAATTTCACAATTTCCCATTTACAGTTCTTAAAATGTCAGTTTAAAGTTTTTCAATTTCATGATATAGAAACATGGATTTTCCAATTTGTTGTTTTCACATTTGTCAATTTACCAAATTCCCATTTACAGTTTTTAAAATTTCAGTTTAATGTATTTTTTTTCTATTTGTCAATATGGAAACATGGATTTTTTTCCAATTTGTGTTTTACATGTTCATTTTGCATTAGGAGTGGAGAGAGGTGGGTAGTAATTAAAAATGTGCAAGCAGTGTCCATTGTTTACGGGTCATTGTTGACTAGTCCTTTTCATACAACAGACAAGTGAGTTCATGTTTCGCATGCATTACCTAAAATGTAATACCATGCAAGTGTTTAACATTTTTACAAATTAGCTTATGTATTAGTTTATGTGTGGGGTTTTATGTTGGGCATTTTGTATTGACTTATTTGACAAGTTATTTTGTCAATGCATTTAGTGGATTTTTCTCTTGGTCTTGGAAAGTATATCAGTCCATTTTATCACAACGTAATTTTTACTGCCATGTTTGTAAGCAACAACAACAACACACTAAACTTAAAAAAAAAACTTAAGTACTCTAAGGTACTCTCAACTCGTACTCTTACCTCTATCCCATGCCTAGTCAAGAACATTATTTTTTTTCCAAAAAAAGGTCAATGGGGAAAGTAGACTATATGTTTAAACAAAAAAAAATCATATAATGTCATATGTTAATTCGAACACCTACGTTTATCCCATTCTTAGTCGAAAAATATTATATTTTTTTAAAAATATTACAAAAAATTATTTGGAAAGTAGGCTATATTTTGAAAACTACTCATCCTATAAAGTCATATATAGACTCAAACCAATGGGTTTTATATCCTTAATCGTTAGAACAAAATATGGAATTATTGACATTTTTTCCAAAAATGTTCATTTTAAAACGGGGCTATATTTTAGAAACTAGGAATTTTACAAAAAAAGTTTGTTTAACGTAAATGACAGGTATTTACCCCCACTATCCACAAACCAAGTCCCAGGTCTCTGGGACAAAATCCAAAAAAGTTCAATTTGGAAAGTATGCGATATTTTGAAAACTAATCATCCTAAAAAGTCATATATATACTCAAACCAATGGCTTTTATGTCCTTAATTGGTAGAACAAAACTTTTTCCAAAAAAAAGTCCAATTTTCAAAATTGTCTATATTTTGGGAACTAAGAATTTCACAAAAAAAGTTTGTTTAACGTAAATGAAAAGTCTTTACCCCCTCTACCCCAAAAATAAACTTCAGGTGCCTAGGACAAAAACTGTGCAGTAGTGTGTTTTGGAGAATACGGGACCCACCTCCACCTCCCCACCTCACAAGATGGCGGCCGTAGCTTAACTTAACCTAGCCTAACCTAACAAGATGGCGGCCGTAGCTTAACCTAACCTAACCTAACCTAACAAGATGGCGGCCGTAGCTTAACTAAACCTAACCTAACCTACGAGGTGTGATAAGAAAGTTCCAAAAAGGTGGCTGCGACTTAACCTAACCTAGCCTAACCTAACCTAACCTACAAGGTGTGATCAAAAATTTCAAAATGGCGGCCGTAGCCTCACTTAACCTAACCTAACCTAACTTAATCTAAACCTACGAGGTGCGATCAAAAAATTTTCAAAATGGTGGTCATAGCTTAACTGAACCTAGCCTAACCTAACCTAACCTAAACCTACGAGGTGTGATCATAACGTTCCAAGATGGCGGTCGTAGCTTAACTCAACCTAACCTAACCCTACGAGGTGTGATCAAAAAGTTCCAAAATGGATGCCGTAGCTTAACTTAACCTTTGATTGATCCCTGTTAAAAAAAAAAAAAAAAAAAAAAAAAAAAAAAAGACCCCCTATTGATTGATCTCTGTTGATGTATTCCTTTGGACTGGTCCCTGTTGACTAGCCCCTTTGGACGGGTCCTTTTTGAAAGAGTCATTTTTTACGGGTCCCGGAGGACGGGTCCTTGTTGACGGGTCCCTGTGGGCGGGTCCTTTCGACTGATCGCTATGGACTGGCCCATGCATTTTATCCAAATTATGTCAAAGGGACCCGCCCACAGGGACCCGTCAACAAGGACCCGTCAGCCGGGACCAGTAAAAAAAATGACTCCCGTCAAAAAGGACCCTTCCAAAGGGGCTAGTCAACTGGGACCAGTCCAAAGGAATACATCAACAGAGATCAAGCAAAAGGGGGTCAATCAACAGGGATCAATCAAAGGTTAAGTTAAGCTACGGCAGCCATTTTGGAACTTTTTGATCACACCTCGTATGGTTAAGTGAGGTTGAGTTAAGCTACGACCGCCATCTTGGAACTTTATGATCACACCTCGTAGGTTTAGGTTAGGTTAGGTTAGGCTAGGTTCAGTTAAGCTATGACCACCATTTTGAAAATATTTTTAATCGCACCTCGTAGGTTTAGGTTAAGTTAGGTTAGGTTAGGTTAAGTGAAGCTACGGCCGCCATTTTGAAACTTTTTGATCACACCTTGTAGGTTAGGTTAGGCTAGGCTAGGTTAGGTTAAGTCGCAGCCACCTTTTTGGAACTTTTTGATCACACCTCCTAGGTTAGGTGAGGTTACGTTAAGATACGGCCGCCATCTTGTTAGGTTAGGCTAGGTTAAGTTAAGCTACGGCCGCCATCTTGTTAGGTTAGGCTAGGTTAAGTTAAGCTACGGCCGCCATCTTGTGAGGTGGGGAGGTGGAGGTGGGTACCGTTCTCTCCAAAACACACTACTGCACAGTTTTTGTCCTAGGCACCTGAAATTTATTTTTGGGATAGAGGGGGTAATGACCTTTCATTTACGTTAAACAAACTTTTTTGTGAAATTCTTAGTTCCCAAAATATAGACAATTTTGAAAATTGGACTTTTTTTAGAAAAACTAAAAAAAAGTCAAGTTTTGTTCTACCAATTAAGGACATAAAAGCCATTGGTTTGAGTCTATATATGACTTTATAGGATGATTAGTTTTCAAAATATGGCCTACTTTCCAAAAATTGTTTTGGAAAAAATTTTAAGAATATTATATTGTTTGAGTGAGAGTGGGATAGACGTAGGTGTTAGAGTTAGCATATGATTTGATATGATTTTTAGTTTAAACATATAACTTAGCCTACTTCCACAATTTACCTTTTTTTTTTTTTAATTTTAAAAATATATATAATGTTTTTGACTAGGCGTTGAATGGAGTTGAGAGACAATCATTAACCTTAGAGTACTTTGGATTCTTGGAATTTTAGTGTGTTGTTGTTGCTTACAAGAATGGCGGTAAGCATTATGCTACCATAAAAAAAGGGTTGAAATACTTTCCAAGACCAAGAGAGAAATCCTCTAAATACATTGACAAAAATAACTTGTCAAATAAGCCATTACAAATAAGGTATTAACGTAAACCACCAAAAATAAGCCACCAACATATGCAACCACTATAAGCCACCACCATAAGCCACCATAAGCCACCTCCAGAAGCCACCATCATAAACCACCACCATAAACCACCAGAAGCCACCATAAGCCACCACCAAAAGCCACCATAAGCCACCATAAGCCACCACCATAAGCCACCATCATAAGCCGCCACCATAAGCCACCATAAGCCACCACCATAAGCCAACACCTTAAGCCACCATCATAAGCCACCAATATAAGCCACCATAGACAATTTTGAAAATTGGACTTTTTTCGAAAAATGAAAAAATGTTATGTTTTGTTTTAACGTTAAATAACTTAAAGAACATTTGTTACAGTCTATATATGACTTTTTAGAATGATACGTTTTGAAAATATCGCCTACTTCACAATTAAAACATTTTTGGATGTGTTTCCAGAGATCTGGGACTTGGCTTGTGGGTAGAGGTGGTAAATAACTGTCATTTATGTCAAACACACTTTTTTGTAAAATTCCTAGTTTCCAATATATATCCCCTTTTTCAAAATGATCATTTTTGGAAAAAATGTCAATAATTCCATATTTTGTTCTAACGATTAAGGATATAAAACCCATTGGTTTGAGTCAATATATGACTTTATAGGATGAGTAGTTTTCAAAATATTGCCTACTTTCCAGATATTTTTTAGAAATATTCCAAAAAATATAATATTTTTCGATTAAGAATGGGATAAACGTAGGTGTTAGAGTTAACATATGACTTTATATGATTTTTTTTTAGTTTAAACATATAGTCTACTTTCCCCATTCACTTTTTTTGAAAAAAAAATGTTCTTGACTAGGCATGGGATAGAGGTAAGAGTACGAGTTGAGAGTACCTTAGAGTACTTCAGTTTTTTTCTTTGTTTTTTTTTAAGTTTACTGTGGTGTTGTTGTTGATTACAAACATGGCAGTAAGCATTATGTTGTGATAAAATGGACTGATATACTTTCCAAGACCAAGAGAAAAATCCACTAAATGCATTGACAAAATAACTTGTCAAAAAAGTCAATACAAAATGCCCAACATAAGACCCCACACATAAACTAATGCATAAGCTAATTTGTAAAAATGTTAAACACTTGCATGGTATTATATTTTAGGTAATGCATGCGAAACATGAACTCACTTGTCTGTTGTATGGAAAGGACTAGTCAACAATGACCTGTCAACAATGGACACTGCTTGCACATTTTTAATTACTACCCACCTCTCTCCACTCCTAATGCAAAATGAACATGTAAAACACAAATTGGAAAAAAATCCATGTTTCCAAATTGACAAATAGAAAAAAAAATACATTAAACTGAAATTTTAAAAACTGTAAATGGGAATTTGGTAAATTGACAAATGTGAAAACAACAAATTGGAAAATCCATGTTTCTATATCATGAAATTGAAAAACTTTAAACTGACATTTTAAGAACTGTAAATGGGAAATTGTGAAATTGATAAATGTGTAAACAACAAAATGCAAAATCCATGTTTCCAGATTATTAAATTGAAAAAAATTATAACTGACACTTAAAAAAACTGAAATTGGGAAATTGGAAAATTGACACATGTGTAAACAACAAGATGAAAAAAAAAACCGGTTGGGGTAGTGATCATGTTGTACAGTAACCTATAAGACTAGCATAAGGATAGTTGCATGACATGTAAAACACAAATTGTAAAAAATCCATGTTTCCATATTGACAAATAGAAAAAATACATTAAACTGAAATTTTAAAAACTGTAAATGGGAATTTGGTAAATTGACAAATGTGAAGACAACAAATTGGATAATCCATGTTTCTATATCATGAAATTGAAAAACTTTAAACTGACATTTTAAAAACTGTAAATGGGAAATGGTGAAATTAATAAATGTGTAAATAACAAAAAGCAAAGTCCATGTTTCCATATTATGAAATTGAAAATCTAAAAACTGACATTAAAGAAAACTGAAAATGGGAAATTGGAAAATTGACATATGTGTAAAAAACAAAATGAAAAAAATACGTTTGGGGTAGTGATCAAGTTGTACAGTAACCTCTAAGACTAGCATAAGGATAGTTGCTTGTACCTTATATACTTTGTGTATGAGCATTAGCCATTGGATTAGCTTAAGTTAGGTTTGGTAAAGTTAGGTTTAATGAGGTTAGGTATGTGACCTTGTAGTTTACTCTTTTAGGAAAATGTAAAAAAAGTACAATCTAAAAATCAAAAAATCTTTAATTTATAATATAAAAACTAAAAAAAAAAAAATACAATTAAAACAAATCTAAAATGTTAAAATGTAAAATGTTAAAATGTAAAATCCAAAATCTTTAAATGAGGTTTCTGTGGGTTATGACAACACGTTTATGATTTAGTCCATGTTGATGTGTGGTATCCAATTACTGATGACTTTGCATGATCATCACCCATTGTCTTGATCAACACCTGGGGGTTTCAAATTACTGTAGCGTTAGTCATAGCAATAGAACTGTGTGCTCTCTGCCATGTCAGCAACATGACACCGGAAGGAACACCTGTGTAATATCCAATATCTGCTAACTTTGTATAATCATCACCCATTGTCTTAATGAACACCTGGGGCTTTAAATTACTGCAGCGTTAGTCATAGCAACAGAACTGTGCGCTCTCTGCCATGTCTGTAATATGACACAGGAAATAACAAGACGTCTTACTGTACATACCATCTCCTCAGGTTTTACAACTAATGAACAAGTATTATTCTCTTTCAACTACAAATGACTCATTAGAACACATCCATCCACCAGGTTAGATCCCTTGACCTGCTCTCAAATGGCATGTGCCTCGTGAACTAGGGTGTGTGCATTAGCCCTAACCTAACGTTACGTACGAACTAAACAGAATGTGTGTTGTTATCTCTTATGATGCACGTGCACAGGTGAACATTTGTGTGTTAGGTCATATTACACATGAACTTGCATTTTCTCACGTAAGTGCATTTCTCTGTTCCACAAGATACAAATTTGATTGCTGGATTGTATCCTGCACTGTTTATGCGATATAGCTTTGCTAGGTAGTTCTCTACATATAGCAATTTTACAACTGCTCTACCAACGCCTTTTGTTCTTTTGGCTTTCTTACAGTCTAGTGTGTGATAGACTGCATTAACTGTATATCAAACCCAGTTCACCTTTGTATTTGTAATCCAAGTAATAATTTAAAAAAGACACAAATGTTATCAGTTTTAAACGTTATCTCTCTTTTGTTTCGTTTAATATGTTTATGACATGCATATTAACCTGAAATCGAACCCCCTGGTGAAAAGGCTAACAGCTTAACCACTGCACCACCATGCCCTTGTTTCTTAGTTCGTCTCGTTCTAGGTCTTAGACCTGGAAATCGAGTTAAGACTACCAGTACAAGAGCTAAAAGTGCTTACCACTGCAACACAAGAAAATAAAAAAATGGATAGCTGGTAACATTAGACAACCGGAAATGATTATATTTCTGTTAGCAATGCATTTCGTCATCAGCCTACTGTCTGAGCACTGACAGCAACACAGTTTAGTTTATAACAAGTGAGTGTATGTGTGTGTGTGTGTGTGTATAGATTATTAGCCTCACGTATTTAAAGCTTGTTGTGTGTAGCGACCATTTTGTCTCGGTAACCACTGAGCATTTTTGTGTTTTAGCTATCCTCATTAACCAATCAATTAAAGATTGTCTACTCTTAATTCTTGACAAATCAGATTTTGCGTACACCGTTTCTCATTTATTAACCCATACCTGCAACCTATACTCTCTCTATACTGCAGTTTGATCTAAAAACAAGTTTCAATGGTAAAAGACTTGTCAGTCACCATACATGTAGCCTACACTAATTCTTTCTCTACCTAGCTATGTTTCATCACACATGGTAAACATCTCACATGTTCGTATCCGATTATTAGTTTATAAAATCTCAGGTCAATGACCTTGATGTATTGGGTATTTTGGGTAAATGCATTGGCCATGGGAAAAGGTTGACCATTCTAAGTCCTATGACACCTCACATGTTGATATTCGATTATTAGTTTATAAAATCTTAGGTCAATGAACTTGCTGTTTTGAATCTTTCGGGTAAATTCGTTGGTCATGGAAAAGGGTTGACCATCCTGAGTCCCATGACACCTCACTTGACTCTCTCTGATTATTAGTTAGCGAGATATTAACAAAAGTGTAGTTAGGCCCTTTTGACAAAAATAAATAATACATTCAAAAACAGTATGTCACCTCAAGTCCAAACGACCTCTCATACAAGTCCCATAGCCTTATTGGTTCATGAAATGTTAAAAAGCTAATACCTATTAGTTTTGGATCTTTTGGTAATTAAAAAAAACTCATCTATAAATCTGTATTCAAAAAAACCCCGCCCTCTTACAAAAAACCCAAGTGCACATGCGTAAAAACAAAAACCAAACATGTTAATTCATAGTAGCGATCGGCTCTTCGCTTGCGTTTCATGTGGAACAACGTTTAATTTCATTATAGCATTAGGGGTCATGATCCAGTCAAAAGGGGCCGGTCTAAGGGGATTAGTCAAAAAGCACCCGTCAACAAGGACCCTTCCACAGGAGCTCGTCAACAAGGACCCTTCAACAAGGACCCGTCAACAGTGTGCCGTCAACAATGACCTGTCCACAGGGACCCGTCCACAGGGACTCGTCCACAAGGACCCGTCCACAGGGACCTGCGTGTGCGTGCGGGGGAACATACGATTACGTCAGCAAATCATCTCATCTAGTTTCAAATTTAACCACTACGGCGCGTGCAACACACTGGAAGTGCGTGGGAACACACGATTACGTCAGCGAAACATGAACTCACTTGTCTGTTGTATGAGTATCAGTTTAGTAGTGGCATCATGCAGTAAAAGACGTTTACTTACACAATCCATCATTATGGTAAGCTTTTTTTCTTATCATTATGGAAATCTCCTTATTAGGACCCGTCCACAGGGACCGGCGTGTGCGTGCAGGGGAACATACGATTACGTCAGCAGATCATTTCATGTAGTTTCAAATTTTGTCACTACGGCACGTGCAACACACAGGAAGTGCGTGGGAACATACGATTACGTCAGCGAAATATGAACTCACTTGTTCGTTGTATGAGTATCAGTTTAGTAGTGACATCAAGCAGGAAAAGACGTTTACTTACACAATCCCTCATTATGGTAAGCTTTTTTATTTTTTCTTATCATTATGGAAATCCCCTTATTAGAATAAAATGTTATAGTGGTTCTGATCACTTATAGCTAAACTCTAATTGATATGATCTTTTTGTTTCTTTATAGGCTACTACAATAAATATTCTCAATGCTATGGGGGGCAGAACTGTTGATTAGAGAGAAAAAAGCTCACTAAATTATCAATGCATATTCTTTTCCGTATCATCAACATTCAAAAAGTGGACACAATGTATAGTGAACCTGTATTATGTGTTAGTGAAAATGTTCAGACATTCCTTTCTACACGTTTTAATGATATGTCAGAAACGTGTGCTCGAGGTTCTAAATCGTGGTAGACATTCTCCATATCTAATGTATGAGGGTATAAAAACAATAAATGTATTGTACATTCTGACTGAAGTTAGGTTAGGTTAGGTTAGGTTATGTAAAGTTGGGTTAGGCAGAATGGCTGCGGTATGAATCAAAAGCCAGCTCCTGTCAGTTTTGCCTCACAAGGTTGAGTGTACCCCATTCCAACCCCTCAGCCTAGAATTAAAATTCATGACAGAGCCAGGACTCGAACCCGAGCCTCCACAGTAACAGCTAAAAATGCTAGCCACTACACCAAGAGGTGGACAATATAAGGCTGGTCTTGATTTTACATGATTAATCAATAATTACATAATAATAATAATAATAATAATAATAATATTAATAATAATAATAATAATAATAATAAGTATTCCATTTAGCGACTACACGGTCGAACTCCCCCTGTGACATTATTCACGGTCTCAGGGCGTGGTGGCCATCTTGCGCATTAGCCCCTGTGCCAGCTCTAAATGACCCCTCCATATGAATAACATAGGGCTTATTGCGCGCGGCCGCCATCTTACGCATTAGCCCCTGTGCCAGCTTCGGCCTATATATCCTACTACACTGCTATTGTTACTACAGAAGCACAGGTTAAATCAAACAAAACCCAATACACAAGGAGCTGATGACCAAGAGCTTTCTAGCTCCCGAAATAACATTAGCAACAACAGCAAGATTATTCTTTATTAAATAATTCAAATGGGTTTAGTCAGCCCATAACATGTCAGTCAGTTGTGACGTTTTTTATTCGTGATTTCATTATACCGATTAATTTAAATATAGTAATCAGAAATCTCCGAGCCATAATGACGAGATATTGGAAAGAATCTGTCGGGTGAAATGGGGCACATTCCAACACAAATAATACCAATGAAAGAGGGAGACAGACCTTGCTGCAAGTCCGACTCCGTGGCTTATAGGTTAGCGTGCTAGGCTTTGGCCCAGAGGGTCCCGGCCGGGTCATGGGAATTTAACCTCCTGTGGTTAATTCCTCTGTATCGGGGACTGGATGTGTGTGACGTCTTCATGTACAAAGGAAACCGAACCCTGGAAACAAATAGAAAAAACGGAAACAATTAAAAAATAAAACTGCAACAGATGCTCAATATGTCTCTGCAAATCATCTCACTCTTACCAATTTTATTAGATCGTTACCTATTGCAATGGGTACCTATCTTCACGTTTCACATTCCCTAGACCAGGAGTGGTCAGCTGGGCACCCGTTTACCCTAGCCCAGTGCAGCCGGACAGGCGTGACGAAAATGCCGGCGGCTTACCAGCATACATACGTCACAGTGTAGCGAGACGAAGCGAGAGAGCTTACCCAGTTGAACCGGGGAGGCATGGCGAGCGATAGGGATTCAGAGATGGCAGGTTCAATCTTCTTCTTCTTCTTCTTCTTCTTGTGCCTATCTGTTCCGTATGTTGGTGACCATCATAGTTATGTCAGTTTTGGATGTTCTGAGTAGTTCTTCACTCGTGTGTGAAGTCCATGTTATTAAGTTTCCAAGCCAAGATGTTCTTTCTTCTTCCCCGTCCTCTTTTACTAGGAATCTTTCCTTGAGGAATGTTCTGCCGCAGTTTATCCCTGTATCCATTCCTAATTACTTGCTTACTTATTAAATATTGTAGCTTTCTGCATTTTACTGTTTTCAGGACTTTTTTATTCTTCGTTTTGTGTAGAATGTCATTGTTTGTAATTTTATCTGTCCATGACACTCTGAGCATTCTCTTGTAGGGCCACATCTCAAATGGCTCAAGTCGCTTTCCCATTGTCTCGGTCAAAGTCCTAGTCTCAGCTCCACAGAAAAGAATGGAAATTATATAGCAACGTAGAAATCTTCATTTTTTTTTCATCTTAAACACATCAGCCATTTTACAAAATGCATCTCTTGATTTCTCGATATGGACCTTAATTTCGCGTGAATTATCCCATTGGTCATTAATGTTGGTTCCCTAATATATGTGTTTGTTTACTTGTTCATTAGGGGTACCATTAATATTAAGATGGTAGTTTGGTTGGCCTAAGCCGTTCTTGCTGATTACCATGAATTGTGTTTTATTCATGTTGATATCTAAACCATAACGCTCACTAATTTCACCGATTCGAGAGGCAAGGTATTGAAGGGTTCAATCAAATACTGTTTTATTATTGACAATGTATTTACATTACATTACAAACATGCAGGCATCCATGAGTGTACATTATGATATAAATGTCTCAAGTTTTGCTGTAAGCAAAGTCTGCAGGCGGAGAAGGGCTCCCAGATGGCCATCTGTCATTTGTGATCGATGTCTCGATTTGCAAAGCTTTAACGCGGAGAAAAGTTGTTCACATAAATATGTAGAACCAAACATGCACATTATAGCTGCCGCTTTCGCATGTAGTGGAGGAAATCTAACCGGTGGAAGGTAAGAATAAAAGTGAATGATGCCATTCGCCATTCTAAACTTCTCCTTAATAAAGCGGCCACATTGCAGCTATATTAATTCTAACTGCACTTCTGCGGACACAGTTGTGACGTCTGTGACGTTAAACGAACATGGTGACATGAAGATATCAAAATCCAGGTCAAGTGCCCTAAAATCCGAGAATCTTATCGTGAATTCTACATTGAGCTTATATAGAGACTGAACGAATGACTTAAGAAGTTCGTTGTTAATGTTAGCTGCGAGTTTCTTCACATTCGGAAAATGCGTGAAATTACGATCCGGGAATTGATTTCACCATATCTCCAATTTTATTTGCATTGCGCGAATTTTCGAAAACAGAGAAACTAGTGATTGACCTTTTCCCTGCAAAGAAGCATTCAGATTATGACTCGTTATGTCGGCATCAAATGCTAGGTTCACAATCCTTTGAGGGTCAGAAAGCTTCTGAACACACCTTCATTTCATATCCGAAGAGAGATTTACCTGATCAAGTTAAAGGAGGAAACTTTCAAGGGTTTTACCCCTACTTAATGAGGCAATCGGTTGGCTTACGCTGCCAAGACAAACGCAACCAGTCATCCAAGTCGCAACTCGTGTACGGAACGGGCGCCCACTTGGCGAAATACCCGGATTGAACATGCCTGGTCTACCACTACAGTTCTTGTCCTCGACCCTTCCTTCCATAACTAAGTTTGCTATTCCTTGGTATCTTAGTAAATGTCCAACCAACATATCTCTTCTCTTCATTAGTAGTCGCCCGACTCCCACTCATCTTAATACTACCAATCTGACCCTCAACATTCTCCAGTATAACACCACATTTCAAATGCTTCTAATCTCCACTTTTCTGTTGCTCAATCAGTCCAAGTTTCACTTCCATAGAGTGACCCACTCCAGACAATGGCTTTCAAGAATGACTTCCTAATACCAAGATATATATTCGAAATCAACATATTCCTTTTCTGTAGAAATGCTTTCCTTGCCTGAGCCAACCTACATGTTATATCCCCTTTGCTTCGTCCATCGCTGATTATTTTGCTTCCTAAGTAACAGAAGTGTACCCAATTGTTAATTTTTATATTGTTCTTTTCTTATTTCAGGGCACCGTTGTCATTGATAATTTCCCTCGGACTTTCACGTTCAGCTCCTTTCCTGTTTTGCCTTATGGAAGATATCGTTCGAACACCACCCTCATTAGAAACGGGGTCATTATTGGTTGCATCTGCTCAATAGCCGAGGCGGTTCAAGTTGTACCTACTTTGCCTCTCGGTTAAATAATTAGTATGTAGCAATTTCAAGATATCTAGACATTTGTGTAAATGCATGTTTCAAAGTGTATCTAAGAGCAAATAAACACTGACTCCCACCTGCACCTGCAAAATAAGATGTTTGTTTATTTGTTAAGGCACAAATATACTGTACCCAAATTGACTTGGGTGACTCGGCTAAGCGAGCGCGACAACAAATCGCGAGATTGAGTCCATGGTCCGTGACGTCACAAGCAGCGGTGGCTCAAGCTGGTATGACGGAAGATGTACAGCTGTGATGTAGAATTGTATACTGTCCTGTCACATGTGACCACCGCCTATGTTCGAACGTGCAATAATCCCGCACAGCACTAGCAGTGGAGGATATAGTGTGTCGAATGGAAGCGAGTTGGGTAGAAAGACCGATCCTGGCACAGGGGCCAATGCGCAGGATGGCCGCCGCGCGCAACTAAACTCTTAATTGGTGAGCTTTTCAAGTAATTAGTTATTCGTCATTGGCTATGATTTATTTATTATTTATTTAATTATTATATATTTTATTATTCAATTTTTACTAATTAGATATTATTATTTACATATAGGCTATATCTTATCTTATATAAATATATATATATATATATATATATGTATATAACAAGTAGTTCCGTGAAGAAATATACAGCCTATTTTCTTATATCCTACTCATGTTAATTGCCTCTATCAACATACAAAATTTCAGTTTGATTGTTGTGATAGATTCGTAGATATTGAGAACCTTCTAAATATTTCATATGGTCGCCATGTTGGATTTTTATTTATGTAGCCTACTATTACATGAAGATTATTGTGTACGTGTGGTATTCAGACTTTAATCGCATGATTAGGACACAAGCAGTAAAAACGAGATTTAAAAATTTCGCACAGCTGCCATCTTGTGGTTATCAAAACAATTGAAGTATATTAGATGTCAGTCGATTAACATTTGTATAAGCATTTAACGTGCAAAGTTTCATTGCACTCGGATGGTAAAATCACGAGAAACGTCCATTTAAATATTTATATTTCGCATCGCCGCCAAGTTGCATTTGTGCTCACCAGGTTACTGAAAGTCATATAGGCGAACTTATGTTCATAGCTTCTATGTACATTAAAAAATTCAGTTTGATTGTTGTAAAAGATTCGTAGATATTGAGAACCGTCAAAATATTTCGGATACTCGCCATTTGGGATTGTTATATGTATAGGCCATAGAGTTATGTACCAAGGAAAATTATTGCCTAGCTTCATTATTCAAACTTTCACTTCTATCGCATGATTACGACACCACAAGAAATAAAAACAATATTTTAAAATTTGCCATAGCCGCCATATTGAGGTTATGTAAACAATTGAACTAAATTAGATGCCAGTGCATTACAATATGAATAATCATTTACCGTAGCACATTTCACTGCGCTGAGACGGTTAAATCACGAGAAAAGTATTTTAAAATGTTACATATTCGCTTGGCCGCTATGTTCGTTTTGTACTTTACAGGTTTTTGAAAGTTACTTAGATAAACTTGTAGCAGTCCCCGTTATCACCGTACAAAATTTCAGGGTGATATCATAAATAGTCTCGGAGATATTGTTGCCAGTGGAATATTTCGCACAGCCCCCATTTTGAGGTTATGTGAACAATTGAACTAAATCAGACCCCAGTGTATTACAATGTGTATAAACCTTTGCTGTACCATGTGTCATTACGTTTGGATGGTTAAATCGCGAGAATAGTCTATTTAAAAGTCTGAAATTCGCTTGGCCGCCATGTTGGTTTTGTAGATACCAGGTTTTTTAAAGTCTCATATGTGGACTCCGCGTAGTTCTCTTTATCACCGTACAAAATGTCAGCGTGATATCGGTAATAGTTTCGGAGATACTGAATGCTGGTGAAATATTTCGCACAGCCGCCATGTTGGATTAGTGTGACTCAATAAAATTTGATGGGCACGGTCGGGGGCGGCCTGAATGGTGCTATGATATTACTGAGTTTCGTTGAAATCGCTCCAGCCGTTTAGAATTTATTAGGGGGGACCCACACACACCATCACACACACACACACACACGGACAAAAGGTGATCTCATTAGTCTTTTTTTTCATAAAATGAAAATAGGCTAAAAATGAATGTTCGTTTTTTCGTCTTGTATGCGTTCATAAACCATTCATCCGATTGCGATCAAATTTTGGTGAGTTGATGTGAACAATTCCGGAATGGTATTTATTTAATCGTATGGTAATTTATCATACTAATATATAATACTAGCAGAAGTACCCGTTCTTCGAACGGTGTTCGGTGTTAACACCAGACATAATAATAATAATAATAATAATAATAATAATAATAATAATAATAATAATAATAATAATGTTATTGGTGTTACGTCCCTTTTAAGTACTGTTGCTTTGAGAGACGCACCAGACATTATCAATTGAGCTACTATTGCAATGGTTAGCGGCTTGTAA
The DNA here is from genome assembly GCA_946902985.2 of Meconema thalassinum. NCBI lineage: Eukaryota > Metazoa > Arthropoda > Insecta > Orthoptera > Tettigoniidae > Meconema > Meconema thalassinum. The sequence goes on from OX336396.1 coordinate 188,741,429, forward strand.
TTCCTTCATAAGTTTATCAGAACGAAGTTAGTTTTCTGGAAATATCACACACACTGTTAATTTAAGGGCCTTAAAATGTGATTTTCGGAGACCCCTTATAGACTCGCGAATTTTGTGTCTCACAATGAGAAGCGCAACATATGCTTTGATCGTCCTTCTAGGATAATTTTTATATTTCGCCTATTTTACCATGTATTTTGAGAAGTTTCCCCCTATATCCACCCTTCTACTGTATGAAAAGTACGGTGAGGAGTTTTATAAATGATTGGTGTATTGACTCATGTTTACCATACCTAATTTTCCGATGCACCAAGCATCCGAACACGATTTATAGGCGTACATAAAGATACACAGAGAGACAGACAGACAATTCTATTGTCTACAACATATCACCCAGATATCCAAATATGGGTATATCTACCATACAGTATCAAACAAAATCATCCTTACGATGAACCCGTATGTCGACAAAAAAAAAAGCAGATTAGTTAAAATGTGCTCTCAAACTAAATTCACATAACGTGTACTTCCTGACATGAAATAGAATTGAAAGCCTTGTAGATGAAACGCAATACACGTCACATAAAAACTGACCCTCTACTGTACGTTGTGTTGGGTCCCCATACACAGGAAGACCTCTATCATCAATTATAAAAGCTTGTGGTGCATTAACATTCAGGTTCTTTAGTCTCAAATGGCCCAAATTCCTAAAAGCCGCAAAAAATGCTGATTCAATTCAGGAATTTTTGAAAATAATGTTGTTTGGAGATTTAATAGACCTTCTGTACTATATGTCGCACGTGAAAATTGCATGAAAAAATCCTAGGTTACCCCTAGACCCCCTTAATTGCATTGATGAATTATACAGTCTACGTTGGTTCCGTGATAACCTTATAATTGCAAACTTTCACAGAAATGTAATAAATATAATAAATTGCGTATTACTGAAATAGATGGAGAGTTGAATGCCACCCCTTGAGATAATGTTGTCATGGTTACCGATTTGCATTCCTTCATTAGTTTGTTAAATTAAATTTAATTAGTTTTCTGGGAATGTTTCAGAAACTGTTGGTTTTAGAGCCTTATAATGTAGTTTTCGAGGACCCTCGAGTTTTATTTCCGGCACCGAGGGGCTTTGTCTCGCCGTTGTACGCCATAATATAATACTAATAGTAATACTATAATATAGGGATAGGAATATAATAGACCTGCCATACCACACCCGCAGGTGTAAATCGCGTGAAAAAATTCTAGACTATCCCTTGACCCCCTTAAGCGCATTTTACGTATTGATGAAATTTACAGCTTAATTGGGTTCCATAATAACCATCTAGCCGTTTGCAAACTTTCACACTACCGTAATGTAATTAATGGAATTGTATTGCATCTTACAGCAATAGACGGACCTCTGAGAATCTGTTGCCATGGGTATCGGCTTGCATTCGTTCATTAGTTTATTAAATTAAATTAGTTTTCTGGGAATATCTCAAAAACGGTTGGCGTAGGACCTTCAAATGTGTTTTTAGGGCCCCCAAGTTTTGTCTCTCACATTGAGGGGCTGAAAATGAGCTTTGTCTCGCCCTTCTACTCCTATTTCAACATGTATTTTAAGGGGGTATGCCCTCTTTTATGATAGGTACAGAGAAGATTTACATCAATGGTTTGTGTCGTGCCTCTGATGGATATCTGTACCAAATTTTACGTTGATACACCCAGCCGTTCTCGATTTATAAGGGAACAAAGTTGTCCACAGACAAACAAACAGACAAAAGATATTTTCGCGCGCATCCGTCATATAACGGTATGAAACGCGTAAATAACTCAAATTTCCGTAGAAATTCAGAAAAGAACAGACAAACTTTCATTTTTATATATGTAGAGATATACTGCACCGCTCGGTGTTGACCGTGTTTTATTGCACAAATTTAGGTTTTACTCGCTAACCGTTGGAGATACACGAAAAGTGATAAGGACCTTTTGGATAGAAAATTGAATGTTAAAACTCTTGTATGCCATCAAAAGTTTGCTATTTCTTAGCGTTCTCTTTTTATTTGAAATGGAAATATCAAATTTCGAAACCAAAGGGTGTAGTGACGTCATAAATGTGGGTTTTACTCGCTAACTGTTGGAGATAAACGAAAAGTGAAGCTCGTATGTACCGTCAAAAGTTTGCTATTTCTTAGCGTTCTCTTTTTATTTGATAAGGAAATATGAAGTTTTGATTAAAGTGTGTAGTGACGTCACTAAAATGATTGCCATTTTTTAATAGTGCAAAATATCGAAATAAAAATGTATCCTATATGTAAACCTGGTAAATCAGCTACATCCATGCAAAATTTCATTTAAATCGGACCAGTGGTTCTTGTGTTATTGAGTAGCACACAGACAGACAGAAAGACAGACACACACCATCTCATTTTTAGCCTATTTTCAATTTTGAAAAAATAGGCTTATGAGATCACCTTTTGTCCGTGTGTGTGTGCGTGTGTGTGTGTGTGTGATTCGTGTGTGTGTCCCCCCCTAATAAAATCTAAACGGCTGGAGCGATTTCAATGAAACTCGGTATGTTCATAGCACTATTTCCGGCGACCTCGACCGTGCCCTTCAAATTTTCTTACGTCTCACCAATGCAAAATGGCGGCTGTGCGAAATATTTCACTAGCATTCAATATCTCCGAAACTATTACCGATATCGCCCTGAAATTGTGCACGGTGATAAAGGGTACTACTAGAAGTTCACCTATGAGACTTTCAAAAACCCGGTGACTACAAAACCAACATGGCGGTCAAGCGAATTTGAGACTTTTAAATAGACTTTTCTCGCGATTTAACTATCCACACATAATGAAACTTGGTACAGCAAATGTGTATACACATTGTAATGTACTGGAGTCTAATTTAGTTAAATTGTTTACATAACTTCAAAATGGCGGCTGTGCGAAATATTTAACTGACATTCTATATCTCCGAAACTATTACAGATATCACCCTGCAATTTAGTACGGTGATAAAGGGTACTGATACAAGTTTACCTATGTATATTTCATAAACTTGTAAAGTAGAAAACGAACATGGCGACCAAGCGAAGTAGTGACTTTTAAATAGACATTTCTCACGATTTAACCATCCAAACTTAATGAAACTAGGTACAGCAAGTGTTTATACCCATAGTAATGCACTGGAGACTAATTTAGTTTAATTGTTTACATAACCTCAAAATGGCGGCTGTGCGAAATATTTCACTGACATTCTATATCTCCGAAACTATTACAGATATTACCCTGCAATTTAGTACGGAGATAAAGGGTACTAGTACACGTTTATCTATGTATACTTCATAAACTTGTAAAGTAAAAAACGAACATGGCGACCAAGCGAATTTGAAATATTTTAATAGACTTTTCTCGTGATTTAACTCTCTGAGCGCAGTGAAATGTGGTACAGTAAATGATTTTGCAGATTGTAATGCACTGCCATCTAATTTAAATCAATTGTTTACATAATCTCAATATGGCGGCTGTGCGAAATTTTTAAATTAAGTTTTTATTTCTTGTGTCGTAATCATGCGATCGAAGTGAAAGTTTGAATAATGAACCTAGGCAATAATTGTCCTTGAATGGTACATAATTCTATGGCATATACATATAACAATCCTAAAAGGCGAGCTTCCGAAATATTTAGACGGTTCTCAATATCTATGAATCTTTTGCAGCAACCAAACTGAATTTTTTTATGTTCATAGAGACTATGAACATATGTTCACCTATAGGACTTGCATTAACCTGGTGAGCACAAATCCAACATGGCGGCGACGCGAAGTATAAATATTTAAATGGACGATTCTCGCGAATTAACTATCCGAGTGCTGTGAAACGATGCACATTAAATGCTTATACAAATGTTGATCCACTGGCATCTAATTTATTTCAATTGTTTGCATAATCACAAGATAGCTGCTGTGCGTAATTTTAAAATCTCGTTTTTTACTTCTTGTGTTCTAATCATGCGATTGAAGTTTGAATACCACACGTACACAATAATCTTAATGGAATAGTACAAAAATAAAAATCCAACCTGGCGACAATCTGAAATATTTAGACGGTTCTCAATATCTACGAATCTGTTACAGCAATTAAACTGAAATTTTGTATGTTGTTAGAAGAAATTAACATGAGCAGGATATATGAAAATAGGCTGTATAGTTCTTTACGGAACTACTTGTTATATATTAGTATAGCAGAAGTACCCGTCCTTCGAACGGTGTTATATATTAACACCAGACAGTATCAATTGAGCTACTGTTGCAATGGTTAGCGGTTTTTCATTCCTTCATAAGTTTATCAGAACGAAGTTGGTTTTCTGAGAATATCACACACACTGTTAATTTAAGGGCCTTAAAATGTGGTTTTCGGAGACCCCTTATAGACTCGCGTATTTTGTGTCTCACATTGAGAAGCGCAACATATGCTTTGATCGTCCTTCTAGGATAATTTTTATATTTCGCCTATTTTAGCATGTATTTTGAGACGTTTTTCCCTATATCCACCCTTCTACTGTATGAAAAGTACGGTGAGGAGTTTTATAAAAGATTGGTTTATTGACTCATGTTTACCATACCTAATTTTACGATGCACCACGCATCCGAACACGATTTATAGGCGTACATAAAGATACACAGAAAGACAGACAGACAATTCTATTGTCGACAACATATCACCCAGATATCCAAATATGGGTATATCTACCATACAGTATCAAACAAAATCATCCTTACGATGAACCCGTATGCCGACAACAAAAAAAAAGATTAGTTAAAATGTGCTCTCAAACTAAATTCACATAACGTGTACTTCCTGACATGAAATAGAATTGAAAGCCTTGTAGATGAAACGCAATACACGTCACATAAAAACTGACCCTCTACTGTACGTTGTGTTGGGTCCCCATACACAGGAAGACCTCTATCATAAATTATAAAAGCTTGTGGTGCATGAACATTCAGGTTCTTTAGTCTCAAATGGCCCAAATTCCTAAAAGCCGCAAAAAATGCTGATTCAATTCAGGAATTTTTGAAAATAATGTTGTTTGGAGATTTAATAGACCTTCTGTACTATATGTCGCACGTGAAAATTGCATGAAAAAATCCTAGGTTACCCCTAGACCCCCTTAATTGCATTGATGAATTATACAGTCTACGTTGGTTCCGTGATAACCTTATAATTGCAAACTTTCACAGAAATGTAATAAATATAATAAATTGCGTATTACTGAAATAGATGGAGAGTTGAATGCCACCCCTTGAGATAATGTTGTCATGGTTACCGATTTGCATTCCTTCATTAGTTTGTTAAATTAAATTTAATTAGTTTTCTGGGAATGTTTCAGAAACTGTTGGTTTTAGAGCCTTATAATGTAGTTTTCGAGGACCCTCGAGTTTTATTTCCGGCACCGAGGGGCTTTGTCTCGCCGTTGTACGCCATAATATAATACTAATAGTAATACTATAATATAGGGATAGGAATATAATAGACCTGCCATACCACACCCGCAGGTGTAAATCGCGTGAAAAAATTCTAGACTATCCCTTGACCCCCTTAAGCGCATTTTACGTATTGATGAAATTTACAGCTTAATTGGGTTCCATAATAACCATCTAGCCGTTTGCAAACTTTCACACTACCGTAATGTAATTAATGGAATTGTATTGCATCTTACAGCAATAGACGGACCTCTGAGAATCTGTTGCCATGGGTATCGGCTTGCATTCGTTCATTAGTTTATTAAATTAAATTAGTTTTCTGGGAATATCTCAAAAACGGTTGGCGTAGGACCTTCAAATGTGTTTTTAGGGCCCCCAAGTTTTGTCTCTCACATTGAGGGGCTGAAAATGAGCTTTGTCTCGCCCTTCTACTCCTATTTCAACATGTATTTTAAGGGGGTATGCCCTCTTTTATGATAGGTACAGAGAAGATTTACATCAATGGTTTGTGTCGTGCCTCTGATGGATATCTGTACCAAATTTTACGTTAATACACCCAGCCGTTCTCGATTTATAAGGGAACAAAGTTGTCCACAGACAAACAAACAGACAAAAGATATTTTCGCGCGCATCCGTCATATAACGGTATGAAACGCGTAAATAACTCAAATTTCCGTAGAAATTCAGAAAAGAACAGACAAACTTTCATTTTTATATATGTAGAGATATACTGCACCGCTCGGTGTTGACCGTGTTTTATTGCACAAATTTAGGTTTTACTCGCTAACCGTTGGAGATACACGAAAAGTGATAAGGACCTTTTGGATAGAAAATTGAATGTTAAAACTCTTGTATGCCATCAAAAGTTTGCTATTTCTTAGCGTTCTCTTTTTATTTGAAATGGAAATATCAAATTTCGAAACCAAAGGGTGTAGTGACGTCATAAATGTGGGTTTTACTCGCTAACTGTTGGAGATAAACGAAAAGTGAAGCTCGTATGTACCGTCAAAAGTTTGCTATTTCTTAGCGTTCTCTTTTTATTTGATAAGGAAATATGAAGTTTTGATTAAAGTGTGTAGTGACGTCACTAAAATGATTGCCATTTTTTAATAGTGCAAAATATCGAAATAAAATGTATCCTATATGTAAACCTGGTAAATCAGCTACATCCATGCAAAATTTCATTTAAATCGGACCAGTGGTTCTTGTGTTATTGAGTAGCACACAGACAGACAGAAAGACAGACACACACCATCTCATTTTTAGCCTATTTTCAATTTTGAAAAAATAGGCTTATGAGATCACCTTTTGTCCGTGTGTGTGTGCGTGTGTGTGTGTGTGTGATTCGTGTGTGTGTCCCCCCCCCCCTAATAAAATCTAAACGGCTGGAGCGATTTCAATGAAACTCGGTATGTTCATAGCACTATTTCCGGCGACCTCGACCGTGCCCTTCAAATTTTCTTACGTCTCACCAATGCAAAATGGCGGCTGTGCGAAATATTTCACTAGCATTCAATATCTCCGAAACTATTACCGATATCGCCCTGAAATTGTGCACGGTGATAAAGGGTACTACTAGAAGTTCACCTATGAGACTTTCAAAAACCCGGTGACTACAAAACCAACATGGCGGTCAAGCGAATTTGAGACTTTTAAATAGACTTTTCTCGCGATTTAACTATCCACACATAATGAAACTTGGTACAGCAAATGTGTATACACATTGTAATGTACTGGAGTCTAATTTAGTTAAATTGTTTACATAACTTCAAAATGGCGGCTGTGCGAAATATTTAACTGACATTCTATATCTCCGAAACTATTACAGATATCACCCTGCAATTTAGTACGGTGATAAAGGGTACTGATACAAGTTTACCTATGTATATTTCATAAACTTGTAAAGTAGAAAACGAACATGGCGACCAAGCGAAGTTGTGACTTTTAAATAGACATTTCTCACGATTTAACCATCCAAACTTAATGAAACTAGGTACAGCAAGTGTTTATACCCATAGTAATGCACTGGAGACTAATTTAGTTTAATTGTTTACATAACCTCAAAATGGCGGCTGTGCGAAATATTTCACTGACATTCTATATCTCCGAAACTATTACAGATATTACCCTGCAATTTAGTACGGAGATAAAGGGTACTAGTACACGTTTATCTATGTATACTTCATAAACTTGTAAAGTAAAAAACGAACATGGCGACCAAGCGAATTTGAAATATTTTAATAGACTTTTCTCGTGATTTAACTCTCTGAGCGCAGTGAAATGTGGTACAGTAAATGATTTTGCAGATTGTAATGCACTGCCATCTAATTTAAATCAATTGTTTACATAATCTCAATATGGCGGCTGTGCGAAATTTTTAAATTAAGTTTTTATTTCTTGTGTCGTAATCATGCGATCGAAGTGAAAGTTTGAATAATGAACCTAGGCAATAATTGTCCTTGAATGGTACATAATTCTATGGCATATACATATAACAATCCTAAAAGGCGAGCTTCCGAAATATTTAGACGGTTCTCAATATCTATGAATCTTTTGCAGCAACCAAACTGAATTTTTTTATGTTCATAGAGACTATGAACATATGTTCACCTATAGGACTTGCATTAACCTGGTGAGCACAAATCCAACATGGCGGCGACGCGAAGTATAAATATTTAAATGGACGATTCTCGCGAATTAACTATCCGAGTGCTGTGAAACGATGCACGTTAAATGCTTATACAAATGTTGATCCACTGGCATCTAATTTATTTCAATTGTTTGCATAATCACAAGATAGCTGCTGTGCGTAATTTTAAAATCTCGTTTTTTACTTCTTGTGTTCTAATCATGCGATTGAAGTTTGAATACCACACGTACACAATAATCTTAATGGAATAGTACAAAAATAAAAATCCAACCTGGCGACAATCTGAAATATTTAGACGGTTCTCAATATCTACGAATCTGTTACAGCAATTAAACTGAAATTTTGTATGTTGTTAGAAGAAATTAACATGAGCAGGATATATGAAAATAGGCTGTATAGTTCTTTACGGAACTACTTGTTATATATTAGTATAGCAGAAGTACCCGTCCTTCGAACGGTGTTATATATTAACACCAGACAGTATCAATTGAGCTACTGTTGCAATGGTTAGCGGTTTTTCATTCCTTCATAAGTTTATCAGAACGAAGTTGGTTTTCTGAGAATATCACACACACTGTTAATTTAAGGGCCTTAAAATGTGGTTTTCGGAGACCCCTTATAGACTCGCGTATTTTGTGTCTCACATTGAGAAGCGCAACATATGCTTTGATCGTCCTTCTAGGATAATTTTTATATTTCGCCTATTTTAGCATGTATTTTGAGACGTTTTTCCCTATATCCACCCTTCTACTGTATGAAAAGTACGGTGAGGAGTTTTATAAAAGATTGGTTTATTGACTCATGTTTACCATACCTAATTTTACGATGCACCACGCATCCGAACACGATTTATAGGCGTACATAAAGATACACAGAAAGACAGACAGACAATTCTATTGTCGACAACATATCACCCAGATATCCAAATATGGGTATATCTACCATACAGTATCAAACAAAATCATCCTTACGATGAACCCGTATGCCGACAACAAAAAAAAAGATTAGTTAAAATGTGCTCTCAAACTAAATTCACCTAACGTGTACTTCCTGACGTGAAATAGATTTGAAATCCTTGTAGACGAAACGCAATACACCTCACATAAAAAATGACCCTCTACGTTGTGTTAGGTCCCCATACACATGAAGACCTCTTTCATAAATTATAAAGGCTTGTGGTGCATGAAAATTCAGGTTCTTTAGTCTCAAATGGCCCAAATTCCTAAAAGCCGCAAAAAATGCTGATTCAATTCAGGAATTTTTGAAAATAATGTTGCTGTTTGGAGATATAAAGGAAGATTGTAGTTTTACGTGACCATTAATCGCGAGATCATAAGCCACGGGACCTCCATTTTACGTGGAATCTGAACCACATGGCATGGCATTTCAATTTGAAAATGTTTGGAGATATAATAGACCTTCTGTACTATATGTCGCACCTGAAAATTGCATGAAAAAATCTAGGTTACCCCTTGACCCCCTTAATTGCATAGATGAATTATACAGTCTACGTTGGTTCCGTGATAACCGCATAGCCATTTGCAAACTTTCACAGAAATGTAATAAATGGAGTGACATTACTTCTTACAGATATAGATGGAAAGTTGAATGCCACCCCTTGAGATAATGTTGTCATGGTTACCGATTTCCATTCCTTCATTAGTTTGTTAAATTATTTTGAATTAATTTTCTGGGAATATTTCAGATACTTTTGGCTTTAGGGCCTTATAATGTAGTTTTCGAGGACCCTTTAGGGCCCCCAAGTTTTGTTTCTGGCACCGAGGGGCTTTGTCTCCTCGTTGTAAGCCATAATATAATAATAATAATATAATATAGGGCTAGGAATACAATAGACCTGTCGTACCACACCCGGAGGTGTAAATCGCGTGAAAAAATTCTAGTGTACCCCTTGACCCTCTTAAGCGCATTATAAGTATTGATGAATTTTACAGCTTAATTTGGTTCCGTGATAACTTTCTAGCCGTTTGAAAACATTCACACCAATGTAATTAATGGAATTGCATTGCGTCTTACAGCAATAGATGGGCCTCTGAGAATCTGTTGCCATGGATACCGGCTTGTATTCGTTCATTAGTTTATTAAATGAAATTAGTTTTCTGGGAATATCTCAAAAACGGTTGGTTTTAGGGCCTGAAAATGTGGATTTCGGGGACCCCGAGTTTTGTCTCTCACATCGAGGGGCTGAAAATGATCTTTGTCTCGTCCTTCTACTCCTATTTCAGCATGCATTTTAAGGGGGTAGGCCCCCTTTTATGAGAGGTACGGAGAAGGGTTACATCAATGATTAGTGTCGTGCCTCTGATGGATAACTGTACCAAATTTTACGTTGATACACCCAGCCGTTCTCGAGTTATAAGGGAACAAAGTTGTCCACAGACAATCAAACAAACAGACAGACAGACCAAAACATTATTTTCGCGCGCATCTATCATAAAACAGACTGAAACGTGTAAATAACTCAAATTTCCGTAGAAATTCAGAAAAAAACAGACACATTTTCTCTTTTATATATGTAGAGATATACTGCACCGCTCGGTGTTGACCGTGTTTTATTGCACAAATTTAGGTTTTACTCGCTAACCGACGGAGATACACGAAAAGTGATAAGGACCTTTTGGATAGAAAATTAAATGCTAAAGCTCGTGTATACCATGAAAAGTTTGCTATTTCTTAGCGTTCTCTTTTTATTTGAAATGGAATTATGAAATTTTGAAACCAAAGGGTGTAGTGACGTCACAAAAGTAGGTTTTACTCGCTAACCGTTGGAGATACACGAAAAGTGATCAGGACCTTTCGGATAGGAAATTAAATTTCAAATCTCAAATGTGCCATCAAAAGTTTGCTATTTCCTAACGTTCTCATTTTATTTGATATGGAATATGAAATTTTGAAACCAAAGGGTGTAGTGACGTCACAAAAATGGTCGCCATTTATTAATAGTGCAAAATATCGAAATTAAAAGTATCGTATATGTAAACCTGGTATTTCAGCTACATCCATGCAAAATTTCATTTAAATCGGACCAGTGGTTCTTGCGTTATTAGGTAACTCACAGACAGACAGACAGACAGAAAGAAAGACAGACACACACCATCTCATTTTTAGCCTACTTTCGATTTTTGCAAAAAATGAAAGTAGACTTATGAGACCAACACAGGGCGAAAAATTGTGTGTCTGTCTGTGTGTGTGTATGTGTGTGTGTGAGTCTGTGTGTGTGTGTGTGTGTGTGTGAGTGTGTGTACTCTTAATGTCTGTCCTCCCCTATCAATTCGAACACGGTGAAACCGAATTGAACGAAATTTGGTACAGAGGTAGCACTAGCAAAGGGAACCTCAGTGTCATACTTTATATCGCCGCCATCTTTACCAAAACAGAATGGCGCCACTCAAACGTTCAAAACGTAAAATCAAAGTACGGCTAAACTAATCATCCGATCTCTACCAAATTTGGTGACAACATACCTTTATATAGGACGCGTCTTTCACCCAACATTGAAGGTCATCGGCCGTGCAATTCTGGATGGCGGCCGTGTGAATTTTTCAACCATTTTAATCAATAGCTTAAGACCCACCAATTCCGATTATCGAGCCTAGGGTGGTTTAATCTATCCTGAAGGTCGTGATCCGTTATTTATTATAATTTAATATTATAATATTATACTGTATGAGTGGCTTAAAAGAGCTGAGCTGTCTGTGTCACACGACAAGATGGCAGCTGTCCTCATGTGCCTGTCTTATATTTCAATAGTTTTAGTATGTTGTATGTGATATACCCTACTGATACAATAATATAAACTTTGTATCAAATTATCTTTAATGAAGATGTACTGCTGTGAAGAAATCGTTTATTTAAAGTCATTATTTTCCAACAGGTTACATCTAATATGTCAGTTAAGAACCCCATGTTCTAATGGTTAGGATTAGCTCTGGGCTAGCGTGTTAGTCTGTCACGCAGTTGACTGGGGATCGAGTACTGCTACAGTAAACTTTTTTTTTTCTTGAATTCTTTTACAAATGATGTGCACGAGCTCTTTCCACAGATACTGAATAAGATGTCATTTAGCTCAAAGGAGAGGCTAATGTATACACTCGTTTATTAATAAAATCACAGCCCCAGCATCGCACATAAACAGAAGACATTAGGAAAAGGAGAATAGAAGAACTAGATACACGTTGTCATTAACCACAGCCTTCTTAATGCCTCTGTACGGTGCTGTCCTCTTGTGGGTTATGTGGGTAATATTGTTCCAAACTTACCGCTTTGTAAATACCTGGCCTCCTGAAGTATGGCAATTTTGTAATACTGGTAGTTCAACTATTAACCACGATCGCGCTCCGATTACCTTTAAACACTGCCTGCTGGATCGCCTCCCTCTTGGCTACTTTAAACTGTCTACTCATTCAACACCCTTAGGCCACTGCCATCGTAGTACATTACGATGGCAGTGCATAGGCGTACAACATAAAGATTAATTCACTGATAGGTCGCTGCACCAACCTACTGAGATCGGCGCGGATTTTTAAAGGGGAAGATACCCAAAACGGAAGATTCTTAACTTTGCAGGCTGACTCAATATAGATATTAACGGACGTGAATGCATTACAATAAGTTAGTAGTTTTGTTATTCAATCATCATAAAGTATACAATATTGATTTTGACACTTACTGGCTAATTACCAATATAAAAGAAAACAAACAATACATTGTGGTAGAGGTGATTGTGTTAGGGATGAGGACAAAAAGTCATCAATATACCCATACATTTAGGAGAAAGTAGGCTATATGGTCTTTGCTGAACATCTTGTTATATATTAGTATGATATAAAAATGAGATGGTGTGTGTCTGTCTGTCTGTCTGTGTGTTACTCAATGACGCAAGAACCACTGGTCCGATTTAAATGAAATTTTGCATGGATGTAGCTGATTTACCATGTTTACATATAGGATACTTTTAATTTCGATATTTTGCACTATTAAAATATAGCGACCATTTTAGTGACGTCACTACACCCTTTGGTTTCAAAATTTCATATTTCCATAGCAAATAAAAAGAGAATGCTAAGAAATAACAAACTTTTGATGGCACAAATGACCTTCAAAATTTAATTTCCTATCCGAAAGGTCCTTATCACCTTTCGTGTATCTCCAACGGTTAGCGAGTAAAACCCACATATGTGACGTCACTACACCCTTTGGTTTCAAAATTTCATATTTCCATTTCAAATAAAAAGAGAACGCTAAGAAATATCAAACTTTTGATGCATACACAAGATTTACCGTTTACTTTGCTATCCAAAAGGTCCTTATCACTCTTCGTGTATCTTCAACGGTTAGCGAGTAAATCCTAAATTTGTGCAATAAAACACGGTCAACACCGAGCGGTGCAGAATATCTCTACATACATAAAAATTAAAGTTTGTATGTTTTTTTTCGCAATTTCTACGGAAATTTGAGTTATTTATGCGCGCGAAAATAATTTTTTGGTGTGTCTGTCTGTATGTTTGTTTGTTTGTCTGTGGACAATTTTGTTCCCTTATAACTCGAGAACGGCTAGGTGTATCAACGTAAAATTTGGTACAGATATCCATAAGAGGCACGACACTAATCATTGATGTAACCCTTCTCCGTACCTCTCATAAAAGAGGGCCTACCCCCTTAAAATACATGCTGAAATAGGAGTAGAAGGACAAGACAAAGATCATTTTCATCCCCTCAATGTGAGAGACAAAACTCGGGGGCCCAAAAGGGTCCCCGAAATCCACATTTTAAGGCCCTAAAACCAACCGTTTTTGAGATATTCCCAGAAAACTAATTTCATTTAATAAACTAATGAACGAATTCAAGCCGGTAACCATGGCAATAGATTCTCAGAGGTCCATATATTGCTGTAAGACGCAATGCAATTCCATGAATTACATTGGTGTGAAAGTATGCAAACGGCTACTAGGTTATCACGGAATGAAATTAAGCTGTAAAATTCATCAATACGTATAATGCGCTTAAGGGGGTCAAGGGGTCCTCTAGAATTTTTCCATGCGATTTACACCTGCGGGTGTGGTACGGCAGGTCTATTATATTCCTATCCCTATATTATATTATTATTAGTATGATATTATGGCGTACAACGAGGAGACAAAGCCCCTCGGTGCCAGAAACAGAACTTGGGGGCCTCGAAAACTACATTATAAGGCTCTAAAACCAACAGTATCTGAAATATTCCCAGAAAACTAATTTAATTTAATTTAACAAACTAATGAAGGAATGAAATCGGTAACCATGATAACATTATCTCAAGGGGTGGCATCCAACTTTCCATCTATTTCTGTAAGAAGCAATGTCACTCCATTTATACCTTGCCACGGTGTGCCCAACTCTAGGAATGGGTATTCCAAGATTCAGACACCTAGACATCAAGGGAAAGGCTACAGCCGCTTTTGAAAGTTGAGATATTTGAATATCGCGCTACATTGCTTCTCGAAGCAATTGGAAAGAATTTACCGATACTTGTATGTCAAGTGACGTAGCGAGTAATAGCAGAGGTCGAGGCTATTTATTGATTAAATAGTTAACCATGGAGTAGAGACTTGAGGCATGGATCAGATTACTGGCACGGTCAAATGAATGAGAATGCAATTAGTATCAAGTAAATCGGACCAGGGATACCAGAGATATGATGATTTCCAGATATCAGCTGATGACGCGTGACCCTGGCAGTTTTGAATAAAAGCCGGCCGGCCGAGGCATCGATAGCTCACTTCGACACAAGCACTTGCCTAGCAAGTTGCTGCTACGCTGAGCCAAGGCACATGGTTGCCGGATCTACGCAGAAGTAATTTTCAAAGTTGTGATAGTCACAAAAAGTGCTGCGCTACGAAGTGGAACTTAGTAAGTTTCCGGCGAGGAGAATCACTGAGGTGATTGAATTTTTTTTCTACAGACATTAGTGGAAATATTTATGTTTCTACATGGACATATGCTAGACTTTGTCTAGAATTAGTACTTTGTCACAGTCCAGTAATAACCTAATACTTGGATGTATAAGTCCATTTCAGTCAGTTTTCATATTGGTAACTTGTTAACCACTTCGATCTATCAGTACACTGAAGACCAGTCTGTCACGGTGGTGTTCATTAGTCTACGCAAGGGAAACTACAGGTTGCTTAGCGCATGGTAGATGGTGTTAAACCATGCCCAGGGAACGATCTTCAGAACAGCCGTTGATTGGTTAGACTGTCAGTGTCTTCTTGTATTGATAAGATTACCGTGAGTTATGTTACAACTGACATATCTAAGAATAGATCACTTAGATCTGACCCCATTTAAACAAACTGTTATGGCTTTGATACAAGCCCATATTAAAATGGAACAACAGTTAATTCAAACGTCAAGAGATACTACCTCTATGTCTTACTAGACGGATTGTGGGTATATAATGGCGGCCGATACAAGGATTATACATGCTTGTCCGATAGGGCATGTCTATGGATAAATCTGGTACAGACCAGGTTCACTACGCTTCAAGACCATCAAGAAATGTAAGCCACATTTGAATTATATTATGCCTAGCTAATTGGAACAAACTATTTTTCTGCAGATGACCAACACATTTATTTATTTTTCTTCGTATTTAAACCTTGTAATGATTTACGCAAGACTTGTTAGAGTTATTCTGAGTATTTTCAGCACTCAGAACAGTTTAGGATCGATGACCGAGCATTTCGAGCATTTATTTGAATAGTTCATATTTTTGGGAAATCACGGTAATCAGCCGATGTAACTGTAAAAGTTAATAATTATTTTTGTTGAGGAATGGATATTTTTTCCATATTCGAAGTTTCGAACATGTGGATTCTCACATAATGAGATGATAGTTAAACATATTTAAAATAATATAACAAATAATAATAATAATAATCCACTAATGATAATAATAATAATTTTTATAATTTTTCTAAATAATAATTCTTGGATATTATATTTTCTAATAATCATATGTATTGAGAGAGAGCCTATGAAGTAGTTTAATCATTTCTAGTTTGGAACAGGAGATTTTCCGAAGGAGAGTGGTTAGCGCAAGCCCGCATTCAACCAACATGTCAGTTCTGGTTGAACAGTTGATATTTGCAATGAGCAAAGTATATTTTTCAGATAACACGGAGAGGCATGAAACGGGAAGCAATTGATAATTGTATCAAATAGGATATTTTTGTATTTATATAAAATCATGACGTAAATACACTCGAAAGTGAAATAAAGATTTTCAAAAGTATGGTAAATTCACGGGTTGAACTGAATGGTAAAATAAAATAAACTTGTAAGTTTATTAATCTTCCAGTGTTGATAACAAGCAGAGGCTTGATTTATTTTATAAATTTTGGGAAGAAAATTTATGTGTGTGGAGTAGTTGAAATGCCATTCCCAGGTGCGCATGTTTAAGTCGCAGGAATGAGGAGATTTTTTCGAGCATCAATCAAATAGCAGGTTCGATGGCTCAGGTTTATAGGAGTATTGGAACTACACATTTCGTCGTATGAATGACCCGAAGGTTATTTCTTAGAAACCATCATTTCTTATTTCAACCTGGTTTACGGATTCCATTTAGACTTTGATTTTGCTAGAACCCGGATTTGTCATGATAGTAGTTTATTCTTCTTCAGAGGAAGACCTTTGCCGTTGTTGTTGTAATATTGTGTTCTTACACAAATAATAGAATGGGCCACTGCCAATTTAAAAATAATTCTTTAACCACGAATAATTTGAAGGATATTTTCAATCCTAGTGCCATGAACTAAATGAATTTCTTATGAAGCTACAATTCTTATTTCCGCATTCTGTCGAAGAATTGCAAGTTGTGAAAGTTACTAAAATGGCCATGAATATAAATATTTTTTTTATAATAATGATTCCAAGTGGAAAATTGAATAGTTGAATGGTTCAACAATTTATTGATCAAGTTGATGATTCAGAAATCATATATTTTGTTAGGAACTTGAAATTCATAATCGAGTCACTTCTCGAAATGTTTAATGTCAGAAGAACAATTAATTTTTGATGTGTTTCGCACAGTTCTTCGATGCTATGCTCAAGGTCAAATACTTTTCAGATGTTATTAATATGTGTAAATAATTTGTGTTGATTCAATGATAATAATATTTTTCGACAATATATTTTTGAAACTGGAAAAATAAGTGAAAGTTAAAAATTCTATGAACATTTATTCTACGAGTGTTAATATTATGTAAAAATTCAAACAGTGAACTACGATATTTCCAGTAGAGACAATTAAATTTGAACTGGATTTAATCATTAATTATAAATAATTTTGGAACACAGTCTACAGGACTAACAATCAGACTTGTGTTTCCAAAAAATAATTGTCAAATGTGTTTGGAAAATTTCTGTATATTGTGTAAATAGGAGTGTGGATCGCCACACGTGAGTGATGCTGCTTTGAGCATCTTTGCAGTCAATTTTAAATTCAAAATAAACTGAGATAATTTTACTTGATGTGTTATACCCAATTGAATCTCCTTCTATCCTTATTGTTGCATTGAGCCAAAAATCAGTAAAGCATTTTTTTTATTTGATGTCGTTTTTGCGATTTGCTTTAACCCATTTGGCGCTCCGGGATATTTTGACTCTCGTGCTGACTGATTATTGGTAAAATGCATATGTGGTCGTGCGGACTCCGGTCTAAACGGGCACATAAAATAAGATAGAGAGAGAAATGGCGCCCAACGTGGGGATCGATTTAGACATGGTCAATCGCATGCCGATTTAAATTGTGATAATTTTTATAGAAATATTTTGGGAGTTGAGAGATGCCTGGTTTGGATGAATAAATTAGTAGGAAACCCAATTAGTGGGGAAAATTAAAAATTTAACTGGATTAGTAATTAGAATGGGTTTGATTATTTTTGATAATGGCTTAACCATTAGGGCGTCAGTAAATTCAGTAGTAAACGTTCGATGACTGGACATACGCATTATTAGAATCCAGGTGGAGGATATTTGAGAACTTTCATATTTTTTCTTGTGATATTGTGGTAAATGTAATTCGTAAAAGTAGAGAATTTTGTTTTTCCATCACGTCGACATTAGGATAAATCTCATTTTATTACAGTGTTCCAATTAGCTATTCATATTTCTTGTTCTAGTTATAAGCTTGTGTTTGCCGATATTGTATACCCCTAAGCTTTGAATAATAATTGAAATTATGGAAGAAATGATGAGAATGATGAGGAGTTTGGAGGAGAGTTCAAAAGAAGCTGGACTGCGTGTAGCAGCCATTATGAAAGAAAATACTGAGGCTTTGGAAAGGAAACTTAAAGAAAATTCTGATAAACTTAAAGAAAGTTTAAACGATAAACTTAAGGAAAATTCTGATTCTTTAGAAAATAAACTTAAAGAAAATTCTGATTCTTTAGAAAATAAACTTAAAGAAAATTCTGATTCTTTAGAAAGCAGGTTCAAAGATAACTTGAAAGAAAGTTTAGATGAAAAACTTAAGGAAAATTCTGATTCTTTAAAAGATAATTTGAAAGAAAATTTAAACAGTAAATTTAATTCTATGGAGAGTAAATTTAAAGAGAATTCCGAAATTTTGAAAATGACACTTGAGATTAAAATGAACAAATTATGCGAAAAAACACATGAGCTCGAAACTTCATTAGCTACTAACGCAAGTTTAATGGACGATAAATTTCGCGATGCCGATCTTCGATCTCAAAGCTTAGCTGATAGGATAGAACATGGTCTTAGGAAAGTTGGTGAAGACATGATCAACCTAGAAGTCAGAGTGAAGAAGGAGAGTAATGAGATGGGAATTCTAGTTGTTCAACGGTTGACAGAACAATTCAAGGAACTTGTAATGGGAGAAATAAGAGAAGGTGTGATTAGTGAGTTGCAAAGTGAAATTAAAACCACAGTTGTCAATGAAATTAAAGACACACTGAAGCTGGAGAACCAAGAGGGAATCAAGGAAATTAGGGAATCTTTGTCATCCCATATTCAAGTAATTTCCAAAGATATCCAAGCAACTCAGAAGGACATCGCAGATATGAAAGGGTCATTGAAAAGTCATGAGGCTGTTATGAACCAGATATCCACTGATGTTAAGGAGAATTGTAAGGAAACTGAAGCAATTAAGAAAATGGCAGAAGAAAACCAGAAGGAACTTGAGGCTATGAAGACGCAAATCAAGGATGAGAAACAGTCTGACCATCTGTTGAAAATGCCAATTGTAAGGGGAAAGGAACAGATACAGATAAATCTAGGAGGAGCTAGAGAAACTGACAGTCAAAGACAGGATGAGGTCAGGACAGTATTTCAATCCAACCCCATAACTGTATTTAAGAATGTAGAGGATAAGCCTTCTAAATTTTCAGGGCGAGATTCTGTGACACCCGTGGAATTTTTGAGAGAAGCAGGTGATTACCTGAAAGATTCCAAGATCCCTAAAGAAAGACAGATCCGAGTGATAGGGAAATTTTTGGAAGGTCCTGCACTTCTTTGGTTCAGAGCATTTAGATCCACTCTAACCACTTTTGAGGAGTTTTCTCGTGGGTTATTGAAAAAGTTTTGGTCCCCGGAAACCCAACAGCAAGTCAGAGCAGAATTATATTCTAAGAGATTCTCGACGTCACAGCCTACTCGATACTCTACGTACTTTTCTGGACAGCTTTCTAAACTTCAACATTTAGATCCGCCGATGCCAGATAACGAATTGATTACTGCGTTAATACGTCAGTTTCCAGCAGACGTCCAGAGGACTTTGATAGCTGCTGACATATATAATATGGAGCAATTTGACGAGGTATTACAGAAGCTGGATCATACGAACGCTCAATTCTTCCATCAGAAGGGAGGAAAGAGTAACAACGCTGTGTACGCTGTTATGGCTGATAGTTGTTCTCAAACACCTCGAGAGATTCGAGAGGGGCGAGAAGAGAAAACGCCGAGGGAAGATTCAAATAAGAGAGGATGGAATCAGTACAGTAACAGATACAGTTACAAGCCTTATGCGAGACCAGATGGTGGAAATCGATACAATACTCGATGGAGAAGGCCACGAGATAGTCAAGGAAGATACCAGGAAAGAAGATACTATGGTCGAAACAACTACAATAACAGAGGGAATGTGGATACTCGTCAGTCCAATGAAGAGTTCAACAAGGAGACGAGGAAAAACTTAGAAGCAAGGCACCAAGATAACTTGCAGTTTATGGAGCAGAGGCCCAATGAACCAGGTCCATCGGGAACACAAAAATCCCGGGGGAATGGAAACGAAAAAAAAAACTTCGAATTCACAGTAGAAGATAGAATTTTGAACACTTTCACTTCCAGAATTATTAAATGGCAAGCAGAGGATGATGACTTAATTCAACAGAACGACGAACGGAAAGAAATGGGTACAAGAATTAGAATGCCAGTCATATCATGCGAAGTATTCGGTATGCCTGTCGATACTTTGATTGATACTGGGGCTATGCTTTGTCTTGTGAGTGAGAAGCTTTATATTCTGTGGAAGCTCAAAGAGAATTTAGAGGAAATTCCAGTATCAGGAATTAAGATCCAAGGAATAATACCCAACAAAATATCTCTGTGCAAAACACAATTGTACTTATGTATTACGATTGGAGGACATGATTTCCGACATGTGTTTGTAGTAATGAAGGACATGGCTTTTGACATGATATTGGGAGCAGATTTCATTCAGAAATATCAAGCAGTGATAGACATGAAGACAGAGACGATCAAATTCCAGAATACCGAAGAGATTAACTTCGAGGGAAAAGAAGAGGAAAACATCGAGGGAGATGCTCTGGTCTCTGATTTTTCATGAAGCTGAAGGAAGAGAAGTCTACACTGAGAAGGAGTCCCCAGAGCAAGGGAAAATTTTGGAAGAGTATCACGATATTTTTGATATTAAACCTGGTGAAATTAAAGATTTTGAATATCGTATTCGTGTAAATGATGATGCACCTTTTCATGCTAAATTGTATCCGGTTGCGGAAAAGCATCGAGAAAGGGTAAAAGTGCTTATCAAGGAGATGGAAAGCAACAATGTGATTGAAAAGTACACTACATCTTATGTCAATCCATTAGCAGTAGTGTCTAAGCAAGATGGAAGTCTGAGACTATGTTTAGACGCGAGAAATTTGAATTTAAGATTACTGCCAGAGTATGACAGACCACCAATCATTAGGGAACTGTTAAGGAAATTCCAAGGCAAGGTCTGGTTCTCTAATATTGATCTCACTTCGTCCTACCATCATATTAGGTTTAGTGAAGATTCTAAGAAGTTTACAGGATTTATGTTTGACCAGCAGACATATGTATTCCGCCGTCTACCATTTGGAGTTAAAACATCTGGATCAGTTTTGATCAGAGCACTGGAACAAAATTTGAGTCCTGAAGTAAAAGAGATAGCAATTCGTTATATAGATGATATCTTAATTGCATCCGAGACTAAAGAGGAACATTTGTTACATCTTCAGATGTTATTCGCAGATTTGAGAAAAGCGAATTTTAAAGTAAACCTTCGAAAATGTCAGTTCTTTCGAAAGGAAATAAAATTTTTGGGTCACATTTTGGATGGAGAAGGATACCGTCCCAATGAGACGAAGATACAGGCAATTGCAAATTTCCCTAGACCTACTAGAGTGAAGAATGTCCGCAGTTTTCTCGGGACATGCCAATTCTTTGCAGGGCATTGACCAAACTTCACCAAGACGGTTGCGCCATTGCAGGAATTATTAAAGAAAGGAAACAAATGGAAATGGGATGAAGATTGTGAACCATCATTTCAAGATGCCAAGAGGTTATTGGTAAACAGCGTGAAATTGGAGTATCCTGGCTTTACCAAGAATTTCATCATAGAATCTGATGCATCCACCGTAGGGATTGGAGCTATTCTTCTTCAAGAAGATGACGACCACAAGAGACATTACCTGGCGTTCATTAGCAGGAAACATCGTCCATCAGAAAGGAATTATTACACCACAGAGTTAGAAGCACTTGCTGTAATATTCGCGTTGGAGTCTTGGAAGAAAATGTTAATTGGACATTCAGTCATTGTGAGGACTGATCACCACGCATTGGAGTTTATCTTGAGAACAAACTTTGCCAGTGATAGGATAACTAGATGGTCACTTTTTATTCAACAATTCAACCTAGTTATTGAACACGCTCCTGGAAAGTTGAACGTGGGAGCTGATTTATTGAGTAGAGCAGTGGAGTCTGCATCTAAGGTTTTTCAAGTTAACCTGACGCAGGAGGATGAAGATACCTTGAGAAGGTTAAGGTTGTTGCATTTATCCCAGAGGAGAGACCGACGTCTTAGAAACATTTTTCGTTTTCGACAGGGAGACATGGATCCAAATGATGATGATTTTGTGGAAACTGAAAGAATTTCAAAAGATTTTATGATGTTAGATGGTTTAATCTACAAGTTTGCAGATCCCGACCATACGAAGCTGAGAGTAGTGATACCTCCACGAATGCAAAAACCCATTATCTGGATGGCACATCGAATCGCAGGTCATGCTGGAGTAGATAAGACGGTCAACATGATTCAAGAGAAATTTTCGTGGGAACGAATGCGACAAACTGTCAGGAACACTATTCGAGAGTGCGACTTTTGCCAAAGGAGTAAACATAATTCTAGATTATTGAGAGAATTACCAAGGCCTATTATTCCTTCTAAGCCTTGTGAAATCTTCGCGAATGATTTATATGGTCCCCTCCCAAAGTCTAAAAGAGGTAACCGATATATTCTGGTGACCATGGATGTATTCAGCAAATACACTATGTTACACCCAATCCAGAAGGCAAACGCAAAATATTGTGCGAAGAGAATTAGAGACAACGTAATTCCGGAAGCAGGCAAACCGGAATTCCTTTTATCAGATCGTGGACCTGAATTTACATCTTTAGAATGTCGAACCATCATGAATAATCTTGGGATTAGACAATTGTTTTGTTCTATTAGACATCCTGAGAGCAATCCAGCAGAACGCGTGATGGCTGAAATAGCAAAATTTTGCCGCCTCTATTGTCCAAATGAGCATTGGAAATGGATGGATGTTCTCTCTTTAGCATCCGAATCCATCAACTCTACAATTCATGAGAGTACTGGACAGATTCCCATGCTGCTTCATCATGGAATTAAACCAACAAGATTATGGGATCGAATCATCTCTATTCCACCTGAGATTGAACCAAGTCGTCAGATGAGGGAAACTCTAGCTTTAGACAAGTTGAGGAGCCAAGCTGAGAAAAGAGAGCGCAGAGTGAGAGGAAAGCGTTTTCGCAGACCCTTGCGCGTAGGAACTCTTGTTTTAGTGAAAAGACCTACACCCTCTGACGTGCAAAATCGAGTGTACTCAAAGTTTGCAAGCCTTTACGCTGGACCCTATCGTATTGTGGAAGTAAACAACAATGGAAGCTATGAAGTCGCTAATACACGAACTGGTAACATCGTGGGAACTTATAATGCAACGAATTTGAGATTTATTATTCAAGAACCAGATAATTTAATGTGTAGATAGGAAAAATAAACATTTTTCAATTTTTATTTTTTGCTAGGTGTAGGGTGGATGTGCCCAACTCTAGGAATGGGTATTCCAAGATTCAGACACCTAGATATCAAGGGAAAGGCTACAGCCGCTTTTGAAAGTTGAGATATTTGAATATCGCGCTACATTGCTTCTCGAAGCAATTGGAAAGAATTTACCGATACTTGCATGTCAAGTGACGTAGCGAGTAATAGCAGAGGTTGAGGCTATTTATTGATTAAATAGTTAACCATGGAGTAGAGACTTGAGACATGGATCAGATTGCTGGCACGGCCAAATGAATGATAATGCAATTAGTATCAAGTAAATCGGACCAGGGATACCAGAGATATGATGATTTCCAGATATCAGCTGATGACGCGTGACCCTGGCAGTTTTGAATAAAAGCCGGCCGGCCGAGGCATCGATAGCTCACTTCGACACAAGCACTTGCCTAGCAAGTTGCTGCTACGCTGAGCCAAGGCACATGGTTGCCGGATCTACGCAGAAGTAATTTTCAAAGTTGTGATAGTCACAAAAAGTGCTGCGCTACGAAGTGGAACTTAGTAAGTTTCCGGCGAGGAGAATCACTGAGGTGATTGAATTTTTTTTTCTACAGACATTAGTGGAAATATTTATGTTTCTACATGGACATATGCTAGACTTTGTCTAGAATTAGTACTTTGTCACAGTCCAGTAATAACCTAATACTTGGATGTTTAAGTCCATTTCAGTCAGTTTTCATATTGGTAACTTGTTAACCACTTCGATCTATCAGTACACTGAAGACCAGTCTGTCACGGTGGTGTTCATTAGTCTACGCAAGGGAAACTACAGGTTGCTTAGCGCATGGTAGATGGTGTTAAACCATGCCCAGGGAACGATCTTCAGAACAGCCGTTGATTGGTTAGACTGTCAGTGTCTTCTTGTATTGATAAGATTACCGTGAGTTATGTTACAACTGACATATCTAAGAATAGATCACTTAGATCTGACCCCATTTAAACAAACTGTTATGGCTTTGATAGAAGCCCATATTAAAATGGAACAACAGTTAATTCAAACGTCAAGAGATACTACCTCTATGTCTTACTAGACGGATTGTGGGTATATAATGGCGGCCGATACAAAGATTATACATGCTTGTCCGATAGGGCATGTCTATGGATAAATCTGGTACAGACCAGGTTCACTACGCTTCAAGACCATCAAGAAATGTAAGCCACATTTGAATTATATTATGCCTAGCTAATTGGAACAAACTATTTTTCTGCAGATGACCAACACATTTATTTATTTTTCTTCGTATTTAAACCTTGCAATGATTTACGCAAGACTTGTTAGAGTTATTCTGAATATTTTCAGCACTCAGAACAGTTTAGGATCGATGACCGAGCATTTCGAGCATTTATTTGAATAGTTCATATTTTTGGGAAATCACGGTAATCAGCCGATGTAACTGTAAAAGTTAATAATTATTTTTGTTGAGGAATGGATATTTTTTCCATATTCGAAGGTTCGAACATGTGGATTCTCACATAATGAGATGATAGTTAAACATATTTAAAATAATATAACAAATAATAATAATAATAATCCACTAACTTAATGATAATAATAATAATTTTTATAATTTTTCTAAATAATAATTCTTGGATATTATATTTTCTAATAATCATATGTATTGAGAGAGAGCCTATGAAGTAGTTTAATCATTTCTAGTTTGGAACAGGAGATTTTCCGAAGGAGAGTGGTTAGCGCAAGCCCGCATTCAACCAACATGTCAGTTCTGGTTGAACAGTTGATATTTGCAATGAGCAAAGTATATTTTTCAGATAACACGGAGAGGCATGAAACGGGAAGCAATTGATAATTGTATCAAATAGGATATTTTTGTATTTATATAAAATCATGACGTAAATACACTCGAAAGTGAAATAAAGATTTTCATAAGTATGGTAAATTCACGGGTTGAACTGAATGGTAAAATAAAATAAACTTGTAAGTTTATTAATCTTCCAGTGTTGATAACAAGCAGAGGCTTGATTTATTGTATAAATTTTGGGAAGAAAATTTATGTGTGTGGAGTAGTTGAAATGCCATTCCCAGGTGCGCATGTTTAAGTCGCAGGAATGAGGAGATTTTTTCGAGCATCAATCAAATAGCAGGTTCGATGGCTCAGGTTTATAGGAGTATTGGAACTACACATTTCGTCGTATGAATGACCCGAAGGTTATTTCTTAGAAACCATCAGTTCTTATTTCAACCTGGTTTACGGATTCCATTTAGACTTTGATTTTGCTAGAACCCGGATTTGTCATGATAGTAGTTTATTCTTCTTCAGAGGAAGACCTTTGCCGTTGTTGTTGTAATATTATGTTCTTACACAAATAATAGAATGGGCCACTGCCAATTAAAAATAATTCGTTAACCACGAATAATTTGAAGGATATTTTCAATCCTAGTGCCATGAACTAAATGAATTTCTTATGAAGCTACAATTCTTATTTCCGCATTCTGTCGAAGAATTGCAAGTTGTGAAAGTTACTAAAATGGCCATGAATATAAATATTTTTATAATAATGATTCCAAGTGGAAAATTGAATAGTTGAATGGTTCAACAATTTATTGATCAAGTTGATGATTCAGAAATCATATATTTTGTTAGGAACTTGAAGTTCATAATCGAGTCACTTCTCGAAATGTTTAATGTCAGAAGAACAATTAATTTTTGTTGTGTTTCGCACAGTTCTTCGATGCTATGCTCAAGGTCAAATACTTTTCAGATGTTATTAATATGTGTAAATAATTTGTGTTGATTCAATGATAATACTATTTTTCGACAATATATTTTTGAAACTGGAAAAATAAGTGAAAGTTAAAAATTCTATGAACATTTATTCTACGAGTGTTAATATTATGTAAAAATTCAAACAGTGAACTACGATATTTCCAGTAGAGACAATTAAATTTGAACTGGATTTAATCATTAATTATAAATAATTTTGGAACACAGTCTACAGGACTAACAATCAGACTTGTGTTTCCAAAAAATAATTGTCAAATGTGTTTTTGGAAAATTTCTGTATATTGTGTAAATAGGAGTGTGGATCGCCACACGTGAGTGATGCAGCTTTGAGCATCTTTGCAGTCAATTTTAAATTCAAAATAAACTGAGATAATTTTACTTGATGTGTTATACCCAATTGAATCTCCTTCTATCCTTATTGTTGCATTGAGCCAAAAATCAGTAAAGCATTTTTTTTATTTGATGTCGTTTTTGCGATTTGCTTTAACCCATTTGGCGCTCCGGGATATTTTGACTCTCGTGCTGACTGATTATTGGTAAAATGCATTATGTGGTCGTGCGGACTCCGGTCTAAACGGGCACAACGGTGGGTGAGTGGATAGCGTGTCGGTCTACTAACCCCAAGATTGCAGGTTCACTCCTGGCCGTGGTAAGTGATTTTTGAAAGGCGGAAAAAATACGACTCGCATGTCATACGATGTTGGCATGTCAAAGAACCCATTTGAATTCATTAGGCCGTGTTCATAATGGCAAAATTAATCTCAGCAGTTTCCGCCACACAAAGTTCCTCATTTCTCTACTAGAAAGCGCTATAGTGTTCAAGGAGCTTAGATATCTACCCTCCTTGACTTTCATAGTGATTCAAGGAACAACGAAATTTCGACATGCAAGCTACCCTCTGGGTGTCAAATTACGAAGCTTGCACCCGGCACCCGCGGCCATACGATATTATTATTATGCTACTCCATTTATTACTTTTCTGTGAAAGTTTGCAAATGGCTATAAGGTTATCACGGAACCAACGTAGACTGTATAGTTCGTCAATGCAATTAAGGGGGTCAAGGGTTAACCTAGAATTTTTTCATGCAATTTCACGTGCGACATATAGTACAGAAAGTCTATTATATCTCCAAACAGCAACATTATTTTCAAAAATTCCTGAATTGAATCAGCACATTTTGCGGCTTTTAGGAATTTGGGCCATTTGAGGCTAAAGAACCTGAATGTTCATGCACCACAAGCCTTTATAATTTATGAAAGAGGTCTTCCTGTGTATGGGGACCTACCACAACGTAGAGGGTCATTTTTTATGTGAGGTGTATTGCGTTTCGTCTACAAGGCTTTCAAATCTATTTCACGTCAGGAAGTACACGTTATGTGAATTTAGTTTGAGAGCACATTTTAACTAATCTGCTTTTTTTTTGTCGACATACGGGTTCATCGTATACCCATATTTGGATATCTGGGTGATATGTTGTAGACAATACAATTGTCTGTCTGTCTCTCTGTGTATCTTTATGTACGCCTATAAATCGTGTTCGGATGCTTGGTGCATCGGAAAATTAGGTATGGTAAACATGAGTCAATACACCAATCATTTATAAAACTCCTCACCGTACTTTTCATACAGTAGAAGGGTGGATATAGGGGGAAACTTCTCAAAATACATGGTAAAATAGGCGAAATATAAAAATTATCCTAGAAGGACGATCAAAGCATATGTTGCGCTTCTCATTGTGAGACACAAAATTCGCGAGTCTATAAGGGGTCTCCGAAAATCACATTTTAAGGCCCTTAAATTAACAGTGTGTGTGATATTCCCAGAAAACTAACTTCGTTCTGATAAACTTATGAAGGAATGACAAACCGCTTACCATTGCAACAGTAACTCAATTGATAATGTCTGGTGTTAATATATAACACTGTTCGAAGAACTGGTACTTCTGCTAGTACAATATACAATTATGCATAACAAGGTAATATTAAACTTTCAAGTCCATCCTTTTCAACCATTCGGTTAAACCGTGTGTGAGAGCGAACAAATCGCCAGGAATGCCAGGGTACGAATAAAGAGGACAGCGTTGGACCAGATGTTCGATCGTCTGTTCTTCCAGGTTACACTCACACATTGGTGAGCTGATCCAGCCCCACTTGTACCTGAAATAATTGCAGCAACCATGTCCAGTCCTCAGCCTGTTGATGCGGCACCAGAAGTTCCTCGATAAGTCAAAGCCGTTTGGTTTCTTTGTAGGATCAAGATGGTGGGCACTTGTTCCCAATGTTTTAGTTGACCACTCCTGCTTCCAGCTTTCATTTAGGTCAAATCCAGCAGCAATAAGTTGCCCCGCAGTAACACTTACTGGTCTTCTGGATTTCAGTCGTTGCTGTGATGGATGGCAGAATTCTTGGTGTAATGGCAAAGAGGGTGATGCAAAGATTTTCTTAGCTTCCCTTAGTAGAGCTTGCTTCCTCCTTAAGTGTGGTGGAGGGATGTGACTCAGCATGGGTAACCAGTGGCATGGAGTTGATTTGATGGAACCAGTAATGCAACGCATTGTATCATTCAATTTTGTATCTACCTTCTTCACATGTACGCTTTCCAATCAGACGGGTGCACAGTACTCAGCGGCCGAGTAGACAAGACTGATGGCAGATAAGCGTAAACAGTCAGCAGAAGCTCCCCAGGATGTACCACTGAGCTTATGCAATATGTTGTTTCTTGCAGCGACTTTGTGGGAAAGCTTAGTGATGTGTTCTTTGTAGCTCAGGGATCTATATAAAGTGACTCCAAGATATTTCGGAAAAGGATTGTACCTCAGATTTTGTTCGTTGAACAAAACTCTTGGATTGTAGTTTGCAGCACGATTCTATAGATGGAAACAAGAGACTTCAGTTTTTGAAGTGCTGGGGATCAATCTCCAGGTCTTAAAGAAAGTTGACATCTTCTTGAGATCCTCTGTAAGGATTTGTTCACCATCTTCAAAGTGCTACAAAAGCGATGTCATCAGCATATATGAACATAGTCGATGTTGTGACTGGTGAATCATGCATGTACAAATTGAAGAGCAATGGGGCTAAAACAGATCCCTGTGGTGGACCATTATTTAGTTTTCGTTTGTGGCTTTTGTTGCTGCCTAGAAACACTTCGAATTGTCTTTCACTAAGCATACTAGATATTAGATCCACGATTTCTCGACTTGGTACAACTTGCAATAGTTTGTAGATAAGTCCTTGTCGCCAAACAGTGTCATATGCTCCAGTCAAGTCGATGAAAACAGCTGCTGATTTCAGTTGTCTTTGAAAACCTTCTTCGATATGTGTAGATAGAGCAAGAACTTGATCGGTGCAGCTGCGTCCATGTCTGAATCCAGCTTGTTCAGGAGGCGTAACAGCTTCAATGAAAGGTGGTATTCTGATTAGGAGGATTCGTTCAAGAAGCTTGAATGGTTATAGGCATAGTTAATCCAATTTACAATAGAGAGCGCGCGAGTAGTTTAAACAAATGGGTGTTGGCGATGCGTTCATATTGTCTACAATTCATTCGATTGCTACCAAATTTTGGTGAGTTGTTAAGCACACTTCCGGGATGGTTATAGGTATAGCAAATTTAATTTACAATAGATAGCGCGCCAGTAGTTTAAACAAATGAGTGTTGGCGATACTTTCATATGCAATTCATTCGATTGCGATAAAATTTTGGAGAGTTGTTGTGCATACACCAGGAAAAGTTTTAGGCATAGTAAATCCGATTTACAATAGATAGCGCGCGAGTTATTTCAACAAATGGCGTGCATTTGTTTCAACAAAGTCCCACATGCGTTTTATACCATTCACCCCATTGCGATGAAACTTGGGTGAGATGTTGTGTACACTTCAGGGAAGGTTTCTGGCCTAGTAAATCCACTTAACAATAGGTAGCGCTCGAGTAGATTCAACAAATGAGCAACGACACGCAAAGCGTTTCAACAAAGTCCCGTATGCGTTCATATACTATTCGTCCGATAGCGAGGAAACTTGCGTAAGAGGATGTGTACACTCCAGGCAAGATATCTGGCTTAGCAAATCCATGTTACAGTTGGTAGCGCACGAGTGGATTCAACAAATGAGCGACGACGCGCAAAGTGTCTCAACAAAGTCCCGTATGCGTTCATATACTATTCGTCCGACAGCGATGAAACTTGGATGAGATGTTGTGTACACTTCAGGGAAGATTTCTGGCTTAGTAAATCCATTTTACAATAGGTATCGCACAAGTCGATTAAACAAATGAACGACGACGCGCGAACTTTTTCGACAAAGACCCTTATGCGTTCATATACCTTCGTCCGATAGCAATGAAACTTGGGTGAGTTGTTGTTTACTCTCCAGAGAAGGTTTCAGGCTTAGGAAATCCATTTTACAATAGGCGGCGCACGAGTAGATTCAACAAATGAGTGAAGACGCGCCAAGCGCGTCAACAAAGTCCACTATGCGTTCATATACCATTTGTCCGATAGCTATGAAACTTGGGTGAGATGTGTATACTGTACCCATGTGAGTAATCTCGATGGTAAATATGCATCTGCCTCCAGCTAGCATCAGGTCTCAGGCGCGTGCCGTTCCCCCAAATGAGCAGTGCATATTTTAGATTTGAGGCTATAAGGTAACAACTCTACAATAACAAGGCACAACTCTATTCTAAAACTTTAATTCAGTAAATAAAAATCATGGCTTCAAACACAAAAACAATCCCAATACCACAAAAAAACAAAGCAAACAAAAGTTTACTTCCACAATCCACAAACAAACACAAATGAAATCATAATAAAGTCATATTAAACCATAAAGCTGTATCCTTATGTGAACTTCATAAAGATATTCTAGTGCGCTGATGCACCTACGACTTCAATACAAACGGTACATTAACATAACAGTCATACAATGTGACTTCCTTAATATCACAAATTAATTATTCCTTAAACCTCTTGGTTTTAACAATTATGTGTGCCGTGCGTGTTTTGATTTTTCTCTTCTCACCAAACAAATGCTTTCATGCATTACCTATTCGGACGTTGCACCGCAATCAACGTGCAACTCCATAATTATGTAAGCTACCCCTCCACTTCCTCTATTTATATGGTTCCACTGCATGCTGTATGTGATTCCTAGATAAAACGTTACGTTATAGCTTGTGTCGGATGGTATAATTATATTACCTTGCTCTTGTGGCAATTGGCATCTGGTAACTAACTTCAAAACTTGGTTTCATTGACAGTACAAATACATCGTCTAACTATTCGTCAGATAGCTAAAATAATGAACCATCAGGATGATCTATAATTATCCATGTGTTCCTAAACCACATGGCTACATTACTCAACATAACAATCTTTCATTATATGTCATTTACCAGGGTCGAAAATCTGTCCCTTTCAACTCGCCTTGACGGTTCGAGTTTAGACTGCAGACCCTCGGCTAGAGGAGCCCGCACACAATAGAAAGTGGGATGGGTGTTCCACCAATTACCTCGACCCTCCTTAAAGGTTTTGAATGCTTTCCTTTCTAAGCAGTAAAGATTTACAAGACAAATACTGTCGTCTGACCGACACACATATCCCAAAGGATCTTAATTGACTATTATGCAAACAGGTATTGAATGAGCTTTTTAATTACTCCTACACAGAGGATATAATAATTACAGGCCTCACACGGGTCCATTCGACATGAAGGTTCGGGGTTCGTAATGCATTAGTCTGACGGGTGACCGATGTCTCAAGTAAAATATAGGCGCTCACTGCAACTGTCGCCATGAGTTTCGCTACCACGAGCGGAAATAACTCATTAAATAAGTTCTCGGGAGACCATAGAGTTTCGAGGTGTCCTCGTTATCCTCGTCTCTATCACAGGATCCCAACCCGGAACACTTTCATATCCTTCCTCAGAGCTAGGGTACACACTACAACTCTGGCATAAAATTATATCTCCACTTATGCCCATGACATAGGAGATTTCATACGTAGAATAGACCATCTGGCCCCTTACTCAATGCTACGACCTCCGACCTATATTATTAAGAGAAATCTAACAATTTACTCTATAAGCTTCTCGTATAAGCTGCAAATTCAATTCACTAAAAGCTCTTTCATGCCTGGCATCATTACTGAATATATGCAATATTCTGATATAAAACTTCTTTCCTTAATTACTGTAATGTAATCTTACTGTATCATCTTACTGCTTAGATTGATAAGTCTTGCAATTAGCGTAAATCTCTCGCTTACAACATTTATTTGTTTCCTGATGTGTTCATTCATACTTTTAATATTCATTATTATTATTACCATTAATCTCACTGACATAAATGACCAAAAATCATTACCTTATTATTCTTATTAATCTCACTGACATAAATGACCAAAATCATTACTTTATTATTCTTATTAATCTCACTGACATCAATGACCAAAATCATTCTTTATTATTATTCTCACATAACTTAACCACAAATCCGACATAGCTAAACGTCTTAAAATCCGAACAATCGCGTTCGTCACATTTACATAACTGATTGCCATTTTTAATTCATAGTGGGAATAATTACTCCGCTTAATGATGCAAATTAACATCTCAGCTCTATAAAAATCAACACGATAATGATTAAACATGGAGGATCTGCCTCCTAAACTGATTTTTACTGGCATCTTTAAGGAATTCACAACATGCAATGGCCCATATTTCTACATAATCATAACTTGTGGGGTACTTACATTTCTATAGGCGTCTATGGTGGCTCCAACCAATCATATTTCTCCATGTCGCCTGCCATTAGCAGGTTTAACGCGACATATTCATCTTGCAAACACACATTTTATAACACATAATTTTCATCAACAACACGACACGTTGCATAACTCTCAGGAAGCTATCGCTCCCACACATATGAAACACTTATCTAATCACTACTTTAAAGGATATTTTACATATGTGGTACACTTAACACACGTCACTTTATACACTTTTCAATGCTTAAATTCCCTAGCAAAGATCGAAATTGCAGGTGTCGACAGCATCTCCCGTGCTCCTATCAATTCCTGATTGAAAGTCTGGTTTACCTGCTCTCGGAATTCACCAACAGTTTTTATTATTCTTACTCCAACAGTAAGCGTCCTGCGTTGCATAAATATGCTAGCTCCCGTCCTGAGTTATCATCTGGTACTCTCATGACATTACCAAACACGTCATAGAGCTTCATTTAGCGCATTCCATCGTACTTACACATGTACGATCAGTCAATACTATACACATTGCGCTTAACACAGTCCAATACTTTACACAAATAATTATTTACAATAGTTCTGCCATTAGTCTTATACGGTGCTTCGTAACTGAACACGGCATAGTTCGTACTGCTGATTATACCTATATCACGACTATTATTCATACAAGCTTATTAAATGCTTCATTTACATGTACCAGTCTTTGTCCGGCGTCTATTATGAGTAGAACCGCCATGCGTTCTGCCTTGACGAACTTGCTTCAAAGTGGCTGTACCTGACTGGAGATTCACTTGAAGACTGCTCGTACCTTACTTGAAGACTGCTGTATACTGCTTACATACTGCCTCGTACTGCCCTCGTACTTGCTGCATACTGATTGCAACTTACTGCAACTGTGCTGCAACTGGGTAACTTCTAACGTCGTGAAGACTGCGTAAGACTGCAACTTGGGCTGTAACTGGGTGCAAACTGCACGTGAACTGCGCGTAGACTGAGCTTCAACTGAGTGAGACTGGGTTGAGACAGAGCGCTCCTCCAAGGGCCTACTCCCTTATATCAGATTCCCACGGAAAGTAGGGCGAAATCTTCCCGCGAAATCTTGGCTCCTCTCACAGCGTGAATCTGGTCTCCAAACCATGATCATTGGGTTCCTCTCTCTTCACAGATTCCAAAACTATCTGCGTGCAAAGGAATCGCTCGTCCAATTAAATAATATTAATTCCTTTCTCCATAGCGTGGCACGCTATCTTAGGGGTATTCCCCGGCAACATTCTCAAATCTATCCGCGTACAATGGTAGCTTTACAGCCCTTCCGCACTTCGTTAAATATGCCCCAATTTCGCAGGTAAAAGGCTCTAAAATTAGCCTCCTGCCAAAAGATTCATCTGTGAGCAACTCTCATCTCAATTCGTTGCTCCAATCACGAGTAATCAATGATTTTCCTGGGCATCTCTCCTCCCACTCCTCAAATCTATTCTCCGTCGGGGAATAACTGGGTCATTATTCAGGCCTCCACCCTGCTCTAGACGACAGAATGGGGTCACAGAGATGGACATGGCTCCACTGGGCCCCACCCACAATTCTGGGCTAATTTGTAAAATGTCAACTCTGTCCTCTCCATGCTTCAAGCCTCGTATAGCCTACACCAAGTAGTCTAATAATGCTGTAATCTGCTCATTATTCCCTGCATTATTTTAATAAATAATGTCATTGCACCAAAATCACACCAGTGATTAAATATACACTTCTTTCGAGGGGATTTTACCATGAAACTGCCTCTACAGATCTCTGGTTCGTTCCCTGGTGGAACCTTTATACTGAGATCACAGTCTCTGGGAACCACGTTCGATTCCAGTCAGCATAACCTCCTCGGGTTCATATTCCCCTTGCGAAACTTATAAAAGTCAATTGCAAGTGGCTTTCTATAAGTAACCAGCTGACTGTCTACCACCGTCTGTGTTTACATCGGGGGTCCTTCACCTCGTCTGGCTGCGAGTAGGTTAGTACTGTTCCCCCTTCCACACTCGGCCTTGTTCCTAAGCTGTTCATTCTCCATGCGGAGGGTCGCGTTTATGGCCTCAACCTCTCTCGCCACTCTGACCATTTCTTCATAGAATTCTCGCAGACACTGGCATTCTTTCTTCTCTTCGCTTACACTGGGTAAACTGTCTGCTTCTCGTCCCGTCTTGCCGTTCCAACTTTCAGGTCTGACTGCTTGGCTGACTTCGCTCGCCACGTTGAGTTGGGTGTGCGTTACCAATACTTCTTCTTGTTCGTCGAATTCTTCTGGCGAGTAATAAATTTTTAAGTTGGCTACGTTCATAACGACCTCGTTTCCATTTTCTAGATGCCTTAACCTGTATGCGTTGTTCTGGAGGTCTCTTATCACCTCGAACGGGCCGTGGTAAGAAAAATTGAACTTTTTATACTTGCGTGCCTCTGGATCTGAACTGGCGGGTTTCTTTATTAAAACTTTCTCTCCCACGAGAAGCGGTCTATGATACCTCTTCGCACGATTTCTTCTCTGACGTCTCTCCGCCTGTGCTTTGAGATATTCAAAGGTTCGTTGGATCCTCAATTCTCTACCTGGCTGTGCGTCTACTGGCAATGGAATAACACCAGTCCACGGTCTCTCTGGTCTTTGATCCAGATGTAGAGTCACGGGAACCTGACCTGTCGCCTCATGTACAGTATTATTTATACAGTATTCAATGACTTCTAGAAATTCTATCCAACGCCAATTCTCCTCAGAGCAGTAGATCTTCATGTATTTCTGGATCTCTCTCATTACTCTTTCAACTGGGCTTGCCTCAGGATGGCGAATGGTAGATAAAATCTGCCTAATTCCTAGAGTTTCCAGTTCTCGACGAAATTCTGCACTTGTAAAGCAACTTCCGTGGTCCGAGAGAATGTTATCCGGCTTCCCAAGAATCGGAATAACTCTCTCTTTCAGGCGCTTCAAGACCTGTTTTGAACTTGTCTTTTGTATGGGGCACAACACCACCATTTTCGAAAATACATCCATGGCTACAAAAATGTGTCTATTGCCTCTACGTGCTCTAGGCAATGGTCCAAAGTTGTCTATACTCAATAGCTGCCTTGGCTTCTCCGGTAACAACGGGATAGGTCGTTGCCTCATTAAAAAGGGATTTGGCCTAACCCTTTGGCATAGATCACATGTCCTAATAGTATTTCTCACCGTTTCTCTCAATTTTGGCCAAGTAAATGCTTCCTTCAACAGAGCACAAAGTTTATCTATCCCCGGATGTCCAAATGCTCTGTGGGCTAGCCATACCAATCTCCTCTGCAAAGATGCAGGAATTACAATCCTTTGACGTGTATGATCTACATCGTCCCACTTGTGTAATATCTGATTATACCATACATACTCTGTTGCCAATGCCTCCGCCTCTCTGTATACCGCAGTTCCCCTTGCTAAGCGTCCCTCAAAGTAATCGATCATCATCTTCAACCATGGGTCTTCGCGTTGTAGGTTGGTAATATTCCTTAAGTCATCCAACGTCTTCTGATCTCGATTCTCAATCTGGACCGCTAGCGCTTCCTCTTCTCTAGGGTAACGACTTAATATATCCGGTATTACATTCTCTTTCCCTGGACAGTATTCAATTTCCACATTAAATTGCTGGATATACAGGGACCATCTTGTCAATCTCTGGCTAGACAAATCTGTCTTTAACAAAAATGTTAAAGCTTTATGGTCTGTTCTTAGGACTATTCGGAAGCCATACACGAGTTTGTGCCAAGATTGCAACGCGTACAAAATTGCGAGCAACTCTATCTCTGTGATCGTGTAGTTTTTCTCATGGGCTTTCAGTCTCCTGCTTATAAAGGCGATAAAAACTTTCTTCTCAGGCTGGTCAACATTTTCCTGGAATAGCATCGCTCCAATCCCAATAAGTGATGCATCCGTCTGTATGATGAACTTCTGGGTATAATCCGGGT
Source organism: Meconema thalassinum (assembly GCA_946902985.2). Lineage (NCBI taxonomy): Eukaryota > Metazoa > Arthropoda > Insecta > Orthoptera > Tettigoniidae > Meconema > Meconema thalassinum. The sequence continues at coordinate 188,778,663 of OX336396.1, forward strand.
ATCCCAGCTTCACATATTCCAAAAGCATTTGTTTTGACCTCACGAATGCTTCCTGACATTGCTCCGTCCAATTCCATCTGCCGCCTTTCTTCAATAGGTCCTGCAGGGGTGCTACTGTCGCAGTATAGTTTGGGCAGTGGTTCGAAAAGAATCCAATTACTCCCAAATACTGTCGGACGTGCTTTACTTTCGTGGGTCGAGGGAAATTCCGAATTACTTCCAATTTATCTGGGTTAGGCTTCACTCCATTTGCATCAATGACATGCCCTAGGAATTTGACTTCCCTCTGACAGAAGTGCGATTTCTTGATATTAACCTTAAAGTTAGCTTCTCGAAGGACATCTAGCAACTTCTTCAGGTCTGTCATGTGCTCCTCCAGAGATTCTGATGTGAGTAGAATGTCGTCTACATATCTGATGGTACTCTCTTTAACCTCATCTGATAGATTGCGATCTAACGCTCTTATCAGGGCTGAACCAGCTGTTTTCAACCCAAAAGGTAGCCTTGAAAATGTGAATGTATGTTGGTCAAACATAAATCCTGTCAACAGACTAGTTTTCTTCTCTAATTCAAGATGATGGAAACTGGATGTGATATCCAAGTTTGTGAATATGTTTTTTCCTTTAAACTTCCTGAGGATCTCTTTAATAGGTGGCACTTGGTGAAATTCCGGAATAACTCGCAAATTTAAGCGTCTCAGGTCCAGGCAGACTCTGACAGATCCGTCAGTCTTTGGTACAATTACCAATGGACTTACGTAAGGCGTAGGTGTCTTCTCAATAACACCGGCCTCCAACATCTCCTGAATTGCCTCTTTCACTTTAGCATAATGCTTTTCAGCTATAGGGTAGGGTTTCTGCCTAAATGGTGTCCAATCACTGACTTGAAAAGCATAAGTGAAGTTCTTTATCCGACCAGGTCTTGAATCAAAGACTTCCTTTTGTTCCAGTAATAACTGCTTTAAATTTTCCTTCTCTTTTAGCCCAATTTTCGCTTCTTCTAGCTTTTCCGAAATATATTCTTCCAATTTGGGTTCCAGATCTTTTTCCAAGTCTGTGGCTAGTGTTTTAAGCTCCTCTTCTAACTGCTCAATAGCTAACACTCCCTCCTCAGCCACATCTCTGTATGTATGCCATATTGTTCACTTGATCCTGGTTCAATCTCATTGAGTGCGACCTCTAAGCCTTCAGCTTCTTCATTCACATGGAACATAACCCTGTCCTGTGCTAGGTCGATTATCACTCTGTATTCCCTTATAAACTCTGCCCCAATAAGTAGGTTATAAGGCAGTTTGTTTACTAACAGAAAACTCTGTGAGAAAATAGAGCCTCCTATCTGTAAATCTAGGAATACCTGGTATTTACATATCATTGTTTGGTCTGGAATTACCCCTTTAATCTTGACACTAGAGATCGGTATTTTCAAAATGTTCTCTCTCCGGGCTATTTCATTATATAGAGCTTGTGTCATGAGGCTCACTGTTGACCCTGTGTCTAGCAGACTTCTGACTTTTAATCCTGCCACTCTTACAATTATAATAGGCAATTCTCTCTTGGCCATGACCTGTGGTCCTCCTGTATCCTCAATCAGTTCTTCTGGTTTGGCTATCCAATTGATGATGTTAATAGACTTCCATCCATCAGTCTCAAACTCTTCTAATTTTGGCGTTTTTTTTTCAGCGCCCGCCCCCTTTGAGTTTCTTCTCTCCTGTTCGCTGCGCTGTAGTTCCAAACTCTTAGCTCCATCTCCATATCTGTCTGGCGATGTCCTGTTCTGCATGACTTCTTGCCATCGAACTTGTTGTTTCTGGGGCTCATCTCCCCTTTCTACGAGGTATCGCAAAGAAGCATGATATCGTTCTTCTACCTCGTCATCGAAGTTACTTCTTCTTTCTTGGGGTCTCCAATTTCTATTATTGCCTTCTTGGCCATTATTACCTCCATTGTTATGGTACGGTTTGCCCCTGTTATTCTGCTTATTCCACGAACTTCGACCTCTTCCTCCTCTATTAGCATTTCCTTTGAACTTTGACTGCCATCTTCTGGGTTCCTGTTCCCATTGCCGTCCATAGGAATCTAAGGTTTCTGTGCTCGTAGCTTTGTTGTTCCTTGGAGCTTGCTGTTGGTCAGTCTGTGTGTTGGTCACGTGGACTTGTTCCACGGTTCGACTCTGACGCATTGTATTTGCTGTGGTGAGGTCCAGTTGCCTTAGAACCGTCTCCATTTCCATAGCAGTTTTCGCATTAGCCGAGATTAGTAGCCTTTGGATCTCGTATGGAAGCTGTTTGGCGATAGCAATACATAGCTCCAGTTCGCTCGGTTTTTGATCCAGCTCTTTAAAGCGACACATCTGCGATATGAAAAATTCTGCGTACTTTGTTGGATTATTAGTACTGTATTTCTTTGCATATAAATCCAACCGTAAATTCTGTTGGGTCGCGGCGTCCCAATATCTCTTCAAGAATGCCTCACGGAACTCCTCAACAGTATCAAAAGTGTAACGGAAGCTGCGAAACCATAATGCGCACTCTCCTTCTGTTAATTTCTCTATAGCACGTAGCCTACGCTCCTGCGGTATTCGTGCATCATTTAGATATTCAGTCACTTCCTTTAACCAATATTTTGGTGTCATACTACAGTGGCTACCTGAAAATTTCCTTGGTTTTTCTTCGCTTGCCCTAATGACGTTTATCACCTGGGTGTGCATAGCATTTTCATGTGGCGTCGATGCAGCAATTGGTACACCTGGCGTCATATAAGGACTTTCCCCTGGGCCTGTAGCATTCCTGCTCATAGGTTGGGTTTCCAAGTCTGCCCACCTTGTTTTCCTCATATCCTCCATGCTGCCTTCACTTGACTTAGGACCTTTCAGAAGCGTTTCCTCCTGTGCTATTATCCTAGTCTCCCTTTGATTATGGCGCATCTCTGCTCTTTCTAGGCGAGTAATGACTTCTTTCTCTATTCTTGTAAGCCTATCTCGGTTTTCCTCGGCTACTTGAAAGATTTTCACCTTGTCTTCCTTCAGACTTTGTTTGATATGGGATATTTCATCCTCTACATCTTCTTTAATTTGAGCAAGGGTCTTGTCGCTTGCCTCTGTTTTCTGGCCTTCCCTTATTTCGAGTTCTTCTCTCAACCCTTTAATTTCATCTTGAATGTGTCCATTGACCTTAGACAATTCATTCCGGACCTTGGTGATCTCACCTCTATTCTCCTCTTGCCTTTTGTTAACTATGACAATGTCACTTTGAACTTGGTCCAGTTCTTGATGAACTTTGCCCATCTGACTTTTCACGTTGCTTACCAGCTCCTGACTTTCATGAGCGATAGCCTTAATTTCGCCTATTTCCTGGCATTGACCTAATATATTCTGGTCCTGTTTCTTGAGGTCACCGTTAATTGCTCTAGCATAGCTTTTCAATTTCTGGTCCCATTTGGAGTCGTTCTCCTCTCATCTCTGGTCTACCGTTTTTGTAAACTCTGCGAACTGTTTCGCTTGGCGTTCGAGATTCGCCTCATTTTGGATTTGAATATCCTTAATATCGTTAGACAACGCATCTAATCTACTGTTGGTTTCCTCCTGAGCATGCTTACACGCTTGTAAATTACCCTCAAGTTTGGCTTCTATAGCCTCGAAACGTTTATCAGTTTTAACCTGCATTTCCGATACAATGCTTACAACAGTATCTGTTACTTCGGTCTTAATTACCTCTTGCATTTGACCTAACTTATTGTTTAATTCAATCTGGTTATTATCTAACCGGTTGTTTAATTCAGTTTGGTTATTATTCATTGCAACCTGATGTGCATTAATTGCCTCCTGATTGGCATCTAAACGAGTGTTTATACTATCCTGGAAAGCCTTGGCTTCCAGTTTATTCTGCTCGTTAGCAGCATCAAAATGCTGTTTCAATCCTGCAATAACCTGCAAGATTTCCTCCGTACCTGACATTTTACAATAACACACTTAAATATGCAGGCAGGCTTCCTGGAAAAATATGTAGATACGTTTCGAAGAGAAACATCAAACACTGCACACATATTGTGAAGTCGTACAAAACCTGATAATATTATGGTAGATTGTGGATCTGGTATGTAGCGCTCATACCCTTGGGCAATTCTCTTCTCAATAGAGAGATTCTGCGTTACATAAAAAGCCTACTGAATTCAAAAATCACTCAAACACAGTTTGAGGCAAAACAATTACTATGGTTTTCCCCATGAAATACCATAAAAAATCTATGAGTTTTCCCTAAATCCCATAAGCTCCACGTACCTGGGCGCCATGATAAATAAATATGCGGGTAAGTACAATCGTTCATGTATGCCATGCATGTGCAATTCCAAGATCGCTCATATTGCACTGACGCAGGCGGTTCCATAATGAATTAATACCGCCCCACGTTGGGCGCCATGATAAATAAAAGACTCATGTATCGAGTAAGTACAATCGTGTATGCCATGCATGTGCAATGCCAAGATCGCTCATATTGCACTAATCGCAGGCGGTTCCATAATGAATTAATACCGTCCCACGTCGCTTGGGCCATGATAATAATAAGAGTAAATACTTACAAAGGAGTAGAACTGTACTTATACATCTATCAAAATTTATATGTACGTATCGGAACTTAGCTAGGATAGGAGCGGTCAATCCCTACTTCGTTAATTCTTTCTTTAATAGAGTTGTGTGCACTAGATCTGACCGACTTTAGTTGTACCGATAACTCAAATCACAGTATAGGACATCAAACCCCATGTACCCATGTGAGTAATCTCGATGGTAAATATGCATCTGCCTCCAGCTAGCATCAGGTCTCAGGCGCGTGCCGTTCCCCCAAATGAGCAGTGCATATTTTAGATTTGAGGCTATAAGGTAACAACTCTACAATAACAAGGCACAACTCTATTCTAAAACTTTAATTCAGTAAATAAAAATCATGGCTTCAAACACAAAAACAATCCCAATACCATAAAAAACAAAGCAAACAAAAGTTTACTTCCACAATCCACAAACAAACACAAATGAAATCATAATAAAGTCATATTAAACCACAAAGCTGTACCCTTATGTGAACTTCATAAAGATATACTAGTGCGCTGATGCACCTACGACTTCAATACAAACGGTACATTAACATAACAGTCATACAATGTGACTTCCTTAATATCACAAATTAATTATTCCTTAAACCTCTTGGTTTTAACAATTATGTGTGCCGTGCGTGTTTTGATTTTTCTCTTCTCACCAAACAAATGCTTTCATGCATTACCTATTCGGACGTTGCACCGCAATCAACGTGCAACTCCATAATTATGTAAGCTACCCCTCCACTTCCTCTATTTATATGGTTCCACTGCATGCTGTATGTGATTCCTAGATAAAACGTTACGTTATAGCTTGTGTCGGATGGTATAATTATATTACCTTGCTCTTGTGGCAATTGGCATCAGGTAACTAACTTCAAAACTTGGTTTCATTGACAGTACAAATACATCGTCTAACTATTCGTCAGATAGCTAAAATAATGAACCATCAGGATGATCTATAATTATCCATGTGTTCCTAAACCACATGGCTACATTACTCAACATAACAATCTTTCATTATATGTCATTTACCAGGGTCGAAAATCTGTCCCTTTCAACTCGCCTTGACGGTTCGAGTTTAGACTGCAGACCCTCGGCTAGAGGAGCCCGCACACAATAGAAAGTGGGATGGGTGTTCCACCAATTACCTCGACCCTCCTTAAAGGTTTTGAATGCTTTCCTTTCTAAGCAGTAAAGATTTACAAGACAAATACTGTCGTCTGACCGACACACATATCCCAAAGGATCTTAATTGACTATTATGCAAACAGGTATTGAATGAGCTTTTTAATTACTCCTACACAGAGGATATAATAATTACAGGCCTCACACGGGTCCATTCGACATGAAGGTTCGGGGTTCGTAATGCATTAGTCTGACGGTTGACCGATGTCTCAAGTAAAATATAGGCGCTCACTGCAACTGTCGCCATGAGTTTCGCTACCACGAGCGGAAATAACTCATTAAATAAGTTCTCGGGAGACCATAGAGTATCGAGGTGTCCTCGTTCTCCTCGTCTCTATCACAGGATCCCAACCCGGAACACTTTCATATCCTTCCTCAGAGCTAGGGTACACACTACAACTCTGGCATAAAATTATATCTCCACTTATGCCCATGACATAGGAGATTTCATACGTAGAATAGACCATCTGGCCCCTTACTCAATGCTACGACCTCCGACCTATATTATTAAGAGAAATCTAACAATTTACTCTATAAGCTTCTCATATAAGCTGCAAATTCAATTCACTAAAAGCTCTTTCATGCCTGGCATCATTACTGAATATATGCAATATTCTGATATAAAACTTCTTTCCTTAATTACTGTAATGTAATCTTACTGTATCATCTTACTGCTTAGATTGATAAGTCTTGCAATTAGCGTAAATCTCTCGCTTACAACATTTATTTGTTTCCTGATGTGTTCATTCATACTTTTAATATTCATTATTATTATTACCATTAATCTCACTGACATAAATGACCAAAAATCATTACCTTATTATTCTTATTAATCTCACTGACATAAATGACCAAAATCATTACTTTATTATTCTTATTAATCTCACTGACATCAATGACCAAAATCATTCTTTATTATTATTCTCACATAACTTAACCACAAATCCGACATAGCTAAACGTCTTAAAATCCGAACAATCGCGTTCGTCACATTTACATAACTGATTGCCATTTTTAATTCATAGTGGGAATAATTACTCCGCTTAATGATGCAAATTAACATCTCAACTCTATAAAAATCAACACGATAATGATTAAACATGGAGGATCTGCCTCCTAAACTGATTTTTACTGGCATCTTTAAGGAATTCACAACATGCAATGGCCCATATTTCTACATAATCATAACTTGTGGGGTACTTACATTTCTATAGGCGTCTATGGTGGCTCCAACCAATCATATTTCTCCATGTCGCCTGCCATTAGCAGGTTTAACGCGACATATTCATCTTGCAAACACACATTTTATAACACATAATTTTCATCAACAACACGACACGTTGCATAACTCTCAGGAAGCTATCGCTCCCACACACATGAAACACTTATCTAATCACTACTTTAAAGGATATTTTACAAATGTGGTACACTTAACACACGTCACTTTATACACTTTTCAATGCTTAAATTCCCTAGCAAAGATCGAAATTGCAGGTGTCGACAGCATCTCCCGTGCTCCTATCAATTCCTGATTGAAAGTCTGGTTTACCTGCTCTCGGGATTCACCAACAGTTTTTATTATTCTTACTCCAACAGTAAGCGTCCTGCGTTGCATAAATATGCTAGCTCCCGTCCTGAGTTATCATCTGGTACTCTCATGACATTACCAAACACGTCATAGAGCTTCATTTAGCGCATTCCATCGTACTTACACATGTACGATCAGTCAATACTATACACATTGCGCTTAACACAGTCCAATACTTTACACAAATAATTATTTACAATAGTTCTGCCATTAGTCTTATACGGTGCTTCGTAACTGAACACGGCATAGTTCGTACTGCTGATTATACCTATATCACGACTATTATTCATACAAGCTTATTAAATGCCTCATTTACATGTACCAGTCTTTGTCCGGCGTCTATTATGAGTAGAACCGCCATGCGTTCTGCCTTGACGAACTTGCTTCAAAGTGGCTGTACCTGACTGGAGATTCACTTGAAGACTGCTCGTACCTTACTTGAAGACTGCTGTATACTGCTTACATACTGCCTCGTACTGCCCTCGTACTTGCTGCATACTGATTGCAACTTACTGCAACTGTGCTGCAACTGGGTAACTTCTAACGTCGTGAAGACTGCGTAAGACTGCAACTTGGGCTGTAACTGGGTGCAAACTGCACGTGAACTGCGCGTAGACTGAGCTTCAACTGAGTGAGACTGGGTTGAGACAGAGCGCTCCTCCAAGGGCCTACTCCCTTATATCAGATTCCCACGGAAAGTAGGGCGAAATCTTCCCGCGAAATCTTGGCTCCTCTCACAGCGTGAATCTGGTCTCCAAACCATGATCATTGGGTTCCTCTCTCTTCACAGATTCCAAAACTATCTGCGTGCAAAGGAATCGCTCGTCCAATTAATTAATATTAATTCCTTTCTCCATAGCGTGGGACGCTATCTTAGGGGTATTCCCCGGCAACATTCTCAAATCTATCCGCGCACAATGGTAGCTTTACAGTCCTTCCGCACTTCGTTAAATATGCCCCAATTTCGCAGGTAAAAGGCTCTAAAATTAGCCTCCTGCCAAAAGATTCATCTGTGAGCAACTCTCATCTCAATTCGTTGCTCCAATCACGAGTAATCAATGATTTTCCTGGGCATCTCTCCTCCCACTCCTCAAATCTATTCTCCGTCGGGGAATAACTGGGTCATTATTCAGGCCTCCACCCTGCTCTAGACGACAGAATGGGGTCACAGAGATGGACATGGCTCCACTGGGCCCCACCCACAATTCTGGGCTAATTTGTAAAATGTCAACTCTCTCCTCTCCGTGCTTCAAGCCTCGTATAGCCTACACCAAGTAGTCTAATAATGCTGTAATCTGCTCATTATTCCCTGCATTATTTTAATAAATAATGTCATTGCACCAAAATCACACCAGTGATTAAATATACACTTCTTTCGAGGGGTTTTTACCATGAAACTGCCTCTACAGATCTCTGGTTCGTTCCCTGGTGGAACCTTTATACTGAGATCACAGTCTCTGAGAACCACGTTCGATTCCAGTCAGCATAACCTCCTCGGGTTCAATACTTCCGGGAAGGTTATATGAGATGGTGTGTGTCTGTCTGTCTGTGTGTTACTCAATAACGCAAGAACCACTGGTCCGATTTAAATGAAATTTTGCATGGATATAGCTGATTTACCAGGTCTACATATAGAATACTTTTGATTTCGATATTTTGCACTATTAAAAGATGGCCACCATCTTAGTGACATCACTACACCCTTTGGTTTCATAATGTCATATTCCCATATCAAATACAAATAGAACGCTAAGAAATAGGAAACATTTGATGGCATACACGACCTTTAACATTTATTTTTCTATCCGAAAGGTCCTTATCACTTTTCATTTATCTCCAACGGTTAGAGAATAAAACCTAAATTTGAGCAATAAGACACTGTCAACACCGAGCGGTGCAGTATCTCTACTTATTATAAAACAGAGTCCCCGATTCTTGGATGTTAAGGGTAAACTCGAGAACCACAGGATGGATTTTGATGCAGTTTTCACCATACAGTAAAGGCTGTCTCGAGGATGATTTCTGTAGAAAATAACGTATTTATTACCAAAGGAAGCCGAGCAGTAACGATTTCAGTGGAAAAGTCGAAAAAAAAACCTGGCGTCCAAGCGCTTTTTACGCTTACACTGGGCAAACCGTTAAAAATATCTAAATACTATGAGTGTAAGAATTGTTCAGCATGAAAAGTTCTACAAAATGTTCCGCGAGAGGATATGTCTATCTTCAATACATCGCCCACTATAAGTGTTTTTACGTTTTATTTTCTTCTAACCGTGTCCATTCAACTATTACCCATTTAAGATTTGATTGCCGCTGAGCATGGCTGCGCCACAGTGACGACAAAATGCAGTTTGCACATAAGTCAAGCAGCTTTGCGCGCGTTACCTGTCTTAGAAGCGCAGATAAGTGTCACAGGAGCTCATGTCACCATGGACAGCCACTGGAGCTGAGTCATATCCTACTCACGCAACTGTACCTGTCAATGGGGCAGAGTGACGTGTGACGCAAGTAAACAGAGAATAGTTCCCATCTCGACCGCCGGCAATCAATTCGTGAAAAGGTAATGCTGAGGCGACAGTTTACGAGCTAGCTAAGGGCGAGTCTATCATCCCTTTTACAGCCTAGCTAGCGGACGAACCTATTGCCCCTGATACAGCCAGCAGGAAACCGTTGAGTCGTGTTGAGTTAAGACTTTTGAGAAGGGTGGTTGTGTTGGGAGTATCCCTGGAAGTGCAACTCGGCTTTTCTTCATTTCGCCTGTCAACATTTCGTTCCGCAAAATTTACAGTCAAGTTAAGATTGGACGGAAGGGGGATTAGTGATCCATGCAAGTGATCCATGCACCTCGCCATTCTTAAATTACGTCTGACAAGAATTTGTTGCACATGCATCTCCATGATAATATAATTAAGTCCAGTCAGTGATTTTAACCCATCATGCCGAGACGTAAAATGGACATTGGTCGTTGCTAATTGACATTGGAAAAAAAGCTATTATCACGTAATACATTCATAACTCTTCCCGGGCGAAGCCGGGTCGGGTTGCTAGTATATATATAACAAGTAGTTCCGTGAAGAACTAAACAGCCTATTTCCATATATCCTATTTAGGTTAATTGCCTCTATCAACATACAAAATTTCAGTTTGATTGTTGTAATAGATTCGTAGATATCGAGAACCGACTAAATATTGCGGATGGTTGCCATGTTGGGTTTTATATATGTAGGTGTTAGAGTTATGTACTGTTACATGAAGATTATTGTGTACGTGTAGTATTCAAACTTCAATCGCATGATTAGGACACAAGAAGTAAAAACTACAGTAGATTATACATTTCGCACAGCTGCCATCTTGTGGTTAAGGAAACAATTGAAAAAATTAGATGCCAATGGATTAACATTTGTATAAGGATTTACTGTACCAAGTGTCACTGCACTCGGATGGTTAAATTGCGAGAAACGACCATGTGAATATTTATACTTCGCGTCACCGCCATTATGGATTTGTGATCACCATGTTATTGAAAGTCCTATAGGTGAACTTATGTTGATTGCCCCTATGAACATACAAAAATTCAGTTTGATAGCTGTAACAGATCCGTAGATATTGAGATCCATCTAAATATTTTGGATGGTCGCCATTTTGGATTGTACCATTAAAGGAAAATTATTGCGTAGGTCCATTATTCAAACTTTCTCTTCGATCGCATGATCACGACACAAGAAATAAAAATTTAATTTTAAAATTCGCTAAGCTGCCATCTTGAGGTTATGTAAACAATTGAACTAAATTAGATACCAGTGCATTACAATGTGTATACACATTTGCTGTAACAAGTTTCATTGCGTTTGAATCATTAATTCGCGAGAAAGGTCTATTTAAAATTTTCAAATTCGCTTGGCCGCCATATTCGTTTTGTAGTTAACCGGTTTTTGAAGGTGTTATGGATGAACTTCCAGTAGTGCCCTTTATCACCGTACGAAATTGCAGGCCGATACCAATAATAGTTTCAGAGATACAGAATGCCGGTGAAATATTTCGCACAGCCGCCATCATGAGGTTATGTAAACAATTGAACGAAGTTAGATGTCGGTGCATTACAATGTGTATAAACATATACTATACCACGTTTTATTGCGTTTGGTTTGTAAATCGCGAGAAACATCTATTTAAAAGTCGCAATTTCGCTTGGCCGCCATGTTGGTATTGTAGTTACTACGTTTTCAAACGTCATATAGGTGAACTTCTAGTAGTTCCCTTTATCACAGTAAAATATTCCAGGGTGATATCGGTAATAGCTTCGGATATATTGAATGCTGGTGAAATATTTCGCACAGCCGCCATGTTGGATAGGTGAGACGTTACAAAATTTTAACGGCACGGTCGGGGTCGTCCGGAATAGTGCTATGAACTTACCGAGTTATATTGAAATCGTTCCAGCCATTTAGAAGTTATTAGGCGGGACACATACCATCACACACACCATCACACACACACGAACACACAGACACACGGACAAAACATAATCTCATAAGCCTATTTTTTCATAAATGAAAATAGGCTAAAAAGTATGTCTGTCTGTTCGTCTTTTATGCTTTCATAAACCATTCACCGATAGCGATTAAATTTTGATGACTTGTACACACTTCCGGGAGGTTTATAGGCATAGTTAATCCATTTCACAATAGATAGCGCGCGAGTAGTTTAAACAAATGAATGATGGCGATGCGTTCATATACAATTGATCTGTTTGCAATCAAATTTTGGTGAGTTGAAGTGCACACTCCCGAGAAATTTATAGGCGTTGTAAAGCCAATTTACAATCGATGGCGCGCGAGTAGCTTCAACAAAGTGGCGTGCGATTCGTTTCAACAAAGTCACACATGCATTCGTATATCATTCATCCCATTGCGATGAAACTTGATTGAGATGTTGTGTACACTTCAGGGAAGGTTTCAGGCTCAGTAAATCCTATTTAAAATAGGTAGCGCACTAGTAGATTCAACAAAGTAGCGACGATGTGCGAAGCCTTTCAACAATATCCCGTATGCGTTCATATACCATTCGTCTGATAGCGATGAAACTTGGGTGAGATGTTGTGTACACTGGTAGGTTAGTAGTGAGAGTTCTAACGCTCAGCCTGTTCCGAAAGTTAGTGCACACATTTTGCTTATTGATATTTCGCGAACCCATGGTCGGATTTTAACAAATCAGGTGTCGTTGGACTCGGGCTGACGTACTCTTTCCATGGACCACTCGTTAAATTTTTCAAACATTTTTTGAAAAATTTTGTTTTTGAAATAGGCGATAGTTTAAAAACAAAACATGATAGAACGATGTGCCATGGTTGAAATTAAGGGCCTCTATGTTCTTTATTTTTATAACACAACTTTTGTATTTTTTATGTTTTTTGGAAAAAAAAGTCCTTTTTAAAATTCCTATATTTTTGAAACTAACAAGTTAAGTACAGGTCTCTAGAACGAAAATAGCAGTAGGGGAGTGATGACAGTTCTATTGAATTTGGCGTGGCTGTGCCCAAAGAACAAATATGGCGGCCAAGCGAATGTTTAATAATTAATAGCTCTGGAACCAATAATCGGATTTTAGCAAATGAGGTGTGGTTGGACTGGGGCCGATGGGGGCTTTGCTATAGACCACTCATTATATATTTTTTTTAAAATTGGAAACTAGATTTTGGGGTAAAAATGAGATTTTAGACTTTTTGTTTTATCTCGCAAACCAATGCTGCTGGGGACTTGTACGAGGACTCGTAGGACTCGGGGTGACGTTGTCCATGAAATGTGATCGTTACTGTTTGGAAAAACATGACAAAGGGCCTAACGCTATACATGTAGAAAATAATACCTGTTTTTAAATGGTGGTAGACAGAGAGACGATACCGTTGGACATGTGTGTTAGAACAAGGCTATCACCGGCCACGATGGTGGTAATCCAATAGAGCAATCAGCTATTTCAGCGGGGCGGTCTACGACAGAGCGAGGGGTCGCTCTTCCGATATTTACTATGACGTATGGACAGAGGCCAATATTTCAAAATCCCTCAAAGGAGATCTTTAAACTTGTTAGTAAACGCTGATCAGTAGCATGCCACATAATAATAATAATAATAATTCTATCATGTGAATGAAAGCGAGGTTTTTATAGTTGTCAACAACATTAAGAAGAACTTGCTTTGTATGTCTTTCTGACAGCCAAGAAAGAAAAATCTGCTTGAGGCATGGGTAAACGGCTAAGAGAATGGAACGTGAAATCTTAATACAGGACGTGGTTTGGCAACACTGCTGTCAGGTGATAACAGGTTGGAACAATCTGTCAACACTGTAACGGAGATAACATTTCACATTCTGACAGACAGCCGAGCAGAGCGGCTTGCATAAGTGGACAGAAGCGGTGAAAGGGGAGAGGAGTGGTGTATTCTTAGGAATACACGTTCAGTCAGAGTTAGCTCTTGCTGCTCTTTGTTTATTTATTTAATTTCTTTCTTCGCAGACACCAACAGTGATCCCTTTGCATTTCTTTGCTTTTCTCTTTGTGCAGGAATTTATTTTGACTTTGAGTCTGTTCTAGATGTGTAAATTCCATGGAGAACCTAGCAGCATCTAGCAGCTAACTGCCGAAGTTCTTCAATTTCTCTGAGCTCAAGAGGATTTCCTCACCAATCCGCCAGGCATCGTCCTTGTCGCCAGCTAACATCTATTTTAAGACACCACTCCATGAAGAAAACTTATTTAAAAAAAAAGAATGTTTATTTTTTCATGCTGCCCATTCTGATGTATGTCCTCTTGTTTTTACCCCCTCTCCCTCGTTCTCCCTGGTCCCTTTGAGCGCCGTTCAGCAGCTCTCGCTTCTTCTAGTCCGGTCGTCGAGAGTACAGTATCAAGCCTTCCCAAGGGTCAGTCTATTGTCTTCATGAGACACTTTTAAAATAGACGCCATGTCTACATTTTAATGCTAACAGTCACAAGGAACCTTCGCCTGATCATCATGAAAAAGCTAAGGACAAATCTTCAATGATTTTAGACTCTGTTTAATGGTTTTAAAATGCTAAACGCTTTTAACATAATTTTATAGACAGTGTGTGGAATTGCTCACTATTGTGCAATAACCGTCTTCGTGGGATTTTCTTTGTCAGGCTTTAGCTATCTAAGCTGGCTTATAACATGGAATTTAGTACTTCTTGTACGAAATAAATGCCAATACCTTCCTACAACGTGGGATTTAATTCAAATTTAACCGCTGTCTATAAACTTAGCTTTTTCCACCTTGAGAACTTACCCTATTTAACTGGCATCATAGTTCTGGAACTTTCCACATGAACTAATCTTTCTACCAGTCAAGCAATCTAATACTTTTCCACACCGAGGGATCCATGATAAATATACTGCTAATCAAAACTTAATTTATTTTCCACCGTGGGAACTTTACCGCATCATTCAACTGCAAACCACAAACTTCCCAACGCAATAAACGTATTCAAACTCAATTTAAACTATGTGTTCTCTATAACTGCAATAACTTTCTCTTGTTCTACGAACTTACATCCAATACAATAGTGAAGTTTTTCAACTTATCAACAAATTATCAGTGCTTCGAATTTGTGTGTGCCAACTATCTATCGCACCGCGTTCGATTGCGAGCAATACATTTTGGACAGGACTTTATCCTAAAGTTCCTAATTCCATTTCCTAAAATACCTTTTACTAACCCAATTTAGTTTTAGATCTTAATCTAGCTAAAACGCAAAGAGGCCTCGATTAGAATTAAGCGTCCTCCCAACTTTGCTCCATTTATTATATAATCATTCTGCGTAAATCTGTGGCTAGTCCACATTTTGATATGTATTGTTCTTCCCTTCTAAAACTAGGGAATTCTGCTTTTTCTAACTATAAAATGATTATCTAATTTGTATATACAGGCTTCGTTAATATGACCTGTACATTTTTTGTATATCACATCTAGTAACCTCCGCTTAAAATAGCGGTAATATCCGCTTCCAATTTTCCTTTTTTCTCCTCTTACGATCAGGAATTTAATCTATATGTTTATAGCTTGTTGGCTTGCCAGAAGTGCATTCAAATTGCGCTTGTAACATACTTAACCAAGTTATCAAATTTGTAATTACTTTACCAATGTCATTACAAACCTCAACTTTCTTAATTGGAAGCGCACTTTCAAAATCAAGAAACAGGCCGTGGATATGTGCTAGAAGTGGTTATTGAATATCCCTCATCCTTGTACTATGATGAACATGCCGATTTCCCATTCTGCCTTGAGCAAATGTTTCCCCCTGACAGTGAAGTGGAAATTCAAAAACTCATGGGCACACTTTACAATAAAAATATGTATGTGCTACATATACAAATGTTGGTGCAATGCCTAGCCCAAGACTTGGTGTTGAAGAAAATCCATAGGGGTATTTCTTTTGCTCAAAAAGCATGGCTTGAGCCATACATGCGACTCAACACAGAGCACCGGCAAATGGCAACACAGCAGTTTGAAAATTATTATTTTTAAATTAATGAACAATTTCATCTATGGCAAGTCCGTGGAAAATGTCCGCAAATACCGTGACATTAAATTGGTCAATGTCTGGGAAGGACGTTACGGTGCCCGGAGGTACATTGCCAAGCCAAATTTCAAATCAATCAAAATTATCGATGAGGATTTGGCTACTATTGAATTGAGTAAGACCAGCGTGACCATGGATAAGCCCATTTTCTTGGGCCAAGTCATTTTAGACTTTTCCAAATCGGTCATGTATCGATTCCACTACTAATTTGCCAAACGCCATTTTGAGGACGTCTTTCTTTAGTATACCGGTACGGACTGATTCATTTACCACATTCGCGACTGCAACCCCTATGACGTCATGAGACAGCATAGTAACTGATTCGACACCTCTTCCTATAGCGCTGGCAACGTGATTCAGCTGCCCATAAAAGAACAAGAAGGAAATGAGCGTTTTAAAAATGAATGCGGTGATTCTATCATGACAGAATTCGTAGGTTTGGCCTCAAAAATGTATGCTTATCGCACACTAGACTGTAAGGAAGCCAAAAGAGCAAAATGTGTAGGTAGGGCAGTGGTAAAATCGCTACGTGTAGACGACTACTTGGAGGGTTTATCCACTGGCAAAGCTATGTTCCATACACAGTGCAGGATACAATCCAGCAACCATCATTTGTGTCTTGTGGAATTGAGAAAACGCACCCTCGCCTCCATGGATAACAAACGTGTGTGAGCAGGTGACTTGCTTACCAGCCTGCCCTGGGGATATGACCGCAAGGAGGAGGAGGTGGGATTTTTCTGTTTTTTCGTTTAGGGACATGACATTTTGTAACTCGTAGATTTAGTACTTTTTAGTATTTTGTAAATAATGGTTTTTGCCAATGTAAATAGTGGATTTTGTACTTTGTGGCAACCTACTTGGACCTTTTGCTCTTTAAAAGCTTTATGCAACTTTATTTTTAAAATTTTTGATTGGTAAATAGTTTGATTTTTTTTAAAGCTGTACAAAAGTGTTATTTGTTTATTTTTATTTTTTGTGTCTAAATAATCAATGAATAATAGTTTTTCTAGTAACTTTAATGATTATTTCGTAATGTTAAAATGTTAAATGGTAAACTAAAAAAGTTCTTCTGGGATAAGTGTGCATGTCAAGAATGTGTTTTTGGTAATATATAAAGTGGTTGTGTTTGTTCCCAAAGGCAGGTATGGTTGCGTGTGTAAGTATGAGTAGAGAGAAAGCTGGTGTGTATGTATGACCAGAGCAAACACGGTGAGGTAGGGAGGGTGGGGAGGGGGAACTCACACTTATATATTAATGGTTAATAGTCATTTTGTTTTGTCAATGGGTTTGTTTTTCTTTCAAATGTAGCGGTCAATAGACATTATTTTTGTAAAACAGTCTTACCTGCAGTAGTCGTATACCTCCATGTTTCCGCAATCCCATAAATCACACTGCATCATCATCATCATCATCATGGTCAAGCACACACATCAATATCATTGACAAAAATGAAATTTGGACATACCACAAATGGAAAAAATGTGAGAACAGCAAAATGGAAAATCCATGTTTCGATATCAGCAAAATTCAAAAACGTAAAACCGTCATTTAAAAAAACTGGAAATGTCCAGGTGTGAAATACAAAAATTCAAAAAACTTCAAACGGACATTTTTAAAAAGTGTAATCAACAAAATGGAAAATCCATAACATAAAAAACGCAAAACTTCAAACAGACATTTTTAAAAATGTAAATTGGAAATTGGCAATTGGCAATGTGAGAATTGGTCATGTGTGAAATGTCAAAATGAAAAATCAGCCCAAAAACATCATGATTTTTTAAAATAAAATAAAAACATCGTGCTCGAATAAACCTTTGTTTTTATTTCATAGCCATAGTGGATTGACAATAGAAAATAGAGTACAAACAAATCCCAATTCCTCACTCCTCAATTCCTCAATGTTCATGTCCATGCATTATCAACTTTCCTATCATAGCACTCATGGCAATCAGGGCTGCCATCCTCTCACCCACTGAGGCATCACAGGATGTGAAACGTTGTTTAGCTTTTTCCAATAACAATTAATCTGCCACATGTCTTAAACCAGTACGATGATAGATAAGAAAGATCGTGTTGTTTACATGCTTGATCCAAAAGATTAATGGGTACATCACTACGCTGCAAACGTTTTTCGAGACGAGTTCCAGGGCCACAAAAACGATACTCTGGGAGACGGATTTCAAAAGATAAGTATTGAATCACTTTGTCAATGACGCCACTGCCAGTACAGGTCAGGCATATCCTTTTCCATGGATGGTGAAAATGTTTGGTCTTCCTCTTCCTCTGTGGACGATGTTTGTGTTTGCTGTTGTTGTTGTTGTTGCTTTTTCTCGCCATGACACCCGTGGAATGATTTGACCAGCTGGCAGGTTGCGCACTGACGCATAGAGGGAATTTTTGCCATGGCCACTTGCTTATGGTGATCGTAATCCGTACAGGGTTGCAATTCACTCTACACAGGGTCTTGAGTCCATGATTTTGTTACATGCTGCCAGATTTCTTTCACCGCGTTGGTGGCCACATAATAAATGAACGACTTGGGCAGCGCCAATAGTTTCTCTTTGGTAAAACTCTCTAGTTTCTTTTTGCACACAAAGAACTTGACGATGGCTTTGCCCGTAGCATTGCCTTTCTCCATGGTATCCCGTTCTGAAGATGTTTACACGTTGCTTGTAGAAATCTCACTGGCGTCATTCCCAGGTAAATCTTGAGTTTAATGTAGTTCAACAACTCCCAGCAGGCATGGGTGGTTAACCAATGAAAGAGATGTCACGCATGCGCTAGGGCTGTATGGGTAATGTTGCCACAGGGACAAGTATCCATGAGCGTTTGCAGGGATGGGCAGCCTAAGTCCATGTGGTCGATACATTGACAGTAAGGCGCCAAAAATGGTTGCATCCATTCACGTTTTTCATTACCTTTCACAAATACCACATTGGCCGAGGAGAAGTGAGCTTTCATGACCACGTCCATATATTTATAGGAAATGCTTCCTTGATTCCAGTCTAGTTGCCTATGATTTTCAATCTACTCGGTGTGTTTACGGCCTTTTTCACACAACAAATCAAAATCATAGGGTGGTTTAAATACCAAATGCGTAGCTTTCGATATCCAAAAAGTGGTACAATCGATAATGGACACTTGTTTAAATATAAATTTGTTGTCACCAATTTTAAACCCTTGGCAATCCATAATGAGTGTGCACAACATGTTGACATTTATCTGGACCAAGTTCAACTGACGACTGACTGACGGTCAATGACTAAAGTTGCCCATGACATGGAATTACCTGTCATATTAGTTTTAAAAAATTGAGTTTGGGTAGGACATGGGGGACATGAGAAATAATACTAACAACCATCTAAGTTTTTATTACATCATTTTATTATCATAACACGTCTTACAGGCTTTAGTCATTTTTGGATAGGGGCGATACCAACTCTTACAACAATATAGTATTTTGTATTTACAATATCCATAACACCGATGATGTCCCAATGTTTCTAACTGGGTGTTTTTTACGGTGAGCCGCTCACCGAAGCACCATTCACTCCATACAGTCCGCACGTATCGAAACTTGTCTTTTCATCACTCAGAGGCTCGAGTGAGGGATATCTTAAATGACAGGGTATATTTCCCACCTCCATCTCCACAGGTAGGGGCAGGTGGGTGACCAGCGCTGATGTTCCTGCATGGATTCGTCGCTCTCTTGCCATTGGTCTACGGTGATGGCACAAAAAGCACATTTCACTTCATCTCTTGTTTTTGTATAATAGAATCCAGCGTCCGCCAAGGCTTGAGGGTTTATGAAAGCCACCGGCCACGTTGCAAATGTCTTGAAACGTTGTTCCGCAGAGTTTAAATTCATGGGTGTGACACCTCTTGAGGCTTTAAAGCAATGCATGACTGAGCTGCTTGACGTGGGTTGACCTGTTATTTATACGCTCGTCACCTGGTTGGACAGTGCATAATAGTTGACTTGTTTGTGATGAATAATCAAACAGTAGGCCGTTGTATTGGCTGGTACATTGTCATGCGTTCCAAAATCTAATCTAATGTCAATATTGGATGGCTTGACAGACTCTTCCAGGTAAGAACAGTCAAAGACAATCTGTGGTGCCCTTGCCTTAAACGCTCGGGGTAGCAGCATGGGGCTGCTCTCTTTTTGATAATACGATCATCTACATTTAGAAAACAAGTCGTACAGGGGACCAAACTTATTTTTTGAAAAATCTAAATCCAGTCCTTCATAGGGAAACACAGCACCCTTGAGGAAAAGACGTGCATTTCTCAATTGTAGGTGATCAAAATGCGTGGCATCTTTGGTGTGTTGATACTTGCGATTCGTTTGAAAACCCACGATCATGTAGAGAAGTCTCTCTGTATAGCGGGCTGTTTTTACAGACCAACTGAGTGTGTTGGTGGTGGGCAATAGCGGGTACTCATGGAGTGCCCAGCTTCTAAATTCCATTGGTAGAGGCATATCTCTCTATACCATTTTGAGTATATCCAGTTTTTTGCTATCGTCAAGGGTCACATGGGGCACTTTCCATAGCATACGTTGTAGTTGAATTTTTGAATCTATGGGGGCATTTCCGGCTCCCTTCTGCGCGCAGCAAACACTGCAGTTCTGCGTGAGAGATACCAACTGCCGACTATCGATGAACTAATTGTGTCTTTGCGAGGAGCAGTGATTTTTTCTAAGCTCGATCTGAATGATGGGTTTCAACAATTTGAACTAGACGAGGGCTCTTGAAGTATTACCACTTTTTACACCCATGCTGGCTTATGGAGGTACAAAATACTTATGTTTGGTATTTCTTCAGCCCCAGAGAAGTTTCAGATTTGCGTTCGAAATCTGATATCAGACATCACAAATACCCGGAATATTTCCGATGACATTCTAATCTTCGGTAAGTCAAAGGCTGATAATGATGCAGCCCTGGAAGCAGTTCTAAGAAGATTAACAAATGCTGGCCTTACACTAAATAGAAGAAAATGCGTGTTTTCTGTTGAGAAACTTAGCTTCTCTGGATATGAATTTTCTAAAGATGGTTTCCGGCCAGATCCCAGGAAACTGGAAACCATTAGCAGCCTTCCAGAGCCAAAATCAATATCTGAGGTGCGCAGCTCCTTGGGAACAGTTGCATACTGTGCCAGGTTCCTACCGAATCTGTCCACGATCGCTGCTCCACTACGGGGACTGATAAAGAAAAATGTTCCATGGCAGTGGGGCCATCAGGAAAAATTGGCATTTAACCCCTTTAAAAATAACCTAGCCAAAAATTGATGAACCACTACTTTGACCCTAATCAAGTCACACAAGTAATTGTCGACGCTGGACCTGAAGTGCTAGGAGCTATTCTCGCTCAGCCTAAAGACTCAGACCCAGGAGTGGTAGCTTATGCTAGTCGGTCTTTTAGCGCAACAGAGAAGAATGTTTCTCAATTTGAACGGGAGTTATTAGCCATAACCTGGGCAATAGAACACTTCCGCCTTTATCTCCTAGGTGCCTACCTCAAGATTGTAACTGACCACAAGCCCTTGCTTGGAATAATGTCAACTGATAAGTCCACCACCCCTCGATTGGAAAGATTACGAGTTCGCCTTCAATGATACGATTTCATCTTAAATTATCGCCCAGGAGCCTCTAATCCTTCTGATTACTGCTCTCGTCATCCTTTCTCTCCTCCAAGCAAATCCAATCATGCTGACAGGTACGTTAATTTTGTTGCTAAACAGGCTGTACCTACTGCATTGTCTAGGGAATTAATTGCCAAGCACACCGAAGAAGATAAGGCTCTCAGCCTAGTAAAGCATGTTTTGGTGGCTAATTCTTGCAAATTGAAGAATTCAGATTTAATCAGACATTATATTCCATTACTTCCCGAGATCTGCATCACTCAAGATGGCATTTTGCTATGAGGTCACACGATAATCATTCCTAGTTCTCTTCAGAGTAAGGTCATACACCTCGCACACAAGGGTCATCCAAGCATTGTGAGAACTAAACAGCTCCTCCGTAATCGCTGTTGGTTTCCTGGAATGGACTCGAGAGTTGAAGCGAAAGTCAAGAGTTGCTTAGCTTGACAGGCAACCACTGCAGTTAATCAGCGAGATTCAATCAGATCCACTCCCCTACCTAACCAAGCTTGGACTGAACTTTCTATAGATTTTGCTGGTCTCTTCCCTGATAATAAATACCTGTTAGTCATTATAGATGAATATAGTAGGTTTCCGATGGCAGGGACAGTATCTTCAACTAAAGCGTCTTCCATGATAAAAATCTTACGGAAATTGTTTTCCGAGTTTGGAGTTCCAAGAATTTGGAAATCTGACAATGGACCGCCTTTTAATAGCCACGAATATTCCACATTTCTTCAAGCAATGGGTAAAAAAGCTCGCCATAAGACACCTTACTGGCCAGAAGCAAATGGGAACTCAGAGAGATTACTTCGAACGGTAAAGAAAACTATCCAGGCAGCCGTTTTCGAGAAGAAGTGGACAGATGAATTGGATGGCTATCTTCTCAACTACAGAGCTACACCTCATGCAACTACTGGAAAAAGTCCAGCTGAGGGAGTCAAGCATCCCTTCAATGTTGGTTTCTTACCCCCTATTGATGAAGCAGAGGAAGACTGGGATCATGACGAATAGAAGGAACTAGCGTGAGGACTCCGCCATTATAGCACGGTAGTTTGTGGTCCCGCCGCTACAAGCACTGCAAGCGATAATCTCCATCAACCTGTACCAGGGTTGTAGGTACTACAAGCACGCCATCAAAAAACAGCAGTTGAAAAACAAGCAACAACTCCATAAACCCATCCCCTCACTCCTCTCCCTCTCACCAACACTTCCCCCACGCAATCCTAGCACTCTACATCAAATCCTACAGCTTTAATCACGCCAGCAGCACAATAAACTTAATAAATCCAGGCTACAGAACAGACCAAAAACTACACTTTAAGCTAAACCAAATTCACTTCTCAGCTCGACATAAGCCATAATACAAGTTAAAACCTATACAAAACATACTCTCCCTACTGTTTTACAACTAGTAAACTAGCTAATCGCACTGAAAACCTAAAATCCCTGAAACGGGAGCTAATTTAAAAACGCAATAGCCTAGCCCGATTACGTCTCCGGCAGTGCTACCGCATATGCATTTCAGGGTGTATGTAGCCCCACCACTTCTGGTGCACCCTAGATAATGCTACACCCTCAGGGGCTCCCGGCTGGTGAGTTCGGGTGTTGGCGACCCCGAGGGATTCCTGAGCTGGGTCCGTTTTCCCCTTTTGTCCCTTCCCTTTGGGGCGGACCCTCTCCTCTCTCCCCTCCTCTCTCCTCATAATCCTCTCCTCTTTTCCTTATATTTCCTTTTCTCTTTCAGATTCCCGCACTGTTTTCGTTACTTGGTTCCCCGTGTATCTAAATTCCCTTTTAGGATTTTTTTTGTAGGTATTAGCCTACTTTCGATTTTTGCAAAAAATGAAAGTTGACTTATGAGATCAACACAGGGCGAAAAAAGTGTGTCTGTCTGTGTGTGTGTATGTGTGTGTGTGAGTCTGTGTGTGTGTGTGAGTGTGTGTACCCTGAATGTCTGCCCCCTCCCCCCCTATGAATTCGAACACGATGAATGCGAATTGAACGAAATTTGGTACAAAGGTAGCACTGGCAAAGGACACCTCAGTGTCATGTTCTATATCGCCGCCATCTTGAAAATGGCGGCCACACAAATGTGCAAAGCTTAAATCAAATTACGACTAACCTAATCATCCGATCTCTACCAAATTTTGCAACAACATACCTTTATGGAGGGAGCATCCTTTGCCCACACTAATAGGCCATCAGCGTAATAGTTTGTGGATGGCGGCCATCTTTGTGTGAAAATCGATTCCCCCTATTAATTCGAACACGGTGCAACCGAATGGGACGAAATTTGGTACAGAGGTAGTACTGAAAAAAGGCACCTCAGTGTCATGTTTTATATCGCCGCCATCTTGACGGAAACGTAATGGCGACCACACAAATGTTCAAAGCTTAAATCAAATTACGATTAACCTAATCATCCGACCGTTACCAAATTTTGCAACAACATACCTTTATAGAGGAAGCATCCTTTGACCAAACGAATAGGTCATTAGCCTAACAGTTTGCGGATGGCGGCCATCTTTGTGTCAAAATCGATTCCCCCTATTAATTCAAACACGGTGAAACCGAATGGAACGAAATTTGGTACAGAGGTAGCACTAGCAAAGGGCATCTCAGTGTCATGCCTTATATCGCCGCCATCTTGACTGAAACGTAATGGCGGCCACACAAATGTTCAAAGCTTAAATCAAATTACGATTAACCTAATCATCCGATCTCTACCAAATTTTGCAACAACATACCTTTATGGAGGGAGCATCCTATGACCAATCTAATAGGTCATTCGCCTAATAATTTGCGGACGGCGGCCATCTTTGTGTCAAAATCGATTCCCCCTATTAATTCGAACACGGTGAAACCGAATGGAACGAAATTTGGTACAGAGATAGCACCAGCAAAGGGCATCTCAGTGTCATGATTTATATCGCCGCCATATTGACAGACACGTAATGGCGGCCACACAAATGTTGAAAGCTTAAATCAAATTACGACTAACATAACCATCCGATCTCTACCAAACTCTGCAACAGCATACCTTTATGGAGGGAGCATCCTTTGACCAATCTAATAGGTCATTAGCCTAATAGTTTGCGGATGGCGGCCATCTTTATGTCAAAATTGATTCCCGGTATTAATTCGAACACGGTGGAATCGAATGGAACGAAATTTGGTACAGAGGTAGCACTAGCAAGGGGCACCTCAGTGTCATGTTTTATATCGCCCCCATCTTGACTGAAACGTAATGGCGGCCACACAAATGTTCAAAGCTTAAATCAAATTACGATTAACCTAATCATCCGATCTATACCAAATTTTGCAACAACATACCTTTATGGAGGGAGCATCCTTTGACCAATCTAATAGGTCATTCGCCTAATAGTTTGCGGATGGCGGCCATCTTTGTGTCAAAATCGATTCCCCCTATTAATTCGAACAAGGTGAAGCCGAATGGAACGAAATTTGGTACAGAGTTAGCACTAGCAAAGGGCACCTCAGTGTCGTGTTTTATATCGCCGCCATCTTGACGGAAACGTAATGGCGGCCACACAAATGTTCAAAGCTTAAATCAAATTACGATTAACCTAATCATCCGATCTCTAGCAAATTTTGCAAAAACATACCTTTATGGAGGGACCATCCTTTGACCAAACTAATAGATCATTTGCCTAATATTTTGCGGATGGCGGTCATCTTTGTGTGAAAATCGATTCCCTCTATCAATTCGAACACGGTGAAACCGAATGGAACGAAATTTGGTACGGAGGTAGCACTAGCAAAGGGCACCTCCGTGTCATGTTTAATATCCGTATAGCACGTTGTATTTCAACAAGCTACTACAACCAACATTCAATCATACTCCTTGAAAAGGACAAAGAGTTATAACAATACCCATGCATTTAGGAGAAAGTAGGCTATATGTTCTTTACTGAACATCTTGTTTTTAATCTACGTTGCATTTTGTAAGTCCTTTCGATCTAGATTGCATGTTGTGTGTGTTTTTCAATCTAAATTGCATTTTGTAAGGATTGACAATCTAAATTGCTTTTTAGTATATCTTTCAATATCCGGGCCGGGGCTTTTGTTAGTTTTTTGAATTTCAATTGCATTTTGTATTTTCAACCTACCCCGCTTTGTTCAAGTAGTTAAGTCTCAATTGCAATTTTGTGGGTACTTTGAATCTAAATTACATTTTGTAATTAATTTCAATTTAAATTGCATTTTGTTAGTATTGTCCATCCTAATGAGAAGTTTGAATCTACCATAAATTTTGTAAGCAATTTCAATTGCATTTTGTATTTTCAACCTACCCCACTTTGTTCAAGTAGTTAAGTCTCAATTGCAATTTTGTGGGTATTTTGAATCTCCATTACATTTTGTGCGTATTTTCAATCTCATTTGCATTTTGTAAGTATTTTGATTTCACTTGCATTTTGTAGGTATTTCGACTCTACGTTGCATTTTGTACGTATTTTGGACTTAACCTACATTTTGTGCGTATTTTTCAATCTATTCCTTTTCGAGTATTTTCGTTCAAATTTCCCTTATGTACGTATTACCGCTCTCCATTTGGTGAGTAGTTTCAATCTGAGTTCCTTTTTGTAAGTATTTTCCCTGCTACATAAGGCATAGTTGTTGGGGCTCACTGTCTTTTTTATCTAAACCATTTTCGTTCCATCCATAGCAGTGAGCTGTTTTTTATCTTCATCCTTTCATTTCACGCTATTTCATTTCATCAGGGGCCGATAACCTCGATATTAGGCCCCTTGAAACAACAATTATCATCATCATCATCGCATATGCATTCATAACTTCAAAATAACTTCAAAATTACGACTAAGTGAGCTATCTGCCTGAGTAGTTACAGGTGTTACTGGCTTGCCTGGGACTCTGGGTCACCAAACCGGTATTTAAACTCAATTATTAAGCTTTAATTAACCAAATTGCGAGGAAACAGATCAGACCAAAAAACATACACTTTAAGCTATACCAAATTCACTTCTCAGCTCGACATAAACTTTAATTCAACTCAAAACCTATACAAAACACACTCTCCTTACTGTTTTACAACTATTAAACGAACTATTCGCACTTAAAACCTAAAAACCCTGAAATGGGAGCTAATTTAAAAACGCAATAGCCTAGCCCGATTACGTCTCCGGCAGTGCTACCGCAAATGCATTCATAACTTCACAATAACTTTTGTATAATTTGGTGCAAAATGATGGGTTTTAAAGCTATCTGGATTCAGTTTTTCAACCAATTTATTGTGATGTTTTATGTAACTTACGGTATGGTTAATGTCAAACGCAACTAATACCATTTTATCCTTAATTTAGAATCTTGGGCTTATGCCGTGTTTTATTTATTCAAACTCGACGCGTTTCGAAAGAAACCATGTCTTTCTTCATCAGGAATAAACGGAAATACGGCTAAATTGTTGCTAAGAGAAAGCAACAAAGAAACTAAAAAAGGTGCCCTAAGATGAACAATGAAGTGTATCTAACTCGTCCTTCGAGAAGTGTATGTGGCATTCTTTTCCAGGCCGAGAAAGTAATTACCGGAAAATTAAACTCAAAATCGATGTGGAGCGAAATATTTATGATTGTATCGATTCCAAAGGAACAATTTCAGTTGATCATTCAGGAGCTGGCTGCTGTCTTCAGCGTGTCATGGATATTATCGCTAGACTTGTTTATTTTGGGTGCCGATTCATCTTCAGAACGAAGGAAATCCGCAGGGAGTTTCGCAATCTCGAACATCCGCCAAGTCTTCACGCAAGCTTTCGAAAGTTCAGTACCGTAGCCGAAAAAATGAATTGGTAAGTAGAGAGTTACTTTAAATAGTTTATGTGTGCTTGTTTTAATATGCTGGGGATTAGCCGTGTTTTTTTATCTGTTTCTGTATACTCCAGGAATCTGTGCGTTCCGTAACATGCAATGAAGACCGTAGTTCTTATTTCCAAGAATTATATTTTCCATTGTGCCCTGCCGTGCTATTTTAATTGTAACCACTAATTACTTTTTAAAAGAGTACTAGTTACAAAGTAATTCGTTTCCCTTAGCACCATCCCTAAAACCAGCTGACCCCGCCAGTGTGGAACTTACCCACTCTAGCGCTGCCTGTCGGGGCGCGCTTGAACTTCAGGAGTCTTCTCACTTTCTCCTTCTATTCGTCATGCTGGGATGTCACAGTGGCAGTTGCTTCAAACAAAGCAAATCAAGCAGAATACGCAAATACCTCGAGGAACGCAATGTATCATTCTCGGGCACCCAATGACCTAGTTTTATTGAAGCAAAAACCTATAAATAAATTTACTCAGGCTTATGATCCAGACCCCTACAAAGTAGTAACAGTAACTGGAAACCAGATCACAGCAGACCGTCAAGTTGTGAGGAATTCTTCCTTGTTCAAGTAGCTCCCACTAGAAGCAGGAGATTCCTCACAATCTGCACCCTCGGCTGGAGAGGAGGTTAGAGACAATGAAGGCAGTGGCACTTCACGTTTACCAGAGAACCCAACTCCTCTTCGCAGACCGTCTAGGATTATCAAGCCGCCGAAGAGACTAGAGGACTATATAACTTCCCGGAAAGGGAGGTATGTAGTGTAGTGAACTCTTTGGAAAACATTTGAAGTGTTTGTGTTGTTCGATGTAGGAGAATGTACATAGTTTGGGAATAAACGTTCAGCCAGATTGATACATTACTCATACATCTTGGTCTCCCTTGAGACTTCAAAAATTAGTAGAAATTTGGCTAGCTCAGTAACCGTATTTATACTAGCAGAAGTACCCGCTCTTCGAATGGTCAACGGTATTAATAACCAGAAGTTACAGTTGAGATACTGTTCCAATGGTTAGGGGCTTGCCATTCCTTCATAAGTTTATCAGAACGAAGTTAGTTTTCTGGGAATATCGCAGACACTGTTAATTTAAGTGCCGTAAAATGTGGTTTTCGGAGACCCTTTATAGACTCCCTAGTTTTGTGTCACACATTGAGAAGCGCAACATATGTATTGGTCGTCCTTCTTGGATAATTTTTATTTTTCACCTATTTCAGCATGTATTTTGAAAAGTTGTTCCTTATACCCACCCTTCTACGAGAAGTACGTTGAAGCATTTTCTAAAAGATCGGTGTATTGACTCATGGTTACAATACCTAATTTTACGATGCTCCAAGCACCCGAACATGAATTATAGGCGTACATAAGCATAAAGATATATCAACCACACAGTATCAAACAAAATCATCTTTACGATGAACCCGTTTGTCGACAAAAATATGATTAGTTGAAATATGCTCTCAAACTAAATTCACCTAACGTGTACTTCCTGACGTGAAAATAATATTGAAAACCTCGTAGATGAAACGCAATATATGTCAACGTTGTGGAAAGTCCTCATCCCCAGGAAGACCCCTTTAATAATTTATAAAGGCTTGTGGTGCATGAAAATTCGGGATTTTTAGTTTTCAATGGCCCAAATTCCCCAAAACTGCAAACACCACTATTCCAATTCAGGATTTTTTTGAAAATAACGCTGCTGTTCGGAGATATAATAGACCTTCTGTACAACATATCGCATATCGCACTTGTAAGTCACGTGTAGAAATTCTAAGGTACCCCTTGACCCCCATAATCGCATTGTTGAATTTTATAGTCTATGTTTGATTCCAAGATAGCCTTATAGCCATTTGCAAACTTTAACAGAAATTTAATAAATTGAGTGGCATTGCTTCTTACAGAAATAGATGGAAAGTTGGATGTCACCTCTTGTGACACTGTTGTCAAGGTTACCGGCTTGCATTACTTCATTAGTTTCTTCTTGTTCTTCTTCTTCTTTCGTAAGGGCCAGCTAAGGACCACGAAGTTCAACTTTTCAGCTTGGCAAGGGACTTGATATTTGCCCAATATTTGCGCATTTTCTGTCTGTTTCTCCTTTCTCTCTTTTGTCCAGATGATGCCGGTTTTCTTACAGGGTGGTCAGTCCTGAAAACTCTTCTGTTTAAGTACCTCTCTGAGATGTGATCGGCTTCTAATATAACTTTTCATTATTTTCAGTTCTTGGACATCCTTGTTAACTACTGTTAGCGACGGTGTCACGCTCTTTCTATTTCCCCAGTAGTTGAGAAGCCGGTTGGTTAGTCTTGTTGGGTTCATCCATGAGACATGTCCATAGAAAGCCAGACGTCTCTTCATGGCCACATCTGTGATTTTCTCAGTATATCTGCATAGCTCCTGATTTGGTCTCCTTCTGTACTCGTCATCTATTTATCTTATATATAAAAGTGAAAGTCTGTATGTGGGTGTGTGGGTATGTGGGTGTGTGGGTATGTGGGTATGTGGGTATGTGGGTCTGTTCCGTATACAAATCTACATCGTTCCACCAATCTCAACCAAATTTTGCATACACAATGTTTAGGACCCAGAAGGAACCGCTGGCTACATGCATTTTCGATAGTCTTTCTCATTCTTCTGATTTCGGCCCTTTTGCACTCAAGCACCGGCTAATGAAATCGTAAAATATACTCATGAAGGAATGGAAAGGCAGATAGTTTCCATGGCAACATAGCTCAAGTCGAGACACGGCCGACTGGATACCAGTTCTGCTCTGCACTACCGGTATAGAAAATGAGGTTCTTTACTTGAAATCCCGTTAGTTACTCAACTGCTCACACAGCACAGTCAACCGAGTATAGCATAACAAAGATTTGACACTATCTACTATATATTTGTCAAATACCACTCACTCACTCACTCACTCACTCATTCATTCATTCATCACGAAATCTCAGAAACCACCGAACGGATAGGAATGAAAATTGGTATGTGGCTTCCTTACGGGCCGCAAACGTCCACTAATAAAGGATTTTTGGATATTCAGGTTCTAAAGGGGTGTTAAGGGGGTAGATCTGCATTTCATTGAATAGCAATATCTCCCGATTGGTTTCATTGGGGGATGTGATAGTCGGCATATAAACTCATCATTAAAAATAAGAAGACATGTGTCTGAGGGTTTTTCGATGTGGTGTTTATTATGAGGTGAAAGGGGTGAAAAGTGGGTGTTGAAAGATTCTTAACGGAGCATGTATCTCTTAAACGACATAGACGAGGAGTTTGAAACTCAGCGGGAAAAAATCGGCTTAAAAATTAAGTAAATAGGTGTTCGACCGTTTTTTTTTCATACATCCAATTTAAGGGACCCTTGGGGAGGGGTGAAGTTCTGGGGGGTTGGGGGGTGGATGCAGGAAAGAAAGTGTCCTAACTGATTGACTGACTCACTCATCAAACTCAGGTGGGAAATACTGCTTTAAAGTAGGTAAATAGCTGTTCGACAGGTTTTTTTTTTTTTCATAAATCACTTTTAAGGGGTAATGGGGAAGGGTGAAATTCTGAAAAAAGGAAATTGAAAGAAAATATCCTGACACACTCACTCACTCACTCACTCATCATCGCCCAGCCAACATTATTTAAGTTAGAAACATGACAGCTTGGGGATATGTTCATTGTATGTCAAAACCGTCTACTATGGGAGGATTTACGGATATTCAGGTTCTAATGGGGTCTTAAGGGGGTTAAACCTGCATTTCATTGAATAACAATATCTCCCGATTGGTTTCATTGGGGGATGTGACACACGGCATATAAACTCATCATTAAATAAAAAATAAGAAGACACGTGTCTGAGGGTTTTTCAATGTGGTGTATATTATGAGGTGAATGGGATGAAAGGTGGGGGTTTAAGGATTCCTAACGGAGCGTGTATCTCTTTAACGACATAGGCGAGGAGTTTGAAACTCAGCGGAAAAATCAGCTTAAAAATTAAGTAAATAGGTGTTCGACCGTTTTTCCATAAATTCAATTTAAGGGACCCATGGGGAGGGGTGAAATTCTGGGGGAAAAAAAACAGGAAAGAAAGTGTCCTATCCGATTGACTCACTCACTCTTCAAACTCAGGGGGAAAAACTGCTTAAAATGCGTTCGACAGTTTTTTATTGATAAATCAAATTTAAGGGGTTAATCGGGAGGGATGAAATTCTGAAGAAAAATTGAAAAAAAAAAAATCCTGACTCTCTCACTCAGTCATCATCGCCCAGCCAAATATATTGAAGTTGGAAACATGGCATTTTGGGGATATGTTCGATGTATGTCAAAACCGTACACTAAGGGAGGGTTTTTGGATATTCAGGTTCTAAAGGGGACTTAACGGGTTAAACCTGCATTTCATTGAATAACAATATCTCACGAGTGGTTTCATTGGTGGATGTGATACTCGGCATATAAACTAATCATTAACAAGATGTTCAGTAAAGAACATATAGCCTACTTTCTCCTAAATGAATGGGTATTGTTATAACTCTTTGTCCTTTTCAAGGAGTATGATTGAATGTTGGTTGTAGTAGCTTGTTTAAATACAACGTGCTATAGGGATATTAAACATGAATATGAGGTGCCCTTTGCTAGTGCTACCTCTGTACCAAATTTCGTTCAATTTGGTTTCACCGTGTTTGAATTGTTAGGGGAAATCGATTTGCACACATACTTGGCCACCATCTGCAAACTATTGGGCTGATGTTCTTGCAGTTTGGACAGAATATGTTTCCAACATAAAGATATGGTGTTGCAAAATTTGGTAGAGACTAGATTATTAGGTTGGTCGTAATTACATTTTAGCTTTTAACATTTGGGTGGCCGCGATTACGTTTCCGTCAAGATAGCGGTGATATAAAACATGACACTGAGGTGCCCTTTGCTAGTGCTACCTCTGTACCAAATTTCGTTCATTCGGTTCCACCGTGTTCGAATTAATAGGGGTAATCAATTTTGACATAAAGATGGCCGCCATCCGCAAACTATTAGCCTAATGACCTATTAGATTGGTCAAAGGATGCCCCTCCATAAAGGTATGTCGTTGCAAAGTTTGGTAGAGATCGGATGGTTATGTTAGTCGTAATTTGATTTAAGCTTTAAACATTTGTGTGGCCGCCATTACGTTTCTGTCAATATGGCGGCGATATTAATCATGACACTGAGATGCCCTTTGCTAGTGCTATCTCTGTACCAAATTTCGTTCCATTCGGTTTCACTGTGTTTGAATTAATAGGGAGAATCGATTCTGACACAAAGATGGCCGCCACCCGCATACTATTAGGCGAATGACCTATTCGATTGGTCAAAGAATGCTCCCTCCTTAAAGGTATGTAGTTGCAAAATTTGGTAGAGATCGGATGATTAGGTTAATCGTAATTTGATTTAAGCTTTGAACGTTCGTGTGGCCGCCATTACGTTTCAGTCAAGATGGCGGCGATATAAAACATGACACTGAGGTGCCCTTTGCTAGTGCTACCTCTGTACCAAATTTCGTTCCATTCGGTTCCACCGTGTTCGAATTAATAGGGGGATTCAATTTTGACTTAAGATGGCCGCCATCCGCAAACTATTAGGCTAATAACCTATTAGATTGGTCAAAGGATGCTCTCTCCATAAAGGTATGTTGTTGCTAAGTTTGGTAGAGATCGGATGGTTATGTTAGTCGTAATTTGATTTAAGCTTTGAACATTTGTGTGGCCGCCATTACGTTTCTTTCAATATGGCGGCGATATAAAGCATGACACTGAGATGCCCTTTGCTAGTGCTACCTCTGTACCAAATTTCGTTCTATTCGGTTTCACCGTGTTTGAATTAATAGGGGGAATTGATTTTCACACAAAGATGGCCGCCATCCACAAACTATTAGGCTGATGACCTATTAGCTTGGTCAAAGGATGCTGCCCCCATAAAGGTATGTTGTTGCAAAATTTGGTAGAGATCGGATTATTAGGTTAATCGTAATTTGATTTAAGCTTTGAACATTTGTGTGGCCGCCATTGCGTTTCCGTCAAGATGGCGGCGATATAAAACATGACACTGAGGTGCCTCTTGTTAGTACTACCTCTGTACCAAATTTCGTTCCATTCGGTTGCACCGTGTTCGAATTAATAGAGGGAATCGTTTTTCACACAAAGATGGCCGCCATCCGCAAACTCTTACGCTGACGACCTATTAGTTTGGTCAAAGGATGCACCCCCATAAGGGTATGTTGTTGCTAAATTTGGTAGAGATCGGATGACTAGGTTAGTCGTAATTTGATTTAAGCTTTGAACATTTGTGTGGCCGCCATTACGTTTCCGTCAAGATGGCTGCGATATAAAATATGACACTGAGGTGCCTTTTGTTAGTACTACCTCTGTACCAAATTTCGTTCCATTCGGTTGCACCGTGTTCGAATTAATAGGGGGAATCGATTTTCACACAAAGATGGCCGCCATCCGCAAATTATTACGCTGATGACCTATTAGTTTGGTCAAAGGATGCTCCCCCATAAAGGTATGTTGTTGCTAAATTTGGTAGGGATCGGATGATTAGGTTAGTCGTAATTTGATTTAAGCCTTGTACATTTGTACTTAATAAAGTGACCCAATTCAAATACCTTGGGTCATGCATCACCTCAAACTGCAGCACGATTCCTGATGTCAAAACAAGAGTCACTGCCGCATGGATGAAATGGCGCCAAGTTACTGGAGTCCTATGCGATAAGAAAATTCCATTACATTTAAAATCTAAGGTATATCGCACAGTGATTAGACCGGTGGCCCTTTATGGATCGGAATGCTGGCCTACAACATCGAAGCACGAACAGGCACTTCATGTAATGGAAATGAAGATGTTGCGGTGGTCCAATGGTATGACTCGACTGGACCATATTAGGAATGATGCCGTGCGGAAGGATTTCAAGGTTGCCCCAATCACAGAGAAAATGCGTGAATCACGTCTGCGGTGGTATGGACATGTGCTCCGTAGCAGTGAAACCTCAGTTGCTAAGACTGCCCTTCAACTAAATGTGGAGGGTCGTCGACCTCGAGGGCGACCTCAAACACGCTGGTTGGATAGGGTGAGAGATGACATGCGGCTCACTAAACTCCGCCCCCGAGACGCTATGGATCGATTGAAGTGGAGGAAACATTGCAGGAAGGCAGACCCCACATAAGTGGGAAAATGCAAAGAAGATGATGATGACATTTGTGTGGCCGCCATTACGTTTCCGTCAAGATGGCGGCGATACAAAACATGACACTGAGGTGTCCTTTGTACCGAATTTCGTTCAATTCGCATTCACCGTGTTCGAATTGATAGGGGTGACAGACATTCAGAGTACACACACTCACACACACACAGACACACACACACAGACTCACACACACACACAGACTCACACACACACATACACACACACAGACAGACACACTTTTTTCGCCCTGTGTTGATCTCATAAGTCTACTTTCATTTTTTGCAAAAATCGAAAGTAGGCTAAAAATAAGCAGATATGTGTCTAAGGGTTTTTCGATGTGGAGTATTATTATGAGGTGAAAGGGGTGAAAAGTGGGGGTTGAAGGATTCCTAACGGGGCGTGTAGGCCTATCTCTTAAACGACATTGGCGATAAATTTGAAACACAGCGAAAAAAAATCAGCTTAAAAAATATGTCAATCGGTGTTCGACCGTTTTTTTTTTCATAAATTAATTTAAGGGGCTAATGGGATGGGGGTGAAAATCTGGGGGGAAAAAGGAGAGAAAGTGTCCTAACTGACCGACTGACTCACTCACTCATCAAACTAAGGGGCCGATAACCTCGATGCTAGGCCCCTTGAAACCACAATTATCATCATCATCATCATCAAACTCAGGGGAAAAAGACAGCGAAAAATAAGTTAATAGGTGTACAAGCGTTTTTTGATCAATCCAATTTAAGGGGCCCATGGGGAGAGGTGAATTTCTGGTAAAAATAATTGAAAGAAAATGTCCTGTCTGACTCACACGCTCATCACGCCCAGTGAAAACTTTTAAAGTTGGAAACATGAAATTTTGGGAATATGTTTGCTGTATGTCGAAAACGTCAACTAATGAATGATTTTTGTTTATTCGGGTTTTAAAGAGGTGTTAAGGGGGTTAAACTTCCATTTCATTGAATAACAATATCTCATGAGATGTTTCATTTGGGGATGTGATATTCGGCATATAAACTAATCATTCAAAATAAGCAGACATGTATCTAAGGGTTTTTCGATTAGGTGTATATTATAAGGTGAAAGGGGTGAAAATTGGGGGTTGAAGGATTCTTAACGGAGCATGTACTATATCTGTTATTCAACACAGGTGATAAGTTTGAAATTCAGCTTAAAAAATAAGTAAATAAGTGTTCGACCGTTCCTTCATAAATCCAACTTAAGGTGCCCATGGGGAGGGGTGAAATTCTGGGGAAAAAAGAGGAAAGATAGTGTCCTGGGTGACTCACTTACTCACTCATCAAACTCAGGGGGAAAATCAGCTTAAAATAAGTAAATAGGTGTTCGACTGTTTTATTCATAAATCCAATTTAAGGGGTTCATTGTAAGGGGTGAAATTCTCAAAAATAAATGAAAGAAAATTTCCTGACTGACTCACTTACTCATCATCGCCCAGCCAAAATTAATGAAGTTAGAAACATGAAATTTTGGGGATATGTTCGTTGTATGTCAATAACGTCCACTAAGGAAATAGTTTGTATATTCAGGTTCTAAAGAGGTGTTAAGGGGGGTAGACGTGCATTTCATTGAATAACAATATCTCACGAGTGGTTTCATTTGGGGATGTGATACTTGGCATATATAGTAATCATTAAAAATAAGCTGACACATGTCTAATGGTTTTTCGATGGGATGTATATTATTAGGTGAAAGGGATGAAAAGTGGGGGTTGAAAGATTCCTAACGGAGCGTGTATCTCTTAAACGACATAGGCGAGGAGTTTTGAAACTCGTAGGAAATCAATCAGCTTAAAAATAAATAAATGATTAATAAATAATTAAAATGAATAGGTGTTCGACCGTTTTTTCATAAATCTAATTTAAGGGGCCTATGTGGAGGGGTGAAATTCTGGAAGAAAAGCGTCCACTAAGGAAGGAATTTTGGATGTTCACTCTCATCGACCAACCAAAACTATTAAAGTAAGAAGAATTATATTTTGGGGATATGTTTGTTGTGTGTCGAAACCGTCTACTAAGGAGGGATTTTTGGATATTCGGGTTCTAAAGGGGTTTTAACGGGGTTAAACCTGCATTTCTTTGAATAACAATATGACACGACTATGACGCGAGCGAAGCGAGGCTAAAAATGAGATGGTGTGTGTCTGTGTATTACTCAATCACGCAAGTACCACTGGTCCGATTTACATGAATTTTACATGTAAGTAGCTGATTTACCTGGTTAACATATAGGCTACTTATGATTTCAATACTTTGCACTAAAGATGGCGACCATTTTAGTGACGTCACTACACCCTTTGGTTACAAACTTTCATATTTCCATTTCAAATAAAAAGAGAACGCTAAGAAATAGCATACTTTTGATGGCATGTACGAGGTTTAAAATTACATTTCTATCCGAGAGGTATCTCCAACGGATAGCGAGTAAAACCTAAATTTGTGCTATAAAACACGGTCAACGCCGAGCGGTGTAGTTGGACAAAATGTTTCATCCTTAATCTCCCTCTGGGCAGCACCTCGCCTATCCCCTGTTTTAACTGTCACCTCCACATTTTAATTTATTTATGGCGCGTAGCGAAGCACGGGTACTTCAGCTAGTTAGTTTATAAAATAAGAGAGTGCCATATCCCCTCCAGGGACGTAGGCGACCTGAATAAGAGCCCTTGACTAAGTCAAGGGATCACTAACCAGGCATCCCGAGCTGGAGATAGCGTGTGGTAGGGTGGCCAGTTCCTTTCCACTCCTCCTCCTACCATAGCATCCGGCAGGTTTCCATTTTTCATCACGAGACTGGGAGACCCCGTACCAGACCATACCAAGTCTTTTAAATTCTTGGCAGAGCCGGGGATCGAACCCGGTACGTCGGGGGTGACAGCCAACACTGCTAGCCACTGCGCCACGAGGTGGTCTTTATTAGTTTATTAAATTAAATTAAATTAGTTGTCTGGGAATATCTCAGAAACGTGGTTTTAGAGCCTTAAAACGTAGTAGCCTTCGAGCCACTGAGGGGCTGAAAATGAGTTTTTCTCGTTCTTGTACAATATAATGAAATAATAATGATAATAATAATTTAATAAATTAGGGATAGGGTTATGATAGACCTTTAGTGCCACACCCGTCCGTGTAAATCACGTGAAAAAAATCAAGAGTACCCCTTGACCCCCTATATACGTATTGATGAATTTTACAGCTTAAGTTGGTTCCGTGATTACCTTAAAGCAGTTTGCGAACGTTTACAGTAATGCAATAAATGGAATGGCATTGCGTCTTACAGAAATATAAGTACTTCTGAGATTGTGTTGCCATGGTAACCGGCTTGCATTCCTTCAATAGCTTAGTAAATGAAATTAGTTTTTTGGTATATCTCGAAAACTGTTGGTTTTAGGACCTTAAAATGTGGTTTTCGGGGCCCGTAGGGCGCCAGAGTTTTGTTTCTCACATTGAGACGCTGAAAATGAGCTTTGTCTCGTTTTTCTACGCCCATTTCAGCATGCATATTAAGGGGGTAGGCCCTCTTTTATGAGAGGTATGGAGAAGAGTTACATCAATGATTACTTTCGTGCCTCTGATGGACTTTTGTACCAAATTTTACGTTGATCCACTCAGCCGTTCTCGAGTGATGCGCGTGCAAAATTGTACACAGACAGACAGACAGACAGACAGACAGACAAAAATGTTGTTTTTGCGCGCAAACGTCATAAACCAGTCTTAAAAGTGTTAATAACTCAAACTTCCGTGGAAATTCAGAATAAACAGACAAACTTTCATTTATATATATATGTATATAGATTGACACAAATCTAGTGGTGGGGACACATAAATCAAAATAAATCGAAGAAATAGGACTACAGACATGCGAGTTATATCAAATGGCATGTCTCATCACGCAGGATCAGGCTCAGGTCTTCGAAACTAAAATCGATCGTGGATTAATCCAGTATCAAATTCCCTCCAAATCCAGTTTCGCGGGCTTGCCGACGTCATCTCATCTGATTCGCTGATTAGGTTTTCAGCATTCGCGCTCAAATCAGTGACTCCTCCCACTGGATGTAGCTGATGATTCTTCTTCTCCCTCGCACAATATCTACCTTCTCGCTCCTTCACTGCCGAACAAAGGAATATCTACCCTCTATGTCTCGAAGAAAATCCCACGCTCCTGGCGCATTGACCCTCCAGTTCCAAGAAGTCTACCGGACCAAACTTAGAATATTGCTTTGTCTGACCAACGTCTTGGCAACTTAATCCTTCCGTTCCTCACTTGCCTGTGCACCTGCGGATTTTTAGCGGTTCTATATCAACCGCCAGTTGGAATACAAAGATGGCGATATATTTTGATCCAATAATGCTAGAGACTTGTACATGGTGTCAAATTACTCGCGGTGACGCCCCCTTTCCTCTGGACAACTTATTTTACCCCAAAATAGAACCTACCCCTACTAGGGGGTGAAATAATATTTTTTGGAGTAAACATTGTTTTCCAAGTACAACATGTATACGGTTCAATGCTATGATGAAATTAAGCGTTGTTCCACACAAAACACATATGTTCGGTCGGATGCCACTATGATTTAACACTTTTGTTTTTGTATTTACCCATGCACACTTGTTTATTTTTGTAGGAGGGCGTGCTTTTAAAATAATGTTTAATATATAAGTTATTTTCTTTAAATTAACTAAAAGATCCAAATCTAATGGGTCATCGGCTTTTTAATATCTCATGAACCAATAAGGCTAGGGACTTTTATGAGGGGTCATTGGACTCAGGGTGACGCCCTGTTTCTGAATGTATTATTCATTTTTGTCAAAAGGGCCTAACTACAATTTTGTTAATATCTCACTAACTAATAATCAGAGAGGGCCAAGTACGGTGTCATAGGACTTAGAATGGTTAACGCTTTCCCATGACCAATGAATTTACCCCAAAAATACAAAACAGCAAGGTCATTGACCTGAGATTATAAAAAACTACTAGCAGTAGTACCCGGCTTCGCCCGGTGGAATGATGATAATGTTTTAAGGTCTCCTTAGAAATATAATGGACTTAAAATCTAAGTCATTTGCCCCCAAAGACAATGAGGGAGTAATATCTAGGTCATTTGCCCTTTTGATAAGGATGATAATAAAAACTACTGTTGAATTGACACGTCAAACTTACAAACTACCGTAATTGAAATACATATTTCAAAATTCACAGGCGAGGAAGACTTATTGTGTGTGGTGATAATGGTGTAATGGGCGTAACATCTACTGTAGGTCATTTGCTCTTATGATGAGGATGATAAGGGAAACTACTACCGGTATTGAATTGACACTTCAACGTATAATGTACACAATGTACTGTAATAAAAATAACTATATGGCGGCTTCGGTGGCGTATTTGGTGGCATGCTGAGCTTCTATGCCCAAGATAGCGGGTTCAAACCCGGCCGAAGCCGTCGGATATTGTAAGAGCGTTAAAAATCCGTCAGTATGCCTTTCTTCGGAGGGGAAGTAAAGCCGGCGGTCCCATGTCAGATTTATGGCATGTTAAAGAACCTTCCACTAATTACACCTGTGTGAAGCTAAATTGAATAGGTAAACAACGCTCATAGATGTCTACGTCCGCTGCCAAGAGCCGACTGCAGTGGCGTCTAGTAGCTAAGTTCCGAGCTTGGCCTAGTAGTCGTTGACGGTGGCGCTTGGCGGCAAAAGTACGAATTATTTGAAGAATTCTAAGTTGCAGTTTGTACTTAAAT
Organism: Meconema thalassinum; assembly: GCA_946902985.2. NCBI lineage: Eukaryota > Metazoa > Arthropoda > Insecta > Orthoptera > Tettigoniidae > Meconema > Meconema thalassinum. Next base: position 188,819,054 of record OX336396.1, read on the forward strand.
TAAAAAAAACAGATAACACACACTAATACAGTCATCACAATTAACACCGGTTATCAGACAGATTCTACACACACCCAAAGTACACGGGGCTACATGACCGCGTTGTCGCAGCCCCTAAACTTAAGAACCAACCAAAAATAAATATTTTAAAAATCACAGTCGAGAAAGACTTTATGCGGTGGTGATTATTGGTATGATGCGCGTAACATCTTGGTCATTTGCACTTATGATGATAATAATTAGGTAATGAAAAAATGACTACTAAACGAACATGGTGTTATTTTAAAACTGATATAGGTAATTCAGGTTCTAGCTACGATGTCTTCCAAAGTCTCAACCTTATTTTCTGGCTTAGGCCTGTACTGGATGCGTCTAGTGAAAGAGCGTACTGCTCGGCAACGACAAAGAATATAGGTCCAAGCTGCACGAACCTGAGATGATCGCAGATGATGACGAAATATGATGACACACGTTCGGGGTTCCCCGTCCTATACAGATTGACCGGGAATCACTCACTGTTTCGCAACGGCCCTGTGCTGGCATCAGCATAGACAGCAGGAGATAAAACGGCGGGCTCTGGAAAGTACTCTCAAGTCACCTCGCGATGAATCAGCAATCTATTCTTACAACTGACCCCCCCCCCCCCCAGGGTCTCACAACTTGTTGGACGTGGGTTGACGACCACGGAACCCCAGCTGAGTCTGGCATCGCTTCTACTTCCTGGTGCCGGGCTCATTTCAGTTCTCTTTCCTGTCAGCCTCCCTTGGTCAACTCTTGTTCTCTTCCGACCCAGACTGTATTAGGGTATCCGAGGGCTAGGGAGTCTTTCAATTTCCCGCCTTAATTGGCTTTGTCTCATCTTTCCTGATACCCTCATTCTTCAAGGGGTCTGACTTCTTTTCCTTTTCATAATATCTCCTGTCTTCTGCTCAAGGCCCTCAAAGAGGCAGGGTGCGTGTAGACCCACCACTTCTGGTACACCCTCAAGGGCTCATGACTGGTGAGTTAGGAAGCTGGCAACCCCGAGGAATTCCTGAGCTACATGCAGGGAATGGAGTGGTATGTCAGAAATTTCAAGTGGACAGTGTTACGCATCGGGTTCCAAAGGGTAAGTATACACACTTTGTTTTCGATCGGTGAACGATGTAGATTTGTGCCAAAGGGCCTAAATGCGTGGAATGGAGTGGTCTGTCCGAAATTTCGAGTGGACAGTGTTACTCGTCGAGTTCCAAAGGGTAATTATGTAAAATCTGGTTGAGATCGGTGAAACGGTGTAGTTTTCTGCCAAAGGGCCAAAAAGCAGGGAATAGAGTGGTCTGTCCGAAATTTAAAGTGAACAGTGTTACTTGTCGGGTTCTACGGGTAAATATATAAAATTGGGGTCATATCGGTGAAACGGTGTAGATTTGTGCCAAACAGCCTAAATGCAAAGGATGGAGTGGCCTCGCCGCAATTTCAAGCAGACAGTGTTAGTCGCAGTGTTCCAAAGGGTAAATATACAAATTTTGGTTGAGATCGGTGAAACGGTGTTGTTTTGGGACAAAGGGCCTAAATGCAGGGAATGGAGTGGTCTGTCCGCAATTTCAAGCAGACAGTGTTACTCGCTGGATACCGAAGGGTAAGTTTCCGAATATTGGTTCTGATCGGTGAAACGGTGTAGATTTGTGCCAAAGTGCCTAAATGCAGGGAATGGGGTGGTCTGTCCGAAAATTTAAGTGGACAGTGTTATTCGCAGGGTTCCAAAGGGTAAGTATACAAAGTTTGGTTCAGATCGGTGAAATGGTGTAGATTTGTGCCAAAGGGCCTAAATGCAGGGGATGGAGTAGCCTCTCCGCAATTTCAAGCAGACAGTGTTAGTCGCAGTGTTCCAAAGGGTAAATATACACATTTGGGTTGAGATCGGTGGAACGATGTAGATTTGGAACAAAGGGCCTAAATGCAGGGAATGGGGTGGTCTGTCCGAAATGTCAAGTGGACAGTGTTACTCGCAGGGTTCCAAAGGGTAAGTATACACATTTTGGTTCAGATCGGTGAAACGGTGTAGAATTGTGCAAAAAGGGCCTAGGCCTAAATGCAGAGAATGGCGTGGTCTGTCCGAAATTTCAAGCAGACAGTGTTAGTCGCAGTGTTCCATAGGGTAAATATACGAATTTTGGTTGAGATCGGTGAAACGGTGTAGATTTGGGCCAAAGGGCCTAAATGCAGGGAATGGAGTGGTCTGTCCGCAATTTCAAGCAGACAGTGTTACTCGCAGGGCTCCAAAGGGTAAGAATACGAATTTTGGTTCTGATCGGTGAAACGGTGTAGATTTGGACCAAAGGGCCTAAATGCAGGGAATGGGGTGGTCTGTCCGAAATTTTAAGTGGTCAGTGTTACTCGCTGGTTTCCAAAGGGTAAATATACAAATTTTGGTTGAGATCGGTGAAACGGTGTGGATTTGGACCAAAGGGCCTAAATGCAGGGTATGGGGTGGTCTGTCCGAAATTTCAAGTGGACAGTGTTACTCGCAGTGTTCCAAAGGTTAAATATACAACTTTGGTACAGATCGGTGAAACGGTGTAGAATTGTGCAAAAAGGGCCTAGGCCTAAATGCAGGGAATGGCGTGGTCTGTCCGAAATTTCAAGCAGACACACTAGTCGCAGTGTTCCATAGGGTAAATATACGAATTTTGGTTGAGATCGGTGAAAGGGTGTAGATTTGGGCCAAAGGGCCTAAATGCAGGGAATGGAGTGGTCTGTCCGCAATTTCAAGCAGACAGTGTTACTCGCAGGGCACCAAAGTGTAAGAATACGAATTTTGGTTCTGATCGGTGAAACGGTGTAGATTTGGACCAAAGGGCCTAAATGCAGGGAATGGGGTGGTCTGTCCGAAATTTTAAGTGGTCAGTGTTACTCGCAGGGTTCCAAAGGGTAAATATACAAATTTTGGTTGAGATCGGTGAAACGGTGTGGATTTGGACCAAAGGGCCTAAATGCAGGGTATGGGGTGGTCTGTCCGAAATTTCAAGTGGACAGTGTTACTCGCAGGGTTCCAAAGGTTAAATATACAACTTTGGTTCAGATCGGTGAAACGGTGTAGATTTGTGCAAAAGGGCCTAAATGCAGGGCATGGGGTGGTCTGTCCGAAATTTAATGTTGACAGGGTTTCCCGCAGGGTTCCATAGGGTAAGTATACAAATTTTGGTTCAGATCGGTGAAACGGTGTAGATTTGTATACATAACAGACAGACAGACAGACAAACTTTGTGCTTTATATATATATATAGATTAATCAGAGAGGATCAAGTGATATGTCCTAGGACTCAGGATGGTCAACCATTTCCTAATATTTTATAAACTAATCATCAGAGAGGGTCACGTGAGGTGTCATATGACTTAGAATGGTTAACCCTTCCCATGAACAATATATTGGCCCCTAAAATTCCAAAAATAGCAAGGTCATTAACCTGAGATTTTATAAACTAATTATCGGATATCAACATGTGAACTGTTATAGGACTTAGAATGGTGAACCCTTTCCCATGGCCACTGAATTTACCCAAAGTACCCAATACATCAAGGTCATCGACCTGAGATTTTATAAACTAATAAGCGGATACGAACATGTGAGATGTTTACTGTGAGTGACGAAACATAGCTAGGTAGAGAAAGAATTATTGAAGGCTACATGTATGGTGATTGACAAGTCTTTCACCATTGGAAATTGTTTTCAGATCAAACTGCAGTACAGAGAGAGTATAGGATGCAGGCATGGGTTAATAAATGACAAATGGTGTACACAAAATCTGATTTATCGATTCAAGAATTAAGAGTAGACTATCTTTAATTGATTGGTTAGAGAGGATAGCTAAAACACCAAATGGAGACTACATCGAACTAAACTGATCCAAGCTGAATCAAATCCAACTAAACCGAACCAAACTTAATCTAAAAACAAGCCAAGTGTTCAAGTGTAAACTTGTGGCTGGATGTGGTCATAGGTGATGTCAAGGAAAGGGATAACGCTCTACCTATAGAAGGTAGTGCATGGTGCTAATGCACACACCCAAGTACATGAACCTCACACAACTATCCTATGCTGTTTTTATGGGTTGACTGTTAAAACTTGCTCAGTGGTTACAGGGAAAAGATGGTCGCTACACACAAAAAGCTTAAATACTTGAGGCTAATAATCTATACACACACTCGCTTGATCTAAACTAAACTGTCCTGCTGGCAGTGCTCACACAGTAGGCAAATGACAGAAATGCTAGGCTAACAGTAATACAATCATATTCGGTTGTCTAATGTTTCCAGCTAACCATTTTGTGCTGCAGTATCGAGCACATGTGCCTCTTGCACTGGAGATCTTAACTCGATTTCCAGCTCCAAGGCCTAGAACGAATCAAACTAAGAAAGAAGGGTATGGTGGTGCAGTGTTTAAGCTGTTAGCCTTTCACTAAGGTAGACTAGGGTTTGATTTTAGGTTAATATGCATGTCATAAACATATAAAAATGCAGAGATAATGTTTTATACCGATTGCACTTGTCTCTTTACAAATTACTTGGATTACAAATACAAAGATGGACTGGGTTTGATACAGTTAATGCTGCCTATCGCTCACTAAACTGTAAGAAAGCCAAAAAAGGAAAAGTCGTAGGTAGAGCAGTGGTAAAATCGCTATCTGTAGAGAACTACCTAGCGGTTTTATGAACTGGCAAAGCTATGTCGCATAAACAGTGCAGGATACAATCCAGCAACCATAATTTGTATCTTGTAGAGCAGGGAAAATGCACTTTTGCCTCCATGTGCAAATAAATGACCTACGCATTAACCTATCATGGGGTTATAACCACGAGGAGGAGGTGTGATTTCGATATTTTATTTGTTTAGAGACATGGCTTTTTGTAACCAGAAGTGTTAGTAGATTTAGTATTTTGTAAATATTCATTTTTAATTGTATACAGTTAATTTTTGTGTAAATAATGAAAACATTTTTTTTGTAATGATAAGTGTTAAATGTATACCTAAAAGTTCTTTGGATGAGTGTGAATGTCAGGAATGTTTTGGGCATAAATAGAGTGGTTGTGTTTGTTCTCAAAGACAGGCATGGTTGTGTGAACGTATGACTACACAGAAAGAGAGAGAGTGTAAACAGCCTTACCTGCAGTAGAAGTAGTAGAACTCTATGATTTGCAAACACATAGACAGACTGTACCATCGTCATGGTCAAGCACTCACTTTAACACCATTTACAAAAAAACTTAAAATGAAAAAATCATGTTTCGCAATTATGAACTTTTGACATATACGAAATGAAAAAAATATGTGTAAACAACAAATTGGAAAATTCATGTTTCCGCATCATGAAATTCTAAATCTTCAAACTGACATTTAAAAAGATCCAATGGGAAAATGACAAATTGCAATGTGTGAAATGTGAAAAAGAACAAATGGCTATCATTATTTTAAAACATTAAAAGAACATGGTGCTGTATGGTTGAGGTGTGAATCAAACCCCCTCTACTTATTTGAAGCACCCGAAACTGAGTAGACTTGTTTTAGTCCTCATACCACTTTTAACATTTTGTGTTAAAACTAGGAATATTGAACCCAAGAGCTTGTAGGGGAGACCAAGTTTGGAATATGTTGAACAGATAGCCTTGGATGTAGGGTATGGTAGCAATATAGAGATGAAACGATTAGCTCGGGACAGGGAGTCATGGAGATCTGCATCAAACCATTCAAAAGACTGAAGACTCACACAACAACATGTAGAGCTCACCAAAATAATGTTGTGTAACGGTAAATGTTAGTCAACGAACAGTAATGCATTACTAAAACCTATGACACGATAACTACGAGCTTTTCTATTTTTTTAATGCCTTTAACCCTATATTAAACACCCAGTTCACAAGACCCATAACTGCATGTCACGGTCAAGCAAAACAAAATCTATATTTCAAACGAAAAAGTGGTTTAGTCAATGTATACTGAAAAAGTTTTGTAAACACTCGAGTCCACAAGACTATTTAAATTAGGAACTGTCAGGTTGGCCGAGTGGTTAAGGTGTTTGACTTAAGATCAAATTCCCTGTACAAGGAAGCAAGGGTTCGAACCCCTTACCTGACATAACTTTTGCCTGAACATGGCTTGACGACACTGTATTATTATGATACTCGATACACAAACCATAGAAGAGTGAATTGTTTAAGACCACTCTCTTTCTGAACATAGTCAGAGACTGTTGGTGGTTAACAATGGCACTATTAGTAGGACGTGGGGATAGCAATTAAGAAAAACCGACAATACCCATACAATATCCTGATTTATTTAACTTAAGTATTTGTACAATAGTTGCATACAAAATACATTTATGTTTTCTCTATTACTATTTATTCCTTTTTGATCCTCTTGCATATGAAGAGTAGATAACCTTGTAGTTCAGACCCTTAAAACAACAACAACACCTTCTTTTGCATAGTCTCTTGTTGATGACTCTTGAGACGTGGAAGATGGATTAAACATAACTTTTACAACAGAGGTGAAATGTTGCTCAATAAACACTGCACTATTTTGAGTAGCAACATTTTTTCTTGTACTATCTTTTTAGCATTATCATGATTTTTTTTTCTGACTAACAGTGTTTCATCTGGTACACCACATTGATGATCACTCACACTTAAAACCTCACCATCTCCACTTTTTAGATTGCCTGCACATCTTTTTGCCTTTCTTTTGAGCATTGCCAGAATAATATTATTTCTATTACATTTTGACGATTATAGTTATTAGAGTAACCTTTATAGAGTACACGTTGTTTACCTTCGTTATTTGTAGTATGTTCCATAGTAGCAACTAACCTGTTAGTATGATTTTCTCACTACAAAGGTTATAACTGTTCTGATAATAAAATCATTTAGCGTTGGCTTTTTATTTAATCGTCGTCGGCTTTAACTCGTTTCCGAGTATAGATTTTCTTCCAAAACAGTCTAAAATAATCTGGCAAGAATTTTACCCACATTCGATATACCGTGATAGTTGCCACAAACACTACGATCACCATTCTTGAAGATTGTGATGATAGTGGCGTTCTTTAGGTCACCAGGTACTTCTCCTATTTCCCAAATTTTGAGAATAAGAGGGGAAATCCGCTTTTTGGGGGACTGACCTCCAGCTTGAATTAATTCCAGTGGGATGTAATCTGGGCCAGGTGCCTTTCTTGATTTCAGTTGATTTAGAGCTACACTGAATTCCGTGTAAGAAGTGACAGCAAACGTGAGAGCAAAGTGGTAGCAACGTGGTAGAAATATTACGTGTATTGTTAAGAAATAGTTTAAGCGGTTATGTGGATCCATTACATAATAATTTTGGCACGACGAAGCTCATTTTCTGTATCCAATAGTTCTTCCTCATATTCAGTATAACCAGCCCGTTTATACGCATGCAATTGCTGAAGCCGCCGGGTAGCTTACTCGGATTGTTCCATTAGACAAATTAACAAATGATATGTTGCTGTAAACAAAGCAGTACCATTATAATCATTATTATCATCATCATCATTATCATCGTAACCATTATCATTATCGTCATCATTATAATTAACATCACTATTACTATATAGTCCTTTTTGATCCCTTTGCAATACCACATTTTGCACACTCTGTGTTCCTTTGATGGTGTTGGGAGTTTTCCAGACATTGACAACTGTCCTAACACGACTTTCTTCGGAGATGATAAATGCTTTTTAACAAACAATCCACTATCTTGAGCTGCAATATCTTTTTTCAGACTAGTGTTTCAACATTTTGAAGAGTATTTTTAAACAGCAACTATGTTTTATCTGTTACACTACATTGATAATCTCTCACACTTAAGACCTCTCTATTTTTACTTTTCACCTCCCTCGACACTGTTTTGAACTATGTTTTGAACAACGCCAAATAACAGTTCCATTTTTATTGGTTCGTTTTACAATATATGTATATCCTTTATAGTATGCATATGGCTTACCATAGCTATTCGTTGATAATTTCATATCAATTGTCGAACATGCCCTTAACTCTTATAAAGTTCACTCGATAATATAAATAATAGTTTAAATTGAGAGCAAAAGTGGATACAAAACCGGGTGCAACTGTTGGTATAATAATAATAATAATAATAATAATAATAATAATAATAATAACAATAATAAAAATAATAATATCGTATGGCCTCGGGTGCCTGGTGCAAGCTTTGTTCATTGACACGCAGAGGGTAGCTTGCATGTCGAATTTCGTCGTTCCTTTGAACGCTATGAAAGTCAAGGAGGTTAGAAATATAAACTCCTTGACTCTACAGCGCTTTCAAGTAGAGAATGGAGGAACTTCGTGTTGGCGGAAAATCCCGAGATTAATTTTGCCATTGAACACGGCCTACTGAATTCAAATGGGTTCTTTAACATGCCAGCAACGTATGACATGAGTGTCGTGATTTTTGTCGCCTTTCAAAAATCATTTACCATGGCCAGGAGCGAACCTGCAATCTTGGGTTTGGTAGTCCGACACTATAACCATTCAAAGTGGGTGCAAAAGTGGGGGCCAAAGTGGGTGCAGTTTATAGTTGGCACAATTTTTACTAGAATGTGATTTGAGTAAATGTAATTTTTAAACCCAAGTAGTAAGTAGTCGGTTGGTATTGATCTATGCAAGCGTAAACATGTCGCATACACTGGTGATGGATACTTAAGGCTTTAAGGTCAATGAAAACATGTACATATTTAAAGAGGTGGCTATTATCGATTGCATAGCACGTGGTCACGTAACTATTTCATTTTATGTTTTAACGACGTTCAGATTGTTAAAAATCAAAGACAGACCCAGTGGATACTAACCCATCCAGGATTGCAATGGAACAAGGGAACCATTCCCTATAAATACTTAGCTATGTTATTGAACGTCATCTATCCATGGAGACTATTGTATTTTTCAAAGGAACTGAAAAACGCGAATGGCTTTACCCGTTTCTACCACCTACGTGTGAATGTGATAGTAGGCGCAATTGACAGTAGGCGCGATTGATAGTAGGCGCGATTTATAACGCGATTTATACTGAGAGAGATTTGTAGCGATATATATTATGTTGACTTACAACTCACTAAGATCCCAACAAATTCTGAAGTACTTTATGGTTAATGAATGACTAAGAGTGAGATAGTGGTAGCTAACCTCACCTCACCTAACCTAACCTAACTTTACCTCACTTAACCTAACTTGATCTAAACTCTCCTCACCTAACCTAACCTCAGATCACTTTTGATATCACGAAGTTACAGTGCCAATGTTTACACCAAGTACAAGACAGAGAGGGAATATTTATGATTAAACTCAGCTCACCTAACATAACCTAACTTTACCTAACCTAACCTTGTCACGTGACATGTTCTACAAGTTTAGACATGCTTTAAGACTGGCTATGACGTCATAGATGGATGGGGGTGGGAGGCTGGCAAATAAGGAAAATGATTTGGTTTAATGAAAAGTCCCACCCCCATTCATCTATGACGTCATAGCCGGTCTTAAAGCAAGTCTTAACTTGTAGAACATGTCACATGACAAGGTTAGGTTAGGTGAGGTTTGCTACCACTATCACACTTTTAGTCAATCAATTGCGCCTACTATCAATTGCGCCTACTATCAATCGCACCTACTATCAATTGCGGCTACTATCAATCGTGCCTACTAGCAATTGCGCTTACTATCAATCGCACCTTATAATCGCGTCTACTGTCAATTGCGCCTACTATCAATCGCGCCTACCATCAATCGCGCCTACTATCAATTGCGCCTACTATCACATTCACACTTAGGCGGTAGAAACTAGCAAAGCCATTCGAGTTTTTAGTTCCTTTGAAAAATACAATAGTATCCATTGATAGATGAGCGTTTAATAACATAGCTAAGTATTTATAGGGATTGGTTCCCTTGTTGCATTGCAATCCTGGATGGGCTAGTATCCACTGGGTCTGTCTTTGAATTTTAACAGAATGAAACTCTAGCGGAAACGGTGTTTTAAACATAAAATGAAATAGTTTTGGTGACCGCGTGTTATGCATTCGATAATAGCCACCTCTTTAAATATATACTTGTTTTAGTTGACCTTAAAGCCTTGAGTATCCATCACCAGTGTATGTGACATGTTTACGCTTGTATAGATCAAAACCAACCGACTACTCACTACTTAAGTTTAGAAATTACATTTACTCAAATCATATTCTAGTAAAAATTGTGCCTACTATAATCTGCACCCACTTTGGCACCAACTTTTGCACCCAATTTGCACCTACCTTTGCACCCACTTTTGCACCCGCTTTTGTACCCACTTTTGCTCCCACTTTAAACTATTAATTATATTATCGAGTAAACTTTATTAGAGTAAAGGGCATGCTTGACAATTGATATGGAAGTATCAACGAATTGATATGGTAAGCCATATGCATACTATAAAGGATATACATATATTGTAAAACGAACCAATACAAAATGGAACTGTTATTTGGCGTTGTTCAAAACATCGTTCAAAACAGTGTCGAGGTGAGCTGAAAAGTAAAAATAGTGAGGTATTAAGTGTGAATGGTCATCAATGTAGTGTAACAGATAAAACTTCGTTACTGTTTAATAAAACTCTTCAAAATGCTAAAACACTAGTCCGAAAAAAAGATATTACAGCTCAAGATACTGGATTGTTTGTTAAAAAGCATTTATCATCTCCGAAGAAAGTCGTGTTAGGACAGTTGTCAATGTCTGAAAAACTCCCACACTATCAAAGGCACACAGACTGTGCAAAATGTGGTATTGCAAAAGGATCAAACAGGACTATATAGTAATAGAGATGATAATTATAATGATGATGATAATGATGATAATAATAATGGTTATGACGATAATGATGATGATAATAATGATGATCGTAATGTCCAGGCCGGCATGCTGCAGCCGTGACCACGTGATCAGCTGATCGACAGGGTAGGCGATGTAACGGCCATTTGCTCATTTGTGTGTGGTTTGAGTGTGTTGTTAATACATTTTAATTAGTGTCCGAGTGAAAAGCAATACGTAAGAACGCTACTACTTACGTCATCCAGAATGTGGATTCCTCTGTTTGTTTTCTGGAACAAATGTTCATTTTGTAGGTAGGTTATTAGCCTATAGGCCTATCTATAAAAAGTTTGAGTTGCATGCATGTTGCATGTTGTGGTTCAGTTAGAACCTTTACATCGCTTATTTTCGACTAATGCAGGCTTTTTGGATGGTAATACCATATGCTATTGGTTCATTGAATCAATTATTCCTTCCCAGGTCCCTGGTATGCCGAAAAGTTGTTGTGTTAACGTACCGGTTGAAAAAGCAACTATGGAGATGATTAGGTTAAGTAACTGTATGTGCCTTGTTTTTTCTTCCCCGCTGACGAACATTTAAGAAAGCAATGGAAACTTAAAATTCCTAGAGAAGATTTGCGCATTACAGGGAACACAAGAATGGCCTGTGCATTGATTACAGTTATAGATAGATTACGTTGTGCAGCATGAGCCACGAGTAATTTAGAATGTGATCTGTGGAATAGCCTAGAATTTATGTAGACATGTAGGCCTCTAGTAATAGACTATTTTCGATTTTTGCAAAAAATGAAAGTAAACTTATGAGATCTACACAGGGCCAAAAATGTGTCTGTCTGTGTGTGAGTCTCTCTGTGTGTGTGTGTGTGTGTGTGTGTGAGTGTGTATACTTTGAACGTCTGACCCCCCCCCCCCTCTAAACAATTCGAACACGATGAGACCGAATTGAATGAAATTTGGTACAGAAGTAGAACTAGCAATGGGCACCTCAGTGCCATGTTCGATATCCTGACGGAAATGTAATGGCGGCCACCCAAATGTTCAAAGCTTGAACCAAATCATCCGATCTCTACCAAATTTTGCAACAACATATATTTATATGGTGACCGTCTTCTGACTAAACTACAAGGTCATCAACCATATAGTTTGCAGATGGTGGTGCAAATCGATTCCCTATATCAATTCAAACAAGGTGAAACCGAATTGAACGAAATTTGGTACTGTACCATTTATTTCATGGCTCGCGCGCCACTAGGTGACTAACCTAGAGCAGTACTCGGATTACGAACATGTTGTATTTACCGTTCGGGAGTGCTTGCTGCCGAAGGTTGACGAGGATGCGCGAGTCTCTTCGAAGATCGTAGAGGAGGAAAATGGAGTCATTGAAAGACAACAGGTGATGTTTGTGACGTCAAAGAACTCTCTACATCCGCATAAAGAACATGAATTATAACGTTAAGGCTAAGTGGAGAATTGTGTTATAAAATCATGTCTCAAGTAACATGGTAGAATGCTTGAATGCTTATATACATGTATGAAAATATTAAGAAGCTTGTATTTTTGGAAATAACGTTTATACTGCGCCCTAGCGGAGAATTATGTCCAACTCAGATACTCGCTTGGAGGGGGTAGGAGGAGCGCTCGCGTGTTGCAGCAATTACGAAAAGCGCAGATTGATATGTGAATTCAATGTGGAACTAAAGGCGATAGTCCCGTGTGTAATTATAAAAGTATCGGATTCCGGGATAGCTGCACAAAGGCGAAGTGTGTACCGTAAAGCACACGAACATGGGGACCGAGCAAGGACATATTTCTCGCACGGCTCCGTTATATAAAAGGGAGACAGAACAGTTCACAATTTTATCTACAAGTGAAAGGTTCCTTGTAGCTGCATTATAACTTGTGTCGATCGCAGCGAGTGTGTATAACCCGCTTGAGCGTGAACTCTGTCTCATTGTACTCGTGTAAGGTGGGTCATTATCACGAGCAGTAAGACTTGCTTAGATCTGTGGCAGGAGGAACATTATTCCCGTTTACGATGTTGCATTCTCAGACATCGGGGGGAACATTTAAAGACTGTAATATGTGGTTAGCCATGTCAGGCTAGGCCGGTGACACTTGCACTGCATTTGCAATGCAGTAGGAACTTCGAAAGTAAACCGTATCACAACTGAGGGTCTGAAGACACATATTTATGTGCCAGGCTAGTTCATAGTGTGAAAATGTATTACCAATATCCGATTGAGATGGGTATTACAAACGGTTCGAAGCAAATGCTCTCATTCTTCTGCATACTGCTGTTCTTCAACCTAAAGTCGCGTGCACGTTTTCGTGGAGTGGATTCCTGTTACTCGGCAGTGGCGTATAATCGAGATAGCGTGAGGGACATGGACATATTCGTGGTCCTGGTTCGAGTCCCGAGTCCACTGAAGTTGGAGTTTGTGCTTGGGAGGAGTTCTTGGGTCGTTACCTCAGCATATGGATATATCCTTTTTTATTACTTCATCAGAAAGTGACTCAAGGTAGATGCCATCTAGTTTGTTTTGTAGTGGAGTAGAAGTATTTCCTAGTAACCATTATCATTATCATGGTTAGTTGCATTAGATAGTATGGTAAGACAGAAGCCTAAATTCGACATTTTGTCAATTTTGACTTTGGCCTACCCGGATTTTGATTTATATTAAATAAATGCATCCAGTTGTTTAAATGCCATGATAATTAAATTTTGGATTTATTTGTAGCTGTTTTTGCTTATTTTCATTGTCGGGAAGTGGAGTACATAGGGGAAGATAGTTGTTTATTTCCAATTTTTTTTTCTTTGGAAATATTTTGTGAGTTTACGCATCTTGGTTTAGCGTGACTGGACTATAATTTTTTTTATGTAATTCAATAGAGTGATATACTTTCATACACTCTGTGCTGACATTGAAATGATTCAGTATTTGAATGAGTGCACCATTAAAGAATTTTCTTCGATCGTTATAGATACAGGGTGTTTAGAAAATCAGGTATTATGAAGATTTTGTTTAAATATTGAAATAGGGACTTCACTTAATTTCCGAGAGGCAAGATATGTTTGCAGTGTGCCCTAATGATTCATTTGGAATTAACTTAACTGTGTTAACCAAGATTCATGGCGTAGGGGCATTGTTAAGCATGTTGAGTCCATCAGAATGAGTGTTGAACTATATTTTGGATTAGATAACTTTTCTTATTGAGTAAGTCACATATTTAGTGTGCAGTATCGTAACTTAAGACTTAATAATAGCGTAATTACCGGTATATATTTCTCAGTTGATTAAAGATATTCTGATGAACAACAAATATTATTTATACACAATTTCTCAGAAGTGACATTAAGAAAATCTACATAATAAGTAATGGAAAAGATCATGTAATAAAATATTGTGAGGCAAGACTTTAATGCAGGAGAGATATTTTTATACCATTCCGAGTATGTTTCGGCAAAATTAATGAACTCCAATTCAATAGTGAGAGTGAATTTCAGTATGTGCTGTATACATGCGAGGATGAGAGGTTATTAATTGATATTTTGAGTAGGAGATCGCCATTGTGGTGTTCTACATGAATCTTTATACCTGTGGGTATTGTCAAGATTATCATGATAGATATTAGACATGAATTCGTTTCATGGTGATTTTATTTGTTGGTATTGTAGGGGCCCTGAGAGGGTGCCCACTACAAGTTACTGTTCGGGGGGGGGGGTGAAATAAGATGAGCTAGGGACTACTTGGATCTGGAGTGTAAGAGGTGTTAACTAAGGGCTGGTTCGAGGGCGTGTGGGCACTCGAAAGGAGAACTCCCGAATGTACTATTTGAACGGGTAGTTGGGGATGCAATTAACGGATTAGGTGCCGGGAGCTCGGAACAGCTGAGCTGGGCTTGGGATACCGCTAACGTGTGCGCTGTTATGAGCGAGCCACACACTGTGACGTAGATGCGGGGCTAGCTGCTGGCGTCACGGAGCACTTACCTAAGTGTGTTACCTGAATCCTACCGAGGACGGGTGATGAAGGACAGGATCTTAACAATTAACACAATAAACAGAAAGACCAGTGATTTCTACTATGACTGAGTTTATTGGGGTACTTCAGACTTGAAGTACTCCTTGCAGTGACAAAGCAGTTAATGAACCAGATGCTATTTATAAACCAAGCACAAAGGGGTGAGAGTGTAAATGTCTGTTAGAGGAGTGTGGATCGCTGAGACACTTACCCTTCGGCGTCGGCGTGGCTCTCGGCGTCGGTCCGGCACAAAGTAGCACTGAGACTGACTGACTGACAGAAGGACTGGCAGAATGGTAGAATGACAGAAAATGCCTCGAGATACCTCACCTCTCCAGTTATATAGGCTCCTGCGTGCCGCGTGTGCAGAATTGCACTTTCTACAGGATGTGTGGCGTTGGCCGGGGTTATTGGAGTCCAAGCGGCGGGGTTACTGAAGGTTGTTACTATGCCTTTAGGCTCAGATGTATGTTATAATTTTATAATGTGGGAATAGTTTTATCAGATATATTTGGGGATGGGGTGCATCCCCCGGATGCAACAACTCCTTCGACGGAGCTAGTCATCGTCCTCGATGATGGGACGAGACTAGGCCGTAGGGGTAGTTTATCTTGAGTGTATGTGCGAAGGGTCATCTGTTTCTTTCTTCTATATCTTCTCTCTTCTTTGCTTCTCTTGTTTTCTTCAGATCTGCTCGTAGGTCCTTCGGACAGAAGATGGTGGCGTTGGTGGGGGTGGGTGGTGATCCCCGTGTGGAGTGAGGCGTAGAAGTGAAGATTTCGTGGATGGAGAGGCGGGTAGTATCGTATATCGAAGTATGTGGTTGGTCAGTCTATAGTGCCTCGTAGAGTAGGTCTGCCTAGGGTTCGTGTCTAGCGATCATGTGTATGTGTTTTGGTGTGGGGAAGGGAACAACAATTCATAGATATAACCTGTGCACCATTACAACTTTACAATAATATGAAACATAATCAATCAAAACATGGGACAATAGAAAATATAACAAAAAAACAAAACATAGTGACGTTATTCATTGTGCATAGATATGGTGGGTACCTGGACCCTATATAATCATTAATCATCAACATCATCATCATCATTAACCATAATCATTATCCATCAACAATCATCATCATCACCATCAATCATCATCATTATCCATCATCAAACATCATCATCATCATCATCATCATCAATCATCATTAACATCAATCATCATTAACATCAATCATCAATCATCAGCAACATCATCATCATCATCAATCATCATCATCATGAATCATCAGCACTGTGGACCACCTCAAGGGGAAAAAACATCGTTAGGGCCTAACGTACCTTCCGTCCTCTCAAGGCGGGACGGGATGAAAAAGTGCCCTTGGGTAGCGAAAATACATTAAATAAAGAATGAAGTGAAAGAACAGATTGAAGAGGGAAAGAAAAGAAATGCCTCGGTGTGTACGTTAAGGGGGTAAGAGAAACATGTGTTTACTGTGTGGGGAAGAAAATGAGGCATTTTTACAGATGTTATTTTAGAAGGATCGAAAGGAAAAGGAAATAAAACATTGTGGTGCCACTTGTGGCGTCACTTGTGGCGTGTATGACAATTATACATGGAAAAATAAAAACAGTGTACACAATTCGCAACAGTGTCGGCCTGGTACTCTGGGCCGAAATAACAAATGAACTCTCTCTTTCTCTCTCTCTCTCTCTCTCTATCTCTCTCTCTCTCTGTGTCTCTTTCTATCTCTGTCTGTCTCACTCTCGTGCCGTAGCACCAACATCTGAACTTATAAATTATCCATAATCATGTCCACCCATGTGAACATCTTACAAATAGAACTAAAGCACGCTATACCTCTAAAACTAGTAACTTAATTCGAACCTAATCCAGGCCATGGCCAAACTATCAATATGTCTATGGATCGTCCCCTGTGGGAGGACGGTCCGTCCTAGCGAGGAAGGTTGTCTCTTACATACTGTGAGTACAACCCTCGCCGCCGTATTTCACCTCTCATTGCAGGTGTCATTTTTGGGATCCGTCCAGCGGGAGTGGATATCCCACATTTATCACCAACCGTGGGACGGATGTCATTCGAGTACTGTTATAACGCTGTGGGAAAAAGTGTTATAGTCGGGGGTGTGTTGGCTCTGTGTAGAGTAAAGGGTGCGACTGGCGCGTGTTATGGCGGGGGAAGATATATACATGGGACTATATACAATTTCGCCATCTGTGGGGAAAGAGAAAAATGAGATATGGGGAGGAAACTCATCCCGCTGGCTAGTTGCTGCATTGTCCTGTAATTCATATATTAATTATTTTGTTGTCACCCTGGTGACCTGTATCACATAATTAATAATGTGCATATCCATCTGTGGAAAGGGAGAAAAAACATAATCATAAACCATAATCATAAAATATCTATATGGGCGCTCTGTATAGTCATCTGTGGAAAGAGTGCCACTGGGCACTCGGCATTTCTAATTGTAGTCGCCTGGTGAACTGCTGCCTAAAAAAACATGTATACAGTATTAAATTTGCATCTCCCAACTGTAGATGCTCACAGTGTTTCATACCGAAGTATCTAATTGTCGGGCTTACACGGCTGCGAAAAATCGTAGTCCGAGGCCGATTGCTAAACGATCTCTTGCGTGTAAATGTGGCGCTCCGTAAGTGTAAATGTTTGGTCCAAGTGTCGAGGGGACACCTGTGGTAGAACATCGCATAACATATATCGTAGATCATATCACATCTATCATATTTTGTCCAATACGCAGGATGGTATCGGGACTCAGAGTGCCTATCAGGTCTTACCTTAACCCTTGGACCGGCGAAATACGGAACGTGGAATGGAGCCTTATGCTAGGTACAGTTTCCTAGTGACCTTCGCCCAATTTGCAATGAGGTATCGAATTGATTAGTAGCGCAAAGGGCTTAGAGCCCGAGTGACCAACGAATGCAGATTGTGGTGTGGGAAACTGCGAATCTGACGGAAAGGTCTTACCCAGTATACAGATAAGTATAGTGGTGGTGGTCTACTTTACACTGCCTTTAAGGAGTTACCTCCGTACCGAGTGACCTACCAAGCGCATTGGTAACGATACCATGATCGTGAAACCACTGTGAAAGCAACTCGGAACCATAGTAGCGCTATGGCATAGCGCATATCATATCGCATCGCCAAGGCAATACAAATGTGTTCCCCTCCCTGGGGTACGATCAGAGTGACCAACGGTGACCTATACCTCGGCCAGAGAGAGAACCGTGGGCAGTTCGTCAATCATCAGTAATCGTCCTCGGGGGTATGGCCAAAGGGATCTCCGGTGACCAATACCTCGGCCCGGGAGATAATATATTCATCATTAATCATCGTGCAACATTCACTATTCCTACACCTGCCGCTGCAGGTCTTAGCTTCGCGCAATGAAGCTTATTATTTATCTTAAAAGCTAACTAACAGTCAAGTGAAATGGGTCGTCGCTAGGTGAATGGTCCATCCCGTCCGACGCTGAGTTAGTCATTTCTCCCGTCGGACGTTCAAGAGTCCACCCGCAGGTCTGACGTTGCCAACATTAGTGCATAGTGGGTGTAGCACCCCGTCGCCTCGGGGGTCAGGCTAGGCACACCCGTCAGCTTCGGCGCTTGCCCGCACTATGTCGTCTCCGCTTCAACCTTCCGTCGTTCGTCGGAGTCCATGTCATGGGCTATGGTGGCCCTTGGTCTAGGTCAATGCTTCCCATCATTCACCATCAACTAACAATCTCCTATTTTCCCCCAAGAAAATAGGGTCATACCCACCAAAGTGCACCTTTGTGCACAAACCACATATATGAAGTGTGAAGCGAGTGTTTGTGTGGGAGTTGTAATCATTCTGGGTAGGGTGGGGGGGTACTGTTTTGGCACAGTGCACTTCATTGCGCCTGACTTCCAGATGTCTAGCTAATATCAGCTGCGTTTATATTCACATGTTAGTCGAAGAGTGAAGGACGTGGAAGGGTGTTCTCCTGTTATTGGGAGACTGTAGGCATGTTAAATTGATTAGTAGTGGGTTGGTCGGACGGTTAAGTGGGACCAAGGAAGGGTGGTGCTAGGTGGATGTGGGATCAACGTTAAATGTGAGGAGATCTCTACCGGTAAGGGGTAGGATTGTAAATGGGCAGGAACTGGGTTTACAGTGCGGGTGTTAGAGTCCACACGGACGTAGGTATGGACATGTATGATCTAGCAATGACAACCTGTCGCATGCAACGTTACATATCCCTATCAGGGTAAAAATGTCATGCGGGAGAAAAAAATATAATACTGCATATAATAATGTTAGCAGGTAATTTCTGTACGCTTAGCCGTTAGCTTTATAATTCCGGCATATTAACTAACATGTAGCCATGAGCGAAAAAGCTTGGTGTGCACCTTGGCAGCTGCATGGCCACCAAGTGCCTCGCATTAATAGGGACGGGGTGGGGAATTATGTGTCAGATGTAGAGTGTGAATACTGTGTTTTGGAGGGGGTATACTATTCAGCTTGGATGAACGTACTGTAATTTATGGCATCTGCGGCCGTTCAACGTAGCACACTGCTGCCTGCAATGTACAATATTTATATTCTAGACAACTTATATGCTAACACTGGTCAGTAAAAGGAAAAGATCGTGGTCCATAATACCACTGTACTAGACATGCCTGGGAGGGTCACGGGGATATGTCAGGTACCCTGTGACTGAAATCTCTCCTGCGGCATATCGTCGCGAGTGTGCTCTTAAAAGAAATGAATTGTCAGGTATTATCCTGCTAAGTATGTGTGAAGTCCCGATGCTAAAGTATAACGGGCGCTATCCGAAAATTGGCGTCAGCGCGTGGTCTATTGGCATCGGCACCGCCGACGGTTGCTGTGGGGGGATATTTAGATCTTAGATATTAGGTTGCACCTCTGTGCGCCGTCTGGTTCTGAACAAATCGTATCATCTATGGAGAGGGAACTATAATGCTGCCTCTGCGGGCTCTATTTATCATCCTCACCTGTGGTCAAAATCCCTCATGAAGGGGGGGGGGGGGAATAGTGACCAAAAATAGATCATCCGCCATGCGGAAGTGTGTGGGAGGGAAAGTATGTTTTGCCACCCTAACCTTGGGGGTGTGAATATAAATGCGACACATGTGTCATCCGTATCTATAAATCTCTAGAGATGGGGGTGTGTAAAGTAACAATTCGAGAGGGGGTAGGAGGCGTGTGGCGGGAATAGTGTTTGGCCACAGCTGTGAACGATTATTCTCGACCATGACTGTAATATAGTGTGTTCATAAAAATCTGTTACGCTCCGAAGGAAAATTTCCAATCGGCGTGGATGTCTATCCTGCAACTTTTGTGGGGATGCCCGTGCTTGCCTATAGCGTAGGGCGGATTCCGTGTAATGGTCTATGGACGGTCAATTGTTTTATGAAAAAGGATGAAAGATATAACGGTATGAGCGTACGCGCTCCGTGGTTAGGACCGATAATAAGGGCATTTGGTCGTGAATTAGGCACTCACTGTGTCAGGTAGGGGGTTCGTGAGGGGATGAATGCTATGAAAAATGTGGATCCACCCTAAGATGCAGCTTGTACTTAATGAAGTATGTGTCCCGGGCGCAATGGCATTTGAATGGCGTGCGCGTATGGGACTGGGCGCAGAGTGAAAATAATGGCTGCTCGGAGAGTCACAAGGATTGGAGTATGAGTGACGTCATAGCTTAGATAAGATGTATGTATGTAGAGTGTCAGATAGCGTTTTATTGCTGGGCGGAGTACGCTGCGTTAATTGGCTGCAGCACTCTGTGGGAGTATTGTTTAGTCGCGCGCTGTGCTGATTGGACAGGAGCGCTGTGGGCTACGGGAGGAAAATGGCGGTTTTGTTGACGTCTGGCGATGTGGCTGTCAAACGCACGTGTTGTCTGGTGACAGGAGTGTGTGTCAAGTACGCACTGTCGGCATGAAAGACCGCCTGTGTATGACATAACGTGTGTGTGATTATAATGGGTTCCCGTATGCATAGTGGGAAATCAAAGCATTTCCCTTTCGTGGGGAACGTTTGTGGGGCTACGCTGTCATTACATCGTGATTAAATGGGGCAAATGATAGTTAAAACTCTGGGCTTCTGTGCCTACTGCATGTAGTGTACTGGTAGTGTACTGAGGCCTGTTGCGACTCTATTCGCGTGTGAAGCCTTGTGTGTCATCCCGTAGAAAAAGTCTTTCCGTGGTCTAATCCCACTTACTCCGGGAAAATGCAAAAGTCTGTGGGGTTCAGTAATATGTTCCCCGGGAGTGTATACTGTATTCCGCACATGTCGGGATGGCTGTGTGGTATCTTAATCGGTTGAGGCTATCTGAAAACCTGCTGTATGAAAGTGACAGCTGTATGTCGTAGCACCGTAAGGCAATGTGTTGATAGGGAGAGTATGTTCTCCTAACGTGTATAAAATGTTCGTGTGTCCAAGTGCATACTTAATGTTTTGAAGGAATAAAATCATTGGGCCTTCGTTTGCCGTTTTCTTTTTACAAAACTTGGCGTTCCTTCGCCCATGGGTGATATTTACCCTATATTGATTTTGGGAAAAGACTCTTTGACGTGTATCACGATACTATTCCGCAAAACATAGGATATTTATGGACATGGACGTAGTGGCTGCCAGAATATATACATATATGATAATGGCTGGATATTTATTCTATATCTCGTTTGGGGGCAAGATTGTATTAATGCAAACTTTACAGTGCTTTAACCCCACAAGAAGTAGAACAATTATGAGCCAGAGCGTAAATGCTACGCGTACATTCATATGGTGATATGTATATTTGGTTCGAATCAGTGCCTAATAGAAAAATGCGAAAGTTAAATTTGGCCAACTAATGATCGTTGTTACAAGTGTGTAACTAATGGGGATATATAAACTGAATGGGATCGATAGAAGGACTTTTGGGTCCTATGGTAGCCTTGTGGCTCTTGTCAAGGTATTCCGTTAATCCATTATTTACTGTTATATCGGCATATGGCAGACTATAACGAACAGTTCATAACTTAGCGTATGGATGAAAAAATAGTACCCTAGTCGGACCGTTAGAGGAATGCTCCAATCCCACGGCTTAACAGTGAGTCCGATCCATCGAAGACTAAGAGAATGGATGATAGAATTAAAATTTGAATGTAGTCCCTGATCGTCGGCTAAGAATGATGACGCCTTGTTGGAGAACTGTTTATTATGTATGTCCCCATGACGGTATTGTGTGGTCAATGCCACCGTTGAATAAAAACAAAAATGAAAGATCCCATGCTATGAAAAAAATATATGAAAGGGACTGTGTGTACAGTGACAGAGCCATATGTGGCCTGCCTGTGTTGGTCGCCCTGCTCCTAGCATGCCGAGATGCTGCAGTTGCAAGTCTGCTTCCGGTTGCGTCTGTGGACCGCGCATCACTGCTTAGAATCAGTGTGCAGTCCCGTGCGTTGGGAGCTAGTGAAATACATGAGAGAATGTAACACGGATGTATAGTGTATGCTATTAGGTGACCTATGTAAGTATGTCCTGATCCAATTTTCCCACAAGTGTGTGCTCCTGATGACCTGTGGATTCTGATATTCGTAGGGTATGATAACCTGTGTAATTGTAGTAACCGGTGGCTGGCTGTGGTGGTGGTAACTAACATGTACTATTGTGAGACTGCGTCTTTGCCTATACTGAAGGCCGCTAACCAGTGATAGTGTAATAGTAAGCCTTTACCTGTGCGGAAGGCCGCTAACCCGTGTTATTGTGGTGTCCATGAATGGAACTGTAAGCTGCGTTCTTCATTGGATGCGAACACGGTATATGAAATAAATCCTATCAGCGTACTATCTTACTCGGTGAAAATAAAAAGGCAGGAGGTTGTAACTTCTTCTCAGCGGTATGTCGCTTTCGGAATCCGTGCACCTGGGGATTGTAATGGAAGTATGGCTACGTGTAATATCTTCCGCGGTGATTTCAGTATGTGTGGGCCTGTATAGAATGGCTGTCGCAATGTTGCGGTGCAACTAATTGTTGTACTGTGGTATGTTCCTCTTCAGTCGGTCGCTATCTAATGTGTATACTATTATGCCATATGTATGTTGCTATGAGTATAGAATGTGTATAGAATCTTTCTGTAAAGGCATGGATGTCCTACGGTTCCTGCTGTAAGTTAATTGAATCATTCGTCGGTCAACTAATGGACCTCGACTGGGTGCGCACTTTAGTGGAAAGATGTGAGGTGGATATGGCCCTCGTCAAACTAATGTGTGATCGACAGTGTATGTGTGGAAGTCTACGATAGGTAGACCTTACTGCGCTTTAACGCTGGTACTCCGGGATAATGTATGGTAGTACGCATGACTGTTGAGGAGTGTGCCGGGACACGTGCCTCGCCGTGCACATGTGTTGCTATGGAATCGTGCCAATTGCTGAATCAATGCGAAGTGTCGTGTGACAGTATCCGCTAAGTAGGAATGACCTGAGCTGGCGGCAGGTGTGAAGCATGTGTTTCACTGTTCATACAATTCTGCTTTGGGCGTTTGTTATCAGACCCACATATGATACAAAGACATAATAAAATAATACAGTACAGATTAATACATTTTTAACAGCTAAACATGCAACTTATAGTTAGGATTTGTGTCCAGGCACTGCGTGGGACTGGTGTGGACACGTATTCGTGAATATGGCTACTAGATGCCATAGCGCGCTTGGCGCTCTTGCTCGTCGCAGAGTCCTGGGTTTGATATGTTACTATGGACGTGGGGGGATGTTGAGATACGTGTAGCTGCTATATGTGCATCGTGCCTCGACATGACTTACTTGTAAATTTCCTCTATATGAAAAGGAGGAGGTGAACCTGTTTCCTCTATGGTGATGGTCATCACGTGCCCTCCTCGTTATGTGCCGAATAGTTTCCCGCTGTCCTAAGCATCGCGGCTGACCCCTGGGTGCATTGGTGCGCCAAGGATCTAGTTGGGGCTGATATACGGGGTTGGGGCGTAATATCCCTCTACCCCGTTGGGGAGAATGCCTCCGTGATTCTCGGGGAGGGTGGTCGGGCAGTGGATAGTCCTCTGGTCCCCGTTCGCGTTGGACAGGGGCGTATTGAGGGTACGGTGGGGGAGGCCTTTTGAAATGAGGATCGTGTCGCGCATGCTGCGGGGGAGTGTTCGGCCAACGGTTTGGAGGCGTATATATGTGGCGTATGTCCTCCGCATGTGACTCATGACACCATGTTGGATCCTTAGATCGTGGAGTGTTGTCCCCTGGATGATTTCGGGATGGGTTTTGATGGGGTCGCACGCCCGTTCTATGCAGTGGGGGAGGGTGGGTGTGCCCGCACGGAGGTGAGGTAGTCCTCTGAGGCATATCTGTGCAGTGTGGTAAAAGGTAGTGTGCTCGCGTCATGTATCCCTCAGGATCCCGTTTTCACCCCGAACACTTTGTGGGATGAATGGTGGGGTCCTTAGGTGGCCTGGCCTTGGTTTTACTGTGTAAAGGGGCGTCGGCTTGTTTGTGATTTTGTGAAAGGTTGGCTGATACCGCAGGCGTGCGGCGTGAGTGCCTAGCCCGTGAGGTACCCGGGACATTGGGGGTAGATTCGAGCATGTTCTGTGAATCAGGTTGCTGAGTTCCTTGAGTGTGAAATAGTCACTTGGGACCGTATGGGTTTTGGGAAGGGTTTGATTAATAGTGTGCTTTAGAGCCTCACTGGCGGTTTGAATGTCCGCAATGAGGGCTGCAGTGTCAGTGTCCCGCACCGTTTTGACTAAGCGTTGGATAAGGCATGTAATTTCGTATGGGCTTCCTGTGTGTTGATTAGTGACTGTATTTCAACGTGTAATAATGTGGGGATTGGGTCCTCGCTGGTTTGGCTATGTTGAGTCCTCTGTGTCTGCGTGTTAGTGGGAGCGTGTGCGCGCGCTGATGCGCTAGGGTACATTGATCTGAGTGCCAGAGCTCCGGTTTCCAGTTGTGAAAGCAAATGACCTACGTTGTGCTCATTAATTAGCTCTGAGTTGGTAACGCGGACTTTTGGACGTAAGTGTTTAGTAGTAGTGGTCATGTATTGGGCTATGACGTTACCCTTGCGCCTAACCTTGCGCTTGGCGGTTAGCATGGGTGTATGTAAGGGGATGTATCCTCTGGAAAGATGTGTTAGTTATTATGTGAATTATTGTATCCCTGTAGGAATGGTAAATGCTAGTGTATGCGGGCTGTTCAATCGCGAAAGTTGCGTCCCTGTTGGTATGTAACCTCTCCTCTACTCTATGGGGGTGGTGAATGAAATATAACTGTCGCTATGCTGCCTAAGGCACTGGGGATTGAATTGGGCGGGTAATTAAATAATGTGGCCCCTATCTACCGTATGAGGTGGGCGTAACTTCCTATGGGGTTGCAAATCGCTTACTGTTATATAAGGTTGCGTTTAGAAATGTTATCTCTGATCGGGTGGGCTTGGGGGCGGTACAAAATGCTACTTAACTCGTACTCTGATTTTTTTTCTCACTTTAAGTGGCGTATGCTTGGCTTTGTAAGAGGGTACTTTTGGGATCCTGACCGCAGAGTTACGTTGTATGTAACCCTAGGGCGTTGTTTTTTAAACAACGTCACGGTACTCCGCGCCTCCCCAATTGTAGGGGCCCTAAGAGGGTGCCCTCTACAAGGTACTGTTCGGGGGGATGAAATAAGAAGAGCTGGGGACTACTTGGATCTGGAGTGTAAGAGATATTGACTAAGGGCTGGTTCGAGGGCGTGTGAGCACTCGAAAGGAGAACTCCCGAATGTACTATTTGAACGGGTAGTTTGGGGATGCAATTAACGGATTAGGTGCTGGGAGCTCGGAACAGCTGAGCTGGGCTTGGGATACCGCTAACGTGTGCGCTGTTATGAGCGAGCCACACACTGTGACGTAGATGCGTGGCTAGCTGCTGGCGTCACGGAGCACTTACCTAAGTGTGTCACCTGAATCCTACCGGGGACGGGGTATGAAGGACAGGATCTTAACAATTAACACAATAAACAGAAAGACCAGTGATTTCTACTATGACTGAGTTTATTGGGGTACTTCAGACTTGAAGTACTCCTTGCAGTGGCAAAGCAGTTAATGAACCAGATGCTATTTATAAACCAAGCACAAAGGGGTGAGAGTGTAAATGTCTGTTAGAGGAGTGTGGATCGCTGAGACACTTACCCTTCGGCGTCGGCGTGGCTCTCGGCGTCGGTCCGGCACAAAGTAGCACTGAGGCAGACTGACTGACTGACAGAAGGACTGGAAGAATGGTAGAATGACAGAAAATGCCTCGAGATACCTCACCTCTCCAGTTATATAGGCTCCTGAGTGCCGCGTGTGCAGAATTGCACTTTCTACAGGATGTGTGGCGTTGGCCGGGGTTATTGGCGTCCAAGCGGCGGGGTTACTGAAGGTTGTTACTATACCTTTAGGCTCAGATGTATGTTATAATTTTATAATTTGGTAATAGATGTATCAGAGATATTAGGGATTTGGGGGTGCATCCCCCGGATGCAACATTATTGAGCTTTTAAAAGCCATGTATTTGAGATTTTCTTTCTGAAAATCCATGTTGTCGAGTCTTTGTTGGATAGATTCTTATGATAGGATGTTTGATCAGCTGTGTGTTCAGCCATGTAATACACCACTACCATACTCACTCGAAGTAATTAACTATGTTGAAACTATTTCAGATGGGTAATTTATCTGCGATTGAGATTAATATATGCTTACATCATTAGTTAATTTAAGTGGAAGGATTACTTTGAAACTTTCAATTAGTTTCATCGCTCGTTGAATTTAAATATGATTATGACACACGTAAAACACCATAATATGAATTTTAAATCGAATGGTTAGGTTGCATTAAGCCAAGTTAAAAAGAATCGAAATCAAATTATTGGAAAATACTTTGGTCCAAGAAAATATTGAATTGAAAATGTTTACACATAGTTATTATGATGAAAAATGCATACGAAATGCATTTATGAAAATTATTAGTGTTGTAATATAGCTGGAACTTTAATGTTTCAATATGTTGTAAATATATATGTCTTACACTTTGGCGATTGATTTATAATATGCTAGGGTGTACGACAAATCCAATATAATTTTTTATTTGTTTATGTGTCACTCTGGACACGAGTTTCTGTTGTAAATACTTCGTTTGGAGCACCCTTAGGGAAGTTTTTTTTTGTGAGCTTCATTTTAGGGTTGAAACTTTCTTGTTTGTTCACATTTTTCTTAATAAATTATATTTTTAGTTAACTGTATAATTGGCGTGGTCTTTTGAAGAGGTGAGGGAAGGGTGTATTAGGAAGGCCATCGCTGGGTATTTTGGGGTATACCACGCCTCCGAGATATTCCTTCATAGGAATTTCTTGCTCTCTGACTCCAGTTTGCTTTTTCAGCCATGGTCTTTCGTAATGCCACCTTGTTAGTTGTATTTGAACACTATTATCCCATTCATCTGTGAGTAGGACCTGGGTTTTTTTTGTAGCCAGGGATTTTCAGGTTCTACGATTCGGCAGTCTTCGTGGTATGCAGCAGGTAATGGTAGGTAATTCCGGGTACAGTACAGATGTAGCACTCTCAAAGGACACCTCAGTGTCATGTTTTATATCGCCGCCGTCTTGACGAAAACGTAATGGCGGCCGCCCAAATGTTAAAAGTTTAAATCAAATTACGATCAACCTAACCACCTGATCTCTACCAAATTTTGCAAAAACATATCTTTATGTACGAAGCATATTGTCACCAAACTACAAGATAATCAGCTTAATAGTTTTGCAGATAACGGCCATGTATGTGTGAAAATCGAATCCCCCTATCAATTCAAACACGGTGAAACCGAATTAAATGAAATTTGGTACAGAGGTAGCACAAGCAAATAGCACCTCAGTGTCATGATTTATATAGCCGCCATCTTGACGGAAACGTAATAGCAGCCACCCAAATATTCAAAGCTTAAATCAGATTACGACTAACCTAATCATCCGATCTCTACCAAATTTTTCAACGTAATATATTCATATGGCAAGCGTCTTTTGTCTAAACTACAAGGTCATAGGACCAACAGTTTGCAGATGGCGGCCATGTATGAGTGCAAATCTATTCCCCTATCAATTCAAACACGGTACTGAATGGAAAGGAATATGGCACAGAGGTAGTACTAGCATAGGACACCTCAGTGTCATGTTTTAAATCGCCGCCATCTTGATGGAAACGGAATGGTGGCCACCCAAATGTTAAAAGCTTAAATCAAATTACGACCAACCTAATCATTCGATCTCTACCAAATTTTCCAACAACATACCTTCTTGTGGGAAGCATCTTTTGACTGAACTACAAGGTCAACAGCCCAATAGTTTGCAGATAGCGGCAATGTAGGTGTGCAAATCGATTCCACATATCAATTCAAACACGGTGAAACTGAATTGAATATTCTTTCTTACAGAGGTAGCACTTTCAAAGGGCACCTCATATTCATGTTTAATATCCGTATAGCACGGTGTATTTCAACAAACTACTACAACCAACATTCAATTATACTCCTTGAAAAGGACAAAGAGTTATAACAATACCCATGCATTTAGGAGAAAGTAGGCAATATGTTCTTTACTGAACATCTTGTTCTGTACTGTAGCTTACTCCATAAGAGGTTAACATCTAGTGCTGGTATCACAACAGTAGCTCAATACTGACTGAATGATAACACGTTGATTAGGCACGGTCGACTCTAGAAAGGTTGGAAGATTCGACCTGACAACACTGTAGCTACGGCTATTGTCAGTCATACTTCGTCACGAGCGCCTGAACTAAACAGCTAGCAAGGGAGGCTACAAAAACTACGGAATTAATATTGGACAAATATAATGTACATGTTTAGCAAAACATCTGTTGATTTTTATTTACACATGACCAGTGTTACAATCGGAAATAAATGAATAACGTGCATATGATTGTGAAAAGTTGTTATAATAGCCAAGCAGTTGATATTAGGCATGAGTGACACGGAAATAATTTACCAACCTAAAAGTGTTTAGCAAAATAAAGAAAATTATTTTGGTTTCTTTTCGTATTTTACTACTCTGAAGTATGTCTACGAACCATTTCGAAAGTTCCCTAATCCGGGCCTGGCGCACATTTTCGTCACTTGGGAACCTAATCACTGGTGTGTAGCCTCCCTTACTTGGTTAATTTGCGTTACAGTTGGGGATACAACATGAATCTGGCATTGTTGCGGTGCTGAAACATTCCAGGAAAATCAAAGTTTAAAACATGAAGTTCAATAAGTGATAATTCCTTGTACCGTAGGCAGTGCTGGATTACCCATTTGGCCCGACTAGGCCCAGGCCTAGGGCCACCAATTATCTGGGGCCCCCAGGCAATTTCTAATTTTGTTCAATTTTATTCAGAAAATTTAGAAAAAAAAATATCCAGAACTGAGACAGTTTCAGCATTATATTACATTTCAATGTCCTTTAAAAACTGAGTTCACTCATTCTGAACTTTACGAAATTCGTATTCGAGACACGCTTGAGTCTGTTTTTCCGACGTTGAAATTGCTTTTCGCATTTTCTTGACCCTCATGATAACGAATTGTTCTGCGGAGCGCTCGTTTTCAAAATTGAAAGGGATCAAAAGTGCGCAAAGAAGTATCATGTCACAAGAACGATTAGACATGCTAAGTTTAATGTATATCGAGTCATATGTTCTGCGGGAAATTGATTTTGATGACATTGTAGAAGATTTCATTGACCTAAAATACAGAAGTAAAAACATAGTATTATGTGTTAAATTGTTCATCAAACATCTGAAATGTTTTCAAATAACGATGATCGTTACAATTGAAATGCATGTATACCTATTGTAGGCCTATGTATGATTTAATAAAAAGTGTATTATTCATCTAGAGAAAAAGAACTCGTGTATATACTTTATTATATGTACCGGTGCTAAAAAATAAAAATTATTTGAAAAAAATAAAGGGGCCCCAAAAATCTGAGGGACTTGGGCCACATTTACCTTAATCCGGCACTGACCGTAGGCATTTAAAAATACCATATTTGCCAGATACAAAGCACACTCGTCAGTGCGTTCTCGATTAGGGATTACAGTAAAACAAGATATTCAGTAAAGAACATATAGCCTACTTTCTCCTAAATGTATGAGTATAGTTATAACTCGTTGTTATTATCAAAGAGTATAATAGAACTATTCTTTGTTGAAGACCTTAGAAACGATTTACCTCTACCAAACGCCACAACCTAGATAAAAACTGCTACCATCATTGAAGAAAGAAAGAAAGAAAGAAAGAAAGATAAGAAGTATATCAAGAATGTTATGGATCTGGAGACATAATCGACCGGACTGGCTGCGTGGCTCAGCGGTAACGTTCTCGCTTGCTGGGCCCTTGGTTGCAGGTTCGTATCCTGGCGCAGGCAGCTGGCATTTGAGGGTGCACAAATGCGAGGGAGCCGTGTCAGTACATTTACTGGCACGTTAAAGATCCCCTTCGGGCCAAAATTCCGGCACCCCGGTGTCTCTAAAAGCAGCAGTAGTTAAAAGGGTTGTAAAACCAATAACATTATTATTATTATTATTATTATTATTATTATTATTATTATTATTATTATTATTATTATTACATATACGACCTGCCGTGGGCAACATCCAACTTTCAGTTGAGGCATGTCTTTACACGTCTGGTTGTGCATGGCTTTCACAACCCTAATTGAATTAACAAATCTTTCCATGACCCTACAGAGACGTGTGTATACAAACTATGTGGATATTTTCGATTGCTATTTGCCTGAAATAAAAGTAGTAATTAATAACCTGAACTCACACCAACGGCTTGAATTCAGTTACTATGTGAAATCATTTTGTTCTTTACTTCAAATAAGATTTTCATGTAACGCAAAATAGGCTGTTACAAACCCTTTAAAATAAAAAGTAAAAATGTATCGTAGTATCATCTTGTCATTCTTCAAATTCGATGCGCATAGAATGCCAATGGTATAGTAATCAATGGAGCCCCACGTAGACTAGTCGTGACATCTAGTGGTGAAATATCGAACAATATAATCCTAACAGAGCGAGTGCATTCTAGCGGCCACAAGAGGAAACTTTTCAATAAAATCTGGAAGTTAATAAGTAGGTGGCGTGCAGTTACCTTTTTGGCAGCTAGATGTCTCGAGTAAATCTGCTGGCGAATTATGTTTTAATTAAATATATATTTTACACCATAATATTCACAATATAACGATTAATTTTAAAACATCTGAGTCATTACAAAACAATAAACATATAACATTTCAAGCAAAAAGCCTAGCTCTGATCGGGTTTGAACCATAGGCATTTGAGCGATAGGCTAACGCTCTACCACTGAGCTAATTGTGTCAACGAATATCGTTCTATATAAAATGACTTACATAGAACTTGTTAGCAAATAATGATTTATACTAAACGATTTCATCACTGGAGTATATTATTTATATATAAAGCATTTCATACAAAGTTTATTTATTTTGTATCAGTACGCTATATTGCATGCAATACTCAAATTAGTGAAATATAAGTCAGGCACAAGATATCCGCTGCCATCTTGTCTTATTACTGAATCAGCTCAGCTTTTTTTAAATCACGTCTGCACTATAGTATTACAAAATAAACTTTTAATTTCGAACGTGCCTCTTCCTTTAGAACAGTTAAAACGATTCTCGGATTCATAGAATATCATCTATTAAGTAGCCCTGATTTTTGGACCTTATACCATACACTTTTCTGGTGGGCGATTGGAACCGCAGTGATTTGGTAGGCTAAATACAAGTTTATTCCAAAAAGTGGTTCTCGAACCTTATTTTTCTAACAGGAAGCCAAGGGGGACATGGTGTTTTGTACATAATTATGTTTATTCGAAGAAGATCCTATTTTCTTAACGTCATTCATTTTGTGAGATGAAATCAAGTTGGATAGCAGTGATTTTTACATTAGTTTTTTGAAGGATCCTGAGTAAGGTGACATTGATTTTTGAAATTGAACCATTTTTCTGACAGGTCAAGGGGATTAACGGTTATATGGTGCAAGATATATTTATTTGAAGAAGATCCTCATTAAAGTAACTGTGGCTTTTGGCCCCAATTACATTTTTAGTGCATAAATAAACACAAATGCAAAAGTAGGCTATATATTAATATCTGGATTTTGCTGGTATTGTTTAGAGAGGAAGAATACTTTTCGTAACGTTGTTTTACTGATTGTCAAGAATGGCTGATTTCTTACTTAGCCGTTTTTCTCATGCAAGTCCAGATGTGAATAGCTAGTATTAGCCTACTTTCGATTTTTGCAAAAAATGAAAGTAGACTTATGAGATCAACACAGGGCGAAAAAAGTGTGTCTGTCTGTGTGTGTGTATGTGTGTGTGTGAGTCTGTGTGTGTGTGTCTGTGTGTGTGTGAGTGTGTGTACTCTGAATGTCTGTCCCCCCTTACCAATTCGAACACGGTGAATGCGAATTGAACGAAATTTGGTACAAAGGTAGCACTAGCAAAGGACACCTCAGTGTTATGTTTTATATCGCCGCCATCTTGACGGAAACGTAATGGCGGCCACACAAATGTTCAAAGCTTAAATCAAATTACGACTAACCTAATCATCCGATCTCTACCAAATTTTGCAACAACATACCTTTATGGGGGGAGCATCCTTTGACCAAACTAATAAGTCATCAGCCTAATAGTTTGCGGATGGCGGCCATCTTTGTGTGAAAATCGATTCCCCCTATTAATTCGAACACGGTGCAACCGAATGGAACGAAATTTGGTACAGAGGTAGTACTAACAAAAGGCACCTCAGTGTCATGTTTTATATCGCCGCCATCATGACGGAAACGTAATGGCGGCCACACAAATGTTCAAAGCTTAAATCAAATTACGATTAACCTAATCATCCGACCTCTACCAAATTTTGCAACAACATACCATTACAGAGGAAGCATCCTTTGACCAAATAACTAGGTCATTAGCCTAATAGTTTGCGGATGGCGGCCATCTTTGTGTGAAAATCAATTCCCCCTATTAATTCAAACACGGTGAAACCAAATGGAACGAAATTTGGTACAGAGGTAGCACTAGCAAAGGGCACCTCAGTGTCATGTTTTATATCGCCGCCATCTTGACAGAAACGTAATGGCGGCCACACGAATGTTCAAAGCTTAAATCAAATTACGATTAACCTAATCATCCGATCTCTAGCAAATTTTGCAACTACATACCTTTATGGAGGGAGCATCCTTTGACCAATCTAATAGGTTATTAGCCTAATAGTTTGCGGGTGGCGGCCATCTTTATGTCAAAATTGATTCCCCCTATTAATTCGAACACGGTGGAACCGAATGGAACGAAATTTGGTACAGAGGTAGCACTAGCAAAGGGCACCTCAGTGTCATGTTTTATATCGCCACCATCTTGACTGAAACGTAATGGCGGCCACACGAATGTTCAAAGCTTAAATCAAATTACGATTAACCTAATCATCCGATCTCTACCAAATTTTGCAACTACATACCTTTATGGAGGGAGCATCCTTTGACCAGTCTAATAGGTCATTCGCCTAATAGTTTGCGGATGGCGGCCATCTTTGTGTCAAAATCGATTCTCCCTATTAATTCAAACACAGTGAAACCGAATGGAACGAAATTTGGTACAAAGATAGCACTAGCAAAGGGCATCTCAGTGTCATGATTTATATCGCCGCCATATTGACAGAAACGTAATGGCGGCCACACAAATGTTCAAAGCTTAAATCAAATTACGACTAACCTAATCATTCGATTTCTAGCAAATTTAGCAACAACCTACCTTTATGGAGGGAGCATCCTTTGACCAAACTAATAGGTCATTAGCCTAATATTTTGCGGTTGGCGGCCATCTTTGTGTGAAATTCGATTCCCCTTATCAATTCGAACACGGTGAAACCGAATGGAACGAAATTTGGTACAGAGGTAGCACTAGCAAAGGGCACCTCAGTGTCATGTTTTATATCACCGCTCTCTTGACGGAAACGTAATCGCGGCCACCCAAATGTTAAAAGCTAAAATGTAATTACGACCAACCTAATAATCTAGTCTCTACCAAATTTTGCAACACCATATCTTTATGTGGGAAACATATTCAGACCAAACTGCAAGAACATCAGCCCAATAGTTTGCAGATGGTGGCCAAATATGTGTGCAAATCGATTCCCCATATCAATTCAAACACGGTGAAACCGAATTGAACGAAATTTGGTACAGAGGTAGCACTAGCAAAGGGCACCTCATATTCATGTTTAATATCCCTATAGCACGTTGTATTTCAACAAGCTACTACAACCAACATTCAATCCTACTCCTTGAAAAGGACAAAGAGTTATAACAATACCCATGCATTTAGGAGAAAGTAGGCTATATGTTATTTACTGAATATCTTGTTTTTGTAATGTTATTCTGTATTACTGATGAGTAGGGATACTGACAATTTTTGAGAGTGAGATCCAGAAAGGAAGTTACATTCTCTGTTGATTTATTTCTGGTTAACAAGGTCTAGAAATGAATATTTCTGTTACTACCGTATATAATGAATTTTGGGGGCATAGTGTTCAAGAAGGCAGTAGGGGGGGGGGGGTCTCAAAAAGAAAGGAAAATAAAATACAGTATTAGAGATGAACTTAATAATTTGGTATCCTATCCTTGCAAGAGATTCTGCAGTTTTCTCGAATTTTATAACTTAAGCTCAGTTCGAACTTGAATGGTTTTTTCGGGCAGTAGGCACAGAAAAGTGTACATGTCTATGTAATATTTCAGTGGGTACATACGTTTATTTTATTTACAAACTGTTCCTGTGATTTGTTTTGTGTATTGAAATATTCGAATATTTCCTTCCTTCAATCCCGAGTTTAGCCATATGCGATTTATCGACGTTGAGGTACAACTTAAGTAACTGTTTCAATGCCCCTTTTTATTGATATAACATTTACAGGACGTTAAAATGCTTCAATTTTGCCCTGACTGTATGCGTCGACGTCCTAGTAAGTTCACAGACGATGTACCATTTTGTTCACTCGTAAAATGCCGGCTACAACGGCAGGATTCGAACTAGCGGAGCGATAATTAGGTCTATTTATAGTAACTTATCTAACTGCCGGTGTACTCCAAATAGTATTACAATTTCCCTATAAATATGAATCTATATTCGCTTTGGAGTGACTGCGTATGAAAGGAGCCGTCCTACTTGTTGCTGCGGCTGCAACGACCCCAAGCGTGACGTCACAACAGTAGCCTTTCGGCCTGGACATTACGATGGCAGAGATAATGGTAATGCTTTGTTTACACCAAAAAATAATTTGTTAAATTTGTCTACTGGACCAATCCGAGTTCGTCAATCCGGCGTCTTCAGCAATTGCATGCCTATAAACAGGCTGGTTACACTGAATATGAGGAAGAAATATTGGATATAGAAAATGAGCTTCGACGTGCCAAAATTATTATGTAATGGATCCAGATAACCGCTTAAACTTTTTCTTAACATACATGTCATATTTTCTACCACTTTGCTACCACTTTGCTCTCACTTTAGCTGTCACTTCAAACTGTACATATTAAATACAGTATAAAGCCAACGCTAAATGATTTTATTATCAAAACAATTATAACCTTCGTAGTGAGCAAATCATACCAACAGGTTAGTTACTACTATGGAACTTACTACAACTAACAAAGGTAAACAAAGTGTACTCTATAAAGGCTACTTTTATAATTATATTCGTCAAAATGTAAAAGGAATCATATTTTGGCAATGCTCAAAAGAGAGGTCAAAAAGAGTACAGGCAATCTAAAAAGTAGAGATGGTGAGGTTTTAAGTGTGAGTGATCATCAATGTGGTGTACCAGATGAAACACTGTTAGTGTCAACAAAAAATCATGACAATGCTAAAATGCTAGTACATGAAAAAATGTTGCTACTCAAAATATTGCAGTGTTCATTGAGCAACATTTAACCCCTGTTGTAAAAGTTATGCTTAATCCATCTTCCACGTCTAAAGAGTCATCAACATCACAGACTATGCAAAAGGTGTTGTTGTTGTTTTAAGGGGCTGAACTATAAGGTTATCTACTCTTCATATGCAAGAGTATCAAAAAGGACTAAATAGTAATATAGAAAAGAGAAATGTATTTGTGTAACTATTGTACAAGTACTTACATTAAATAAATAAAAATATTGCATGGGTATTGTCTGTTATTCTTAATTACTATCCCCACGTCCTACTATTAATGCCATTGCTAACCATCAACAGTTCTGACTATGTTCAGAAAGAGAGTGGCCTTAAGCAATACATTCTATCTATGGTTTGTGTATCGAGTATCATAATAATACAGTGTCGTCAAGGCATGTTCAGGCAATAGTTATGCCAGATAAGGGGTTCGAACCCTTGCTCCCTTGTACAGGAAATTTTATCTTAAATCAAACACCTTAACCATTCGGCCAACCTGACAGTTACTAATTTAATTAGTCTTGTGGACTTGAGTGTTTACAAAACTTTTTCCAGTATACATTGACTAAACCTCCTGTTTCATTTGAAATATAGATTTTGTTTTGCTTGACCATGACATGCAGTTATGGGTCTTGTGAACTGGGTGTTCAATATAGGGTTAAAGGCAATAAAAAAAATAGAAAAGTTCGTAGGTATCGTGTCATAGGTTCCAGTAATGCATTACTGTTCGTTGTCTAACATTTACCGTTACATAACATTATTTTGGTGAGCTCTACATGTTGTTGTTTGAGTCTTCACTCTTTTGACTGGTTTGGTGCAGATCTCCATGCCTCCCTGTCCCGAGCTAATCGTTTCGTCTCTATATAGCTACCACACCCTACATCCAAGGCTATCTGTTTAACATATTCGAACCTTGGTCTCCCCTACAAGCTCTTGGGTTCAATTCCTAGCTGTAACACAAAATTTTAAATGTGGCATCAGGACAAAAACAAGTCTACTCAGTCTCGGGTGGTCCAAATAAGTAGAGGGGGTTTGATTCACACCTCAACCATGGAGCACCATGTTTTATTTTTTTATTTTTTTAAATAATGAGAGCCATTTGTTCATTTTCACTTTTCACACATTGCCATTTGTCAATTTTCGATGCGCATTTGTTTATATGCCAGTTTGAAGTTTTTGATTTTCATGATGTAGAAACATGGATTTTCAAATTTGTTGTTCACATTTTTTTTTTCATTTTGTATATGTCAAAAGTTCATAATTGCGAAACAGGATTTTTTCATTTTAAGTTTTTTTGTAAATGGTGTTAAAGTGAGTGCTTGACCATGGCGATGGTACAGTCTGTCTATGTGTTTGCAAAACATAGAGTTCTACTACTTCTACTGAAGGTAAGACTGTTTTACACTCTCTCTCTTTCTGTGTAGTCATACATTCACACAAGCATGCCTGTTTTTGAGAACAAACACAACCACTCTATTTATCCCCAAAAACATTCTTGACATGCACACTCAACCCAAAGAACTTTTAGGTATGCATTTAATATGTACCGTTACAAAAAAATGGTTTCCACTATTTACACATAAATTAACTATATACAATTAAAAAAATGAATATTTACAAAATACTAAATCTACTAAATCTATTGGTTACAAAAAGCCCCAAAAATATTGAAATCACACCTCCTCCTCGTGGTTATAACCCCATGATAGGCTAATGCGTACGTCATTCTTCTGCACACATTTGTTATCCATGGAGGCAAAAGTGAATTTTCTCTGCTCTACAAGATACAAATTATGGTTGCTGGATTGTATCCTGCACTGTTTATGCGACAGAGCTTTGCCAGTTCATAAAACCGCTAGGTAGTTCTATACAGATAGCGATTTTACCACTGCTCTACTTACGCCATTTTTTTTTTGGGTTCCTTACAGTTAAGTGTGCGATAAGCAGCATTGACTGTATATCAATCCCAGTCCACCTTTGTATTTATAATCCAAGGAATAATTTGAAAAGAGACAAGTGTAATCCGTTTTAAACATTATCTCTGCTTTTTATATGTTTATGAAATGCATATTAACCAAAAATCAAACCCTAGTCTACCTTAGTGAAAGGATAACAGTTTAAACACTGCGCCACCATACCCTTCTTTCCTAGTGTGATTCGTTCTAGGCCTTGGAGCTGAAAATCGAGTTAAGATCTCCAGTGTAAAAGGCACATGTGCTCGCCACTGCAGCACCAAATGGTTAGCTGGTAACATTAGACAACCGAAAATGATTGTATTTCTGTTAGCCTAGCATTTCTGTCATTTGCCTACTGTGTGAGCACTGCCAGCAAGACAGTTTAGTTTAGAACAAGTGAGTGTGTGTGTATAGATTATTAGCCTCAAGTATTTAAAGCTTGTAGTGTGTAGCGATCATCTTTTCCCTGTAACCACTGAGCAAGTTTTAACAGTCAACCCATAAAAACAGCATAGGATAGTTGTGTGTGCTTCATATATTTGGGTGTGTGCATTAGCACCATGCACTAGCTTTACCTTACCTTCTATAGGTAGAGCGTTATCCCTATCCTTGACATCACCAATGACCACATCCATCCACAAGTTTTACACTTAAACACTTGGCTTGTTTTTAGATTAAGTTTGGTACGGTTTAGTTGGATTTGATTCAGCTTGGATCAGTTTAGTTCGATGTAGTCTCCCTTTTGTATTTTAGCTATTCTCTTTAACCAATCAATTAAAGATAGTCTACTCTTAATTCTTGAATCGATAAATCAGATTTTGTGTACATCGTTTGTCATGTATTAACCCATGGCTGCATCCTATACTCTCTCTGTACTGCAGTTTGATCTGAAAAAATTTCCAATGGTGAAAGACTTGTCAGTCACCATAGATGTAGCCTACAATAATTATTTCTCTACCTAGCTATGTTTCGTCACTCACAGTAAATATCTCACATGTTCGTATCCGCTTATTAGTTTATAAAATCTCAGGTCGATTACTTTGATGTATTGGGTATTTTGGGTAAATTCATTGGCCATGGGAAAGGGTTGACCATTCTAAGTCCTATAACACTTCACATGTTGATATCCGATAATTATTTCATAAAATCTCAGGTCAATGACCTTGCTGTTTTTTGATTTTTGGGGTCAATTCATTGGTCATGGGAGTGTTAACCATTCTAAGTCCTATGACACCTCACTTGACCGTCTCTGATGATTAGTTTATAAAATCATAGGTCGATGACCTTGCTGTTTTAGGTCTTTTGGGTAAATTCGTTGGCCATGGGAAAGGGTTGACCATCCTGAGTCCTATGACACATCACTTGATCCTCTCTAATTATTAGTTTGTAAAATTTCTGGTCAATGACCTTGCAGTTTTGTATTTTTGAGGTAAATTCATTGGTCATGAGAAAGGATTAACTATTCAAAGTTCTATGATACCTCACTTGACCCTCTCTGATTATTAGTTAGTGAGATATTAACAAAAGTGTAGCTAGGCCCTTTTGACAAAAATGAATAATACATTCAAAAACAGGGCGTCACCCCAAGTCCAACGACCACTCATACAAGTCCCTAGCCTTATTGGTTCATGAGATATTTAAAAGCCGATGACCCATTAGTTTTGGATCGTTTAGTTATTAAAAAAAATAACTTATCTAGTAATCATTATTCAAAAAGCCCGTCCTCCTACAAAAAAAAACAAGTACGCATGTGTAAAAACAAAAAACAAAAGTGTTAAAACATAGTTTTGTGTGGAACAACGTTTAATTTCATCACAGCATTACACCGCATACATGTTGTACTTAGAAAGCAATGTTTACCCCCAAAAATTATATTCTTTCACCCCTTAGTAGGGGTAGGTTGTATTTTTGGCTAACATTTATGTTGCCCAGAGGAAAGGGGGCGTCACTCCGAGTAATTTGACATCTTGTGCAAGTGTTCAATATTGAGCAGCTGTTGCAGTTTTTTTTATATTTTTAATTGTTTCCGTTTTATCTATTCGTTTCCAGGGGTTGGTTTCCTTCGTACATGAAGACGTCATACACACCCAGTCTCCGATCCAGAAGCATTAACCACAGGAAGTTAAATTCCCATGACCCGGCCGGGTTTCGAACCCGGGACCCTCCGGGCCAAACCCTAGCACGCTAACCTCTTAGCCACAGAGTTGGACTTACAGTAAGTTCTAACTGTCTCCCTCTTTAATTGGTATCATTTGTGTTGAAATGTGCCTCATTTTACCCGACAGATTCTTTCCAATATCTCGTTAATATGGCTCGGAGATTTTTGTTTCCTACATTTAAATTAATCGGTATAATGACATCCCGAATGAAAAAGTCTCACATCACTGACATGTTCTGGGCTGACTAAACGCATTTCCTATTATTTAATAAAGAATAATCTTGTTGTTGTTGCCGATGTCATTTTAGCAGCTAAAAAGCTCATGGTCATCAGCTCCGTGTGTATTTGGTTTAGTTAGATTTAACCTGTGTTTCTGTAGTAACTATAGCAGTGTATAACTGTAAATGATACTGATTGTTCTTGTTACTTCATTTGAGGGGCTTATGCGATCATGATCATTTGCCCCGTGTATTTGTGTGTGTGATCAATTTGACCGATAATCTATGAATCTGTTATGACTGTAGTAGTTTGAGTAACTTTAATTATAGGATTTGGGAATAGGTTATGTGCCCTGGGACTTGAAATAAGGTACTATCCCGGCATTTGTGTGGAGGAAGTGTGGAAAACCAGGCTAAAACTACACTCAGGATAGCCACTGCAAGCAGCGGGATCAAACCTCCGATCTCCGGACGCGCATGGCTACTTAGTGGGGACATACAAATAGGAATGTAGTCTGATAGAGATGTGACTGCCAGGATCCAAACCACTACCCCCTTGGAGCGGCAAAGTAACACTGGAGGTAAGAATGTGGGCACCAACAGAAATAAATCTAAAATTGAATAAAGGTGAAACAACTTAGAGCTGGGAAGGGGCGTTTCACTGGGTGTTCTTCAAAAGACACCAGAGCTTCCAAAAGTTCCCGGAAGTACGTAATTACATCTTGACAGAAGTAGGTTCCTTTCATGACGTATGAATTTTCACCCCATCCTCCGGAGCCCCACTTTGCTGCCGTGTACTTATACTGAAAGAAGAAAAACGCATTGCTATTGTGACATTTAGAAGTACACAGTGGCTCAAAAAATGTCCTCTCTCCTCAGTTCTCATTTCAAATGTAATGGAGAGGAGATTTCTCAATACTGCCAAGGAGCACACCATTAGGTGTGCTTCTATCTCGGTGATCATGTTCTCGTATGGTTCTTTTACAACGTGCTAAAATTTGGCATTGGCCATTGGTACTGTACCCGATTTCAGCAGTGTCGTGAATGTCACAATCCAAGAAGACAGCGGATCAACTACCATCGGCAGTACCCCGGCTAAAAATACATACCGTAATATCAGGCATCACACACTCTGCAAATCGTGGACACATATCAGGCGAATATTATCAACACGCAATGGTTAATCCTCCACAGGATCAGCGACAACACACACCTGAGCGCAAGACTCTAATTCACACGGGCGTAACAGGGACAAAGGAATGGATAAAATGGTTCAAGCCGCTATAATAACCATGGCATGTTCCCAACCTCCCACTATCTATAAAAACACAACGCAAGAGTAAGTTGGAAATGGTATAAGCATACGCAAATGCGTGCCCAAATTTTATTCAGAAAAGAGAAGACACCGCAAAAATGGATATAATTAAATCGAAGATTCATAACTTAATGTAATTACAATTGATGTCTTATGGCACACACTCTGAAATGACGTCAGCTGAAATACACAAAAAACGACTTAAAGATCAACAATAAATAAATTGGCAACTTATCGCAATGCCTTTTCTATCAGGAGTAATAAAATAAAAATATTTATGAAGAGCGAGAAAAAACAACCCCCTTAATAGAATTAACTAGTGACGGCCTCTCACTATTTACAGTATCAAAATATGACTCTATACATAGATCCTGAGTTTTATTCTTCATTGGATTACCGAAATATATTTTAATTCAAATTACAAACATTTAAGAAATACCTAATTATAATTATATATGTGTCATTCGAGGACAGTATCTACACCAATGTTCCTCCACTAATCTCCATAGACCTATTATTTATCATTATTAACTGGCGGTGATCAACATCGAGGTTAACGGGCAAACTATGGTTAGCGTTCCGACCAATGAAGATGAGAATGCTATCCACTGAGCCCCTGTTTTATCCAGTCTTCAAAAACAAAAACAATAATCATATAACTGAATTAGCATCAACGTCTTGAATACCAAACTTTTGGAGCCCCCGGTATCGCCAACCCAGCTGATCTACATGAACGCGACAGTCTACCAGACAAACATCAAACACAACCAAAATGGTCCTACAATATGAATATAAAGCAATACCGTCTTCAAACACAGTAAAAGTAATCCAACAGCAGTCGAAATAAACTCCACAAACCCTAATAACACTAACGTTCCAACGAACGGCAATCACAGCTCACAGCTGACTAACAAGACTGCAATCCTAAACACATACTAAACGCAGCCCAAATAACAACAACAACCATTGACCGAGGAAAGGTTCCCAGGACATAACGTCCCTTACAGGGGTCGACCTTCGAAATACCAAAAAAACAAAACAATTGGTATTATCGCACACCTGTTCAATGTAAACACCACCATCCAACACTAACAAGAACAAATGACCATCTCTCTCTCAAGTTATAAGTAATTCAATGACGTTGATACTAATTCTAAATATGCTTCATAAGCGATAGCAGTTACAGATCGAATAACGATCTCCTAGTGCGTGTTAACTAAGCACTATATAATTCTAACTATAATCCGATTCAAGTTACATTGGTTGAGAGTGTCAACTCAAAATAATTTCCCACCTATGTGTGCACTATATTCAGTAAACATTTAAATAAATCATTATGTATATACACTGTGTCTCTCAATAACAACAGTCGAGAACAACACTCGAATCAACATTACATTTTATAATTCAAAATTGTTTTCGAAAGAACTCTTCATCTGAACGATCAGAATAGCAACCAACTTTAAATCAACGAGACATTTTCTAAAAGTCAAAACTGAAAATTAATTATAATTTCAAAGAAAGAAATAAAGAAAGAAAGAAAGAAAGATAGAAAAAAAATTCTTGTTGGAAAATCTCAAGTCAGGATTGAAGTCCCAAATTTCTCAAAATCAAAATTGATCGGGATTTTCTGAAAATCCGAGGAAAGATTTGATTCAAAATCCAATATCAAAATGGAATAAATTTTCAGAGTGAAAATTTCAAAATCCAAAATAATTCAAAATTCCGAAAATAATTCAAATGGTAAAGTCAGATAATAGTGCAACAACACGATATGAAAAGAATCATCGAAGATCAAATAGCTAAATCTCAAAATTCAAAATCCAAAATCTAAGAAAAACTAATTTTCGAAAGCAATTTTTCAAAAACTAACTCCTCTGAAGCTGAGAAGTGGCAACAGTGCGGAAATAAGAAAGAGATGCAAA
The DNA here is from genome assembly GCA_946902985.2 of Meconema thalassinum. Classification (NCBI taxonomy): domain Eukaryota; kingdom Metazoa; phylum Arthropoda; class Insecta; order Orthoptera; family Tettigoniidae; genus Meconema; species Meconema thalassinum. The sequence goes on from OX336396.1 coordinate 188,862,570, forward strand.
GAAGCAAAGTACGCAAGAAACTGTTCGTCCCGGAACACTCTTAAATCCAAAATTAATTTTTAGCGAAACCCAAAAGGTCGAAAATTCAAATCTGAGAAAAAAAAGCTTACAATGGTAAAAGCCAGCGGTAATCATCGAAACGAGGACTCCACTAACCCTAGCACGGTCAGCAAGCAGTTAACTCGCCTGCAAAGATCCCCAAACATGCTGGAACTGAGGCTTACTAGCCCACTAAAAGCACACCGTAACTTGCTTCGATGAATAAAATGACTGACCACAAGATCTAAACCAACTACTTAACAAAAATTCTACCGAAATAAAATGATCACACAAAGCATCTACAAGAACATAGAACTACGAACTGGGTCAACAAATATTGAAAGGCTTGTCTTACATTCAGCTGAATCGAAGACGAACAAAGTGAAGATCCATTCACGTTCAGAACAGGCGCAGGTTTCCATTTCACACGGCTGACATCTGGGTAGCCTCGCTTCAAACCACAGGCCTCCTTCCCGAGTCCGCCTAGAAACTGCTCGTTCCCTGCTATCGGCCATCCGAGATCTTGAGACGGCCTGGTTTCCACGGCATTCGGTTCGCCCCCTGACAGACACCTCGTTCGATCCCTGGTCATCGTCCTGGCGTTTTCCTTCTTCTCGTCCCTCCAGAAAATCGTATAGTCTCCTTCCATAATTGTGTTGGCCAAAATTCATAATGTTCTCTATTAGATTGCGCATTTTTGAAGTGGCTGCGTGAACTTTGATTTTCCGCATATCGTTCTAAGTGGCTCCACTCAAAGGAATTCTCACTTTCATGATGTAGGCCGCATTTCCCTCAGCATAATTTAACAAACTACCATGACTTCCTCTGATAAATCACATTCTCCTTCCGGCCACGTGTCCATAATGTTCTCCATTTTATTGCTCACCGACGATCCGAAGTAACGTGTCACAAGGCGTTTCCTTACAAACTTACACGTTCAGTACTTTCCAAAAAGTATAATCACATTTCCCTTTTCTCCACGACTACGTTACACAGTACTGACTGACGATACATTGTCTCCCCATGTCACCGCTCTTTACTGAGGAATATTCCAAAACCCACTCATAATCACACAGACTTCCGTGCTTCACAATACATTAGCACATTTAGACACGATGTTTCACACGTTCATATCACTTCCTTAAACATCACACACGAACAACCACTGTCGTAATGCCTTTCCGACGCACTCTGCTCCCCTCTCTCTAACCAAGTAGACTCTCCCTCACGTCACCTGACACACTCTGACGTCATCCTTCTCTCGCCTTCTCGAAGCACCTATTCCTTACTCAATGCTGCCTACCCAAACTCGGACATGAATATCCTCATACATACTTCGGGCGTTAATATCCACAGACAACATTTCCTGATTATAACTTAATTAATGTCTTCATTTTATTTCCCAAGGTCAATGCTTCCAAATGCATTAAATAGCCTACTGGACAAAATAAAACATTCCATTTCTAACTTCGCTCACCGGATCTTCGAATCCCATTCCTATTTCTTTCAAGAACCGGCTATGGTCTGTCTCGAATGGATGGTCCAATCAAATCCGCCCTTTCTAGAAGGAGATTACCTTCAGCTAACAAGCTTCTTGTTGGGCAATACTTCATGACATAAAGCTTGTGTAATGGACCTGTTCCAAAATTCATTCGTCCAATATCAATTAAATGCTCTTTTTTTAAGCTGCCTTTCATATCAATTCCTCGTATCTCTTTATACGAATTCGGGGATATTTCCCTCCTAACCAAGGTTGCAAAAGTGTGAAAAATACTTTTCAACTTCAGTTTCAATAAACCAACATCTTCGACACGAATTTGTACTTTACTTTATCTTCTTGTAAAATCTCCTGGGGTTCTTTGCATTGAACTTTCCAACTAACTGCTCGTCCTCAATCTTGACAATATGATAACAGTTATTCCCATAGAAAAAGTCTACCTTAAATGGGACTCGAAACAGTCTGCCAAATTTCACATATATCTTCTTGGAAACATTCGCTTTGGTAGGACGTCTTATCAATACGAGGTCTCCTCTTCTGAGTGGATTACTAAATCGTTTTCCTTTTGCCCTCTTCTTTCTCTTGTCCGCTGCTTTCTTCAGGTTTTCCCTCGCTGTTTCTATCCTGGCGTCTCTCGTCGGTTCGGGGTCCTCTGGGAGATCAAACAGACTATCCCATGGCCTTATAGGTCTTCTGTTCTTCATATCGATAATGGCTCTCACTTTGACTATAAAGTCCATCCCGAGGATTGCGTCGAAATTTATCCTATCCATAATAATGAAGATGTGTTCATATCTATGATCTCCAATCTTAAATTCAATAAGAGCTTGTATTTTTGCATCTGACTGATTTTTCTTGGAAAATTCCCCTGACTTTCACAGCTGATACAGGCATCGAAGTAACTTCCTCACTATATTTTATCTGATCATACGTCTGTGTCGACATGACCGAAGCAGACGCTCCCGTGTCCAATAAAGCTTTAAATTTCTTCTTCTCAATAGCAATCTCTACTATGGGTAATATTATAGCCGTTCTCTTCTTACAATTCTCTTCCTCAAACAATGAGTCGTCGTCCGTAGTTTGGTAGATTTCATTTATTATGTAGAGGTCAGTTGGTGCAGAATCCTTGTCTCCTACTTCTGTCGGTTTATTGGTGTTTTTTTTTTCTTCAGGGTGGCCTTCTCCTCTGCCCCCCTGTTGACTAGTACCAGGTCGCAAATCATCATTTCTGGGTCTATCTTCGTTTACCTTTTTTGTTTCGTCCTTCCCTCGCAAACTCTGTATGTACTCCTTCGATTCTCGATGCCTCTCCTCATAATCTGGTCTATTATAACTCCTATCGTTCCAATTCTTGTAACGATTATATCCCCTATTATCTCTATTATCGCTCTGGATGTTTCCATTGTTATTCCGTGGATACTGATCGTTTCTGTTGTAACGTCTGCTCTGATACGATTCATTATTCCCTTGGTATCGCCGATAGGGTCTATAATCTCCATATCCATTATCGTTTCTGTTGAAGTTTCGACGTTCATAATATCCGTCGCGAATAGGTCCTACATTCCCTTCTCTTCTCGATGAATTTTCTGTCTGTTGGACTTGATCAATCATGACGGCATTAACCTCTCTGTGTTCTCCACGAGTGTTTCTTCCTGTCGGATTGATACTGTTAATCGTATGGTCCAGTTTCCTAAGAAGTTCATCCATATCCTTCAAATTACTAACTCCTGACGATGCCAAATATCTACGTATATCGGCCGGAAGTTGTCTTGCTATCGTTTGCGCTGATTCTACCTCTGATAGAGGGGGTTGAAGATACTGCAATTTTGCGAGCTGTGTCGTAAAGTAAGTCGAGTATCTCGTTGGATGAGTACTTGCATATTTTTTCGAGTACGCCTCTGCCCTAAGACTTTGTTGATCCTCGATTGACCAGTATCGTCATATCAATGCTTCAGCAAATTCTTCAAATGTTCTGAACGTCCACCTGAATGCCCTAAACCATTGTAAACAATCATGGTCTAGAAACCTCTCAACTACTCGCAGTTGCCTTTCCTCGCCTATGTGGTTATCCAGAAAGTATTCGGATACGTCGTTGATAAATTCTATGGGCGTGAATTGGTTATTTCCCGAAAAGTGCCTAGGCTTTTGGTCAATATTACGGATGATAGTAACGTTCTGCCTATTGTTTCCTTCTGCTCTAACAAGTGGTCTTCCACTACTTGGAAAGAATTCTGGAGCGTCATATCTCACACGACTAGTCCGATCCTGAAGTATAGTTCGAATTGTTTCGTTTTGGGTATCCTCTTCTGTTCCTATTCCTCCAATAGGCCGAGTTTCTCTCAAGTTATCCCCCGCTTCCAATCGTTCCCGCGTGGATCGACATTCGCTCCTCTCTGCGGTAAAGATACCAGTTTCGTCCCTCGTAATATTTGTGTTCCCAGTTATATTAACCTCTCGCAATTTAGTTTTAATAAGGTCTATCTCTAATTCTATTTTACCTTTATCGTTTACCATTTGATCTATTTTCCGTTCTAAACCAGAACTAGATTCGGCTATCTTCACTTGAAGATCTGAATTTAAGTTATTAACCTGCGACTGAAAATCCGATTTAATATTTTCCGTCTTTAAATCGGCTTCCTTAAGTTTGGTTGCGATATCTGACAATTCGGATTCCGTTTTCTCCCTAATTTCCTCGATAACCTTATCATGATATGCTTGCATACACTTAAATTGTTTATCATAGTCCTCTTTAACATTGTTAATGTCTTTATTGAGACGATATTCCGCTAACACTAGCTTATTTGACAATTCTTTTGTAACGGATTCACATTGAGTTTTACCCTCACTAATTAATTCTACCTTTAAAACTTCTATGTTTTCCTTGACAACCTTACCAATTTCCATTTCAATCTCTCCTCCCACCAGCTCAGTTTTATTTCTTACCTCTACCTGCAGTGCCTTTGCAGTAGCCTTTAACTGTTCCAATCTTTCATCAATGTTTGATTGGTTTGTGTTTAATTGTTGCAACATATCCTGTCTTAACTTAACAAACTCCTCCTTTGTGGCAACTGAGCTTGTTTGAAGTTCGGCTAACGTGTTACGTGTGGTAGCTGAGCTTGTTTGAAGTTCGGCTAACGCGTTACGTGTGGTAGCTGCACTCTCTTGAAGTTCTCCTAAAGTGTGTTGAGTAAGAACATAGTTATTACGTGATGTATCTGCACTGATTTGAAGTTCACCTATGGAAGCCTGCAATGTAGCAAGAGTATCCTGTGTTACCTTTAAAGTGTTTTGTGTTGTCTGCAATGTCTCCTACATAGCAGCTGAACTCGTTCGTATTTCACCGAAAGTGTTTTGAGTACATACTGAATTATTTTGTAACACACTCAAAGACTTATTTGTGTTATCATTACTATTCTTACAATCTTCTCGAACCTTTTTCATTTGTATTTCCAATGTTTTCTGATTTTTATGAGTTCCTTGGTGCAAGGCCTCAATATCCTTGTCCATTTTACTCTGCGTCTCCCTCAACACCTTAAACATTGCTTGGATTGATTCCAAGTCAGCAGACATATTCTTCTCTTCTTGATAAATGTGGGGAAATGCAGCACTACATATGTCTATAAGAATACCTTTTTAGGATCATTTTATTTCAGAGTGGATTCCGATGAACAGTTTTCCGCTTTATTAACACCGTATACTAGTTTACGAATGCTTATCCATTTTTTAAGTCTGGTCTAGAAATCCAGTTATCCCTACATGAACCGTTACTCTTTACGATAGTGGGTCTATCAGAACTCAGCGCCACCGAAACATTAGTAAACAACACCCTATATTAATGAACGCTCTCCCAAAGTCGTTCAACTGGCTTCTAAACCTAATTAATCCAGTATCAACCAAACGTGGCTACACCTGTACTGGCTTACTATCCTAGTCAGACGTCTCACAGTCAAATGAATCCTTTTCATTATTTTCATAATTCATTTTCTTTATAAGTGTCGGTCGGCTGATCTTACATAATTCTTAGCCGTCCTGCACCCACATAATACAATTGTATCTTTGTGTCAACACCTCTAACTAGAACCTCATCAAATCAAAACAAACAAAACGACACTACCATATTCGTCAGGCCTCAAATATGGTCGAAGTCGTACTCCTACATAAACATGGCTTGAATACACATTTCCTCCATTGGGTATATGTAATATACTCGGGCCCCACTAGTATGGGCTATCCATAAATATCCATCCTATATGTACCCGATTTCAGCAGTGTCGTGAATGCCACAATCGAATAAGACAGTGGATAAAATACCATCGGCAGTACCCCGGCTAAAAATACATACCGTAATATCAGGCATCCCACACTCTGCAAATCGTGGACACATATCAGGCGAATATTATCAACACGCAATGGTTAATCCTCCACAGGATCAGCGACAACACACACCTGAGCGCAAGACTCTCATTCACACGGGCGTAACAGGGACAAAGGAATGGATAAAATGGTTCAAGCAGCTATAATAACCATGGCATGTTCCTAACCTCCCACTATCTACAAAAACACAACGCAAGAGTAAGTTGGAAATGGTATAAGCATACGCAAATGCGTGCCCAAATTTTATTCAGAAGAGAGAAGACACCGCAAAAATGGATATAATTAAATCGAAGATTCATAACTTAATGTAATTACAATTGATGTCTTATGGCACACACTCTGAGATGACGTCAGCTGAAATACACAAAAAAAAACGACTTAAAGATCAACAATAAATAAATTGGCAACTTATCGCAATGCTGTTTCTATCAGGATTAATAAAATAAAAATATTTATGAAGAGCGAGAAAAAAAACCCTTAATAGAATTAAATAGTGACGGCCTCTCACTATTTACAGTATCAAAATATTACTCTATGCATAGATCCTGAGTTTTATTCTTCATTGGATTGCCGAAATATCTTTAAATTCAAATTACAAACATTTAAGAAATACCTAATTATAATTATATATGTGTCATTCTAGGACAGTATCTACACCAATGTTCCTCCACTAATCTCCATAGACCTATTATTTATCATTATTAACTGGCGGTGATCAACATCGAGGTTAACGGGCAAACTATGGTTAGCGTTCCGACCAATGAAGATGAGAATGCTATCCACTGAGCCCCTATTTTATCCAGTCTTCAAAAACAATAACAATAATCATATAACTGAATTAGCATCAACGTCTTGAATACCAAACTTTTGGAGCCCCCGGTATCGCCAACCCAGCTGATCTACATGAACGCGACAGTCTACCAGACAAACATCAAACACAACCAAAATGGTCCTACAATATGAATATAAAGCAATACCGTCTTCAAACACAGTAAAAGTAATCCAACAGCAGTCGAAATAAACTCCACAAACCCTAATAACACTAACGTTCCAACGAACGGCAATCACAGCTCACAGCTGACTAACAAGACTGCAATCCTAAACACATACTAAACGCAGCCCAAATAACAACAACAACCATTGACCGAGGAAAGGTTCCCAGGACATAACGTCCCTTACAGGGGTCGACCTTCGAAATACCAAAAAAACAAAACAATTGGTATTATCGCACACCTGTTCAATGTAAACACCAGCATCCAACACTAACAAGAACAAATGACCATCTCTCCCTCAAGTTATAAGTAATTCAATGACGTTGATACTAATTCTAAATATGCTTCATAAGCGATAGCAGTTACAGATCGAATAACGATCTCCAAGTGCGTGTTAACTAAGCACTATATAATTCTAACTATAATCCGATTCAAGTTACATTGGTTGTGAGTGTCAACTCAAAAACATTTTCCACCTATGTGTGCACTATATTCAGTAAACATTTAAATAAATCATTATGTATATACACTGTGTCACTCAATAACAACAGTCGAGAACAACACTCGCATCAACATTACATTTTATAATTCAAAATTGTTTTCGAAAGAACTCTTCATCAGAACGATCAGAATAGCAACCAACTTTAAATCAACGAGACATTTTCTAAAAGTCAAAACTGAAAATTAATTATAATTTCAAAGAAAGAAAGAAAGAAAGAAAGAAAGAAAGAAAGAAAGAAAGAAAGAAAAAAATTCTTGTTGGAAAATCTCAAGTCAGGATTGAAGTCCCAAATTTCTCAAAATCAAAATTGATCGGGATTTTCTGAAAATCCGAGGAAAGATTTGATTCAAAATCCAATATCAAAATGGAATAAATTTTCAGAGTGAAAATTTCAAAATCCAAAATAATTCAAAATTCCGAAAACAATTCAAATGGTAAAGTCAGATAATAGTGCAACAACACAATATGAAAAGAATCATCGAAGATCAAATAGCTAAATCTCAAAATTCAAAATCCAAAATCTAAGAAAATCTAATTTCCGAAAGCAATTTTTCAAAAACTAACTCCTCTGAAGCTGCGAAGTGGCAACAGTGCGGAAATAAGAAAAAGATGCAACGATGCAAAGTACGCAAGAAACTGTTCATCCCGGAACACTCATAAATCCAAAATTAATTTATAGCGAAACCCAAAAGGTCGAAAATTCAAATCTGAGGAAAAAATATCTTACAATGGTAAAAGCCAGCGGTAATCATCGAAACGAGGACTCCACTAACCCTAGGACGGTCAGCAAGCAGTTAACTCGCCTGCAAAGATCCCCAAACATGCTGGAACTGAGGCTTACTAGCCCACTAAAAGCACACCGTAACTTGCTTCGATGAATAAAATGACTGACCACAAGATCTAAACCAACTACTTAACAAAAATTCTACCGAAATAAAATGATCACACAAAGCATCCACAAGAACATAGAACTACGAACTGGGGCTACAAATATTGAAAGGCTTGTCTTTCATTCAGCTGAATCGAAGACGAACAAAGTGAAGATCCATTCACGTTCAGAACAGGCGCTGGTTTCCATTTCACACGGCTGACATCTGGGTAGCCTCGCTTCAAACCAGAGGCCTCTTTCCCGAGTCCGCCTAGAAACTGCTCGTTCCCTGCTATCGGCCATCCGAGAACTTGAGACGGCCTGGTTTCCACGGCATTCGGTTCGCCCCCTGACAGACACCTCGTTCGATCCCTGGTCTTCGTCATGGCGTTTTCTTCTTCTCGTCCCTCCAGAAAATCGTGTAGTCTCCTTCCATAATTGTGTTGGCCAAAATTCATAATGTTCTCTATTAGATTGTGCATTTTTGAAGTGGCTGCGTGAACTTTGCTTTTCCGCATATCGTTCTAAGTGACTCCACTCGAAGGAATTCTCACTTTCATGATGTAGGCCGCATTTCCCTCAGCATAATTTAACAAACTACCATGACTTCCTATGATAAATCACATTCTCCTTCCGGCCACGTGTCCATAATGTTCTCCATTTTATTGCTCACCGTCGATCCGAAGTAACGTGTCTCAAGGCGTTTCCTTACAAACTTACACGTTCAGTACTTTCCAAAAAGTATAATCACATTTCCCTTTTCTCCACGACTACGTTACACAGTACTGACTGACGATACATTGTCTCCCCATGCCACCGGTCTTTACTGTGAAATATTCCAAAACCCACTCAAAATCACACAGACTTCCGTGCTTCACAATACATCAGCACATTTAGACACGATGTTCCACACGTTCATATCACTTCCTTAAACATCACACACGAACAACCACTGTCGTAATGCCTTTCCGACGCACTCTGCTCCCCTCTCTCTAACCAAGTAGACTCTCCCTCACGTCACCTGACACACTCTGACGTCATCCTTCTCTCGCCTTCTCGAAGCACCTGTTCCTTACTCAATGCTGCCTACCCAAACTCGGACATGAATATCCTCATACATACTTCGGGCGTTAATATCCACAGACAACATTTCCTGATTATAACTTAATTAATGTCTTCATTTTATTTCCCAAGGTCAATGCTTCCAAATGCATTAAATAGCCTACTGGACAAAATAAAAATTCCATTTCTAACTTCGCTCACCGGATCTTCCAATCCCATTCCTATTTCTTTCAGGAACCGGCTATGGTCTATCTCGAATGGATGGTCCAATCAAATCCGCCCTTTCTAGAAGGAGATTACCTTCAGCTAACAAGCTTCTTGTTGGGCAATACTTCATGACATAAAGCTTGTGTAATGGACCTGTTCCAAAATTCATTCTTCCAGTATTAATTAAATGCTCTCTTTTTAAGCTGCCTTTCATATCAATTCCTCGTATCTGTTTATACGAATTCGGGGACAGTACCCACAGGATATTTCCAGGGGTGGGGGGGCGCAAGTGATATAAGTAAGGGGATGTCTCATAAGTAATGTTGTTTTTTTAAAGAAGATTTTATTTGGACAGTTTTCTGATAAGAGATTGAACTATTCTTCACGGTAGACATATCCCTCGACGGTACCAGTGTCTGAGGTTTGATGCGAATAATTCGGCGAGACCCACTTCCACAGCTTCTTTGTTTCCGAAATGATTTCCACGCAAGAAATAGGCCATGGATCGAAATGGATTGAAATCTGAAGGCGTAAGATCAGGGCAGTATGCTGGATGTGGTAGCAGTTCGAATCCAGTCAATTCCTGAATTTTTGCCATGGTTTTCAAGCAGTATGAGGTCTCGCATTGTCTTACTGCAATAGAACTCTATTTTGGGTAACTGATGCTTGGTGTCACCGTATCAACGTTTCATGAACTCGTTCCAGTTGTTGTGAATAGAGATTATCATTGACTACACGCCCGTTTGGAACAAACTCCCGTTGAATCACACGTTAAAAATTCCACCAGGCAATCAACATCACGTTGGTGCCGAACAGATAATTTTTGACGATGACTTTGATTGGTTGACGGGGACTGAGCCACTGTTCGAGGTGTCAGCGTTGCCGTAATAAGCCCATTTTTCATCACATGTAACAATTCTCCTGATAAATCTATCAACTATGGGGTTACTGATAAGCTGACGACAGATATCCACTCCACGTTGAACCTGTCCACTGGCCAGTTACAGAGGTCTACAAGTTCTGCTTAATTTTCCGAGTTTCTTACTCTGGCGATGTATGGTATCTTTTCTTGCACCACGTTCTTCTGACATCCTACGAGTACTTCGCGAATTCTCAAGCAAAACTCTGTTTGAATTCTCAATATCCCATAGTTTAGGTCTTCCAGAACGCGGTAAATCTGTAGTGTTTTCTTCTCCAGTGATGAAACATTGTAACCATCGTTGTACCACACGCTCACTTACGACACCTTCTCCTTCCACTTCTCAAATTCTTTGAGCAGCTTGGTAATCTTGTTTCCAGCAGTGCTTTAGAAGCACACTAACCTCCAACAGTTTTAGCTCCATTTGTGATCGTGTATCAACAACTGAGGACTGCTACATTCTCGCAATATACGCGATTCTAGTCATGGCCTCCTGTAAAAATATAGGTGAACCAAAGAAAACCAATTATATCTTATAAAACGCCAAGATTAAAAAAAGACATTACTTATGAGACATGCAAATAATTTGGTTTAATGGGCAGGGTTCCATACCTTCCAGTATGTTCCACCACGAACTTGTACTTACATTGGTGGTAACTTGCTGCGCTCGCGGCCGGATGGGCTGACGTAATTCAGTGTGAGTTCAAATTCAAATTCAATATGCATTGCTGCTCATATGGGCACATAATGTTCGAATCAAATAGTCGTGTTCGAGATTGTATTTTGAAAAATTCGAATTATAACTTCTGTACAGCCCCTATATGTACTGGTGTGTTCACTTTCAATTGAGGTGGGATATGAGTAGTGTCCTTAAGTTAGGCACTATCACGGCATTTGCCTGGAGTAGAAAAGGTATACCAAGGAAGACCACTTCCAAGATGGCTGAGGTTGGAATCGAAACAGCCTCTTCTTAGTTTTGCTTCACGACGCTGAGAGTGCCCCGTTGCAGCTCTGAGAACAGAATTAAATTTCTTGGCAGAACTGGTAATCGAACGCGTGATACACTTTTAATTTTAATTGGGTGACATATTTCGTTCAACAGGAGAGTATCTTCAGATCCTGTTCACTTAAGTCTTATGTATATGCACAACAATAAATACATTTTTTTTAAATTACCTTCCGAAAGCTACATTGAAGAAAATGATTCTAAAATGCGGCTTCGGTTGCGTAGTTGGTAGAATGCTGAGCTTCTATTCCAAGGTCACGTGTTCAAACCCGGCCAAAGACGTCGGATTTTTTTAAGAGCGTCAAAAATTCCTCAGTATGCTTCCCTTCAGATGGAAAGTAAAGCTGGTGGTCCTATGTCATAGAATTATGGCATGAGAAAGAACCTTCTACTAACTACACTTGTGAGATGCCAAAATGAGAAGGTTAGGCTCGATAAATGCTCTTAAATTTCAACGTTTGTCACCGGACACTGGTTGCGACGGCATCTAGTAGTAGCGAAGTTCACAGCTAGGTATCGTGGACGGTAGCATTTGGCAGCGAAAGTAGGAAATACATGAAATTATCGTCTGCAGTCCTTACTTGAATTAAGAACAGACAACACACACTAATACTGTCATTACAATTAACTTCGGCTCTCAGACTGATCCTACACATACCCAAAGTACACGAGGCTACATGACTGTGTTTTCGCAGCCCCTAAACTAAGGAACCAACCAACATTGATTCTAAAACATATATACTGCACCCACAATTTCATCCAAGAGAGGAGCCCGTACACGTATTTGGGAGCAATGTCGGAATCGATGGGGTTGCCAATCGAAGTCTCACTAATTGTGAACAGGGGGCGTGGTACCGCAGCGGTCAAGCTATTCGCCTCTCACCAAGGTGGACTTGGTTCGAATCCCAATCAATGCATGTGAGATTTTCGAAGTGAAACGCCATGGCCTGTGGTTCGTATTCCACGTAAAGAGGAGGTCCCTTGGATCATGATCACAATATTAAATGACACGTGAAACTACTATCTTCCTTCTTTCCACTAATTATGAGCCTCTGAGGAAGGATTTGGAGGATCCCCTACTCTTACCTACCCCTACAGTTGCATCCAAGGGATACGCATTCGTCAGATTTCCACGAAATACCATTGTGTGAGCATCTTTCTTGTAAGGCCGTAGGTGTAATCGTGTGTCTCTTGTTCCACTGTCGTCACATTCCTTTAAACTATCAAGTATGGCTTCGTAAGGACCCTGTAACATAAAGAAAAAAGAGTTAACCATTCATATGCTAGTTGTCATCAGGGCTAGATTTGTGACAGTACGCCGTACCGAAACCTCTGATCGGGGGAAAAGTTAAATACACACATCAAAAAAAGTTTTGCATCACCTCGGTTCCAAGAGTTCCGGAACCTTCAAATACAAAGGGAATAGAGATCAACACAAACAACATTTCAGCTCGTTTTATTGCTCATGAGACCCACACATTGCATGTTGTACCATCATACAGCTAGACTTTCAGCATTTGTGGTCCAGATTGCAGTACACACCACTACCTCTAATACCCAGTAGCACGTCCTCTTGCATTGATGCATGCCTGTATTCGTCGTGGCATACTATCCACAAGTTCATCAAGACACTGTTGGTCCAAATTGTCCCACTCCTCAACGACAATTCGGCGTAAATCTCTCAGAGTGGTTGGTGGGTCAAGACGTCCATAAACAGCCCTTTTCAACATATCCCAGGCATGTTCGATAGGGTTCATGTCTGGCGAACATGCTGGCCACTGTAGTCGAGCGATGTCGTTATCTTGAAGGAACGCATTCACAAGATGTGCACGATGAGGTCGAGAATTGTCGTCCATGAAGACAAATGCCTCTCCAATATTCTGCCGATATGGTTGCACTATGGGTCGGAGAATGTCATTCAGGTATCGTAAAGCCGTTTCGGAGCCTTCCATGACCACCAGTGGCGTACGTCGGCCCCACATAATGCCACCCCAAAACATCAGGGAACCACCACCTTGCTGCACTCGCTGGACAGTGTGTCTAAGACGTTCAGCCTGACCAGGGTGCCTCCAAACACGTCTCCGACGATTGTCTGGTTGAAGGCATATGCGACACTCATCGGTGAAGAGAACGTGATGCCAATTCCGTGGGGTCCATTCAGCATGTTGTTGGGCCCATCTGTACCGCGCTGCATGGTGTCGGGGTTGCAAAGCTGGACCTCGCCATGGACGTCGGGAGTGAAGTTGCGCATCATGCAGCCTATTGCGCACAGTTTGAGTTGAAACACGACGTCCTGTGGCTGAACGAAACGCATTATTCAACATGGTGGCATTGCTGTCAGGGTTCCTCCGAGCGGCAATCCGTAAGTAGCGGTCATCCACTACAGTAGTAGCCCTTGGGCGGCCTGAGCGAGGCCTGTCATCGACAGTTCCTGTATCTCTGTACCTCCTCCATGTCCGAACAACATCGCTTTGGTTCACTCTGAGACGCCTGGAAACTTCCCTTGTTGAGAGCCCTTCTTGACACAAAGTAACAATGCGGACGCGATCGAACTGCGGTATTGACCTTCTAGGCATGGTAGAACTACAGACAACATGAGCAGCGTACCTTCGTCCTGGTGGAATGACTGGAACTGATCGGCTGTCGTACCCCCTCCGTCTAATAGGCCCTGCTCATGCATGGTTGTTTACATCTTTGAGCAGTTTTAGTGACATCTATGAACAGTCAAAGGGACTGTATCTTGGATACAATATACACAGTCAACGTCTATATGCCGGAGATCTGGGAACCGAGGTGATGCAAAACTTTTTTTGATGTGTGTATATAACATAATTTTAGAACTGTGGAACGTTAGTAGCAAATCAAGGTCAACTTGGTCTTTGACTGGATAATTATTTCAGAAATCCGTGAAGACGAAATTATAAGACAAGAAATAAATGATTGATGGTGAACATGTGTGTATTTTCAAACCGAATGTATTGAATTTTTTAGTGGGAAAATAGGTTTAGTGACAATCTTTAAATATGTCTAGCAGGCGAATGGTCCTATGACTTTAGGATTACACCATGCTGTGCAGCATAAGAAACCGAAGAATTGTCTGGAGTGGATCTGCATACGGCGAGTGGTTCTCAAACAATTGCATGTTACAATCACTTTCAGGAAGGCTTGTGCCATGTCCAGGCCGTTAACTTCGCATCAGCTGTCACGTGTACATGTTATCTTACAGGGGAAGGTAAGCATATTCGGAACTATTCTGAGGGAACTGGTTGAGCAAATTACCTCCCCTCCGTTGAACTGACCTTCACTTATCAGTTGATTGCGACCCCTACACCGGTGGATATAGGCTGTTCTGTCAGTCCAGTGGCACTTAGTCCACCCGATCGTGTACTCAGTAGCAAGCAGTGTTGCCATGAGTGACGTGGTTTTGCTCCTGTTTTCTCCTAAACCACGCTCCATTTACTACACGTTTGTGATGTCCTTCGGCGTCTTCTGACCTGGGGAATCGTAGGTTCTTGGATAACCCACCCAGTATAAGACAAGGAAAGATTCCGTTTTTTAAGATTTCGAAGTCATCAATTCTGGCGGATTCCGGTAAATGTAAAAGCCTACAAGAGCCCGTAGTCCACTCGAAACTCTGGAGGAAGAATAGTAATAGCTACTTTTACACTACCAGAGGTTACCGAATTCAGTAACTGTAACGTCGCTACTTTAAACAGTAGTGTTACGAAGTAACGAAAATGGTAAATACATATGAATTGGCAACTACTTACGTCTTGTATTTAGATGATACTGGAAATCTCTAATAACGGACCAGACTTATCTTGTTCAGGACTGATCAACATAGACCTATCTAGATTAATGACGTAATTAAGTTGGTAATACTCCTCCTCCCCCCCCCCCTCCCCCAATCGTGGTCAATAGCTATCTATAAGAACGCCATTTGTCCAGAGAGTAAATATCAAATGGATCAGATGATAATTTCAACGCCATGATGAATACATATTTTAGTAAAGTTCATTCAGATAGAGCATGCACAAATGTTAACTCTCAAATTGTCGGACAGTAATGTCAGTCTTTATAGGAGATACAGGTAGTCAAATCCGGAACACCAAACATGCGTAAAATATAACACCATACCTTTGTAGCAATACATAAAGTTGGTTTTATTTTTTCTTCTTCTGTTTACAACAGTATAAAATATATACCTGTAAATTAATTACGAGCTCAGTCATAACACGTCTATCTTTCATGAAATCCAAAATGTCTTCTCGTCAAATATAAAAAACGGTAATTGCTTAAATAAGAAAAATTTGTGCTAACAATACCGTACACGGTATACATGGCAACAGAAGTATAAAGGATAAGATATACATCTATAGCGATCTAATTATACAGATACAGGAAGATAATATATACTACATGAACTAGGATCAAGATGAAGGAATAAAGTTCTTTATATATTTTATATATTAAAGGAATGATAATAATTGTACATTATGCAACGAGCCTATAATTGCAATAATTAAGACACGAGTATGTTTAGGAAAAGGGCGAAACGAGTGTCTTAATTACCATTATAGGCAAGTTGCATACGGTTGCTTATGTTCGACGATAATTATAACTATGTTATGTTCGAACATAAATATCTGTTGAGATTTCGGCAGTTTTATGTACTAAACAGAGCACATGGGACGCAGAAAATACCTTGTATTTGACCATGGCCTCCTCAAATACCCTACTATGACACTAGCCACGCAGTGAAAATTAAAATAGTAGGATATGGAATACAGCGCAGATGCGATGCTCTCCTTACCTAATTGACCACACAACAGTTTCTTGAGCACTGATTGGTGGGAGAAAGTGTTTCATAATGAAAAATAGTGTTATAATGACCCTCATTATGATACAGTTTTCTGACATATAATATTCACATTTCGACATTGTCGAACATAAAAATAATTCTAGTTCAGAGAAAAGTTGACGGTCCGCATACAAAACTGTATTGTTGAATCGACTTGAAAATTAAATCAAAGAATCCCCTCCAAAAATCAAAAATGAACATATAGGAACACTGAAAATTTTCTACATAAATCTGTATTACGTAGTCTGCCATCCTAACAAAACTTACCAACGCCACATAGATCTAGAACTCAACTGTAATACAACAGTAAACTTATAAACAGTTCAAAGTGAAGATCAATACAACGAAAATTACCTAATCATCAGACCTCGATCAATACAGGTTATTTCAACAATTATTTCAGTGTCCATTTACAAGACTCAAGGATTACGTACCTTTCTGAAGACCGCTACTGATCACTAGTCATTTATGTATAAGTTTAAAATATTAAAATATTAAGTTCCCTCGGAGGTCGTTTCCAATTATCTCCTTCATCTAAATGTGTCGAAATCCGAGATAGGCTTCAGAATAGCCCGAACGTAGTCTAATTTCCCGATATCAGTGTTCTTGAAATAAATGCATCCTTCTTTGACGAGGTCCAAATGGTAATAATTGACCTCCAACAAGGGCCAATCATCCGTTACCAATAGTTACATCTCGCGATATATTCGATATGTGTTGGATCTAATCGATCAATACATCAATACAATACAAGACCGACTACAATAAATATTGTAGTCGGTCTTGTACAATACCATTGAATAGTTCTACGCACACAATCTGGCTGCGGTCACAAACATTACTAAGTCCAGTACAATGTTCGCTCACTAGGTAGAGTTAGCATATACAGGGTTATTCTTATTAACGTTTAAAACTCTCTGTGGCGACGTAGATGGGGGCAGATGACCTCGTAGTTCCGCCCCTTAAAACAACAATAACTAACTAACTGGCGACGTACATGTCATTGAGACAAGTAATTTTATATAGGACACTTAGGGTCGCAAGTGTCCGGAAATAACTAAAAAGTGAATCACAACTGTTAAACATATGACGTCATCAGGTGACGGCTCAGCTCGAGCGGTCAGGCCCGTGCACTCTTACACACACTAAACCTTCCAAAGCAAACTTTGAATATCATATCACTCTGGCTCCGTGTCTGCGTTTGCGACTTGGGCACGTGGGGTTTGAGGTTCAAATCCGAGGCCTATCCATCATCTTTTTTTGTTCTCTCTCTTCTTCTTTCAGGTGGAAGCAGATTGTTAGTTGACATTAAGAACGCTTTGTATTACAAATGTGATCGGAAGCGTTCGGGAATTTTACACTGGATTCGAAAGGATGGGGCAAAATTAGTCATTTGACAAGAACCGCTGTACTAGATAACAACGGTTTGAGACTTCTCAACCACACAGTTCAATACAGTATGTCAAATGAACCGCTTTACATCCCATGAGCCTGCAGACATGCACCTTTGTGATGGTGCTGCAAATTCAAACGCACTTGCTGCAAGGCGGCTGTGCCAACAAAGATTGCCCCAACGCGTTCTGCCTTCTCACATGACCCTCAGCCTTTTGTGGGTTGTAATGTTTAACAGCAAGAAAGTTCGGTGATACATGCGCAAAAATAAAAGCGTTCCTTCCACTTGAATGGCGAAGAGAGAGCAAAATATGATGATGGATAGGGCACGGAATTGAACTTCGAACCCCACGCGCCTGAGTCACACACTCAGACACGGAGCCAGAGGGATATTACATTCAACGTTTGCTTTGGATGCTTTGGTGTGCGTAAGAGTGCATGGACCTGACCACTGAGCCGTTACCTGATGACGTCATATGTTTAACAGTTGTGGTTCACTTTTAAGGTATTTCTGGACACTTGCGACCCTAAGTGTCCTATATCAAATTACTTGTCTCAATGCCATCTACGTCGCTACAGAGAGTTTTAAACGTTAATAAGAATCACCCTGTATAGCTACTTATGATCTTTCGTGGACGACTCATAGATGGGGTTAGACCCCAATTTCTTATTTCATTACTAGTAAAATACCATATAATTTTTATAATACAATAGTCCTTAGCTTCCACCAGTAATTGTAACGTATCATTAAATATACCTGAAATATTATAGACCAATAGGGCACTACAGTTTGTTTGTTTCATGGATTCCGAGATACTGAGAGTCTCCGGCTCAAATGCTCAGAGGGAGTTATTAGGTAGTTGATAGGTGTGCTGTCTCTGAAAATGCACACAAATATATCCCTTGCGGCATACACAAAATATATAAAATTTGTTAGTCATCCATTAAATGCTACGGAGTTTAGATGCAGTTAATCATTGAACATATCAGCAGGCATAAATTATATTAGAAATATTGTCACGTGTGGATTGCTTGAAATTAATCCGCAAAATTATCGTCTATATACATGTGCCAAATTATAAACAGTTTGTCTGCAATACTGTAGATTGAGAAGAGGTGATTATGTGATTGTTATTAAATGGTAAGGTTTGTTTTAAATTATTATTAGCTTATTTTCTTTCTTTCTTCTTCTTTTTTTCTCCGTTACGGTCTTTTAAGGACCACGAGCCAATTTCAATGTTTAGTCCTTTGGTGTTCTTTCTTCTTCCTCCAGGTCTCCTTCTTCTTCCTCCAAGACTCCTTCATCTTCACACTATGCACCTTCTTTCTCTCTTCGGACCATTTTGAGCCTCTTTTCTTTTCCTTCCTTCCTTGGAACCCTTCCATTCCCAACACTTTTTTCCTAAACATTTCTCTCTCTATTGCATCTTCTTCTCTTAAATTGTTTCTTTCCAAATCCTTTTTAAATTCTTGAATCCAAGTTGTTGTTAATTTCTTGTTCCAAAGATATTTGAATATCTGTTTGGTCAACCTGTTGTCATTCATTCTATATAAATGTCCAAAAAAATAGCAATCGCCTCATTTTTATTGTGTCTGTTATGTTTTCAATGTTGCGGTATATTTCATCATTACTTCTTAAATTCCAGAATTCTGTAATTCTTAATGGACCTAATATTTTCGGTACAATTCGTCTTTCTAATACTTCCAATTTATCTAATTTATGATTCGCTTGCGTATAGGCATTCTGGTTTGATTACTGTTCTGTAGTGCTGTATTTTCAAGTTTCTAGATAAACATTTTTTGTTGTAGGTGTTCCTAGTTATACCATATGCTCTTTCCATCTTGTGTACTCTTTCTTCTACAGCAGATTTTTCTAAACAATTTTCCTGAATGATTTCTCCCAAATATTTGAATTTCTTTACCCTCTTAATTTTACCAGCTTATTTTCATTTTATGAAAAAAAAATAGGCTTATGAGATCACCTCTTGTCCGTGTGTACATATGTGTGTGAGGATGTGCGGTTTTGTGAACTTTTGTGCGGTTATAAACTAGATGTTCACCTATGAGACTTTCGAAAACCTGGTAGCTACAAAACCAACATGGTGGCCAAGCGAAGTTGCGACTTTTTAATAGACGTTTCTCGCGATTTAACCAACCAAACGCAATGAAACTTGGTACAGTATATATTTATACACATTGTAATGCACCGACTTCTAACTTCGTTCAATTGTTTACATAACCTCAAGATGACGGCTGTGCAAAATATTTCACCGGCATTCTATATCTCTGAAACTATTACCGGTATCACCCTGAACGTTTGTACGGAGATTAGGGGCACTACTGGAAGTTTATCTTTGAGACTTAGTAAAACCGCTTAACTACAAAACGAACCTGGCGGCCAAGCGAATTTGAGATTTTTAAATAGACTTTTCTCGCGATTTAATGATCCAAACGCAATGAAACTTGGTACAGCAAATGTTTATATACATTGTAATGCACTGGCATCTAATTTAGTTCAATTGTTTACATAATCTCAAGATGGCGGCTGTGCGAATTTTAAAATTAAATTGTTATTTCTTGTGTCGTAATCATGCGATCAAAGTGAAAGTTTGAATAATGAACCTACGCAATAATGTTCCTTTAATGGTACGTAACTGTATATATATATATAACAATCCTACATGGCGACCATCCGAATTATGTAGACAGGTCTCAATATCTACGAATCTAGTACAGCAATCAAACTGCATTTTCTTTATGTTCATAGGGACTATGAACATAAGTTCACCTATAGGACTTTCAATAACCTAGTGATCACAAATCCAACATGGCGGCGACGCGAAGTAAATATATTTAAATCGACGTTTCTCGCAATTTTACCATCCGAGTGGAGTGACACTTGGTACAATATATGCTTATACAAATGTTAATCCACTGGCATCTAATTTATTTGAATTGTTTCCATAACCACAAGATGGTAGCTGTGCGAAATTTTAAAATATCGTTTTTATTTCTTGTGTCCTCATCATGCGATTGAAGTTTGAATACTATACTGTGCCCTTATACAACGGAATGGATGAGGGCGTGATTTGAATTGAGCGCGCTGAGACGTCATCAAGGCTTCGGAAAGCTGTTGAATCGCCACGATTTGAAAGAGGCGCGTGTTCTGAGTACAGCCGGAAAATGTCGGAACTCAATGTGCGTGTTTGCATTTGGATAAAGAAGAGGAAGGCACCAGCATTTCAGAATTATATTTGGAATAATTCTTCCGTTTATACACAATGTATCTATTGATATCAATAACCTTCCAGAGTATTCTTTGGTGAGGACCAATAGAAGAGGAGATATTGTATTACGTAATGCAACTACAGCCATCGATATGTGACCTTGTGGCTGTATATAAACTGGCTCCTTGGAGGCCAGTTTACCTGTCTGCTTTCAATCTGATCAATTGTGTTCACTCGTCGCTACGCTACTATGCTACACTGTTATACTGTGCAATTACTCCGCGAGGCTAGGCATTCACAATAACGACTTCATGTCACTCCGATCTTGTGTCAGGAGGACATAGTCTTATTTTCGCACCAGTGAGTGAAAAGCAAAGTGTCATTGTGTTTCACGAAACTTATTATTATTATCATGGTGATTGTGAAAATTCATCGTTATGAGAATACTTCAGGAAATACAGGTATGTGAGTGTGGACTTGTTTCACGCAAGTGACTGACAATTTTACTGTGTGTAAACTTCTACCCAGTGCGCACTATTTTATAAACTGGAATTATGTCCGAGTCGTACTAGCCTCATAACTAAATGCAGAGTGGTAGTGCGCGACCCTGATAGCCTATGTTATATCTTGGAAATTTCGTGTCAGAACTAGATCAGGCTAAGTTGAGACATTCTAGCCAGAGAATATTATTATTATCATCTAGCCCTGTATGATCGACCCGATCATATTTGTGACAGTCAATATAAGTGAACATTCCAAAAACTGTGGGCTGCATTGTCAGAATGCCGTGTGTGCATTTGTGGAATAGTTTAGAACGACCCCATAAGATGGTGACGTCACTACCCCACTGTTCAAACATGACAAGCGGCTAGAGTGGCACTATGTGAGGGGAACGATACCATGATTGCCGGATGGGGACCCGTTGCGATGCCGTCAGGGGAATATTTGTGTGAACGAGGACGAAGAGTGAGGCGAATGCTGGGATATGTCCATTTCCTAAAGTGCAGTCATCACGGGTCCGTGGTGCCAGGGTTCGATCCGAACCCAGGGATGACCAACCGCTACAGAACATCTAAGAAGCCTTCCGACTTATGTAGATCTTATTCTTGGGCCATGAATTTCCATAATTTCCGCTAAACCGATTCACTTTCCTAATAGTTAATAATATTCGTTGTTACTATAGTTGGTTCCGTATAGCCTAGGCGTATATTTCTTTTAGTCGCTTAGACTTGTAGGTGAGGTGGATCCTCAACATTTTTCACTCTTAATTTGGGATGTTCTACCCCATTTATATAAAATGCAGTAGAATTATGACACATGAGATGCATTTGCATTATTTTTCTGAATACCAGAAAATATTTTCTAATGATAATAATAATAATAATAATAATAATAATAATAATCTCTACAAATTCGTATTAGATGGCCACTGAATTTTGATAAACAACAATAAAAGTAATATTTCATGAGGATAATAATAATAAATGATTATGATAAATATGTTGAATTATGGTTATAAACAAATGTTTGATGGTGTAAAAATCTGGGATCCTACGATCTTCAAATATTATTGGATATTTTTGAAATGAAGCTTAATAATGATAATTATGTGTCAATGCACTTTTCTAAAGTTAGTTCAGATTGAGATGTTGATCCTCGAATGAGTGGATGAATGCGGGAGTGATATCCTGTTCCACAAATTACTGCTGGCTTTGACAATAAAATTGGAGCATGCGGGAGTGATATCCTGTTCCATAGTGATAACAGTGCTTCAAATGTTAGTCCCATTACTAAGAATTCCCATGAAATACACCAATATAAGACCAGTGATTTGTTATAAATGTAATGACGTCACGTTCAACCACATGCCCAACTTTGTGAAGGGTAGTATTTAATTCATGTTCAGTTTGGCATATCCTCTCATTAAATAATATAATCATGATCATTATAAGGAGATATCTGAGTCCACTTTTGATAAAGCCGACAATTATTATTATTATTGTTACTATTTTTGCCTTGAGATAAATAACTGCTGTGATAAAGTTAATAGTCAAAATAATGCAATTTGACAGGTCACGCTAATAAGTGTCATTCTGAATTACCGGTATGTGTTTTCGTTGTAATAGTAAATCGCTGGTGTGAAACAACCTCAAAATGTTGTAAATAATAAATGTAAAAAGTGAAATAAAATAGGACTATAATATAAACTGAAACCAAATAAGTTAAATTTACATATTTCTTTTTTGTGTCGTGAGTGATTATGCATTCTCGCATGTATAGATTAAAGGAAAAATATGTGTATTTTTCAAACATAGTCAAACCAACGGACTTTTAAGAAGAGACTATGATTTATTTTCAGATATGCATAATCAAAACAGGAAGTGATCATTATTTTTCTTGTTGTTACCACCAGGCAATGTGTGGTGAATAAATATTTGGTGAATTGGTTTTTAACTCATGTGTTCTCATTTTGTGTTGTGTTGTGAAATCTTTCCTTATCCTTTACGGGGAGCATGGGTGCAGTGTGCAGTAATTATATAGCCCAGCCCAGGACGCCCTGAGATAGATGTCGTGCTGACGCAGTGCTCATGCTGCCTCGAATGGGGTCGCCTGCCCATCCCAGGTGGACAGACGGGCACAATACGTACACAATAACCTTCATGTAACAGTACACAACACTGAGACCTACATAAATAAAATTCAACATGGTGACCATCCGAAATATAAGACGGTTCTCAGTATCTACGAATCTATAACAGCAATCAAACTGAAATTTGGTATGTTGATAGAGGCAATTAACATGAGTAGGATATATGAAAATAGGCTTTAGTTCTTCAAGGAACTACTTGTTTTATTGATATACTCTCTGTATGCTCCACTACCGTCGTAGTAATGAATGATCTTATCTAATTTCATACAATTGTGTAATTATAAAATACAATCACTCCAATGAATGATTTGTTGATGGTTGATGAGCTTGATTCTCTTTCAGTGCTGTTAAGACTAAAGAGTACACGAATTTTGAAAATGGTTTTACATATTTTCTGATTAGAACAGACTTATAGATCGGCCAGTTTCCTTCTATGAAAAGAGTGTTTATTAAAATTTCTCTTGCTATATTCACTGCACTACACTCAAATTGTATATGGATCACTGTTTGAGGTCCTCCGTTAAAGAAACACTCGGGGTTGCGTAAAATGTTTTGAGTCTATGTAGATACGAGTTGACATATCCATGTCCCGATGTTAATGTTGTCAAGTTTGGCGTGAGGTTAATTTTGGTTGTTAGTCTGCTTTCTACTGTTGTGAAGAATTCCTTTGTGATTGTTCCTTTTGAAGATTCTTCCCGTTTCTGCCATTCATTAGTAGATTCTCTCCTGAGGTCAGTTCTTAGTATATTTTCATTCATGGAAAAATGGCTTATGAGACCACCTTTTGTCTTTGTGTGTGCGCCCCCCCCCCCCCCCCTCAATAAAATCTAAACGGCTGGAGCGATTTCAATAAAACTCGCAGTAAGGACATAATACTATCCTGTCCGACCCTGACCGTGCCCTTCAAATTTTGTTAAGTGTCACCAGTACCGCAGTCGGTAGCATTCTGAGCTTCTATGCCCAAGATCGCGGGTTCAAATCCGGCCGAAGTCGTCGGATTTTTAAGAGCGTTAAATATCCCTCAGTATGCCTTCCTTCGGAGGGGAAGTAAAGTCGGCGGTCCGTTGTCATAGATTTATGGCATGTTAAATAACCTTCCACTAATAACACCTGTGTGAAGCTAAATTGTATAGGTTAAGACTGCGGTGACGTCTGGTAGCTAAGTTCTGAACTAGTAGTCGTTGACGGGGGCGTTTGGCGGCAAAAGTAGGAACTACTTGAAAATTGATCGTCTGCAGTCCTTACTTGATTTAAAACAGATACACACACTAATACAGTCATCACAATTAACACCGGATATCAGACAGATTATACACACACCCAAAGTACACGGGGCTACATGACCGCGTTGTCGCAGCCCCTAAACTTAAGAACCAACCAACCAACCTTTCACCAATCCAATATAGCGGCTATGCAAAATATTTCACCACCATTCTATATATCCAAAATTACTACTGATATCGCCTGAAATCTTGTACGGTGATAAAGGGTACTACTAGACTACTTATGTGTCATGTAGAAACCTGTTAAGTACAAAACTAACATGGCGGCTGAGCGACGATGAAACCTTTAAATAGATTATTCTCGCAATTTAACCATTCGAGCGCAGTGAAACTTGGTACTACAAATGTCCTCTAGATGGGGGCGGTGCAATATTTTTCAATTAAGTGTTTTGTTCCGTAATCATTCCATCGAATTCTACGTTTTAATAATGAACCTATGCAATAATCGTCATCGAACGTTACATAATTCGAAACATAAAAATCCAACATGGCTACCATCAGATATACTTAGTCGGTTATCAATACCTTCACTTCCTTACATTTCAGGTTCTCCGGTACGGTACTTATAAGAACTGCTGAGTGGAGTCATCTTATTGGGTTTACTGGGTGTTCTATTTTGTAATCTGTAGATGTCTATCCTGATTAATGTGGGTTGCTCACTAAGGAAACATACTTGAAAGTCAAATACCACTGTCAGTACCTCAACAAAGCAAATTGCGTATCATGACTAGTTGTGCTACTTCAGGCCACGCCAACTCAGGTGCTTCGCAAGCACCGGTCGGCACCGGCAAAGTCACCGGTGCTCTGCTGTAGGAGAGGAACGTGTAATGGCAGCGCTTAGCGAGGCGAGAATCGTGGTGTTGTTTGGTGAATGGGGCTGGGCAAATCAGCGCGCATCAGGTGGCGTACCGGTATGAAAACGAATAAGAATAATAATAATAATAATAATAATATTAATACTACTACTACTACTACTACTAATAATAATAATAATAATAAATGTAATAATAATCATAATGCCAATTTTGTGTACAGACAGAAATAATAGTTTTATTGCGCTCCTGTTTTTGCACTAATTTTCAACATTTCTGTTTATCTTTGGCATCGCTTTAAAGCCACTAATTTTCCGATATTACGGACAATCGTTTTGGTAGTTGCAATCCGAAGTATAGCTTCAAGGAAGCATCAGACAAACTTGACCTAGTTTTTGTTTTGTTAATATTTATAATTGAAAACATTCGTTCACAAACGAACGTTGTTCCTAACATAACAACAAATTTCGTGGCAAGAGCATGGATCCTCGGGAATTATTGTTTCTCAACGCATTTATAAAATGAAATCAAATCATCATTGTAATGGCAATAGCAGTCTGCCAAAATTAGATCGCACTATAGTTTTATCAGCTCAACTTGGCGACTTGATGGGGCAGCCTCTGAGAGCACCAAGAAAAGGCGTCAAAAATTTTGAGTGCCGGGTTAACTTGTCTTATTTCTTCAAACCTATCTTCAAGTTCTTTATGCATTGACTGTAAAGCTTTTGTGTGCTCACTGATGTGTTCATATGTACTTAAATTCAAGGATGTTAGGAAGGGAACATTTTCCCATTTCCTTCTTGTAGCTGACCTTTCAAATGCTCAAGCTGTAATTGGAAACTTTCAATACGGTCACACATAGTACTGATTAATGTATTTTTGCCTTTCAAAAAGATAGCAAATCATTTAAATACCCCGTGATGTATTTCATGAAAGCGAGGTCAGCGATGCAATACTCATCAAACAAGTCTGGCTGTGCTACAGCCATCACACGGGGTGGAAAGATGGGAGGGAGGGGAAAAGCACCGGTGCCACTCGGCGCGGCACTGGGGCGTGCAAGCACTAAGTTCTCGCGTTGGCGTGGCCTGTGCTAGTTCAATCATCACTGAACCTAAAGAAGTGTTCATATTGTAAATATCATAACCCATACTTATGAACATAGATTTCGTACCCTGGGTGTGGAGGATCTGATGATGATCGCTTGATGATCGAAACTGGTCATCCAGGTGTATTTTGTTGATGTCCTGTAAATTTATTTCAGGATTGGGGAATCGTCTATTGCAGTTGGGTGCAATCCCATTGACTTATTGATGAACATTGAATTTCGATTTCTCAATTCATCTGGACCGAATTCTGGCACAGCCAATTGACATTTGAGGGTGCCCAACTGCGAGGGAACCTTGTCAGTTAATAGATATCATCAATTTAGTAATTTAGAATTGAAGGAAACAATCACGATAGGCTGTGGATTGGATGATACAATTCGCTTTATAATTTGAAATGGCAGAAAAAAGCTATAATTTTTTGAAGGAAATATACAGTTTAATTTTGATTAAATGAAACTATTTACAGTAGTCTAATTGGAAACTTGCTCAACTAACTTGGTTGTTCAAATGTTGCGTTCCAATCTCTCCTAAATGATTGCAGAATTTTTCCATTTGAATATGGAGCTCTGTTAAAGTATACTTACCGCCAGCATGAAGGATGTAATCACATCATGCACAAAGATGCTCAATAAAAGCCAGCAGATAGCTGTAACCTCAATGAAGAATTTCATAATAAGAAGTAAACATCTATCAAATCTGGGGTTTATAACTAAGCGTTGGGAAGTATGAACTTGAATGATTAAATCTTTTCCTCTCCAAATACAAAAATATTTCCTCTATCGGGAATAATGCAGATGTTCATAGATAATTAAACAAAAGCAAGGTTATAAATTTTTGGTCGCATGCAACAGAATTGACATGAATTGCACTATTTTTTGTTATCTGATTCTAATTATACAACATAAAAAGTAGTTCCGTGAAGAGCTATACAACTTGTTATCAAATATTATGTATGAATAATAATAGCCATTGCTGGGTATTTTTGATTGAACGCATGAGGGCTCCCAACATATATCCCGCTGGTATTTTCCGTTAAAATTCTCCCGCCTATAAATGGATCTTTTGGTGTACGACCTATGTCTTCACCAACACGATTACAATGAGAATTTACTTGCTAGATTATATAGCTTTCAATATCGGTGATTAACACTCCCTCCGCGAGTTGGCATCTTTATGTAACGAAACACACGAGTTGTTTTCAGAAAAGTCAAATGCACGCCTTCTATGAATTACGAAAAGTAAGCTACAGAGTTTAGCGCCATTAGACAATGAATGTTATAATAGCCTACAGTACCATACGATTTTTAGGGGCAGATGACCTCGTAGTTCCGCCCTTTAAAATAACAATAACTAACTAACTATCATACGATTAATCTTTTCAACCACCTGAATAAGCTACCGGAAATAATAAAGGATTAGGTTTTATAATGTCGAACTGATGCCTTCTTGAATTTTTGAAAACAATTTATCGAACTCCATTAGATGTCTGTACACTAAACTGTTCCACCCCATAAAACAGCACACTAACACTATGCTCTGAATAATGATTCGCTGTCCCAAGTTTCATTGCACTTGTTTCCAGATATTTTTTTCCTTCAAATATTTGAAAATTACTTGGCCGCTTGGATGTTTCTGTGTTTCTCAG
This sequence comes from Meconema thalassinum, assembly GCA_946902985.2. Taxonomy (NCBI): domain Eukaryota; kingdom Metazoa; phylum Arthropoda; class Insecta; order Orthoptera; family Tettigoniidae; genus Meconema; species Meconema thalassinum. Next base: position 188,891,012 of record OX336396.1, read on the forward strand.
GATTTGGAAAGTCACATAATTGTATGTCCCTTCGTAGCCATCCTCCAACATCATACATCATTTCAGTGTGATAGCTTAAATAGTTTTGGAGGTATTGAGAAATTTTGAAATGTTTCGTATGGACGCCATGCTGGATTTTTTAGCCTACTTTTCACATTTTGCAAAAATGAGAAAAAAGTAGACTTATGAGATCGATCCGGGAAAATGTGTGTCTGTCTGTCTGTCTGGCTGTGTGTGTGTCCCCCCCTATCAACTCCTAAACGGCTGCAGCTATCAACACCAAATTTGGTAAGAGTAAAGACCTATATTTGAATATTCACGACCATATTTGAAATTGACGTCAGTGCTACCAACTGCTGAAAAATCGCAATTGAAATTTCAGCTCTATGTCGGATATCTCAGAAGTTATGCAGGCGAACTATTCCAAAATTGGAACACGTATAGATAATAACATTCCAGATTAATTTTCTGAAGTTCATACATGCCAGTGTTGCCAATATTATTCTAAGCCTGCCGGTAGGTCCAATTTCTAAATGCATGTAACTTATATATTATCGATTGGCTTTCAACCAAATTTCGTATGTACTATGTGTACTACAACACATATGACTGTGCATATTCTAAACAGCCACCAGGGCTGCCAACTATTAATAAATGCTCTCACTATGTTTCAACCCTAATGTCAATATATCAGGAAGTATGCAAGCCAACAGCTCTAAACTTTGCACACGTATAGTACCTGATATTCTACCCAAGTTCGGTGTAACGTATATACATCAGTGCTGCCAACACGATTCTAAGCCTGCTGGTAGGTCAAGTTTTTAAATGCATATAACTTCTATACTAACAAATGGATTTCAACCAAATTTCGTATGCTCTTTGTGTACCATAACAGTTATGATTACGCTTATTTGTAGGAAGCAGCAGGGCTGCCAACTGTTAATAAATGTTCTCTCTATTTGATTAACCCTAATGCCAATATATCAGAAAGTATGCAAGCCAACAGCTCCAAACTTTGCACACTTATAGTACCTAATATTCTACCCAAGTTCGGTGTAACTTATATACTTCAGTGCTGCCAACACGATTCTAGGCCTGCTGATAGGTCAAGTTTTTAAATGCATATAACTTCTTTAATAACAAATGCATTTCAACCAAATTTCGTATGTGCTTTGTGTACCATAACAGTTATGATTATGCGCATTCGTAGGAACCAGCAGGGCTGCCAACTGTTAATAAATGTTCTCTCTATTTGTTTTTTAATCCTAATATCAATATATCAGAAATATATGCAAGCCTTCAGATCTAAACTTTGCACACGTATAGTACCTGACTTTCTAGATTAATTTGGAGTATCTAATATACCTCAGTGCTGCCAACATGATTCTAAGCTTTCTGATAGTTTCAATTTTAATTAAATGTAACTTCTATACTAACAATTATTACCAATTGGCACTAGGCTATAATAGATCGTATTATTTCAGATTAATTCTGAGCATCACAAAAATGACAATGTTCCCAACACAATTATACGTGCACTGATAAATCCAATATCAAGCAGCATGTAACGTCCATACTATCCATTAGTCTTCAACCAAATTTTGTATGTGCATTCTATACCTTAAGAGAGGGAGCTCAGAATATATTCAGAGTCACCAGGGCTGCCAACTGTAGTAAGGTACTGTATTAGGCTACATTATTTTAGGTGTATTTCAAACTGCAGTACTTAGAAATATTGGTATTAGGAACTTGATATCGTTATTATTGCAGATAGGTCTATATAGATTGGCATGAATCTTACATTTTAAGAAAAGTAGGCTGTTTAGTTCGTTACGGAACTACTTGTTATATACAGGGTGTATTTGATATGATGTAAGTCCGTTACACTTGTGATAGAAGAGACTATTCTAAGCACATACCGTCATGAAATATAGTCGTATTTTAATTAGTGTAGGTGGAATTAAATCACAAAAATCGTCGGTCAATGTCTTGGAAAAGGGCTTAGGCTGCGTTCCCCTCAGCAGCACAGCTGACTTCTCCCCGTCGCCCTCCCCTCCAACGCCGAGGAATGTTGACAAGAATCTGAATGACAAGAATGGCATTGAAATACACAAACCGAGCCTATGAACAGCTGATTCACACCTTCATGGGGAGTGGCTACATGACTAGTGATGGTGGATCTGTTTAGGATTTTGCCAGCCTCATGGCCTGTGCTTAGAAAATGGAAATCCTAAAGATTTGGTAAATAAATTTTAGGAACTGTTGGTATATCTTTGTGTGAAGACAGTGCAACAACTGTAATAAAATTATTATTATTATATTATTATTATTATTATTATTATTATTATTATTATTATTATTATTATTATTATAGTAGGCTACTACTAGACCTACTAATAATAGTATTAATAGACTTTTAGACACACTGATTTATATTAAGTTTTTTTTTTTTTGGTATGTCGAGTTGCCAGACTTTTATGTACGCAGGATTTGTTGCATGTGCCATGAAACCCATGGACATGATCGTATTAGTTCACATTCATTTACTACATGACTCAACGTAGATCGCACCCTCGGGAAGGTTAACAATCTACCGCCTTAGCTACACATGCTGACTCTTATTATTATTATTATTATTATTATTATTATTATTATTATTATTATTATTAGACTATTATTATTATTATTCTTATCATCATCTACATGTGGTGATAGTGTTGAGACAGCTTACCAATACCGGCCAATATGCAAGTTGGGGCGAGATGGCGCAGCGGTACAGCTGTTGGCCTCTCACCACGGCGGACCGGTTTTGATTCCCGGTCAAACATGTGAGATTTTTGAAATGAAATGCCAAATACAGCGGTTCAGATTCCACATAAAAAGAAGGTCCAGTAGCTAATGATCACGATATTTACGGTCATGTAAAACCACAAGCTTCCGTACTTCCCACCATTGGCAGCCATAAGATAATTTCCCGTTGCATCCCTCGAGGCCAAAGTTGAGATGTCCCTTCATAAGACCACGGCTGCTTTCTTTCCTACCCCCGCGATGTAGGCATGCGCATTTAATCGTGCTCCACGATCGCAGCAAGTCCAGTGATTGGAGGTCCGAACTCCGCACCGACAGTGGCTATCCTGAGTTTGGATTCCCCCCACTTCTTCCACGCGCTTTCAAAGGACATGCCGGGATACTTGGAGTCCCGGGGCACCAAACTCATTCACGACCCTAATAACTACAGTACAGCTACACGTACTACTAAAGTTACCCCAGGAGCACAGTTTATCAGTCAAATCTAACACTCACCCAACTACACGGGGCTGTTAAGCAAATGTCCCAAGCCCCCAAAATAAATTAACAACAACCATCAAAACAAGCTTGCAAGTCTGCTCTATCATCATTGTTACCAAAAATATTTATTTACTGAACGTCCTAAACAAATGGAACCCTACTTTAAAATAAATAATATTCAGTAAATATATAGGCATAATCTCTAATAATTTGTAATAGTTTAATAGGAATAATATGTTGTTAGAAACACTATTTTTATTTTTTTCGGGGATGTTGAGATTCCGGAATGTTGTGTTCACAGAATTTCATGTACGAGCCATTACATCCATCGGCATAAGGCTGTCGTATTTGTTCACCTTCAAGACTAACCGACAGCAGTGGCTATGCTGGCTAAAGCGCAGCATTAGGTCATGGGGCCAAGCTCTCTGCTGACTCGGTAAACGCGTGGGTTCGAGCCCCACCGTCGGCTGTCCTTGAAATGGTTTTCCGTAGTTTCCCATTTTCAACACCAGGCAAATGTTGGGACGGTACCTTCTGATAGGCCACGGCCGCTTACATCCACATCCTTGCCCAATTTCATTCATCTTCATCCATTCCATCTCTCATCCCGACGCGCAGGTCGCCCAGGGGCGTCGACTAGAAAGACCTGCACTCGGCCTCTCAGGAGACCACATGAAAAAAAAAACCTTCATGACTGAGACTAGATCGAACCCTCGAGAAGGATAGCACTCTACTACCTGAGCTACACAGCCTCGGTATCATTTAATTATTATTATTATTGTTATTATTACCGTTGGTACATCACAACATAACTCTACGGGATTCAGGGAACAACAGTCTAGTTACTGAAACAGCCACTTCTAAGCTGGAAAGTCGAAATCGCTACCCATGAACTTCCAGACGATTCGGGATGTTGAGAGAACTACTGCCTTCTGCATTAGTTTGTAGCCTACAGTTGAGTATCTAGATCCAGTTCTTTAAGGCCTTGGAGCAAGGTACTTAGGATAACGCCTGTACTTGAGACAATGATATATATGGTCTTTACCCGTTCTACATGCCATTTTCTTTTGATAGGGCCGACCAACTCGCTATATTTGCCTTATTTTTATAATTATTACTATTATCTCTATATATATAAGAATTAAAGTTTGTCTGTTTTTCTGAATTTCTACGGAAATTTGGGTTATTTACGCGTTTACGACTGTTTTATGATGGATGCGCGCGAAAATAAAATTTTTGTCTGTCTGTATGTCTGTCTGTTTGTCTGTGGACAAGTATGCTCCCTTATAACTCGAGAACGGCTGGGTGGATCAACGTAAAATTTGGTACAGATATCCTTCAGAGGCACGAAACTAATCATTGATGTAACTCTTCTCTGTAGCTCCAATAATAGGGGGCCTACCACCTTAAAACACTTGCTGAAATAGGCGTAGAAGGGCGAGACAAAGCTGATTTTCAGCCCCTCAATGTGAGAAATGAAACTCGGGGTCAGGGACCACGAAAACCACCTTTTTAGGCCCTAAAACCAACCGTTTTTGAGATATTCCCAGAAAACTAATTTCTTTTAATACAATAATGAAAGAATGCAATCCGGTAACCATGGCAACAGAAACTCACAGGTTCATCTATTGCTGTAAGACGCAATACAATTCAATTTATTACATTACTAAGATAGTTTGCAAACGGTTATAAGATTATAACGGAACAAAATCAAGCTGTAAAATTCATCAATACATAGGGTATAATGCGCTTAAGGGGGTCAAGGGGTACTCTAGAATTTTTTCACAGGATTTACACGTGCGGGTGTGGTACGGAAGGTCTATTACGTCCCTATCTCTATATTGTTATACAATAATAATAATTAATGATTATTATTATTATTATTATTATTATTATTATTATTATTATACTACGGCCTACTACGACGAGATGAAGCTTATTTTCTGCCCCTTGGGGTCAGAAACAAAACTCGGGGACCCTAAATAGCCGTAAAGGGTTCCCAAAAACCATATTTTAAGCCTCTAATACCAACAGTTTCTGATATTCCAAGAAAACTAATTTCATTTAATAAACTAATGAAGGAATGCAGGCCAATAGCCATCACAAAAGCATCTCAAAAGGTGACATCCAACTTTCCATCTATTTCTGCAAGAAGTAATGCCACTCCATTTATTAAATTTCTGTGAACCTTTGCAAATGGCAATAAGGTTATCACGGAACCAACTAAAACTGTAAAATTCATCAATGCGCTTAAGGGGGTCAGGGGTTACCATATGTTTTTTTTCACACGACTTAAACGTACGATATGTCATACAGAAGGTCTATTATATCTCCAAACAGCAACATGACGTGTATTGCGTTTCGTTTGCGAGGTTTTAAATTCTATTTTCACGTCAGGAAGTACACGTTAGGTAGGCTAAATATATTTTCTGACGTGAGCATATTTTAACTAATCATTTATCTTTGTCGACAAACAGGTTCCAAGCCTCTAACCATTGCAACAGTAGCTCAATTGATTACGTCTGGCTATTAATACCAAAGACCGTTCGAAGAATGGGTACTTCTGATAGTTTCTCATATGTGGTACCGTACTAGTATTTATTCTTGGAAGTAGTTTCCATGGTTTCCCACTTCTACCCCAGGCAAATACCGGGATGGTTCCTAATTTAAGGCAACGGCCGTCTTCTTCCGAACCCTCACCTGCGTTACAAATACCCACATTACTACAGAAACCACAAAAACACAGGTTATCAGTCAAATTCTACCCACACCCAACTACAAGGGGCTAAATGAACAAAAACGCCAACCAAGCCTCTCAAACAAAACATCAAATATTTTACTTCCGTCTTAAATGCTAGTTCTGAACAGACTACGGGATGTCGGAAGTTTGTCGCACTGTATATCATTAACGCGCCGAACGCCAATGACAAACCAGGGCTGATTATAGAAATTATTTTATAACTAACATGAACATAAATCAATTAGTTCCTCACTTACAAAGTAGGCTACACAATACTACCTGTCCTAACGTCCCAAGCCATTGCGTGCGATTTCAACAAGAACAACAGCAATAAAAATTTTCTTACGGGGGACGGGTAGTGTCATCCTCATAACAGCTGATAACATCGCTCAACCGGTAAGATCAATGCTCCGATTACGTAACAACTTACCCTCCGCGCATTCTCCCACCTCGCCACGCCTCGTTTCACCCAGCCTGCAGCCCCACCTTCTGCGTGAAGGGTTTCTGAATTACCTAAAAACATTGACTTTTTAATGATAAATTTTCAATTTAGCGATAGGTGACAATTTTTCTTTACTAAGGAAGCTTAGAATAGTCTCTTCTATCATCAGTGGAACGGACTTCCATTATATCAATTACAACCTGTATATGCTGTAGGGCGTCTCTAAAAGCCAGTGTAGTTAAAAGGGACGTAAAACCAATAACATTAATTATTATATGCTGTAGAATTATATTCCAACGGATAAATATTATAATCGTGGCTCATTATACCAACCTAAATTTCTATCGCTTCTTTAGGATACGAGAAATATGGACGTGATCGTAAACTTTTAGCACACCTGCCATTTTAAAGTTTTCTTAAAAATGGAGTTAAATTAGACGTAAATATATTAAGCCTTGTATGAAGATTTGCCGTGTAAGTTTCAAGTAGAAAAATCCATTCACATATTATATTTCGCGTCACCGCCATGTTAGATTTGTGTTCCTTAGGTTATTGAAAAAAAAACATACTTGCACGTATGTTAATAACGTTTACCAACATACATGATTTCAGTTTGACTGCTGTAATACAGCTTATTATTGAGAACCGTCGACATATTTCGGATGATCGCCATGTTGGGTTGCTTTATATGTAAGCTATAGAGTTATGCGCCATTAGATGAACATTTTTGCTTAGGTCCATTATTCGAACGTTTACTTCGTTCGGATGATTAGAGCGCAAGAATTATAAATTTAATTAAAAAGTTTCGCAATGCCGCCATCTTGATATTATAAAAACATTTGCATTCAATTAAACGCCAATAGATTAAATCTTGTAGACATGTTGGGTTTTAATTAAATCTTGAAGAAAGGCTATTTAAATGTTAACTATGCTTGGCCGACATATTGGTTTTGTTCTTGACATGTTTTTATGCACCACATAGCTGAACACAGAATTTTAGGTTGATATTCGTAATAGTTTCGGAGATATAGAATTGCTGTGAAATATTATCTCGCGGCCGCCATGTAGGATTGGTGAAATGTATTTTAATTTGAAGGACACGGTCGAGGCCGGACAATCTAGTACTATGTCTTAACCAAGTTGCTTAAAAATCGGTCCAGATGTTTAATTTTATTAGGGCGGGGGACATACGCACACACGGACAAAAACCAATCTCATCAGCCTATTTTAGCCAATTTTCATTCTATTAAAAAAACAAGCTTATGAGGTCACCTTTTGTGTGTGTGTGTGTGTGTGTGTGTGTGTGTGTGCGTATGTGTGAGTGTGTGTCTTTGTAGGTGTCCAGCCCCTCCCCTAATAAAATTTAAACGGCTGGGGCGATTTCAATGAAACTCAGTAAGGTCATAGCACCATTTCTGCCGGCCCCGACCGTGGCCTTCAAATTTTATTACGTCTCACCAATCCAACATGGTGGCTGTGCGGACTATTTCACCAGCATTCAATATCTAGGAAACTATTACTAATAAACATGACATTTTGTCACTGATAAAAGGTCACTCATGAAACTTTCAAAATCCTGGTAACTACAAAACCAACATGGCGGCCAGGAAAAGTTGAGACTTTTAAATAGACTTTTCTCGTTATTTAACCATCCAATCTCAATGAGACTTGGTACAGCATATGTTTATACACATTATATTGCACAGGCATCTAATTTAGTTCAATTGTTTACACAACCTCAAGATGGCGGCTGTGTGAAATTTTAAAATTAAGTTTTTATTTCTTATGTCGTAATCAAGTGATGGAAGTGAAAGTTTGAATAATGAACCAACGCAATAATTTTCTCTAATGGCAGATAACTCTATGACTTATACATATAACAATCCAACATGGCGACCATTCGAAATATTTAGACGGTTCTCAATATCTACGAATCTTATACAGCAATCAAACTTAAATTCCTTATGTTCATGGGTACAATGGACATAAGTTCACGTATAGGAATTTCAATAATCTGGTGAGCACTAATCCAACATGACGGCGAGGCGATGAATAAATATTTAAATGGCGATTTAACCATCTGTTTGCAGTGAAACTGGGTACGGTAAATGCGTGGGCTATACAACTGTTAATCCACTGGCATATAATTCATTTCCGTTGTTTTCATAACAAGAAGATGGCAGCTGTGCGAAAAAAAAATCGTTTTTACTTCTTGTGCACTAATCATGCGATAGAAATTTGATACTACACCTACACAATAATCTCCATATAATAGTACATAAATCTAAGACCTACATATCTAAAATTCCAACATAGCGAATGTCCGAAATATTACACGGTTCTCAATATCTACGAATCTAATACAATCAAAGTAAAATTTTGTACGTTGATAGAGGCAATTAAAGTAAGTAGGATATTGTACCCTTGCAACATTATATGGAGAATGTACTCGTATCCCAGCTTGCTCACGGTCTTCCGAGGTATGGTACGTCCAACCCACTGTACGACCACATGCTCAGGATTTGAGTCTATCAGGTGACTACTCTACATGGAAACACAACAGATTCCCAAATACTGAATAATATGATATTAAAATCATGGCAAAACACAAGAAAAACACAAATAATGTACATTTACTTCCCACAACACAAATAAAATACAGGGGTGCACAGATGATAAGTAAATATAATCACATAAACCCTAATTTGATTCATCTGCACTGCGCAGCTCTGATCCACTAATCCAAGGATCCGATCAATATTAATGCACTGAGCTCCTCATGCATGCTGCAACATCTCTATTGTGAGTAGTCATTATGTGTGGCGCTCTTCCGCACCCAAATCTATCCTACAATTCCTTAAATTTATACTTTTGACATTGACGAATGTTCATAGTGCCTTTCACATAGCTTAATTAACCATAATTAGTATATCACAACACAACAAATTACTAAATACACAAGTTATCACTGAATAATCTTTAAATGCAATCATTGTTGATCCAAATATACTGTCCGTTCTGAATCGGAATATGTATCTTTACTTATGTTTCAATAATATTAATCGTATTACACTTCCTTTGCTTAATTTGCGTTGGTTGTGTGAGCAATCGTTTTCTTTCCCATATGTTTCAAACGCACTTATGAGTACCCTCTCTCTCCATAACACAAATAATTAATGACTTAGCGTCACCATACAACAATATTTTAGGTGTAATCATGTCTCGTTACTAACGTTACAAATATGCCATTCCGTGCAATAATGCTACCCGTCTGAGTAAATTAGCACTAACTGGGTAATTACTCCTTAAAAGTGTATCTCATTATTCAGCGCAGTTAAAATGTCACAAGACACTAACTTGGCCAAATATTATCCGATTTTTACGATCCAACAACATATCTGCATGTACAGGATGCGTGTAATTCAATTACACAATAATATCAACCATTATTTAATTATATCAAGAGATGAGTTTGAAGATTTCAGTATTCCACTAGTAATTTAAAGGGTCGGCGGTAGTCCTAGCACCCCTGTTGCGTGGACAATAGGTTTGCTAAGCTCCACCCTATATCATGATGGCTGCTTCTCCCACTACAACGACTGGTCTCCCTGACCGACTTTAAACATTTGTAAACAAAGCCATAAAGTTAGCCCTCCTTCCATAGAGGAAAGGGTTTGGATGTGTCATTTAATGAATGGAATCGATTTAGTTATTTGACTCCTACATTTAGCGTCTTTAATTGGCTCACTATGGCTCTCAATTAATATTCTTAGCAAGGGATGGATTTCAATTAGCTTTGCCGTCCTAAGGATGCAATTTGTGGCTCTTAAATGGGTGCCAGTCGGGTTCCTCAAGTTTTCCCTCTGCACGATTACGAATATGGTAGGAAATCACCATGATTCCTCCACGAAGAATTGTCTCACCACCAAGGGCAAATCAATTATTTAATTAGCTTACATTGGATGTCACAGTTAATCCCATTGTAGCTTCGAAGATGCTGACAGTGGGTTACAAGTGCCATACCTGCCCCAACGCTGTCGCTATCCATAGGTACGCTCTTCGGCTGTACAAAATATATTGTAGATTCGTAGATTGGCTCACTAGATTCTTCGACGTGCAAGCTAATTGGATGATCACTGCGATTATTTACGTAAATCACTGGATTCTACGTTACATTTGCACGCTTACTTCGGCTACAACAACATTTCTAATAGCTGATCCAATTCATAATGCACTTCTTTACTTCCCTGATTTAGTCATTATTATACCATGGCTCTACACTAGGTCTTATTAAAGGCATTATTTTACGGGCAATTACATTATCTGCATTATTATTGGCTTCCATTGTTAGCAACATATCAATTATTATTATTAGCATATCAATTACACTGAAATCTCTATTTACACTCTCTAATACACATATCTCACTCTTCCACATACAATAACACTGTGTTCTTTTATCGGACATGACACATTTTGAATGTTTCTACGGCATCAAACTTTACGTTTTATTTCGACTTTGACCTTTTTATTATTATTATTATTATTATTATTATTATCAATTAACGTTATAGTTATATTGGATATTATCTTACGCATTACTTGTCGTAAGTTTATCATTCTCAATTCAAGTTATTTACTGCAATACCAGGAATGCTAACTCGTATAATATTTACTGAACATTCTTATAGTATTTCATGGAATGATATGTTGTATGGTGAGCTATAAAATCATATTAACATTTTGGATGATAGTCACATTTTCTTGCTGGCTGGATTAATCCAATAGCACGGTGGTTGCCCACCATAATGGCTCAAACACACTGTCATTTCCATTACAATTAACACTTTATGTGGTTAAAATGCACTGGTTATAGCTTGGAATGGATATATTTCGCACTTTAATTTATACCACATTTCTATCACACACTTAAAACCTTTTATAATATAATACTCGAACATAAAACATTGTACACTCGAATTTACACACACTGCCTCCTGGGCTTTTCACTATAGCTTGATATCAGAGTTGCGAGTACGGCAATATTCTGACATCTGCCTGTCTCCAACGAAAGATTCTATCTAGAAGATGTGTACACCTCCTGTCTTCTACGCATGTGTCTTCTACCGTGTGTTCTATCTCCTCCTCCAAGTCAACTAGTCTATTAATCTAGTGCTTCTTCTCTAAGTATTTTATCACAAATACCTGTGATACATTTCTTGCTCCCATGATCTATTGCGTACTTTAATACTGTACTGCACGATATATTAAATATCAATATTATCCCAGCGGATAGGTCAATTGTCTACGACAACATAATGCGAATTTCCTACGCTGTAATGAGTTACGTTTGCATAAAATTAAATTAAGGATATGCATTTTGAATATTATGTACGATTCTAGTGTATAAACACTTGAACTATGCTGCATAATGCATCTTTCATTGTCTATGTGTACTGTCTTGACTTTGGCGAACTTGCGTACTGCGCGCACTTATTCTATTCCAACGGACAGTATGTCTCCCTCACGAGTTGAGTCAAAGAACTGACGCTCCCCAGATTCGCTAAGCATATAAAGGATTCTGGTAAAACATAGTACCTTCTCACAACAGGAGCGACTCTTTTCTCACACACCGCATTTACCGACGATGTAATGCGTAATTCCTGATCGTATTTTCACGTAGGTTTCAGATCTACTTGTGTGCAGGTGATTTGCTCGCTCAATTAATTAATATTAATTGTTTTTCTCCACGACTTCCTGATGCTACTCTTCGGGTCTTCCCCCTAGTCTTTCCGCTAATCTCTGTTCTTCCGCACTCAGTGAGCGCTTTTCCCTTCCATCTGATTTGGGCCTTAATTTAGGTGTCTCAACATCCCTAAATTACCTCTCATTGATTACAAGCATCTTGGTGTTAGTCTCATCCCATTTGAATGCATCGTTTGCCAGCAATTAATTAATTTCTCTTAGCAACCATCCCCTTACATCTTCTCTTCTTTGTCCTTCGGGGATTTTAGGGTCATTTGAAACTGTCCTTCTCCCCCTGTGACGCTTGATAATAGTTCACTGGAGACTGTCTGCTCCTCCTACTTTCCAGCGTAATATGTCACCTGTCAAGTTGTTCCAACTTTCAGAATCTGTGCTAGATTTTTGTATACTGGCTCACAGTTCATACAATATTCTGTCTTAGCATTGCTTATAATTCCTGTTTCAGACATGGAATTAAGCTTCAATTACCTCGGTACTTATTATTCCACTGTCTCTATCGGGTTATATGTTGCTGTTCCGCCTCAGAGATCAATGGTTCGGTTCTCGGGAAAATCATAGCTATGATTCTTTCTCCTGAGAGTCCCGAGTTCGATGCCAGTTAGCATCCGTCCCATTGGGTACAATATATGAAAATAGACTAGTTCTTCACGGAACTACTTGTTTCATACGATAAAAATAGACTAAATATAATTATAACAAGAAAGATATTAAAATCAAAGGAAATTAAGTAGCTACGTCAGCTCAGGTGTAATGTGGTCATTCCGAGCAGAGCTGGTCAAAAGTATGGGAATATGTCGTCCTCTCGGTAAAAGCTAATGATATGGGAACATATCACGGTATAGGTTACTGATACGGCAATATGACGTCGTTACTGGCAGCATTATGGTAAACATAACTGAAATGGCAATATGAATCCTTCACGGTAAATGTTACTGACATAGCAATATATCGTCTCCAGGGTAAACGTTACTGATATGGCAATATGACGTCATCACGGTAAATGATACAGGCATGGCACTTTGTCGTCATCATGGTAAACCTAACTGATATGGCAATATGTTGTCATCACGGTAAACTTAACTGATATGGGAATATGACGTCATCACGATAAACGTTTCTGGCATGGCATTATATCGTCACCACGGTATTATTTATTTATTATTTATAGTGTGGCTTTTAGTGCCAGGAGTGTCCGAGGACATGTTCGGCTCACCTGAGTCTGTAGCTGCTTCCAGCGGACACCCTAAAGAGTGAGCTACAAGTTCCGTTCAATTTCAAGTAGTTCCAATTTTCGCCACCAGATATCAATGACACCTAGTGGCGAACGTTGGAACTTTGATAGAGCGTACTGACGAAATCTAACCTAACAAATTTTGCTTTACACAAGTTTAGTCTGTGAAAGGATCTTTTACATGCCATAAATCTATGACATGGGACCACCGACTTTACTTTCCCTCCGAAGGAAGGCATACTGAAGGATTTTTAACGCTCTTAAAAAATCCGACGACTTCGGCCGCGTTTGAACCCGCTATCTCGGGCATAGCAGTTCAGCATGCTACCGACTACGCTACCGAAGCCGCTGTCACTACGGTAAACGTTACTGATATGGCAATATGTCGTCATTACGGTAAACGTTACTGATATGGCAAGATGACGTTATCATGGTAAACATAACTCATATGGCAATGAGTCGTCATTACAGTAAACATAACTGATATGGCAATACGACGTCATCACGATAACCGTTACTGGCAAGGGAATATATCGTCATCAAGGTAAATGTTGATGGTATGGGAATATATAGCCATAGCAGCAAAAGCTACTGGTATTTGAAAATAAAGCACAGGCGATCGGATGTGTTCTTGATGAACCTTGCAGCCGTAAACGAAGCACACACGCGGGGAATTTTGTTGATGTGGTGGAATCAATTCAACTATCAATGATAAAGTACACTGGAAAACGTTCTGGGTAGTTAGGAGTTCAGCGATTGACAACAAGAGACCACACGAGGAAGGACTTGTGACTTTTATATTATCGCTCATCCTCAGTGAATGAGTTGTGTGTTCGTCGCTTGCTGGTATGTCGAATACTTTTCTATCACTACTTGCGTGCAAATGATAAGATAAGTTATTTTTCTCCGACAAGGGTACGAATAATCGCAGCTCGTGTGTCGAATTATTATTTCTGAGTAAAAGACAATCCGCACTTATGTGAAGGAATCAATAGTAATAGGGCGTATCTCTCCCACTGTTGGATCTAAAGACCTTCTAATTATAACTCTAGATTGATTGTGAATGCCACTCAGGTGTGAGGACAAATTAACTCGTTGGTCTGCCTCTTAAAACAACAATATCTTATACTACATGTCTGGTGATTTTTGATTTGCAAACAAATCGTACCTTAATGGGCACTCACAAGGGATCATGTCAAGTGGGTTTTAAATGAGTGACGAAATGATTGAGCATTTGGGAGAGAATTATCACCATTTAGTACTATTGCGAGATAGTTGGAAGCATTTAGACACGAAATGGATAACCATGAGCACATATGACGGACTGATAGACATACCGTTACGACAGACGATATCTTTGTTGAGGCTGAAAAGAAGAAATATATTTGGATTTATTCCAACAGTCACCCAATTCAAATTCACCAGATAAGAACCATTGTGAGAGCACTTCTATGTACAATTTGTTTCTGGATCAAAAAACACTTGGTAAAGGTGGACGAAAACATACAAGTAATCGGCCCTCTTGTAACATACGAGGGTAGATTCAAAAATAAAGTTCCCACATTGGTTAGAAATAGTTATCATTTTGCACTTTACCAGAAAGGTACATCGTTAGGAAGTTGGTTATTTCGACTATTTTTCAACATAGTCACGATTTCTTTGAATACATTTTTGTTGACGAGAGATCCCTTTTGTACACTGCCTCACAGAAGTCCACCGCCAACCCGTTGAGGAACCTGGTAAGTGTCGAGGAACTAGAATAACTGTTTACTCACTTACATACTCTAGGAGGTCAGAGGGTAAAAGTCAGAATTCAGGCAAGTGAATAGGCATCAGGAGAAGAATTATAATACTAGAAGTAGGAATCATCAAGCTCAAATAGGAGAAAATTACCAAAGAAGTGAGAATTTTCAGAGAAAGGAGAACTATTATCAGAGGGATTGGGGGCGTGAGGAAGTTGCCGGAGATAGAGTGCAAGATGCTCCTACGTGGCAGGAACAGATGGAAAGACGCTCAAGGGACTGTATAGATAAGTCAGACAGGAAATCCGAAGTTAATTGTATATGTCAGTGTGTTATTGCGGATGAGGAGAGTAATTTTATGCCGATTATACGTGTTGATTCCTTAGCTGCCCAACCTGAGTTTTCTGTGAAAGGTAAACGTGATGTTTTTACATCTGTTAGAGCAGCATGCAGTTTGGGTAAAGTTACTAAGGTCTTAATGGATAAAGGTAGTGAAATCAACTGTCCCTCTTTCCTAGCGTTTATCCCGCCGTGCAGGGTCCGCTGCTTTGCTACATATCCTCCATTTCCGTCTGTCATTGGCTTCTTCTGGTTTTAAGCCAATATCGTGCCTGTCGACCTTGATATTGTCCATTCACCGCTTTGCTGGTGTTCTAAGAGGTTGCATTCAACCTGGGTCAATTTGAAGAGCTGTTTTAGCGACTGTCATGACTCGTCAGTACGTCCCCATTCCAGTAGAGCCGAACTTCCCTCACTTTCTCCACGATCGGAGCGATGACTAATCTTCGTCGAACATCTGTATTCCGTACGTGATTACATCGGGTCAGTCCTAGGGTCCATCGTTTCATCCTCATCTCCATTGTATGTAGTTAGTGAAATCCCCTGTATAAGGAAGAAATTACATGAGGAAATTTTAAGGGAAGGTAGTGATTATTATCGTGTTGGAAGCCATTTTTCAGTGTTGTCTTAGTAATAGATATTAGATGCTTTTCAGTCGGTCAATACGATTGAACTCAATTCCAATGGGTGTTTCCCAAATCCTGAAAAAAGGAACATATGATTAATAAATTCACTTGGATGACCAGTGCTCAATCATCAAGAGATCATCAAAAAATTCATGACACTTATGCTATTAAATCTTTGTGTACAAGTAGCTGGATGGTGGTATTTTCATTATAAGCAATTATTTAGTTGCAACAGTAATTAATTATAAACTTAGCACACTGTCGAGATTTGTTAATTATCTTCTTTTCTTCATTTGCTTTAGCGTTTGTCCCCCCGCGTGGCAGAACCCGTTATGCGAATCCACTGTCTCCACTTTACTCGGTCATGGACCATATCTGGATGTAGGTTGACGTGTCTCAGACCCCTGTGCAGTGTATCGGCCCAACGTTGTCTCGGTCGCCCCTTTGGTCTTTTCCCGGCGTCCCGGCCAATGCATGTGAGATTTTCGATGTGAAATGCCATGTCCTGTGGTTCGGATTCCACGATAAAAGGAGGTTCTGTGGCTCTTGATCGCGAGATTAACGGTCACGTTAAACTACAAGCTTCCTTCCTTCCTTTTTTTTCCGGCGACCTCTAGTGTGTAGCCCAGTTTTGCAATGGTATCCACTCCTGACCGTAGCATATGCCCAAACCCTCGCAGACGACCCTCACGCATTTCGTTGTTGATTGCCGCGACACCAAATCGTCCCCTTATTTTAAAAGATCGGGCAAATGTGTGTCTGTCTGTCCTTCTTTCTGTCTGGCTGTGTGTGTGTCCCCCCCCCCCCCTGTCAATTCCCAAACGGCAGCAGCAATCGAAACAAAAATTGGTAGGAGTAAAGATCTATACCTGAATATCTCACGGCCATATTTGAAAATGGTGTCACTGCTACCAAGTGATGAAAAATCGCAATTGAAATTTGAGCTCCATGTTGGATATCATGGAAGGTATGAATGGGAGCTATTTAAAAATTGGCACACGTATAGATAATAATATTTCAGTTTAATTTCCAGGAGGCCATACATGGCAGTGTTGCCAAAATAATTACAAGCCTGCTCATAGGTCCAATTCTTAAATGCATGTAACTTTTATACTAACTAATGGATTTCATTCAAAATTAACACAACTATAGATCATATTATTTCAGATTATTTATGACCAATACAGGTATGTCATTGTTGCCAATATGATTTTACGCGCACTGTTAGATCCAATGTTTAACTGCATGCAACGTCCATACTATCCATTCGACTTCAACCAAATTTTGTAGTCTGTACTGTACCCGAAACACTTACCAATACCTGGTGAAATCCCTCGATGGTCACCGGATCGTAGAACCTTAAAAATGCCCGGCGAAAAACCCTCCCAGGTCCTACCACCAAGTAGAGGAATGAATGTGGTACTAGTCATCCTATCAGGCTGTCTTAAGAATGACCATGGCTACAACGAACGAACAAATAAGAAACTAGCTCAAGAACACGAAAAACAACTCTAAAAAGAACTATCTCAAGGGTGGAAAACCCTGGAAAAAGAAAATCCAAGCGATGGCCATCTTAAAACGACCTCCAATCTCTTCGGTAAAATATCACACCATGATTTAAAATTGGGAAAACAATTTATTCCAAGAGAACAAGGTAACAGACAAGAAAATAAAATATTAATATCCTGTCGTCATGAAAACAAAATCACAGCTAAACACAACTGTATTAAGAAAATCCTAAATGATTCCAAAAATGGATTACGACCATCGCCTACGCGCTAAGGTGATTCTAAGTATAATATCTTACATTATGAAGCAAGGATATTTGGCATCAATCTCCTAATGAAATTAGGAGGACTGGATGAAATATTAGTCGATGAATAAAGAAGAATCATCAAAATTTTTACACGTGTATCGTCTTAAACGATATTCCAAAAGTGTAGCAATATCATGATTATATACAAGTATTTATAAGAATATACACAGAATTGTCCTCAGACATTCACATGATTCAGCCTAAACAGCTGATCATGGCCATAACATTCGCATCGTGATGTGTAATTAACATTCAATACATCGGGTTACCAATTTGTATCCAGCAATTAAGCTATCGACTATGTTCATGATTCAAATTTCAAGTACACTTGTAAAAAATTGTAGAGGTTTTAATGATTATATGCTGTGGAAAATGTCTTAAGTTGCTCGAACAGATTATCCAAGCGTTGCTTTTGATTAGGTGAAGAAAAGCATGTAGGATCGCTCTATAAGAATGACGACGCCAATGTCTCCAACAGACATTAAAATACCAGAAAAAGTCATCTATATTAACGTAACACCAAACACGGGTGTTGACTACTCAAAGTCACAAACAGATTGGCACTTACTGGCTGAAAAGCACTTACCGGCTCAATCTATAACTGGCCTAATGCTTCAACAAGCATACAATATCATAAAAATTCATCATCCCAGATGTGCATCCAAAACACAACACAACAAGATTATACGAACATTCCAAACACTACTATTATTTATTCTCAATACTCACACAAGACCTACAAACATGCTTAACTCACACACTAACCTTAAGCACGTTGTTCAAAGTCGATACACTAAAACATTCCACTAGCAAATTAACCTATCTTGCCTCCCGATAATGTATATTAATAATACTTGTTCATTTTTCTTGACTCCAAGTCAAGATTTCCTGGAATAATTTAATCAACCTTGTGAATGGTGTTCAAAACTGCTATACTTTATCTCACTCACACAACTGCATTAAATGCAATTATTTACGTTAATACTGTGGAAAATAAATGTCTCAAAATGACATCCTAAATTAAGTTGATCTCAAATCAATACCTAATAGAAGGTAAAACTGATCTTCTCCTGAACCAGGATAGCCTCCAACTTCGGTGGGCTTCGAAGTATCAGTGGATAAAACCTACACCATGAAAGCAAGTAAAAAAATCAAGTTAATCCAATGACAACAATTAAGTAAATCCAGTAATAAATCTGTACTCACAAAAGCGAAGTGCTTTCCATATAAACAATCCAACAGGTGGATTAAAACTATAAATGCAACGAACACCAAGATAAACTTTCCAAGATTCAATCGCTGCGAGAAAACGAAGTTCCTAACAGAACAGTAGTACATGAAAAACATGTACTGGCCTCAAAGAAATCAGTGATCCAAACACTGAGAAACAAACGCGATTAATCCTATGCTTAAACAAAATATTGGAGATCTTCCCCTAAATCCTCTTCTCGGCAAAAAAAAAAATTACTGATTCTACCGATTAAATGATCCAAACTAATAATACACAAGGGATGAATTCGTTAAGAGAATACGAAATCCCGGGAACACAGCAAGTCAGATTCGACAGAAACATCGAACTTAAACTTGTGAATACCCATTTAATCTACAAAAATGAAATGACAATTGCAGTTGCTAACAAGTGCCTCAACTAAGCTACGTTAAAGAGTCTGCTGGTCCAGTACCTTTTGTTGCATCTTGAAGCGTCTTAAGCGGGATATATAAAGATCTGATGAATATCCAGGGTATCACCAGATAATACACTCTTCTTCTTCTCTGGATCTGGGGATCGAACCCGGGCCTGTAGCGCACACGCATACTGGTCAGACGACCATACGTGCCTACTCCCTTCATGCCAGAAATACTATAACCCGCCTGAGAAATAGCACTGTCCTGCATGTCGCAGCTCATGGAAGCACTCGCAAACAACCACTGGAGTGCGGGGAAAATATACTCATCTCCAACAAGGAGAATGCAGTTGTGGGTGGCAGTCATTTCGCTTAAGCATTTCTCATGAAGCTACCCCATTTAATCTAACCTGCCATTCTGGAAGTCATAACTATAACGTTGAACTTCCCCACTGACATCTCAGACGATAATGTGCGCTCTAGTGTCTGCATAATATACAGCTTAACAAGTTCTGATGTTAGCATGTATCAGCACAATCAAAAACGTTACTATCGCTCGTGATGAAGACCTCACAAGGTTTCGAAATGGCTGCCTTGATAATGGACACCGCTGGACAGAGACATACAGTCAGTCCGCGTTCCGTTTCGACACAATTCTTCTTGACCAAGAAGGCAGTATACATTTATAACAGTTCTGAAAATATCCATGATCCATTATAAAATGGTAGCTTTAATAAGTACTTGGGCACGGTACACGTCCGCTTGTCGAGACACGAAATACTCTGCACGTTTATAACGCACTTTGAAAAAGACTGTTCGGCTTAGCTGAGTATAAACGTGAGCCGTCTCCACACGGAGTTATCACAGCCTGCCTTGCACGTGCGATCTCGCTCACTAGCCGAGTTGCGTAACCACACATATGACACTCCGAATACAATAGTACAAGTCCAAATGAAGTCGCCTTGCTGGATGCCAAACGCCACAGCAAGCAACCCCCACTACTACCTTCCTTCATCGATATCTCGATGTGTCAATAACTCGCTTATGGCTTGATCATTATAGATGTTATTCTTGCACGTCGCTTGTTATATTATATTCCTCATATAACATAGCTTTCTGCTATGGTAATCTGCGTTCTACGTTGTTTGAAAAGTCTTCTATTACTCTGATTCGCTTTAAAACAATAAAGATAATCCTGTAGCCTGGGTCGATATATGACATGACGTCACATATAGGTTTATTGATCGGTCTAGCTGTGAGTCCACCCACTCGGGAAGGCTCGTTACTTTCCCATCTCGAACCGAATGACACTTCTTTTATTAACGGCGTGATAGTGCATGGCTTGACTCACGAGCTCAACAGCATCGCGTCTCTCGCCGTCCACACTACAGTATCTGGGCATAACCTTATGAAAATATACGGTACATTTTCCCACCGATATCTCAAATAAAAGTCATTCTGCTTTTATTTGCACCAATCTAGGTAATTTCGATATATGTTTCGTTATTTTCATACAGATCTTAAACAATCTTCTCCACAAATCTCTTGCGGTTTTTAGCATTAAAGCGTCCTATAATATCTCTACCATTTGTGCTTACAATCTCGTAGCAGTTATTTCCAAATGCTCTTGCTATCATATAGGGGCCATGAAAGACAAGAGAGAACTTCGTGTACATCTTCTTTTTAACGTCATCTTTTGACGGTTTCTTGATAAGAGTTAAATCATTCACTCTCAACGGTGGACGATATATTTTATTCTTAATTCTTTTCTGCCTCTTTTCGGCTGCATCCATCAGTTGTTGTTTTTTTGCTGCATGTATTCGTTCTAGCTCTGTGGGCTCAGCGTCCTTTGGCAGAAATCTGACAACTTCTATCCAGGCACTCTCTGGCCTTCTATTTAAATGGACTCTTTATGCGAATGCTATGCCAGCGTCAGTCTTCAATTTCTTCGTATAATATTTTCCTTTTCTCTGTCAGGGGTTCTCTCCTGACTTCTGTCCTTTCTGCTGGTGCTGGCTTGAGCCTGATCTCTCACTCCCTCCTTTCTCTCTTTTGACCTTCTTCTTCCTTCTTCTGGGGACCTATCCCGCCCTCTCTTGAGCCTATCCTGCTGTCACTTTCTCTCATATTCTTCTGTTCTGTAATTTCTATATCTGGAGTAACCTTGATTCTATTGGTTATCTCCTTGATTCCGGTTAGACTGAGCTTCTCTCCTATTTCTATCATATGGAGCTTCTCTCCGGTCCCTGTCATATGGAGCTTCTCTCTGATCCCTGTGACTCTGACTATATCGACTGTTATAAAAGTTTCTGTCATCATGCCGGCGTTGCCAAGGTCTACTATTTTCATCTCTCTGTTGGTCGTTCCATCTCCTATCATTCTGATTGCTATTCCTGATTGAACCTGTTCTATTTTCATTTCGAGGTTGGAAACGCTCAGTTTGTTGAGTTCTCTTCATCATGACTGCGTTTACAGTCTTAGGTTCCTGTCTAGAACTCTTGGTGACTGCGGGTTGCGTCATTAAACTAAAGTGATCGAGGCGACGCAATAGATCATCCATCGATGCTAAGGTCGAGATACCAGAGGTTATGAGTGACTTCCTAACTTCGGCTGGAAGCTGTCGCGATATGGCTTCTACTATTTCAACCTGCGACAAGGGTGGATCAAGAAATCTCACTTTAGCCAACTGACAAGCGAAATATTCTGCATAACTAGTCGGTCCTGTAGTTGCATACTTCCTTGAATAAATCTTGGATCTTATGTTCTGTTGGACCTCAATTGACCAAAAACGCTGAACAAACGCTTGTGTGAGCTGGTCGAAATCCTCAAAGGTGTACCTGAACGCTTTGAACCACTGAAGAGGAGCATCCGATAAAAATCTCTCTACTACCCGCAATTTCCGTTCATGTGGTACATGAGATTCCACAAAATAATCTTGGATGCCTCTAATAAACTCTAAAGGAGTGGTTCCATCTAGATTGTTAAATTTCCTTGGTTTATCTTCAATGTTCCTAATGATGGTTATATTAGATGCCCTATCTGATGTTCTTGTGACATTACTATGTGCACCTACATTGGGAGTTGAAGAAGTAAATTCTTCCGCTTGGGTTTGGAGTTCTGATGTGCGAGGTATAGCCCTATTCGACTGTTCCATCGGACTAAACTGAACAGACGTTGGAGCCTTAAAAGATTCCTGAATGTCGATTCCTTTTTGTTCCTGTACTGGGTTAACTGGCTCATCTACAACGACTCTAAAATAACTATTTATTAGCAATCGCAATTGTTCTTTAAGAGTATCCAAGTTGATACTACCTCCCAAATTAATGTTTTCGAGGCCTTTTCTTAGCTCCTTGATATCGGAAGTTCTACGGCCTTAATTCGAGTTTCTAACCCTGTAAAATTATCTATCTGTTTTTCTTGAACAGCATCCACTCTTTTGTTTAAATCAGTCTTTACATCAATGATTTCCCTAGTGGCATAGGAAAGTTTAGTGGCAAGACTCTTTTCTATACTAGATTTAGCATTTTGAAAACTATCCTCATTGCCCTTATTCAGTTCTTGTTTTAAAAGAGCAAGATTTTCATTAATAATAGTTTTGAGGTCGATGTCAAAGTCTGCCTTAATTAATTTAGTATGATCAGTCACTTGAGTCTGCAACGTGCTCATTCCACCTTTCAAATGCTCCAAACTCTTTTGCGTTTGACTGGTGTCGTGAGTAAATTGTGACCGTAGTGCATCAATAAGGTCCTTACTTTCCTTTTTACCCCTTTCGAAATCCCATTTGATTTCACTACGGAAATTGATATTTGACTGTTCCATTTCATTAAGTTTTATTTCAGTATAGGCTTGACTTGACTCGATCTTATTTACTTGGGATTGGATCTTGGTTTGTTTCGACTCAATCTGATTGACGTCATTTTGAATGTTCTTAACCTGAGATTGTATTCCCTTCTGTGTGGTTTCTACTAAACCCATATCTGTCTCACATCGTTAACCTGTGCTTGCATCATTCTAACATTAGTGCTAACATCTCTAACAGTTTTTTCAACCTATTTTTAACTTTCCTGTACTTGAAAGAGATTAGTTTTGACATTAGTGATTTCTTTATTAAGATTAGCATTCCAAACTTCTACTTTAACATTGCCAATATCGGTTTGAAGACTAGTTGTAACATTGCTGATATCAGTTTGAAGACTAGTTTAAACATTATTAATTTCAGTTTGAAGACTATTTTTAACATCCCTGATGTCAGTTTGAAGACTAGTTGTAACATTGGTTTGGACATTTTCAATGTCAGCTTTAATACTTGTTTCCATGGATTGTTGATTCGACCTAACATGACAAACATTAGCCTGTTTTTTTGAACTGTCTTTAATTTCTTTCATGGATGGCCTTAAGTTATCTAATTCACACCGGATGCCTTCAGTTACTGCATCCTTGAGAATTTCATTATTATGTGTTGCATTTTCATATATATTTTCAAATGTAGTCTTGGTTTGAGATTTGATATTCTCAATGTCATTATTGAGATGCTGTAGCTTGCCTTCTATCATCTCAAATATTTTTTTAAAGTCTGAAACAGTGACTGCCTGGATATCAGCCATAATTCAACACAAATACACTTGTCACTAGAGAAGATGGGAACACTACATGAGAAAGCATAGCGAAAACATCTGCACACAACCACAAATTGCCATAAAATTGCGTATTTTTATTGCCTTGCATTTACTTATATTTAAACTTAAATTAAATTCATATCATCCAGTATCATTCTGAGATTGCCTAAAATCCCAATATGTGTGATATTTTAAATCAGAGATGGTCCTAGATTCTATCATAAAACAAAATTAAACTTACACGAAGCATCCTATCTTAAAGATGATGTCAGCAAAAATCATCAGCCGGAGTTAAATAGGACAAATCACCTATGTGCAACTCACACGTGTGTTACAATAAGTGTCTCACTCGACTGAACACGTCAAAGGAGATTACTGAGAATAACTCTTATTGAACAAGTTCTAGTCGTTTATAACAAAAAATATTGTGGCGCCACTTCAAT
The DNA here is from genome assembly GCA_946902985.2 of Meconema thalassinum. Lineage (NCBI taxonomy): Eukaryota > Metazoa > Arthropoda > Insecta > Orthoptera > Tettigoniidae > Meconema > Meconema thalassinum. The sequence continues at coordinate 188,915,686 of OX336396.1, forward strand.
ATATTTAAATCAAGAATCTGATAACGGTTGCAATACTAACAAAATCAGGTAGTTCGTGTACAATCGTAATTGCTTTTATTCCCCAGGAATTTCAATAATTTGTGCCAAAATATTGATTCACCATTATTCATGTGCCTTCATCACTACCACAACCAAACGCGATGTCCCAATTCGCGCTCGGTATAGCATGATAATAAGATTAGTCTCCATTCTCTGGGGTTCCAATTTTATTTTAGGCCTACAATTGTGGTTATAAATCTGGTAAACCAGGTCTATTCGAGCCCATAACGTTGGCCTCCACAAAACTATGGCTATAAACCTGGTAATTCAAGTTTATTCGGGCCCAAACGTTCGGCGCCACATAACTATGTTACCGAAACACTTACCAATACCTGGTGAAATCCCTCGATGGTCACTGGATCGTACAACCTGAAAAATGCCCGGCGAGAAAACCTCCCAGGTCCTACCACCAAGTAGAGGAATGAATGGGGTACTAGTCACCCTATCAGGCTGTTTTAAGAATGACCATGGCTACTGGTGTATTTTTGAAAATACACGGAAAAAAAGAATTAGCTTTTGCTGTTCTTCATTTTTTATATCAGTCCATTTATTTACATTTCTTTCCCGTACACACCAACATCGAACTGTTACCTCCTGTTTGTCCCGTGCATTTGTTCATTTTTTTGTCAGTTTTTTTTACAGAAACGCATATTCCGCTGAACCAGCCTAAAAGCGTCCCATCACTGCCTTCCGAACTTCCATTGCTTCAAGCCATGAAGACTTTTACATTAATCCACAGAGCGTCGTGTTCTTCACCAACCAACTACTCCATGAAGACACCGCTCCAAGAAGAATTTTGTTCTTGTAAAGTTTTTTTCTTGTTTCCTCCCCTTACTTGCCCGCTTCCCCCTCTTCTTGCCTCCTCCTACTGCTCGCTTCTCCGCGCGCGCTGCTCGCTCGCTCGTTCACTTCTTCTCGACTAGTCTCCGTGCCATGAGAAACCGCTCACCCTCTCAAGTGCACTCAACTTTTTGTTGGACATGCCGTCTAGGCTAGTGTACTTTCGCTGCGTCTAGCAGCCCTCACTTGTACGTCGGAAGTCAAATCAGTCAGTTGGAGCTTAACTAAAGCTCGCCTCCTCTACTCAAGAGGCAAACTTTTAAATTCGACGCCATGTTCGAGTTTTAGAACCGACCATCAACAGCAACATCGCCTTCTTCATGAAGCAAAGATAAGTACCGACTTCATGTTTTAACCACATTCTCATCACTTTTAAAAGGCTTAATGCTTTTATTTGGATTTTATAGAGAGTGAAAGTTGCTATGTGATAAAATAACTGCTTTCAAGAGACCTTCGTGATCAAACTCAAACTATCAAGTCTAACTTTCACAATGACAGATTTTCTGAGATGCTATCTCACATCGAGGGATATTTCTAAATTACCCACTGTCTATATAATCTATTTTTCCGCCTAGGGATTCTCTACCCAATTTAAGCAACTCATCATTGCTCTGGAACCTTCCAGAACCTACACTCTATCTACCAGTTATACTGTTATGTATTTTCTACGTCATATGGGAATACTTTTTCAAACTAAGGGATCTTCCTTATGAACTGCTAATCAATATCTAATTTTTCTTCCTCCGTTGGGATTTTTCTGGTGCATTCAACTATAACCTACCAGTTTTTCAAGCAATAGACTCTCGCAAATTTAGTGTAACTAATTATTTTCCACCATTGCAATAACTTTCTTTGCTATCAACTTTTTGTGCTACTACAGTGAACTTTTCAACTATATCAACAGACTATAGTGAAAACAGTCGCGCCCGTCCGAGTACAATAAATACGGCCATGAACACTCTTCCACAATCCCATTGATCTTTCCAAAACCCTTTACTAACAAACTAAAATAATAAAATTGTTACTTTAGGTCTTTTTTCAATGAGGTGTCACTCTCAATGAGTGCCCTCCCTTACTTGCTCCACGTATAACGAATTAATGTCTGTAAAACTTCGTGTGTAGTACACGCCTTAAATTATATTGTTTCACCCTTCTAATTAGGGAATACAGTTCTTTCTACTCAAAAGTGAGTTATCTCTAGGTTTCACGAAAGGGAAATTTTCCCCATTTATCTCGTGATCCCTTCTTAGCACATAGGAGTTCTAGAAACTTCCTTTCAACTTTTCTCTTCAGTTTTCACAATAAGTGACCTGCCCTATTTGTATAATCTACCCAAGTATTTCTGTATCAATACAAGAAGTTATAGAAACTTCTATTTCATTCTTCCTGTTTTTTGTTGTTACTTCCGAAGTTGTTATTTGTTCATATTTCTAAGATACCTCTCTAGAAATCCTTAAAGTACACATCTTGTACTTAATTTATTGGTTAACCTTACATACGTCAATTATATTCAAATTTCCTATTCTTAATTCAACAACATTTCTAAATTAACGAAGATTTTAAAGCATATAAAAGGTTTAAAACCAAAAGAATTGTCAATTGCCTGGCGCAAGCTTTAGATGTTTTCGGAGGTCTGCGACCCCAATTGTTTATAAAAACCAAAATTATATATTTGTTACATGAACTACTTCCTTTTACATTGTTAAAAAAATTAAGATTTGTTCTTTGCTTTATCATTTCTCTAACATAACGGTTAGGCAAGATCCTGTCTTCCTTGACTCTTCCTAGGTTTATGCCCTCTTTAATAAAAATAAATCCATTGATAAGGTTTTCACCACTTGTTGCATTTGAACAAGAACTCTTAGTTATCAACTTAGTAAAGTCTCTCTTAGCTTTAATAGCTAATTCTAACTCGCCAGCTTCCTGCTTGTGGAGATTCTCTCTACCACTTATGGTTGGTTTTTCAAAATTTAAGTGTTTCTCATTGTCGAAACTTTTAGTCGGTGCCTTGCTGGGTAAAAGCTTATTCATTTCTAAATGCAACTATTGGTACACTTACCAAAATTAATCCAAAGGGTATAATTGCTTCATTTCTATCCTTCTTGTAAGCATTCGGTCGCTCTTTAAAAATTCTACAATTTCAAGACCTAAAATATCAAGGCTTATTCAAATTATTTGTACTCTTCAAAATACTTGTTTAGAAACAAACTTCTTTGAACAGATACACAATAAATCTGTTACTCTTTCTCTTGCTAGACCTCCACCCTTCCCCATAGTAGGTATATTTATGCTTGAGGGGGAATACGCTCTAGCAACTTTCTTGCGAACAGCCCAAGTTCCAGCTGCGTTTCCTGTTAGCTTCGCCCAGGTCCCTACCCACTTTAGGTATCGATAAGCGGATTTGCAGTGGCAGCTGCCTTTGAGTATACTTAAAGTTAAAATTATAACTTCTTTTGGACTCTCGTCCTAATTCTCCCTTCTTTTTCTCCAGTCCGAAACCCACTTCTTTTTCTTCATCATCTTCCCTTGGGGGTTAGGTTATTCCCAAGCTAATAATCTACCCAAAATTTGGTCCCAGAAACCCGGGAGAGTTCATTTCTCAGGGCCTATTTATGAGAATCTATTCGTTATTTATTGCTCAAAGTCCATTTGTCAATATTTTGCAAATCATTAATATTTGCTTTGAATTTTTCAGATATAACTTCGCAGTGCAAAGCTGGTGAAGGTGATAGAGGTCGTTCCTGTCTTCTTCAGCCTGTCTTACTTGCAACCTGTCTTCTGCTGCCAACCTGACAGCATCTTCAAAATCTCGCAACAGTTTCGTAAGTTACACTTCAATTTACCTATATTCAACCTGCCAACTGAAAAGGATGAAACTCTCATTGCCAGACGTTCTTCCTACAAAGGGCAACTCACCAGATTTAGAAATTTCATTAATAAAATTGTGATCTAGACGTCTTGACACAACGCCTTAAGTTGTACGAACGGTCCTACGATTACTACGATTAAATTCAAACAGACATTGAATCCGCTTGCCCAGAACTTCAATCGGATCGGGACGAGGTTGCTCCCTTGTATTTTGAAGGGATTGCGAAGGCTCACCAGCTGATCCGCAGTATCTCAGAACTGGACACTAGGGTCATCAATCCGGCCCAGTTCGCACCCGCTTCAGTTCATAAGGACAAACCGAAACCGTTACTTCCTAAGATAACTCTACCCCACTTCTCAGGCCAGGAAGGTGAATGGTATTCCTTTTATGAACTCTACTGCTCTCTTATCCATGAAAACAATAACATTCTCGATATCCACAAGTTCTATTTCTTGCGTTCGTCCTTAGAAGGCCAGGCCTTGGCCTTGGTTAAGTCACTGCCTTTAAGCGTAGATAACTACCACATCGCCCTTAATCTCCTTAAAAGAGAGATATGGTAATGTACGTTTGTGTGTTGCTCGCCACATTTGCTGCCTGATCAACTTGCCAGTCGTAAAACCCAATGACGTCACCTCTTTAAGAGACCTGTTAGACACCATGCAATTACATGTTAGAGCGTTATATCAACTCAAGCAGCCAGTCCAAACTTGGGACACCGTCCTTATTCATCTGGCTACATCCAGATTCGACTTTTGAACATTAAAGGCTTGCGAAATCGAACTCACTCGCAAGGATGAGCATTCGTTCGAACATCTCATCTCGTTTCTGAACAGCCGGTGCCAAGTCCTTACAGCACTCTCATTACAGTGCGAAAATGTCGAAACGACTCATCAGTGTCATATTCTGGATAAAAAACTTGTCTCTTCAAATGGTCATCAGCACCCTTCTGTCGAGAACAAGCAAACTTGTTCTGCCTCTTTCAACCATCCAAGAGAACATATTAGGCCGCTCAACAAATCTTTAAAATGCACGCTCTGTAAACAGTTTCACACTTTGTATTCCTGCAAATCCTTGAATGAATTGTCTATTGAAGACAGAGGGAAGTTTGTCTCCAATAATAAATATAGCCATAACTTCCTGTCACCTAAGCATTCTGCTTCTAATTGTACGACTTCCAACCTCTGTTTTCATTGCAAAAGACCGCATCATTCTTTATTGCACTTTCATGATCAATCGAGGTCACTAGTACCTGCTTCTTCAAATTCCATGCAGAGAAGCTCCGAACAAACTAATGCTTCTTCCTGCATTTCTAACGCCGAAACTTCTCACAGTGCGCAAGTCCTTTTGTCCACTCTACAATTCGAAATCCAAGATAAATTTGGAAATTGGTTTCGAACCCGCGATCTTCTCGACTCTGCCTCAACTCACAACTTTGTTTCGCAATCGTTAATTTAAAAAACTAGGTCTTTCTTCATCACCTACTTCCATCAATATATCCGGCATTGACAATTTGAAAACTCAAGCCTTGAAGTCTTCAAAATTGAAAATCAGAGACATTTGTCAATGAAACACCAATCTTAATTAAACTGTCTCATTCTTACCAGTATTGGCAAGGACACTCTTAGCAGCTCTATTAATACTTCCGGTTTAAAGATTCCTTCGCATTTAAGGTTAGCTGATCCTCAGTTTAATGCTCAAGGCCCCATTGATATACTTTTCAGTGCCAATATTTTCTGGAATTGCCTTCGTAAACAAACCCGTAGGCTATCTTCAAACGTGGTCGCCAGAGACACCGATTTTGGTTGGGTTGTTACTGGTCATATTCAATGTTCCAGTCTTCAAACCAACTCACAATGTCATTTCGTGAACGATGATATAAATCCCTTTTCTGAAAAAGAGAACACTTATGTTTCCGATCCAATATATTTGAAAAACACTTGCCGAAACAATGTCTCATTGTAAACAACTACGTCACATTTGTAAGTTGTTTAAATGGTTTTGCCTTATTTCCGCACAAAATGGCAATTCAAGTTCGCCTCGCCTTGGGTCACTTGATTTACCTTCTCATGTCATTTTTTGTAGCAGGTAATTGTTTAAACTTTCTGTCGAAATCTATCTTCCCCTTGTGTAAAACCTTGGCTATCAGTCACCATCATTTCGCTGTAAGCTATGTTCCACTTCCCTCGCTATTTAGTAGGATGGCCATGGCCGCCTCTTTCCCTCTTCCTCACACTCGGAAGCCGCTTTTGAAACCGCTTGAAAATCTGAGTTCTCTAGCATCTAGAATAACTATTCTTACGCATAAACTCCTTCTCAATGTCCCCGCTTCTCTTCTTTGTTCAGGAGAATTAAGCTTTTTTCTGTTGAAAATTGTCGGATTCCGTGATCCTCAAAATTATGCGAAATTGATTACTTACTTTGTTTCATATGTCTTTAAATTGTTTTTTCACGGCCAAGCTACAGATGACTGCATGACGTGTTATTTGAAGATCCACTTTTAGTCTCGGCTGATTGCACTTGCTTTGTTTGTTTATTTATTTTGAACTGCTTGTTTGTCAATCTCGTTTATACACAAGCTCGGGTAAGGCCAAGCTGCCGTTTACTTCCTCTATGCTTGACAAAGGTCAGAGCAAGTATTCCTTATCTCAACTTTGGCTGACTGCCAACCATTGTCTTGCGAGTTGCTCCCGTAATTTCAGAAGCTGTTCACCTCCTTACCAAAATAAACTTGTTCTGGTCAAGGACTCTTTCAGATATTTATATTCGTTATCTCGCTGTACTATGTGGGTCAAGGTCGTGATTATCTATCTCTCCCACTTGCTCACACTCGTATCCTATAGCTGTTTCGATCCTTGTTTCATAACATCGTTTCATATTTTTTATGCGCGCATGTATTGCACCCTGCTTACATATTTTGCACTCATATGGCTCATTGATGAACAAACTTGTCTTTTCTCGTCGTTACACTCTATGTGCTTTTGCATCTATGCTTGTTACGTCACGTTTCTTGCTGGCTTAAGTATTTTTCTGATTAACCTTTTGAAGCTTATTATAACTTAAGTTCATTGTTTATGGCTACTAGATTGTTGTTACCTATGGCGTTCTTGCCTTCCACTCGCATAGTTCCTGTGTTTATTTGGTATATTCTTATCCTTAATCGATGTACTTGTTTCTATACGCTTTGTTTAAATTTGTTAGCTCTCCTTTCGCATCTTGTCGCGATCTTCACTACAGCTTTATTTCTCGCAGCTTCTAGTTACTTTGTGATTGACAGCGTTGTTAATTGGCGCCCGTCGACCCCGCATTCTAATAACCCTGATAACTTGCTTCCACTTACACCTGGTCAGTTCCTCATAGGCGCTTCCCCTTTTTCCCTTTCTCCCACTAGCATAGATCTTTGGCGAAATGACCGATTGTTACCCAGGAGGGAAGGGAAGAGTCAGGGAAAGAATGATCTTTTCTACCAATGGGTATATTATAAGACCTCTTTCATATTGTGTTCTTGTTCTTTGCTGGTGTTTGCTGTTGTCCCCCAACTTGGTGTATTTTTGGAAATACACGGAAAAAAAGAATTAGCTTTTGCTGTTCTTCATTTTTTAAATATAAGTCCATTTATTTACATTTCTTTCCCGCACACACCAACATCGAACTGTTACCTCCTGTTTGCCCCGTGCATTTGTTCATTTTTCTGTCAGTTTTTTACAGAAACGCATATTCCGCTGAACCAGCCTGACAGCGTCCCATCGCTGCCTTCCGAACTACCATTGCTTCAAGCCATGAAGACTTTTACATTGATCCGCAGAGCGTCGTGTTCTTCACCAACCAACTACTCCATGAAGACACCGCTCCAAGAAGAATTTTGTTTTTGTAAAGTTTTTCATTTTTATGTATAATATCTTTGTTTCCTCCCCTTACTTGCCCGCTCCCCCTCTTCTCGCCTCCTCCTACTGCTCGCTCATCCCGCGCGCAGCTCGCTCGCTCGTTCACTTCTTCTCGACTTGTCTCCGTGCCATGAGCAACCGCTCACCCTCTCAAGTGCACTCAACTTCTTGTTGGACATGCCGTCTAGGCTAGTGTACTTTCGCTGCGTCTAGCAGCCCTCACTTGTACGTCGGAAGTCAAACCAGTCAGTTGGAGCTTAACTAAAGCTCGCCTCCTCTATTCAAGAGGCAAACTTTTAAATTCGACGCCATGTTCGAGATTTAGAACCAACCATCAACAGCAACATCGCCTTTTGATGAAGCAAAGATAAGTACCGACTTCATGTTTTAACCACATTCTCATCGCTTTTAAAAGGCTTTTATTTGGATTTTATAGACAGTGAAAGTTGCTATGTGATAAAATAACTGCTTTCAAGAGACCTTCGTGATCAAACTCAAACTATCAAGTCTAACTTTCACAATGAAAGATTTTCTGAGATGCTATCTCACATCGAGGGATATTTCTAAAATACCCACTGTCTATATAGTCTAGTTTTTCGCCGAGTGATTCTCTACCCATAAACAACTCATCATTGCTCTGGAAGCTTCCAGAACCTACACTCTATCTACCAGTTTTACTGTTATATATTTTCTACTTCATATGGGAATACTTTTTCAAACTAAGGAATCTTCTTTATGAACTGCTAATCAATATCTAATTTTTCTTCCTTCGTTGGGATTTTTCTGTTGCATTCAACTATAATCTACAAGTTTTTCAAGCAATAGACTCTCGCAAATCTAGTGTAACTAGTTATGTTCCACCATTGCAATAACTTCCTTTGCTATCAACCTTTTGTGCTACTACAGTGAGCTTTTCAACTATATCAACAGACAATAGTGAAAACAGTGCTTGTTCAATTTTTCACCCGCGTCGCGCCCTTCCGAGTACAAACCCTTTACTAACAAACTAAAATAATAAAATTGTTACTTTATGTCTTTTTTCAATGAGGTGTCACTCTCAATGAGTGCCCTCCCTTACTTGCTCCACGTATAACGAATTAATATCTGTAAAACCTCGTGTCTAGTACACGTCTTAAATTATATTGTTTCTCCCTTCTAATTAGGGAATACAATTCTTTCTACTCAAAAGTGAGTTATCTCTAGGTTTCACGAAAGGGCAATTTGCCCCATTTTTCTGGTGATCCCTACTTAAACGTAGGAGTTCTAGAAACTTCCTTTCAATTTTTCTCTTCAGGTTTCACAATAAGTGACCTGCCCTATTTCTATAATCTACCCAAGTATTTCTGTAACAATACAAAAAGTTATAGAAACTTCTATTTCATTCTTCCTGTTTATATTTTGTTGTTACTTCCGACGTTGTTATTTGTTCATATTTCTAAGATACCTCTCTAGAAATCTTTAAATTACACATCTTGTACTTGATTTATTGGTTAACCTTAATTACGTCAATTATATTCAAATTTGTTATTGTTAATATCAACAACATTTCTAAATCTTACGAAGATTTTAAAGCATATAAAAGGTTTAAAACCAAAAGAATTGTCAATTGCCTGGCGCAAGCTTTAGATGTTTTCGGAGGTATGTGACCACATTTGTATATAAAAAAATTATATATTTGTTACATAAACTACTTCCTTTTACATTGTTAAATAAATTAAGATTTGTTCTCTGCTTTATCATTTCTCTAACATAACGGTTAGGCAAGATCCTGTCTTCCTTAACTCTTCCTAGGTTTATGCCCTCGTTAGTAAAAATAAATCCATTGATAAGGTTTTCACCACTTGTTGCATTTGAACAAGAACTCTTAGTTATCAACTTAGTAAAGTCTCTCTTAGCTTTAATAGCAAATTCTAACTCGCCAGCTTCCTGCTTGTGGAGATTCTCTCTACCACTTATGGTTGGTTTTTCAAAATTTAAGTGTTTCTCATTGTCGAAACTTTTAGTCGGCGCCTTCCTGGGTAAAAGCTAATTCATTTCTTAATGCAACTATTGGTACACTTACCAAAATTATTCCCAAAGGTATAATTGCTTTATTCCTATTATTCTTGTAAGCATTCGGTCGCTCATTAGAAATTCTACAATTTCAAGACCTAAAATATCAAGGCTTATTCAAATTATTTGTACTCTTCAAAATACTTGTTTAGAAACAAACTTCTTTGAACAGATACACAATAAATCGGTTGCTCTTTGTCTTGCCAGACCACCACCCTTCCCCATAGTAGGCATATGTATGCTTGAGAGGGAATACGCTCTAGCAACTTTCTTGCAAACAGCCCAAGTTCCAGCTGCGTTTCCTGTTAGCTTCGCCCAGGTCCCTACCCACTTTAGATATCGGAAAGCGGATTTGCAGTGGCAGCTGCATTTGAGTATACTTAAAGTTAAAATTATAACTTCTTTTGGACTCTCGTCCTTATTCTCCATCCCTTTTCTCCAGTCCGAAACCCACTTCTTTTTCTTCATCATCTTCCCTTGGGGGTTAGGTTATTCCCAAACTAATATTCTACCCAGCTACAACGAACGAACAAATAAGAAACTAGCTCAAGAACACGAAAAAAACTCTAAAAAGAACTATCTCAAGGGTGGAAAACCCTGGAAAAAGAAAATCCAAGCGATGGCCATCTTAAAACGACCTCCAATCTCTTCGGTAAAATATCACACCATGATTTAAAATTGGGAAAACAATTTATTCCAAGAGAACAAGGTAACAGACAAGAAAATAAAATATTAATATCCTGTCGTCAAGAAAACAAAATCACAGCTAAACACAACTGTATTAAGAAAATCCTAAATGATTCCAAAAATGGGTTACGATCATCACCTACACGCTGGGGTGATTCTAAATATAATATCTCACATTATGAAACAAGGATATTAGGCATCTATCTCCTAATGATATTAGGAGGACTGGATGAAATATTAGTCGATGAATAAGGAAGAATCATCAAAATTTTTACACGTGTATCGTCTTAAACGATATTCCAAAAGTGTAGCAATATAAAGATTGTATACAAGCATTTATAAGAATATATACAGAAATGTCCTCAGTCATTCACACGATTCAGCCTAAACAGCTGATCTTGGTCATAACATTCGCATCGTGATGTGTAATTAACATTCAATACATCGGGTTACCAATTTTTATCCAGCAATTAAGCTAAGTAGTGTATCTATCGACTATGTTCATGATTCAAATTTCAAGTAAACTTGTACAAAATTGTAGAGGTTTTAATGATTATATGCTGTGGAAAATGTCTTAATTTGCTCGAACAGATTACCCAAGCGTTGAATTGATTAGGTGAAGAAAAGCATGTAGGATCGCTCTATAAGAATGACGACGCCAATGTCTCCAACAGACATTAAAATACCAGAAAAAGTCATCTATATTAACGTAACACCAAACACGGGTGTTGACTACTCGAAGTCACAAACAGATTGGCACTTACTGGCTGAAAAGCACTAACCGGCCCAATCTATAACTGGCCTAATGCTTCAACAAGCATAAAATCTCACAAAAATGCATCATCTCAGATGTGCATCCAAAACACAACACAACAAGGTTATACGAACCTTCAAAACACTACTATTATTTAATCTCAATACTCACACAAGACCTACAAACATGCTTAACTCACACACTAACCTTAAGCACGTTGTTCAAAGTCGATACACTAAAACATTCCACTAGCAAATTAACCTATCTTGCCTCCCGATAATGTATATTAATAATACTTGTTCATTTTTCTTGACTCCAAGTCAAGATTTCCTGGAATAATTTAATCAACCTTGTGAATGGTGTTCAAAACTGCTATACTATATCTCACTCACACAACTGCATTAAATGCAATTACTTACGCTAATACTGTGGAAAATAAATGTCTCAAAATGACATCCTAAATTAAGTTGATCTCAAATAAATACCTAATAGAAGGTAAAACTGATCTTCTCCTGAACCAGGATAGCCTCCAACTTCGGTGGGCTTCGAAGTATCAGTGGATAAAACCTACACCATGAAAGCAAGTTAACTAATCAGGTTAATCCAATGACAATCATTAAGTAAATCCACTAATAAATCTGTAATCACAAAAGCGAAGTGCTTTCCATAAAAATAATCCAACAGGTGAATTAAAACTATAAATGCAACGAACACCAAGATAAACTTTCCAAGATTCAAATCGCTGCGCGAAAACGAAGTTCCTAACGGAACAGTAGTACATGAAAAACATGTACTGGCCTCAAAGAAATCAGTGATCCAAACACTGAGAAACAAACGCGATTAATACTATGCTTAAACAAAATATTGGAGATCTTCCCGTAAATCCTCTTCTCGGCAAATAAAAATACGCACTACCAAGAAATTACTGATTCTACTGATTAAATGATCCAAACTAATAATACACAAGGGATGAATTCGTTAAGCGAATACAAAATCCCGGGAACACAGCAAGTCAGATTCGACTGAAACATCGAACCTAAACTTGTGAATACCCATTTAATCTACAAGAATGAAATGACAATTGCAGTTGCTAACAAGTGCCTCAACTAAGCTACGTTAAAGAGTCTGCTGGTCCAGAACCTTTTGTTGCATCTTGAAGCGTCTTAAGCGGGATATATAAAGATCTGATGAATACCCAGGGTATCACCAGATAATACATTCTTGTCCTTCTCTGGATCTGGGGATCGAACCCGGGCCTGCTGCGCACACGCATACTGGTCAGACGACCATACGAGCCTACTTCCTTCATGCCAGAAATACTATAATCCGCCTGAGAAATAGCACTGTCCTGCATATCGCAGCTCATGAAAGCACTCGCAAACAACCACAGAGTGCGGGGAAAATATACTCCTCTCAAACAAGGAGAATGGTTCAAACCCGGCCGAAGCCGTGGGATTTTTTAAGAGCGTTGAAAATCCCTCAGTATGCCTTCCTTCGGAGGGGAAGTAAAGCCGGCGGTCCCATGTCATAGATTTATGGCATGTTAAAAATCCTTCCACTAATTACTCCTGTGTGAAGCTAAATTGGATAGGTTAAGAATGTAAACAACGCTCTTAGGTTTCTACGTTCACTGCCAAGAGCCAACTGCGTCGGCGTCTAGTAGCTAATTTCTGAAATTGGCCTAGTAGTCGTTGACGGTGGCGCTTGGCGGCAAAAGTAGGAACTATTTGAAAAATTCTAAGTTCCAGACTGTACTTAAATTAAACAAGTAGTTCCGTGAAGAACTATACAGCCTATTTTCATATATCCTACTTATGTTAACTGCCACTATCAACATACAACATTTCGGTTTGATTGCTGTAATAGATTGGTAGATATTGAGTACCGACTAAATATTTCGGATGGTCGCCATGTTGGATTTTATATATGTAGGTCCTAGAGTTAGGTAATGTTACATGAAGATTATTGTGTACGTGTAGCATTCAAACTTCAATAGCATGATTAGGACACAAGAAGTAATACGGAGATTTTAAAATTTCGCACAGCTGCCATCTTGTGGTTATGGAAACAATTGAAATAAATTAGATGCCAGTGAATTGACATTCGTAAAAGGTTTTACTGAACCAAGTTTCACTGCACTCGGATGGTTAAATTGCGAGAAACGTCCATGTGAATATTTATACTTCGCGTCGCCGCCATGTTGGGTTTGATATCACCAGGTTATTTAAAGTCCTATAGGTGAACTTAAGTTCATAACCCATATGAACAAAAAAACAGTTTGATTGCTATAATAGATTCGTAGATATTCAGAGTCGTCTGAATATTTCGGATGGTCGCCATGTGTGATTGTGAAATGTATAGGCCATTGAGCTATGTACCATTGAAGGAAAATTATTGCGTAGGTTCATTATTCAAACTTTCACTTCGATCGCTTGATTACGACACAAGAAATAAAAATTTAATTTTAAAATTCGCACTGCCACCATCTTGGGGTTATGTAAACAATTGAATTAAATTAGATAACAGATCATTACAATGTGTATAAACATTTCCTGTACCAGATTGCATTGAGTTTGGAACATTAAATCGCAAGAAAGGTCTATTTAAAATTTTCAAATTCGCTTGGCCGCAATGTTCGTTTTGTAGTTAACCGGTTTTTGAAAGTCTTATAGATGAACTTCCAGTAGTGCCCTTTATCTCCGTATAAAATGTCAGGGTGATACAGCTAATAGTTTCAGAGATGTAAAATGCCGGTGAAATATTTCGCTCATCCACCGTCTTGTGGTTATAAAAAACAATTGAACCAAGTTAGATGTCGGTGCATTATAATGTGTATAAACATATGCTGTACCAAGTTGTATAGCGTTTGGTTGGTTAAACCGCGAGAAACGCTATTTAAAAGTCGCAAATTCGCGTGGCCGCCATGTTGGTTTTGTAGTTACCAGTTATTCAAAAGTCATATATGTGAACTTCTAGTGGGTCCCTTTATCACCGTAATAAATTCCATGGTGATTTCGGTAATAGTTTCGGAGATATTGAATGCTGGTGAAATATTTCGCACAGCCGCCATATTGGATTGGTGAGACGTAACAAAATTTGAAGGGCACGGTCGAGGTCGCCCGGAATAGTACTATGAACTTACTGAGTTTCATTGAAATCGCTCCAGCCGTTTAAAAGTTATTAGGGGCACACACACACACACACACGCGCGCACACACACACGGACAAAAGGTGATCTCATAAGCCTATTTTTTCAAAATTGAAAATAGGCTAAAAACAGATAACACACACTAATACAGTCATCACAATTAACACCGGTTATCAGACAGATTCTACACACACCCAAAGTACACGGGGCTACATGACCACGTTGTCGCAGCCCATAAACTTAAGAACCAACCAAACAAGGAGAATGCAGTTGTGGGTGGCAGTCATCTCGCTTAAGCATTTCTCATGAAGCTACCCCATTTAATCTAGCCTGCCATTCTGGAAGTCATAACTATAACGTTGAACTTCCTCACTGACATCTCAGACAATAATGTGCGTTCAAGTGTCTGCATAATGTACAGCTTAACAAGTCCTGATGTTAGCATGTATCAGCACAATCATACACGTTACTATCGCTCGTGATGAAGACCTCACAAGGTTTCGAAATGGCTGCCTTGATAATGGACACCGCTGGACAGAGACATACAGTCAGTCCGCGTTCCGTTTCGACACAATTCTTCTTGACCAAGAAGGCAGTATACATTTATAACAGTTCTGAAAATATCTATGATCCATTATAAAATGGTAGCTTTAATAAGTACTTGGGCACGGTACACGTCCGCTTGTCGAGACACGAAATACTCTGCACGTTTATAACGCACTTTGAAAAAGACTGTTCGGCTTAGCTGAGTATAAACGTGAGCCGTCTCCACACGGAGTTATCACAGCCTGCCTTGCACGTGCGATCTCGCTCACTAGCCGAGTTGCGTAACCACACATATGACACTCCGAATACAATAGTACAAGTCCAAATGAAGTCGCCTTGCTGGATGCCAAACGCCACAGCAAGCAACCCCCACTACTACCTTCCTTCATCGATATCTCGATGTGTCAATAACTCGCTTATGGCTTGATCATTATAGATGTTATTCTTGCACGTCGCTTGTTATATTATATTCCTCATATAACATAGCTTTCTGCTATGGTAATCTGCGTTCTACGTTGTTTGAAAAGTCTTCTATTACTCTGATTCGCTTTAAAACAATAAAGATAATCCTGTAGCCTGGGTCGATATATGACATGACGTCACATATAGGTTTATTGATCGGTCTAGCTGTGAGTCCACCCACTCGGGAAGGCTCGTTACTTTCCCATCTCGAACCGAATGACACTTCTTTTATTAACGGCGTGATAGAGCATGGCTTGACTCACGAGCTCAACAGCATCGCGTCTCTCGCCGTCCACACTACAGTATCTGGGCATAACCTTATGAAAATATACGGTACAGTTTCCCACCGATATCTCAAATAAAAGTCATTCTGCTTTTATTTGCACCAATCTAGGTAATTTCGATATATGTTTCGTTATTTTCATACAGATCTTAAACAATCTTCTCCACAAATCTCTGGAGGTTTTTAGCATTAAAGCGTCCTATAATATCTCTACCATTTGTGCTTACAATCTCGTAGCAGTTATTTCCAAATGCTCTTGCTATCATATAGGGGCCATGAAAGACAAGAGAGAACTTCGTGTACATCTTCTTTTTAACGTCATCTTTTGACGGTTTCTTGATAAGAGTTAAATCATTCACTCTCAACGGTGGACGATATATTTTATTCTTAATTCTTTTCTGCCTCTATTCGGCTGCATCCATCAGTTGTTGTTTTTTTGCTGCATGTATTCGTTCTAGCTCTGTGGGCTCAGCGTCCTTTGGCAGAAATCTGACAACTTCTATCCAGGCACTCTCTGGCCTTCTATTTAAATGGACTCTTTATGCGAATGCTATGCCAGCGTCAGTCTTCAATTTCTTCGTATAATATTTTCCTTTTCTCTGTCAGGGGTTCTCTCCTGACTTCTGTCCTTTCTGCTGGTGCTGGCTTGAGCCTGATCTCTCACTCCCTCCTTTTTCTCTTTTGACCTTCTTCGACCTTCTTCTGGGGACCTATCCCGCCCTCTCTTGAGCCTATCCTGCTGTCACTTTCTCTCATATTCTTCTGTTCTGTAATTTCTATATCTGGAGTAACCTTGATTCTATTGGTTATCTCCTTGATTCCGGTTAGACTGAGCTTCTCTCCTATTTCTATCATATGGAGCTTCTCTCCGGTCCCTGTCGTATGGAGCTTCTCTCTGATCCCTGTGACTCTGACTATATCGACTGTTATAAAAGTTTCTGTCATCATGCCGGCGTTGCCAAGGTCTACTATTTTCATCTCTCTGTTGGTCGTTCCATCTCCTATCATTCTGATAGCTATTCCTGATTGAACCTGTTCTATTTTCATTTCGAGGTTGGAAACGCTCAGTTTGTTGAGTTCTCTTCATCATGACTGCGTTTACAGTCTTAGGTTCCTGTCTAGAACTCTTGGTGACTGCGGGTTGCGTCATTAAACTAAAGTGATCGAGGCGACGCAATAGATCATCCATCGATGCTAAGGTCGAGATACCAGAGGTTATGAGTGACTTCCTAACTTCAGCTGGAAGCTGTCGCGATATGGCTTCTACTAATTCAACCTGCGACAAGGGTGGATCAAGAAATCTCACTTTAGCCAACTGACAAGCGAAATATTCTGCATAACTAGTCGGTCCTGTAGTTGCATACTTCCTTGAATAAATCTTGGATCGTATGTTCTGTTGGACCTCAATTGACCAAAAACGCTGAACAAACGCTTGTGTGAGCTGGTCGAAATCCTCAAAGGTGTACCTGAACGCTTTGAACCACTGAAGAGGAGCGTCCGATAAAAATCTCTCTACTACCCGCAATTTCCGTTCATGTGGTACATGAGATTCCACAAAATAATCTTGGATGCCTCTAATAAACTCTAAAGGAGTGGTTCCATCTAGATTGTTAAATTTCCTTGGTTTATCTTCAATGTTCCTAATTATGGTTATATTAGATGCCCTATCTGATGTTCTTGTGACATTACTATGTGCACCTACATTGGGAGTTGAAGAAGTAAATTCTTCCGCTTGGGTTTGGAGTTCTGATGTGCGAGGTATAGCCCTATTCGACTGTTCCATCGGACTAAACTGAACAGACGTTGGAGCCTTAAAAGATTCCTGAATGTCGATTCCTTTTTGTTCCTGTACTGGGTTAACTGGCTCATCTATGTATTAGCAATCGCAATTGTTCTTTAAGAGTATCCAAGTTGATACTACCTCCCAAATTAATGCTTTCGAGGCCTTTCCTTAGCTCATTGATATCGGAAGTTCTACGGCTTTAATTCGAGTTTCTAACCCTGTAAAATTATCTATCTGTTTTTCTTGAACAGCATCCACTCTTTTGTTTAAATCAGTCTTTACATCAATGATTTCCCTAGTGGCATAGGAAAGTTTAGTGGCAAGACTCTTTTCTATACTAGATTTAGCATTTTGAAAACTATCCTCATTGACCTTATTCAGTTCTTGTTTTAAAAGAGCAAGATTTTCATTAATAATAGTTTTGAGGTCGATGTCAAAGTCTGCCTTAATTAATTTAGTATAATCAGTCACTTGAGTCTGAAACGTGCTCATTTCACCTTTCAAATGCTCCAAACTCTTTTGCGTTTGACTGGTGTCGTGAGTAAATTGTGACCGTAGTGCATCAATAAGGTCCTTACTTTCCTTTTTACCCCTTTCGAAATCCCATTTGATTTCACTACGGAAATTGATATTTGACTGTTCCATTTCATTAAGTTTTATTTCAGTATAGGCTTGACTTGACTCGATCTTATTTACTTGGGATTGGATCTTGGTTTGTTTCGACTCAATCTGATTGACGTCATTTTGAATGTTCTTAACCTGAGATTGTATTCCCTTCTGTGTGGTTTCTACTAAACCCATATCTGTCTCAGATCGTTAACCTGTGCTTGCATCATTCTAACATTAGTGCTAACATCTCTAACAGTTTTTCAACCTCTTTTTAACTTTCCTGTACTTGAAAGAGATTAGTTTTGACATTAGTGATTTCTTTATTAAGATTAGCCTGGGCATTCCAAACTTCTACTTTAACATTGCCAATATCGGTTTGAAGACTAGTTGTAACATTGCTGATATCAGTTTGAAGACTAGTTTAAACATTATTAATTTCAGTTTGAAGACTAGTTTTAACATCCCTGATGTCAGTTTGAAGACTAGTTGTAACATTGGTTTGGACATTTTCAATGTCAGCTTTAATACTTGTTTCCATGGATTGTTGATTCGACCTAACATGACAAACATTAGCCTGTTTTTTTGAACTGTCTTTAATTTCTTTCATGGATGGCCTGAAGTTATCTAATTCACACCGGATGCCTTCAGTTACTGCATCCTTGAGAATTTCATTATTATGTGTTGCATTTTCATATATATTTTCAAATGTAGTCTTGGTTTGAGATTTGATATTCTCAATGTCATTATTGAGATGCTGTAGCTTGCCTTCTATCATCTCAAATATTTTTTTAAAGTCTGAAACAGTGACTGCCTGGATATCAGCCATAATTAAACACAAATACACTTGTCACTAGAGAAGATGGGAACACTACATGAGAAAGCATAGCGAAAACATCTGCACACAACCACAAATTGCCATAAAATTGCGTATTTTTATTGCCTTGCATTTACTTATATTTAAACTTAAATTAAATTCATATCATCCAGTATCATTCTGAGATTGCCTAAAATCCCAATATGTGTGATATTTTAAATCAGAGATGGTCCTAGATTCTATCATAAAACAAAATTAAACTTACACGAAGCATCCTATCTTAAAGATGATGTCAGCAAAAATCATCAGCCGGAGTTAAATAGGACAAATCACCTATGTGCAACTCACACGTGTGTTACAATAAGTGTCTCACTCGACTGAACACGTCAAAGGAGATTACTGAGAATAACTCTTATTGAACAAGTTCTAGTCGTTTATAACAAAAAATATTGTGGCACCACTTCAATATATTTAAATCAAGAATCTGATAACGGTTGCAATACTACCAAAATCAGGTAGTTCGTGTACAATCGTAATTGCTTTTATTCCCCAGGAATTTCAATAATTTGTGCCAAAATATTGATTCACCATTATCCATGTGCCTTCATCACTACCACAACGAAACACGATGTCCCAATTCGCGCTCGGTATAGCATGATAATAAGATTAGTCTCCATTCTCTGGTGTTCCAATTTTATTTTAGGCCTACAATTGTGGTTATAAATCTGGTAAACCAGGTCTATTCGAGCCCATAACGTTGGCCTCCACAAAACTATGGCTATAAACCTGGTAATCCAAGTTTATTCGGGCCCAAACGTTCGGCGCCACATAACTATGTTACCGAAACACTTACCAATACCTGGTGAAATCCCTCGATGGTCACTGGATCGTAGAATCTGAAAAATGCCCGGCGAGAAAACCTCCCAGGTCCTACCACCAAGTAGAGGAATGAATGGGGTACTAGTCACCCTATCAGGCTGTTTTAAGAATGACCATGGCTACTGGTGTATTTTTGAAAATACACGGAAAAAAAGAATTAGCTTTTGCTGTTCTTCATTTTTTATATCAGTCCATTTATTTACATTTCTTTCCCGTACACACCAACATCGAACTGTTACCTCCTGTTTGTCCCGTGCATTTGTTGATTTTTTCTGTCAGTTTTTTTTAAAGAAACGCATATTCCGCTGAACCAGCCTAAAAGCGTCCCATCGCTGCCTTCCGAACTTCCATTGCTTCAAGCCATGAAGACTTTTACATTAATCCGCAGAGCGTCGTGTTCTTCACCAACCAACTACTCCATGAAGACACCGCTCCAAGAAGAATTTTGTTCTTGTAAAGTTTTTTCATGTTTACGTATAACCTCTTTGTTTCCTCCCCTTACTTGCCCGCTTCCCCCTCTTCTTGCCTCCTCCTACTGCTCGCTTCTCCGCGCGCGCTGCTCGCTCGCTCGTTCACTTCTTCTCGACTAGTCTCCGTGCCATGAGAAACCGCTCAAGTGCACTCAACTTTTTGTTGGACATGCCGTCTAGGCTAGTGTACTTTCGCTGCGTCTAGCAGCCCTCACTTGTACGTCGGAAGTCAAATCAGTCAGTTGGAGCTTAACTAAAGCTCGCCTCCTCTACTCAAGAGGCAAACTTTTAAATTCGACGCCATGTTCGAGATTTATAACCAACCATCAACAGCAACATCGCCTTTTGATGAAGCAAAGATAAGTACCGACTTCATGTTTTAACCACATTCTCATCGCTTTTAAAAGGCTTTTATTTGGATTTTATAGACAGTGAAAGTTGCTATGTGATAAAATAACTGCTTTCAAGAGACCGTCGTGATCAAACCCAAACTATCAAGTCTAACTTTCACAATGAAAGATTTTCTGAGATGCTATCTCACATCGAGGGATATTTCTAAACTACCCACTGTCTATATAATCTAGTTTTCCGCCGAGGGATTCTCTACCCAATTTAAACAACACATCATTGCTCTGGAACCTTCCAGAACCTACACTCTATCTACCAGTTATACTGTTATGTATTTTCTACGTCATATGGGAATACTTTTTCAAACTAAGGAATCTTCCTTATGAACTGCTAATCAATATCTAATTTTTCTTCCTCCGTTGGGATTTTTCTGGTGCATTCAACTATAACCTACAAGTTTTTCAAGCAATAGACTCTCGCAAATTTAGTGTAACTAATTATTTTCCACCATTGCAATAACTTTCTTTGCTATCAACTTTTTGTGCTACTACAGTGAACTTTTCAACTATATCAACAGACTATAGTGAAAACAGTGCTTGTTCAACTTTTCATCCGCGTCGCGCCCGTCCGAGTACAATAAATACGGCCATGAACACTCTTCCACAATCCCATTGATCTTTCCAAAACCCTTTACTAACAAACCAAAAATAATAAAATTGTTACTTTAGGTCTTTTTTCAATGAGGTGTCACTCTCAATGAGTGCCCTCCCTTACTTGCTCCACGTATAACGAATTAATGTCTGTAAAACTTCGAGTGTAGTACACGCCTTAAATTATATTGTTTCACCCTTCTAATTAGGGAATACAGTTCTTTCTACTCAAAAGTGAGTTATCTCTAGGTTTCACGAAAGGGAAATTTTCCCCATTTATCTCGTGATCCCTTCTTAGCACATAGGAGTTCTAGAAACTTCCTTTCAACTTTTCTCTTCAGTTTTCACAATAAGTGACCTGTCCTATTTGTATAATCTACCCAAGTATTTCTGTAACAATACAAAAAGTTATAGAAACTTCTATTTCATTCTTCCTGTTTATATTTTGTTGTTACTTCCGACGTTGTTATTTGTTCATATTTCTAAGATACCTCTCTAGAAATCCTTAAAGTACACATCTTGTACTTAATTTATTGGTTAACCTTACATACGTCAATGATATTCAAATTTCCTATTCTTAATATCAACAACATTTCTAAATTAACGAAGATTTTAAAGCATATAAAAGGTTTAAAACCAAAAGAATTGTCAATTGCCTGGC
Source organism: Meconema thalassinum (assembly GCA_946902985.2). Taxonomy (NCBI): domain Eukaryota; kingdom Metazoa; phylum Arthropoda; class Insecta; order Orthoptera; family Tettigoniidae; genus Meconema; species Meconema thalassinum. The sequence continues at coordinate 188,937,482 of OX336396.1, forward strand.
GCAAGCTTTAGATGTTTTCGGAGGTCTGCGACCCCAATTGTTTATAAAAACCAAAATTATATATTTGTTACATGAACTACTTCCTTTTACATTGTTAAAAAAATTAAGATTTGTTCTTTGCTTTATCATTTCTCTAACATAACGGTTAGGCAAGATCCTGTCTTCCTTGACTCTTCCTAGGTTTATGCCCTCTTTAATAAAAATAAATCCATTGATAAGGTTTTCACCACTTGTTGCATTTGAACAAGAACTCTTAGTTATCAACTTAGTAAAGTCTCTCTTAGCTTTAATAGCTAATTCTAACTCGCCAGCTTCCTGCTTGTGGAGATTCTCTCTACCACTTATGGTTGGTTTTTCAAAATTTAAGTGTTTCTCATTGTCGAAACTTTTAGTCGGTGCCTTGCTGGGTAAAAGCTTATTCATTTCTAAATGCAACTATTGGTACACTTACCAAAATTATTCCAAAGGGTATAATTGCTTTATTTCTATCCTTCTTGTAAGCATTCGGTCGCTCTTTAAAAATTCTACAATTTCAAGACCTAAAATATCAAGGCTTATTCAAATTATTTGTACTCTTCAAAATACTTGTTTAGAAACAAACTTCTTTGAACAGATACACAATAAATCTGTTACTCTTTGTCTTGCTAGACCACCACCCTTCCCCATAGTAGGTATATTTATGCTTGAGAGGGAATACGCTCTAGCAACTTTCTTGCGAACAGCCCAAGTTCCAGCTGCGTTTCCTGTTAGCTTCGCCCAGGTCCCTACCCACTTTAGGTATCGATAAGCGGATTTGCAGTGGCAGCTGCCTTTGAGTATACTTAAAGTTAAAATTATAACTTCTTTTGGACTCTCGTCCTAATTCTCCCTTCTTTTTCTCCAGTCCGAAACCCACTTCTTTTTCTTCATCATCTTCCCTTGGGGGTTAGGTTATTCCCAAGCTAATAATCTACCCAAAATTTGGTCCCAGAAACCCGGGAGAGTTCATTTCTCAGGGCCTATTTATGAGAATCTATTCGTTATTTATTGCTCAAAGTCCATTTGTCAATATTTTGCAAATCATTAATATTTGCTTTGAATTTTTCAGCTATAACTTCGCAGTGCAAAGCTGGTGAAGGTGATAGAGGTCGTTCCTGTCTTCTTCAGCCTGTCTTACTTGCAACCTGTCTTCTGCTGCCAACCTGACAGCATCTTCAAAATCTCGCAACAGTTTCGTAAGTTACACTTCAATTTACCTATATTCAACCTGCCAACTGAAAAGGATGAAACTCTCATTGCCAGACGTTCTTCCTACAAAGGGCAACTCACCAGATTTAGAAATTTCATTAATAAAATTGTGATCTAGACGTCTTGACACAACGCCTTAAGTTGTATGAACGGTCCTACGATTACTACGATTAAATTCAAACAGACATTGAATCCGCTTGCCCAGAACTTCAATCGGATCGGGACGAGGTTGCTCCCTTGTATTTTGAAGGGATTGCGAAGGCCCACCAACTGATCCGCAGTATCTCAGAACTGGACACTAGGGTCATCAATCCGGCCCAGTTCGCACCCGCTTCAGTTCATAAGGACAAACCGAAACCGTTACTACCTAAGATAACTCTACCCCACTTCTCAGGCCAGGAAGGTGAATGGTATTCCTTTTATGAACTCTACTGCTCTCTTATCCATGAAAACAATAACATTCTCGATATCCACAAGTTCTATTTCTTGCGTTCGTCCTAAGAAGGCCAGGCCTTGGCCTTGGTTAAGTCACTGCCTTTAAGCGTAGATAACTACCACATCGCCCTTAATCTCCTTAAAGAGAGATATGGTAATGTACGTTTGTGTGTTGCTCGCCACATTTGCTGCCTGTTCAACTTGCCAGTCGTAAAACCCAATGACGTCACCTCTTTAAGAGACCTGTTAGACACCATGCAATTACATGTTAGAGCGTTATATCAACTCAAGCAGCCAGTCCAAACTTGGGACACCGTCCTTATTCATCTGGCTACATCCAGATTCGACTTTTGAACATTAAAGGCTTGCGAAATCGAACTCACTCGCAAGGATGAGCATTCGTTCGAACATTTCATCTCGTTTCTGAACAGCCGGTGCCAGGTCCTTACAGCACTCTCATTACAGTGCGAAAATGTCGAAACGACTCATCAGTGTCATATTCTGGATAAAAAACTTGTCTCTTCAAATGGTCATCAGCACCCTTCTGTCGAGAACAAGCAAACTCGTTCTGCCTCTTTCAACCATCCAAGAGAACATATTAGGCCGCTCAACAAATCTTTAAAATGCACGCTCTGTAAACAGTTTCACACTTTGTATTCCTGCAAATCCTTGAATGAATTTTCTGTTGAAGACAGAGGGAAGTTTGTCTCCAATAATAAATATAGCCATAACTTCCTGTCACCTAAGCATTCTGCTTCTAATTGTACGACTTCCAACCTCTGTTTTCATTGCAAAAGACCGCATCATTCTTTATTGCACTTTCATGATCAATCGAGGTCACTAGTACCTGCTTCTTCAAATTCCATGCAGAGAAGCTCCGAACAAACTAATGCTTCTTCCTGCATTTCTAACGCCGAAACTTCTCACAGTGCGCAAGTCCTTTTGTCCACTCTACAATTCGAAATCCAAGATAAATTTGGAAATTGGTTTCGAACCCGCGATTTTCTCGACTCTGCCTCAACTCACAACTTTGTTTCGCAATCGTTAATTTAAAAAACTAGGTCTTTCTTCATCACCTACTTCTATCAATATATCCGGCATTGATAATTTGAAAACTCAAGCCTTGAAGTCTTCAAAATTGAAAATCAGAGACATTTGTCAAAGAAACACCAATCTTAATTAAACTGTCTCATTCTTACCTGTATTGGCAAGGACACTCCTAGCAGCTCTATTATTACTTCCGGTTTAAAGATTCCTTCGCATTTAAGGTTAGCTGATCCTCAGTTTAATGCTCAAGGCCCCATTGATATACTTTTCAGTGCCAATATTTTCTGGAATTGCCTTCGTAAACAAACCCGTAGGCTATCTTCAAACGTGGTCGCCAGAGACACCGATTTTGGTTGGGTTGTTACTGGTCATATTCAATGTTCCAGTCTTCAAACCAACTCACAATGTCATTTCGTGAACGATGATATAAATCCCTTTTCTGAAAAAGCGAACACTTATGTTTCCGATCCAATATATTTGAAAAACACTTGCCGAAACAATGTCTCATTGTAAACAACTACGTCACATTTGTAAGTTGTTTAAATGGTTTTGCCTTATTTCCGCACAAAATGGCAATTCAAGTTCGCCTCGCCTTGGGTCACTTGATTTACCTTCTCATGTCATTTTTTGTAGCAGGTAATTGTTTAAACTTTCTGTCGAAATCTATCTTCCCCTTGTGTAAAACCATGGCTATCAGTCACCATCATTTCGCTGTAAGCTATGTTCCACTTCCCTCGCTATTTAGTAGGATGGCCATGGCCGCCTCTTTCCCTCTTCCTCACACTGGGAAGCCGCTTTTGAAACCGCTTGAAAATCTGAGTTCTCTAGCATCTAGAATAACTATTCTTACGCATAAACTCCTTCTCAATGTCCCCGCTTCTCTTCTTTGTTCAGGAGAATTAAGCTTTTTTCTGTTGAAAATTGTCGGATTCCGTGATCCTCAAAATTATGCGAAATTGATTACTTACTTTGTTTCATATGTCTTTAAATTGTTTTTTCACGGCCAAGCTACGGATGACTGCATGACGTGTTATTTGAAGATCCACTTTTAGTCTCGGCTGATTGCACTTGCTTTGTTTGTTTATTTATTTATTTTGAACTGCTTGTTTGTCAATCTCGTTTGTACACAAGCTCGGGTAAGGCCAAGCTGCCGTTTACTTCCTCTATGCTTGACAAAGGTCAGAGCAAGTATTCCTTATCTCAACTTTGGCTGACTGCCAACCATTGTCTTGCGAGTTGCTCCCGTAATTTCAGAAGCTGTTCACCTCCTTACCAAAATAAACTTGTTCTGGTCAAGGACTCTTTCAGATATTTATATTCGTTATCTCGCTGTACTATGTGGGTCAAGGTCGTGATTACCTATCTCTCCCACTTGCTCACACTCGTATCCTATAGCTGTTTCGATCCTTGTTTCATAACATCGTTTCATATTTTTTATGCGCGCATGTATTGCACCCTGCTTACATATTTTGCACTCATATGGCTCATTGATGAACAAACTTGTCTTTTCTCGTCGTTACACTCTATGTGCTTTTGCATCTATGCGTGTTACGTCACGTTTCTTGCTGACTTAAGTATTTTTCTGATTAACCCTTTTGAAGCTTATTATAACTTAAGTTCATTGTTTATGGCTACTAGATTGTTGTTACCTATGGCGTTCTTGCCTTCTACTCGCATAGTTCCTGTGTTTATTTGGTATATTCTTATCCTTAATCGATGTACTTGTTTCTATACGCTTTGTTTAAATTTGTTAGCTCTCCTTTCGCATCTTGTCGCGATCTTCACTACAGCTTTATTTCTCGCAGCTTCTAGTTACTTTGTGATTGACAGCGTTGTTAATTGGCGCCCGTCGCCCCCGCATTCTAATAACCCTGATAACTTGCTTCCACTTACACCTGGTCAGTTCCTCATAGGCGCTTCCCCTTTTTCCCTTTCTCCCACTAGCATAGATCTTTGGCGAAATGACCGATTGTTACCCAGGAGGGAAGGGAAGAGTCAGGGAAAGAATGATCTTTTCTACCAATGGGTATATTATAAGACCTCTTTCATATTGTGTTCTTGTTCTTTGCTGGTGTTTGCTGTTGTCCCCCAACTTGGTGTATTTTTGGAAATACACGGAAAAAAAGAATTAGCTTTTGCTGTTCTTCATTTTTTAAATATAAGTCCATTTATTTACATTTCTTTCCCGCACACACCAACATCGAACTGTTACCTCCTGTTTGCCCCGTGCATTTGTTCATTTTTCTGTCAGTTTTTTACAGAAACGCATATTCCGCTGAACCAGCCTGACAGCGTCCCATCGCTGCCTTCCGAACTTCCATTGCTTCAAGCCATGAAGACTTTTACATTGATCCGCAGAGCGTCGTGTTCTTCACCAACCAACTACTCCATGAAGACACCGCTCCAAGAAGAATTTTGTTTTTGTAAAGTTTTTCATGTTTATGTATAATATCTTTGTTTCCTCCCCTTACTTGCCCGCTCCCCCTCTTCTCGCCTCCTCCTACTGCTCGCTTCTCCCGCGCGCAGCTCGCTCGCTCGTTCACTTCTTCTCGACTTGTCTCCGTGCCATGAGCAACCGCTCACCCTCTCAAGTGCACTCAACTTCTTGTTGGACATGCCGTCTAGGCTAGTGTACTTTCGCTGCGTCTAGCAGCCCTCACTTGTACGTCGGAAGTCAAACCAGTCAGTTGGAGCTTAACTAAAGCTCGCCTCCTCTATTCAAGAGGCAAACTTTTAAATTCGACGCCATGTTCGAGATTTAGAACCAACCATCAACAGCAACATCGCCTTTTGATGAAGCAAAGATAAGTACCGACTTCATGTTTTAACCACATTCTCATCGCTTTTAAAAGGCTTTTATTTGGATTTTATAGACAGTGAAAGTTGCTATGTGATAAAATAACTGCTTTCAAGAGACCTTCGTGATCAAACTCAAACTATCAAGTCTAACTTTCACAATGAAAGATTTTCTGAGATGCTATCTCACATCGAGGGATATTTCTAAAATACCCACTGTCTATATAGTCTATTTTTTCGCCGAGGGATTCTCTACCCATAAACAACTCATCATTGCTCTGGAAGCTTCCAGAACCTACACTCTATCTACCAGTTTTACTGTTATATATTTTCTACTTCATATGGGAATACTTTTTCAAACTAAGGAATCTTCCTTATGAACTGCTAATCAATATCTAATTTTTCTTCCTTCGTTGGGATTTTTCTGTTGCATTCAACTATAATCTACAAGTTTTTCAAGCAATAGACTCTCGCAAATCTAGTGTAACTAGGTATGTTCCACCATTGCAATAACTTCCTTTGCTATCAACTTTTTGTGCTACTACAGTGAACTTTTCAACTACATCAACAGACAATAGTGAAAACAGTGCTTGTTCAATTTTTCACCCTCGTCGCGCCCTTCCGAGTACAAACCCTTTACTAACAAATTAAAATAATAAAATTGTTACTTTATGTCTTTTTTCAATGAGGTGTCACTCTCAATGAGTGCCCTCCCTTACTTGCTCCACGTATAACGAATTAATGTCTGTAAAACCTCGTGTCTAGTACACGTCTTAAATTGTATTGTTTCTCCGTTCTAATTAGGGAATACAATTCTTTCTACTCAAAAGTGAGTTATCTCTAGGTTTCACGAAAGGGCAATTTGCCCCATTTTTCTCGTGATCCCTACTTAAACGTAGGAGTTCTAGAAACTTCCTTTCAATTTTTCTCTTCAGGTTTCACAATAAGTGACCTGCCCTATTTGTATAATCTAACCAAGTATTTCTGTATCAATACAAAAAGTTATAGAAACTACTATTTCATTCTTCCTGTTTATTTTTTGTTGTTACTTCCGACGTTGTTAATTGTTCATATTTCTAAGATATCTCTCTAGAAATCTTTAAATTACTCATCTTGTACTTGATTTATTGGTTAACCTTAATTACGTCAATTATATTCAAATTTGCTATTGTTAATATCAACAACATTTCTAAATCTTACGAAGATTTTAAAGCATATAAAAGGTTTAAAACCAAAAGAATTACCAATTGCCTGGCGCAAGCTTTAGATGTTTTCGGAGGTATGTGACCACAATCTATATATATAAAAATCAATATAACGTGATAGTTTGTCTGTGGGTGGGTATGTATGTCTCCTATGCGTTCATATACCATTCGTCCGATTGCGATGAAACTTGGGTGAGATGTTGAGTACACTCCAAGGAAGGTTTCTGACTTAGTAAATCCATTTTACAATAGGTAGCGCACGCGTAGATTGAACAAATGAGCGACGATGCGCGAAGCATTTCAACAAAGTCCGTATGTGTTCATATACCATTCGTCCGATAGCGATGAAACTTGGGTGAGATGTTGTGTACACTTACGTGAAGGTTTCAAAATTAGTGAATACATTTCACAGTAGATAGCGCACGAGTAGATTCAACAAATGAGCGACGACACGCAAAGCGTTTCAACAAAGTCCCGTATGCATTCATATGCCATTCGTCCGAAAACTATGAAACTTGCGTAAAATGTAGTGTACACTGCAGGGAAAATTTCTGGCTTAGTACATCCACTTAACAATAGGCAGCGCACGAGAAGATTCAACAAATGAGCTACGACGCGCGAAGCATTTCAACAAAGTCACGTTTGCGTTCATATACCATTCGTCCGATAGCGATGAAACTAGGCTGAGATTTTGTACGCACTCCAGGGAAGGTTTCTAGCTTAGTAAATCCCTTTACAAATAGGTAGAGCATGAGCAGAATCAACAAATGAGCGACGACGCGCGAAGCGTTTCAACAAAGTCCCATATAATTTCATATACCATTCATCCGATAGCGATGAAACTTGGGTGAGATGTTGTGTACACTCCAGGGAAGGTTTCTGGCTTAGTACATACATTTTACAATAGGTAGCGCACCAGTAGATTCAACAAATGAGCGATGACACGCGAAGCGTTTCAACAAAGTCCCGTATAAAGTCATATACCATTCGTCTGATAGTGATAAATGTTTGGTGAATTGCTGTGTATACTCCAGGAAAGGTTGCTGGCTAAGTAAATCCATTTTACAATACGAAGCGCACGTTTATGTTCAACAAATGAGTGACTACGCGCGAAGCGTTTCGACAACGTCCCGTATACGTTCACATACCATTCATCTGATTGCGATGAAACTTGGGTGAGATGTTGTGTACACTCCAGGGAAGGTTTCTGGCTGAGTACTTCCATATTACAATATGTAGCGCAAGAGTAGAATCAACAAATGAGCGACGACACGCGAAGCGTTTCAACCAAGTCCCGTATGCATGCATGTACCATTCGTCCGTAGCTATGAAACTTGGGTGAGATGTTGTGTACACGTCATGGAAAATTTCTGGCTTAGTAAATCCCCTATACAATATGCAGCGCACAAGTTGATTCAACAAATGAGGGCCGACGCGCGAAGCGTTTCAACAAAGTCCCGTATAAGGTCATATACCATTCTGCCGTTAGCGGTGAAACTTGGGTGAAATATGGTGGACACTCCAAGGAAGGTTTCTGGCTTAGTAAATACATTTCACAGTAGGTAGCACACGAGTAGATTCGACAAATGAACGACGACACGCGGAGCGTTTCAATACAGTCCCCTATGTCTTCATATCCCATTAGTCCGATAGCGTTGAAACTTGGGTGAGATGTTGTGGACACTTACGTGACGGTTTCTAACTTAGTAAATATATTTTACAGTAGGTAGCGCACGAGTAGATTCAACAAATGAGTGACGGAGCGCGAATCGTTTATACAAAATCAGGTATGCGTTCATATACTATTCATCCGATTGCGATGAAACATTGATCAGTTATTGTGTACCCGCCAGGGAAGGGGACTTAGTAAATCCATTTCACAATAAGTAGCGCAAGAGTAGATGCAACAAATGGGTGACGACGCGCGAAGCGTTTCAACAAAATCCCCTATTGTGTTCATATAACATTCATCGATTGCGATGAAACCTTGATGAGTTATTGTGTACACGCCAGGGAAGGGCTTCGACTTAGTAATACATTTCTCAATAGGTAGCGCACGAGTAGATTCAACAAATGAGTGACAGCGCACGAATCGTTTAAAGAAAAACCCCTATACATGCATATACCATTCATCCGATTGCGATGAATCATTGATGAGTTATTGTGAACACGCCAGGGAAGGGTTTCGACTTAGTAAATCCATTTCACAATAGGGAGCGTACGAGTAGATTAAACAAATGAGTGACAGCGATGAAACTTTTGAAAGTTGTTGTGCACGCTCCCACGAATGGTTCTAAATTAGAAAATCCATTTTATGATAGCTTAGAGGCAGTTAACATGTTGTGTATCCAAAAGCACTTCAAGAAACAGAATTTCAACGCCAACACTTTCTTTGATTGGCATTGCAACGCATGCCGGGTACAGCTTGTTGTATATAGAACCAAAATTATATATTTGTTGCATAAACTACTTCCTTTTACATTGTTAAATAAATTAAGATTTGTTCTTTGCTTTATCATTTCTCTAACATAACGGTTAGGCAAGATCCTGTCTTCCTTGACTCTCCCTAGGTTTATGCCCTCGTTAGTAAAAATAAATCCATTGATAAGGTTTTCACCACTTGTAGCATTTGAACAAGAACTCTTAGTTATCAACTTAGTAAAGTCTCTCTTAGCTTTAATAGCAAATTCTAACTCGCCAGCTTCCTGCTTGTGGAGATTCTCTCTACCACTTATGGTTGGTTTTTCAAAATTTAAGTGTTTCTCATTGTCGAAACTTTTAGTCGGCGCCTTGCTGGGTAAAAGCTTATTCATTTCTTAATGCAACTATTGGTACACTTACCAAAATTATTCCCAAAGGTATAATTGATTTATTCCTATTATTCTTGTAAGCATTCGGTCGCTCATTAGAAATTCTACAATTTCAAGACCTAAAATATCAAGGCTTATTCAAATTATTTGTACTCTTCAAAATACTTGTTTAGAAACAAACTTCTTTGAACAGACACACAATAAATCGGTTGCTCTTTGTCTTGCCAGTCCACCACCCTTCCCCATAGTAGGCATATGTATGCTTGAGAGGGAATACGCTCTAGCAACTTTCTTGCAAACAGCCCAAGTTCCAGCTGCGTTTCCTGTTAGCTTCGCCCAGGTCCCTACCCACTTTAGATATCGGAAAGCGGATTTGCAGTGGCAGCTGCATTTGAGTATACTTAAAGTTAAAATTATAACTTCTTTTGGACTCTCGTCCTTATTCTCCATCCTTTTTCTCCAGTCCGAAACCCACTTCTTTTTCTTCATCATCTTCCCTTGGGGGTTAGGTTATTCCCAAACTAATAATCTACCCAGCTACAACGAACGAACAAATAAGAAACTAGCTCAAGAACACGAAAAACAACTCTAAAAAGAACTATCTCAAGGGTGGAAAACCCTGGAAAAAGAAAATCCAAGCGATGGCCATCTTAAAACGACCTCCAATCTCTTCGGTAAAATATCACACCATGATTTAAAATTGGGAAAACAATTTATTCCAAGAGAACAAGGTAACAGACAAGAAAATAAAATATTAATATCCTGTCGTCAAGAAAACAAAATCACAGCTAAACACAACTGTATTAAGAAAATCCTAAATGATTCCAAAAATGGGTTACGATCATCACCTACACGCTGGGGTAATTCTAAATATAATATCTCACATTATGAAACAAGGATATTAGGCATCAATCTCCTAATGATATTAGGAGGACTGGATGAAATATTTGTCGATGAATAAAGAAGAATCATCAAAATTTTTACACGTGTATCGTCTTAAACGATATTCCAAATGTGTAGCAATATCAAGATTGTATACAAGCATTTATAAGAATATATACAGAAATGTCCTCAGTCATTCACACGATTCAGCCTAAACAGCTGATCTTGGCCATAACATTCGCATCGTGATGTGTAATTAACATTCAATACATCGGGTTACCAATTTTTATCCAGCAATTAAGCTAAGTAGTGTATCTATCGACTATGTTCATGATTCAAATTTCAAGTAAACTTGTACAAAATTGTAGAGGTTTTAATGATTATATGCTGTGGAAAATGTCTTAATTTGCTCGAACAGATTACCCAAGCGTTGAATTGATTAGGTGAAGAAAAGCATGTAGGATCGCTCTATAAGAATGACGACGCCAATGTCTCCAACAGACATTAAAATACCAGAAAAATTCATCTATATTAACGTAACACCAAACACGGGTGTTGACTACTCGAAGTCACAAACAGATTGGCACTTACTGGCTGAAAAGCACTAACCGGCTCAATCTATAACTGGCCTAATGCTTCAACAAGCATAAAATCTCACAAAAATGTATCATCTCAGATGTACATCCACAACACAACACAACAAGGTTATACGAACCTTCAAAACACTACTATTATTTATTCTCAATACTCACACAAGACCTACAAACATGCTTAACTCACACACTAACCTTAAGCACGTTGTTCAAAGTCGATACACTAAAACATTCCACTAGCAAATTAAACTTTCTTGCCTCCCGATAATGTATATTAATAATACTTGTCATTTTTCTTGACTCCAAGTCAAGATTTCCTGGAATAATTTAATCAGACGACCATACGAGCCTACTTCCTTCATGCCAGAAATACTATAATCCGCCTGAGAAATAGCACTGTCCTGCATATCGCAGCTCATGAAAGCACTCGCAAACAACCACTGGAGTGCGGGGAAAATATACTCCTCTCAAAAAAGGAGAATGGTTCAAACCCGGCCGAAGCCGTGGGATTTTTTAAGAGCGTTGAAAATCCCTCAGTATGCCTTCCTTCGGAGGGGAAGTAAAGCCGGCGGTCCCATGTCATAGATTTATGGCATGTTAAAAATCCTTCCACTAATTACTCCTGTGTGAAGCTAAATTGGATAGGTTAAGAATGTAAACAACGCTCTTAGGTGTCTACGTTCATTGCCAAGAGCCAACTGCGTCGGCGTCTAGTAGCTAATTTCTGAAATTGGCCTAGTAGTCGTTGACGGTGGCGCTTGGCGGCAAAAGTAGGAACTATTTGAAAAATTCTAAGTTCCAGACTGTACTTAAATTAAACAAGTAGTTCCGTGAAGAACTATACAGCCTATTTTCATATATCCTACTTATGTTAACTGCCACTATCAACATACAACATTTCAGTTTGATTGCTGTAATAGATTGGTAGATATTGAGTACCGACTAAATATTTCGGATGGTCGCCATGTTGGATTTTATATATGTAGGTCCTAGAGTTAGGTAATGTTACATGAAGATTATTGTGTACGTGTAGCATTCAAACTTCAATAGCATGATTAGGACACAAGAAGTAATACGGAGATTTTAAAATTTCGCACAGCTGCCATCTTGTGGTTATGGAAACAATTGAAATAAATTAGATGCCAGTGGATTGACATTCGTAAAAGGTTTTACTGAACCAAGTTTCACTGCACTCGGATGGTTAAATTGCGAGAAACGTCCATGTGAATATTTATACTTCGCGTCGCCGCCATGTTGGGTTTGATATCACCAGGTTATTTAAAGTCCTATAGGTGAACTTAAGTTCATAACCCATATGAACAAAAAAAAAACAGTTTGATTGCTATAATAGATTCGTAGATATTCAGAGTCGTCTGAATATTTCGGATGGTCGCCATGTGTGATTGTGAAATGTATAGGCCATAGAGCTATGTACCATTGAAGGAAAATTATTGCGTAGGTTCATTATTCAAACTTTCACTTCGATCGCTTGATTACGACACAAGAAATAAAAATTTAATTTTAAAATTCGCACAGCCACCATCTTGGGGTTATGTAAACAATTGAATTAAATTAGATAACAGATCATTACAATGTGTATAAACATTTCCTGTACCAGATTTCATTGAGTTTGGAACATTAAATCGCAAGAAAGGTCTATTTAACATTTTCAAATTCGCTTGGCCGCAATGTTCGTTTTGTAGTTAACCGGTTTTTGAAAGTCTTATAGATGAACTTCCAGTAGTGCCCTTTATCTCCGTATAAAATGTCAGGGTGATACAGCTAATAGTTTCAGAGGTATAAAATGCCGGTGAAATATTTCGCTCATCCACCATCTTGTGGTTATATAAACAATTGAACCAAGTTAGATGTCGGTGCATTATAATGTGTATAAACATATGCTGTACCAAGTTGTATAGCGTTTGGTTGGTTAAACCGCGAGAAACGCTATTTAAAAGTCGCAAATTCGCGTGGCCGCCATGTCGGTTTTGTAGTTACCAGTTATTCAAAAGTCACATAGGTGAACTTCTAGTGGTTCCCTTTATCACCGTAATAAATTCCATGGTGATTTCGGTAATAGTTTCGGAGATATTGAATGCTGGTGAAATATTTCGCACAGCCGCCATGTTGGATTGGTGAGACGTAACAAAATTTGAAGGGCACGGTCGAGGTCTCCCGGAATAGTACTATGAACTTACTGAGTTTCATTGAAATCGCTCTAGCCGTTTAAAAGTTATTAGGGGCACACACACACACCTCACACACACACATACACACACACACACACGCACACACACACGGACAAAAGGTGATCTCATAAGCCTATTTATTCAAAATTGAAAATAGGCTAAAAACAGATAACACACACTAATACAGTCATCACAATTAACACCGGTTATCAGACAGATTCTACACACACCCAAAGTACACGGGGCTACATGACCACGTTGTCGCAGCCCATAAACATAAGAACCAACCAACCAACCAAACAAGGAGAATGCATTTGTGTGTGGCAGTCATCTCGCTTAAGCATTTCTCATGAAGCTACCCCATTTAATCTAGCCTGCCATTCTGGAAGTCATAACTATAACGTTGAACTTCCTCACTGACATCTCAGACAATTATGTGCGTTCAAGTGTCTGCATAATTTACAGCTTAACAAGTCCTGATGTTAGCATGTATCAGCACAATCATACACGTTACTATCGCTCATGATGAAGACCTCACAAGGTTTCGAAATGGCTGCCTTGATAATGGACACCGCTGGACAGAGACATACAGTCAGTCCGCGTTCCGTTTCGACACAATTCTTCTTGACCAAGAAGGCAGTATACATTTATAACAGTTCTGAAAATATCTATGATCCATTATAAAATGGTAGCTTTAATAAGTACTTGGGCACGGTACACGTCCGCTTGTCGAGACACGAAATACTCAGCACGTTTATAACGCACTTTGAAAAAGACTGTTCGGCTTAGCTGAGTATAAACGTGAGCCGTCTCCACACGGAGTTATCACAGCCTGCCTTGCATCTGCGACCTCGCTCACTAGCCGAGTTGCGTAACCACACATATGACACTCCGAATACAATAGTACAAGTCCAAGTGAAGTCGCCTTGCTGGCTGCCAAACGCCACAGCAAGCAACCCCCACTACTACCTTCCTTCATCGATATCTCGATGTGTCAATAACTCGCTTATGGCTTGATCATTATAGATGTTATACCTGCACGTCGCTTGTTATATTATATTCCTCATATAAAATAGCTTTCTGCTATGGTAATCTGCTTTCTACGTTCTTTGAAAAATCTTCTATTACTCTGATTCGCTTTAAAACAATAAAGATAATCCTGTAGCCTGGGTCGATATATGACATGACGTCACATATAGGTTCATTGATCGGTCTAGCTGTGAGCCCACCCACTCGGGAATGCTCGTTACTTTCCGATCTCGAACCGAATGACACTTCTTATATTAACGGCGTGATAGATCATGGCTTGACTCACGAGCTCAACAGCATCGCGTCTCTCGCCGTCTCCACTACAGTATCTGGGCATAACCTTATGAAAATATACGGTACAGTACCTTAAGAGAAGAAACTAAGAATATATTTAGTCACCAGGGCTGCCAACTGTAGTTCTCTATTAGGCTACATTATGCCAGTTATACAGTATTTCGAACTAATTAGAAATATCGATATTACCAACTTAATTTGGTCATTATTCTAGATAGATCCATATAGATTAATCATTGGCATGAATCTTAAATTTTAAGAAAAGTAGGCTCTTTAGTTCGTCACGGAACTTCTTGTTTCATTGGGGATGTGATCCAACCTGTAATGCCAGCTGTCCATCTAAGCATCCTTGGTCTTCATGACACTTAGCCGACGTTCCGCTTCCTTGGTGATCAGCCATCATTCAGTACCATAAATCGCCACGGGTCGAATGACAGTGCGGTAAATCTTCGATTTCAAGTGGTCTTTCATCTGGCGATCGCAAATGACACATGTTGTTGTTCGCCACTTCATCCACGCAGCATTAACCCTTACGTAGACCTCCTCGGTGAGTCGACCTTGGATTGTTCCGATTTGTTAGTTATATGTGATTAATGTTGTTGATTGTGAAAGCCCCCTCCCCAGCTTACCTAGGTTGGTTGGTTGGTTGGTTGGTTCGTAAGTTAAGGGGCTGCGACAACGCGGTCATATAGCCCCGTGTACTTTGGGTGTGTGTAGAACCTATCTGATAACCGGTGTTAATTGTGATGACTGTATTAGTGTGTGTTACCTTTTTGTAATTTAAGTACTGCAACTTAGAATTTTTCAAATAGTTCCTACTTTTGCCACCAATTACTACTAGGCCAAGTTCAGAACTTAGCTACTAGACGCCACCGCAGTTGGCTCTTGGCAACGAACGTAGAAACCTAAGAGTGTTGTTTACATTCTTAACCTATCCAATTTAGCTTCACACAGGTGCAATTACCGGTAGTGGAAGGTTCTTTAACATGGCATAAATCTATGACATGGGACCGCCGGCTTTACTTCCCCTCCGAAGGAAGGCATACTGAGAGATTTTTTACGCTCTTAAAAAATCCGACGGCTTCGGTCGGGTTTGAACCCGCTATCTTGGGCATAGAAGCTCAGCATGCTACCGACTACGCCACCGAAGCTGCCCAGCTTACCTAAAACTATACCCAAATGTGTCAAATGTGTATCAAGCAATGATGAGATCGTTACCAACAATATATTAACAACAATCACATATAAATAACAAATCTCGACAAGTTAGACAAGTTTATAATAACGGCTGCATTCAAATAAGTGTATATATTGTAAATGCCATCAACCACACCCTTGTAGACATAGATTTAAAAGCCTATGTGAAAAGGATCTGATCTCTTGACGATCAAAACTCGTCATCCAAGTGAATTTTTAATATCACTAATTTTTCTTTCAGGTTGAGCGAAACACCCATTACAATTGGGTACAAACGTGTTGACGGACTGCAATGCATTACATTTCGAAAGGTAATGAATTAGAGGAAATTGCTATAAAATTTAGTTTTGTTACGATAGCCGTAGGGAATAGGTCGCAGCGAGTAGGAAAGCAAGTTTCATTACCCATCAGGTTACTATTTGATGTGGATCTTCAATGTTGATTGGTGATACCTAATTTACAGTCATTTATGACATAATACTTGGTATTGGCTGGTTGAATAGGCATTGTGCTGTGATTGATTTCGATCAGGGTGTTATTAATCTAGTGAGAGGTAAGTTCAACCAAGAAATTAGGGTGAGATGTGAGAGTGCGGAGATCTTGAGGATGGCTTGTGTTATTTTTGTCAGTGAGGAGAGGGCAGAGTGTGAGTCTGGCGGAGAGGAAAGTATGGTGGATCTTTCTCAAATGTTGGCGGTAAGTGAGATGTGTGATTAAATTAAGGAAGATGTTTGAGCGTAGATGGGAAAGCTAGTTTGATTTCTGTGTTAGGAGAGATTCGGGAGGTATTCAGTGACAAGCCAGGTTTAACATACGACTATACAAATACGTGAGGCAGTCGATCACTCTTCATTTTCAGGACCTTAGTATCCGACCCTCACAGGTGGATAATGAGATCAGTGTGATGTTAAACCAGAGGATTATTGAACCCTGTAGCGCGTAATTGAACCCGTTGATTGTGGTTAGTAAGATCGATGGCTCAGCTGGTCGTTGCATTGACGTTCGCCAGTTAAGTACCAAGATATCTGGGCCCAGCAGAGACCTGAGCGCATTGAGGATTTAGTGTAGAAATTTAATGGACGAATGGGGTATTTCACTCTGGATTTTAGTACTAGTTCTTTTTAGATGCCTTTGAGGGAGGAGGACAGGAAGTTCACTGCTTTTAGCTATGAGAATGGGTTATTCCAATTTGCTGTCGTTTCATTCCGGACTAAGACCAGTAGTTCAGCGTTGATTAGGGCCTTGCATAGAGTGTTAGGAAGGGATACACATGATTTTGTAACACTGTAGACATAAGACGATCTTATCATTGCTTCATACATATTAGAGCTATATTTACACATTTTAGGTATTGCTTTATGTAAGCAGAGGAAAAGGGGTTTCACAATCCAACTTAGTAAGTCTCTGTTTTGTACACATCAAATTAGATATCATGAGTACGTGATCAACCCACAAGGTTTTTCCCTAACATTCGAGAATAGATAAAATGCTCACCTATATCATGTAACGCCAAACTTTGCGATCTGTTATGGGGGTATTCATTTATTTTGACTGTTTGAAATTAGGCATTCATGTCTAGTTGACACTTTTCGGAATCTGTTGAAGCAAGGTACGAGATGGGTCTGGACCTAGAGCATGATGTGGTTTTCTCTAAGTCAAAGGAAGGGTTTGTGGAATCTGCCATGTTGAGTACCCTATATTAGACTGTCGTTATGTTTTGATGACAGATGCAATTGTGCAAAGTATTGTGGGTATCGTGTGTCAGTATGATAGTGAGGGCAATCTAGATATAGTCTCATTAGCTAGCAGAGGTCTTGACATGGCAGAAACGAGGTGCACAATAACCGAGATTGAGTTATTAGCTATCTTCTACTCATAGAGTAAGTTAATTATATCAAAGCAGATTTCAGAACGGGCGAAAATTCTAAATATTGCATTGTTTACCACACACTGTATGTGAGAAACCCTATTACTCGTACATTTGGTCGCCCAACTGTGGAGAGAATACTAGAAACCTATTAGAGCATTTATATTCAGTAATCTTTATAGGTTTGTTTCGTGTATTGAGTGCGGTTTTGCCTAGGACACCAAGTTGGCTCATCATCAGGCTCTTGGTGTCCCTGCCCGGACCCCCACAGGAGTAGCGAACTTCAAGCTACCTCCCTTTTTATGAAACGCACCTGCGGCTCTTTACTGCGAGAACTAAAAGCTCAAGCATCCATAACCTCTGTATGAAGGCGTCCAAAAAGTAGTATATTGGCTTTCACGGTCAGTGAATTAAAACTCAGCAATATTTCTAGGTTTGTGCCGTGGCTTGTGTGGGGTTTCGCCTAGGACATCAAGCAGGCTCATCAGCGGGCTCTTGGTGTCCAACCTGAACTCCCACAGCAGTGGCGAACTGCACGCTACCTCCCTTTTTATGAAGCGCACCTGCGCCTCTTTACTGCGAGAACTAAAATCTCAAGCATCCATAACCTCTGTATGAAGGCTTCCAAAAAGATGGTATATTGGCTTTCACGGCCAGTGAATTAAAACTCAGCAATTCTTCTAAATTTGTGCTGTGTCTTGAGTATATAAAAAAGAAAACATAATTTTTGATCTGGTAAGCTGGATCTCTCCTTTTTGGTAATCAGCAGCCAGTTAACCACAGATAGCATGAATAATTTAAAGAACAATAACGCCGAGAACACTCCCGCTTACGGTCAACACAAGTTGAAACTAAATTCGGCACTTTCGGGTCGGCCTTCTTTCGCCTAAAATTCCACATTCTGATGCAATCCAATTTAATTAAATCCCTTTGTTACCCCATCCTCAATGACGCACCAACAATCTACCTCCAGTGCTTCACTTTCACTAATCAAAGTAATATTTCGTAACGTTTATTATGATGATGACATATTGTCACATCAGTTACCGTTTATTATGATGATGACATATTGTCATATCAGCTACCGTTTAGTGTGATGATGTCATATTGTCATATCAGTTACCGTTTATTATGATGATGACATATTGTCATATCAGTTACCGTTTATTATGATGATGACATATTGTCATATCAGTTACTGTTTTGTGTGATGATGAAATTGTCATATCAGTTACCGTTTATTGTGATGATGACGTATTGTCATATCAGTTACCGTTTATTGGGATGATGACGTATTGTCATATCAGTAACATTTATTGTGATGATGATTTATTGTTTTATCAGTAACATTTATTGCCATGATGACATATTGCCATATCAGTTACCGTTTATTGTGATGATGACATATTTTCATATCAGTAACATTTATTGTGATGATGACATATTGTTATATCAGTAACATTTATTGCCATGATGACATATTGTCATATCAGTAACATTTATTGTGATGGTGACATATTGCCCTATCAGTAACATTTATTGTGATGATGACAAATTGTCATATCAGTAAAATGTATTGTGATGATGACATATTGTTATATCAGTAACATTTATTGCCATGATGACATATTTTCATATCAGTAAAATGTATTGCGATGATGACATATTGTCATATCAGTTACCATTTATTGTGATGATGACATATTTTCATATCAGTTACGGTTTATTGTGATGATGACATATTGCCATATCAGTAACATTTATTGTGATGATGACATATTGTCATATCAGTAACGTTTATTGTAATGATGACATATTGCCATATCAGTAACGTTTATTGTAATGATGACATATTGCCATATCAGTAACGTTTATTGTAATGATGACATATTGCCATATCAGTAATATATTGAACCCTTGCAAAGAAGCATATGAGACTCAGTTTCGGGGGGTGTAACAGTGCATTTCGTAAAGTTGTTGTTAAGCGCTTCTTATAACATGCAGGGTAACATATAACAAAATAACATGCAGGAAGAAGTGAATACCAGGATTAAAATATATGAATTTAATAACAGATCAACAAATTTACACTAATTACAACAAACAAAAAAAACAAAGGTCACCCAAATGACACCCACTTGAATTAATAAAAATGCCAAACAAGGCCTGATCTCAGGAGAGATCGTAAACATCTGGACCAAATGTCCCAAATTACTGCAATGACATGTGCGTGTGCAGTTTTCTACATGCGGTACGATGTGTATAATTCAATGCGAGATCCGTTACCATCCAGAAAACCTTCAGGGGACGAATCTGCATTGTCTTAGAGCTAGACAGACACGAGGAACCAACTGAACAAAAATTAAACTAATCCGACACTTCCTACACTAAATAAGACAGAAATAATTCCCGCAGTGAAATTTGAATCGAAGAACTGCCGTAGCAAACAACATTAAAGCCTAAATTTAGGACTTTTCAAATCAGCACAAGTAAATTAACACGTGACCAATCAAGAAAAATACACATATGGCCGCTTGCCATTTTTACAAGAAAATACAAAAGGACACCCAACGGTGTCACCACAGACAAATCTAACAATGAAATGAGTCACAGAAATCACTAAGCTCAAAGCCAACATTTACATCATAAACATGTATTTCATTTCATACGATATGCGGTAATTCGTAACGGACATGGCGAACTCTCAAATTAATATTATGATCCAATGGCCATTAAAAGAACAGGTTTGCTACAGATAGCTTACAGGGGTCAGTCGGTCAGCTGGACTGCCTAAACGATGAATCACCAGACATAGACGGGCGCAAAGTGGAATCTGCACATCTGTCAACCCACGTGTCAATTACCTCGACCTGCCGTAGCAATGGCTCGAGTCTCGAAGAAGCGTGCTCCAATAGCACATAATATACGTGTGTGTGTCGAAATAAAATATCTTAGCATTTCCCACGGAAATCCAAGAATCAGCATTGGACAAGGTACAGTAGCCTCTGAGAGCGCTCTGCCTTTCCATAAAATACAACCACAATATTCGAGGTCGGTAGGCACATTCTACCCCTTATCACGAAGAATCAAAACACTCACCTTGACACAATACACACACCAGAATCACACGTATGGGTTTGACAGAAACCTGAAATAAAAGACATAAAATATTTTTCACCGACTTGCGCTCCCAATCTAGTCCGTGACTAAAGAACATGAAAAGGGCAAAAAAAAACTCAAAAATATAGAACTAAGGTGTTCTACAGTGACATCTTAACTTGTTGCGCTCGGCAACCCTAGTATGAATAAAAACCTGTTCGTAAAACATCTAACAACTTGTACCCCATTCTCCTACTAAAAAATGAACTTGAATAAAAGCACCATTTATCGACCACGACGAATTTCGCATTCGCATGAATAAAATCAAAATACACACGCCGTGCATACTAATATGACGGAGAAGAAAAATATACAATCAAACAATCACTTTGGCCACGTGCCAACGTAAATTTAAATGTAACAGTGTCGGCGCACAAAATCTAAATGCACCAGAAAACAATGAATAAAATATTTACAACGTTCCCGCGTCTAATCTAGATACATATTGAATAAATCAATGGTTTGTACATCACCGTGAAGCTTGTAGAAAATCAACCTCCATCCCAAGGCATTTCCCCACGGGAAATCCACTCGTTCATCGTCGACGTTCTGGTAGAGGCGTAGCACTTCATTCCACCAATCGACCTTCCCGTAAACATCTTGGCGTGGCTTCTTGGAAAGAAATGTTCAAAGTTATTAGTCTACCTAGCTAGAATCGCTATGAGCTACTGACTTTCACTCAACCATAATGTCCTGGGTGATTACTCAACGTTGAACTGGCCCTATCTAAGCATTTGCTTACTTCACACGCACATATACATCACATAAAATATAACACAAAATTTAAAGAAAATATTTCACTCTTCGTTCACCACGCAACCGGGTTTTAACAAGTCTCAAATTACGTCTACCGCGTAGCGCTAATCTCGACTAGAGATCTCCCTCCGCTAAGCATGCACTCTGCTCCCTAGAGCACAAATAAAAATATTCGTTCAAACAGACGTGAAGTATGCTCACTATAGCCTGATAAAATCGTGACTCAAACTGGCGTGAACGATGCTCCTCGGAGCCCGATAAAGTTGTGTCGCAAACTACTCATCACCGATCAATTTATTAGAAACTGACGAAAAGGAGTGGAGTGGGGGCAATCTGTGAAAATAATCTGTAGTTTTCAACTCACAGACTTGGGACTAGTATCAAACTTCTTCTTTTCATCCAAATGTCTCACTGCCTCATGCGGAATTATATCGCATCGGCGGTTCTTCAGACACGTGTTTTAGCGCCTTTTTTAAGGTACGCAACTCACCACGTGGTTTAGGCGTCCTCTCTCCTGATTTGCTGATTCAATCGTGTATCGGTTGAAAATTCATATCTGGCACGCCCATAATGACGCCAAATTGGATGCGCGTTCACCCTGAACTTGTCCTTGAACTCGGCTTACCCGGTCATCGTCAGGAATAACTACCACGCTACTTCTGTTGTAATCGTTGCGACACACTACCTGTCTCCCCTTTGTCAATGTCCAACATGTACTGCCTGGGTATCAGTAATAATAATAATAACAAGATGTTCAGTAAAGAATATATAGCCTACTTTCTCCTAAATGCATGGGTATTGTTATAACTTTTTGTCCTTTTCAAGGAGTATAATTGAATGTTGGTTGTAGTAGCTTGTTGAAATACAACGTGCTATACGGATATTAAACATGAATATGAGGTGCCCTTTGCTAGTGCTACCTCTGTAAAAAAATTCATTCAATTCGAGTACACCGTGTTTGAATTGATATGGGGAATGGATTTGCACACTTACATGGCCGCTATTTGCAAACTATTGGGCTGATGACCCTGTAGTCAGTCATTAGATGCTTTCCACAAAAAGGCATGTTGTTGCAAAATCTGGTAGAGATCAAATTATTAGGATGTTCGTAATTTGATTTAAGCTTTTAACATTTGGGTGGCCGTCATTCCGTTTCCGTCAAGATGGCGGCGATATAAAACATGAAACGGAGGTTCCCTTTGCTAGTGCTACCTCTGTACCAAATTTCATTCCATTCGGTTTCATCGTGTTTGAATTAATAGGGGGAATCGATTTTGACACAAAGATGGCCGCCATACGCAAACTATTAGGCTAATGACCTGTTAATTTGGCCAAAGGATGCTTCCTCCATAAAGGTATATTGTTGCAAAATTTTGTAGAGATCGGATGATGAGGTTAGTCATAATTTGATTTAAGCTTTGAACATTTGTGTGGCCGCCATTCCTTTCCGTCAAGATGGCGGCGATATAAAACATGACACTGAGGTGCCCTTTGCTAGTGCTACCACTGTACCTAATTTCGTTCCATTCGGTGTCACCGTGTTTGAATTAATAGGGGGAATCGATTTTGACACAAAGATGGCCGTCATCCACAAACTATTTGGTTAATGACCTATTAATTGGGTCAAAGGATGCTCCCTCCATAAAGGTATGTTGTTGCAAAATTTGGTAGAGATCGGATGATTAGGTTAGTTGTAATTTGATTTAAGCTTTGAACATTTGTGTGGCCGCCATTACGTTTGCGTCAAGATGGCGGCGATATAAAACATGACACTGAGGTGCCCATTGCTAGTACTACCTCTGTACCAAATTTTGTTCCATTTGGTTTCACCGTGTTCGAATTAATAGGGGGAATCTATTTTAACACAAAGATGGCCGCCATCCGCAAACTATTAGGCTGATGACCTATTACTTTGGTCAAAGAATGCTCTCCCCCATAAAGATATTTTGTTGAAAAATTTGGTAGAGATCCGATGATTAGGTTAGTCGTAATTTGATTTAAGCTTTGAACATTTGTGTGGCCGCCATTACGTTTGCGTCAAGATGGCGGCGATATAAAACATGACACTGAGGTGTCCTTTGCTAGTGCTACCTTTGTACCAAATTTCGTTCAATTCGCGTTCACCGTGTTCGAATTGATAGGGGGGGGGGGTGGGACAGACATTCAGAGTACACACACTCACACACACACACACACACACACACACAGACTCACACACACACATACACACACACAGACAGACACACTTTTTTCGCCCTGTGTTGATCTCATAAGTCTACTTTCATTTTTTGCAAAAATCGAAAGTAGGCTAAAAATCATGAAGACTTATTGATCAGCAAATCAATAAGGGTTCATTTATCCTCAGCAAGGTTTTGAAATTCGAAGCAAGTAATTGATTTGGATTTTAAAAACAATATCCACAGTAGTATAGATAACATCACTTAAGTACCTCACTCGTCTGCCTGAGTGTGCATTCCACGGTCCCAATTAGTGTCCGCGCTTCTCGCTGCAATGTGCCCTTCTGAGATGTCATTCACACGTCTCGCTAGACCTTCCCCCTCTTACTCACACAATTACAACTTCTGTCTGACCTGCCGTATTGTTTACCAACAAAGCTCGCTCTTCCCAGGTACCACGTAGCCACGTACATTTGAGTGGGTTCTCAAATTAATTTTTGCAATTGGATTCAGCATTCCTTGTCCTAATTATTCATAAAATGGTTCCTTTCTGTAATATGGCCTGAGATTATCACTATTGAAAACAGATTTAGCGCCAGTGCTCAATTCTTCAAGTCTATATGCATTATTACCCAAATTTTTTATAATACGGAACGGGCCGATAAATTTTGCACAGAGCTTGGCAAATACTTTGTTCTTAGGATCTGATATCGGTGGTTCTCCGAACAAGCACTAGTTCCTGTTCCTGAAGTTCACGATGAAATTTCTTCCCTCTGTATCTCCTCAATCTTCGGCCCGTTTGACTCCTCATGTGTTCTCTGGTTCTCTGAATTCGCAGCTCATGTGTTAATAACGGGTCCCTTGGGCATGGAATAATCTTATCCCAAGATTTTTCAGGCATCCTGTTGTGGTGTACAACTAGTGGGACTTGACCTCTCGACTCGTGCTTCGTAGTATTCATGCACATCTCAATATCTCCTACTCTGTCAACCCACTTATTATGATCATTTGGAATCATGACGCGGTAATACTTTGCAACACAGCGAATCGTTCTTTCGCTCGGATTTCCACAAGGGTGACGAATGCTGGATAGAACATGCTTTATTCCTAAGTTCACTAGACCTTGTCTAAAAACATTGCTCGTAAAATATGTTCCATGGTCCGATAAGATGAATTCCGGCTTCCCAAGCGTCGGAATGACTTTGTTCTGGATTCTGCTAAGGACTTGCTTTGATGTCGTCTTCTGGATTGGACATAATAACACCATCTTGGGAAATACATCGACACATACAAGAAGGTGTCGGCATCCTCGTTTTCCTTTAACTATAGGACCAAAACAGTCAATAGCGACCAGTTCGCACGGTTTCTGTGGTAATAAAGGTTTTGGAAGCTGTTTCAGTATGAAATTATTGGGCTTAGTACGCTGACACGCATCACATGTCCGAATTACTTCAAAAATGGTGTATTGCATCTTTGGCCAAGTAAACGTTTCTCCTATTGTTGCTTCAGTTTTGTCAGTGCCAATATGTGCTAAGCTTTCATGGACATGCCATGTCAGACCTCTCTGTAACGATGCTGGAACTAGAATTAGAAGTTTGGTGTGATCATCATCCACGAACGTGTGAAGAAGATTATTGAGGTAATGGAATTTTGCTTCCTTTGCACGGGCTTCTTGATATTCAGGTGAATCTGGCTGTAATTCCTACTTGTAAAACTTGATCATCATCATCATCATCATCCATGGGTCCTTTTCTTAATCCTTCTGAATTTCTTCCAACTTATCCAAAAAATCGCGAGCCTCAGGTGTTTATGCTATGTATTGTACATCTACTGCTGTCTCGTTCTCATCTTCAGGGTTCCTGCTTAAAGCATCTGGTATGATGTTCATCCTTCCAGGGCAGTGTTCTATGGTAATATCGAAATGCTGTATATAAATGGACCAACGCGTAACTCTTTCGCTTGCCATCGTTGTTTTGAATAAGAAGGTCAGTGCATGGTGGTCATTTCTGACAACAATGGAGTACCCGAAGACCATCTTGCGCCATTGTTGCAACGAGTACAAAATTGCTAACAACTCAAGTTCTGTAACAGAGTAGTTTCTCTCGTGCTTCCTAAGTTTACGACTAGTAAATGCCAAATATGATCGATTCTTGGGTTCATCAGCGTCCTCTTGGTAAAGCATGGCGCCGATCCCAATCAACGAAGCGTCTGCCTGGATCACAAATTTCTTCGCGAAGTCTGGGTATCCTAAGTTCACACAATTCTCCAGTAGGTCTTTCGTGGCTCTAAAGGACCTGTCGCACTCCTCATTCCATGACCATCGATTAGTTTTCCTAAGCATCTCTTGCATCGGTGCTACTGTTTCCGTGTACCCAGGACAATTCTCCTTAAAGAAACCTGTCACTCCCAAAAATGCCCTAACATGTTTCACTTTAGTTGGTTTAGGGAATTTCTTAATTGCGTCTATTTTCGCCGGATTTGGCCTAACGCCCTCAACATCAATTATGTGACCCAAATACAGAATCTCGCTCTGGCAAAAGTGCGATTTCTTCAAATTAATTTTGAAATTCATGGTTCTCAAATTATCCAAAAGTTTGTTTAGGTTTTCCAAATGTTCCTCCATTGTATCTGATGCTATGATTATGTCATCAACATATCTTGTAGTGAAGCTTTTGACCTCTTCAGTTAGATTCCTGTCTAGTGCTATTATCAGTGCACATCCTGCTGTTTTTACACCAAAGGGCATGCGAGAACAGATATAGCTTTGGTTATCAAATAAAAACTCCGTCAATAACTGGGATTTTTCTTCAAGTTCCAGGTGGTGGAAACTATTCGTTAAATCGACGCTAGAATATATCTTCTTTCCACGGAAGCTCTTCAATACATCCTTGATCCTTGGCGCTTGGTCGTGCTCGACTAACAGTTTGCTATTTAAAACCCGTGGGTCTAGGCATAATCTGATTGATCCATTTGGTTTGGCCACAGCCAATATTGCATTTAAATATGGGGTTGCTGCTTTTCTAATCATTCCAGAATATGATAGGTTAGTAATAATGTCCTTGACCTGAGCAAAATGTTTCTCTGGGATCGGGTACAATTTACTCTTAAATGGGGTCCAATCGGTAATTCGCATGGCATACTGAAAATTTAATACTTTTCCAGGGATCGTGTTGAAAACTCCCTTATGATGTCTCAAGATCTCTTCTAATTTGCTTCTGTCGGGTTCCCCTACTATTGCCTCCTTAAGTCGCTCCTGAAGTAAAATTTCAAATTTGGACCCGCTAATTTCTTCCTCCGCCAAATGTATCCAAAGTTCCTGCGAAATATCTTGACCGTCAATTTCGATAACAGCTGTCTCGCTTACTCGTCCCTCCGTCGAGTTCTTAACTTCGATCGCCTAATTAGTAAATTTTTCAACGACCCAAGTAATCGCCAAGTATTCTCCTAAACGGCTGCAGCAATCAAAACCAAATATAGTATGAGTAAAGATGTGCACCGGAATATCTCACGTCCATATTTGAAAATGATGTCATTGCTACCAACTGCTGAAAAAACGCACTAGAAATTTGAGCTCCATGTTGGATATCTTGCAAGGTATGCATGGGAGCTATTCCAAAATTGGCACACATGTAGATAATACTATTTCAGTTTAATTTCCAGGAGACCAACCATGACAGTGTTGCCAAAATAATTTTAAGCCTTCTGATAAGTCCAATGTTTAAGTACATATAACTTCTACACTATCAATTGGATTTTAACCAAATTTTGTATGTAATATCTGTACAGAAACAGATATGACTGAGCGTATTCTTAAGAGCCACCAGGGCTGCCAACTGTTAATAATTGCTCTCTTTATTTTTTTTTATCCAAATACCAATATATCAGAAAGTATGCAAGCCCACAGCTTTAAAATATGCACACGTATATTCTGACATTTTAGATTAATTTCGAGTAACTTATATACGTCAGTTCTACCAACATGATTATAAGCCTGCTGATACGACCAATTTTAAATACATGTAACTTCTATACTATCAGTTGGATTTCAACCAAATTTCGTATTTGCTATATGTACCATAACAGATATGACTATAAGTATTGTTAAGAGCAATCAGGGCTGCCAACTGTTAATAAATGCTCTCTATATTTATTTTACACTAATATCAATATACCAGAAAGTATGCAAGCCAACAGCTCTATACTTTGCACACGTATAGCACCTGACATTCTAGATTAATTTGGAGTAATTAATACAAGGCAGTGCTGCCAACATGATTCTATGCCTGCTGATATGTCCAATTTTAAGATACATGTAACTTCTATACTAACAAATGGATATCATCCAAAATTGGCACAACAAGATATCATAATATTTCAGATTATTTCTGACCAGCACACGTATGGTATTGTTGACAACATGCTTTTCGCGTGCTGATAGATCCAGTGTCTAACTGCATGTAACGTCCATTGGACTTCAACCAAATTTTGTATTCTGTGCCTTAAGAGATTGAACTAAGGATATATTCAGTCGCCAGGGCTGCCAACTGTAGTGCTCTATTAGGCTACATTATACCAGGTATATTTTGAACTAATTAGATATTTCGATATTACCAACTTAATTTCGTCATTATTTTAGATAGGTTCATTTACTGTAGAATATTCATTGGCATGAAAAGTAGGCTATATAGTTCTTCACGGAACTTCTTGTTTTATCCTGCGACCCATTTGTTGAATTTCTCCGGTTGTCATCGTGTCTCTGCTGCTGACGTAATAAACTTTCCGCCCCCGCATCCTGGTGATTATCTGGACTTTTTCCATTTGCCATCGTAAGTCCCACTTCTCTTTCTCTGTTTCTTCTTCCGCATTTAGTTCATCCAAATATTTTTGCGACTCAGCGTAACGCCCGTTCCAGTCATTACGATAATCTCCCTGGTTTTCTTGCCGATAATTCCTCTGATTATTCCATCTGCCGTCCCCGTTCCTTTGATAAGGTCTACCCTGGCTTTGGTTTCCCCTCCAGTTAGTATATTCTCGCTGGTACGTCCTCTGATTGTTATTATTGTTCTGATTGTCGTAATTATCACGGCGATTTTGGAAGTTCCTATTATTACTATTATTATTATATTGGTTTCGACCGTCGAACACCTGCCGTCTGGGTGTAAATTGTGTGCTAGTGGACTGTGTCTTCTTCTGATTGTTCTGACTTTGACCGTTTTGATGCCCTTGAACTATTTCTGCAGTGTTCACGCATTCCATATTCCGACTCCCGGTCTCCGGACTAACCATACTCGTTTCGTCCAAGTGGCGGAGTATCTCCTCGGCCTGAACTGCGGTTTTGATATTTCCTGCCATTAAAAATTGCTGTATGCTCATCGGAAGCTGCTTGCTGATAGTTAATACCATGTTTTCTTCAAAAGGCGGCTCGAAAAAATCCCGGAATTTCACTAGCTGTTGACTAAAGAACTCAGAAAATCTTGTAGGGTGTGTGCTATGGTATTTTCTGGTATTTAAGTCCATCCTCAACCCCTGATGCAGTGAAGGACTCCAAAACTTCCTCAGAAATGCTTCTTTAAACTGGGCCATGTCATTTAACGTATACTTGAAGCTTTGAAACCAGATTAAACTTGGGCCCTCTAAAAATTTCTCCACCAGACGAAGCTGTTTTGCGGGACTGACGTGTTGGTCATTAAAATAATCATCCAGCTGGCGCAAAAATGCTTTTGGAGTAGATCCTGAATTTTCCCGGAATTTGTCCGGTTTAAAATCATTTCCCCTAATTACTTGTATGACTTGGGCAGGTGCCACACCAGGTTGCGGAGTTGATGCCTCCCCTCTGTAATTTTGGAATGTGTCGCTAGTTATCTTTGGACTCTAACCTCGACTCGTATCCTCAACTAGCATCTACCCCTCCGGACTTCCAATATTTCCGTGTTTCCCTACCGAATTTTCTGAAGAGAATAAAGTGGCATTCTCTAATGATCTTATCTCATTCTTAACGATGAGGTCTGCGTGTTCTTGGAACATGGACTTCATACTTTCCTCCAGAGCCTGTATTCTGGAGTTACTCTCGCCTAGCCTCTTTAATATCGTCAGCCTATACCCTTTAGTCTCATTCACCTGCTGTTCCCAATCTTTCCGGATTCTACTCTTCCAATTGTTAATTTTTTCTTCGTTGTTTTCCTGATTCTTCTCAAGCTGTTCCCCTATTTCTTGTATCTGCTTCTGTGTTTTAATTGATTGTTCTCCCATTTCTTTCTGATTCTTATTTAACTGTTCTCCTACTCCTTTTCGTATTTGCTCTTGATTTTTACTTAACTGGTCTTCCAGGTTTTCGCGCAGGTGCATCCGTTCTTTCTCCGTTTTTATCTCCAGTTTGTCAAATTCCTTTATCAATCCTAACACATTGTTGTCGACTGAATTAATCTGCTCCTGTATGTTAATATTCTTCGCCCCAATTCTGTTGAATTGCCCCGGTAGTTCGTCCTGCGTGCTTTTGATCCCTGCTGTATTGTTCACGCATGCTGTCTCGATTTGTTTCAGTTTGGCGGCTACCATTCCATCTAACTGTACTAGTTTATCGTCAAATTTGGATTCTAGTTTCTGAATTTCTCCTAACTGCCTCGAATTATCCTCTGCCACCTCTCCCGCCAGTTTCTCTAGTTCTACTTTAGTACTCTGATTTATTTCAAGTGTTATCCTCTCTAACTGAACTGTTTGTAAGGTTGCCTGCTCCGATAACTTGTGGTTTAGTTCAACTAACTGTTTATTATTATCATCACTCTGTTCACGTAATTGAGTAGTTATGTTATTTAATTGTTTATCATTCTGTTCACGCAACTCGTGTATTTGTTTGTCGGTATTCAGTTTCTGAATTTGCAATTGCAAAGTAATGTTACTGTTCACGTCCTGTAATTGTGTATCGCTATTTAATTTCTGGATTTGCAATCCTCCGTCTTTGCAGACATTTGCACAGACAACTGCGCGGACATCTGCTTCATCAACGCTTTAATCTCCTCGATGCTAGCCATCGCAAAACACACAAATGTATTCTGAGAAAATAGGGTCATGCAATATGATTTCAGTCGTACACACACACATGTCTTGATATTTAAATATTACATTGATTCTAATTTAAATAAATTTTCAGTAATCAAAATCTTACTGCATAATGACCCTTATATCCAAACAACAAATAACTCCCATGTGATCTGCTTTTAAATTTCTAACTAACAGAATTTACGAAAGACACTTTAATTAACCGAAGTTAATTTAATGTAAAGTAAGGCAACACCTTCCTGCTTTTGACTGAGTACACTAAATATGAAAATGTTCTAATTTTAAGCCGGGCGCCAGAACAAGTTATCAACAAACACAATATCAATTTCTAACCTTGTTCAACATTTCTAACTTTAAGAACTCAGTGATTTTACTGACACACATGGAGGTACAACTTCGCCTCAATTTACTGAATTTACTCTTGTCCTGCTGACCTGGCAACATTTCTCAGCGAAATAAGTATAAGGTCAACAAAACAAAAACAACCATCCCCACTTGGGTAGCCATTTTTGATATATGAACCCTTGCAAAGAAGCATATGAGACTCAGTTTCGGGGGGTGTAACAGTCCATTTCGTAAAGTTATTGTTAAGCGCTTCTTATAACATGCAGGGTAACATATAACAAAATAAGATGCAGGAAAAAGTGAATACCAGGATTAAAACATATGAATTTTATAACAGATCAACAAATTTACACTAATTACAACAAACAACAAAAAACAAAAGTCTCCCAAATGACACCCACTTGAATTAATAAAAATGCCAAACTAGGCCTGATCTCAGGAGAGATCGTAAACATCTGGACCAAATGTCCCAAATTACAGCAATGACATGTGCGAGTGCGGCTTTTCTACATGCGTTACGATGTGTACAAATTAATGCGAGATTCGTTACCATCCAGAAAACCTTCAGGGGACGAATCTGCATTGTCTTAGAGCTAGACAGACACGAGGAACCAACTAAACACAAATTAAACTAATCCGACACTTCCTACACTAAATAAGACCGAAATAATTTCCGCAATGAAATTGGAATCGAAGAACTGCCGTAGCAAACAACATTAACGCCTAAAATTAGGACTTTTCAAATCAACACAAGTAAATTAACACGTGACAAATCAAGAAAAATACACATATGGCCGCTTCCATTTTTACAAGAAAATACAAAAATACACCCAACGATGTCACCACAGACAAATCGAACAATGAAATGAGTCACAGAAATCACTAAGCTCAAAGCCAACATTCACATCATAAAAAAGTATTTCGTTTCATACGATATGCGGTAAATCGTAACGGACATGGCGAACTCCCAAATTAATATTATGATCCAATGACCATTAAAAGAACGGGTTTGCTACAGATAGCTTCCAGGGGTCAGTCGGTCAGCTAGACTGCCTAAACGATGAATCACCAGACATAGACGGGCGCAAAGTGGAATCTGCACATCTGTCAACCAATGTGTCAATTACCTCGACCTGCCGTAGCAATGGCTCGAGTCTCGAAGAAGCGTGCTCCAATAGCACATAATATACGTGTGTGTGTCAAAATAAAATATCTTAGCATTTCCCACGGAAATCCAAGAATCAGCATTGGACAAGGTACAGTAGCCTCTGAGAGCGCTCTGCCTTTCCATAAAATACAACCACAATATTCGAGGGCGATAGGCACATTCTACCCCTCATCACGAAGAATCAAAACACACACCTTGACACAATACACACACAAGAATCACACTTATGGGTTTGACAGAAACCTGAAATAAAGGACATATCACATTTTCCACCGACTTGCGCTCCCAATCTAGTCCGTGACTAAAGAACCTGAAAAGGACTAAAAAAACTCAAAAATATAGAACTAAGGTGTTCTACAGTGACATCTTAACTTGTTGCGCTCGGCAACCCTAGTATGAATAAAAACCTGTTCGTAAAACATCTAACAACTTGTACCCCCTTCTCCTACTAAAAAAATGAACTTGAATAAAAGCACCATTTATCGATCACGACGAATTTCGCATTCGCATGAATAAAATCAAAATACACACGCCGTGCATACTAATATGACTCATAAGAAAAATATACAATCAAACCAACACTTTGGCCACGTGCCAACGTACATTTAAATATAACATTGTCGGCGCACAAAATCTAAATACACCAGAAAACAATGAATAAAATATTTACAACGTTCCCGCGTCTAATCCAGCTACATATTGAATAAATCAATGGTTTGTACATCACCGTGCAGCTTGTAGAAAATCAACCTCCATCCCAAGGCATTTCCCTATGGGAAATCTACTCTTTCATCGTCGACGTTCTGGTAGAGGCGTAGCACTTCATTCCACCAATCGACCTTCCCGTAGACATCTTGGCGTGGCTTCTTGGAAAGAAATGTTCAAAGTTATTGGTCTATCTATATAGAATTGCTTTGAGCTACTGACTTTCACTCAACAATAATGTCCTGGGCGATTACTCAACGTTGAACTGGCCCTATCTAAGCATTTGCTTACTTCACACGCACACATACATCACACAAAATATAACACAACATTTACAGAAAATATTACACTCTTCGTTCACCACGCAACCGGGTTTTAACAAGTCTCAAATTACGTCTACCGCGTAGCGCTTATCTCGACTAGAGATCTCCCTCCGCTAAGCGTGCACCCTGCTCCCTAGAGCACAAATAAAAATGTTCGTTCAAACAGACGTGAAGTATGCTCACTAGAGCCTGATAAAATCGTGACTCAAACTGGCGTGAACGATGCTCCTCGGAGCCCGATAAAGTTGTGTCTCAAACTACTCATCACCGATCAATTTATTAGAAATTGACGAAAAGGAGTGGAGTGGGGGCAATCTGTGGAAATAAACTGTAGTTTTCAACTCACAGACTTTGGACTAGTATCGATCTTCTTCTTTTCATGCAAACGTCTCACTGGACTCATGCGGAATTATATCGCATCGGCGTTTCTTCAGACACGTGTTTTAGCGCATTTCTTTTAAGGTACGCAACTCACCGCGTGGTTTAGGCGTCCTCTCTCCTGATTTGCTGATTCAATCGTGTATCGGTTGAAAATTCATCTCTGGCACGCCCATAATGACGCCAACTTGGATGCGCGTTCACCCTGAACTTGTCCTTGAACTCGGCTCACCCGGTCATCGTCAGGAATAACTACCTCGCTACTTCTGTTGTAATCATTGTGACACACTACCTGTCTCCCCTTTGTCAATGTCCAACATTTACTGCCTGGGTATCAGTAATATTAATAATAAAAATCATGAAGGCTTGTTGATCAGCAAATCAATAAGGGTTCATTATATTGTGTTGATGACATATTGCCCCATCAGTAAAATTTATTGTGATGATGAATATTGCCATATCAGTAACATTTATTGTGATGATGACATAAATTGCCATATGAGTAACATTTATTGTGATGATGACATAAATTGCCATATCAGTAACATTTATTGTGATGATGACATATTGTCATATCAGTTACCGACTATTGTGACGATGACATATTGCCATATCAGTAACATTTATTGTGATGATGACATAAATTGCCATTTCAGTAACATTTACTGTGATGATGACATAAATTGCCATATCAGTAACATTTATTGTGATGATGACATATTGTCATATCAGTTACCGACTATTGTGACGATGACATATTGCCATTTAAGTAACATTTATTGTGATGATGACATAAATTGCCATTTCAGTAACATTTACTGTGATGATGACATAAATTGCCATATCAGTAACATTTATTGTGATCAAGAGTTTAGTGCTTTTCAGTCGGTCAACACGAATGTACCCAAAAGAGATGGGTTATGCCCTAATCCTGAAATAAATTACATGAGATTAATAAAACACTAGGATGACCAGTTTCGATCGTCAAGCGATCATCATCAGATCCATTACACTTAGGCTACAAAATCTATGTTTGAAATACAGGTGAAAATATTTACAATATGTACAATTATTTAGTTGCAGTATTGGTACTGCAACTGTCAGTGTATGCTAAATGCGGTATATATGTTAGGTGAAATGCTAAATGGTGATAGCTATCCGGAGATTGTACTTTAGAGAGATTATATGGTTGTAAACTATGGTTAAACTATAAAATATTTGGCTAACTACTTATCTGATTGTCTTCCGTATTACAGCTACTCGCAGTTTTCGTGCTTGCTGGAACTCGCTGTGCGGTCGACTGCGGTGGTTATCTTAACGACTGGTTTTTCCCCTGCCTCCTCCCCCCTGTCCCTACGTGCTGTGGGGAGTGATAGCGATGTGTTTATGTGAGGTGTTGCCAACCTAGATAAGATGTATGTTATTGAATGAGGTGGGTCCACAACTATTAAAGACCGTGGATTGGCCCTCGCCACGCGTGGAGCATAACCCATTCGAACTAAGCGTTGACGGTCTTATGAGGACGTCCCGGCACCTTTAATACTGCCGCGAATATGGGCCTTGGTTTATTGCGGAAGCAAAGTACATCGTACACCTGATCCAGATAACATTTACCTATTAAAAAACCCCTAATTTCCCCCCTTTTTTTTCTAGCTTGGCTGTGTCGCTAAATTGTGTTTTGTTTTCGACAGGGTGTGTTTTTTAGTAGCGTGAAGAGGGGTGAGCTCTCCATGAACGTGTGTTCATTTAGATTGTTGGGATTGTTTCGTTTGGCTAGGTGTATCTCGATTGCTTCCTTTATGTCAAGAGCTCTGCCTTTCGATTCGTGATGGATTATTTTAAGGTCCGACTCTATGTTGGTAAAGCTGTGCCCTGCGTCACACATATGTTCGCACACGGCTGAATGTGTTCCGTATCTTATCGCATTCCTATGTTCATTATAACGTGTGTCTACTCGCCTTCCACTCTGCCCGATGTAATTAGCTTGACAATCGGTGTCTTGGCACGTTATAGAATATACCCCTGACCTTGAATACGGGTCACGTTTATTTAGATTACTATTTAGGAGGTGCCTAGCGGTTGTGTTTTTCGTCGTGAAAGCTATCTTTATGCCTTGTTTTTTGAATAGGTTAGTGATTTTATATGTATTCGCATTCACATAGTTGAAACGCGCAAATTTTTTTCTCATTACTGTCCAGTTTGGGAATCGTTTTATCTTTATTTTTATGTTTGGCTATAATTTGATTTATTTTGCTTGGCGAGAAGTTGTTTTCTTTTGCTATTTGCATAATAGTTCTTATTTCCTTATTATAGTTGTCTTTTGACATGGGTATGTTTAAAGCTCTGTGCACCATTGAATTGAAACCCGCTAGTTTGTGCGTACTGGGGTGATTAGACTGATTGTCGATTGTCGATTGCATGCGAGGTTTGTGTTGCTTTCCGGAATATGGAATACGTTGTCTTTACGTTCAATAGTTATATCGAGATAATTTATTTTCCGGTCTATTTCGGATTCCTTAGTGAATTTGATAGAGTGGTGAAGGCTATTAATGGATTGGAGAATTGTTTCTTCGCTTGTTAGTTCAGTATCGTAGATGCAAATTACATCATCTACGTATCTTTTCCATATTACTATTCCCTTTGATGAAGTCTTTTTTAAGAACGCATTTTCTAGTGCATTGATGAAGATGTCAGCGATTAACCCACTTAGTGGCGATCCCATTGCTAGGCCTTCTCTCTGTGTGTATATTTTATTGTCGAATTGAAACACGTTTTGGGTGAGAACGACCCTCAGTAATCTCACAATCTCTTCAATTTCTTTTACCGAATTGTTGGATTTTAAGTTGTTTTCGATAGTGTTGATTGCTTCAATAATCGGAATATTGGTGTACATGTTAGTTACGTCGAAGAATACTAGCCTGAAGCTAGGTTTCATTTGTAGGGTGTTCAATGCTGTTACT
This sequence comes from Meconema thalassinum, assembly GCA_946902985.2. Classification (NCBI taxonomy): domain Eukaryota; kingdom Metazoa; phylum Arthropoda; class Insecta; order Orthoptera; family Tettigoniidae; genus Meconema; species Meconema thalassinum. The sequence goes on from OX336396.1 coordinate 188,974,080, forward strand.
AGTTCCGTTGTGTTCTTTACAGAGTTGTTTTTGTCGTTGGAAAGACGGCATTTTAAGATTTTTAGTAACTCTTTGCTGATTTTGTAATTAGGGGCATTCCTACAATTGACTATTGGTCTCATTGGGCATTCCTTTTTGTGTATTTTTGGTTGTCCCCTCAATGACGGTATTTTCGGGTTCATGTTTATTAGTTTTGATTTTTCGGCTTTGGTCAGTATGTATTCTGTTTCTTTTAGCGCACTTTTTATTTGTTTTTGGAATTTGTTGGTGGGGTCTTTTGTTAATTCCTTGATTTCGTTGTTGTTTAGGAATTCGACTGTTTTTCAATGTATTCCGTTTTGTTCAAAATTACTGTAGTGTTTCCCTTATCTGCTTTTGTGATGATTAAGTTGTGTTCTTTTATTTTTTGTTTCAACGACTTTATTTCTTTGAGCTGTTTGTTGTTTTGAATGTTATTGCCATCGCCCTCTCGTTTGGTTGAAACATAGAGTCGGACCTTAAAATAATCCATCACGAATCGAAAGGCAGAGCTCTTGACATAAAGGAAGCAATCGAGATACACCTAGCCAAACGAAACAATCCCAACAATCTAAATGAACACACGTTCATGGAGAGCTCACCCCTCTTCACGCTACTAAAAACACACCCTGTCGAAAACAAAACACAATTTAGCGACACAGCCAAGCTAGATAAAAAAGGGGGGAAATTAGGGGTTTTTTAAAAGGTAAATGTTATCTGGATCAGGTGTACGATGTACTTTGCTTCCGCAATAAACCAAGGCCCATATTCGCGGCAGTATTAAAGGTGCCGGGACGTCCTCATAAGACCGTCAACGCTTAGTTCGAATGGGTTATGCTCCACGCGTGGCGAGGGCCAATCCACGGTCTTTAATAGTTGTGGACCCACCTCATTCAATAACATACATCTTATCTAGGTTGGCAACACCTCACATAAACACATCGCTATCACTCCCCACAGCACGTAGGGACAGGGGGGAGGAGGCAGGGGAAAAACCAGTCGTTAAGATAACCACCGCAGTCGACCGCACAGCGAGTTCCAGTAAGCACGAAAACTGCGAGTAGCTGTAATACGGAAGACAATCAGATAAGTAGTTAGCCAAAAATTTTATAGTTTAACCATAGTTTACAACCATATAATCTCTCTAAAGTACAATCTCCGGATAGCTATCACCATTTAGCATTTCACCTAACATATATACCGCATTTAGCATACACTAACAGTTGCAGTACCAATACTGCAACTAAATAATTGTACATATTGTAAATATTTTCACCTGTATTTCAAACATAGATTTTGTAGCCTAAGTGTAATGGATCTGATGATGATCGCTTGACGATCGAAACTGGTCATCCTAGTGTTTTATTAATCTCATGTAATTTATTTCAGGATTAGGGCATAACCCATCTCTTTTGGGTACATTCGTGTTGACCGACTGAAAAGCACTAAACTCTTGTTTACTAAGGCAACACTGAAAATATGGCTTCAAACACCACAATGTTCACGGCTAGTCAGGCAAATCGTGAAGCCAAGAAATTCAAATCACTCAGGCTTAAACTCATGAATTTAGACAAGTCAATTTGGTTCAACAAAAAATGTATAGAACTAAACCTCACCCCTAAATACGTTCCAATTAAAACCGTACCGAACACACCAGCCACGATCATTTCAACCAAACAAGCCAAAGCGCTTTGGATAAAAAACGAATTAAGATTTGCATACATAAGAAAGCAAAAAATTAACCAACAATTATACGACATTCAATTGCAACTAAGTAATTTCTGGCACGCGGCCCAATGGGACAGCTTCACCGAGCACCTACATGACAACATCAAAATCAGAGCAACGAGGAAGCATGAAACGCTAGAAAATAAATTAAGAAAACTAGGAGAAACACAGAACCATCAATCTAACGAACAACACACGAATAACAATGAATTCAATTTCCACAGCAGAGTAAACAACAGAACGAACGTAACCTTTTCTCAAGGTGAAATGAATATGTTAGACAAAGGTTTGAAATACAACTGCACAGACGCACACACGAACCACAATATAAAACAGTTAATCACAGATATTGAGATAGCCAGTCACAAGCTCCCAGCAGAAGACAGGGAATTAAACAAAAATCTCGCCACCAACGAAGCCAAAAAAATCCTCAAACGAGAGGGCGATGGCAATAACATTCAAAACAACAAACAGCTCAAAGAAATAAAGTCGTTGAAACAAAAAATAAAAGAACACGACTTAATCATCACAAAAGCAGATAAGGGAAACACTACAGTAATTTTGAACAAAACAGAATACATTGAAAAAACAGTCGAATTCCTAAACAACAACGAAATCAAGTAATTAACAAAAGACCCCACCAACAAATTCCAAAAACAAATAAAAAAGTGCGCTAAAAGAAACAGAATACATACTGACCAAAGCCGAAAAATCAAAACTAATAAACATGAACCCGAAAATACCGTCATTGAGGGGACAACCAAAAATACACAAAAAGGAATGCCCAATGAGACCAATAGTCAATTGTAGGAATGCCCCTAATTACAAAATCAGCAAAGAGTTACTAAAAATCTTAAAATGCCGTCTTTCCAACGACAAAAACAACTCTGTAAAGAACACAACGGAACTAGTAACAGCATTGAACACCCTACAAATGAAACCTAGCTTCAGGCTAGTATCCTTCGACGTAACTAACATGTACACCAATATTCCGATTATTGAAGCAATCAACACTATCGAAAACAACTTAAAATCCAACAATTCGGTAAAAGAAATTGAAGAGATTGTGAGATTACTGAGGGTCGTTCTCACCCAAAACGTGTTTCAATTCGACAATAAAATATACACACAGAGAGAAGGCCTAGCAATGGGATCGCCACTAAGTGGGTTAATCGCTGACATCTTCATCAATGCACTAGAAAATGCGTTCTTAGGAAAGACTTCAACAAAGGGAATAGTAATATGGAAAAGATACGTAGATGATGTAATTTGCATCTACGATACTGAACTAACAAGCGAAGAAACAATTCTCCAGTCCATTAATAGCCTTCACCACTCTATCAAATTCACTAAGGAATCCGAAATAGACCGGAAAATAAATTATCTCGATATAACTATTGAACGTAAAGACAACGACCTTTCATATTCCATATTCCGGAAAGCAACACAAACCTCGCATGCAATCGAAAATCGACAATCAGTCTAATCACCCCAGTACGCACAAACTAGCGGGTTTCAGTTCAATGGTGCACAGAGCTTTAAACATACCCATGTCAAAAGACAACTATAATAAGGAAATAAGAACTATTATGCAAATAGCAAAGGAAAACAACTTCTCGCCAAGCAAAATAAATCAAATTGTAGCCAAACATAAAAATAAAGATAAAACGATTCCCAAACTGGACAGTAATGAGAAAAAATTTGCGCGTTTCAACTATGTGGTTGCGAATACATATAAAATCACTAACCTATTCAAAAAACAAGGCATAAAGATAGCTTTCACGACGAAAAACACAACCGCTAGGCACCTCCTAAATAGTAATCTAAATAAACGTGACCCGTATTCAAGGTCAGGGGTATATTCTATAACGTGCCAAGACACCGATTGTCAAGCTAATTACATCGGGCAGAGTGGAAGGCGAGTAGACACACGTTATAATGAACATAGGAATGCGATAAGATACGGAACACATTCAGCCGTGTGCGAACATATGTGTGACGCAGGGCACAGCTTTACCAACATAGAGTCGGACCTTAAAATAATCCATCACGAATCGAAAGGCAGAGCTCTTGACATAAAGGAAGCAATCGAGATACACCTAGCCAAACGAAACAATCCCAACAATCTAAATGAACACACGTTCATGGAGAGCTCACCCCTCTTCACGCTACTAAAAAACACACCCTGTCGAAAACAAAACACAATTTAGTGACACAGCCAAGCTAGATAAAAAAGGGGGGAAATTAGGGGGTTTTTAATAGGTAAATGTTATCTGGATCAGGTGTACGATGTACTTTGCTTCCGCAATAAACCAAGGCCCATATTCGCGGCAGTATTAAAGGTGCCGGGACGTCCTCATAAGACCGTCAACGCTTAGTTCGAATGGGTTATGCTCCACGCGTGGCGAGGGCCAATCCACGGTCTTTAATAGTTGTGGACCCACCTCATTCAATAACATACATCTTATCTAGGTTGGCAACACCTCACATAAACACATCGCTATCACTCCCCACAGCACGTAGGGACAGGGGGGAGGAGGCAGGGGAAAAACCAGTCGTTAAGATAACCACCGCAGTCGACCGCACAGCGAGTTCCAGTAAGCACGAAAACTGCGAGTAGCTGTAATACGGAAGACAATCAGATAAGTAGTTAGCCAAAAATTTTATAGTTTAACCATAGTTTACAACCATATAATCTCTCTAAAGTACAATCTCCGGATAGCTATCACCATTTAGCATTTCACCTAACATATATACCGCATTTAGCATACACTGACAGTTGCAGTACCAATACTGCAACTAAATAATTGTACATATTGTAAATATTTTCACCTGTATTTCAAACATAGATTTTGTAGCCTAAGTGTAATGGATCTGATGATGATCGCTTGACGATCGAAACTGGTCATCCTAGTGTTTTATTAATCTCATGTAATTTATTTCAGGATTAGGGCATAACCCATCTCTTTTGGGTACATTCGTGTTGACCGACTGAAAAGCACTAAACTCTTGTTTACTAAGGCAGCACTGAAAATATGGCTTCAAACACCACAATTTATTGTGATGATGACATATTGTCATATCAGTTACCGTTTATAGTGATGATGACATATTTCCATATCAGTTACCGTTTATTTTGATGATGACATATTGCCATATCAGTATCATTTATTGTGACGATGACATATTGTCATATCAGTAACATTTATTGTGATGATGACATATTGTCATACCAGTAACATTTATTGTCATGATGACGCATTGTCATATCAGTTACCGTTTATTGTGATGATGACACATTGTCATATCATTTAACATTTATTGTGATGATGACACATTGTCATATCATTTAACATTTATTGTGATGATGACATATTGCCATATCAGTAACATTTATTGCGATGATGACATATTGCCCTACCAGTAACATTTATTGTGATGATTACATATTGCCCTACCAGTAACATTTATTGTGATGATGACGTATTGCCATATCAGTAACATGTATTGTGATGATGGCATATTTCCATATCAATAACGCTTACCATGATTACGTCATATTCCCATATCAGTAACGTTCACCGTGACGACGACATATTCCCAGCCCTGGATTTGACAATAGGCCCCATAGGCCCCGGCCTAGGGGCGCACCATGCCGAAGGGCGCAAAACTAATACACCATTTTTTTGTCAGAAAATGTCCATAAAATGTTATAGACTGCAATATACGTCTACATCTTCATGCTCTCCACGAATCAAAGTCCAGTTCGCCTGCCTTGTATAGGTGACGCTGGACGGGCAAATCGTACGCTTGGCTGTCAGTGTGTCTCTGCTGGCTTTGGCTACGTCGAGCCGCAGCGCATGTGCGATGTCATTGTTTACAAGTCACCCACTCCCTGGCGCGTCTCTCACAACCACGAGACGTGACCTGATCGATGGTCGTCTGTAGCGTCGTCAAGAATGTCGCGTAGTAATGCAATGTTGTATATTGTTAGGGATCAGAACCTACCCCGTTCGGGTGTAACCAATATTACTTTTCTTTAGAATAAAGAAGATTGACTTTCTAGGTAATTGGTATTTTATCACACAAACAGAATATTGTGCCCGTTCAGACCAAAGTGCGGACGACCATATGTGCATCTCACCAAAAATCAGTCAGCAAGAGAATCAAAATATCCCGGGGCGCCAGATGGGTTAAAGTGACTACAATACTCAACAAAAAAATGCTTTACTGATTTTCGAGTCGATGCAACAATAATGATAGAAGGAGATTTTCTGAAATGAATGAATCCGATAAAATTATCTCATTTTATTTAAAACTTTTAAATTGACTAAAAGTATGCCAAAATGGCATAAAAGATGAACGACGAATGATATGTTATGTACAAAATATACAATTTCACCAACACATGAACACTTAACAATTGAGACGAAGGTCAAATTAATAGTCCTGTTGGCCAGGGACCCGGAACAGAACGTAACGCGGAACGGAACTCTTGTCTATGTGGAACGGAGAAATTCCGTTATCTCCAAGGTTATTTCCAAGTTGTAACGTTACCGCTGTCTGTTCCAAGCGTAACGTTACCGTCCTGGAACGGAACTGATTCTGAAACCGTACCTGGTATCTGGAACAGTGGAATGTTAGCCGAGCCTGTACCGGTACAGCGTATTGGAGACGGGTGGAACGTTACGTTGTCCCGTACCGAAATGAAAAGAGGAATATCCGATACGTTACAGTTCAGAACATTCTACTTATAATAACGGAACAAACAGACGGAACGGAACGTTACAAATTTAACGGGATTGTATTGTTACAAGGCTGCATTATGACGTCTCAAGGTCAAGCAGAAGGCGTGCGATGTAGCTGTTATTTTTATTGGGACGACGTGCATGCATTTACTCACTCAATCCCATTTTCCCTCTCACCTCACAGCACGCCAGCCTTCTGTTTCAGCTAATGAAGAGATCCTGTACCCCCTAAAGAAGCTGCGCGACTCCGTCCCCTCGTTGTGATCGGTTGATCAAAATTTCTTTGGGATGCCGTACACGATTTGTGAGGTAGGGCAATGGGCAAAGCACAGTGCTATCAAGCGGTTCCGTGGCACATTTTCCGTATATAACTAAGTAGATCTAAGTTGCGGGAACACCGTAGTGTTTGTTTGTACTTCAACGTTGATTATCACCGAGACATGAGGTTTGAGACCACATATAAAATTTATACATTTCAAGCTGCCTGGAGTTGGAGAGGGGAGTACAGACGATTCTCTAGTTTAATCAAATTTTGGTTGGCTTACATATCATTGACAATCATTTCATGTCTCTGCTTTCAGAATAAGGCTATATTATGACTACCCACATTGTCGCTCCAAGAGGACAGCGAAATACTTATTATTAGACTATTGTTATTATTATTATTATTATTATTATTATTATCATCATTAGACAGTTATGTTATTATTATTTTCATAATTATTAGTCAATAATGATTATTATTAGTATACTATTATTATTATATTTTTCATTATTCTAGACAATTGAGTTTGTACAAAAATTCGCTATCCAGCAACAGAGAAACTACCTTATACTATCGGGGCGCAGTTAGCCTACTATGAGGAACCGGATGCTTAGGTTCTTATCTATTTTTCCCATACTTCTAAATACTTTTACGAATCACACTGAAATTCCGTACTACCTAATAAACTAAATAATACGCGAGTACCTAAAAATAACTAATTGCAGTTTTGTACCATTTATTGTAGTATATTTCAAATTTTGTCCATAATCCTTGAAATTAAATGTGAAGATAGTGTTTATTCCTAGCTCCAGTTGATTGAAAGCAATCCTACCTACAGGAAAAATGAAATATTTTCAGCACTTTCCAGCTTATATATTATTGTTTGGTTATTTACCGAGAGGAAAGAGCGAATAAATCTCTTATTATTCCCAAGAATCCAATATTGTAAAGAATCAACATTATTTGAACGAGATAGAGTGTGAAAATCATCTCTGACATCCTTGGCTTTATTGCAATCTCTACAAGTGTAAAGTTATCGGTGATAATTTGATTAGGCGTCATTATGTAAAATATTTATTCTCTCGTTGCAATCAGATTGTCTACTAACAATTAGGTATTAATTTTAAGCCTTATGTAATGTATGTCAACTTTCGCTACCCTTTAAACATAAGAACCTATTGTAAAAACCCATTCTACCTAATAAAAACCTAAAAAGAACAATTTTATGTTTTTGAAAACCTAAAATGACAATTTTAAAAACCACCAAAATCCGGCCCCTATTTATTATATTCTGATGGTTGGGTGGTAGAGCAGCGGACTCCGTACAGGGATAAACGCCAGGAAAGAAGAAGATTGTTGGGTGGTTTCATACGTAAGACAAGAAGTTCCATGAAGAACTATACAGCCTACTTTTCATGCCAATGATTATTCTACAGTATATGAACCTATCTAGAATAATGACGAAATTAAGTTGGTAATATCGAAATATCTAATTAGTTCAAAACATACCTGGTGTAATGTAGCCTAATAACGCACTAGAGTTGGCAGCCCTGGTGACTAAATATATTCTTATTTCCATCTCTTAAGGTACAGAATACAACATTTGGTTGAAGTCCAAAGGACGTTACATGCAGTTAGACACTGGATCTATCAGCACGCGTAAAAGCATGTTGCCAACAATACCATGCGTGTGCTGGTCAGAAATAATCTGACATTTTATGATATCTTGTTGTGACAATTTTGGATGAAATCCATTTGTTAGTATAGAAGTTACATGTATTTTAAAATTGGACCTATCAGCAGGCATAGAATCATGTTGGCAGCACTGACTTATATTAATTACTCCAAATTAATCTAGAAAGTCAGGTGCTATACGTGTGCAAAGTATAGAGCTGTTGGCTTGCATACTTTCTGATATAGGCCTATTGATATTAGGGTAAAAAAATATAGACAGCATTTATTAACAGTTGGCAGCCCTGATTGCTCTTAACAATACTTATAGTCATATCTCTTAAGAATACGCTCAGTCATATCTGTTTATGTACACATTTTACATACAAAATTTGGTTGAAATCCCAATGATAGTGTAGAAGTTATATGCATTTAAACATTGGACCTATCAGAAGGCTTAAAATTATGTTGGCAACACTGTCATGTATTGCCTCCTGGAAATTAAACTGAAATAGTATTATCTACATGTGTGCCAATTTTGGAATAGCTCCCATGCATACCTTGCAAGATATCCAACATGGAGCTCAAATTCCTAGTGCGTTTTTCAGCAGTTGGTAGCATTGACATCATTTTCAAATATGGACGTGAGATATTCCGGTGCACATCTTTACTCATATTAAATTTGGTTTTGATTGCTGCAGCCGTTTAGTAGTTCATAGGGGGGGGGGGGCACACACACAGCCAGACAGACACACATTTTCCCGGATCGATCTCATAAGTCTACTTTTTCCTCATTTTTGCAAAATGTGAAAAGTAGGCTAGGGCCCACAGCCACTCCTATTTCAGTACACGAGCTATCGAGTCTAATACCAACAGGCCGAGTGGTTCGAGGCTGGCTGGCGTACCTCTGGTCGTATTGGGTACTGAAGCACATTAGTAGTATATGCTAAAAGCATAAGATGGCGTCGATAATTTAGAGGTGGAACACCCGATTCGGCGAGTCGGCTGGGTATCGGGCTGGTCCGGAAGGCACCAGTAGCCAGCCTAACGCCACTATGGTGGATACTGTCCAGCATTTTCAAGGTTGCCGGTCGTCCTGAACCGTAAGCCGCAGAACCATAGTCTAGCCGGGACACGACGAGGGCTTGGTAGAACCGTAGCAGCACCGCTCCGTCAGCCCCCCACGTAGTGCTACTAAGAAACTTGAGCATGTTCAGTTTCCTGAGACACGTCGTTCTTAGTTGCCGTATATGGGGCTGCCACGTTAATTTGCTGTCAAAATGAAGCCCCAGGAAGCGATAAGTGTCAACCAACGGCAACGCAGCATACCTGAAATGTAGTTCAGGATGTAAGTGTAGCCTTCGGAGCCGACAAAAATGGACGACGGAGGATTTCGCTGATGAAAACCGGACGTGAGCCCACCTGTCGACCCGGTTAATAGCTATCTGCAATTGCCGTTCCACGATTGACATACTTCCAGAGCTGTAAAGCAGAGCTAAATCGGCTACATACAGCGATGGAACTATCGTGGGCCCGGTGGCGGTAACAATGCCGTTTATGGCAACCGCTTTAACTTTTACACTCATCGGCGTATCGCAGATTCTTTCTTCTTTTATATTTAAGGAAAATATATCAATTCAAAACAACCATTTATTGACACTTCTGGATGCCATGACAGTTAATTTTACAACAGTGGAAAAAAGATAATAAAGAAAAAAAATGACAATTTTAATGTAGCATCTTTGGCCAAAAGATATGACACACTCCCACCTTGAGTTGGTGGAAGAACAACTCAACCATACATAAATAACTATAATTACCTCAAAATACAGTAATCATAAACCTAATCAATTTGGTGTATTTACAGCTCTACTACTTTTAGTGGTTACTCTTGACATCCCTTCTCATCCCTAAACACATTTAGGCTAATGAGACTTTTGTCATTTTTTGAAGAGAAAGGCTCTTCCTGTACCAATCTTGCGACTATTTTTTCTGCTGACATTATCTCCTCACATGATAATTCTCCACGAGCTCTTGTAAGGTTTGCTCTTCGCGTATTTTGGATAAACCTCTTTATCCAAGCAACCAACCGAATTATTTTTCCATAGCTTGAAAAATATAAGTAATACCAATTAAAATCGTGGTACCTGCACTGATCATTATTTACATGTTTTGGGGTGCTACATGAAGTAACTACAAAGTAACTCATTATTTGAGTTGATTTTCTCTTTTCTTGCAAAATCAGCTCTGCCTCTGCAGGTGGAAATTCACCAGGCCACTCTGGCCGGTCCTTTCGTAAAAACTCTGGCCCCTCCCACCATCGAAGTGCTAACAATTGTTATGCCAGACAACTCTTGAAGGAAGATCTGCAGGATTCAAATGGCCAGGAACATATCTCCACATTTCTGGTAAAGTCAACCGATGGATTTCTTTAACACGGTTGTTGACAAACACAGTCCATGTTTCTTCCTATATAATCCATGCTAAAACCGTTATCGAATCAGTCTAGAAATTCAACTTGACATCTTGGTAGTTTAGTCCTTCTAGCACTGAATTACCTAATCTAGCTCCCACTGTTGCAGCAATTAGTTCCAGTCGGGGAATGATGACTGTGTTTAATGGGGCTATTCTTGCTCTGGCTGCAAGAAGGTGTACCTTACTCTCACCGTCAATTTGTAGTCGTATGAAGACTACTGCAGCGTAGGACTGTGCACTAGCATCACACAAAATATGTAGACTGACATCCCTGTGGTTCTTGGAATAATGAAACCAGCGTGGAATTCTCATCTCCTTCAGGAGAAAAAGGCTTAAATACCAAGTTACAAATTGGTCCTTAATATCAGTAGTAACCTCTTCATCTCAAGATATACCACTTAGCCATATATTTTGTAATAACAATTTAGGAACTAGAAGTACTGGACTAACTATGCCAATCGGATCAAATATCTTTTGTGCAACTGACAGAATAGATCTTTTCGTGATCAGTCCCAATTCATGGTTCTGTAACCATTCCAAGTTTAACAATAAAATTGTCAGATTCCAAATCCCATCGTAAACCTAGCACCGCTGTCCGTCCTACAAGAATGAAAGCATCATTGTTGGTCTGCCAACCTCTGAGGTCGAACTTTCCTTCCTGCATTATATCACGTGCTTCATTAATGAATTATTTCAGTTCTGATTCAGTATCAACACTGGTTACAACATTGTCCACATAATGGCTCTGTTTAAGTCTTGATATCTGTCCTTTACTATATTGACAATCTTCCATTGCCTTGTCCAAATGGTAATCAAGAACTGCTCCTAAAAGGAAAGTGCTACATTTTAATCCAAATACCACCCTCCGATGCCGAAATATCTTTATATTCTTCCAGTCATTTGGATCACACCAGAAGAACCTAAGAAAATCTCTGTCTTCTTGACGAACACTTATTTGTAGAAAAGCCATTTCTACATCAGCTGTCACCCCAAATCTCCCTTCCCGAAATTTTAGTAACAGGGAAGGAATCAGTTCAATCAGATTGGGTCCACACTCTAAACAATGATTGAGAGAAGGAGCATTTCTACCTCTTGCTGACACGTCAAATACAGGACGAACTCTGGTGGTGCTATTCTCCTTAATAACAATTCGATGTGGTAGGTAGTGTCCATAATTCGCTACTTCTTTGACTGGTACTTCTTCAATAATTCCCAGTTCTTCCCACTCAGCTAGAACTGCATCGTATGAAATGAGAAGATTTTGAGACTGAAGCTTTCTTGTGGTAGATTCTAACCTCCCTGTTACTAGGAAGAGCCAAGCTATCTTCTTTCCATAGCAATGAAACTTCGTAACGTCTCTCATCATTTACAGTAATACCTCTTAGACAATCATCTCTAATTTGAAGCTGTCTTTCATTTTTGGACATTTTAACAGCTGAGTCTGAGATTCCAATGGTATCTAGGCTCCAGCGATCGTTGATCTCATTAAAAACAGAGCTGTAACTTCTTCTGCCAAGTTAACAGAAGATTGTTGTGGAACTTTCCCCATCAAAGTCCAGCCTAAATTTGTTTCCACAGCAAACAAACCAGAAGATAGAACTTAAATATTTCCTGTCAGAAGTTTGTCCGCTACATCCGCTCCAATCAGCAAGTCCACAGGCCTAGATTCATCCCCAATATCTGTTAGGCTGATATTCCCTTCCTCATGTTCATTCAACCAAGGTCCTTTCTTGACCGAAGGGATGCCATTACATATTAAAACCTGATCCAATACGTCAAAATTACATTGATATTTTCCATCCAGGCTTTCAATTTCTACTTTGTAACATGAATGTTCATTAACACTCGTTTTCACTCCCCCAAAAAGGTCATGTTTAATTGTTTCAGTTCTGACTGGAATGTAACCTAATCTTTTAACAATGTCTTTCTTAACATAGGATCTTTGGGATCCTGAGTCAATTAAGGCTCTAACAGAGAAGGAAGAGCCAATACCTTTCATCTTTATAACCAAAGTTTGCAAAATAACTTTAGGATATTTAGACATATTACTCAGTGAATTTGTCTTTTGTTCATTCTTCCCCCCTAATTGCCTGTGTTCGACATTATTATGGGATATATTTTGTTTATTCTGAGGTAAATCAGGGCACATCAGAACTTGGTGGCTCTTACTTAAAATAATGCACCGTACTACGGCTTTACATTTATTGACACAGTGTCCCTTCTTAAAGCACTTAAAACACCCACCCTTGTCCTTTAGGACCTTCTGTTTCTCAGATAGACCTAATTAGTGTGCTTTAAAACAATTAAGGGCATCATGTTGGCCTCCACAAAAAATACAGTACCCTCTCCTCTCCTCAACTGGGTTAGTTTTTAACAAGTCAGCTGCAGTAGCAATGTGCTCTGACAATTTGGGTTGGTCTCTACTCCTGTTATTATCTTTGATTCCAAAACCGGAAATTGCTAAACTGATCCGTTCCTCGGCTTCCACTTCCCTTTTCATGAATAGCATGAGATTGTCTAACCTATCTTTCGAATCACGTGTGTGTGCAAAATTGGAACTTCTTTGCCAGGCCCTAAGAAACTCCTCAGGCAAACATGACTCTACTAAAGGATACATCATAGATGCACACTTATCTGTTGTAACACCTAAGGTTTCAAGTGACCGTATGTGCGATTCCAAGTTGTCATAACGGCTACACATTGAATTGCCATCACCGGGAGTGGAAGATTTCTTAAGAACTAAAGATAACAACTCTCTTACGTAAACTTCAACCAACAGATCATCTCTACCGAACCTGCTCTTTAAACATTCTACTGCCTTCGTATAATTTTCCCCAATAGGTGGAAAACTTTCAGTAATTTCTCGAGCACGAGACCCTTTCACTGTAGCTTGCATTAAGTATTGAAACTTATCTTCCGGTGCAATATCCGGATCCTTGTCTATCTTTTCAAACTGGCCCCTGAACTGTATCCACTGTTTTACATCGCCATCAAATTTCCTTAGTTCTAATTTTGCTCACGAAATCTACACTGCTACAATCACTGTTGTCTTCAGCGATGCCTCCTGAAAGTAGAATATATTCAACACTCACCTCTATATCAAGAAATTGACGTTGATAGTCATCGGCAAGTCTACATTTGTCGTCCAAGTCCTCTTGGCCGACGTCAAGTTTTAGACTTACGACCTTACCATCCAGCTGCAGGAGCTCATCATTTTTCTTCCGAAGTAAAGAAAGGGAAACCTGAACTTCCTCCGCTTTTCATGAGCTGTCCTCTGGACGTCATCAATTTCACCTTTGAGGTTATTCAACTGCCTCGAAAACGCCGCCCGTGTTACCTTACGTAGCTTTATAGCTCGATCCAGTTCACGTTGGGTTGTCTCCATAATTAAAATATATTGATATATTTATCCTATCACTGGTCGCCACTTATTTTACTTTTACGCTCGCAGATTCTTTCTTCTTTTATATTTAAGGAAAATATATCAATTCAAAACAACCATTTATTGACACTTCTGGATGCCATGACAGTTAATTTTACAACAGTGGGAAAAAGATAATAGAGAAAAAAATAACAATCTTAATGTAGCATCTTTGGCCAAAAGATATGACAACCTCGAACAAGGTGACAGAACAGAACCCTGAGGAACTTCGTTTTCTTGGGTATAATATTGCGATATGTTCTACCGACCCTTACACGGAAGAGTCGGACTACATGAAATTCGTAATGAAAGTCGGTAGATTACCACGGAGTCCCCACTCATGAAGGGTGGAAAGGATCTCGTAGCGCCATATGGTGTCGTAGGTAATTCGGAGAAATGCCTCCTGTATGGCGCTCACAAGTCGCACCAGATGGACGGTGGTGGTCATATGGGAGCAAAATCTAGACTGGTACCCTGACAGTAAGCATCTCTCTTCCAGGAACCACACCAGTCGATGGTTCACCATCTTCTCTCGCAGCTTACATAGGGCATTTGAGAGGCCTGTAGCTGCTGACAAGTTTGGGATCCTTTCCAGCCTTGGGAACCGGTATCATGATCCACTCTCGCCATTGAGATGGAAACTGCCCATCAATCCATATACGATTGAAGAGGACCAACAATTGCTTTATACTGGATTCGCACAGATGTTTTAACATTTGATTCTGTATGTTATCCGGTCCGGGAGACGTATCCCTACACAGTGAAAGCGCACTGCGCAGTTCCCTTTCAGAGAATGGTACATTGTAGGACTCCAAAGCAGCAGTGGCAAAGGACAAGGGGTGAGCCTCCGCCTCCCGCTTCAGAGTCAGAAACGTAGGATCGTAACTCCCAGAACAGGATACATCATTGAAGTGCGATCCAATACGGTTGGCAATGGCGAGTTGGTCCGTGATGATGTCTCCGATGATGGAGACTCCGTGAGCCATCAATGATATCGGGAGTCCAGTGATCCGACGAAGCTTAGTCCACACTTGAGATGAAGGAGTATGTGTCGTCATAAACAACACATACTTTTCCCACGTCGTTTTATTACTCTCCCGAATCAGATATCGGGCTCTAGCACGCATCCTTTTGAAGGTGATAAGGTTGGCCATAGTATTTTGCCTCCGATAGCATTTGAAAGCACGTCGACGATCTTTAAAGGCTGCTGCAATCTCGGCTGTCCACCAAGGGACAAGTTTCCGGTGGGAGTTGCCGGATGAGGAAGGTATTGTTTCCTCAGCAGCAGCCGAAATACCATGCGTTATGTGAATGGTATGATCATAGACACTCTCAAAGGTATCTTCGGTAAAATCAGCACGTGCTGTGAAAGTTGTCCAATCAGCCCGACGGAGAAGCCATCGACTTGGTAATTCGATGGCTCTCTGGTTCGGAAGAGTAACGATAATCGGGAAATGGTCACTAATACAAAGGTCGTCGTGTACACCCCACTGTAGCAGGGGAACCAGCGCAGGACAGCACAAGGTGATATCGACATTTGAATAAGTGCCGTGTGCAATAGAGAAGTGCGTATGTTCCCCTGTGTTTAACAAATACAGCTCCAGCGCCTGATCAGTCTCTCAAAATCTCTCCCTCCATCACTAGTGGTAGCGGAGCCCTAGATGGTGTTGTTGGCATTAACATATCCCAGAAGGAGAAAAGGAGGGGGGGGGGGGGGGGAGCTGAGACTCTAGATCCACCAGCTGGTTTCAATCCAGTTGAGAATCAGGAGGAATGTACACGTTACATACTGTTGCCATTACTGGCGACGAAGTACGAACTGCAACTGCCTCTAGCTGAGTACGCAACGGCACCTCTTCACTAAAGAGGCTAGAGTGGACGAGAATGCAGACTCCACCGACGGCCACCGACGGTGGCTTGACCGTTTGCCACCATTCCCCATCTCTAGTTGGATATGATGGGGCAGGATAGCGCACCTCAATCTCCACATCTCGGTCCGATGACGAAGAAAATGGAGCGGGCAGTCCCCTGGATGGCGCGCGGTCCTCGTCGGACTTCACGAGTCTCGCTCTTGGGGAAGAGCGAGAGCGGTGTCGAGGGACTTTCTCCCGGTCCGAAGACTGGGTGTCTGTCCCCGAGATTTCTTTCTTGATCGGCGCTGACGTCTATTTGGGGAAGTAGATGGTCACTTCCCCACAGACGCCAGTTCCTTGCAAAACATAGCCGCTCCTGCTGACACCGCTCCACTGGTGGTGGTGGGAGTGGAATGGCCAGCAGATACCTGAGCAGCCCTGTCTCTAGGAGAGGAAGAGAAACGGCGCTGAACCGTTCCTCTCTCCTCCGCTGATGTATTTTCCTATTTGTAGGGGAGTTCCTCCATACGGACGTGTTTGGCTTCAGCCGGCTTCGCTCCCTAGATGGTCGTGGGAGCGGGAAGGCCAGCAGAGTCAGTAGCCACTCCGTGAGGAGGAGGGCGAGAGAGATGGCGACGAACCTTCTCTCTCATCTCCACTACTACTTTTGTCATATCGGGTGGACTGGAAGAAGGACCAGCCCTGGTCGGCAAACTCTTCTTTCCCCTGTTAACTGAGGAAGACATGTTAGCCGACCGGTTCGAAGAAGAAGAGGACTTCTCCGATTTCGCCGGTTTAGATGATATAACTGTCGCCTTCTTTTCCTTGCCCGAAGAAGGTTGTGGGACCTCCTTCGGGCAGACAATTTTCGCTGGTACAGCGAGGGGTGATTTCAAATCTGCTGAATTACCGGACGTCGAGGGTACTATACTGGGAACTGTGACAGCAGGGGTAAATGAGGGCGTCGCTGCGGCCACAAACGTCACCCGTAATTCGGGGGCATCCATATCACGGTACCTCTTGCGAGCATCGTGTTATGAAAGCCGATGCAATGTTCTGATTTCTTGGATTGTGGCTTCTTTACAGAACTCAGGGCACTGCTTCGATCGTGGAGAGTGGCTTCCTTGGCAGTTAGGACAAATCGGGAGAGGCGTACACCTCTCACCCTCATGTGTCCCCTGGTCACACTCTCTACACAAGGCCTTGGCAGTGCACCTGGCAGAAACATGCCCGAATTTCTGGCATTGATAACATCACATAGGTGGAGGGATGTACGGTAGAACATCGCAGTGGTTCGATGTGACCTACATCTGCTTAGGTAAAACATCACCCTCGAAATGGAGAATAAAAGCGCCGGTATCGACGCTGTTCTCTCCAATCTTTCGGGTGATGCGTCCAATCTTGGTGACGCCTATCTTCCCCAGATTCCGCAACAATTCCGCATCGCTATTCAAAATGAATTTACGATGGAAAATAACTCCACGGACCTCATTTAGCGTTTCGTGTTTTGAGACCTTAACGGGAATTTCGCTGAAATGCGTGCATTCCAGCAACGTTTCGGTTTGCTGTCGGCTAATTGTATGCAGTAGGAGCTGTCCGTTCCGGAGCTTGGAAATCCCGTTTATATCTCCAAATTTCCCCTCGAATTCCTCGGAAAAGATCATTGATTTCACCACTTTGAAATAATCCCCGTCTGTCCTGATAGCTACCAGGTAGCGATGTGACTTGTCAACAGGGAAACGTGCATTGAAAGTTTTATCCCTGATCCGACACTCAAGAGACGGCTATTTAATGGGGCCACCCTCTGATGATTTATTGGGCCGCTTTCGCGTCATCCCGAAATCACCCTCCCCGAATACAACCTACTCCGAACGAGGGTCATCACTGTGGGCGCCACCCAGCCAAGGCAATACCTACCTGGCATAGCAGGTATTGCCCGGGGTCCCAGTGCCTTGAATAGGCACTTCCCCCTCGGCATGCACAGTGATATGTTTGGCGAAATTATTCGGCAGTGCAGGGACCTCCGTTGTGAGGCGGATACCACTGCAAGGGTACATGGCGCACCCACCTGACGGGATGGGGAATACCGTCCAGGCTTTCTGGCCAGATGGCCAAATTGGTGGCCCTTCCCCACGCAGCATGACGTTTATTTCTAAGGGTCAAACCAAAAATGGGACCGGAAGTCGGAAAAGACCTTTTACGACAGGCAGGGGATACCGTCGATGAATTTTCTCTTCCCATCAACAGGGAGTCTTCAAAATCAAAGTCAGTCATGTCAGTCTGTCTTGTCGGCCCTATTAGTGTCCTCCTACGACAAGCAGAGCATACCGTGTGTGTATTCTAACCCGCAACCCACACGGGGGTGTACCTAAAAGGATGTCTGTCGCACCCAATGGGGATTATCCACACTCCAGTAATGCATATTATGACGATAAACGGTTCCATTGTTGTGGAATCGTGCTTCGTCCGTAAATAAGATGGTCGCTAGAAAAGCCGGATCAGTTTCCACAGAACGCCACCCGTGCTTCGAAATCATGACCATGTATCTCCAGGTGTAAGTGCAGATGGTACGGGTGAAACCAGTGGGTGTACATTATCCGCATAACAGACGCTCGGCTGATGTTCGTCTCCAGTGCAATGGCCCGTGTGGTAGTATGAGGGTGACGCCAGATAGCGTCAAACACAACCTCTTCATTGTGAGCAGACGTCACGCGATGATCTCAAACAGGCCGTGTTTTTCCCAGGGATCCAGTATCTCTTAGGCGTCTTTCCACACTCCGAAATACCATGCCTGTCGGTCGTTGTCTATCCGGATAGAGTTCTTGGTACAGGCGATGCGCCTGGTATGCATTCTGTCGAGCTCCTCCATTAATATAACATATTCAGGCGCGGATTCAAGGGGGGGGGTCACGGGGGTCATGACCCCCCCCCCCCCCAACGGAGAACAAATTTTTTACAAACTCAAAAAACC
The DNA here is from genome assembly GCA_946902985.2 of Meconema thalassinum. Lineage (NCBI taxonomy): Eukaryota > Metazoa > Arthropoda > Insecta > Orthoptera > Tettigoniidae > Meconema > Meconema thalassinum. The sequence continues at coordinate 188,993,230 of OX336396.1, forward strand.
AAAACACAATAACCAGAAAAATGAAACTTAACGAATGTTAACTGAAAAACAGTTTTTTTTTCATTGTATTCAATACTGAAAATTTCTTTATTGCAATTATTATGTTCTGTTAAAACTGCACTTATTTACTACTTCATACCTGTTATATAAAAACGAGTATTTATATAACAAAATCAACTCGTCGATTTTGTTTAGCAAACCTTGTGATTACTGAATCGATGTTTATAGTGATGTCACGATGAATGTGCATCAATGCACGAATAGGAATTTGGGGCTTTTTTCGCACCAAAATTTTTTTCCGACGTCCAAACTGCAAGCTTGTTTGGCAATTTAAGCTGTGACTTTCTCCCTTTGCAACGTACTTTGGTATTTTTCTCGAAGCTCGATGTAAAAGTCGCAAAACACGCCGTTGCAATTTGTACGAATATTTTAGGTGCGCTAAACGCATCAAATTTCTATCCATGTAGCTTGCAAAAAATTGGTCTGGTTTTGTACGTTTGGTTATTTTGTGATTGCGTTTTTAGTGATACCATTTTGCTTAACTATTTCGATTCTCTGACCCCCCCCCCCCCAAGCCAAACTCTAGATCCGCGCCTGAACATATTCATATGCTCTTTGCTGGAATACATCTCGAGGCAGTGAATACGCTTCGTGTTGTGAATTACGTCGAAGGAGCGAGTTCGCGCAGCTACATACTGACTTGCCATCGCATGTTGTTTTCGTTCCAATGGGGCACACTTTGTCCTAACTGTGGTCTACGAAGCTTGGAACATGTACGACGTAGCTAACTGATTGCCTGTGCCCTAGCCAGAGACAATCACCTCCTCATCCTTGTCCAATCCAGCACCTTAGCTTATGCAACGATACACCCGGTCTTCTTTTCTTTTTCTTTTTATTTGATCGCTTACCCTCCAAGCTCGGCTTTACCCTCGGACTTTGCGAGGGATCAGTCCTCTACCGTCGAATTCCAGGACAGTGCCCCGGAGCTGAACACACCTTGACAGCAGATACAACTGGGGATGGTGACAAGCCAATCGCCTAAGTGACCACGAACTTGGGTCTAATGAAGGAAAGGGCAGCGAAGGGAGTGGGAAGAAAGATGCCGTGGTCCTGTCGAAAGGAACCATCCCAGCAATCGCCTGGAGGAGACGTTGGAAACCATGGAAAACCACTTCTAGGATGGCTGAGGCAGGGAGCGAACCTGCCTCTACTAAGTCTGTGTGCCTCACGAGGTTGGGTGAACCCCGTTCCAGGCCTCAGACCAGGAACAAAATTTCGTGGCAGAGCCAGATTTGAACCCGGGCCTCCGCAGTGACATGGTCTTTTACAGAGCCAAATAAACAAATCCTGTCGCCTCCGTGGTGTAGTGGTAAGCGTGCATAAATGCCACCCCGGAGGTCTGAGGTTCGATACCCGGCTCTAACAAGAAATTTGACAAGTGGTATGAGGGCTGAAACGGGGTCTACTCAGCCTCGGGGAGAAGAGTAGAGGGGGTTCGATTCCCACCTCAGCCATCTTCGAATGGTTTTCCGTGGTTTCCCACTTCGTCTTCGGGCAAATGCTGGAAAGGTACAGTACCTAACCAAAGGCCACTACCGCCTCCTTCCCTTTTCCTTGCCTATCCCTCTCACTCTTCCCATCCCCTCATCAGGCCCTTGTTCACTTCGCAGGTGAGGCCGCCTGGGCGAATTGCTAGTCACACTCCCCAGTTGTATCCCCTGATTCAGAGCCTCAAGCTGCAGGACACCGTCCTTCGCTTAGTCCGTGGGAAAAGCCAACCCAGGAGGGTAAAACGATAACGAAAAAAAAAACTAATCAGTCTGTGAAAACGATTAAGTATATAACCTTGCCACTTGCCAGGCAACTCCAATCGCGCGCTTGCCATGTGAGCTACTGCGACATTTGACCTGCAGCGCGCACCTCCCGGTCTATACAATACCTGCTCTCGGTGTGTGCGTGCACCTCTTGTTTTCAAATGTGTGTTCTGCGTATCTCTGCTCGTTTAACGGGTTCATTCGAGGTACCCATACTGAATTAATAGTGGCGCTCACGATTCCTGCTGTCTTCTAGCCCGTAAACACACATCTCGCTATATATATTACCCCGGTTTAGGGAGAGGGACCTATGTCTTTCAGAATTGTAGTACATGTGACAGAATGCATAAAACTGGATCGCAAGGGGCCAGTGGACCGTTCGGTATGTAGGACATAGAGTTTTGTAGACTACTATTACTTGAAGATACCGGTTGAGTTAGCCGTGCTCGTTACGGCGTGACTGCAGGCAGTCGCTCACATCCGGTAGACGAGGAGGCTCGAAACCCTCCACCGGCAAGCTTGAAGATGGTTTTCTGTATTTTCCTATCTTCCTTCCAGGCAAATGCCGGGGTTAGTCCCCAACTATAGGCCACAGCCTCTACCTTCCAATTCCTCATCCTTACATTCACACTTTCCTCGCCAGACAACCACCACACGGGACGGTACTTGTGGCTCACCCCACGGGTGTCCGCATAGAAGTAGCTGCAAACTTGAGCGAGCCGAACATGTACTCGGACACTCCTGGCACGAAAAGCCATACGCTTAAAAAATATAATATAAGAACATGAAGATTATTGCGAAAATGTATTATTCAAACTTCAATCGCATAATTAGGACACAAGAAATAACAAGTATTTCCGTGAAGAAATGTGTAGCCCAGTTTCATTTATCCTGCTTATGTTAATTGCCTCTATCAACATACAAAATTCAGTTTGATTGCTGTAATAGATTCGTAGATATTGAGAACCGTCTAAATATATCGGATAGTCGACATGTTGGATTGTTATATATGTAGGCCTTAGAGTTATGTACTATTACATGAAGATTATTGTGTAAGAGTATTATTCAAACTTCAATTGCATGATTAGGACACAATAAATGGTAAAAACGAGATTTTAAAATTTTGCACAGCCTCCATCTTCTGGTTCTGAAAAAAAATTGAAATAAATTAGATGCCAGTGGATTAAAATTTGTATAAGCATATACCATACCAAGTTTCACTGTGCTCAACCTTTTCAATATTCGCATTTCGCGACGCCGGCAGGTTGAATTTGTGATCACCAGGTTATGAAAGTTCCATAGGTGAACTTATGTTTATAGCCTCTATCAACACACAAACTGTCAGTTTGACTGCTGTCAGATTATCAGATTTTGTGATCCGTCTAAATATTTTGGATGCTCGCCATGTTGGATTGTAACATATGTAGGCCATAGAGTTATGTACTATTAGATGACTACTATTGCGTAGGTTCATTATTCAAACGTTGATTTCGATCGCATGATTGCGACACAAAAATTAAAACTTAATTTTAAAAATTTGCACAGCTGCCATCTTGAGGTTATGTAAACAATTTGACAAAAATATATGTCAGTGCATTGCAAAGTGTATAAAGAATTGCTGTACCAAGTTTCACTGCGTTCGGATTTTTAACCCGCCAGAAAAGTCTATTTAAGTGTTTCAAATTCGCATGGTCGCCATGTTCGTTTTGTAGTTAACAGGTTTCTGAAAGTCCCCTGAACGATTATGTAGTAGTGCCTTTTATCACCGTACAAAATTTCAGGTTGATATGAGTAATAGATTCGGAGATATAGAATGACAGTGAAATATTTCGTACAGCCGCCACGTTGGATTGTTGAAACGTAATAAAATTTGTAGGGCACGGTCGGGGTCGGCCAAAATAGTACTATGACCTTACCGAATTTAATTGAAATCTATCCAGCCACTTAGATTTTATTAGTGGGGCGTGTGGGCTCACACACGGACGCACACACACGGACAAAAGGTGAATCATAAGCCTATTTTTTCATAAATAGAAATAGGCTAAAAGCGAGATTTTAAAATTTGACACTGGCGCCACCTCGTGGTTAAAAAAAACAATTAAGTTTGATTGCTGTCACAGATTAGTTGACATTGAGAATCGTCTAAATATTTCGGATGGTCACCATATTGGATTTTTATATACTTTGTAGGCCATAGAGCTATGTACTATTAGATGATGATAATTGCGTAGGTTCATTGATCAAACGTTGGTTTCGATCGCATGATTAGGACACAAGAAATTAAACCTTAATTTTAAAATTTCGCACAGCTGCCAACTTGAAGTTATGTAAGCAATTGAGCTGAATAGGATGTCAGTGCATTACAAGGTCCATACCATTTGATGTACCATGTGTGACGGCAAACGGATGGTTTAAATTCGAGAAAAGTCTATTTAAATACAACAACTTCGCTTGACCGCCATGTTCGTTCTGTAAATAGGTTTTTGAGAGTCCCATCGTTACACTTCTATTAGTGCTTTTTTCCACCATACAAAACGTCAGGGTGATATCTGTAATAGTTTCGGAGATAAGGAATGCCCGTGAAAAATTTTGCACAGTTGCCATGTTGGATTGGTGCGATGTAATAAAATTTGAAGAGTACAGTCGGGGTCGGACAAAATAGTACCATGACCTTAACGAGTTTCGTTGAAATCGCTCCAGCAGTTTATATTTTATTAGGGAGAGGAGCGAGGCGACGGTCACATGCAAACACACACATACGTACACACACACGGACTATATGTGATGTCATAGGCCTATCTTTCATAAATGTAAATAATAAAGGAAGCTTTTCAGTCGGTCAACACGACTGAATAGCTTTCATTATTAGAATTAAGCATCACTGAAAAATGGCTTCTATCACAACTAAATGACAATGGGCCAACAAGTAAACGAAAGGCAGGAACGGGAGGTTTAATTTAGAAAAGAAATACTATTATTGGTCACAAAGGAGCTAAAGTTCCGCTTACACGTACTTGATGCTCGGTACACTTGGGAGTCGAGTTCCGACTGTAACGTTCCAGGGCTGTAACGTTCCACACGCTCGTTCTGAGTTCCAAGTTACAGTTCCGGAACGATACCACAAGCCAGCTCGGGGCCGAGGTATGGCGTACGTTACGTAACGTGGAACACAAGCGGTACGTAACGCATTTCAGTTCTGTTCCGTGTCCCTGATGATTAGTTTAGTCGTTTATTAATATTAAGTTTTGACCAATTGAGTAGCTACAATTGAGATTTGGTAAAGATGGCGGCAAAATAAACATGACACTGAGGTGCCCTTTTCTAATGCTACTTCTGTACAAAATGTCGTGTTTCAATTGATAGGGGGGAGCCGACATATAAACACACAGACACACAATGTTTCTTGAAAAATGGCCCTTAATACTAGCCACGTTCTTCTACTGGCAGTGATCTGCAAGAAAATCTGGCATTTTTAGTCTACTTTTGACATTTTGCAAAAATGAGGAAGAAGTAGACTTATGAGATCGATCCGGGAAAATGTGTTTCTGTCTGTCTACCTGTCTGTCTGTCTGTCTGTCTGGCTCTGTGTGTGTCTCCCCCCCCCCCCCCTATCAACTCATAAACGGCTTCAGCAATCGAAAACAATTTTTAGTATGAGTAAAGATGTATACCGGAATATCTCAAGCCCGTATTTGAAAATGATGTCAGTGCTACCAACTGCTGAATAAACGCACTAGAAATTTGAGCTCCATGTTGGATATCTTGCAAGGTATGCATGGGAGCTATTCCAGAATTGGCACACAAGTAGATAATGCTATTTCTGTTTAATTTCCAGGAGGCCATGCGTGACAATGTTGCCAAAATAATTTTAAGCTTTCTGATAGTTCAAGTTTTTAAATGCATATAACTTCTGCACTATCAATTGGATTTCAACCAAATTTTGTATGTAATATATGGACAGATATGACTGAGCGTATTCGTAAGAACCACCAGGGCTGCCAACTGTTAATAATTGCTCTCTCTATTTTTTTATCCAAATACCAAAATATCAGAAAGTATGCAAGCCGACAGCTTCAAACTATGCACACGTTTAGTACCTTAAATTTTAGATTAATTTGGAGTAACCTATATAGTCAGTTCTACCAACATGATTCTAAGCCTGCTGATAGCACCAAATTTTAAATACATGTAACTCCTATACTATCAGTTGGATTTCAACCAAATTTCGCATGTGCTATGTGTACCATAACAGATATGACTATGCTTATTCTTAAGAGGAATCGGGGCTGCCAACTGTTAATAAATGCTGTCTATATATTTTTTCCCTAATATCAATAAGTCAGATAATATGCAAGCCAACAGCTCCATAATTTGCACACGTATAGCACCTGGCATTCTAGATAAATTTGGAGTAATCAATATAAGACAGTGCTACCAACATGATTCTATGTCTGCAGATAGGTTCAATTTTAAAAAACATGTAACTTGTATACTAAAAATGGATTTCATCCATAATTGGCACAACAAGATATCATAATATTTCAGATCATTTCTGACCAGCACACGCATGACATTGTTGCCAAACATGCTTTTACGCGTGCTGATAAATCCAGAGTCTAACTGCATGTAAAGTTCATTGGAATTCAAACAAATTGTGTATTCTGTACATTAAGAGATGGAACGAAGATGTATATATTAAGTCGACAGGGCTGCCAACAGTACTGCTCTATTAGGCTACATTGTACCAGGTATATTTCGAACTAATTAGACATTTCGATATTAACAACTTAATTTCGTCATTATTCTAGATAGGTTCATATACACTAGTTTAATCATTGGTATGAAACTTAATTTTAGGAAAAGTAGGCTCTTTAGTTCGTCACGGAACTTCTTGTTAGGGTTTTAATATGTGTTTGAAATTTGTTGCAGATGATTATTTTATCATATTTTCATACATCATGTTGCGGTATGTTGATTTAGGCGTTCAATTTTCAATCCTTCTTTATGATGCACCATATAAGGTTTAATACCAAGCGACTTTTTAGTGTTACGCTACCGGTATATATTTATCTTGTGTCTTTGATATTTATCAATTCATTCATGTCGGCTGATGTTGTTGTTTGAGTCTTCAGTCTTTTGACTGGTTTTATCCCGCTCTCCATGCCTCCCTGTCCTGAGCTAAGCGTTTCATCTCTACACAGCTACCACACCCCACATTCGAGGCAAACTGTTTAACATATTCTAATCTCGGTCAACCCCTACAGTTCTTGTCCTCGACCTTTCCTTCCATAACTAAGTTTGCTATTCCTGGGTGTCTTAGTATGTGTCCTACCAACCTATCTCTTCTCTTCATTAGCAGTCGCCAGAAACATCTCTCGCCTCCCACTCGCCTTAATAGCTCTTCGTTTGTAACCCTCTCTTCCCATCTGTTCTTCATCATTCTCCTGTAACACCACATTTCAAACGCTTCAAATCTCCTCTTTTCTGCTGCACCAATAGTCCAATCTTCACTTCCATAGAGTGCCACGCTCGATGTCAACAGATTCCTTTTCTGTAGAAATGCCTTCCTTGCCTGAGCCAACCTACTTCTTATATCTTCTTTCCTCCAACCATCACTGGCTATTTTGCTTCCTAAGTAACAGAAGTCTTCTGAGATTCGGAGATATAGAATGCCAGTGAAATATATCGCACAGCCGCCATGTTGGATTATTGAAACGTAATAAAATTCGTTGGGCATGGTCGGGGTCGACCTGAATAGTACTACAGTATGACCTTACCGAATTTAATAGAAATCTATCCAGCCACTTAGATTTTATTAGTGGAGGGTGGGGGCACACACACGGACACACACGGACAAAAGGTGATCTCATAAGTCTATTTTTTTTTTTCATAAATAGAAATAAGCTAAAAACGAGATGTTAAAATCTGACACTAGCGCCATCTCGTGGTTAAGAAAACAATTAAGTTTGATTGCTGTCAGAGATTAGTTGACATTGAGCATCGTCTAAATATTTCGGATGGTCACCATATTGGATTTATATAAACATTGTAGGCCATAGAGCTATGCACTATTAGATGATGATTATTGCCTAGGTGCATTGTTCAAACATTGGTTTCGATCGCATGATTAGGACACAAGAAATTAAACCTTAATTTTAAAATTTCGCACAGCCGCCATCTTGAAGTTATGTAAACAATTGAGCTGAATAGGATGTCAGTGCATTACAAGGTGTATACCATTTGCTGTACCATGTGTGACGGTGCTCGGATGGTTTAAATGCGAGAAAAGTCTATTTAAATACAACAACTTCGCTTTGCCGCCATGTTCGTTTTGTAAAGAGATTTTTGAGAGTCCCATCGTTACACTTCTATTAGTGCTTTTTTCCACCATACAAAACGTCAAGGTGATATCTGTAATAGTTTCGGAGATATGAAATGCCGGTGAAATATTTCGCACAGTTGCCATGTTGGATTGGTGAGATGTAATAAAATTTGAAGAGCACAGTCGGGTCGGACAAAATAGTACAATGACCTTACCGAGTTTCGTTGAAATCGATCTAGCAGTTTAGATTTTATTAGGGAGGGGAGCGAGGCGACGGACACATGCAAACACACACATACGTACACACACATGGACTATATGTGATGTCATAGGCCTATCTTTCATAAATGTACATAGTAAAGGAAGCTTTTCAGTCGGTCAACACGACTGAATAGCTTTCATTGTTAGAATTAAGCATCACTGAAAAATGGCTCCTATCACTACTAAATGAAAATAGGCTAACAAGTAAACGAAAAGCAAGAACGGGAGTTTTAATTTAGAAAGGAAATAATATTATTGGTCACAAAGGAGCTAAAGTTCCGCTAACACGTACCTTGATGCTCGGTACAGTTAGGAGGCGAGTTCCGACTGCACCGTTCCATACGTAACGTTCCGCTAACACGTACCTTGATGTTCGGTACAGTTGGGAGTCGAGTTCCGACTGTACCGTTCCAGGGCTGTAACGTTTCACATGCTCGTACGGAGTTCCAAGTTACAGTTACGGAAAGATACCGCAAGCCAGCTTGGGGCCGCGTTATGGCATACGTTACGTAAGGTGATACACAGCGGTACGTAATGCATTTTTGTTCTGTTCCGGGTCCCTGATGATTAGTTTAGTCGTTTATTAATGTTAAGTTTTGACCAATTGAGTAGCCACAATTGAGATTTGGTAAAGATGGCGGCAAAATAAACATGACACTGAGGTGCCCTTTTCTAGTGCTACTTCTGTACAAAATGTCGTGTTTCAACTGATAGAGGGGAGCAGACATATACACACAGAGACACACAATGTTTCTTGAAAAAAGTCCCTTAATACTAGCCACGTTCTTCCACTGGCAGTGATCTGTGCTAAAATCAGGAATTATTAGTCTACTTTTCACATTTTGCAAATTGAGGAAAAATTTGACTTTTGAGATCGATCCGGGAAAATGTGTGTGTGTCTGTGTGTCTGTCTGTGTGTCTATCTGTCTGTCTGGCTGGCTGTGGGTGTCCCCCCCCCCCCACCTATCAACTCATAACCGGCTGCAGCAATCGAAAACAATTTTTAGTATGAGTAAAGATGTATACCGGTTATCTCAAGCACATATTTGAAAATGATGCCAGTGCTACCAACTGCTGAAAAAACGCACTAGAAATTTGAGCTCCATGTTGGATATCTTGCAAGGTATGCATGGGAGCTATTCCAAAATTGGCACACAAGTAGATAATGCTATTTCTGTTTAATTTCCAGGAGGCCATGCATGACAATGTTCCCAAAATAATTTTAAGCTTTCTGATAGGTCAAGTTTTTAAATGCATATAACTTCTGCACTATCAATTGGATTTCAACCAAATTTTGTATGTAATATGTGGACAGGTATGACTGAGCGTATTCGTAAGACCCACCAGGGCTGCCAACTGTTAATAATTGCTCTCTCTCTATTTTTTATCCAAATACCAAAATATCAGAAAGTATGCAAGCCGACAGCTTTAAACTATGCACACGTTTAGTACCTTAAATTTTAGATTAATTTGGAGTAACTTATATAGTCAGTTCTACCAACATGATTCTAAGCCTGCTGATAGCACCAAATTTTAAATACATGTAACTCCTATACTATCAGTTGGATTTCAACCAAATTTCGCATGTGCTATACGTACCATAACAGATATGACTATGCTTATTCTTAAGAGGAATCAGGGCTGCCAACTGTTAATAAATGCTGTCTATATATTTTTTCCCTAATATCAATAAATCATCGAATATGCAAGCCAACAGCTCCATAATTTGCACACGTATAGCACCTGGCATTCTAGATAAATTTGGAGTAATCAATATAAGACAGTGCTACCAACATGATTCTATGCCTGCAGATAGGTTCAATTTTAAAAAACAAGTAACTTGTATACTAAAAATGGATTTCATCCTTAATTGGCACAACAAGATATCATAATATTTCAGATCATTTCTGACCAGCACACGCATGACATTGTTGCCAAACATGCTTTTACGCGTGCTGATAAATCCAGAGTCTAACTGCATGTAAAGTTCATTGGAATTCAACCAAATTGTGTATTCTGTACCTTAAGAGATGGAACGAAGATGTATATATTAAGTCGCCAGGGCTGCCAACAGTACTGCTCTATTAGGCTACATTATACCAGGTATATTTCGAACTAATTAGACATTTCGATATTAACAACTTAATTTCGTCATTATTCTAGATAGGTTCATATACACTAGTTTAATCATTGGTATGAAACATAATTTTAGAAAAAGTAGGCTCTTTAGTTCGTCACGGAACTTCTTGTTAGGGTTTTAATATGTGTTTGAAATTTGTTGCAGATGATTATTTTATCATATTTTCATACATCATGTTGCGGTATGTTGATTTAGGCGTTCAATTTTCAATCCTTCTTTATGATGCACCATATAAGTTTTAATACCAAGCGACTTTTTAGTGTTACGCTACCGGTATACATTTATCTTGTGTCTTTGATATTTATCAATTCATTCATGTCGGCTGATGTTGTTGTTTGAGTCTTCAGTCTTTTGACTGGTTTTATCCCGCTCTCCATGCCTCCCTGTCCTGAGCTAAGCGTTTCATCTCTACACAGCTACCACACCCCACATTCGAGGCAAACTGTTTAACATATTCTAATCTCGGTCTACCCTTAAAGTTCTTGTCCTCGACCCTTCCTTCCATAACTAAGTTTGCTATTCCTGGGTGTCTTAGTATGTGTCCTACCAACTTATCTCTTCTCTTGATTAGCAGTCGCCAGAAACATCTCTCCCCTCCCACTCGTCTCAATACCTCTTTGTTTGAAACCCTATCTACCCATCTGATCTTCATCATTCTCCTGTAACACCACATTTCAAACGCTTCAAATCTCCCCTTTTCTGCTGCACCAATAGTCCAATTTTCACTTCCATAGAGCCCACGCTCGATGCCAACAGATTTCTTTTCTGTAGAAATGCTTTTCTTGCCTGATCCAACCTACTTTTTATATCCTCTTTCCTCCGTCCATTACTGGTTATTTTGCTTCCTAAGTAACAGAAGTCTTCTGAGATTCGGAGATATAGAATGCTAGTGAAATATTTCGCACAGCCGCCATGTTGGATTTTTGAAACGTAATAAAATATGTAGGGCACGGTCGGGGTCGGCCAGAATAGTACTATGACCTTACCGAATTTAATTGAAATCTATCCAGCCACTTATATTTTATTAGTGGGGGGGGGGGGGTCACACACACGAACGTACACACACGGATGAAAGGTGATCCCATAAGCCTATTTTTTCATAAATAGAAATAGGCTAAAAGCGAGATTTTAAAATTTGACGCTGGCGCCATTTCGTGGTTAAGAAAAACAATTAAATTTGATTGCTGTCACAGATTAATTGACATTGAGCATCGTCTAAATATTTCCGATGGCCACCATATTGGATTTTTATATACTTTGTAGGCCATAGAGCTATGTACTATTAGATGATTATTGCGTAGGTTCATAGTTCAAACGTTGGTTTCGATCGCATGATTAGGACACAAGAAATTAAACCTTAATTTTAAAATTTCGCACAGCCACCATCTTGATGTTATGTAAACAATTGAGCTGAATAGGATGTCAGTGTGTGACGGCGCTCGGTTGGTTTAAATGCGAGAAAAGTATATTTAAATACAACAACTTCGCTTGGCCGCCATGTTCGTTTTGTAAAGAGGTTTTTGAGAGTCCCATCGTTACACTTCTATTAGTGCTTTTTTCCTTCATACAAAACGTCAGGATGATATCTGTAATAGTTTCGGAGATATGGAATGCCGGTGAAATATTTCGCACAGTTGCCATGTTGGATTGGTGAGATGTAATAAAATTTGAAGAGCACAGTCGGAGTTGGACAAAATAGTACTATGACCTTACCGAGTTTCGTTGAAATCGCTCCAGCAGTTTAGATTTTATTAGGGAGGGGAGCGAGGCGACGGACACATGCAAACACACACATACGTACACACACACGGACTATATGTGATGTCATAGGCCTATCTTTCATAAATGTAAATAATAAAGGAAGCTTTTCAGTCGGTCAACACGACTGAATAGGCTTCATTATTAGAATTAAGCATCACTGAAAAATGGCTTCTATCACTATTAAATGAAAATAGGCTAACATGTAAACGAAAAGCAAGAACGGGAGGTTTAGAAAAGAAATACTATTATTGGTCACAAAGGAGCTAAAGTTTGCTGTGTAGGTTACACTCTGCCTTATATGGCAACACTGCGAGAAGGTGAGTTGGATTCCCATCTAAGCCATCTTAGATTGGTTTTCCGTGGTTTCCCACTTCTACTCCAGGAAAATGCGTGGATAGTTCCTAAGTCAAGGCCACGGCCTACTCCTTCCCAAGCCATGCCATCATTACAAATACACACGTTACTACAGACATCACAATAACAAAGTTTAGACCTATCAGACAAATTCTATAAAAACCTCAACTACATGGACCGATGAACAATAACCTATGTTTCAAACCTCTATATGGAGCAACAATAAATATTTCGAATCAATGGGATCCATCGTATTGTTTTCAGGAAACATATTTCTAACGTAGGCTACAGTATGACCGCGATCGAAACGAGCAACGTGCCTTGCCCTGTCTGATGCGGCACGCACTCAGACTGAAATCAGTATTAGCCTACTTTCGATTTTTGCAAAAAATGAAAGTAGACTTATGAGATCAACACAGGGCGAAAAATTGTGTGTCTGTCTGTGTGTATGTATGTGTGTGTGTGTGTGTGAGTGAGTGAGTGTACTCTGAATGTCTGTCCCCCCCTATCAATTCGAACACGGTGAAACCGAATTGAACGAAATTTGGTACAGAGGTAGCTCTAGCATAGGGCACCTCAGTGTCATACTTTATATTGCCGCCATCTTTACCAAAACTGAATGGCGGCCACTCAAACGTTCAAAACGTAAACTCAAATTACGGCTAAACTAATCATCCGATCTCTACCAAATGTGGTGACAACATTCCTTTATATAGGACGCGTCTTTCACCCAAACTTCAAGGTCATCGACCTTGCCATTTCAGGATGGTGGCCGTGTGAATTAGGCAACCATTATAATCAATAGCTTAAGACCCACCAATTCAGATTATCAAGCCTAGGGTGGTTTAAGCTATCCTGAAGGTCGTGATCCGTTATTTATTATAATTTAATATTATAATATTATTATGTATGACTGGCTTAAAAGAGCTGAGCTGTATCTGCCACACGACAAGATGGCAGCTGTCCTCATGAGCCTGTCTTATATTTCAGTAGTTTTAGTATGTTGTATGCGATATACCCTACTTGATACAATAATATAAACTTTGTATGAAATGATCTATAATGAAGATGTACTGCAGTGAAGAAATAGTTTATTTAAAGTCATTATTTGCCAACAGGTTGAATCTAATATATCAGTTAAGATCGCCATGTTGTTACGGATATGTTTAGCTCTGGGCTAGCGTGTTAGCCTGTCACGCAGTTGACTGGGGATCGAATACTGCTACAGTTGACTTTTTTTTTCTTGAATTCTTTTACAAATGATGTGCACAAGCTCTTTTCACAGATACTGAATAAAATGTCATTTAGCTCAAAGGGGAGGCTAATGTATACACTCGTTTATTAATAAAATCACAGTCCCAGCATTGCAAATAAACAGAAGACATTACGAAAAGGAGAATAGAAGAATTAGATACACGTTGTTATCAACCACAGCCTTCTTAATGTCTCTGTACGGTGCTGTCCTCTTGTGGGTTATGTGGATAGTATTGTTCCAAATATACCGCTGTGTCAATACCTGGCCTCCTAAAGTATGGCAATTTTGTAATACTGGTAGTTCGACTATTAGCCACGATCGCGCTCCGATTACCTTTAATGATAGAACGTACAAGGCACTGCCGGCAGGAAGTTAGGTCCTCATTTGAGTACGTAATTCAATTGCTTATATGAGGACGAAGCGTCCTGCTGGCAGGACCGTTCTTTTTTCCATTATATAGAGGGAAATGTAACGAATCAGCGCATGCAAGTCTGAAGTTGGTAGCTCTGACCGTTCAGTAATGGCGGCGATTATACGTAATGGTGACTGTGTTTATGTTTTTGCTACCTATTTCGATGCTCCAAACAGCGGAGATGCATGGAGTCGCTCGTTATTTGCTAGTAATTATGATATCAGTAAATGTCATGGTACTGTAGTTTAAATTACGTGTAGTTGTGCAACTGTGCAGTGGGATATTGACAAAAACACAACTAGGCTTTTTTTGATTTATTTATTCTCGAGTGATGGACGCGCCGTCGCTCATACATTTATTTAGTCTCTGTACTATAAGAAAACACGTTTATACTTTATACGTTTATCAGTGGCGGCCTGTGGTATATAAAGTTGGGTGTTCAACCAAAATTTCTGATGTCGCAATTTTATATGGGAAGTTTACACATGTAACAAAAATGAATTAACGTTAGATAAACTACAGTTATATATAAACTGAAATACATGGGTTTTCCAAAATAACTGTACGTTCGACAAATAGACAAATTGGCTCTTTTGGGCATCTTCCTATAGGAATCCATAAAAATTTCAGATGCATGTATTTAAGCCCTATGCCTGAGTTAATGGGAAGAATTTTAAACACAGCAGGTTGTCTAAGGTTGGGTCTCAATCTCCGGGATAAAAAACATTCTCAACATAAAAACATGGCAACCGAAAAATTTGTACGTTAACGAAAAATGGTATTACTAACAAAGACGGGCACATATTCTGCATAAGGATAGGATTTTTATCATTTTAAATGATCTTGTCGACTTCGTAATTACGCTGGGGTCTGGCGTTACGGTGACGGGACAAAATGTACCGAGAATGCACTGAGGTATGTGACGTCACAGTACTGCTTGAGCTTCTTCCTTTCCCCGCGCGCTCCGGTGAGCGTGACGTCATCTAGCCAGCTACCTCCTTTGACCTTGGTTTGCACTTGCTAACGGAATTTGAGTTTACGCAGCATTCGTAGCATTTAAAATGATATAAAGTCTAGTCTTTCAGACTGACTATCAGTCTTTTTTTTTACTATAGCTTGAACCCCATCAGAGGAACCAGCCATGAAGAGCGCTCTGTCATACGTCTGCGCAATTCATTTTTGCGGAGTTTCATTCAATTTCTGCTTCTTTAATTCATCCAGTAAACACGCTGCTTTTTTTTTTTGTCGTGTAGCCTCCTGAGAGGCCGAGTGCAGGTCTTTCTAGTCGACGCCCGTGGACGACCTGCGCGTCGGGATGAGAGATGGAATGGATGAATATGAATGAAACTGGGCAAGGATGTGGAAGGAAGCGGCCGTGGCCTGTCAGAAGGTACTGTCCCAGCATTTGCCTGGTGTTGAAAATGGGAAACCACGGAAAACCATTTCAAGGACAGCCGACGGTGGGGCTCGAACCCACGCGTCTACCGAGAGCTTGACCCCTTGACCTAACGCAGCGCTTTAGCCCGCGTAGCCACTACTGTCGGTAACACGCTGCTAATGTGTGTGCATCATGTTTTGTTTGCCTCTTACTACGTATCGGTACACAACAGCCATCTGAAATATGTTTGAAATATCACTAGTTTCATCTGCTATAATGGCTAAAATTTCCGATTCCATTATTTGCTTTGATACTTCTTCTTGGCAAACCTCCAACATAATCTGTAAAAGTTAATTTTGAATTGTTTTGGACGTTCCTTTGAAAACAGTTGCCCTTACCAAATGACCTTTAACACAGCATCCAACTCAGCGCTAAAATTAATTAGTTCTCTCAAAACACCTGGATTTGTTGATGTTACACTTTCATCATGATCACGCGAGGTCAGTTCGAAAGAGCCACAGAAACGAATACAGTTTATTACAATATTTAACACATACCTATTGTGCCTAACTTCTTCGTTATATTCCGCAATTTACCTTGTATAGGCACTGTCCAATTGTGCAGCTTCGTTAACAGTTCCAAAAAGTGTCAATTTCAAACAGCTGAAGATTGGTTGGTTGGTTGGTTCCTCAGTTTAGGAGCTGCGACAACGCAGTCATGTAGCCCCCTGTACTTTGGGTGTGTGGAGAAACTGTCTGATAACCGGTGTTAAATGTGATGGCTGTATTAGTGAGTGTTATCTGTTTTTAATTCAAGTGAGGACTGCAGGCATTGAATTTCAAGCAGTTCCTACTTTTGCCGCCTAAGGCTACCGTAAACGACTACTAGTTTAGAACATGGTTACTAGACGCCAACGCAGTAGGCTCCTGGCGACGAACGTTGGAACCTAAGAGCGTTGTTCAAATTTTTAACCTATAATTTAGCTTCACACATGTGTAATAAGTGGAAGGTTCTTTAACGTGCCATAAATCTATGACATGGGACCGCCGGCTTTACTTCCCCTCCGAAAGAATGCATACTGAGGGATTTTTAACGCTCTTAAAAATCCCACGACTTTGAACCCGCGATCTTGGGCATAGAAGCTCAGCATGCTACCAACTACGCCACCGAAGCCGCTCAGCTGAAGATTCATGTTTCTTTATTTTAGGGATTAGTTTCCGTAACTCCTATTTTGGTCCACGTGGATTCTCCACCAACAAACATGGAAAACAGAATACAGCGTTTTTAAATATCGCTTTCACATAACCAATTATTATTGCCTTAAATATCTCCTTTAAACGCCCTCGTATACTTATATTTCGGACTATACTTATCCGGTAATGGTCTTCCGAGTGTTTTTAGTGTAAGTTTATCGTCATCAGAGAGCTGGGGAAACTGTCTAACTAGTAAATTACTTACTCTATTAATTTTCACTCACACTCCACAATACAAATAATGTTTCAAACTAAACATTCCGTTAAAATAAAATACCAACTTACAAGATGCACAGATGATAAATCTGGGTGCTATATCGAAAAGTGGCGCGAAAGGCAAACTAACAAAACACTGAATTTGGTAGCCTAGAAATTTCGTAGTGAATGCATAGGTCTACTCACAATCAATCAAACAATTATAATAATAATACTACTAATAATAATAATGCAGTTTGTATCTGCCTGGAACCAAAATACTCAAATCAACTAAATACAGAACTAATCGCAACCTAAATCCCGCAAGAATAAGAGTGGTAAAAGCAAACATAAACCGCTACATTACACCAACAATACGTCGCAAAATAGTTCAGCCAATTATCTACTGTAATTATAGCAATGGTGGCGTTCTTAGGCTCGCTTCGCAGAACAATTGACAAAAATATTAAATGAAGTTATTATGAGAAAACATCTAAAAATAATTGTGTGTGAACCAACTAATGTCTCCCTATGAAATTCCGATTTTTGTACTGTTGTGGGTGGTGTAGCATTCCCTAGTGGTGTGGGAAAGAAACTACCCTTCAGGGGCAGATGACCTCGTAGTTCCGCCCCTTAAAACAACAATAACTAACTAACTAACTAACTAAACTACCCTTCGCGGGGTAAGAGAAATCGAGGGTGTTGTCATTTCCAAAGAGTGGTGTAGTCTAACGGTGCCATTTGGAACTGAGTGTTGCCAGGGGGCTGGCAGCTCGTCTGCAACTCCCTACTACCCATGCCGGCCGGCAAGCTAAGTACAAGCTTGGCCTCGTCTCTGCCGGCCGCGCTGTCTACTTGGGAGTCGCCACAAGAGAGCTAACCCCCTGGATTTTGATTTGAAGGCGGGAGCTTTTATAGGTACAGTGTGAAGCATTAGGATAAATAATATCAGAATATCGATGATTTTAACACATTTTGAGTGCATTAGATCTATAAAATTAAAACATTAAAGGAAAAGAAACGACGAATTAGGTGTAAAATTATTGGGAGTTGTGCAACGCTGCAACAATGTCACCAGCCGCCACTGACGTTTATATATTTTAGAGTCAATATGTTGTTAAGAGACAGTTATTGTATTAGTCAATATGAGTCATATTGAATATTTTAGAATATTTACAGACTTTTATTGTTTGCCCAGTACCAGAACTGCAATATTATTACGCTCTGATAACCCAAAGTACTGCCGGAAGGACGCGTCCTGCTGGAAAGCCAGTTCAAACATTTGCCATAAGGGTCCAAAGTCCTGCTGGAAGGACGCACCGCTGTGTACAAAAGTACTTCCGGAAGGTCCTTCTAGCAGGACGAGTGACTGTACGCTCTATCATTAAACACTGCCAGTTGGATCGCCTCCCTCCTGGCTACTTTAAACTGCCTACTGGTTGAACACCCAGAGGCGTACTAGATAAATATGAATTCACTGCTAGGTCGCAGCACCAACCTACTGTGATTGGCGCGGATTTTTAAGGGGAAGGTACCCAAAACGATAGATCCTTAAGTTTGCAGGCTGGCTTAATATAGAGATTAACGGACGTGAATGCATTACAATAAGTTAGTAGTTTTGTTATTCAATCATCATAAAGTATATAATATTGATTTTGACACTTACTGGCTAATTATCAATATAAAAGAAAACAAACACTACATGGTGGTAGAGGTGGTTTTAGGGATGAGGACAAAGAGTTATAAATATACCCATACATTTAGGAGAAAGTAGGCTATATGTTCTTTGCTGAACATCTTGTTTTTATTTTTATTGATATTTCAAGAAGTAATTATCCTATGTTTGAATAAATAATTTGCCTGGAATTGCATATGGCATCGTTCAAACTGGGATAGTTGTTGACGCAGAAAAAAGGATCTTTTCATCAGGGTTCTAGGTAGGACAGTAGATACTGAAAAATATCCTTAGGCTAGATAGAGTATTTCGATATCATGATTAGATTAGATACCAGGTATGTAATTGATGTAGTTGTTGTGTAATTAGGCTATTATGTGACAGTTTGTAACAACCAGCGTAACAGTGTAATAAACGCAGTGTTACAATTGCCGTGGTAACTAAATAGACTGGGTAATAGCCGTAATAGTCTACGTAAAAATTCGGTGTAATAGCCATAATGGTTTTAATAGCTAATGGACAGTAGTACCGGTAACAGTCCTGTAATAGTCTATAGGCCTACATACATTTTGGGAAATGCTGCTGTACTGTTACAGGCTCTGTACCGTTCCACTTTCCGTTGGAACATGAGAACCTGGAACGTTACGCATAGATACCGGGTGGCTGGTTGGTATAACCTGGAACGGTACACAGTGTAACCGGGTACTGGTGGAAACGTTACTCTATTTCGATAACCAAGAACGGTACGCAGAGTAACTTTCCAACTGGTAACGCTGAAGGATCGTTCCAGTCATGTACCGTTACATACGTAACGTTCCGCTAACACGTACCTTGATGCTCGGTACAGTTGGGAGTCGAGTTCCGACTGTACCGTTCCAGCGCTGTAACGTTCCACATGCTCGTACTGAGTTCCAAGTTACAGTTCCGGAATGATACCGCAAGCCAGCTCGGGGCCGCGGTATGGCATACGTAACGTAACGTGGAACACAGCGTTACGTAACGCATTTCAGTTCTGTTCCGGGTCCCTGCTGTTGACTTCGCTCAAAAGAATTATTTACAGTAGTAGAGGTTTGTCAGTGCAAATTTAATTGTCTTTACTGATCCCTATATTATTTGAGTATTCACATATTGAAATAAAATTTGTCACTCGTTGAAAATATATCACAGTTCACTTTTTTCAAAATATCGTAGTAAATTAACTTAACACTTCAGGATGTAGTTATCTCAGGATTTGTTCAAATAAAAAGTTATTGACAAGAAATAGAACATGATATAATTTACAAGGACCTTGAGCATTTGGATTCGACGAACTTCGATAAACAGAAAATATTTATTGAATCATCTGTTCTCGATCCAAAGTCTATTCAGAGCTTTTGACTCAATCATAAATATAATTGTCAAAATATTATTATCAACAAAATATAAATTCCAATCCATATGTATTCAACCATTTAATCAATTAATTATCACTTGGAAATATTATTTAGAAAGTTTATCATGAAACAATTTCATTTGTTATTATCAAAATTTCAATAATTTGACAAAATGTCAAATATGTTAATCAACAAACTTATTTGCAAAATGTTTATATATTTTTTTCATGATCACAAAATCCTCTCAGTTTGTAGTAGTTGTTAAGAAGTAACAGTTTTAAATAATTAACAGCATCGGCCAATTCGATTTAAATGCGTCAAAAATCACATAATCATAATTAGCATCCAGACAACGGTAAAGTCTTTTCGTAATGAAAGGTACAAGGTTAACAATAACAATTCTCGGGTAAGCAATTACTAGGAATACTTCTAGAACACGTGGGTAAACTGTGAATTGACAATGATGGCTCAACAAAATAACCTTTGGTTATATTTCGACGAAAGTGTTGCTAAGTTCGACTCCTCTACAAAGTTCAAAGACATCCTGCCTACAATATGATTGATGCTTCATTTCACACAACCTCATTCCTGCGACTTAATTGCTCACTCAGAATGGCATATTTAACTCACTGCACACACAACAGCTATTCTTCCCAAATTATACAGAATAATCAAGCCTTTGCTTTTTACGACAACTGGAAGATTTATAAATTGGTAAACTCCACCAATGAGTTTACAATAATAATTTTACCATCAGTTTAAAACATGAATAACTCCACACCGTGTCTATTCTTAGCCAAACGTTTTGAAAGACGTTGCTCAATAATGATTTTATTTTTATACAAACTCTAGCAAAAACCCTGTTTTATACATGCTTTTAGCTTCCCGTATCATTACTTTCCGTGTCTTCTCAAAGATTTAAATGCATAGTGCAAGCGTGAAATAATTCCACTGAATTAATATGTTATTTATTTGTGGGCATGCGTTAACCACTAACCTTCGGAATCAACAAATATCCGATCTTAGAATATTATTTTAAATGTCAAATGTATAAATCATACAACCTGAAAATGATTATTAGAAATCACAAATATTTATTATTATTATTATTTCAGAAAATAGAAAAATAATAATTATTATTAAATCAACATTATTAATATTCCCTCAACAAAAGGATTTAAAGTTGTTAAACTGTTCGGGAAATAGCATCCTCGACTTCTAAATAATGGATAAATATCCATTCCTCAACATAAATTTATTATTAAATCTTCAGTTACGACGGCTGATGACCGCGATTAGAAAAATATAAAAATTAAATAAATGCTCGTTCTGCTCGTCCATAAATTTCGAATCATTGACTTTTGAGTGTAAAAACTACTCAGATCAAAGCTTCTATTGAAAAAGAAAAATATTTGCAACAGCAAAAAAACATCTCGATGAAAGAAAATATGAGTTGGTAAGACTGTAGAAAAATATGAGAAATCCTGCTAACCACGCATAAAAATAATGCAAATTGTAGCTTACATTCTTGTAGGTCTTGATGCTTCTAATCTGGTCTGAACCAGATTATTCAGTCTTCTTGTCCCCATTAGGACATGTATTTATAATCTTGTATCGGCCTCCATTTTATACCCGCAATGGTCTTACACAGACATAGCGGTATTCATACTTGAAGCCTGAATATCTTGAAGAAAAATGTTACCAGCTTCAAAAGCTGAAGTAAAGTTGACAGGGGTCTGATCAAAGTGATCCATCATGAAAATTAATAACATGACCCAACTGTGATGTGTTCAGTACTCCTAATACGCTTATAATCTTCTTCAGCACTAGTACAAATTCTGTCGAGTTTGCTGGGCAGAGCTTCTCACTCTTCAGATTGGGCAAGGCAAAACTGTATTCCCAATATCGGCTAAAGAATGGTACTGTGCAAGAATGGTAATAAAAGCACTGATTTATCTTGACTGGTCCACTAACAAGACTAAAGCTTGTCCTCTGACTGTTGGATTAAACAATCCAGCTTTAAATAATTGTGGACAGAAGAAAGAAATGTAGACAAAGTCTACCATATGTCCATTTGTAGCTGTAAATAATTACCAGTGCCAAAAATTTTCATCACTTCGGTGATAACATTTGAAAAGTTCGAAGATCACTAAAATGTTTAACACTTTCCTAATACCAGTAACCATGTACTGCCGAAACAGCAACTGGGCTGTAAATAACGAAGAATTTGCAACCATGTGCACGAAGATTATAACAGTGTTCGGAGTTGTAGAGTGTTTAGCGGCTAGAGCGCTTACGGAGTACTACACATCCATAGCAACGGAGTGCTTATGGAGAAGTGAACATACTTAGCTCGGGCGGGCGTGCCTTACATACTCTTCAGCTGGCTACTCGAGGTCACTGCGGAAAACATGCTGGAATTAAAACATCTCATATCTCAGCTTCCGCTCAATCAATTTCCTCGAAATAAAGCACATTATTCCTCCCTTGTCCGTTCCAGTAATCTGATATTAGTCTCAAGATTCTACTCCATCGGGAAATACTTAATGACATTATAGCCTCGACTATGACGCTTTCGGCCTACGTCACTTAACCACTTCTTGGCTGTCGAAAGTTTCCAATTCCTTCTAAAAAGGTTTGGCGCTCGCTATTCAAACTTTCATTTCTGGATTTAGCATTGTGGCCTGTACCCTCAAATCTAGGCAACTGGATTTGGGCACATCCACCCCACACATAGCCAAAAATAAAAATTGATTTTTTTTTATTTTTCCTATTCACACATCAAGCTACCTGGTTCTTGAATAATAAATCTTCAAACTCGAAGAATTGTAAGTTCCCACGATGTCACCAGTTCGTGTGTCGGCTATCTTATAACTACCGTTCTTATTACATTCTTCAATTCGGTAAGGTCCAGAATATAAACTCGCAAATTTGGAAAAGATGCGGTTTTGAACTTCAGAGGGTATTGGTCTTCTCACCAACACGAGGGTTCCTACACGCCAGGGTCTGCGAAATCGTTTCCCTCTGATTCTGCGCTCTCTCTTCAAAGCTCTGGTTCTCAAACTGTCTAAAGCTAGAATCTCCCTCGATGTCTTCTTCTTCGTTTCCCTCGAAGTTTATTGCTTCGGTATTCTGAAATCTTTCCGTCTCAGTAGTCATATCAATTACAGCTTGATACTTCTGAATGAAATCCGCTCCTAGGATCATGTCGAATGCCATGTCCTTCATTACCACAAACACGTGCCGAAAATCATGTCCTCCTATTGTAATGCATAAATATAGCTGAGCCTTACAAAGGGATGTCTTGTTTGGAATAATTCCTTGAATCTTAATTCCGGACACAGGAATTTCTTCGAGATTCTCAGTGAGTTTCCATAGAGCATATAATTTCTCACTTACAAGGCATAACATCGCACCAGTGTCGATTAAATTATTGACAGGCTTGCTGAATACTTCGCACACTATAATTGGCAATTTAATCCTCGTTCCCATTTCTTTGCGTTCGTGATTATTCTGTATCAGGTCATCATCCTCTACTTGCCATTTAATAATCCTGGAAGTGAAAGTCTTAATTAGGCTATCTGCTACTGAATATTTGAAGTTTTTTAAATCTTTGTTCTTGGATAGTGGTGTCCCTGATGTGCCAGGTTCACCCTGTTTCAGTTGTTCCGTGAACTGTTTGATCTCTTGGTGTCATTCCTACAAGTCCTTCCTCGTCTCCTGCTTGAATTCCTCGTTGGATTGTCTTGGATTCTCGTTTCTTGGGTAATAACCTTTACTTTTCCCAAAGTACCTTCTCTGTAGGTATCGTCCTTGGTTTCCCTTGGTCTTCCCCATCGACCTCTATAATTGTTCGTACCTTCAGGTCTCGCATATGATTTGTTCTCATATGACCGATAGTTGTTTAGGTTCCATCTTCCTTGTCCTGGATCATCCCTCAGCGTTTTCTCTTCTCTACCGTCTCGAGGTGTCTGAGAATATATATCAGCCATCACTGCAAATACCGCGTTGTCATTCTTTTCAGCCTTCTGATGAAAGAATTGAGCGTTCGTGTGGTCCAACTTCTGTACAACTTCATCAAATTGTTCCATGTTGTAGATGTCCGCTGCTATCAGTGTTCTTTGGACATTCGCAGGAAATTGCCTGATCAATGCAGTAATCAATTCGTTGTCGGGCATAGGCGGATCTAAATGTTGAAGTTTAGATAGTTGCCCTGCGAAATAAGTCGAATAACGTGTAGGTTGTGAAGTAGAGTATCTTTTAGAGTACAGCTCCGCTCTCACTTGCTGTTGAGTTTCTGGGTACCAGAATTTCTTCAATAATCCTCTATCGAATTCCTCAAAATTGTTTAGGGTAGATCTAAAGGCCCTAAACCACGTAAGTGCGGGACCCTCCAAAAATTTCCCTATCACTCTTATTTCCCTTTCTTTGCCAATCTTGGAATCCTTGAGGTAATCTCCTACTTCTCTCAGGAATTCTACGGGTGTATTACTCCCAGTTCCAGAGAATTTAGAAGGTTTATATTCTACGTTTTTATAGAAGGTTATCGGAGTGGATTGCATAATTGTCCTATCCTTTTCCTGTTTATGGGGATTTCCTACTTTGTTTACTCCCTCAATATCCATATCTTTACTCATAATTGTAGCTTTACCATGAGGTTCAACAACACTCTTTGCTTGCTTTTGGTAATCCAAGAATTTGTTACTAAGTGTTTTGATAGTTTCTTTGAGTTCGGCATTCTCCTCGCCCACTAATTTCTTTAACTCTTCGCTACGGCTTTTATTGTGCGAACAATCAGCCTGATTTTTGTCTTTAACCTGACTCTTGATATCCTCAATTTCCTTCTGGTTCTCTTCAGATCTTTTCCTGATTTCTTCAGTATCTCTCTTGATCCCTTCTGTTTCCTTACAATTATCTTTTACGTCTGTAGAAATTTTGTTCATAATTTCTTCGTGATTCTTTAATGAATTTGTCATATCCACAATGTATTTCTGAGCTATCTGGGTATCCTTAGTAATAACCTGAACATGTGACGTCAAAGTTTCTCTAATCTCTTTGATTCCGACTTGAGTCTCCAGTTTTAGTGCATCTTTGACGTCACTGATGACTGTCGTCTTTATCTCGGTTGTCAACTCTTTGACTACACTTTGCTGAATCTCTCCAAGCACAAGTTCCTGGAATTGCTCGGTCAAACGTTGTATGACGTTATTTGCCATATCACTGTTCTCTTTCTGGACACGAATTTCTAGATTTGTTATATCTTCTCCTACTTTTCTAATACCTCACTCGATCCTATCAGCTAATGACTGAGATTTTTGGTCGGCATCGCGAAATATATCCTCCATTTTACTTGTGTTCAAAGCTAATGAAGTTTCGAGTTCATGAGTTTTCTCAAACAGTTTAGACAATTTATTTTCTAAAGAAGTTTTCACTGAATCAGAATTTTCTTTGATTTCATTTTCTAACGAAGTAGAATTTTCTTTGAATTTATTTTCTAAATGTTCCTTGAGTTTATTTTCTAAAGAGGCTCCTAATGAATCTGAATTCTCTCTCATTTTAGCTTTTAAGTTTACTGAATTCTCCTCTAATTTAGTTTCCAAAGAATTGGTTAATCTAGCTTCCAAGGAATCAGAATTTTCTTTTAACCTGCTTTCTAATGAATCAGAGTTTTCCATTAATTTATTTTCTAAAGAAGTGGAATTTTATTTAAATTTACTTTCCATTGAGTTTTCAAGATTAACTTTTAAAGAAGTGCTAAATCTATTTTCTAGGGCATCTGAATTTTCCATTAATTTTTCCCTTAAAGTTTCAGAATTTTCTTTAAGTTTAACCTCCATTTTATTAGTTTTCTCTATAATTTCTGCCATTTGCAGTCCTGCACATTTGGAGCTCTCCTCCATACGATTAAAGATCCTCATGACCTCATCCATAATTATCACAATATAATTCAAAGTTAGGGGTATAAATGTAGGCAGACACAGAGACTTAAAACTAGAACAAGAATTATGCGTAGCTACTTGGATTTCTCAGAATAAAATGAGATATGCCCTAATGTCGACGAGATGGAAAAAATCTCTACTATTAATAAGATTTAAACAACAATATCAAAAAATACAAGGTCAATATCCTCCACCTGGATTCTAATAAATTGCATATTTCCAGACTATCGAACGTATACTACAAATTTTACCTGACACCCTAATGGATAAGCCATTATACAACAATCAAAAACCACACTAACTATTTGAACTTAAATTTGAATTAAGTTTCCCACTAACTGAGTTTCCTATGAATTTATTTATCCATACCAGACATCTTCCAATTCCCCAAAATATCTATTGAAAAATTACAATCAAATCGGTATGCAAACGACCGTATAGAAATCGGGCCCCACGTTCGAAGCCATTTCTCTCTTCTATCTTATTTTATGTGCCCGTTCAGACCAAAGTCCGGACGACCACATATGCATTTCGCCAAAAATCAGTCAGCACGAGAATCAAAATATCCCGGGGCGCCAGATGGGTTAAAGTGACTACAATAACTCAACAACAAAAATGCTTTACTGATTTTCGACTCGATGCAACAATAAGGATAGAAGGAGATTTTCTGAAATGAATGCATCCGATAAAATTATCTCTTTTTATTTAAATCTTTAAAATTGACTAAAAGTATACCAAAATGGCATAAAAGATGAACGACGAATCATATGTTATGTACAAAATATACAATTTCACCAACACATGAACACTTAACAATTGAGACGAAGGTCAAATTAATAGTCCTGTTGACTTCGCTCAAAAGAATTATTTACAGTAGTAGGGGTTTGTCAGTGCAAATTTAATTGTCTTTACTGATCCCTATATTATTTGAGAATTCATATATTGAAATAAAAAGAAATATCACTCGTTGAAAATATATCACAGTTCACTTTTTTCAAAATATCGTAGCAAATTAACTTAACACTTCAGGATTCAGTTATCTCAGGAGTTCTTCAAATACAAAGTTATTAACCAGAAATAGAACATAATATCATTTACATGGACCCTGAGCATTTGGATTCGACGAACTTCGATAAACAGAAAATACTTATTGAATCATCTGTTCTCGATCCAAAGTCTTTTCAGAGCTTTTGACTTAATCATAAATATAATTATCAAAATATTATTATCAACAAAATATAAATTCCATTCCATATGTATTCAACCATTTAATCAATTAATTATCACTTGGAAATATTATTTAGAAAGTTTATCATGAAACAATTTCATTTGTTATTATCAAAATTTCAATAATTGGACAAAATGTCAAATATGTTAATCATCAAACTTATTTGCAAAATGTTTATATATTTTTTACAGGATCACAAAATCCTCTCAGTTTGTAGTGGTTGTTAAGAAGTAACAGTTTTAAATAATTAACAGCATCGGCCCATTCGATTTAGATGCGTCAAAAATCACATAATCATAATTAGCATCCAGACAACGGTAAAGTCTTTTCGTAATGAAAGGTACAAATTTAACGATAACAATTCTCGGGTAAGCAATTACTAGGAATACTTCTAGAACACGTGGGTAAACTGTGAATTGACAACGATGGCTCAACGAAATAACCTTTGGTTATATTTCGAGGAAAGTGTGGCTAAATTCGACTCCTCTACAAAGTTCAAAGACATCCAACCTACAATATGATTGATGCTTCATTTCACACGACCTCAATCCTGCGACTTAATTGCGCATTCAGAATGGCATATTTAAGAGGCGGTCGTACTCGGATCCTATTTCACCTTTCATTTCAAAACATTGCCACTAGTTTCGTTGTAGTCGCTCTCGCCTAGTAGTTACATGGCCTGTACATAGGTATCAGCACGGACTACCCCCACCCCCTAACAGTGAGGGTGTTTCATGGTCGCGCGTTCAAGAAAGTCCAAACTGCTTGAGTCCGAATACTGGGGAATTATTGCAGTCTCGTGGCATTGTGCCATCGCGACTAGAAAGTTCGAGGTGATTGTATACTTTCAATTGAATGGCCGAAATATTTTGCTATAGATAAGCTAATACTGTACTTAACCTACGGAATTCACAAGTGACTGAAATATGCTTAGTCTTCCTCGTGATGTACCGGCTAGTATTCTTGGCTGTCATCCCCGGAGGTTCGGGTTCGATTACCGACGCTGACAAGAAATTCGATTCATTTTTGTCTGAGTGCTGGAATGGCCCGTGAGGCAAAACTGAAAAGGTGTGGTTTCGATTCCCATCTCAGCCATTTTGGAAATGGTTTTCCATGGTTTCTCAATTCTACTCGGCTGACTGCGTGGATCAGGGGTAACGTTCTCGCTTGCTGAGCCCAGGGTTACAGGATTGATTCCTGGCACAGCCAGCTGGCATTTGAGGGTGCGCAAATGCGAGGGAGCCGTGTCAGTGAATTTACTGGCAGGTTAAAGATCCCCTTTGTGGCAAACTTCCGGCACCCCGGCGTCTCATAAAACTGCAGATGGTAAAAGGGACGTAAAACAATAAAATTATTATTATTATTATTATTATTATCATCACTTCTACTCCAGGCAAATTCAGCTGACTCCTTCACAATCCTCATCTGAATCACAAATACACACACTAATACAGCCATCACAATAAGACGGGTAATTAGACAAATTCCAAACACACGCCAAGTACACGGGGCTAGATGACCACGATGCCGCAACAACTACTTTGAAATGCGCTAATGAGTTTCAAAGAATACGGGAACTAGTCCTCGCACGGAGAAACGTGTTTTACATGTGGTTATAAGAATGCGCAGTGACCGACCGCAGTAGCTACACTTGCTAAGGTACAGCACAAGATCATGGGTCCCAAGCTATCTCCGAACTCGGTAAACAAGTGGGTTCGAACCCGTGGGCTTTTGTTTCAATGTTGAACTCCATTCCTATTATGTAGTCTACATTTTATGTTATCTTGGTAAGTCTTTATTATTAAAATAATTATAATTATAATTGTTATTATCATCGGGATCTTGCCCGGTGTGGACCCGTATGTTCAGCCCTATATTATTATTAATAATATTTATAAAATGACTATCAGTTTCTGCAAATTTAGGAGGATTACCTAGGTATAAATGAATATTACATAATTCGGCAATAGAGGTGGGGGTGGGAGTGGGTTGCGGCCAGGAAACTCCAGCCCCAGGGCCCATCACCGCTCTCCAAGGCCTTGCCTCCGGGATGACAGACAAGAATGCTAGCCGCTACACCACGATATAGTCTTTAAAACAGTATGTTATGCTTAATGTGATAACGCAGAAAGAAATTAAAATGATATTCTCTAAGCTCTACCATTTCCCTACAGACCTCCCTTACATTAAACTGCCTATGTTGCGAAGTTCGAAACGGTAACACAATAAGGTTTCAAGCCGTCGTAGTTGTTGCTTATGCTCCATTAGATTGTGCAAATTCATTCATTTACTTTCATAAACATCTTCATACTAACCTTAATTGTGATTAAGAATCGTCCAGACTAAACTAATTCCTGAAAAAAGTTGAAAAATAAATTTCCAACAACGTTTTCTAAAATATTTCAAAATATAACTCATCGTGTTTACGATAACATCGAAGAGATACGTAAGGAATCCTACTCCCTAGTATACCTGTAACTTAGTATTATGGAGACAAACTGCTGTTGATTTCCTAGAATTAAATTTACGTGTTCTTGTCACCATGAAAAGTTATTTTTTCTTTTATTCTTAACAAAGAAGATATTTAAACAAAATGTAGAATTTATTTTTTGAAATTACAATTCTCAACATAAAGGATTAACTTCAACGATAAGCTATAGCATATTATTATCAAGACTGAGTTGCTTCAGCTCTTCCAATCGCATTGCCTCTTCCTCACCAAAAATCAAGAAATGTGTATAAACTACAAATTCAGTTGCTCTAGGGAAAGAGAACTAAAATCGGTTTCCCACGATTATCACATCACTATTAATTAACAAGTATGGTGCAATTGTAATAATTAACTAATACATGTATTTTTATCAGTAGTGTTTTTACATATATATATCTTGTACCCCGCCCAACAATCGTGTTGACCGACTGAAAAGCTACAAAAGACAAGTATAGCCTATATTTAAAAAAAACAATAGTGGTCAAAGATTTCAGCCTATTCCGTAACAACTTAGACCAAGAACTCATCATACCATCAACTCTCACCGCAGTTTCATTATTAACACAAGTACGGTACTTTTGATTGTCTGTAGCAGCCATCCCTGGAAACCATAATCCCTCAGAATCCTCAGTTTCTTTTCCCTTGGTACTCTTTCTTACGCCTTCTCTACATCTACAAAACACAAAAGTCTATTCCTCTCGTAGTATTCCTCAATCACTTGGTGAATACTAAAAAAAAATATCCTGACATCCTCGTTGTAGTCTAAAGCCACACTGGTTTTCATCCATCTTCAAGCGGACCGCGTTGCCTCCTGAAGTAAAGAACCTCAAGACCATACCATTTGTGAGATGAAGTGCGTATTTGGGTCATTCACATTTTATCCCCCAATAAATGGTCTGAATAATGAAGAATTATTTATATACCTCAAGATCAATGAGTGACATATCCACAAGGGATATACAGTAGATACCCAGTTAGAGTTCCTGGTTGTATCAAGGGACAACTAGCAGGCGTCCTGAGCCACAGCGACTGGCTGCGTGGCTCAGCGGTAACGTTCTCGCCTGCTGTGTGCAAGGTTGCGGGATCGAACCCCGGCTCAGTCAGTTGGCAATTGAGGGTGCGCAAATGCGAAGAAGACATGTCAGTAGATTTACTGGCACGTTAAAGATCCCCTTCGGAGCAAAATTCCGGCACCCCGGCGTCTCTAAAAGCCACAGTTGTTAAAAGGGACGTAAAGCCAATATTATAAATATGAGCCACAGCATCCGGCAGGCTCCCACTTAGCATCACGTGACTGGGAGACCCCGCACAAGACCATACCAATACTTTTAAATTCTTGGCATAGCCGGGAATCAAACCCGGGACCTCTGAGGTAGCAGCCAACATTGCTGGCCACTGCGCCACGAGATGGTTTATCCATAGCACAGTATGTATTAAAAGGGGATATCAAGAAACAGTATAGCTGTAAAAATTATGCTTTACGCGTCTAGACTCCACCTCCGCCCCACCAATTTCACAGACATGGAGAATGAATGAAGCTTGTAGTTTTACGTGACCGTTAATCTCGCGATCAGAGCTATGGAACCTTAATTTCTACGTGGAATCTGAACCACAGGACTTGATATTCCACTTCGAAAATCTCATTCGCCGGGAATCGAACCTTGGTGAAAGCCAAGCAGCTTGACCACTGCACCATTACGTTCCCCAAAGAAATAAGTAACGTCGGAATCGTATAGTCTCCGACTAGATACGTAGACGTTATGGACAGATAATGAATTAGAATAAACCATTTATATTTAATAATAATGCCGGGATAGATCTTTGGTTTCTTAATATACGTACGGTATTAGGGCCATAATATATTTTGAAATATATAAAAATCTGAACTCAAGTCCTAACAATCTTCAGAAAGCTATACCACACAGAAGTGAGGATTTGATTTCGGGAGTGAATACACACTGAGTAATAATTGTCGTGCATCTTTCTATAGCATATAAACACACCACTCCGGCAGCGCCAGGAACATTACCAGTACTCAGTAAAATAGAGGGTGTTTAATAATGTAAACCGAGTTTCATATTGGCACACATCTACTCTGTCTTGAGTCCATAATCTCGGGAAGGATGACATGTTTGTAAGACCGGTCAAGTAACGGGGAAGAATACTCCCCCTAAATTCATCTTCTCTCTGTATGAGTTCCTTTGTTATACTTTTTGGGTTCCATACTGCAAACACACAACATTGTCTTCTTGTAGTACTAATCTGCCCTTGAGTCTGGTAGTAAAAATTGTGTTTGATGTCGAAGTTTCCTATTTCTCCTTTTCCCCCTCTTTAATTGTATAGCCTCTTCCTGGATAAAATTGTTCGTGTATGATGGGCATTTGATAAAAAAAAAAAAGAGTCCTCTCGGCACGCAGGAAGGCGGAGGTAGATTTCACCGGGTAAACTAGGGGATAGGCTATAATAGGCAAAATGTGCAGGTTTTCGTGGACGATCAGACCTCATTTAGCCTTCCTTCGGAGGGGAAGTAAAGCCGGCGGTCCCATGTCATAGATTTATGGCATGTTAAAGAACATTCAACTAATTACACCTGTGTGAGGCTAAATTAGGTTAAACTTGTAAACAACGCTCAGGTTTCTACATTTGTCGCCAGGAACCGACTGCGGTGGCGTCTAGTAGCCAAGTTCTGAACTAGTAGTTGTTGACGGTGGTGGCAAAAGTAGGAAATACTTGAAAATTCAAAGTCTGCAGTCCTTACTTGAATTATGAAACAGAAACACACACTAATACAGTCATCACAATTAACACCGGTTATCAGACAGATTCTTCACACACCCAAAGTACACGGGGCTACATGGCCACGTTGTCGCAGCGCCTAAACTGAGGAACCAACCAACCAGACCTCAATTATTGCGAGAAAGTATTTTACAATTGGAGCTTAATTAACTATTATTTTTGTCTTTCCGTGCATATTTTTAACATTTTTTTGTCCTATGGGCACGGTAACCTTCTTGTCATTTGGGGTCCATTTTTATTCTTGTGGTCACACTGTCCTTATGCAAGATTTCGACACTGATGTGTAACTATCTAACAGTCTGTAAACGGTGTTAATTGTGATGGCTGCATTAGTCAGTAATTCAGGTAAGGACTGCAGACGGTCAATTTCAAGTAGTAGTTCGCAATTTTGCTACCACTACCGTCAACGACACCTAGCTGTGAACTTGGCTACTAGATGCCACCGCAACCAGCAATGTTGGAACTTACCCTCCGAAGGAAAGCATACTGAGGGATTTTTAGCACTCTTAGAAAATCTGATGATTTCGGCCGGCTTTGAACCCGCGACCTTTGGCATAGATGTTCAGCATGCTACCAGTTACGTCACCTAAGTCGCTTCCACAGCGTCAGATGGAAAACTGAATGTGACCTCGTGCAATGGCGTTGTCATGGCAACCTCTCATAGCTCATCCCTTATCAATCTAGAAGCGTTGTCATGGTAACCTCTGATGGCTCTTGGCATTGTCTTACAATTCCGAAATCATTTTTCTCATCCCTTGGCGTAGCCTAATGGTGGGTCATATCAAAAATTCTTTCAAACAAAAGTTTTAGGTAATTATTAGGGGAATATTGCCCATTTTGTACGGTTTTGATAGTGTGCCTATTAAGAGAGATATGATTAATGTTTCCCGAAAAAAACACTTTTTCCCTCCCGTTTGGTAAATGGTTGGTGCTATCAAAAAACGTTTTAAACATAAATTTTTGGCCCTTATCCGACACATAGTATGAGCTTTTAATGTATTCGATATTTCACGTATTAAGA
Organism: Meconema thalassinum; assembly: GCA_946902985.2. NCBI lineage: Eukaryota > Metazoa > Arthropoda > Insecta > Orthoptera > Tettigoniidae > Meconema > Meconema thalassinum. The sequence continues at coordinate 189,026,898 of OX336396.1, forward strand.
GAGTTATGGCGATAATTCACTTTTTCAAAAAAAAAATCACCCCTCCTTCGACCGATTTTGCCCGTTAACGAACTCGACCGAGATTCTAAAGGGGTACATATTACGTAAAATATTCAAAGAGATTAGTGCAAAATTACGGCAGTTATCGGGTCCACATGAAGCTGATATATACATACATATTTAAATTATATATAAACTTTTGAACTGACGGTGGTTTTGGTGTCTGGGGGATGTGAAACGCGAAGATATGTCGAAATTTTCCGGAAGTCGAAACATGGTACCCATTGCAATAGTTAGCTTTCTAATGAATCTACCTAACACCGTATTCACCAATAAGTCCAACCGGGCACATTACACAGTGTTTCTATTTTTTTTAAGTCACTGTACTATTAAAACATGTTGAACGGTAAAACGTATAAAGTGTACATTAAAATTATATTAGTGCAGTACAGCTGGAATGGTTTTGTTCCAAAAACTGTGCTATGGTTGGCTTTTTGTACATCGTTAGAAAAGCACAAAAGAAACTTAACTCTAAATTTTAGAATAATTTGCACGATCATTTTGTCGGAAAACTCAAATAAACATGGAAAGCGTTTTTCTCTGAATCGACGTATTTTAAAGAAAAGAGTTTTAAACAAAAAAAATGTAGAGGACATTGTCACCTACAAATCGTCTCATTGAGGTCATGTCATACGTTTTGAAATGCAGAAGCTAGGTGGCGCCAAAGTTTCCAAAAAAGTGTTTTTCCACTTTTTGTCCTAGAAAAATAGTTGTTGTTTTTTTTTCTTTACATTAAAGGGTGAATCAGAAATTTGTTCCTCTCAAAATTGTCTGCAACATTTATTTAAACGTTTGTTTCCTCCGACTTACCGTTCCAAAGTTATAGCGCAGCAAATGCAACGCTGCGTAGTTAAGGCTACTATTGTTACTGCGGAGAGAGCGGTAGGCATAATATAGACAGGGACCGGTGTCGGACAGCTGCCTATAAGGCTCAGTCAAACAGGACGCGGGCTGTGTTTGTTAATTAGCTCAAACAATCATATCTATTTCAATCGCAACTTATCAATCATAACTGTACACATATTAACCTTTGTGTCATCTGAATATACAATTTTCACACTTCGGCAGACTATAACTTTGGAACGGTAAGGCGGAGGAAAAAAATGTTTCAATAAATGTTGTAGACAATTTTGAGTGGAACAAATTTCTAATTCACTTTTTTGTGAACAAGACATTTTTTCTATGACAAAAAGTGAAAAACACTTTTTTGGAAACTTTGGTGCCACCTAGTTTCTGCATTTTAAAACGTATGACATGACCTCAATGAGACGAATTGTAGGAGACAATGTCCTCTACATATTTTGTTTAAAAAACTTTTCTTTAAAATACGTCGATTCCGAGAAAAATGCTTTTCAATGTGTTTTTGAGTTTTCCGACAAAATGATCGTGCAAATTATTCTACAATTCAGATTTAATTTTTTTTGAGCTTTTCTAACGATTTAAAAAAGCCAACCATAGCACAGTTTTTGGAAGAAACGGTTTTTTTCTGTGCAGCTGTCCTGTATTATATTGCACCTTCTAAGACAATAGCAACACCGTCGTGGAATGAGCTTGTCCGCTGCCCGTTGTAAAATACAGGCGTGTGATAATGTCCCCACTCCCCTGCACGAGGGAAAGCCTGAGCTGGCCTGAGACAAACTGTCTCCGTCCCTGCCTCGCGCTGTTTCAAGGACAGGACTTGGCGATGCGACATCTGACGGAATCCGGATTAACTACCAGCACTCAACATTGGCTAGCATTAACGAGTCTATATGCTTATCTTTTTAAAAATCACGGTTAAGCATATACAGAGTTCTTAATTTTAAAATAGTTTCAGTAGCGTTCTAGAGAAAACTATAAGCTGTCTTGCAGTGGAGTTTGTTTCTGTTTTCAACATCATCTGAAGACATAGTAGAGTTTAGGAAAAACGCAGTTCAGAACTCTATTTTATATGGAGAATTGTGATTTTAACTACACTTTTTATAACTTTCTTTGTATTCCTATTCGATATGCTTTTGCACTGATGAAGAGTGCATAAAATACTACAGTACGCTATAGAAACAAAATAATTTTACCTTGTCCCGTTTCTTTATAAATCGTTTCACAAACGTTTGACCCATGTTACAACAAGTGCTGGGCTGGCGGCCGGCCGTCCCAACTCCGGCCGGCTCTGAACTCTCTGCAAACACAACAATTATTCTTCCCAAATTATACAGAATAATCAAGCCTTTGCTTTTTACGACAACTGGAAGATTTATAAATTGGTAAACTCCACCAATGAGTTTACAATAATAATCTTACCATCAGTTTAAAACATGAATAACTCCACACCGTGTCTATTCTTAGCCAAACGTTTTGAAAGACGTTGCTCAATAATGATTTTATTTTTATACAAACTCTAGCAAAAACCCTGTTTTATACATGCTTTTAGCTTCCCGTATCATTACTTTCCGTGTCTTCTCAAAGATTTAAATGCATAGTGCAAGCGTGAAATAATTCCACTGAATTAATATGTTATTTATTTGTGGGCATGCGTTAACCACTAACCTTCGGAATCAACAAATATCCGATCTTAGAATATTATTTTAAATGTCAAATGTATAAATCATACAACCTGAAAATGATTATTAGAAATCACAAATATTTATTATTATTATTATTATTATTTCAGAAAATAGAAAAATAATAATTATTATTAAATCAACATTATTATTATTCCCTCAACAAAAGGATTTAAAGTTGTTAAACTGTTCGGGAAATAGCATCCTCGACTTCTAAATAATGGATAAACATCCATTCCTCAACTTAAATTTATTATTAAATCTTCAGTTATGACTGCTGATGACCGTGATTAGAAAAATATCAAAATTAAATAAATGCTCGTTCTGCTCTTCCATAAATTTCGAATCATTGAATTCTGAGTGTGAAAACTACTCAGATCAAAGCTTCAATTGCAAAAGAAAAATATTTGCAACAGCAAAAAAACATCTCGATGAAAGAAAATATGTGTTGGTAAGACTGTAGAAAAATATGATAAATCCAGCTAACCACGCATAAAAATAATGCAAATTGTAGCTTACATTCTTGTAGATCTTGATGCTTGTAATCTGGTCTGAACTAGATTATTCAGTCTTCTTGCCCCATTAGGTCACGTATTTATAATCTTGTATCGGCCTCCATTTTATACCCGCAATGGTCTTACACAGACATAGTGGTATTCATACTTGAAGCCTGAATATCTTGAAGAAAAATGTTACCAGCTTCAAAAGCTGAAGTAAAGTTGACAGGGGTCTGATCAAAGAGATCCATCATGAAAATTAATAACATGACCCAACTGTGATGTGTTCAGTACTCCTAATACGCTTATAATCTTCTTCAGCACTAGTACAAATTCTGTCGAGTTTGCTGGGCAGAGCTTGTCACTCTTCAGATTGCGCAAGACAAAACTCTATTCCCAATATCGGCTAAAGAATTGTACTGTGCAAGAATGGTAATAAAAGTACCGATTTATATTGGCTGGTCCACTAACCAGACTAAAGTTTGTCCTCTGACTGTTGGATTAAACAATCCAGCTTTGAATAATTGTGGACAGAAGAAAGAAATGTAGACAAAGTCTACCATATGTCCAGTTGTAGCAGTAAATAATTACCAGTGCCACAAATTTTTATCATTTCGATGATAACATTTGAAAAGTTCGAAGATCACTAAAATGTTTACACACTTTCCTAATAACAGTAACCATGTACTGTCGAAACACTAAGTCCCAGCAACTGTGCTTTAAATAACGAAACATTTGCAACCATGTGCACGAAGATTATAACAGTGTTCGGAGTTGTAGAGTGTTTAGCGGCTAGAGCGCTTACGAAGTACTACACATCCATAGCAACGGAGTGCTTATGGAGAAGTGAACATACTTAGCTCGGGCGGGCGTACCTTACACACTCCTCAGCTGGCTACTCGAGGTCACTGCGGAAAACATGCTGGAACTAAAACATCTCATATCTCAGCTTCCGCTCAATCAATTTCCTCGAAATAAAGCACATTCTTCCTCCCTTGTCCGTGCCAGTAATCTGATATTAATCTCAAGATTCTACTCCATCGGGAAATATTTAATGATATTTTCCCCTCGACTATGACGCTTTCGGCCTACGTCACTTAACCACTTCTTGGCTGTTGAAAGCTTCCAATTCCTTCTAAGAAGGTTTTGGCGCGCGCTATTCAAACTTTCAATTCTGGACTTAGCATTGTGGCTTGTACCCTCAAATCTAGGCAACTGGATTTGGGCACAGTATACAGAAAACAAAACACAAGAATACATATGAAACGAAAGCCAAAGATATGACTGTTCTAGATGCAACATCCTCCCACCTTTTGATTCAACATCAAAACAAAACTAATCAAACGTTTTTTAAGTCAAGGCGGGAGGGTGGTCTGACTGTTGTTCCACTCATAGTGACAACGCTTTTGTCAACGGAAAGTGATGTCTCAGCAGGTGGGTGGCTAGGCAGTCTTACACCCTCGCGGTCCATACCTTCAGGTCCAGCCTCCATGGGATAAACATGTTGTATGGGTCGGAGAAACTCACCACTTGAATTCTTCACTCGCACAACTCTGATAACCCTGTCTCTGCCAGGGTAAACTGCAACAACTTTTCCTAGGAGCCAGTCAATCCTTCGCTTCTCGTCACTCCCAATGATGACCACATCACCTAGCTTGGTCTCTTGATATGTAGACTTTTGGCGATTAGGTCGTTGCAAAAGCTGTCCATGACTCTCTACACGGAATCGTTTCCTTAAATGTTCTCTCAATCGTTGCTGGTACTGGAATTTCCTAGACAGATTAACATTATCAATGCAGTCCAAGTCTGGTACTCCCGTGGCTCGAACATCCTGTAAAAACATAGACGGCGTAAGAGGAACAAGGTCATCATGCCCATCAGACACATATGTTAGTGGCCTCGAATTGATGACAGATTCTCCGTCTTTCAGCACTGTCAATAGTTCTTCATACGTCAGAGTAAGTCTTCCCAATGTACGCCGCAAAAGTTTATTAATCATTTGCACTATCCTTTCCCAAAAACCTCCCCACCACGCCTTAGTCGGAGGGTTGAATCTCCACTCAATCTTCATTAGGGTTGTTTCCACGCACATTTTATCCCATTGCATAGAGTCAAACAAAGAACTCGCACCAACAAAATTCGTACAATTATCACTATAAATTACGCGAGGTCGTCCTCTTCTGGCTATAAACTGCCTAAGGGCTTGTAAGAATCCTAACACAGGAGAAAGTTTTAACATTTCACCTTCCTTCAACGTCATTCCCGTGTGTTCCCAACCCCTAAGATCGAACTTAGCACCGTATAATAACTGTCTCGACTCGTCTATAAATCAGGTGAGCTCTCCTTCAGTTTCCACGGAAGTCACACAGTTACCCACGTACAGAGAAGAACTTAATTTATTTGCAATATGTCGAAAATCTAAACTGTTCTTCATATGAAGATCCAGCACAGCCCCAAGTAAAAATAGACTGCAATAGACCCCAAAAACTACTCTTTTATGACAGTAGACTTTAAGTCTTTTCTCGTCAAAATCCTCCCACCAAAGAAATTTCAGGAAGTTGCGGACAACATCACGCACCGAGATCTGCAGGGATGCCTTCTTTATGTCTGATGTGACACCTATACTCCTCAATCTGAACCTGGTCGAGATTGATGGAATAATCTTCAGTAAATTGGGTGCCTTTTCAAGACAATCATTAAGTGACGGTCCCCCTCTCGACTTGCAGGACGCGTCGAACACAGGTCTCACGGCAGTTGTCGCACCATCCTTGAAGACTCCTCGGTGTGGTAGGTAATACCCTGATTCCTGAATGTCTTCCTCGCAGACTTCTTCTATAATTCCCTCCGATTCCTACTCCTGGAACACTTGCTGGTACTCCTTGAAGTTTCCTTCCTTCTTCAGACGAACAGTAGCAGAACTCAATCTCGTCAATGCAATGTCCTTATTTCCTTTTATAAGCTGCCAATTCTCTCTCCATATGTTGCAACTTCATATCTTCCTTCCTCGTTCATCCTGACATTGTCTTGAACATGTTTAAGGGTGTTTTGTAAGAGTTTCAATGGGATCTCTAATGCCTTCCCAAGATAGCGGGTTCAAACCCGGCCAAAGCCGTCGAATTTTTTATGAGCGTTAAAAATCCCTCAGTATGCCTTCCTTCGGAGGGGAAGTAAATCCGGCGGTCCCATGTCATAGATTTATGGCATGTTAAAGATCTTTCCACTAATTACACCTGTGTGAAACTAAATTGGATAGGTTAAGAATGTTAACAACGCTCTTAGGATGCTATGTTCGTTGCCAAGATCCGACTGCGGTGGCGTCTAGTAGCTAGTTCTGAACTAGGCCTAGTAGTCGTTGACGGTGGCGTTTGGCGGCAAAAGTAGGAACTATTTGAAAATTCAAAGTTGCAGTCCCTACTTGAAGAAAAAAACCAGATACACACACTAATACAGTCATCACAATTAATACCGGTTATCAGACAGATTCTACACACACCCAAAGTACACGGGGCTACATGACCGCGTTGTCGCAGCCCCTAAACTAAGGAACCAACCAACCATCCCTAATGCCGATAGTTTCCAAGCTCACGTAAAAACATGCTTTGCACAAACAAGGAATTTACTGTAGACACACAAGATTCACTATCCCCAATCTTCTGCCAAACATTTCCCATAACTGTCCAACCGAGAATAGTTTTCATGGCAACTAATCCTGGTTTCAGCTGAACAACATCCCCCGTGAACAGTCTACCAGCGACATCAGCACCAATGAGAAGTTCTATTACAGGAGAGCATGGACCGAAATCAGAGACCCAAATGTTCTTTATCTTAATTTCGTTCATCCACGGACCATACAGTAACCTTGGAATTTTCCCACATATTACCTCTCGGTTTAACACCTGCATATTTTGTTTCTTCACATCACGTTCGTCACTAACCGAAATTTCATAGACATTGTGATCTTGTTCGCTAATTTACGAGCCTGCAAATAGCATGTGGCCTATCCTCTCAGTTTTCAGAGGTTCATACTTCATCTCCTTCGCTGTTTCTTCTAGTAGGTAAGACCTCTGTGAACCACAATCTATCAGAGCACGTAAGTAGGGGGATGGTGGTGCTTCCAAATAGTGTCATGGCCGCCGCGTGAGTCCAAGCCAATATCTCGCGAACCCATGGTCGGATGTTGACAAATGAGGTGTCGTTGGACTCGGGGTGACGTCCTCTTTCCTATGGACCATGTATTTTATTTTTCAAAAAAAAATTGAAATTTTTCGTTTTCGAAATTAGGCAATAGTTTGAAAACCAAACATAATAGAACGTTGTGCTATGGCCCAAACGAATAGTCTTTATGACCTTTATTTTTTGTAATAAAACTTTTGTATTTTTTATGTTTTTTTGAAAAAACTCGAATATTGAAAATCCTATATTTTGGAAACTAGGAATTATACAAAAAGGTTTGTTTCACGTAAATGAAAGGTCCGTATGCCCCCTACCCCCAAAATAAATTTCAAGTCTCTAGAGCAAAAACGCGTGTTTTGTTAGTAGTGTGGTAAGGAGAGAGCTGTCTCACTTAGCAAGTTGTGAGCCCCTGCGACCTTGGAATGGAAGGCGTCATGCTAGGAAGGCGTGCTTTGATTCGTTTTTTCGTCTCGTTGCGCTCTTTACGGAAATGTAGGTGTTGAAAAGGTGAAAATCTGGAAACAGGGTTTTTTGGGGGAAAAAACGTGATTTTAAACTTTTTGCTATATCTCGCGAACCAATCATGCTAGAGGCGTGTACGACGGGTCCAAGGACTCGGAGTGACGTCCTCTTTGCTATGGATCACTCGTTGTGATTTTAAAAAAAATTGGAAACTCGATTTTAGGGTAAACACGTGATTTTTGCCGATATCTCACGAACCAATAACGCTAGAGACATGTACGAGGTGTCCTAGGACTCGGGCTAACGCCCCCTTTCAAATGTGGTAGATTTTTTTTTCAAAAAAATAATTCACAAAGGGGCTAACGCCATACATGTTGAAAAAACCTGTTTTATTTTCTTTACCTGTTTATAATGTTTATGAAGCGTGGTGGTTGAGAGAGACGATACGGCTGTGTGTGTGTGTGTGTGTGTGTGTGTGTGTGTCAAAGAACCTGTCGCTAACCATAAGGACCATGCTTAATAGAACAATCGCTATTTCGGCGGGTCGGTGTATGACAGAGCGAGCATGCGTTTTCTGATATTTTACCTTTAACGTGTAAACGGTGATGAGAACTTGGTTCTATGTTGGTCGAAGCGAGTAGAGAAAACAAACTTGCCGAGGAGCAGGAGGTGAATGTCATTTGAGCTTATTGGAAGGCGTTGATCTGACTTGACAACAAGTGCAATGGAAAAATGACAATGACGCTTGAAGGTGAAATAATCTGACCATCGTGGTGGAAGGGGAGTGTTAAATGCATGTGAACACATGTGAAACCACATGTAGGCTAAACCAGTGACATTCTGTCTTGCTTCGTACGTGACAAAATGCAAGTTCATGTGAAATTTGATCCGGCACAGGTGTTCACTTTGGGTGTTAGCTGTCCACGTGCACAATAACTGTTAACAAGTTACATGCTGTTTTGCTTCCTACGTGACAAAATGCAAGTTGACGTGATATTTGATCTGCCACAGGTGTTCACCTTGGACGTTAGCTGTCCACGTGCCTGATAACAGAATCTTCAAAGCATGGGAATCGCTGAATCAGTAAAAAGTATGATGCAATTTGTGGGAATGATGTCACATCCAATAGATAGGCAAGAGCTGCGAACAGCAGTGGTGGGAGGTGAAGGGAGGGAGAGGGGGAGGGGTAATGTAAGAGAGAACACAGGTGGAAAGAGAAAGAAATATGTGGAGCTGAGCGCTGTACACAGAGAGCTATATGTGGTGTACAACATGTGTGAATAAATTAAAAATTGCACAGGTTCACACAACATGTAATTTATTGATTCAAGAATTAAACGTAGAGTTAAACCCTAACCATTTGACGTAGAGTTTATTTCCTTTTTGTTTCAACACTTTTTCCACAAGATAATGCTTAGGAAATGCTGTTTTCTGAAGTTCATGGAGATAAAATCTACCTTTTATGGGTTGATGGTTGAGGTCCTCGAGTAAATTGGTGACTGGACTGTCCAAGTTGACTTGACGAATTCGAAATAGTTCAGTCCCCCACTGTGGCGTGTAGCCCTTATTGAAGGCAGACTTAAATTTGCTCACACGAACAAAATCCCCAATGTTCAGTCGGTGACGTTTAGGATCGGCTGTTTTTATGGGGTTAAACAGTTTATCCAATCGCTGAATATTTTTAGTCACGAGGCGTGGCTTGGTCCCAATCGTTCTATGTTTGGTGTCATTGTAACGTGATACTAGTTCAGGTAACATGTCCAACCAGCGATAACTGCCCTGAGCGGTAAACGCTTTCCACATATGGGTTTTCAATGTTCGGTTGAACCGTTCAACCACACTGGATTTGAGATTGCTGTACGTGGTATAATGGTGAATATCCTTAGATTTGAGAAAACTGGAGAAGTCCTTGTTGAAAAATTCTTTCCCCTGGTCGGTTTGTAGCAGCTGTGGTTGACGTTTGGAGTGTTGAATAATATGTTGAAAGGCCTTGGTAACTAGTGGACCAGACTTGCGACGCACAGGTTCAACAAAGGCCATTTTGGAATAGACATCAATGACGGTCAACATATAGCGTACACCGTCGTTAACGCCAGCATAGGGTATCATTTCAACCAAGTCAGCCTGCCAAAGTTCATCCACACCTCGTGAAATCACCTTGAGTCGTGGATAGTGACGCCTAGCTGGGCGATGCAACTCGTGAGCAATACCCATTTTAATGGGTGAAGGCTTAAACAATAATTTTGGCATTTGGAAGTTCTTGTTCAATTTCTTGAATTTCCCAATCGTGACCGGTATGGCCAGCTTGACGTGAAGCATGCAACAACTGTAGCCGCTGGACGAGCTTATTGGGATTGTGCCAGTAGGTAACACCCACAAGGGGTTTTAATGGTTTAAATGTCACTCCGAAGCGGACGCTTTACGACGAGTACTTTGACTGGTGGGAAACATTTTTGCAATGATGGTTTTATATTTTTGAGATATATTGGCATTCACTTGTTGAGCGGGATCATACTGTCTTTTGTGGGCATGGGTATCCAATAAAATAGATTTATATTTGTCAAGATCCTCTGACGTATAATCATGGGGAGAGGGGGTCCGAGAAAAGAGCAGCTTTAACAGTCCTGGCGTTAATTTATGGTTGATGTTTCTAATGACAGCTTTAGTACGAGCAAATTTAATGGATGAATCGCCAATTTTAAAACTATCATCCTCATAGCGAACACCATACGAGGTATCTGTGTTTCCAATAAATAGATCGGTGAAATAGGGTTCCAATGTTGATCCATAATATTTTATTAAAATGGTTTTCAGTTGAGCTTTATGTTGAGGGGTGGCCAAGAGTTGTGAAAACGGAGACGCTCTGGAAGGGCAAGGTGTTTCGACCATGGCCAAGGATTTCTTTTTTCTCAAAAACTCTGCAAGAGGTGCGGCCTTTTTTTGAGGCGTAAACACATGTTCCTCCTCTTCCTCAACTTCGCTAACACTAGTCAAATTTCCTGTTCCTCTTCTTCTTTCTCAGGGTCCTCGTGCAGCGTCTGCGTGGCTTGTGATACGGTGGGTAGCGTTTCAGATGGCTTGAAACAGGGTTTCAACATGGCTTTTAGCGGAGGTGCTAAATGTTGTTGAATAAACAAAGCATGATTTGCACGTGATTGTTTCAATTGACGAAACTTTTGGCGAATAGTATTTTTGCTCTAATAATATGCTTTTTCAATTGACTCCTGCTAACGCCATGGTGTCTTGACAAATGACTTGCCGGGGAATGAGACAGGGCCTTAAATAGTAATAAAATGATCAAACCCTAAGCGATACCGTCCTTGGTTGAGTTCACTTTGTTTGTCAATCACTAAACAGGCATGATGTTGAGTGTTCCAGCACTTGGCACACAATTCAGTAAACATTTGAAAGGTCATATCCGGATTCACATGTTCATTATAAATGTGACGACTGTTCCTCTCGTCCTGGCGAAATAAAACAATGACATTGGCATTGTCACGAATCAACTGTTTGGACATTTTAGAATACGTTTGTCCAAGATAGAAGCAATCGATATGTTTGTGACGACCCATGCTGAAATAGCTCTGAATGATGCCTTGACGTTCAGTGGATACATCATCGAAAATCATGAGTGAATCAGGCTTTACCTCATCCGGTGAAATCACATTTTCTTGCATGGAAAATGTAAAATAATCCATATTCTCTTTTTGTAATCCAGACATGACTTGATCCAGAAACACGTAGAGGGGTTGGTAGAGAGATTTTGCAAAAATATAAATATTTTGAGAACGCAGACCATTGGGCGCTGTGATGAGCGTTAGCAACAGATTAGTCTTTCCACAGCCGGAAGGCCCTACAATGATGTAGCGAATGGAAGATGGAAACAGTGAACCATGGCGTTGTTCACGTGATGTGGGACAGAGATGGGAAACCATGTCCCCCACGGGGAATGACTCTTGCTGCTTAATAATCTTCATTTCAACTAAGGCTTAGACAGGCTAGCAGGTTGTCTATATACAGGACACCGAACCTTGTCATAGAAACAGTAGACTGGTACTACAGGTTTACGATGGATGTCTTTGGACGTGCGTTGATGGCCAAAGCTAGGCCTGTCCCCATACATGATCCTAAACAAGAAACAGATCCTACTAATAAACACTATGTGGATAGGTCAGTAGTGCCACGCACAAAACAGGGAGATTATGACTTTAAGGGAAAGCGGTTAACCCATGTAAAACATCCTCAAGTGTCTACAGACGTTACTACGAAAAAGTATATGGATAACAAAGTGTATGAGTTTTATGACAAAGTGCACCAGCTTACGGTGAATGTCTATAGCGCTAATCACCATCGGATTATTCACGTGGAAGACCCTCAAGACGAAGACGATGTTTGTACCAAGCGTTACATGACCTATGAAATGAAAAGGCTTTATAAATTTATCCCATGTGTATTTTTAGTGTATCTGACAAATGAAAAACCTTTGAATGACAGAAACCATATAGCGCTAGTCCATGATCAGCACTTGACCTATGTGCTTGCTTCAGGATTAAGCCACTATCGATTACACTATGATGGAACCATTCACATCAAATATGCCATACCTGAAGAGAACCATTTACAAATAAAGATAAATGGTCATAGGATGTTGATCTATAACCATGAAATGGTCAATGCAGGTGACGAATTATCCTTTCATCTCATGTTGACATGGGATGAAAAGCAAGCGGGAAAAACCATAAACGATTTCCCACTTTATGTGGAATTGGAATATACAGCCACGAAATAACCATCTGACGTTAGTTGTGATTTAAACTTTCTTGTGAAAGGTTGTTGGTCTTTATCATCATGGTGAAACAAAGGTATGCGGTGAGAAAGACTAAAAAAAGGACTTTGTCCTTGGCAAAGCCTGGGCTTAGGACATTCGTGGACAAGCCCTTGCGAAAGAAAACAAGAAAAAATAATGTATTGACCATAAGGAAAGACTTTCGAGCAGCACAGAGACATGTTATTCCAAAACGTCGGCGACAGGTTTCAAACCAAGGGCGAGTGATTCCCGTCCCCAAACGAGCGGGATTTTTACCTGCATTATTTGCCGGTTTGGCTGCTCTGGGTTCACTTTTGGGCGGTGCCAGTGCAGTAGCGAAAACCATTAAAGCCGCGCAGCAGGGCAAGCAACAACTCAAAGAAAGTCAGCGACACAATGAAATGATGGAAGCGATTGCCATGGGGGCTAGAAATGCCAATTTAAAGCCAGCCTTTTATCAACAAGGATTTGGGATTTCACCATTTCGAAATATTAAAAAAAAAAAAAAATAACCTCAGCCATAGCGAGACATGCCCTGACGCATCAACAATTGGAAAGCTATGCTAAACAAGTAAAGCTTTCTCATTTTCGAGGCGTGTTTATGCGAAACCAATTACCCCCACGACCCTGGAAACAGGAATGTGCTGTTGTCAATTTGGATGATCACCGAGGACCAGGAACGCATTATGTAGCTTATGTCAAAGAGGGATCCATAGTATGGTACTTTGACAGTCTTGGGAATTTGCCCCCGCCCATGGCACTAGTGACCTATTTTGGAAACAGGATCAAGATATATTATAATGTGAAACGAGAGCAAACGTTTAACAGCCAACAGTGTGGACGCTTGTGTTTAATTTTTTTTATATAAGACGCAGCATAAGCAAAAACGCCACCAGTATGTCGGCAGAAAGTAAAACGTTTACACTGCATGGCTGTGGACCTGAAGTCAGCCTAGACTTTTACCCGCCTATCGAATTGAGTGAAAAACCCTATGGTTTAGGACTTGTTTCTCTTGAAACGTACAATCGAATATACAACATACGAGAAAATGTGAACAAGTTTTACTATGATGATTCTGTGCTCACTCTGAACTCTGGTGGATACACGATCGATGACATTTATGAACACATTTATGTGGTGTTGATCAATGAGTATGGTTTAAAGTCATTTCTCGATGGAACGCACAAGTTTGAACTAGTAGGCAATACCAACACTCATCGCTGCAGTATTTTCTCCACATTCAACACTGACTTTAAAACACACCCCGATTCCATTGGCCCATTACTAGGATTTAAACCACGTGTGTTGGAGCCCAACAAAAAACATGAATCGGACCACGAAGTGAAATTCATTGAGGACCATCATGTGTCGGTGACGTGTAATATTATTAGCCAAGTGTACACCAATCAAGAACCATCGCATTCGCTTTATGACTTTATTGTGACATCACCCAATGGGTATATTATTCGTGAAAACCCTCCAGTGGTGCTTTTTAATTCTGTGGCTGTCGATAGTATTAGTAATATAACATTAAGACTGATCAATAGAGATCAACAACTCATTGATCTAGATTCTACCACACCAGTGACTTACAAGTTGGTGCTAAAGCCACTATGAAGTTTGTGTATAAAGCAACAACACCGTCTAGGAATGATGTTAGTTGTTTGCCACGTGAAAACACGTTAACATCTCAAGACAAGCAGATTTAACAGCATTTGGGTTACCACGTCAACCCTCATAATGAATTCTATCCTAGAAGCAGCGAACCGCATCGAGGAGCAACCAGGAGTGGTAAGAATTGATCTCCATTCTTATCAAGCTCAAACACCTGGTCTCAATAACAATGATGAAATTCAATTTGTTATCAACAACCAAGATATTTACACCCTACCGCATGAAAGTGTCATTAAGATTGAAGGTCGGCTCACCAAAGCCGATGGCTCTACACCCACTACATCCAAGTTGGCCAACCATGGTTTGGCCTTTCTGTTTTCTGAAGTGCGGTATGTCATTAACCATATCGTGGTGGATAGCACTCGAAATGTGGGCATTTCCAGTGTCATGAAACTATACCCCTCTTATAGTGAGGAAGAAGGTAAAACACTTTGCATGGCAGGTTGGTGCCCTGACTCGACCAATGACTGGATGGTACACACCGATGGGACCTTTACTGGATATTTACCTCTTTAACTGATTTTTGGCTTTGCCGAAGATCACCAACGCATTGTGGTCAACGCAAGGCAAGTGCTTTATCTGGTGAGAGACAGGAGTGATAATAATGCACTCAAGGGAGCCGACAATGCCCCCATCGATTCAAAAATTCAACTACAACGCTTGCTATGGAAAGTGCCCCATGTGACCCTTGAACATAGCAAAAAACTGGACATACTCAAAATGGTAAAGAGAGATATGCCTCTACCCATGGAATTTAGAACCTGGGCACTCCATGAGTATCCGCCATTGCCAACCACCAACACACACAGTTGGTCTGTAAAAACAGCTCGCTATACAGAGAGACCTCTCTACCTGATCGTGGGTTTTCAAACGAATCGCAAGTATCAACAAACCAAAGATGCCACGCAATTTGATCACCTGCAATTGAGAAATGCACGTCTTTTCCTCAACGGAGCTGTGTTTCCCTATGAAGGACTGGATTTGGATTTTTCAAAAAATAAGTTTGGCCCCCTGTACGACTTGTTTTCTAAATTTCGATGGTCGTATTATCAAAAAGAGAACGGCCCCATGCTACTACCCCAAACGTTTAAGGCAAGAGCACCTCTGATTGTCTTTGACTGTTCTTACCTGGAAGAGTCTGTCAAGCCATCCAATATTGACATTCGATTGGATTTTGAAACGCATGACAATGTACCAGCCAATACGACGGCCTACTGTTTGATTATTCATCACAAACAAGTCAACTATTATCCACTGTCCAACCAAGTAACGAGTGTATAAATAACAGCTCAACCCACGTCAAGCGGCTCAGTCATGCCTTGCTTTAAAGCCTCAAGAGACGTTACATCCATGAATTTAAACTCTGAGGAACAACGTTTCAAGACTTTTGCCACGTGGCCGGTGCCTTTCATAAACCCTCAAGCCTTGGCGGCCGCTGGATTCTACTATTTAAAAACAAGAGATGAAGTGAAATGTGCTTTTTATCCCATCATCATAGACCAATGGCAGGAGGGCGATGAACCCATGCAGGAACATCAGCGCTGGTCACCCACCTGCCCCTACCTGTGTAGAATGGAAGTGGGAAATATACCCTGTCATTCAAGCTATCCCTCACTTGTGTCTCTGGGTAATGAAAAAAAAAACAAGTTACGATACGTGTGGACCGTATGGTATCCATGGTGCTTCGGTGAGCAGCTCACCATCAAAAACGCCTAGTTTAGAGACATTGGGACATCATCGGTGTTATGGACGTTACAAACACAAGAGGCTATATTGTTGTATCAGTTGCTATCGTCCTTATCCCAAAATGAGAAAAGCCTGGAAGACGTGTTATGATAATAAAATGTTGTAATTCTTAAATTTTTATTTTTGCATGTCCCCCTGTCCTACCCTAACCTCAATTTGAAACTAGCATGGCAGGTAAGTCCATGACATGATCACACCTGATCGTCCGTCAGTCGTCAGTTGAACTTGGTCCAGGCAAGCGTCAACATGTTGCGCACACTCATTGTGGATTGCCAAGGGTTTAAAATTGGTGACAACAAATTTATATTTAAACAAGTGGCCATGGTCGATTGTACCACGTTTTGGATATCGCAAGCTACGCATTTGCTATTTAAACCACCCCATGCTTTTGATTTGTTGTGTGAAAAAGACCGTAAACAAACCCAGTGGATTGAAAATCATAGCAACTAGACTGGAATCAGGGAACCATTTCCTATAAATATTTGGACGTGGTCATGAAAGCACACTTGTCCTCGGCCAATGTGGTATTTGTGAAAGGTAATGAAAAACGTCAATGGTTGCAACAATTTTTGGCGTCTTACTGCCAATGTATCCACCTCATGGAGTTGGGCTGCCCCTCCCTGCAAACGCTCATGGGTACTTGTTCCTGTGGCAACAATACCCATACAGCCCTATCGCATGCGTGGCATCTCTTTCATTGGTTAACCACCCATGCCTGCTGGGAGTTGTTGAACAAAATTATAACTCAAGATTTACCTGTGAATGACGCCAGTGAGATTTCTACAAGCGACGTGTAATCATCTACAGCACGTGATACCATGGAGAAAGGCAATGCTACGGACAAAGCCATCGGCAAGTTCTTTGTGTGCAAAAAGAAACTAGACAGTTTTACCAAAGAGGAACTCTTGGCGCTCCCCAAGTCGTTCATTTATTATGTGGCCGCCAACGCGGTCAAAGAAATCTGGCAACATGTACCAAAATCATGGACTCAAGATCCTGTGTTGAGTGAATTGCAACCCTGTACGGATTACGATCACCATAAGCAAGTGACCATGGCAAAAATACCGTCTATGTGTCAGTGTGCGACTTGCCAGCTAGTAAAACTGTATCACGGTCATAAAAGTCCATGTAAAGACTATGTTGAATCATTCCACGGGTGTCATGGCGAGAAAAAGCAACAACAACATCAACAAACACAAACATCGTCCACAGAGGAGGAGGAAGACCAAACCTTTTCACCATCGATGGAAAAGGATATGCCAGACCTGTACTGGCAATGGCGTCATTGACAAAGTGATTCAATACCTACCTTTCGAAATCCATCTTCCAGGTTATCGTTTTTGTGGCCCTGGAACTCGTCTTGAGAAACGTTTACAACGTGGTGATGTACCCATTAATCTTTTGGATCAAGCATGCAAGGAACATGACCTTTCTTATCGCCATAGTCATCCTGGTTTAAGACATGTGGCCGATAAATTGTTATTGAAGAAAGCTAAACAAAGTTTCACATCCAGTGATGCTTCAGTGGGTGAAAGGATGGCAGCCCTGATTGTCATGAGTGCTATGAATGGAAAGTTGATGATGCATGGACATAAACATTGAGGAGTGAGGAATTGGGATTTGTTTGTATTCTATATTTCTTTTGTCAATTCGCTATGACTATGAAATAAAAACAAATGTTTACCAGAGCACGATGTTTTGTTATTTTTAATTTTAAGAAATCGTGATGTTGATGGCTGATTTTTCATTTTACACATTTCACACATGATGGATTCACACACTCTCATTTGCCAATTTGCAATTTACAGTTTTTGAAAACGTTCGTTTCAAGTTTAACGTTTTTGATGATATGGATTTTTCCATTTTTCTGATGACACTTTTTAAACAATGACCGTTTGAAGTTTTTGAATTTTCATATTTCACACATGGCCATTTCCAGTTTTTAAAAATGTTCCTTTTAAGTTTTGCGTTTTTGGTGATATGAAAACATAGATTTTCCATTTTGCTGTTTTCACATTTTTCCATTCGATGTATGTCGAAAGTTGAGATTTGACAATGATGTTGATGCAAGTGCTTGACCATGGCGATGCTGCAATGTGTTTATAGGTGTTTGGAGAAACGTCGAGGTCTACAACTACTGCAGGTAAGACTGTTTTTACAAAAATAATTTCTATTGTCTGCCACATTTCAATGAAAAAAAAAACTATTGAAAACAAAATGAGTATATAAGTGACCATTTACCCCCTCCCCACCCACCCTACCTCACCGTGTTTGCTCTGGTCAACCATACACATCAGCTTTCTCTCTCCACTCATACATTCACACCTGTCTTTGGGAACAAACACAACCACTTTATTTATTCCCAAAAGCACATTCTCGACATGAACACTCATTCCAAAAGAACTTTTTAGTTTATCATTTACATTACGAAAAATAATTAAATACTAGTTACTAACGTTACTAAGAATCTTAATTATTTCATATTTACAATAAAAAAAACTTTGTACGGCTTAAAAGAATCAAACTATTCACCAATCAAAAATAAAAATAAAAAAAGATTGCATAGAACTTTTTTTAAGAGCAAAAGGTCCATGTGGGTTGCCACTATTTACAAAATCTACTATTTACAATGGCAGAAACCAATATTTACAAAATACTAAATCTACAAGTTACATAAAGCTATGTCCCATAAACGATTAAACAGTGAAATCACACCTCCTCCTCCTTGCGATCGTAACCCCAGGGCAGGCTGGTGAGCAGGTCATCAGCCCACACACGCTTGTTATCCATGGAGGAGAGGGTGCGTTTTCTCTGTTACACAAGATTCAAATGACGGTAGCTGGATTGTATCCTGCACTGTGTATGAGACATAGCTTTGCCAGTGCGTAAAACCGCTAGATAATCATCAACACGTAGCGATTTAACCACTGCCCTACCTACACCTTTTGCTCTTTTGGCTTCCTTACAGTCGAGTGTGCGATAAGCATACATTTTCGAAGCCAAACCTACGAATTCCGTCATAATGGAATCACCGCATTCATCTTTTAAAACACCCATTTCCTTCTTGTTTTTATGGGCAGCTGAAACACGTTGTCAGCACTATAGCAAGAGGTGTCGAACAAGTCACTATGTTGCCTCATGACGTCATAGGGGTTGCAGTGGCGAATGTGGTAAATGAATGAGTCCGTATCCATATACAAAAGAGAGACGTTCTCAAAATGGCGTTTGGCAAACTCATAGTGAAATCGATACATGACCGATTTAGAATAGTCTAAAATGACTTGGCCCAAGTAAATGGGCTTATCCATGGTCACGCTGGTCTTACTCATTTCAATAGTAGCCAAATCCTCATCGATAATTTTGATCGATTTGAAATTTGGCTTGGCAATGTACCGCCGGGCACCCCACAGCCCCTCCCAGACATTCACCAATTTAATGTCACGGTATTTGCGAACATTCTCCATGGACTTGCCATAGATGCAGTTGTTCATTAATTTAAAAAAAATAATTTCAAACTGCTGTGTTGCCATTTGTCGGTGCTCTGTGTTGAGTCGCATGTATGGCTCAAGCCATGCTTTTTGAGCAAAAGAAATACCCCTGTGGATTTTCTTCAACACCAAGCCTTGAGCGAGGCATTGCACCAACATTTGGATATGTAGCACATACCGATTTTTGTTGTAAAGTGTGCCCATGAGTTTTTCAATTTTCACTTTACCGTCAGGGGGAACCATTTGCTCAAGGCAGAATGGGAAATCGGCATGTTCATCATACAAGGATGAGGGATATTCAATATCCACTTCTAGCACATATCCACGGCCTGTTTCTTGGCTAGCCATGTTCACATCAAATTCTGACACTTGTTTGTCTGTCAGCCAAGCAAACGTCCCATAGGGCAAAGGCTGACTCATGGCGTAACCGTACAAATTATTCACGTCATAGTACATTAAGTATGATTCTGGTTTGTCTGGTGAATAATCAGGCATGTAGACATTGTTCGCTTCGGCATGGCGTTGGTTAAGCGACACAAAGCCGCCACGAATGCCCTTTTCAAAAAATAGAACCATGTCTACATCAGTGAGTAAATCCAATTCCACTTGAGTATATTTCAAAGCGACATCAAACGAGAGTCCAGGACTCGTATAATAGTGAGCCGGGTCAAGACCGTAAATGTGTTGACACAAGTTACGAAATTTTTCAAACACATCAGTGAGCAGCAATACATCCAGTTTTAGGTAATGCAAAGCATATTCAATTAGCGTGTTCATGCCAAACACTCGCCAAACTTGACATGCATGTGCATAGTCTTCATCGGAAACGGTACTGCGTGTTAGTTTCGAGTAAAATTTCTCTTGTGGTGGGAGTTTTCTTTGCTTTAACACGTCCCAGCTGTTGCAGAAATCATACGGGAATATACCTTTCCGAATGCACAATTGAAATTGCTCAGGATCATTAAAATGCATTCTAGTATTTTTTTAATTCCTCCTCATTCAAGCCATTCACAAGGCTGTCTAGCGAGGATGCCATAAACTTAAAGGAATCCAAAAATCGAATGCTAAAGTCGCTCAACCTCCATGTTATGGCTGTAAAACGCTCATGGTTTTGGGGAATAATGGTAAACGAGCCCTTGTTGACATGACCCAATTCACGAATCAAAAACTGAATGTCATAATTTGCCAGATTGTGGAAAAAGACACTGATGAAACGAGGAGCTGAAAAGTTCAAATTGCATTTACTATGCGCAGCTCCACGAAACTCCCCTGTAAAATGCGAGTGGTCTCTGACTTTGTCCTCTCCACTTAAAATAGGCTTTTCGCAAATATGCCATGTCGTGGCATGCTCATACTGCTGCTGCTGTTCTGGAGATAGGCTCATGGGTATTGGGTGGTCCAGTAATTCCTGTACATGGTCGGCCAACTTGACAAGTTCATCCAAGAACCATTTGGCACAATCTGGCCCCTCACGGTATTTGTAAACGGATTGTGTGGGGTCATAGGCACACACCACATTAAATCCTATGGCAAAAGGTTCATGTTTTTGAATGGGTGTGGTTGAGCTCATAGAGGGATCTGGTTCACATCCCCCCATGGGTGTAGTGAGAGCTTCAAAATCTGCGTGTACCACATAGGGAACAGTGTCACGCTTGTGAATGTCCTTAAACTTTAACACAGCCTTGTCCCCTTGTGGCAATATCAATCTCACCGCTTCCTGAGAAACACAATCTACCCTATGACGTTCCAAAAGCGTAGGGGTTTTAAAATATTGCATGCATCGATCACAAATATGTTTTACACCAGCGTGCTTAGACACTTGTCTGCTTAGCAATCTACTCAAGCTTTTAATGAGGCAGTAGTGATTCACCTCCCCCTCAGATAGATATAAAAGATGAATGTGATGTCGTTTCGGTTCTTTTGTGGCAGAAAGAGGACCCACAATATGATTACCATCAAGGCCATACACCATGAACGAAAAGTCATGGTTGTCTTGTTCAAACCTATGGATCTCGGTTAAGTCCATAGGGAACGTCACTCGAGTGAAATTTAAAGTTTGTTTTAATTCATCAAACTTGGCCTTGTACTTTCACGGCCAACAACCATTTTGTTGTACCGGCTGCAAATACGCAGCCGCAGACCACAGAAAGCAATCATTGTCACGATTCTTTATATTGACCACAGCATTTTTCGAAGCTATTGTTGGTGGTGTTTTAATATAGCTAGACCCAGCATTCAACGGGTTGAATTGACAAATGTTGATCTGTAAATGATGAATTTTGTCTAAGGCTAGACCACTCGGTCCTTGTTGCAGTTTATCAAATTTTGATAGCAAGGCATTCACCACATGGCTTTGATACCACTGTTCCAAATTATGGGCTATCAAAAGCTCTTGCATTTTACTGCAAATATAAAATGTCTCTTTATGCTCTACGTCCTTCTTTTTATATATGAAATCGCACACCAGTTCTGTATTCACCTTTAAAGCCGTATGCAACCTTTGCGCTGTACAAATTTCAATTTTAAAAATTTCAAAACAAGATTGTAAAAATTCTTTGGGAATCAAACTTTTTCTAACATTGACCACACGACCAGAGCAAACACGCGATTTAAAACAACTGTTTATGGGTTCCCAAGTTAACATATCCTCAGCAGTAAAAGACATTATTTTGAAAGAACACTCTCACCTGAGTTTTCAGCTGTAGACTGCTTGACAATGGTCCCAAACACACACGTTCCAGGTTATCAACAGTGGTCAAGCGTTTTCCAAAACTCTAAAAAGAAATAAAATAAACCACCATAAGTATATCCATTCCATATAGTTTATGCATTTCATAAACAAAACAAATTCGAACAGGTTATATATATATAAACAAATCTCACCTTGACGTGTAATGTTTTGCTTTATTCCTGTCTCGTGGGCTAGTGTGGAAATGGTTTCCTTTCTAGCTGTCTGTCTTTCTCTTTCTTTAATATATTTCCCACAGACACACGACAGGTAGGCTATACACGTTATCTGCAAACAAATAAATAAAATCATTAATTACCTAATCAATAAATAATTGCATGTATTTATATAAAAATCAATAAATATATAAATGAATAAATATATACCTACCCCACAACAAGGTTAAGTATTTTCCACCAACACCAAAACTGTTAAACAAGACCAGGGGTTTCATGCAACGCAGTGTGTTCAAAGGTAGTCACCTAAGTGAGAGTAGAAATGATAACGACATGTCTTTATATATGTTACGTTGCATGTATAATCTTTTTTTTCCCACGCTTTGAAGATTCTGTTATCAGGCACGTGGACAGCTAACGTCCATGGAGAACACCTGTGGCAGATCAAATTTCACGTCAACTTGCATTTTGTCACGTACGAAGTAAAACAGCATGTAACTTGTTAAGAGTTATCGTGCACGTGGACAGCTAACACCCAAAGTGAACACCTGTGCCGGATCAAATTTCACATGAACTTGCATTTTGTCACCTACGAAGCAAGACAGAATGTCACTGGTTTAGCCTACATGTGGTTTCACATGTGTTCACATGCATTTCACACTCCCCTGCCACCAGATGGTCAGATTATTTCACCTTCAAGCGTCATTGTCATTTTTCCATTGCACTTGTTGTCAAGTCAGATCAACGCCTTCCAATAAGCTCAAATGACATTCACCTCCTGCTCCTCGGCATGTTTGTTTTCTCTACTCGCTTCGACCAACATAGAACCAAGGTCTCATCACCGTTTACACGTTAAAGGTAAAATATCAGAAAACGCATGCTCGCTCTGTCATACACCGACCCGCCGAAATAGCGATTGTTCTATTAAGCATGGTCCTTATGGTTAGCGACAGGTTCTTTGACACACACACACACACACACACACACAGCCGTATCGTCTCTCTCAACCACCACGCTTCATAAACATTATAAACAGGTAAAGAAAATAAAACAGGTTTTCTCAACATGTATGGCGTTAGGCCCTTTGTGAATTATTTTTTTGAAAAAAATCTACCACATTTGAAAGGGGGCGTTAGCCCGAGTCCTAGGACACCTCGTACATGTCTCTAGCGTTATTGGTTCGTGAGATATCTGCAAACATCACAAAAAACACGTGTTTACCCCAAAATCGAGTTTCCGAATTTTTTTAAAATCACAACGAGTGATCCATAGCAAAGAGGACGTCACTCCGAGTCCTTGGACCCGTCGTACACACCTCTAGCATGATTGGTTCGCGAGATATAGCAAAAAGTTTAAAATCACGTTTTTCCCCCCCAAAAAACGTGTTTCCAGATTTTCACCTTTTCAACACCTACATTTCCGTAAAGAGCGCAACGAGACGAAAGAAAACGAATCAATGCACGCCTTCCTAGCATGACGCCTTCCATTCCAAGGTCGCAGGGGCTCACAACTTGCTAAGTGAGACAGCTCTCTCCTTACCACACTACTAACAAAACACAAATATTTGCTGTAGAGACTTGAAATTTATTTTGGGGGTAGGGGGTATAGGGACCTTTCATTTACGTGAAACAAACTTTTTTGTATAATTCCTAGTTTCCAAAATATAGGATTTTCAAAATTCGAGTATTTTCATAAAAACATAAAAAATAAAAAAGTTTTATTACAAAAAATAAAGGTCATAAAGACCATTCGTTTGGGCCATAGCACAACGTTCTATTATGTTTGGATTTCAAACTATTGCCTATTTTCGAAAACGAAAAATTTCAAAAAATTTTTGAAAAATATTATACATGGTCAATAGAAAAGAGGATGTCAACCCGAGTCCAAAGACACTTTATTTGTCAAACTCCGACCATGGGTTCGCGAGATATTGGCTTAGACTCACGCAGCGGCCATGACACTATTTGGAAGCACCACCATCCCCCTACTCCCGTACTGTCTTCAACGTCCCATTGTGTTCTAGTCTAACACTGATAGGCTGCAACTAAACATCTTGAACAGCTGAGGCTTGTGCGTTGAGAGTCACATTTCCAGTTTCCTTACTGTTCATCTTTCAGTTACTATGCATTGCATCATTCTTGGTCGAAATCTTATTTACTTCTAACCTAGGGCACATGATAACGTCATGTTTGTTACTGCATACTGGACACCTGAAGTTTGCGGTGCAACTGTTTGCCCTATGACCAACTTTTAAGCATGCAAAACAACATTTGTTCACCGTTAGTCTCTTACGCTTGTCGTCTAACTTCAGATCTTGGGCGAAGTGACACTCCTTACTTTCATGTCGCCTCTTACAAAATATACAAATTTTCTCTCCCTGGCATTTGCTTGTAAACAAAACACTGACTGTAGGTGGTGTGTTATCTTCATATTCTCTCAACTTAAATTTGTCATTATTTCTCTTTTGAGACAAATCAAAACCAGTCAGGGCAATAGCTATACTTTCTTCTCCTTCTACTTCCCCTTTTAAGGAAAGCAAGTAACGCTCCTAGGTTATCAGCACGATTGCACACTTGATCTGCCGTTGAAGTTGATTGATTTATCATCCATACACGCAGAATATCCTCAGGGAGGCACGACTCAACCAATGGAAATAGCTTTTTCATATCTGTCGCTAGTGACACCAATGGACTCTAACGCTCTCAACTGTGTTTCAAGTTTATCATGTAACACGGCAAGATTAAGCCTGTCTTTCTTATTGCCAACATTTACAATGACAAGACTTATAAGCCGCCTCACATAACTCTCAGTTAATAAATCATCCCGTCCAAACCTATTCTGTAGAGACTCTATCGCCCTTTGGTAATTTGCTGCAGTTGGTGGGAAACTATTTACTAACTCTCGTGCTCGACTGCCTACATTTGTGGCCTGTATTAAATACTGGAACTTATCTTCAGCTTCAATGTCGTCATCCTCGTGGATACGTTTGAATTGTCCCCAAAATTCCAGCCATTCTTTAACGTCAGTAGGAATAAAAGAGCGGTTCTGAGGCAGGGGCTTATGGGCAATATGGCCGCCGCGCGCAACTGCCCTATGTTATTCTTATAGAGAGGTCAGTCATAGCTGTGTCAGGGGCTAATGGGCAATATGGCTGCCACGCCGTGAGACATTGAGTGACGTCACAGGGAGAGGTTGACAGTGTTACGTTGCTAAATGGAATATTTATTATTATTATTATTATTATTATTATTATTATTATTATTATTATTATTAGGTAATCATGCATTGATCATGTACAATCAAGACCAGCCTTATATTGTTCACTTTTTGGTGTAGTGGCTAGCATTCTTAGCTGTTACTGTCGAGGCCCGGGTTCGAGTCCTGGCTCTGTCAAGTAATTTAATTCTGGGCTGAGTGTTGAGACGAGGTACACTCAGCCTTGTGAGGCAAAAACCTCAGAGCAGCTGGGTTTAATTCATACCTCAGCCATTCTACCTAACCTAAACTAACCTAACCTAACTTAAAAATAAAAAGCAAAAAAAAATCGGAGCAAAAAGTGTAATCATAAAGTAGGGGAAAATGTAAGAGCACAAATAATAAACTTAGTTATAACCTAACCTAACTTTACCTAACCTGACCTAACCTAACCTAACTTCACCTAACCTAACCTAACCTAACTTCACCTAACCTAACCTAACCTAACTTCAATGTGCAAAAAAGTGAGAGAAAAAAGTGTAATCAAAAAAAGTAAGAGCAAATGTAAGAGCACAAATAATAAACTTAGTTACAACCTACCCTAATCTAACCAAGCATTTCTCACCTAATTTCACCTTACCTAACTTCAAAGTGGGTGCAAAAATAAGGGCAATAAGTGACAGCAAAAGGTAGTGAGCAAAAAAGAGTCAGCAAAAAAAGAAGAGAGTAAATGAGAGAGCACAAATAATAAACTTAGTTATAACCTAACCTAACTTAACCCAACCCACAGAAACCTCATTTAAAGATTTTAGATTTTACATTTTAACATTTTAATTTCAACATTTTAGATTTTAGATTTTTCATTTTACTATTTTTAAATTTTATATTTTTGATTTTTTGTATTTTAAATTTTAGTTTTTTTTAGATTTTTCATTTGAAATTTAATATTTTTTGATTTTAGATTATAAAATTTACATTTTCCGAAAAGAGTTTACTACAAGGTCTATTAACTAACCACACCTAACCTAACTTTACCAAACCAAACTTAAGCTAATCCAAAGGCTAATGCACATACACAAAGTATATAAGGGCACATGCAACTATCCTTATGCTAGTCTTATAGGCTACTGTACAACATGATCACTACCCCAACCGTTTTTTTTTTTCATTTTGTTGTTTACACATTTGTCAATTTCCAATTCCCCATTTTCAGTTTTTTATGTCAGTTTTAAGTTTTTCAATTTCATAATATGGAAACATGGATTTTGCATTTTGTTGTTTACACATTTGTCAATTTTCCAATTTCCCATTTTCAGTTTTTTTTAATGTCAGTTTTAAGTTTTTCAATTTCATAATATGGAAACATGGATTTTGCATTTTGTTGTTTACACATTTGTCAATTTTCCATTTTCCCATTTTCAGTTTTTTTAATGTCAGTTTAAAGTTTTTCAATTTCATGATATAGAAACATGGATATCCCAATTTGTTGTTTACGCATTTGTCAATTTACCAAATTCCCCTTTACAGTTTTTAAAATGTCAGTTTAATGATTTTCTATTTTGTCAATATGGGAACATTGATTTTCCAATTTGTGTTTTACATTTTTATTTTGCATTAGGAGTGGAGATAGGTGGGTAGTAATAAAAAATGTACAAGCAGTGTCCATACAATATTTTTTATTTTAAACTAGCAGTAGTACCCGGCTTCGCCCGGTGGAATGATGACAATATCTCAAATTCTCCTTAGAAATATAATGGACTTAAAATCTAGGTTATTTGCCCCCAAAGACAATGAGAGCGTAATCTCTAGGTCATTTGCCTTTTTGATAAGAATGATAATGAAAACTACTGTTGAATTGACACGTCAAACTTACAAACTACCGTAATAGAAATACATATTTTAAAATTCACAGGCGAGGAAGACTTATTGTGTGTGGTGATTAATGGTGTAATGGGCGTAACATCTAGGTCATTTGCCCTTATGATGAGGATGATAAGGGAAACTACTACCGGTATTTAATTGACACTTCAACTTATAATGTACACAATGTACTGTAATAAAAATATTTTTTTTTTAAAGATCACAGTCGAGAAAGACTTTATGCGGCGGTGATTAGTGTTATGATGCGCGTAACATTTAGGTCATTTGCACTTATGATGATAATAATAAGGTAATGAAAAAATGACTACTAAACAATCATGGTGTAATTTTAAAACTGATATAGGTAATTCAGATGTCTAACTTCGATGTTTTCCAAAATCTCAACCTTATTTTCTGGCTTAGGCCTGTACTCGATACGTCTAGTGAAAGAGCTTATGGCTTACTGCTCGGCAAAGAATATGGGTCCAAGCTGCACGAACCTGAGATGATCGCAGATGATGACCACGTTCGGTGTTCCCCGACCTATTTAGATTGGCCGAGGAATCACTCACTCTTTCGCAACACCACAATGGCTTGAGCGACGGCCCTGTGCTGGCATCAGCATAGACAGCAGATAACACGGTGGGCTCTGGAATGTCCTCTCGTGTCACCTCGCGATGAATCAGTAAGCTATTCTCTCAACTGCCACCCCCCAGGGTCTCACAACTTGTGGGACCTGGATGGCGACCACGGGACCCCAGCTGAGTCTGGCATCGCTTCTACTTCCTGGTGCCGGGCTCATTTGAGTTCTCTTTCCTGTCGGCCTGCCTTGGTCAACTCTTGTTCTCTTCCGACCCCGACAGTATTAGGGTATCCGAGGGCCTGGGAGTCTTTCAATTTCCCGCCTTAATTGGCCGTTGTCTCATCTTTCCTGATGCTCTCATTCTTCGAGGGGTCTGCCTTCTTTTCCTTTTCATAATATCTCCTGTCTTC
Organism: Meconema thalassinum; assembly: GCA_946902985.2. Classification (NCBI taxonomy): domain Eukaryota; kingdom Metazoa; phylum Arthropoda; class Insecta; order Orthoptera; family Tettigoniidae; genus Meconema; species Meconema thalassinum. The sequence goes on from OX336396.1 coordinate 189,055,297, forward strand.
TGCTCAAGGCGCTCAAAGAGGCAGGGTGTGTGTAGCCCCACCACTTCTGGTACACCCTCAAGGGCTCATGGCTGGTGAGTTAGGAAGGTGGCAACCTCGAGGGATTCCTGAGCTAAATGCAGGGAATGGAGTGGTATGTCAGAAATTTCAAGTGAACAGTGTTACTCATCGGGTTCCAAAGGGTAAGTATGTAAAATTTGGTTCAGATCGGAGAAATCGTGTAGATTTGTCCCAAAGGGCCTAAATGCAGGGAAAGGGGTGGCCTGTCCGAAATTTTAAGTGGACAGTGATACTCGTTGGGTTACAAAGAGAAAGTATACAAATTTTGGTCCAGATTGGTGAAACGATGTAGATTTGTGCCAAAGGGTCTAAATACAGGGAATGGAGTGCTCTGTCCGAAAGTTCCAGCAGACAGTGTTACTCGTCAGGTTCCAAAGGGTAAGTAACTTACATAAATATTGGTTGATATAGGTGAAACTATGTAGATTTTTGCCAAAGAGCCTAAATGCAGTAAATGGAATGGTCTATCCGAAATTTCATTTAGACAGTGTTACACGTCGGGTTCCAAAGGGTAAGTATGTAAAATTTGGATCAGATCGGTGAAACAGGGTAGATTTTTGCCAAAGGGCTTAAATGCATGGAACGGAGGGGTCTGTCCAAAGATTTGAGTGGACAGTGTTACTCGTCGGGTTCCAAAGGGTAAGTACAGTATAAAAATTTAGGTTCAGATCGGTGAAACGATGTAGATATGTGCCAAAGGGCCTAAATGCAGGGAATTGAGTGTTCTGTCCGAAATTTCAAGTAGACAGTGTTACCCATCGGGTTCCAAAGGGTAAGTATACACATTTTGTTTTCGATCGGTGAACGATGTCGATTTGTGCCAAAGGGCCTAAATGCGGGGAATGGAGTGGTCTGCCCGAAATTTCGAGTGGACAGTGTTACTCGTCGAGTTCCAAAGGATAATTATGTAAAATCTGGTTGAGATCGTTGAAACGGTGTAGTTTTGTGCCAAAGGGTCAAAAAGCAGGGAATAGTGTGGTCTGTCCGTAATTTAAAGTGAACAGTGTTACGTGTCGGGTTCCAAAGGGTAAGTATGTAACATTTGGGTCAGATCGGTGAAACGGTGTAGATTTGTGCCAAATGGCCTAAATGCAGGATTGGAGTGGCCTCTCCGCAATTTCAAGCAGACTGTGTTAATTGCAGTGTTCCAAAGGGTAAATATACAAATTTTGGTTGAGATCGGTGAAACGGTGTAGATTTGGGCCAAAGGGTCTAAATGCAGGGAATGGAGTGGTTTGTCCGCAATTTCAAGCAGACAGTGTTACTTTCAGGGTGCCAAAGGGTAAGTATCCGAATGTTGGTTCTGATCGGTGAAACGGTGTAGATTTGCACCAAAGGACCTAAATGCAGGGAATGGGGTGGTCTGTCCGAAATTTTAAGTGGACAGTGTTACTCGCAGGTTTCCAAAGGGTAAGTATACAAATTTTGGTTCAGATCGGTGAAGCGGTGTAATTTGTGCCAAAGGGCCTAAATGTAGGGGATGGAGTAGCCTCTCCGCAATTTCAAGCAGACAGTGTTAGTCGCAGTGTTTCAAAGGGTAAATATTTTTTCATAAGGTAAATATACCAATTTTGGTTGAGATCGGTGAAACGGGGTAGATTTGTGCCAAAGGGCCTAAATGCAGAGAATGGAGTGGTCTGTCCGCAAATTCAAGCAGGTAATGTTACTCGCAGGGTACCAAAAGGTAAGAATACGAATTTTGGTTCTGATCGGTGAAACGGTGTGGATTTGGACCAAAGGGCCTAAATGTAGGGAATGGGGTGGCCTGTCCGAAATTTTAAGTGGACAGTGTTACTTGCAGGGTTCCAAAGGGTAAGTATACAAATTTTGGTTCAGATCGGTGAAACGGTGTAGATTTGTATACATAACAGACAGACAGACAGACAGACAGACAGACAAACTTTGTGCTTTATATATATAGATACATGTACACTATTTACAAATAATACATTTTTATATATATTCTTTTTTGTTATAAATTGTACAGTTGTTTTTATTTTGATTTCTATTTTATTTATTTTTGATTATGAATACCATTTTTTTTCTTTTTGTGTTTTTCTATTTTTGTAGTGCTAATGATTTAATTAGCCTACTTTCGATTTTTGCAAAAAATGAAAGTAGACTTATGAGATCAACACAGGGCGAAAAAAGTGTGTCTGTCTGTGTGTGTGTATGTGTGTGTGTGTATGTGTGTGTGTGAGTCTGTGTGTGTGTCTGTGTGTGTGTGTGTGTGTGAGTGTGTGTACTCTGAATGTCTGTCCCCCCTATCAATTCGAACACGGTGAATGAGAATTGAACGAAATTTGGTACAAAGGTAGCACTAGCAAAGGACACCTCAGTGTCATGATTTATATCGCCGCCATCTTGACGGAAACGTAATGGCGGCCACACAAATGTTCAATGCTTAAATCAAATTACGACTAACCTAATCATCCGATCTCTACCAACATTTGTAACAACATACCTTCATTGGGGGAGCATCCTTTGACCCAACCAATAGGTCATCAGCGTAATAGTTTGCGGATGGCGGCCATCTTTGTGTGAAAATGGATTCCCCCTATTAATTCGAACACGGTACAACCGAATGGAACGAAATTTGGTACAGAGGTAGTACTAACAAAAGGCACCTCATTGTCATGTTTTATATCGCCGCCATCTTGACGGAAACGTAATGGCGGCCACACAAATGTTCAAAGCTTAAATCAAATTACGACTAACCTAATCATCCGATCTCTACCAAATTTTGCGACAACATACCTTTATGTGGGGAGCATCCTTTGACCAAACTATAGGTCATCAGCGTAATAGTTTGCGGATGGCGGCCATCTTTGTGTGAAAATGGATTCCCCCTATTAATTCGAACACGGTGTAACCGAATGGAACGAAATTTGGTACAGAGGTAGTACTAACAAAAGGCACCTCAGTGTCATGTTTTATATCGCCGCCATCTTAACGGAAACGTAATGGCGGCCAAACAAATGTTCAAAGCTTAAATTAAATTACGATTAACCTAATCATCCGATCTCTACCAAATTTTGCAACGACATACCCTTATAGAGGAAGCATCCTTTGACCAAATGAATAGGTCATTAGCCTAATAGTTTGTGGATGGCGGCCATCCTTGTGTGAAAATCAATTCCCCCTATTAATTCAAACACGGTGAAACCGAATGGAACGAAATTTGGTACAGAGGTAGCACTAGCAAAGGGCATCTCAGTGTCATGTTTTATATCGCCGCCATATTGACAGAAACGTAATGGCGGCCACACAAATGTTCAAAGCTAAAGTTAAATTACGACTAACATAACCATCTGATCTCTACCAAATTTTGCAACTACATACCTTTATGGAGGAAGCATCCATTGACCAATCTAATAGGTCATTCGCCTAATAGTTTGCGGATGGCGGCCATCTTTGTGTCAGAATCGATTCCCCCCATTAATTCGAACACGGTGAAACCGAATTGAACGAAATTTGGTACAGCGATAGCACTACCAAACGGCATCTCAGCGTCATGATATATATCGCCGCCGTCTTGACTGAAACGTAATGGCGGCCACACGAATGTTCAAAGCTTAAATCAAATTACGATTAACCTAATCATCCGATCTCTACCAAATTTTGCAACTACATACCATTATGGAGGGAGCATCCTTTGACAAATCTAATGGGTTATTAGCCTAATAGTTTGCGGATGGCGGCCATCTTTGTGTGAAAATCGATTCCCCCTATTAATTCGAACACGGTGAAACCGAATAGAACGAAATTTGGTACAGAGATAGCACAAGAAAAGGGCATCTCAGTGTCACGATTAATATCGCCGCCATATTGACAGAAACGTAATGGCGGCCACACAAATGTTCAAAGCTTAAATCAAATTACGACTAACATAACCATCCGATCTCTACCAAACTTTGCAACAACATACCTTTATGGAGGGAGCATCCTTTGACCAATCTAATAGATCATTAGCCTAATAGTTTGCGGATGGCGGCCATCTTTATGTCAAAATTGATTCCCCCTATTAATTCGAACACGGTGGAACCGAATGAACGAAATTTGGTAGAGAGGTAGCACTAGCAAAGGGCACCTCAGTGTCATGTTTTTTATCACCGCTATCTTGACGGAAACGTAATCGTGGCCACCCAAATGTTAAAAGCTAAAATATAATTACGACCAACCTAATAATCTAGTCTCTACCAAATTTTGCAACACCATATCTTTATGTGGGAAGCATATTCTGACCAAACTGCAAGAACATCAGCCCAATAGTTTGCAGATGGTGGCCATGTATGTGTGCAAATCGATTCCCCCTATCAATTCAAACACGGTGAAACCGAATTGAACGAAATTTGGTACAGAGGTAGCACTAGCAAAGGCCACCTCATATTCATGTTTAATATCCCTATAGCACGTTGTATTTGAACAAGCTACTACAACCAACATTCAATCATACTCCTTGAAAAGGACAAAGAGTTATAACAATACCCCTGCATTTAGGAGAAAGTAGGCTATATGTTCTTTACTGAACATCTTGTTTTTTTAAATTGATTTGTTTTATGTATTTGCTAGACTCATGCAGAGGATTTTGATATTCAAAACTTAACTCTTTAAGCATGGCCAATGTTTGAGTAATGACCATAGGCATATGTACCTATACCATTAGCATCAATCACCATTTTATCATCACCAGGACACAAAGCAATTTTGTTTAGTTTTATAGATGATATGTCATGTTGTTTAGAAGCGATAATGTTCATGGGTATTCTTTTTACATTGTTTTTCATGACACAATCCTTATAATCTTGAAAGCTTATACAATTTTTGACAACACCTCTGCTAATACCTTTAATCTTTTTGATTTCTTTACCATTTATGTCTAAAGAATACATTTTAGCTCTAAGTCCAACAAATGCTTTATAATTTGTCCACAAGCCTCGTCTTTAAATTTCCCCAACGTTTTCTTGTTTGATGTAGAGTAACATATGTGATTAGTAGGATAATCTGATGTGTCCAGGTGTTCTAGGAAATCCAACTTGTCTTGATATACATCCGGGGTGTTAACCAAATAAATGAACGAGTCAGTATCCATATACATGAGTTTAAGATTGCCCATGCCATAATAGGTTAGCAGGACATCATAGTGGTGGGAATACATGAGAGTTTTTGAAATATCCAGTATACACATTCCAATATATATAGGCTTATTGAATACAATGTTACGTTTAGCCATGTGGAAAGCAGCTAGGTTAGGACCATAAATTGTTCTGTCGATAAATGTCGGCTTTGCTATTAGCTTTTCTGCCTTTCTGCTGTCAGTCACAAGAATTTTTCCATTGTTTTTCCAAAAATGGCATTGTTGAATAATTTGTTCAGATTTTTCTCAAAATCATTTTTGGCTTGTTTTCGAAGGTTGTTATTAAAATCATCGTATGACTTTAACCAAGGTCTTTGCTTAAACTTTAACACACAATGAATTTTTATCAATTTTATTCCATGATCTAAAGCCTGTTTTAATGCCATGTTGTGAACAACATATCGCCTTCGATTTCCAAGATGAGGAATTAGTTTTTTCAGATACGAATCCTTAGGTTGTGTACACTCTGGTAGGAAAGGTAAATCATTGTGTAGATCATGAAGGTCAGATGGGTAATCAATATCAACGTCTAGAATGTATCCCACAGTATCGTCTTCCTTTAGTTATTTCTAGATCAACACTATCTGGAGAAACACACTGAAATCCACCATAAGGAAGGGAGTGGCACATAGCCCACCCGTATTGATTGTTGGCATCATCATAGGTAATAAACTGCGATGGTTTCTCAGAATCATAGGTTTCCATGTATTTATTGTTAGCTTCAGCATACCGATGAGACACCTGGCATATGCCTCCACGTATTCCAGACTCGATTAGAAGAATCTGATCGTAATCCTGTAGCAATTCCAGTTCAATTCCTGTGTAAAGGAGCATTGCCTCAAAACTTAAGCCAGGCGAAGTAAAAAAGTGTGCAGCATCCACTCGGTGTGTTTCTAGTGTTTTGATTCTAAACGTTTCAAAGCTGTCTGCAAGAAGGAGTACATCTGATGTTAGGAGGAGGTCACTATATTCCCCTACAATTTCAATGTTTAACTGATTCCAGACATTTTTGGCATATTCACAGTCTTCTTGACTAACATTTTCTTGACTTAATTTATTAAAGAATGCCTCTTTTGGAGGTAAACACGTTTCACTTAACTTTTCCCATGAGTCAATGTAGTCATAACAAAATATCCCTTTACGAGTCATGAGCATTGCATTTTCTTTTCCAAAGTACTTGTCTGTTTCAGGGTATAATATTAAGTTGGAAACTAAGTTGTCCAAACTACTTGGCATTAACCGAAACGTGTCCACAAATCTAATCTTAACATTTTCTACATATTTGGTAAAGGAAATGTACTTTTTTTTGGAGTTCGCGATAACATCCACTCTCTCAGTAGTACATCCCAATTGCTTTACAATGAAATTTGCGGCGTAGCCACTCATATTATGTAGAAACACAGGAACGGGGTTACGTGTTTTACACCTCAAATTACAGTTATTGTGAGCACTTCCACGGTATTCCCCTGTAATTTGGCAGTGGTCTCGAACTTTCCAGTCCTGTTGGGTAAATGGTTTTTGACACAAATAACAGGTTCAGAACATTGGAACTCTGCTTCTTGATCCTCAGTTAAAGCCTTTGGAACATTTAAGCTGTAAAGGCGATCGATTTCATTAGCTATTGAAATCAAACAGTCCATAAACTTGTCTGCAGCGTCAGGTCCACGATAAATAACAGGTTGGCTTGGAAGGTTTGTCTTTCTGTGTTCTACAGCAGGTGAGGGTTTAACGTATATACCAAAGCTCATAGGAACATGACTCTGGTATGGCACTGTATAACTAACTTCAGGATTGGGTTGACATGTTTGATAGGGTAACAGTATAATTTCAAAATCAGCATAGATAACGTAAGGTATTCTCAGCATTTTTTCCACGTGTATAAATTTAACAATTGAGTTTTAATAGGCATTTAAACCCTAGCAATGTCATGCTGGACACACAAAGCTCTATGTTTTTTTAATTTTTCCATTCCTTGTTGTCCATATCGTTTATCAAAGTAGTGTGTAAAACACCGTTTACACGTATATATCTTATGTTCATAGCGGGTAATCTGATGTCTTACTAGTTTATCAAAATCTTTGATAAAGTCGTAGTGGTTCTGGCCGGATGATGAACTTAGCAGAAGGAGGTCGCGATGGTCTTTCAGCTCTTGATCCACAACCTTTAGAGGGAACAATTTGTTGTCTTGTTCCAATCCAAATACATTAATGGATATATCGTTGGCTTTTTCAAATTTGGGAATGTCAGCTAGCGATGTAGGAAATGATATAACTGAAAAATCATACTTGTTTTCCAGTCCTTGTATTTACTAACGCGTTTAGCATCAGTTTTAACCAGTTTTGGTAAAATGGCGTACATAAAATATCTCTCGTCCTTAAAGTTTTGAGGATTAATGCAGGATTTTCTTGCTTGTATAGCTGCTGGTAATGGAATATATGTGCTTCCAGGCAAGGGATTGTACTTATTTATTTTCAATCGTACTCCTTCCACTGCTAACAAAGCCCAATTACTGCCCTTTAGCTCAGATTCTTCCACTTCAGTAGTTAACTTTGTAAATTGAGTTTTCAAGAAACTACTTAAGTCTGTTTCCAAAAATAGAGCCTCATTTCGTGTTTTAAAAGCCCGATCCGTAATTTCGTTGGTGGACGTATGAATGAATTAACTAGATTAACTTTGATCGACTTGTGCATTGCTAGTTCTTTTTGCATAGCTTGTATCATTTTCTGTTTGGACTCTTTAAGGTATCGCAACGAATGAAATAGGATTTACGTCGACCTTGAAAAGATGTCTCATAATCAATAAGTCCATTTTTGTCAGGGACCAATGACAGTAGGTAATGTTTTGTAGGCTCAGCTGCCGACACAACATGACAACTTTCTTCATGACGACGTCCAATGTAGGCATTGTTGAATTTACTGCCACACGTTTCACACTCATGAAATTCCCCACACGAAACTTCATGACGCTTCCTATGATAGTCCCGAAGAAAAGCTTTTCCGCACTCTTTGCACATATAGCTAGGAATGGGTTCTTCCATCACGAATGTTGATTTCTACAAACAGCCGCTTACTGCGTATCACAGGGCTAGAGGTTGGTTGGTGAGACGGTCTTTCACGATGTGAACACCGCGAGAGGTAGTATTCAACTGGTGATATTCTTGTTAAGGGTCCTCTAATGTACCCATAGTCTAGACCAACAGCTCTTTACAGTGTATGACAAGGCTGTAGACTGGACAGTGAGACGGTATTTCACGATGTGAACACTGTAACAAGTAGTAGTCATCTGATTAAATACTTGCTAAGGGTTCTCTAATATACAATAATCAAGACCAATAGCTACTTACTGAGTAGTACAAGGCTGTACAATAGTTGTTTTGACAGTCTTTCACGATGTGGTCACTGTGAGTGGTGGTAGTCAACTGATGATATTCTTGATAAGGGTCCTCTAATAACCCCTTGTTAAGGATAACAGCTGCTGACTGCTTATGCCAAGGCTAAAGACTGGTTGTTTCACCGGTCTTTCACAATGTAAACACTGTGACAGGTAGTAGTCAACTGAAAATATTCTTATGACCTACCTAAGGTTATCAGGTATTTACTGAATATCAAAAGGCTGTACACTCATGTGTGTTAGGCACTCTTTCTTGCTAAGGACCCCAATATTCCCTACACAAGGCTATACATGTTAGTTCTGAACACTTAGTAGTTAATTGTATATTCAATTTTTGTACAAAGCTTATACAAGCACGTTTTTCATGAGGTAAAACTTTGTTAAATAGCTGCATGCGACACGCAAAGTACGTTGCCGCTATATAGCGGTGACTATGAGAACTACTTGATCGACCAGCATCCTACCTAGCGCTCCATTTCAACACTCGCTCACTGAACGACCAGCATGCTATCTAGCGGTCGATATCAATACTCCTCAACTACCAGCCTGCTACCTATCGGTCAATATGACAACTCACTCAACTACCAGCATGCTACATGGCTCTTTTGTAAGATTTTTGTTGGCATTTTTGTTGGCTTTTGTTAGCTTTTGTTGGCTTGTGTTGGCTTTTGTTGGATTTTGTTGGCTTTTTTATTAGCTCTCTCATATTTGCTCTTGCTTGTTGGGGCTTATTTGGTATTGGAAAGTAAGTCTGTCCTTTTTATGGCTGCATAATGCTTACAGCCATGTTTGTAAGCAGCAACAACAACAACAACACACAAAATTCCTAAAAAATCCAAAGTACTCTAAGGTTTATCAATGACCCTCAAATCTTACACTTACCTCTATCCCAAGCTTAGTCAAAAAAATAGTATATTTTTCAAATTTGTTAAAAAATATTTGGAAAGTAGGCAATGTCATTAATCGAAAAATCCTAAAAAGACATATGTTAACTCCATCACCTACCACTATACCACTCTCAGTCCAAAAATAGTGTATTTTTCAAATTTTCCAAAACTTATTTCCGAAATGGGTTATATTTCCAAAATTCAAAAGTTTACAAAAATGTTTGTTTGACATAAATAAATGGCCTTTACCTCCTCTAACGCCGTACCAAGTCCCAGGTCTCTAAGAAAAAAAATTGAAAATGGGTTATATTTCCAAAATTAGGAATTCTACAAAAAAGTTTGTTTCACATAAATCAATGGTCTTTACCCCCTCTATCCCCATACCAAGTCTCAGGTCTCTAGGACAATAGAAAATGAATTTTGAAAAATAATCACTACTTTGGAAACTAGGAATTTTACAAAATAGTTTGTTTGACATAAATCAATGGTCCTTACCTCCTCTTGCACCACACCAAATTTCAAGTTCCTAGTACAAAAGAAAATGATTATTGAAAAAAAAGGTCACTATTTTGGAAACTAGGAATTCTACGAAAACGTTTGTATTACATAAATGAAAGGCCTCTATCCCATCTTCCTGTAAACCAAGTCCCAGATCTGTAGGGCAAAAATGAAAAAGTTCAATTGGGAAAGTTGGCGATTTTTCATAAAACCAAACATTCTAAAAAGTGTTGTATGGGCTTGAAAGAATGGTCTCTATGTCCTTTATTTTTTAATAATAAAACTTTCTTATTTTTACATTTTTTTTAGTTTAATTTTGAATTTTTTATATTTTGGAAACCAGGAAGTTTACAAAATACTTTGTTTGACATAAACCAATGGTCCCTACACCCTCTACCCCAAAATAAATTTCAAGTCTCTAGGCCTAAAACTGAGCAGTAGGGGGAATGATGGTTCTTAGTCCCCCCACCACCTCTCCCTCTGACGTCACATTTCGGGGCAGAAAAGCTAATAGCAAAGGCAACATTTATCGACAGAACAATTTATGGTCCTAACCTAGCTGCTTTCCACATGGCTAAACGTAACATTGTATTCAATAAGCCTATATATATTGGAATGTGTATACTGGATATTTCAAAAACTCTCATGTATTCCCACCAATATGATGTCCTGCTACCCTATTATGGCATGGACAATCTTAAACTCATGTATATGGATACTGACTCGTTCATTTATTTGGTTAACACCTCAGATGTATATCATGACAAGTTGGATTTCCTAGAACACCTGGACACATCAGATTATCCTACTAATCACATATGTTACTCTACATCAAACAAGAAAACGTTGGGGAAATTTAAAGACGAGGCTTGTGGACAAATTATAAAGCATTTGTTGGACTTAGAGCTAAAATGTATTCTTTAGACATAAATGGTAAAGAAATCAAAAGGATTAAAGGTATTAGCAGAGGTGTTGTCAAAAATTGTATAAGCTTTCAAGATTATAAGGATTGTGTCATGAAAAACAATGTAAAAAGAATACCCATGAACATTAACGCTTCCAAACAACATGACATATCATCTATAAGACTAAACAAAATTGCTTTGTTTCCTGGTGATGATAAAAGAGTGATTGAAGCTATTGGTATAGGTACATATGCCTATGGTCATTACTCAATCATTGACCATGCTTAAAGAGTTAAGTTTTGAATATCAAAATCCTCTGCATGAGTCTAGCAAATACATAAAACAAATCAATTTAAAAAATTAAAACATTAGCACTACACAAATAGAAAAACACAAAAAGAAAACAATGGTATTCATAATCAAAAATAAATAAAATAGAAAACAAAATAAAAACAACTGTACAATTTATAACAAAAAAGAATATATATAAAAATGTATTATTTGTAAATAGTGTACATGTATTTAAAATAAAAATATTGTATGGACACTGCTTGTACATTTTTAATTACTACCCACCTATCTCCACTCCTAATGCAAAATAAACATGTAAAACACAAATTGGAAAATCCATGTTCCCATATTGACAAAATAGAAAAACATTAAACTAAAATTTTAAAAACTGTAAAGGGGAATTTGGTAAATTGACAAATGTGTAAACAACAATTTGGAAAATCCATGTTTCTATATCATGAAATTGAAAAAATTTAAACTGACATTAAAAAGAACTGAAAATGAGAAATTGTAAAATTGACAAATGTGTAAACAACAAAATGCAAAATCCATGTTTCCATATTATGAAATTGAAAAACTTAAAACTGACATTTAAAAAAAACTGAAAATGGGAAATTGGAAAATTGACAAATGTATAAACAACAAAATGCAAAATCCATGTTTCCATATTACGAAATTGAAAAATTTAAAACTGACATTAAAAAAACTTAAAATGGGAAATTGGAAAATTGACAAATGTGTAAACAACAAAATGAAAAAAATTACCCGGTTGGGGCAGTGATCATGTTGTACAGTATCCTATAAGACTAGCATAAGGATAGTTGCATGTGCCCTTATATACTTTGTGTATGTGCATTAGCCTTTGGATTAGCTTAAGTTTGGTTTGGTAAAGTTAGGTTAGGTGTGGTTAGGTATGTGACCTTGTAGTTTACTCTTTCCGGAAAATGTAAATTGTAAAATCTAAAATCAAAAAATATTAAAGTTTAAAATGTAAAATCTAAAAAAAAAACTAAAATCTAAAATACAAAAAATCAAAAATATAAAATCTAAAAAAAGTGAAATGAAAAAATCTAAAATCTAAAATGTTAAAATGTAAAATGTTAAAATGAAAAATCTAAAATCTTTAAATGAGGTTTCTGTGGGTTAGGTTAGGTTATAACTAAGTTTATTATTTGTGCTCTCTCATTTGCTCTCATTTTTTTGGCTGACACTTTTTCGCTCACTACCTTTTTTCTCTCACTTTTTGCTCTTATATTTGCACTCACTTTGAAGTTAAGTTAGGTGAAATTAGGTGAGGAAATGCTTGGTTAGGTTAGGATAGGTTAGGGTAGGTTGTAACTAAGTTAATTATTTGTAATCTTACATTTGCACTTACTTTTTTTTATTACACTTTTTGCTCTCATTTTTTGCACTATGTTTTAGTTTATTACTCATAGTAGACACACAACACATACGGTATTAATACAAAAATGTTAACAAACTCACGTCTTAACACAATCTCTAGGTCTATATATATACAAATTAAAGTTTGTCTGTTTTTTCTGAATTTCCACGGAAGTTTGAATTATTAACGCGTTTCAGACTGGTTTATGATGGTTGCGCGCAAAAACATTTTTTTGTCTGTCTGTTTCTCTGTCTGTGTACAATTTTGCACGCGCATCACTCGAGAACGGCTGAGTGGATCAACGTAAAATTTGGTACAGATGTCCATCAGAGGCACGAATGTAATCATTGATGTAACTCTTCTGCATACCTCTCATAAAAGAGGTGCCTACCCCTTAAAAAGCATCCTGAAATGGGCGTAGAAAGACGAGACAAAGCTTATTTTCAGCGTCTCAATGTGAGAAACAAAACTCGGGAGCCCTATGGGCCCCGAAAGCCACCTTTTAAGGTCCTAAATCCAACAGTTTTTGAGATATACCCAGAAAACTAATTTCATTTATAAGCTATTGAATGAATGCAAGCCGGTAACCATGCCAACACAATCTCTGAAGTCCATCTATTTCTGTAAGACGCAATGCCATTCCATTTATTACATTACTGTGAACGTTCGCAAACGGCTATAAGGTTATCACGGAACCAACTTAAGCCGTAAAATTCATCAATACGTATATAATGCGCTTAAGGGGGTCAAGGGGTACTCTTGATTTTATCACGTGATTTACACGGGTGGGTGTGGTACTAAAGGTCTATTATATCGCTATCCATATTATTGTTAAATTATTATTATGATTATTATTATATTATGACGTATAAGGATGAGACAAAACTCATTTTCAGCCCCTAGTTGGCTCGGAGGCTACTACGTTTAAGGTTCTAAACCAACGTTTCTGAGATATTCCCAGAAAACTAATTTCATTTAATAAACTAATAAATAGATGACGAGTACAGAAGAACACCAACTCAGTAGCTATAGCCTATAGATATACTGAGAAAATCACAGATGTGGCACTACAAAAAATAGAAAAACACAAAAATAAAAAATGGTATTCATAATCAAAAATAAATAAAATAGAAAACAAAATATAAACAACTGTACAATTTATAACAAAAAGAATATATATAAAAATGTATTATTTGTAAATAGTGTACATGTATTTAAAATAAAAATATTGTATGGACACTGCTTGTATATTTTTAATTACTACCCACCTATCTCCACTCCTAACGCAAAATAACTTTTTGATTACACTTTTTGCTCCCACTTTTTTTTGCTTTTTTATTTTCTACAGTAGTTAGGTTAGGTTAGGTTAGGTAGAATGGCTGAGGTATGAATTAAACCCAGCTGCTCTGAGGTTTTTGCCTCACTAGGCTGAGTGTACCTCGTCTCAACACTCAGCCCTGAATTAAATTTCTTGACAGAGCCAGGACTCGAACCCGGGCCTCTACAGTAAGAGCTAAGAATGCTAGCCACTACACCAAAAAGTGGACAATATAAGGGTGGTCTTGATTGTACATGATCAATGCATGATTATCTAATAATAATAATAATAATAATAATAATAATAATAATAATAATAACAATAATAAATATTCCATTTAGCAACGTAACACTGTCAACCTCTCCCTGTGACGTCATTCAATGTCTCTGGGCGTGGCAGCCATATTGCCCATTAGCCCCTGACCCAGCTATGACTGACCCCTCTATAAGAATAACATAGGGCAGTTGCGCGCGGCGGCCATATTGCCCATTACCCCTGACTCAGAACCGCTCTTTTATTCCTACTTACCTCTCCTCCAAACTTAATAAACTCGATCGTAGTCAATTTTAGCTGAATTTTGCTATTAATTATACACGATGAACTATCAATTTCTCGTGTCCTCTTTTTGATGATAGATTGCAGTCTATTGGAAGCTTTCAGTCTAGCACTGACAATTTATCTCTATAATTATCAATAGTTTCGTATTCACTGATGTATGTGTCGTCATCTTGCTCGAGTAACAGATTCAATATCTTGTCGTTTAGTATCGTCATCTCCGTACCTAACCTCTCAATCTTGGACAGCAGAGATTGTAACTCCTTTTCGTCCGCATCTTCAATATTCTTCGTAGTCAAATGTTGTTCAAGCATGCTGTATGTTTTCGTAAAGGACATCCATACGGGTTTTCTCGCCTTTATTAACTTATTAAACTCCATCGTCGACACGTATGTTCTATCGTAAATACAATCTTACAGCTGCATCCACTAATAATCTCCAATTAATTCCATACTGCAATTAATCACTTCGGGGACACCAAATTTTGTAGCTTACCACGGTGGGTGAGTGGAAAGCGTGTCGGTCTACTAACCCCAAGATTGCAGGTTCGCTCCTGGCCGTGGTAAGTGGTTTTTTGAAAGGCGGCAAAAATACTAGACGCATGTCATACGATGTTGGCATGTCAACGAACCCATTTTAATTCAGTAGGCCGTGGCAAAATTAATCTCGGGATTTTCCGCCAACGCAAAGTTCCTAATTTCTCTACAAGAAAGCGCTATAGTGTTCAAGGAGCTTAGATGCCTAAACTACTTGACTTTCATAGTGATTCAAGGAACAACGAAATTCGACATGCTAGCTACCCTCTTGGTGTCAAATTACAAAGCTTGCACCCGGCACCCGAGGCCAAACGATATTATTATTATTATACCAAATTTTGTTAGGGACAAGAACCTACCCGGTTCGGGTGTAACCAATATTATTTTTATTTAGAATAAAAAAGATTGACTTTCTAGGTATTTGGTATTTTATCACACACACAGAGTACACAGAAAACAAAACACGAGAATACATATGAAACCAAAGCCAAAGATATGACTGTTCTGGATGCAACATATATTTTACTAGCAGAAGTACCCGCTCTTCGAACGGTCTTCGGTATTAATAACCAGACGTTATAATTTGAGCTACTGTTGCAATGTTTAGGGGCTTGTCATTCTTTCGTAAGTTTATCAGAACGAAGTTAGTTTTCTGGGTAGCCTATATCGCACACACTGTTAATTTAAGGGCCATAAAATGTGGTTTTCGGAGACCTTTTATAGACTCCCTAGTTTTGTGTCACACATTGAGAAGCGCTACATATGCTTTGGTCGTCCTTCTAGGATAATTTTTATTTTCGCCTATTTTAGCATGTATTTTGAAAAGTTGTTCCTTATACCCACCCTTCTATGAGAAGTACGTTGAAGAGTATTCTAAATGATTGGTGTATTGACTCATGGTTACAATTTTACGATGCTCCAAGCACCCTAACATGAATTATAGGCGTACATGAATATAAATATATATCAATCACACAGTAGGCTATCAAACAAAATCATCTTTACGATGAACCCATTTGTCGACAAAAATATGATTACTTAAAATGTGCTCTCAAACTAAATTCACCTTACGTGTACTTCCTGACGTGAAAATAATATTGAAACCCTCGTTGATATATGTACAATTTAAACTGACCCTCACCGTTATGAAAAATCCCCACCCCCAGGAAGGAAAGGAAAGGAAGATTGTAGTTTTACGTGACCGTTAATCTCGAGATCATAAGCCACGGGACCTCCTTTTCTTAACGTGGAATCCGAACCACAGGACGTGGCATTTCACTTTGAAAATCTCACATGCATTGACCGGGAATCGAACCCGGTCCGCCGTGGTGAGAGGCCAACAGCTTGACCGCTGCGCCACAACGCCCTCCCCATCCCCAGGAAGACCCCCTTAATAAATTATAAGGGCTTGTGGTGCATGAAAATTCGGGATTTTTAGCCTCCAATTGCCGAAATTCCCAAAAGCTGAAAAAAACTATTCCAATCCAGGAAATTTTGAAAATAATGTTGCTGTTTGGAGTTATAATAGACTTTCTGTACAACATATCGCATATCGCACGTGTAAGACACGTGTAAAAATTCTAGGGTACCCCTTGACCCCCTTAATCGCATTGTTGAATTTTGCAGTCTATGTTTGATTCCACGATAACCTTATAGCCATTTACAAACTTTCACAGAAATGTAATAAATTGAGTGGCATTACTTCTGACAGAAATTGATGGAACGTTGGATGTCACCTCTTGTGATACTGTTGTCATGGTTACAGGCTTGCATTACTTCATTAATTTCTTCTTGTTCTTCTTATTTCGAATGGGCCAGCTAAGAACCTCGACGTCCAACTTTTCAGCTTGGCGAGGGACTTGATATTTGCCCAATATTCGCGCATTCTCTGGCTATGTTTCTCTTTTCTCTCTTTTGTCCAGATGTTGCCGGTTTTCTTACAGGGTGGTCTGTCCTGAAAACTCTTCTATTTAAGTAACTTTCTGAGATGTGATCTGCTTCTAATACTTCTTTCACTTTTCATTATCTCTTTCAAGCTCTTTCTATTCCCCCAGTAGTTGAGAAGCCGGTTGGTTAGTCTTGTTGGGTTTATCCATGAGACATGTCCGTAGAAAGCCAGACGTCTCTTCCTGGCCACATCTGTGATTTTCTCAGTATATCTATAGGCTATAGCTACTGAGATGGTGTTCTTCTGTAATCGTCATCTATTTATTAGTTTATTAAATGAAATTAGTTTTCTGGGAATATCTCAGAAACGTTGGTTTAGAACCTTAAACGTAGTAGCCTCCGAGCCAACTAGGGGCTGAAAATGAGTTTTGTCTCGTCCTTATGCGTCATAATATAATAATAATCATAATAATAATTTAATAATAATATGGATAGCGATATAATAGATCTTTAGTACCACACCCACCCGTGTAAATCACGTGAAAAAATCAAGAGTACCCCTTGATCCCCTTAAGCGCATTATATACGTATTGATGAATTTTACGGCTTAAGTTGGTTCCGTGATAACCTTATAGCCGTTTGCGAACGTTCACAGTAATGTAATAAATGAAATGGCATTGCGTCTTACAGAAATAGATGGACTTCAGAGATTGTGTTGGCATGGTTACCGGCTTGCATTCATTCAATAGCTTATAAATGAAATTAGTTTTCTCGGTATATCTCAAAAACTGTTGGATTTAGGACCTTAAAAGGTGGCTTTTGGGGCCCATAGGGCTCCCGACTTTTGTTTCTCACATTGAGACGCTGAAAATGAGCTTTGTCTCGTCTTTCTACGCTCACTTCAGGATGCTTTTTAAGGGGTAGGCACCTCTTTTATGAGAGGTATGCAGAAGAGTTACATCAATGATTACTTTCGTGCCTCTGATGGACATCTGTACCAAATTTTACGTTGATCCACTCAGCCGTTCTCGAGTGATGCGCGTGCAAAATTGTACACAGACAGAGAAACAGACAGACAGACAAAAAAATTGTTTTTGCGCGCAACCGTCATAAACCAGTCTGAAACGCGTTAATAATTCAAATTTCCGTGGAAATTCAGAAAAAACAGACAAACTTTAATTTGTATATATATAGGCCTAGAGATTGTGTTAAGACGTGAGTTTGTTAACATTTTTGTATTAATACCGTATGTGTTGTGTGTCTACTATGAGTAATGAACTAAAACATAGTGGGGCACAGTTTAGAAAACAGCGAGAAGAAAAAGACGGAAGTAATGAAAAAATCATAAAGCAGGTTCCTAAAATAACAACCTTTTTTCACGCAATACGGAGTGTGGAAAGTGAGTGTTAATATTTTAAAAGCAATGACATTTTACCGTCAGTTTCTTCTGCTTGTGAAACTGAGTTCGGGGATGTGGACGATGTCGATTCATTCATTTGTGAAACAGATTTGCAACGGGTTATGTTTGAAAAGCAAACTGAAGGAGAAATAGCTTTAGAAAGTGGGGAAGCTGATTTTGAGTTTGATTCGGATCCTGCTTTATGGAATGTAAATGCAGAATTACGAGATTATATGTGTGCTAATGGTGTGGCACAAAATTCACATTCAAACTTTAATCAATCTAAAAGACAATATTCTGACAAAGTTCGCTGTCTGTCCAAGAGCTTATTTTTCAAAAAAATCCATAATGGTGAAACAATAAACAGAACAGGGATGGTTTATTCACCATCAAAAGGATGCGTTTTCTGCGTTCCATGTATGCCATTTGGACACTCTGATACGGCGAGCGCATTTTATAGTGGATAAAATGACTGGAAAAATGGTAATCGACGATTTTTAGAACATGAAAATGGTTTCAATTATAAAGATAATTTAAGAGAAACTAAAACTTAGAGGTAGTTTAGAAAGCCGTGTTGACAGCCAGCTTGCTAAGGCTCTCGAACTAGAGATCTTTTATTGGAGGGAGGTACTTAAGCGAGTAGTGGCGGCAGTTTAGCTGCTCAGGATCTGGCATTGCGTGGTACTCATGAACAGCTAAGAAATCTTCACAGTGGGAATTTCCTTGCACTATTGCAATTCTTAGCTGAATTCGACCATTTCATGGCGGATCATTTAAGGCAGTATTGTGATATAGATTTCGGAACCACATCTGATATTTCAAAGACAATATATGAAGAACTTATTGCTTTTATGGCAGACAAAGTTACAGACACAATTAGAAAAGAAGTAAAAGAAGCTAAATAGTTTGGTATAGTATTGGACTCCACACCGGACATATCATATGTTGACAGGGCCGGATGTAAGAGTAACCCGCCTGTAGGCTAAAGTCCATTTGCCGCCCCCTCTATAGTTCATATTTGCTTAATACATTTGTTTTATACAACAAAAGTTAGAGTCCATTGGCGTATTCATCTTTTTTAACATAAAGTTCATTTAGTTTAGATAATACTTTTTTAAGATTCGTTAAAAAATGAAATGGGTTTCGAACTTCATTATTAATTAAGTTATTCTTGGAGTTCAGTGATCACTATTTTACACATATTTTTATATTTTAATGCTAATGTCTATCTTTTGCATAATTGAAGAACTGTGTTCAATTTGAATTAAATTGTCCTACATGGTGAAATGAATTTACCAAAAATGTAGTTAATTACTGGTTTATTTGTTGAAAAATATACAAACTTCTCTAAAACAACTCACCCCACGTAATCTTCATGTTCAAATTTACATAGCTTTCTTACGAGATTTCTTAAGGGCAAACTCGTTAATAATGTCCTCATATGAAAGTGTTTTTTTTTATATTTGCCTTAATACAAAGTAATGAAAGTGAGTTTAACCGTATTTCAGAAATACTAGTTCGCAGATAGTTCTTAACTCTTCTAAGGCAGGAAAAACTGTAGAAGGACTAAAACATATTTTTAAGTAACATGTATTCTTAAATTCGTACGGAAAATATTATTTACGTCTGAAATACTTCATTTTAGCTTTTGAATGAATTGCCAAACTGCCACGCCTGAAAATTTGCCGCTCTAGGCTGCAGCCTACTTAGCCTATTTAGAAATACGGTCCTGCATGTTGATCAACTGACCTTAGTACTCAGATATGTTGCCAGTGATGGCGTTCCAATTGATAGGTTTATTTGTTTTGTGCCAAATGTGGGCCATAAAGCTGAGAAAATCGCTAAAGCAGTTCTAGAACTCTTTGGAAAACTTGATTTGGACATTTGTAATTGTAGAGCACAGTCAAACGACAACGCTTCAAATATGTCTGGCGTGTATACCGGCTTTCAGGCTCGTATCAAGGAACTTTATCCTCTAGCGGAGTATGTGCCATGCTCACCACTATCTCTATATTTAATAGGTTCTTGTGCAGCAGAATCATGTACCGAGGCTATTTCATTTTTTGGATTGCTGCAGTCACTTTTCAATTTTTTCAGTGCTTCAACCCGCAGATGGGCTATCCTACAGAAAAATTGTACCCTTAAGTTGCAAAGCCTATCTAAGACTCGATGGTCTGCTCGTCACGACGCATGCCGAGTTTTAAGTGAAAACAGAGAAGTTATTTTGGAAAGTTTGAATGAAATTTCTACTAACTGTAATGAGAAACCTTCAACAGGGAATGAAGCCAATGCTTTGAGAGAAAAGTTGAACTCCATGGAGACAACATTCATGTCAATTTTATGGAGTACCATATTGGAAAGGTTTAACAAGGTGAACATAAAACTTCAGTATGATACTACAGAGCTAGGGAAGATTATTACTTACTATGAATCTCTTTGTAGTTTTCTTCAAGAAGTAAGAGAAACCTTCGATAGCCTAGAGCCCTAGACAAAGCAGCAAGAGACAAATGTGGCAGGAAGGAGTATGTAGCAGACAACCGACGCAAAAGGAAAATATCTACCAAGTTTGATGATTATAGTGGACAAATCAGTGACGTTGAATTTACAACTTCTGATAACATTCGTGTGAACACTACAATGTCATATTAGATAGCTTACATTCCGAACTCCAGAGACGTGGAAATAAATACAATCAACTATACAAGTTTGGATTTTTTGAAGTTGTTAAAGGACTAGAAGCGAGTAGGAAATAAAGGGCGATTCTGGCGCAGGAACTATTGCGCAAGATGGCCGCCGCGCGCAACCAGCCCTATGTTATTCTTATGGAGGGGTCAGTCAGAGCTAGCGCAGTGGCTAATGGGCAAAATGGCCGCCACGCAGTCACAGGGGGAGATCGGCCGTGTAGTTACTAAATGGAATATTTATTATTATTATTAATAATTTTATTAGGTAATTATTGATTGATAGCTTGCCACGGTGGGCGAGTGGTTATCGTGTCGGACTACCAACCCCAAGCTTGCAGGTTCGCTCTTGGTAGTCGTAAGTGATTTTGAAAGACGGCAAAAATTAAGACACGCATGTCATACGATGTTGGCATGTAAAAGAACCCAGGGAGAGGTCGGCTATGTAGTTGCTAAATGGAGTATTTATTATTATTATTATTTATTATTATTATTATTTTTAGGTAATTATTGATTGATCATGTTCAATCAAGACCAGCCTTATATTGGCCCACTTTATGATGTAGTGGCTGGCATTTTTAGTTGTTACTGTGGAGGCTCGGGTTCGAGTCCTGGCTCTGTCAAGAAACTTAATTCTAGGCTGAGGGTTGGAATGGGGTACACTCAACCTTGTGAGGCAAAACTGACAGGAGCTGGCTTTTGATTCATACCGCAGCCATTCTGCCTAACCCAACTTCACCTAACCTAACCGAACCTAACCTAACCTAACCTTACCTAACCTAACCAAATCCCACCTTACCTAACCTAACCTAACCTAACTTCAAAGTTAGAATGTACAATACATCTATTGTTTTTATACCCTCATAAATTAGATATAGAGAATGTCCACCACGATTTAGATCCTCGAGCACACTTTCTGGCAAATCATTAAAACATGTAGAAAGGAATGTCTGAAAATTTTCACTAACACATAATACACGTTCACCATACATTGTGTCCACTTTTTTTTTAAATGTTAATGATACGGAAAAGAGTATGCATTGGTAATTCAGTGAGCTTCTTTTCTCTCTAATCAACAGTTCTACCCCCATAGCATTGAGAATATTTATTGTAGTAGCCTATAAAGAAACAAAAAAAATCATATCTATTACAGTTTAGCTATAACTGACCAGAACCACTATAACATTTTATTCTAATAAGGAGATGTCTATAATGATAAGAAAAAAAGCTTACCATAATGATAGATTGTGTAATTAAACGTCTTTTGCTGCTTGATGCCACTACTAAACTGATACTCATACATCGGACAAGTGAGTTCATGTTTCGCTGATGTAATCGTATGTTCCCACGCACTTCCTGTGTGTTGCACGCGCTGTAGTGGCTAAATTTGAAACTAGATGAGATGATTTGCTGATGTAATCGTATGGTCCCCTGCACGCACACGCCGGTCCCCGTGGACGGGTCCTAATAAGGAGGTTTCCATAATGATAAGATTTTTTTTTTACCATGATGATGGATTGTGTGTAAGTAAACGTCTTTTGCTGCATGATGCCACTACTAAACTGATACTCATACAACAGACAAGAGAGTTCATGTTTCGCTGACGTAATCGTATGTTCCCACGCACTTCCTGTGTAGTGGCCGTAGTGGCTAAATTTGAAACTAGATGAGATGATTTGCTGACGTAATCTTACGTTCCCCCGCACACACAAGCAGGCCCCCGTGGACGGGTGCTTGTGGACGAGTCCCAGTGGACGGGTTCCTGTTGACAGGTCATTGTTGACGGGTCATTGTTGACGGGTCCTTGTTGACGGGTCCTTGTTGACGAGTCCCTGTAGACGGGTCGTTGTTGACGGGTCCTTTTTGACTAAACCCTTTAGACCGGTTCCTTTGGACTGGTTCCTACGGACTAGCCCATGAATTTATTTAAATTATGTCAAAGGGCCTAACTACATTTTGCGTAAAAAGCAGTGTGTTGAACTGACGTTGTTCACCAGTCCTCCACTACTATAATGTGATAACGATATAAAAGGAAAGTGACGAAATACATGTGAACACGTGTGAGATGACATTATTACCGTCCTCCTTGTGAAACAAGTCACATTCTGTTTTGGTTCATACGTGAGAAAATGCAAGTTCATGTGTAATATGACCTAACACACAGGTGTTAACCTGTGCACGTGCACGATAAGAGCTAACAAGTTACATTCTGTTTAGTTCGTACGTAGCGTTAGGGCTAATGCACACACCCTAGTACACGAGGCGCATGCCATTTGAGGGCAGGTCAAGGGATCTAACATGGTGGATGGATGTGTTCTAACGAGTCATTTGTAGTTGAAAGAGAATAATACATGTTCTTAAGATGTTAAAACTGTGGAGATGGTACGTGCAGTAAGACGTCTTGTTATTTCCTGAGTCATATTCCAGACATGGCAGAGAGGGCACAGATCTCTTGCTATGACTAACGCTGCAGTAATTTGAAGCCCCAGGTGTTGTTCAAGACAATGGGTGATGATCATGCAAAGTCAGCAGTAATTGGATACCACACAGGTGTTCCTAGTGTACTTTGGACTCTCAGCTGTACTGGGAAAGGAAATGCAATGATCCTCAAAAATCTGCTGCCACGAGCGATAAGAGTTAATATACGAAAAGTGTCATATATTTCCCTACTGTATGTCATTATTACTCGCTACGAGTGAACAGTTATTGTTCAAGAGTTGCAAAAAATACTTTTCGGTGGAAAATCATTGAATTATTTTGCAAGGTAAGTACTTATTATTAATGGATTGTAGTCTTTTAATACTAATTGATGTTGAAGTTATTGATTGGAATGTAATTATTGTTTGATTGATTTATTTGATTTATTTATTTATTTGTTTACAGATAATTGGGTACCTCTAAGGTTAGCAGATTCCTATACCTAGTTCATTCAGTGACAGCAGTTGATAAATTATTAAAGGTAAGTACTCATCTAATAACTTTTAAACAGCTAGAGCGATATTTTCCGAAGTTCACTACTAGATGTCAGTGACAATTGTATATTTGGTACTTTAAGTTGGAACTACTTAACCATGTTGTGTAAAGCTAAATTTGTAGGTTAGATTTTGATTACCGCTCTATTAAGTCCGAATGTTCGTTGCTAGGTGTCAGTGACATAGGGAATATTTAAAAGACTTAACCTCAGTTCACCTAACATAACCTAACTTTAGCTTGTCACGTGACATATTTTACAAGTTTAGACTTGCTTTAAGACTGGCTATGACGTCACACTTAACTCACTTAACAGGAGGCCGCTGGTTTCTAATATTTAAAAACAAGAGATCAAGTAAAATGTGTGTTTAACGCTCTATTAATTTGAACGTTCGCCTCTTGATCTGTGACAATGGTATATTTGATAGCCAAAGTTGGAACTACTTGACAATGGTGTGTGAAGCTACATTTGTAGGTTAGGTTTGCTTACCGCCCTATTAAGTCCAAGCGTTTGCTGCTAGGTGTCGGTGACAATGGTATCTACTAACTATATTTGGAACTACTTGACAATGGTGTGAAGCTAAATTTGTAGGTTAGATTTGATTAACGCTTTATCAAGTTCCATTGTTCACTGCAAGGTGTCAGTGACAGTGGTATATGTTGGTAGTCAAAAGTTGAAACAACTTAAAATTAGACTTAGTATGAGTTCACAAACGATTAAATTAAATACCCTGCTATAACCATTGACTCTAATTTTCATATTATAATTAAACCATTTATATATTTACGTTGTTTTATATTTTATTAACATTGATGATTTTTTTCTTTTATGGGTAATTTGAAAAGTGACCAGTATGTTCAAGTGTGGTGAATGTAATAAACAGTTTTCAAGAACTGACAACCTTCAACGGCACGCAAGTATAAACATAACCTTAAAATGTTTGCGTGCTTTAACACCATTTACAAAAACTTAAAATGAAAAAATCATGTTTCGCAAATATGAACTTTTGATATACCGTATACAAAATAAAAAATAAAATGTGTAAACAACAAATTGAAAAATCCATGCTTCCATATCATGAAATTCAAAAAACTTCAAACTGACATTTTAAACAAGATGTTCAGTAAAGAACATATAGCCTACTTTCTCCTAAATATATGAGTATAGTTATAACTCGTTGTTATTATCAAAGAGTATAATAGAACTATTCTTTGTTGAATACCTTAGAAACGATTTACCTCTACCAAACGCCACAACCTAGATAACAAGATGTTCAGTAAAGAACATATAGCCTACTTTCTCCTAAATGCATGGGTATTGTTATAAATCTTTGTCCTTTTCAAGGAGTATGATTGAATGTTGGTTGTAGGAGCTTGTTGAAATACAACGTGCTATAAGGATATTAAACATGAATATGAGGTGCCCTTTGCTAGTGCTACCTCTGTACCAAATTTCGTTCAATTCGGTTTCACCGTGTTTGAATTGATAGGGGGGATCGATTTGCACACATACTTGGCCACCATCTGCAAACTATTGGGCTGATGTTCTTGCAGTTTGGTCAGAATATGTTTCCCACATAAAGATATGGTGTTGCAAAATTAGGTAGAGACTAGATTATTAGGTTGGTCGTAATTACATTTTAGCTTTTAATATTTGGGTGGCCGCGATTACGTTTCCATCAAGATAGCGGTGATATAAAACATGACACTGAGGTGCCCTTTGCTAGTGCTACCTCTATACCAAATTTCGTTCCATTTGGTTTCAGCGTGTTTGAATTAATAGGGGGAATCGATTCTGACACAAAGATGGCCGCCATCCGCAAACTATTAGGCGAATGACCTATTAGATTGGTCAAAGGATGCTCCCTCCATAAAGGTATGTAGTTGCAAAATTTGGTAGAAATCGGATGATTAGGTTAATCGTAATTTGATTTAAGCTTTGAACATTCGTGTGGCCGCCATTACGTTTCAGTCAAGTTGGCGGCGATATAAAACATGACACTGAGGTGCCCTTTGCTAGTACTACCTATGTACCAAATTTCGTTCCATTCGGTTCCACCGTGTTCGAATTAATAGGGGGAATCAATTTTGACATAAAGATGGCCTCCATCCGCAAACTATTAGGTGAATGACCTATTAGATTGGTCAAAGTATGCTCCCTCCATAAAGGTATGTAGTTGCAAAATTTGGTAGAGATCGGATGATTAGGTTAATCGTAATTTGATTTAAGCTTTGAACATTCGTGTGGCCGCCATTACGTTTCAGTCAAGATGGCGGCGATATAAAACATGACACTGAGGTGCCCTTTGCTAGTGCTATGTCTGTACCAAATTTCGTTTCATTCGGTTCCACCGTGTTCGAATTAATAGGGGGAATCAATTTTGACATAAAGATGGCCCCCATCCGCAAACTATCAGGTGAATGACCTATTAGATTGGTCAAAGGATGCTCCCTCCATAAAGGTATGTAGTTGCAAAATTTGGTAGAGATCGGTTGATGAGGTTAATCGTAATTTGATTTAAGCTTTGAACATTCATGTGGCCGCCATTACGTTTCAGTCAAGTTGGCGGCGATATAAAACATGACACTGAGGTGCCCTTTGCTAGTACTACCTCTGAACCAAATTTTGTTCCATTCGGTTGCTCCGTGTTCGAATTAATAGGGGGAATCGATTTTCACACAAAGATGGCCGCCATCCGCAAACTATTACGCTGATGACCTATTGGTTTGGTCAAAGGATGCTCCCCCATAAAGGTATGTTGTTGCAAAATTTGGTAGAGATCGTTTGATTAGGTTAATCGTAATTTGATTTAAGCTTTGAACATTCGTGTGGCCGCCATTACGTTTCAGTCAAGATGGCGGCGATATAAAACATGACACTGAGGTGCCCTTTGCTAGTACTACCTATGTACCAAATTTCGTTCCATTCGGTTCCACCGTGTTCGAATTAATTGGGGGAATCAATTTTGACATAAAGATGGCCTCCATCCGCAAACTATTAGGTGAGTGACCTATTAGATTGGTCAAAGGATGCTCCCTCCATAAAGGTATGTTGTTGCAAAATTTGGTAGAGATCGGATGATTAGGTTAATCGTAATTTGATTTAAGCTTTGAACATTCGTGTGGCCGCCATTACGTTTCAGTCAATATGGCGGCGATATAAAACATGGCACTGAGGTGCCTTTTCTTAGTACTACCTCTGTACCAAATTTCGTTCCATTCGGTTGCACCGTGTTCGAATTAATAGGGGGAATCGATTTTCACACAAAGATGGCCGCCATCCGCATACTATTACGCTGATGACCTATTGGTTTGGTCAAAGGATGCTCCCCCCATAAAGGTATGTCGTTGCAAAATTTGGTAGAGATCGGATGATTAGGTTAGTCGTAATTTGATTTAAACTTTGAACATTTGTGTGGCCGCCATTACGTTTCCGTCAAGACGGCGGCGATATAAAACATGACACTGAGGTGTCCTTTGCTAGTGCTACCTTTGTACCAAATTTCGTTCAATTCGCATTCACCGCGTTCGAATTGATAGGGGGGGGGACAGACATTCAGAGTACACACACTCACACACACACACACACACAGACTCACACACACACATACACACACACAGACAGACACACTTTTTTCACCCTGTGTTGATCTCATAAGTCTACTTTCATTTTTTGCAAAAATCGAAAGTAGGCTAAAAACTGCTACCATCATTGAAGAAAGAAAGATAAGAAGTATATCAAGAATGTTATGGATCTGGAGACATAATCGACCGGACTGGCTGCGTGGCTCAGCGGTAACCTTCTCGCTTGCTGGGCCCTAGGTTGCAGGTTCGTATCCTGGCGCAGTCAGCTGGAATTTGAGGGTGCACAAATGCAAGGGAGCCGTGTCAGTACATTTACTGGCACGTTAAAGATCCCCTTCGGGCCAAAATTCCGGCACCCCTATGTCTCTAAAAGCAGCAGTAGTTAAAAGGGATGTAAAACCAATAACATTATTATTATTATTATTATTATTATTATTATTATTATTATTATTATTATTAGCCTACTTTCGATTTTTGCAAAAAATGAAAGTAGACTTATGAGATCAACACAGGGCGAAAAAAGTGTGTCTGTCTGTGTGTGTGTATGTGTGTGTGTGAGTCTGTGTGTGTGTGTGTATGTGTGTGTGTGAGTCTGTGTGTGTGTGTGTGTCTGTGTGTGTGTGAGTGTGTGTACTCTGAATGTCTGTCCCCCCCTATCAATTCGAACACGGTGAAACCGAATTGAACGAAATTTGGTACAGAGGTAGCACTAGTAAAGGACACCTCAGTGTCATACTTTATATCGCCGCCATCTTTACCAAAACAAAATGGCGGCCACTCAAATGTTCAAAACGTAAAATCAAATTACGGCTAAACTAATCATCCGATCTCTACCAAATTTGGTGACAACATACCTTTATATAGGACGCGTCTTTCACCCAAAATCCAAGGTCATCGGCCATTTCAGGATGGCGGCCGTGTGAATTATGCAACCATTTTAATAAATAGCTTAAGACCCACCAATTCCGATTATCGAGCCTAGGGGGGTTTAAGCTATCCTGAAGGTCGTGATCCGTTATTTATTATAATTTAATATTATAATATTATACAGTATGAGTGGCTTAAAAGAGCTGAGCCGTTTATGTCACACACAAGATGGCAGCTGTCCTCATGTGCCTGTCTTATATTTCAGTAGTTTTAGTATGTTGTATGTGATATACCGTACTGATACAATAATATAAACTTTGTATGAAATGATCTTTAATGAAGATGTACTGCAGTGAAGAAATCGTTTATTTAAAGTCATTATTTGCCAACAGTTTGTATCTAATATGCCAGTTAAGAACACCTGACGTCATAGATACGGTTAGCTCTGGGCTAGCATGTTAGTCTGACACGCAGTTGACTGGGGATCGAGTACTGCTACAGTTAGGTTTTTTTTTTCTTGAATTCTTTTACAAATGATGTGCACGAGCTTTTTCCACAGATACTGAATAAAATGTCATTTAGCTCAAAGGAGAGGATAAAGTATACACTCGTATATTAATAAAATCACAGTCCCAGCATCGCACATAAACAGAAGACATTAGAAAAAGGAGAATAGAAGAACTAGATACACGTTGTCATTAACCACAGCCTTCTTAATGCCTCTGTACGGTGCTGTCCTCTTGTGGGTTATGTGGGTAATATTGTTCCAAACATAACGCTGTGTAAATGCCTGAGCTGGCCTCCTGAAATATGGCAATTTTGTAATACTGGTAGTTCAGCTATTAGCCACGATCGCGCTCCGAATACCTTTAAACACTGCCAGCTGGATCGCCTCCCTCTTGGCTACTTTAAACTGCCTACTCATTCAACACCCATAGAACACTGCCATCGTAGTACATTACGATTGCAGTGCATAGGCGTACAAGATAAAGATTAATTCACTGATAGGTCGCAGCACCACCTACTGTGATTGTGGCGGAAGATTCTTAATTTTGCAGGCTGGCTTTATATAGAGATTAACGGACGTGAATGCATTACAATAAGTTAGTAGTTTTGTTATTCAATCATCATAAAGTATATAATATTGATCTTGACACTTACTGGCTTATTATCAATATAAAAGAAAACAAACAATACATTGTGGTTGGGGTGATTGTTTTAGGGATGAGGACAAAGAGTCATAATAGTACATTATGCAACGAGCCTATAAAGGCTATAATTAAGACACGAGTATTTTTTATAAAACGAGCGTATGCGAGTTTTATAATTTCCATACTAGTGTCTTAATTACCATTATAGGCGAGTTGCATACGACTGTTTATGTTCGACGATAATTACAACTTTATTATATGTTTTAACATAAATATTCATAAATATCTGTTGAGATTGTCACTAGAATTTTGTGATCGGGTGCTGCGCAGGGTAGGATATCTCTGATGTCCAAGCTCACTGACCGACCGACGCATGCGCTCTGTGAGCTTCAATGCCGTATGTGCAGATTGAGCATCAGTATTCAGTAAAAATGTCACGGAAATCGTTTGAAAACAACCAGCTGTGTAGAAATTGGATTTAAGGATATTAAGGTACAGTGTCTCATATTAACCAGTTTATTTACGAGAACATTATGGACGGTGCACTTTCGGTAATTTATATAGACATGTTGGATTTTGAGCGCACGCGAGTAGGTATCGTTACCTAATTGGTCAATGAACGAGCTCTGATTGGCTGGAGAAACTGTATCATAATGAAAAAGAGTGTTATAATGACCATCATTATGATACAGTTTCCTGACACATAATAGTGGGGGTCGAACATAAAGATACCCATACATTTAGGAGAAAGTAGGCTATATGTTCTTTGCTGAACATCTTGTTTTTACCTATACGACCTGCCGTGGGCAACATCCAACTTTTGAGTTGAGGCATGTCTTTACACGTCTGGTTGTGCATGGCTTTCACAACCCTAATTGAAAAAAAAGGAAGGAAGATTGTAGTTTTACGTGACCGTGAATCTTGTGATTATGAGCCACGGGACCTCCTTTTTACGTGGAATCCGAACCACAGGACATCGCATTTCACTTCGAAAATCTCACATGCATTGACCGGGAATCGAAAACCCTAATTGAATTAACAAATTTTTCCATGACCCTACAGAGACGTGTGTATACAAACTACTATGTGAAATCGTTTTGTTCTTTACTTCAAATAACATTTTCAAGTAACGCAAAATAGGCTGTTACAAACCCTTTAAAATAAAAAGTAAAAATGTATCGTAGTATCATCTTGTCATTCTTCAAATTCGATGCGCATAGAATGCCAATGGTATAGTAATCAATGGAGCCCCACGTAGACTAGTCGTGATATCTAGTGGTGAAATATCGAACAATATAATCCTAACAGAGCGAGTGCATTCTAGCGGCCAGAAGAAGAAACTTTTCAATAAAATCTGGAAGTTAATAAGTAGGTCGACGTGCAGTTACTTTTTGGCAGCTAGATGTCTCGAGTAAATCTGCTGGCGAAATATGTTTTAATTAAATATATATTTTACACCATAATATGCACAATATAACGCTTAATTTTAAAACATCTGAGTCATTACAAAACAATAAACATATAACATTTCAAGCAAAAAACCTAGCTCTGATCGGGTTTGAACCATAGGCATTTGAGCGATAGGCTAACGCTCTACCGCAGAGCTAATTGTGTCAACTAACATCGTTCTATTTAAAATGACTTACATAGAACTTGTTAGCAAATAATGATTTATACTAAACGATTTCATCACTGGAGTATATTATTTATATATAAAGCATTTCATACAAGGTTTATTTATTTTGTATCAGTACGCTATATTGCGTGCAATACTCAAATTAGTGAAATATAAGTCAGGCACAAGATATCCGCTGCCATCTTGTCTTATTACTGAACCAGCTCAGCTTTTTAAAATCACGTCTGCACTATAGTATTACAAAATAACCTTTTAATTTCGAACGTGCCTCTTCCTTTAGAACAGTTAAAACGATTCTCGGCTCGATAATCGGAACTGGTGGGTCCCATGATATGGATTATAAAGTTTGCATAATTCGCACGGCCGCCATCCAGAAATGGTATGGCGGACGACCTTGTAGTTAGGTCACAAGACGCACCCTATACGAAGGTATGTTGTTACCAAATTTGGTAGAGATTGGATGATTTGGTTAGTCGTTATTTGATTTTACGTTTTGAACGTTTGAGTGGCCGCCATTCAGTTTTAGTAAAGATGGCGGCGATATAAAGAAAAGCACTGAGGTGTCCTTTGCTAGTGCTACCTTTGTACCAAATTTCGTTCAATTCGCATTCACCGTGTTCGAATTGATAGGGGGGGACCGACATTCAGAGTACACACACTCACACACACACAGACACACACACACACAGACTCACACACACACATACACACACACACACAGACTCACACACACACATACACACACACACAGACAGACACACTTTTTTCGCCCTGTGTTGATCACATAAGTCTACTTTCATTTTTTGTAAAAATCGAAAGTAGGCTAAAAATGCAAAGGAAAAATTGGCAATTTGCAATGTGTGAAATGTAAAAATGAACAAATGGCTATCATTATTTTAAAGAAAGTGGTTTTAGTCAATGTATACTGGAAAAAGTTTTGTAAACACTCAAATCCTCAAGACTAATTAAATTAGTAACTGCTAGGTTGGCCGAGTGGTTAAGGTGTTTGACTTAAGATCAAATTTCCTGTACAAGGAAGCAAGGATTCGAATCCCTTATCTGATATAACTATTGCCTTAACATGACTTGGCCACACAGTATCATTATAATACTTGGTTCACAAACCATAGATGGAGTGCATTATTTAAGACCACTCTCTTTCCGAACATAGTCAGAGACTGTTGATGGTTAACAATTTTCATTTGTGAACTCATACTAAGTCTAATTTTAAGTTGTTCCAACTTTTGACTACCAACATATATCACTGTCACTGACACTTTGCAGTGAACAAAGGAACTTAATAAAGCGTTAATCAAATCTAACCTACAAATTTAGCTTCACACCATTGTCAAGTAGTTCCAACTATAGTTAGTAGATACCATTGTCACCGACACCTAGCAGCAAACGCTTGGACTTAATAGAGCGGTAAGCAAACCTAACCTACAAATGTAGCTTCACACACCTTTGTCAAGTAGTAACTTTTGCTATAAAATATACCATTGTCACTGACATCTAGTAGTGGACATTGGAAAATATCGCTCTAGCTGTTTAAAAGTTATTAAGAGGATCAAGCGGCGAACGTTCAAATTAATAGAGCGTTAAACACACATTTTACTTGATCTCTTGTTTTTAAATATTAGAAACCAGCGGCCTCCTGTTAAGTGAGTTAAGTGTGACGTCATAGCCAGTCTTAAAGCAAGTCAAAACTTGTAAAACATGTCACGTGACAAGGTAAAGTTAGGTTATGTTAGGTGAACTGAGGTTAAGTCTTTTAAATATTCCCTATGTCACTGACAACTAGCAACGAACATTCGGACCTAATAGAGCGGTAATCAAATTCTAACCTACAAATTTAGCTTTACACAACATGGTTAAGTAGTTCCAACTTTAAAAAAGGAAGGAAGCTTGTAGTTTAACGTGACCGTTAATCTTGAGATCATGAGCCACGGGACCTCCTTCTTACGTGGAATCCCAACCACAGGACATGGCATTTCACTTCGAAAATCTTACATGCATTGACCAGGAATCGAACCCGGACCGCCTTGGTGAGAGGCATACAGCTAGAACGCTGAGCCCCCAAGTTCCAAATTTAACTACCAAATATACCATTGTCACTGACATCTAGTAGTGAACATTGGAAAATATCGCTCTAGCTGTTTAAAAGTTATTAGAGGAGTACTTACCTTTAATAATTTATCAACTGCTGTCACTGAATGAACTAGGTATAGGAATCTGCTAACCTTAGAGGTACCCAATTATCTGTAAACAAATAAATAAATAAATCAATAAATAAATCAATCAAACAATAATTACATTCCAATCAATAACTTCAACATCAATTCGAATTAAAAGACTACAATCCATTAATAATAAGTACTTACCTTGCAAAATAATTCAATGATTTTCCACCAAAAAGTATTTTTTGCAACTCTTGAACAATAACTGTTCACTCGTAGCGAGTAATAATGACATACAGTAGAGAAATATATAACACCTCTCGTATATAAACTCTTATCGCTCGTGGCAGCAGTTTTTGCAGATCAATGCAATTCCTTTCCCAGTACAGCTGAGAGTCCAAAGTACACTAGGAACACCTGTGTGGTATCCAATTATTGCTGACTTTGGATGATCATCACCCATTGTCTTGATCAACACCTGGGGTCTCAAATTACTGCAGCGTTAGTCATAGCAACAGATCTGTGCGCTCTCTGCCATGTCTGTAATATGACACAGGAAATAACAAGACGTCTTACTGCACGTATCATCTCCACAGTTTTAACATCTTAAGAACATGTAATATTCTCTTTCAACTACAAATGACTCGTTAGAACACATCCATCCACCAAGTTAGATCCCTTGACCTGCCCTCAAATGGCATGCGCCTCGTGTACTAGGGTGTGTGCTTTAGCCCTAACGTTACGTGCGAACTAAACAGAATGTAACTTGTTAGCTCTTATCGTGCACGTGCACAGGAGAACACCTGTGTGTTAGGTCATATTACACATGAACTTGCATTTTCTCACGTATGAACCAAAACAGAATGTGACTTGTTTCACAAGGAGGACAGTAATAATGTCATCTCACACGCGTTCACATGTATTTCGTCACTTTCCTTTCATATCGTTATCACATTATAGTAGAGGGGGACTGGTAAACTACGTCAGTTCAACACACTGCTTTACACGAAAAATGTAGTTAGGCCCTTTGTCATAATTTAAATAAATTAATGGACTAGTCCGTAGGAACCAGTCCAAATGAACCGGTCTAAAGGGATTAGTCTAAAAGGACCCGTCAAAAAGGACCCGTCCACAGGGGCTCGTCAACAAGGACCCGTCAACAATGACGCGTCAACAATGACCCGTCAACAATGACCTGTCAACAGGAACCCGTCCACAGGGACTCGTCCACAAGGACCCGTCCACAGGGGCCTGCGTGTGTGTGCGGGGGAACATACGATTACGTCAGCAAATCATCTCATCTAGTTTCAAATTTAGCCACTACGGCGCGTGCCACACACAGGAAGTGCGTGGGAACATACGATTACGTCAGCGAAACATGAACTCACTTGTCTGTTGTATGAGTATCAGTTTAGTAGTGGCATCATGCAGCAAAAGACGTTTACTTACACACAATCCATCATCATGGTAAAAAAAAAATCTTATCATTATGGAAACCTCCTTATTAGGACCCGTCCACGGGGACCGGCGTGTGCGTGCAGGGGACCATACGATTACATCAGCAAATCATCTCATCTAGTTTCAAATTTAGCCACTACAGCGCGTGCAACACACAGGAAGTGCGTGGGAACATACGATTGCGTCAGCGAAACATGAACTCACTTGTCCGTTGTATGAGTATCAGTTTAGTAGTGGCATCAAGCAGCAAAAGACGTTTACTTACACAATCCATCATTATGACAAGCAATTTTTTCTTATCATTATGGAAATCTCCTTATTAGAATAAAATGTTATAGTGGTTCTGGTCAGTTATAGCTAAACTGTAATAGATTTGATTTTTTTTGTTTCTTTATAGGCTA
Organism: Meconema thalassinum; assembly: GCA_946902985.2. Lineage (NCBI taxonomy): Eukaryota > Metazoa > Arthropoda > Insecta > Orthoptera > Tettigoniidae > Meconema > Meconema thalassinum. The sequence continues at coordinate 189,090,470 of OX336396.1, forward strand.
CTACAATAAATATTCTCAATGCTATGTGGCAGAACTGTTGATTAGAGAGAAAAAAAAGCTCACTGAATTACCAATGCATACTCTTTTCCGTATCATTAACATTCAAAAAAAAGTGGACACAATGTATGGTGAACGTGTAATATGTGTTAGTGAAATTTTTCAGACATTCCTTTCTATCTGTTTTAATGATATGTCAGAAAGTGTGCTCGATGATCTAAATCGTGGTGGACATTCTCTATATCTAATTTATGAGGGTATAAAAACAATAGATGTATTGTACATTCTGACTCTGAAGTTAGGTTAGGTTAGGTCAGGTTAGGTAAGGTGGGATTTGGTTAGGTTAGGTAAGGTTAGGTTAGGTTAGGTTAGGTTAGGTGTAGTTGGGTTAGGCAGAATGGCTGCGGTATGAATCAAAAGCCAGCTCCTGTCAGTTTTGCCTCACAAGATTGAGTGTACCCCATTCCAACCCACAGCCTAGAATTAAATTTCTTGACAGAGCCAGGACTCGAACCCGAGCCTCCACAGTAACAACTAAAAATGCTAGCCACGACACCATAAAGTGGGGCAATATATGGCTGGTCTTGATTGTACATGATCAATCAATAATTACCTAATAATAATAATAATAATAATAATAATAAATAATAATAATAATAAATACTCCATTTAGCAACTACATAGCCGACCTCTCCCTGGATTCTTTTACATGCCAACATCGTATGACATGCGTGTCTTAATTTTTGCCGCCTTTCAAAAATCAGTTACCACGACCAAGAGCGAACCTGCAAGCTTGGGGTTGGTAGTCCAACACGATAACCACTCACCCACCGTGGCAAGCTATCAATCAATAATTACCTAATAAAACTATTATTAATAATAATAATAATAAATATTCAATTTAGTAACTACACGGCCGACCTCCCCCTGTGACAGCGTGGCGGCCATTTTGCACATTAGCCGCTGCGCTAGCTCTGACTGACCCCTCCATAAGAATAACATAGGGCTGGTTGCGCGCGGCGGCCATCTTGCGCATTAGCCCCTGCGCCAGAATCGCCCTTTATTTCCTACTGAAGCGTCAGAAATCACCAAACATGCAGGAGAACTATTGAGATTGTACCCCAAAGATCTAGAGCCAGTTTTTGTTGACGAGTGTTTACATTTGAAACTCTTTTTGGTGAAAAATACTCCCAAACAAAAAAAAAGCATGACTTTAACAGACATTGTCAAGGTTTTGCGTCATTTTGATGCAGTTGAAATCTACCCAAACATTGGCATTGCCTTAAGAATGGTTCTTAGTGCACCAGGAACAAACTGTACACGAGAAAGTTCCTTCTCTGCCCTTCGACGTGTGAAAAACTACTTAAGAGCTTCAACCAGCCATGATAGATTGACATCATTAGCCCTGCTCAACATCGAGGGAAGGCTGAATCAAGAGGTGCCTTATGATGATATCATAAACACATTCGCTCGAAATAAAAGCAAGAAGGAAGGTTTTATAAACTGACTTTGAAGTAAAATTGTCTCACATCACTTATAAAAGAACTAAGCCCTACATTTTATCAAGTGGTTTTCCGTAAATTGTTTTCTTATACGCTCCTTTTTAATCTTGTTGCACTTCGAAAAGTTATGTTTACAGTTCAAAAATAGATTAAACAGACTTTTTCTACTTATGCCTTTTTAAAACCAATTTCGTATAATTTTATGATTTAAATTAAACTTTCAAACATTTTGACACTTTTCCAATTTATATTGTGGCTAATATTTTCCAAGAAATGTTTTGCAACAGCAGAGTTTTCGACTTCAGCTTTAGAACAGGAATGTTTTACGATTTATTGGGAGAAAATTTTAGTCTTGAATATTAATAATAATAATAATAATAATATCGTATGGCCTCGGATGCCGGATGCAAGCTTTGTTATTTGGCACCCAGAGGGTAGCTTGCATGTCGAATTTCGTTGTTCCTTGACTATGAAAGTCAAGGAGGTTAGACGTTAGATATCTAATCTCCTTGAACACTATAGTGCTTTCTAGTAGAGAAATGAGGAACTTTGTGTTGGCGGAAACTCCCGAGATTAATTTTGCCATTATGAACTCGGCCTACTGAATTCAAATGGGTTATTTGACATGCCAACATCGTATGACATGCGTATCGTATTTTTGCCGCCTTTCAAAAATCACTTACCACGGCCAGGAGCGAACCTGCAATCTTGGGGTTAGTAGACCGACACGCTATCCACTCACCCACCGTGGCAAGCTGTCTTGAATATTAATATCAGATTAATTTAAATAATTCATTTTGCATAGTTGTAGGTTGTATGATGTAGTGTGTATGTATATCTGAATATCTTTAAGTGTATAATGAGCCTTAAATGATTTAAACATATTTTTATATCTCGTTGGCCTGTTTATTTATAGTTTATATATAAACATAAAGAAACCGTTGATTCTCTCATTATTTTAATACAATTCATTGATTTAACTTCACGATACATTAGAATAAAATAATAATTACCTTCACAAAGACCTTTATGAGGTCTAAATTCTCTCTCCTTCACGAATGGAATGAAGAGGGGGCGGAAAAACTCACAGGCCTAGGAGCGTATAAAATCTAAATCCGGCCCTGCATATCCCCATGCCAGTAACGTTTACAGTGATGACGACGTATTCCCATATCACTAACATTTACTCTGATTACGTTATTTTGCCAGATCAGTAACGTTTACTTTGGCGACGTCATATCTCCGTACTTTGGACCAGCTCTGTATAGGATGAACACCTGACGTAACTGCCTAATTTCCGTCGTATTCAATCTTTTCCTAGAATTAATTATTTTTTGTTGTGTAACTAAAATTTGCTAACAATTGAAGCGATACATTTCGTTCGTGTTACGTGAGATATAACATTGTTTTTTATTGTGCATGATTGTATTTATATTTGGAGAGGAACCGATTCAATCATACAAGTTCAAACTGCTCAACGGTGAGTTACAAATCCCAGTTTTGGTGGAAGTTTACAGTTGATCATGAAACTCTTCATTGAGTTTACAGCTATCTGCTGGCTTTTCTTGTGCTTCATTGTGCATGATGTGATAGCATCCTTCATGCTGGCGGTAAGTAGCCCATCCTTTTGAAAAGCTCCATATTTAAATGGAAAAATTTCTGCAGTAATTTTAAACAGCTTAAATATTGGAGCAACCAACGAGATACGGATGTTTCCAATTACTGTAAATATATTCACTTAGTCAAAATTAAACTGTACTTTTCTTTTAAAGAATTATAACTACTTTCTGCCTCCACACATTATAAAGCAGGTGTATCACCTAACTCCGAGCCTACCATGATTGTTCCCTCCAATTACTAAATTTATTATCTTTATTATCTGCGAATAGGTATAACCTTCCCAGGCGATGCCACTGATTGCATTGAACACGGAAACAGTTGTTCTGTGCTCACTTAGCGTGAAAAATGCAGAATCTCTGTCCGTCACAGCGGTTATCCGGTTCTTTTGTACCCCTTCGTATGTTTCCCACGCCATAGATCTCTTCGCACTGCACATTCATAGCCAGTTCATAGACTGGAACATCTACTCATTGTAATTTATTCCACTATTGCCCTCAAGATAGTAGACACAGAGAACAAAGAGAAGATTAACACCCATCTTCAGACACACACATTTTCAGGGGACATGACTCAGAGAAAACCAATAGGGATTTTAGATGAATTGAGAAAGCTGCCTTCGGACCGAATCAACAGGAACTGGACAGTTCGTAAGAACCAAACAGTACCGTACACTCTTTTAAAGAGAGTGCAAGTGACGACTCAATTGGTACAATGTGACTTTTAAAGTTAATAATAATAATAATAATAATAATAATCGGGGATTAATAGAGCAAGGCTGTCGTCCACTCCATTTTTCTGACATAGTCATGTTCTTCTTTTGTCTAGTGAGGGGTATATTACCTCCTGTAGTATTTTAACATGTATTAATGCATTATATCAATTATAATAAACACCACTAATATCTGATTCCGTCACATATCCTCCATCAATATTTTGAAAGATGACTGAGCTTCTTTTCGGAGTTAGCTATGTATTTGGAGTGTACTAAGTGTGTGTTCTTGCGATATTAGTCTGATAACTTGTGTTACTATGTTGTTTGTAGTAAGTAGTCTATGTAACATGTAATGATGTAGCGAAACCAATGAAACATTTCTTTTTGAAGTAAGTAGTGGAGTAGTGGGGGTTCTAACTCACCCATTTTATTTGTACCCGACTGTACATGTTAAAATAATGAATATCTCTCGAACACATTGTCCGATTTTGACAAATGAGGTGTCGTTAGACTCGGGCTGACGCCCTCTTTCCAATGGACAACTTATTTTAACCCCAAAATAAAACCTACCCCTACTAGGGGATGTTTTTTTTTTTTTAGTGAAAGTCATTTTACAAATGCAACATGCATGAGGGGCAATACCGTTATGAACTTAAAGGTTGTTGCTCATATAGCGCTTGCGGTTTGCTGGATGCCGCTTTGGATCAACATTTTTGTTTTTGTTTTGTACGCATGCGCACTTGGTTTTTTTGTAAGAGGGCGAGCTCTTAAAAAAATTGATTTATAAGAAGGGGTTTTGGTGGTGAGGAGAGAGCCAGAAAGTCGCCTACTTTCCTACGAAGTATGCCGATATCTCTTAAACGTAAGGTCGGATTTGGAAGTGTGACGTGTCAAATCGCTTGTCTCGAAGCCCTATATAAGTTATTAATAGGTTAAAGTTTTGAGAATGAGGGAAACATGCTTTTTGGGGGGTAAAACCATGACTTTAGACTTTTTCTGATATCTCACGAGTGCATGGTCGGATTTGGTCCTATGACATGTCAACTGGCTTGTCTCGAAACCCTCTTTATTTTGGTAATAGGTTAAAGTTTTTGAGAATGAGGGAAAAAGAATTTCTTGGTGTAAAACTGTGATTTTAGACTTTCTGTTATATCTCACAAACCAATAACGCCATAGACGTATATGAGGGGTCGTAGGACTCGGGGTGACGCCCCAGCCCTTCCTTTCGAATATAGTATTTATATTTTAAAAAAATGCAAAAGGGTCTAACGACACTTTTGTTGAAAACATTTAAGTTTTTAAAACTTTTTTTTAAAACTGTCTAAAATGTTCATGAAGAGTGGTTGTAGATAGAAAGAGACGATACCACTGGACACGTGTTTCAACTAAGCTATTTCTGGCCACGGTGGCGATATACCAATACAGTATTCGCTATTTCGATGAGACGGCGGGTCGAGGGTTCTTTTTCCGATTTTTGCTATGATGGAATTCCTAATTCCTAAACCCCCTGAAGGGGCTCTTTAACGTGTAAACGATTATGAGTGACGTGACAAATGATAATTCCTTGATCAGACGAAGCTGGCTTTAGATAGAACAAACAGAACTTGGTTATATGTTGCTTGAAGTGAGTATAGAAAACAAACTAGCTGGGGCAAACTGACAGGATGTGGATGTTATTTGAGCTTATTGGAATGCATTGACCTAACGTGACAACAGGGCAATGAAAACAGCACAGAGATGCTGAGGACACTAGAAGGTCAAACGATATGGCAACCAAGGTGGGAGGGGGAAGCGAGGATGATGTCGCCGATCATGTTCAATGTTCAATAGATGAATTTATATTTTGCAAAGCATTGTTCGGAGAGGGTCATGTGACGACTTGTTTTAAGGGTATTTATTTTTCCGATCTTTCCTATGGTGGACTCATTGATTGAAATAATCCAAAACTGCTCGGGCATGGCCTTGAGATTTTATAAACCGATAATGGGATTTTGACATACAAGCCCCCCCCCCCAGAACTTGACATGATGTCATTCTTTTTATGGCATATGAATTTCCCCAAAAAGGACCCAAAACAACAAGATCATGGACTTCTGCTTTTCTTAATATATTGCAAACCCATAATGTTAGATGTTTACTGTGAGTGACGAAACCTACCTATGTAAAGAAAGAATTATTGTGGGCTACATGTATGGTGAATGACACGTCTTTGACCATTGGAACTTGTTTGCAGATCTGACTGTAGAACATAGGGAGTATAGGTTGTAGGCATGGCTTGACAAACGGTGTACACAAAATTCAATTTATCAATTCAAGAATTAAGAGTAGACTATCATTAATTAATTGGTAAAAAGGGTGTAGCTAAAAATTAAAAAAATGGTGACTTCATTAAATTAAACTGAACCAAGTCGAATCAAACCCAACTGAACCAAACCAAGCCTAAAGCAAACCAAACCTATTCAAGAACAAGCCAAGGGCTTAAGTGTAAAATTTGTGGGGGAATGCAGTCATTGGCAATGTCCAAAGGAAAATATAACGCTCTACCTTCAGAGGGTAAGGTAAAGCTAGCGCATGGTGCTAATACATATTCCCAAGTACATGAATCGTACACAAACACATACACACACACAACTATCCTATGCTGATTTTATGAGTTGACTGTTAAAACTTACTCAGTGGTTACTGAGCAAGATGGTCGCTACACACAACAAGCTTTAAATACTTGAGGCTAATAATCTATACACACACACATACACACACACACACACACACACACTCGCTTGTTCTAAACTAAAATGTCTTGCTGGCAGTGCTCACACAGTAGGCAAATGACAGAAATGCTTGGCTAACAGAAATACAATCATTTTCGGTTGTGTAATGTTACCAGCTAACCATTACGTGCTATAGTGGTGAGCACATGTGCCTCTTACACTGGAGATCGTAACTCGATTTCTAGCTCTAAGGCCTAGAATGAATCAAACTAAGAAAGAAGGGTATGGTGACGCAGTGGTTAAACTGTTAGCCTTTCACTAAGGTAGACTAGGGTTTGATTATAGGTTAATATACATGTCATAAACAAACAAACAAAGAAGCAGAGATAATGTTTAAAACAGATTACACTTGTCTCCTTTCAAATTATTACTTAGATTACAAATACAAAGGTGGACTGTGTTTGATATACAGTTAATGCTGCCTATCGCATACTGGCCTGTAAGAAAGCCAAACAAGCAAAAGGCGTAGGTTGAGCAGTGGTAAAATCGCTATATGTAGAGAACTACCTAACGGTTTTATGATCTGGCAATGGTATGTTGCATAAACAGTGCAGGATACAATCCAGCAACCATAATTTTTATCTTGTGGAACAGAGAAAACATATATATATAGAGAGAGATATATAGAAAGCTTGTGTATGTATGGGTAGCATTGAGTGTTTGACCACAGAAAATACGGTGAGGAAGGGTGGTTAGAGGGAGAACTAACACTTATATATGAATGAATGGTAAATAATATTTTTTGTTTTTTCAAATAGATTTGTTTTTCAAATGCAGTGGTAGATAGCTGTTATTTTGTAAAATATTCTTACTTGCAGTAGTAATAATCCTCTACGGTCCCGCTAACACACATAGACAGACTGTACTAGAGCCATGGTCAAGCACTCACATTAAGATCATTTACAAAAACATAAAATGAAAAAATAAAAATCTTGTTTTAGAAATATCGTTTTTCAACATACACAAAATAAATAAAAAATGTGTAAACAGCAAAATGGAAAATCCATGTTTCCATATAGACAACATTTAAAAACCTTAAACGAACATTTAAAAAAATATATAAATGGGAAATTAACAAATGTGTAAATATGAAAAAGGAAAATCCATGTTTCCATATGATGAAATTGAAAAAACATCGAACATTTAAAAAACATGCTAATGGAAAATTGACAAATTGCAATGTGTGAAATGTGAAAATGAAATTTTAAAAAAACACGGTGCCTTAGGGTTAAGGTGTGAATCTAACCCTCTATACTTATTTTGGACCATCCCGAGACTGAGTATACTTGTTTTAGTCCTCATACCACTTTTAAAATTATGTGTAAAAGCTAGGAATTGAACCCATGTGCTTGTAGGGGGAGAGCAAGGTTAGAATATGTTAAACAGATAGTCTTGATTGTAGGGTGTGGTAGCCATATAGAGATGAAACGATTAGCTCGGGACAGGGGGCATTGACATCTGCAGCAAACCAGTCAAACGACTAAAGACTCAATTAACAACATGTAAGCTCACCAAAATAATATTGTGTAACAACAAATGATAGTCATTGAACAGTAGTGCATTACTAAAACCCATGACACGATACCTAAGAGCTTTTCTAAAATTATTTTAAAATGCCTTTAACCCTATATTAATCACCCAGTTCACAAGACTCATAACTGCAATGTTATGGTAAAACAAAACAAAATCTATATTTCAAAACAAGCAAGTGGTTTAGTCAATGTATACTGGGATTTTTTTTGTAAACACTCAAGTCCACAAGACTAATTAAATTAGTAACTGTCAGGTTGGCCGAGTGGTTAAGGTGTTAGACTTAAGATCAAATTTCCTGTACAAGGAAGCAAATGTTCGAATCCCTTACCTGACATAACTATTGCCTTAACATGGCTTGTCCACACTGAATTATTATGATACTCGGTACACAAACCATTGACAGAGTGTATTGTTTAAGGCACTCTCCTTATGAACATAATCAGAGACTGTTGATGGTTAACAATTGCATTAATAGTGGGACATGGGGATAGCAATTAAGAAATAAGAAAAACAGCCAATACCCATACAATATTTTAATTCATTTAGTTTTTTTTACAATAGTTACACACTGAATACAACTTGTTACTTTTTTATCATTGTTTGATGTATATTTTAAACACAACGCTTGTTGTAGATCCTTTTATAACATTCTCCAGGTACTCTTGTTCTTAAAAACTGGGGAAGACGCAATGGTTTTATAGACATTAAACCCTCATCCTCTTCTTTTTCATCTTTATCATCATCATTATACATATTATCATTATAATTATTATAGTCATTGTCACCAACATTATCATTATCATCATCATCATCATCATCATCATCATACTCAACATCACTAGAACTATCCAATTATTTTTTTTCCTCTTCAAAAGGGATCTCTTGAAGAGTCTGTGTTGATTTTGATAGTGTTAAGAGTTTTTTGAACGTTGACAACTGTCCTAACATGCCTTTTTGAGGAGATGATAATTGCTTTTCAACAAAAATGCACTATTTTGAGCAGCAATATCATTTTCTTGAACTTCCTTTTTAGCATTTTCATGATATTTTGTTGACAGCAACAGTGTTCTATCTGGTACACTACATTGACGATTACCCACACTTAAGACCGTACCATTCTTACTTTTTAGATGACCTAAACATTTTGTTTTTAGCACTGCCAAAATATGATTCCATTCACATTTTGCCGCTTATAGTTATAGGAGTAGCCATGAAACAGTGCACGTGGTTTGCCTTTATTGGTTATAGTATATTCCATAGTAGTAACTGACTTGTAAAGTTGATCTACCTACTACAAAGGTCAGAACAATTCTGGTGAAAGTGTGATTTTGTGTTGACGTTTTATATAGGATGATGTTGGTAGCTTATGTTGGTGGCTTATTTAGGTGGCTTATGTTGGTGGCATATGTTGGTGGCTTATGTTGGTAGCTTATGTTGGTGGCTTATTTTGGTGGCTTATTTCGGTGGCTTATTTTGGTGGCTTATGTTGGTGGCTTATGTTGGTGGCTTATGTTGGTGGCTTATGGTGGTGGCTTATGTTGGTGGCTTATATTGGTGGCTTATGTTAATGGCTTATGTTGGTGGCTTATGTTAATGCCTTATGTTGGTGGCTTATTTTGGTGGCTTATGTTGATGGTTTATGCTGGTGGCTTATTTTGGTGGCTTATGTTGGTGGCTTACGTAGGTGGCTTATGTTGATGGCTATGTTGGTGGCTTATGTTAGTGGTTTATGTTAATGCCTTATGTTGGTGGCTTATTTTGGTGGCTTATGCTGATGGTTTATGTTAGTGGCTTATTTTGGTGGCTTATGTTAGTGGCTTATGTTGGTTGCTTATGCTGGTAGCTTATATTGGTGGCTTATGTTGATGGCTATGTTGGTGGCTTATGTTGGTGGCTTATGTTAATGCCTTATATTGGTGGCTTATTTTGATGTCAGTTTTTGTTATATAATGTATTTGATCCATTCATTTATGACGTCATAGCCAGTCTTAAAGCAAGTCTAAACTTGTCCGACATGTTGGATTTTTGTTCATGTGTGAAACTATCAAGTACCAATGATCAAGTGAGCTTCTTTCTCTCTAATCCGCAGTTCTGTTGAGAATATTTATTGTAGTAGCCTATAAAGAAACAAAAATTATATCATGTCTAATACAGTTTAGCTATAAGTGACCAGAACCACTGTATATAACATTTTATTCTAAGAGCTTTCCATAATGATAAAAAAAGAGCTTACCATAATGATGAATTGTGTAAGTAAATATCTTTTGCTGCTTGATGCCACTACTAAAGTGATATACAACAGACAAGTGAATTCATGTTTCGTGCGGTGAGGTTTTAAGTGTGAATGATCATTAATGTATGCTCCAATTAAAACACTGTTAGTTTCAACAAAAAATCATAACAATGTTAAAAAGCTATTTAAAAAAATGTTACTACTCAAATGAGTGAAGTGATTAGCTGACAACGATTAACCCCTAGCAACTAACCTATTAGTATGATTTGTTCACTACTCAGGTTATAACTGTTCAAGTAATAGAATGATTTAGCGTTGACTTTTATATTTAATATGTACAGTTTTAAATGGTAGAAAAGAGGTAGCAAAGTGGTAGAAAAGTGGTAGAAAATTGGTAGCAAAGTGCTAGCAAAGTAGAAAAGTGGTGGAAAAGTGGTAGAAAAGTGGTAGCAAAGTAGAAAAGAGTTGGAAAAGTGGTAGCAAAGTGGTAGAACAGTGGTAGCAAAGTGGTAATACATATTAGGCCTATATGTATTGTTAAGAAATAGTTTAAACAGTTCTGTGGATCCATTACATAATAATTTTGGACATATAGTACACGTTCACCATACATTGTGTCCACTCATACAACAGACAAGTGAGTTCATGTTTCGCTGACGTAATCGTATGTCCCCCGCACGCACGAGCCTTTGGCGACGCAGGTGGTCCTTGTGGACGGGTCTTTCATGACGGGTCATTGTTGACGCGTCCCTGTGGACGGGTCCTTGTTGACGGGTCCCTGTGGACGGGTCCCTGTGGACGGGTCCCTTTGGACTGGTCCCTATGGACTGGACCCTTTGAGATAATTTGGATAAATGCATGGGCCAGTCCATAGGGACCAGTCCAAAGGGACCCATCCACAGGGACCCGTCAGCAAGGACCCGTCCACAGGGTCCCGTCAGCAATGACCCGTCAACAAGGACCCGTCCACAGGGACTACCTGCGTCGCCAAAGGCGTGTGCGTGCGGGGGAAAATACGATTACGTCAGCGAAACATGAACTCACTTGTCTGTTGTATGAGTGGACACAATGTATGGTGAACGTGTACTATGTGTCCAAAATTATTATGTAATGGATCCACAGAACTGTTTAAACTATTTCTTAACAATACATGTAATATGTTTTACCACTTTGCTACCTCCGTTCTACCACTTTGCTACCACTTTTCCACCTCTTTTCTACTTTGCTACCACTTTTCTACAACTTTTCCACCACTTTTCTACTTTGCTAGCACTTTGCTACCAATTTTCAACCACTTTTCTACCACTTTGCTACCTCTTTTCTACCACCTAAAACTGTACATATTAAATATAAAAGTCAACGATAAATCATTCTATTACTTGAACAGTTATAACCTGAGTATTGAACAAATCATACTAATAGGTTAGTTGCTAGGGGTTAATCGTTGTCAACTAAACACTTCACTCACTTGAGTAGTAACATTTTTTTCTTGTACTAGCTTTTTAACATTGTTATGATTTTTTGTTGACACTAACAATGTTTTAATTGGAGCATACATTAATGATCACTCACACTTAAAACCTCACCGCACGAAACATGAACTCACTTGTCTGTTGTATGAGTATCACTTTAGTAGTGGCATCAAGCAGAAAAAGACGTTTACTTACACAATCCATCATTATGGTAAGCTCTTTTTTCTTATCATTATGGAAAGCTCTTAGAATAAAATGTTATATATAGTGGTTCTGGTCACTTATAGCTAAACTGTATTAGACATGATATATTTTTTTTGTTTCTTTATAGGCCACTACAATAAATATTCTCAACACAACTGCGGATTAGAGAGAAAGAAGCTCACTTGATCATTGGTACTTGATAGTTTCACACATGAACAAAAATCCAACATGTCGGACAAGTTTAGACTTGGTTTAAGACTGGCTATGACGTCATAAATAAATGGATCAAATACATTATATAACAAAAACTGACATCAAAATAAGCCACCAATATAAGGCATTAACATAAGCCACCAACATAGCCATCAACATAAGCCACCAATATAAGCCACCAGCATAAGCAACCAACATAAGCCACCAACATAAGCCACCAAAATAAGCCACTAACATAAACCATCAGCATAAGCCACCAAAATAAGCCACCAACATAAGGCATTAACATAAACCACTAACATAAGCCACCAACATAGCCATCAACATAAGCCACCTACATAAGCCACCAACATAAGCCACCAAAATAAGCCACCAGCATAAACCATCAACATAAGCCACCAAAATAAGCCACCAACATAAGGCAATAACATAAGCTACCAACATAAGCCATCAACATAAGCCACCAATATACGCCACCAACATAAGCCACCACCATAAGCCACCAACATAAGCCACCAACATAAGCCACCAACATAAGCCACCAAAATAAGCCACCGAAATAAGCCACCAAAATAAGCCAACAACATAAGCTACCAACATAAGCCACCAACATATGCCACCAACATAAGCCACCAAAATAAGCCACCAACATAAGCTACCAACATCATCCTATATAAAACGTCAACACAAAATCACACTTTAACCAGAATTGTTCTGACCTTTGTAGTAGGTAGATCAACTTTACAAGTCAGTTACTACTATGGAATATACTATAACCAATAAAGGCAAACCACGTGCACTGTTTCATGGCTACTCCTATAACTATAAGCGGCAAAATGTGAATGGAATCATATTTTGGCAGTGCTAAAAACAAAATGTTTAGGTCATCTAAAAAGTAAGAATGGTACGGTCTTAAGTGTGGGTAATCGTCAATGTAGTGTACCAGATAGAACACTGTTGCTGTCAACAAAATATCATGAAAATGCTAAAAAGGAAGCTCAAGAAAATGATATTGCTGCTCAAGATAATGCATTGTTTGTTGAAAAGCAATTATCATCTCCTCAAAAAGTCATGTTAGGACAGTTGTCAACGTTGAAAAAACCCTTAACACTATCAAAAGCAACACAGACTCTTCAAGAGGTCCCTTTTGAAAAGGAAAAAAAGAATTGGATAGTTCTAGTGATGTTGAGGATGATGATGATGATGATGATGATGATAATAATGTTGTTGACAATGACTATAATAATTATAATGATAATATGTATAATGATGATGATAATGATGAAAAAGAAGAGGATAAGGGTTTAATGTCTATAAAACCATTGCGGCTTCCCCAGTTTTTAAGAACAAGAGTACCTGGAGAATGTTATAAAAGGATCTACAAGAAGCGTTGTGTTTAAAATCTATATCAAACAATGATAAAAAGATAACAAGTTGTATTCAGTGTGTAACTATTGTAAAAAAAACTAAATGAATAAAAATATTGTATGGGTATTGGCTGTTTTTCTTATTTTCTTAATTGCTATCCCCATGTCCCACTATTAATGCAATTGTTAACCATCAACAGTCTCTGACTATGTTCATAAAGAGAGTGCCTTAAACAATACACTCTGTCCATAGTTTGTGTAGCGAGTATCATAATAATTCAGTGTGGACAAGCCATGTAAAGGCAATAGTTATGTCAGGTAAGGGATTCGAACCCTTGCCTCCTTTTACAGGAAATTTGATCTTAAGTCAAACACCTTAACCACTCGGCCAACCTGACAGTTACTAATTTAATTAGTCTTGTGGACTTGAGTGTTTACAAAAAATTTCCCAGTATACATTGACTAAACCACTTGCTTGTTTTGAAATATAGATTTTGTTTTGTTTTACCATAACATTGCAGTTATGAGTATTGTGAACTGGGTGATTAATATAGGGTTAAAGGCACTTTAAAATAATTTTAGAAAAGCTCTTAGGTATCGTGTCATGGGTTTTAGTAATGCACTACTGTTCATTGACTATCATTTGTTGTTACACAATATTATTTTGGTGAGCTTACATGTTGTTAATTGAGTCTTTAGTCGTTTGACTGGTTTTCTGCAGATGTCAATGCCCCCTGTCCCGAGCTAATCGTTTCATCTCTATATAGCTACCACACCCTACAATCAAGACTATCTGTTTAACATATTCTAACCTTGCTCTCCCCCTACAAGCACATGGGTTCAATTCCTAGCTTTTACACATAATTTTAAAAGTGGTATGAGGACTAAAACAAGTATACTCAGTCTCGGGATGGTCCAAAATAAGTATAGAGGGTTAGATTCACACCTTAACCCTAAGGCACCGTGTTTTTTTTAAATTTCATTTTCACATTTCACACATTGCAATTTGTCAATTTTCCATTAGCATTTTTTTAAAATGTTCGATGTTTTTTCAATTTCATGATATGGAAACATGGATTTTCCTTTTTCATATTTACACATTTGTTAATTTCCCATTTATATATTTTTTTAAATGTTCGTTTGAGGTTTTTAAATTTTGTCTATATGGAAACATGGATTTTCCATTTTGCTGTTTACACATTTTTTATTTATTTTGTGTATGTTGAAAAACGATATTTCTAAAACAAGATTTTAATTTTTTCATTTTATATTTTTGTAAATGATCTTAATGTGAGTGCTTGACCATGGCTCTAGTACAGTCTGTCTATGTGTGTTAGCGGGACCGTAGAGGATTATTACTACTGCAAGTAAGAATGTTTTACAAAATAACGGCTATCTACCACTGCATTTTAAAAACAAAACTATTGAAAAAAAAAACAAAAAATCTATTTACCATTCATTCATATATAAGTGTTAGTTTTCCCTCTAACCACCCTTCCCCACCGTATTTTCTGTGGTCAAACACTCAATGCTACCCATACATACACAAGCTTTCTATATATCTCTCTCTATATATATGTTTTCTCTGTTCCACAAGATAAAAATTATGGTTGCTGGATTGTATCCTGCACTGTTTATGCGACATACCATTGCCAGTTCATAAAACCGTTAGGTAGTTCTCTACACATAGCGATTTTACCACTGCTCAACCTACGCCTTTTGCTTGTTTGGCTTTCTTACAGGCTAGTATGCGATAGGCAGCATTAACTGTATATCAAACCCAGCCCACCTTTGTATTTGTAATCTAAGTAATAATTTGAAAAGAGACAAGTGTAATCAGTTTTAAACATTATCTCTGCTTTTTTGTTTGTTTGTTTGTTTATGAAATGTATATTAACCTATAATCAAACCCTAGTCTACCTTAGTGAAAGGCTAACAGTTTAACCATTGCGTCACCATTCCCTTCTTTCTTAGTTTGATTCGTTCTAGGCCTTAGAGCTAGAAATCGAGTTACGATCTCCAGTGCAAGAGGCACATGTGCTCACCACTATAGCACGTAATGGTTAGCTGGTAACATTATACAACCGAAAATGATTGTATTTCTGTTAGCCAAGCATTTCTGTCATTTGCCTACTGTGTGAGCACTGCCAGCAAGACAGTTTAGTTTAGAACAAGCGAGTGTGTGTGTGTAAGTGTGTGTGTATAGATTATTAGCCTCAAGTATTTAAAGCTTGTTGTGTGTAGCGACCATCTTGCTCAGTAACCACTGAGTAAGTTTTAACAGTCAACTCATAAAATCAGCATATGATAGTTGTGTGTGTGTATGTGTGTGTGTATGGTTCATGTACTTGGGAATATGTATTAGCACCATGCGCTAGCTTTACCTTACCCTCTAAAGGTAGAGCGTTATCTCTTCCTTTGGACATTGCCAATGACTGCATTCCCCCACAAATTTTACACTTAAGCCCTTGGCTTGTTCTTGAATAGGTTTGGTTTGCTTTAGGCTTGGTTTGGTTCAGTTGGGTTTGATTCGACTTGTTTCAGTTTAGTTTAATGAAGTCACCATTTTTTATTTTTAGCTACACTCTTTAACCAATTAATTAATGATAGTCTACTCTTAATTCTTGAATTGATAAATTGCATTTTGTGAACACCGTTTGTCAAGCCATGCCTAAAACCTATACTCCCCATGTACTACAGTCAGATCTGAAAACAAGTTCCAATGGTCAATGACGTGTCAGTCACCATATATGTAGCCCACAATAATTCTCTCTTTACATAGGTAGGATTCGTCACTCACAGTAAACATCTAACATTATGGGTTTGCAATATATTAAGAAAAGCAGAAGTCCATGATCTTGTTGTTTTGGGTCTTTTTTGGGAAATTCATAAGCCATAAAAAGAATGACATTATGTCAGGTTTTGGGGGGGGGACCTTGTATGTCAAAATCCCATTATCGGTTTATAAAATCTCAATGCCATGCCCTAGCAGTTTTGGATTATTTCAATCAATGAGTCCACCATAGGAAAGATCGGAAAAATAAATACCCTTAAAACAAGTCGTCACATGACCCTCTCCGAACAATGCTTCGCAAAATATAAATTCATCTATTGAACATTGAACATGATCGGCGACATCATCATCGCTTCCCCCTCCCACCATGGTTGCCATATCGTTTGACCTTCAAGTGTCCTCAGCATCTCTGTGCTTTTTTCGTTGCCCTGTTGTCAAGTTAGGTCAATGCATTCCAATAAGCTCAAATAACATCCACATCCTGTCAGTCTGCCCCAGCAAGTTTGTTTTCTATACTCACTTCCAGCAACATATGACCAAGTTCTGTTTGTTTTATCTAAAGCCAGCTTCATCTGATCAAGGAATTAACATTTGTCAAGTCACTCATAATCGTTTACACGTTAAAGACCCTCTTCAGGGGGTTTAGGAATTAGGAATTCCATCATAGCAAAAATCGGAAAAAGAACCCTCGACCCGCCGTCTCATCGAAATAGCGAATACTGTATTGGTATATCGCCACCGTGGCCAGTAATAGCTTCGTTGAAACACGTGTCCAGTGGTATCTTTATCTATAACCACTCTTTATGAACATTTTAGACAGATTTAAAAAAAAGTTTTAAAAACTAAAATGTTTTCAAGAAAAGTGACGTTATACCCTTTCGCATTTGTTTAAAAAAATAAATAATATATTCGAAAGGGGGGGGAGGGGCGTCACCACGAGTCCTACGACCCCTCGTATACGTCTCTGGCGTTATTGGTTTGTGAGATATAACAAAAAGTCTAAAATCACAGTTTTACACCAAAAAATTATGTTTCCCTCATTCTCAAAAACTTAAACCTATTACCAAAATAAAAAGGGTTTCGAGACAAGCCATTTGACACGTCATAGGACCAAATCCGACCATGCATTCGTGAGATATCTGAAAAATTCTAAAATCATGGTTTTACGCCCAAAAAGCCTGTTTCCCTCATTCTCAAAACTTTAACCTATTATTATCATATATAGGGCTTCGAGACAAGCTATTTGACACGTCACACGTCCAAATCCGACCTTGCGTTTGAGAGATACCGGCAAACTTCGTAGGAAAGTAGGCGACTATCTGGCTCTCTCCTCACCACCAAAACCCCTTCTTATAAATCAATTTTTTTAAGAGTTCGCCCTCTTACAAAAATCCCAAGTGTGCATGCGTACAAAACAAAAACAAAAATGTTGATCCATAGCGGCATCTAGCAAAACGCATGCGCTATATGAGCAACAACCTTTAAGTTCATAGTGGTATCGCCCTTCATGTCTGTTGCATTTGTAAAATGACTTTCACAAAAAAAAAAAAATCATCCCCTAGTAGGGGTAGGTTTTATTTTGGGGTTGAAATAAGTTCTCCATTGGAAAGAGGGCGTCAGCTAGAGTCCAACGACACCTCATTTGTCAAAATCGGACCATGCGTTCGAGTGATATTCATTATTTTAACATGTACAGTCGGGTACAAATAAAATGGGTGAGTTAGAACGCCCCCCCCCCCCCCTCCTCTACTCCACTACTAAAGTACAATCTGGTTGTATAAAAGATCTGCACGCTTCTGAATTAATATCCAGCAAGTTGTAACACGACAACTCTATTGATCGCTTATATTATTTTCAATCAGTTACAGCTTGGAAACAACATATTTTCAGATAAGTTTACTTCACTTCCTTAACACAGTGTTGATAATAATAACAGCTTGATGATAATAGGCTTTATGATAAGTTTTCATTTCAATTCATTTAGTGCAGTAATATTGGACAAACGCCCTATATTTGTTTTTTACACTTGCAGATTTTTATTGTTTATTTCTGTTCACATTTATCGTTTTTTCAGGGGCTTACAACTTAGGTGTTCTATAATAACCACTTGACTTGAGGTATCGAACAACATTTGGAGTAATTAACATAAAAATATCTACTTTTGAACAGACTTGTAGACATTTACTTATTTTAGTGTTTATTTCCCTATGCTGGGGCTTATCCCTTTAAGTGATTCTCAACAGTAATACCCCAAGCCTTCGAGGATTAGTTTGAGGAAGGTGGCCATTTATTGAGTGACTTTGTGATCTTGCAGCCTTGTTGATGATAATGCTTTCAAGGGTCAGTCATCTTTTCCATTTCATGATATCTCATGCCATCTGCACAAGGCCCGCAAGGAGGCAGAGTGTGTGTAGCCTCACCACTTCTGGTGCACCCTGGATAGTGCTACACACTCAAGGGCTCACAGCTGGTGAGTTCAGGAGTTGGTGACCCCGAAGGTTTCCTGAGCTGGGTCCAGTTTTTCCCCTTTTTTCACTGACTTTGGGGCGGATCCTCTCCTCCTTCCCTTTCCTATCTGCCATTCATGGCTCTCCTTCCTTCCAAGTCCCTCAATCCTCGAGGGTCGAGGGCTTCTCTTTTTATCCTGTCGTTTACTTACATTAATATTCGTATGTTTTCCATTTCTTCTTCTAGTATGAAAGTGTGTAGTTAGTTTTATTTATAGTATGCATCAAATCATCATTATCACTATCATCCAAATCATTTAGGGCCGATAACCAAGATGTTAGGCCCCTTAAAACAACAATTATCATCATCATCTTCAAATAAGAATATAATGTAATTTCATTCATTAATTTTATGCTTATCCTGACACTGTGTTTTAAAATCTCCTATCAGTGAAATTGGTGGTAATCGCCTCCTGTAAGTTGGAGTTAGGATGTTCTCGAAATAAATCATATATTGATATACGTTTTGAGTGTCTTATGAACATTTAAATGGTTAAATCACAACAATGTATACCTTCATTTCACATAATGATCGTAAAGAGAGTACAACAGTTATTATAGCACTTAAATGAACAAAATACATTTTAAAATAATGTTCAGAAGGGACTGTTATATTGGCAGTAATGGAAAACTGATCAGCAACTTTGCTAAGCATTGCTAGCGAAACGGAGTTTTTATTCTGAGCACTGCATCCAACACAAAATAGAATCAATACTTTAATATGTAGACCCTCAGCACAAAAAAATATTTCCTCGTCATATCACGTGATGTCAGGAGAGCCAGCGGATTGGTCAACATGGATATAAGACACATTGTAAATAAACATACGTTGGAGTTACGTCACTTTGCAAATAAACTTAGTTTTTAAAACTCTGTTAATATGGAATATAAGACGTATTGCGACTTGAAACCTCTGCTATAAGTTGAGAGAACCTATTCACTTGCTTATGAAAGAAAAAACTTAAAAATCGACAATTTTGGATTTACGTTACTTTGGAAATAACATCTTCATTTGTGGTATTCGGTGGTGTATTTGTAGAGCTATTTTACCTTGTAGATTTGTCCTCTAGGATCTGATGATGCTTACTTTACGAGTGAAACAATCCATGCTGTATTTTATCCCGCTTCTTTTAATCCGTTCCAGGTAACATTCATCACATATAATTTCATTCAGATTGCTTTACATTTTCCAAAAAAATGGGATTGTGCTTATGTTTACCATCTGAAAGTCATAATATCAATAGTTTATTGTCACGAAAAAGATAATTCTCGTCCGTTATTGGAAATTTCTCATATACCCTAGTTACAGTACGTTAGTAAGTCAATTAAAATGTATTTACCGTGGCCCACATTTTAAACGAGTGGGTCGATATTGTTGATCTACGAAGAAAACTTGGTTTGCAGATGACACTCGAACTTAAATTAGCCGATGACGTGGTGGCTGCTGATCTCATCATCCTCTTTATAAGTGAGAGTGTGTTAGGGCTGGCAATCTAAATTTTCAAGCGATCATTAACTCAAAGACTTTGTTCTTTTTTGAATTCTGAATTTTTGATTTTCCGTAATTTTTGTTTATCAATATATTTATTTGTTTAATTTTATTTTATTATATTTAGGTCATTTTAATGTTAAGGCGTCCACCTCTCAATTTCAGCGTACTCTAAATTTGTATAATTTAATCTTTGAAACCGTTTATAGGTCTTTGGGATAATATCTTGCCACCATGTATGTATAGAACCCATTTGAATACAAGCAGTTGGACATGTTTCCACAAGCTAGCTGCACAGAAACATTGAAAACCTATTAATTTGATGTATACTGTCACCTGAAACCCAAGATTGCCACCGTGGGTGAGTGGTTATCGTGTCGGATTACTGACCCCCCAAGCTTGCAGGTTCGCTCCTGGTCATGGTAAGTGATTTTGGAAAGGCGGCAAAAATCACGATACGCATGTCATACGATGTTGGCATGTTAAAAAACACACATTTGAATTCAGTAGGCCGTGTTCATAATGGCAAAATTAATCTCGGTATTTTCCGTTAACACAAAGTTCCCCATTTCTCTACTGGAGAGCGCTATAGTGACAAGGAGCTTAGATATATAACCTCCTTGTCTTTCATAGCGCTCCAAGGAACAAAATTCGACATGCAAGCTGCCCTCCGGGTGTCAAATAGCAAAGCTTGCATCCGGCACCTGAGGCCATACGCTATTATTATTATTATTATTACCTGAACCACAGGTAGGAAGCATATATCCCAGTGGTCTCCACAGTGCACGTGCTCGCCAATTCGGTTGTGTTGAGTGAATGTAAAGCATTGTTTTGCAGAAGAAGGTGTCTTAATTTCAAAGTCGGGTACCGTATTATTGAAATAGAGGTTAATAATGGATTTGGTCACTGAGGATATACAGTATACAGTAGTTCAGCTAGAAAGGTAATAATTATCCTGTTTAGGGTGTTTACCATAGTTTGGAAGATTCTTTTCATTAATTTAATTAATTTTCTGTGATTTTAGTATATACTATTTAGGAATTATTGAATTATATTTTGAGCATACAAACATTCCAAAATCAATTTTTAGTGCAGTTTTCGGCAAGGATGTTATAGGTCATTGAACGTGTGTTGCGTGGGAATTAGTTGTAATGCCTGGGCCATATTTGTGTGTGTGAGCGCTCATGTTGCATAGAAGTGTTTCTCAGAAGTATTGGATTCTAAATTGAGTAGAAAAGTTGTGGATGGTTATTTTGATGTTCACTATAGGGTGATAACTACTCAAGCCTGAATCAGGAAAATTAGAGACTGGTTGAATGAGGTGCCGAGTGTTTATTCAGACTCCATGCTGTTTTTATTTTATTAAAGAGCGTGATGTGTTAAATAAACCTAATTTTTAGTGATAAGCACAGTATCATCATAATTTGGAGGAGGGAAATTATTACCCTATTGCCCATGTAAGAAAACTTACTGTTGGGAATGGCCAGTGATATAATACTTTCCAACCCCATATTTCATACAATAGAATTTACAGCCATAAAACAGTTGCATATTCCTACTCATCTGGTTGGTTGGTTCCTCAGTTTAGGGGCTGCGACAATGGCGTAGTCGGTAAAATGCTGAATTGCTATGCCCAGGATCGTGGGTTCAAACCCGGCCGAAGTCGTCGGATTTTCAAAAGAGTTAAAATCCATCAGTATGCCTTCCTTCGGAGAGGAAGTAAAGACGGTGGGCCCATGTCATAGATTTATGGCATGCAAAAGAACTTACCACTTAAATTGGTTGTGTGTGGCTAAATTTGCAGGTTATTTGGTGAGAAACGCTCTATCATTTTCCAACGTTCGCCGCTAGGCGACAGTGGCGTCTGGTAGCCAAAGTTGGAACTACTTTAAATTGGGGTTGTCGTCAGGAAGAGCATCGGGCCGTAGAAACCATCAGCAACGTGGAATTTCAACGCATCTCATCCCCGACCTCATTGGAAACGGGTTTAATAGGGGGTAGACATAGACATTTTGTAAGAGTGAGTTGTCACAACGGGGCCAAAAAGTGGAAGTGTCCGAACGAGGAATGTTCTGTCCATTCATTTACGAATGCACCTTGTTTTATAGCGGTAAGCATATTGTATAATAATTTCGGTTCCCTCGATATCGTTGTAAAGCTCATTGTGCAGGCTATTAGGCCTACTTCCATCCGAAGACATCTTTACGAAGCGACAACATAAAAATTAATAGTTAATTAGTTATTGTTGTTTTAAGGGGCGGAACTACGAGGCCATCTGGCCCTATTTAATAGTTACTGTGAAACACAAAGACAATGACGGAACTTGTGTTTTCAATGCAATGCTAAATAAATCGAGGAATCTGGAATAATACTTATTTAATCGTATGGTGAGTACAACGAGGAATTCATAAGTCCAGGTCCAAGTTCTTCAACCACAGAGCAGCACTTTCTGATAGATCAAACAGGTCGCTGGGGCTTCCGGAGTAGGCATGAAGAGGGCAACGCAGGATGACATGGTCCATGGTCTGCTCCTCTTCACTGCATTCACACATTGGAGAATCAATCCAGTCCCACTTATGGTGCAAGAAATTACAGCGCCCATGCCCAGTTCTCAGTCTGCTGAGGCGACACCATAGTTTTCTTGGGAGGTCAAATCCATTCATTTTTCGAGTTGAATTTATCTCATGGGCATTAGTACCAGATGTTGAATTTGACCACTCTTCCTGCCAGCTCCGGTTTAGGTTGAAATTGTCCCTCAAGAGTCGGCCGGCCAATACACTAGCTGGTCTCCTCGATCGAAGTCGTTGTGGCGATGGGTAACAAAATTCCTGGTGAACTGGTAAAGAGGGAGATGACCGGATCTTCATTGCTTCTCTCAGCAGAGCTTCCTTTCTCCTCAGGTGGGGTGGAGGGATATGGCTAAGAACGGGTAACCAGTGGCGAGGTGTAGACTTGACAGTACCAGTTATGCAGCGCATGGTTTCATTCAGCTTAGTATCTACTTTATGCACATGTGCACTTTCCAGCCATACAGGGGCACAGTATTCCGCTGCAGAGTAGACAAGACTAATACCCGTTAATCGTAAGCAGTCAGCCGAGGCTCCCCATGAACTACCACAAAGCTTGTGTAGGATGTTATTCCTTGTAGTGATTTTGTGAGAGAGCTTGGCGAGATGTTCTTTGTAGCTTTAAGTTCTGTCCAGGGTGACTCCTAGATATTTCGGGAAAGTGTTGTACATTAGTTTATCACCAAGGAATAAAGCAGATGGCTCGTAGTTTGCGAGTCGGTTGCTAAGATGGAAACATTAAACCTCAGTCTTAGAAGCGCTTGGGATCAATCGCCAAGACTTGAAAAATGTAGCCATTTTCTCCAAGTCTGCTGAAAGAATGCCTTCTCCATCCTCAAAATTTCTGCTTTGAGCTACCAGTGCAATGTCATCTGCATAGATAAACTTAGTAGCTGAAGTTGATGGCAAGTCATGGATGTAGAGGTTGAAGAGGACTTGGGCCAATACTGATCCCTGCGGCAAACCGTTATTTAATTTTCTTTTACGACTTTTAGAATCACCTAGGAATACTACAAACTCTCTCTCACAGAGCATGTTGGTGTATTCTTGGAATACACGGTACGAGAGATTATAATTTTCAATGCTTTTGCATGTTCTTTCCTTCCTCTTTGTCAAACACCAACAGTGATCTTCTATTTTCTCTTAGGTGTTCAGGTCGCTTATATCTTTTATGAGTCTGTTCTAGATATATATCCTCTGTGACTCACCTAGCGTCATCTAGCAGCGAATCTCTGAAGCTCTTCAACTCTTCCTGGTGCAAGAGGACTTACTTATCCATTTGGCCACCAGATCCTGTTACCATCGCCAGCTATTTTCTCCTTGAGCAAGAGGACTCTGTCTACTTTTTTCTCACCATGCTGCGCTAGTATCGCCTACTATCAACTCCTTGAAGACCATTCATCAAGAAGAACATTTATTTTTGATAAGTTGGTTATGCTTATATGTTCTCCTTTTGTCTCCTACCCCCCACTCTTTTCCCCTTCCTTGGACCCTACGTGCTCCGTTGAGCTGTTCTCACTTCTCAGTCGGCAGTTGACTCGGTCAGTTAAGGCTCCTCTCGAGCTAGTCTCCTCAAACCAAGAGGCATACTCTCTTCTACGCCATGTTGGCAAAGTAGTTATCGTCATACGGAACTTCAACTTCAACATGAAATCAAGATAAGTACCATCTTAAAGTTTTAACCTCATCTTCATGGTTTCAACTTTCACGTGCTTTTAACGATACTTTTATAGACAGTGTAGGATTATTTATTTTGGGGCAAAAATCATTCTTCGTGGGATTTGCCATGTTGAGCTTTTGTTCGTACAAGCCAACCTTACTAAAAAGAGCTTTTCTTAAGCAATTCAAATGAGAAATCCTCTCACCACGTGGGATATTATCTAATACCCGCTGTCTATAATTCACCAAGCTAGTTCCTCCGTTGGATTTTCTCAACCCCATTTTTCTACTAAGGTCGTTCTGGAACCTTCTAGATTCTGTATTTCATCTACAAGTCCTGCCGTTATGAAATTTTCACTCACTTCTGAGAATGCTATTTAAAATTGAAGAATCTCACTTCTGAATTAAAGTTCAATAGCGAATTTTCTTCCACCGTTGGATGTTCTATGGCGCATTTAACTGTAATCCACCATTTTCTCCAGCAATAGACTTTCGTTCATCTAGTGCAACCAGTCATTTTTTTTTTCAAATTGAAATAACTTTCTCTGCCAAAAACTTTCGTGTTTCTATAGTGAACTTTTCATATATTTCAACGAACTATAGTGAAAACCAGTGCTTGTTCAACTTTCTACCGCGTCGCGATCGTCCGTTTACATATAAATAAGGCCATGAACATTTTTCCTCAATCCCTATTTCTCTTTCCTAAACCTCTTACTAACAATCTGTAATAAACTTTTAAATTTAGGTCTGTTTCAACGAGGTGTCAATCTATAGATGTGCCCTCCCATTTTTTCTCATGCGTAATTAATTAATTTCTGTATAATTACGTGTCCAGCGCACGTTTCAAACTTACATTGTTTCTCCCTTCTAATCAGGGAAAACAATTCTTTCAACTCTTGAGTGAGTTATTTCTAGGTCTCACGAAATGGAAACTGCCCCATTTGGTTCGTGATTCCCATTTAAAACATAGGAGGTCGAGAACCTTCCTTTTGATTATCTCTTCAGATTTCTCAGTAAGTGACCTGCCCTTATTTGCATAATAACCAACATTAATTCTGTATAAATATAAGAAATTGTAGGAACTTCTATCTTATTCGTCATGTTTTCTTATTGTTATTTTAGAAGTTTTCACTCTTTCTAGAATATTCTCTCAGGAATTTCTTAAGGTACACTCTTTCTACTCCAATTAACGTTCAAACTTTAATTACTTCATTGGTTATTTGTTTAAATCTTATAAAGATTTTAGAAACATGTAAGGTTTTAAACCTTGTAAATTGTCAATTGCCTGGAGCAACCATTTAATGTTAGGAGGTCTGCGACCCCATTTGTTAAACAATTTAAATGATATATATTTGTCAAAAAGATATTACATACTTGTTAATTTCCTTAAACTTCTTTGAATTGTTAAATAAATGAAGCGTTTCTTTTCGCTTTTTCTTTTTTCTAATACAATGTTTAGGCAAAATCCTGTCTTCCTTGGCTCTCCCTACTTAATGCCATTAAGACCTTTAATAGGGCTTTCACCACTCGTTGCATTTGAGCAAGAACTCTTAGTAGTAACCTCACTAAAGATTCTTTTAGCTTTAATAGCTAATTCTAATTGGCCAGTAAAGCAAGTAAAGCTCGCTACGCCAGCTACCTGCTTGTGGAGATCCTCTCCGAAAACTTATGGTTAATTTTACAAAAGATAAGTGTTTCTTCTTTGTCTAAGCTTTTAGCCGGCCTCTCGCTGAGTAAAGGCTTAGCCATTTCCAAATGCAACCATTGGTTCACTTACCAAAATTACTTTCCCAGGTATAATTTTTCATCACGATCCTTCCTGGAAGCACTGGGTCGCTTTTTTCAGGAACTCTATAATTTCTAAAATTGGAAATACCAAACTTGATTTAAATTATTGGCATTCTTCGAATTATTTTGCAAAACGAATTTCTTTGAAAAACCATACAATAAATTTGTTACTCTTAGATTTGCCAGACCATCACCTTTCCCCATAGTAGTTTTATACATGCTTGGGGGGAAATACACTAAAGCCTCTCTCTTACAAATCGCCCAAGTCCTAGCTGCGGTTCCCGTTAGCTTCGACCAAGCTCGTACCTACTTTAGGTATCAGAGAGTTAATTTTCAGTGACAACTGCCTCTAAAGGTATTTAAAGTTAAATTTACAACTTTTGTGGGACTCTCCTCCTATTTTTCTATCCTTTTTCTCCAATCCAAAACCTACTTCCTTTTTTTAATCATCTTCCCTTGGTGGGTGGGTTATTCCTTATCCAATAATCTACCCAAAAATTGGTGCCGAAACCCGGGAGAGTTCTTTTTCCATTTTTTCTTTTTAAAAAGTGTCATTTGACAATACTTTGCATATTATTAATATCTGCTTTGAATTTTTGAGCTATAACTACATCATGCAAAGCCTGTGAAGGGGAAAGAGGCTGCTCCTGTCTCCTTTGGTGTGTCCCGTTCTTTCTACTTATTTGCTGCTGCCAGCTTGACAGCATTTCCAAGGTTCCACAGTTTCGTGAGTTACATTTCAATCTACCTTCTTTAACATGGCTCCTACTGATAAGGATAAGGATGAAAAACTTACTTCTAAACGAGCATCCTATAAAGGGCAATTTACCCGATTCAGAAATTACATAAAAGAATTGGATCCCTCAGAAGCTCAATTAGACTTGTTGAAACATCGTGTAAGGGATTTTGAACGTTCTTATGAAAACTACTGCAACATTCAAACTGAAATAGAAACTTGCATGCTCAATCAAACAGAAGATCGAGTCGAAGTAGAAAACCAATATTACGAAGGCATAGGTTCTGCTTTCAAAATAATACGCCAACTCGAAGAGGAGCAGAAAAAGGACGCTTCTGTTCTTGGTTCCCTTCACGAACCACAAACTTCTTTCCGTGATGGTACTCACAAGCCCAAACCAATTTTACCCAAAATTGATTTACCCCATTTCTCTGGAGATGAATCTACTTGGGATTCTTTCTCTGAATTATTTTGCTCCCTTCTTCATGACAATGAAGACATTCAAGTCATTTACAAGTTTCATTACTTGAGATCTATCCTCCAAGGTCAAGCTTTGAAGTTAGTCGAAGCACTTCCTCTACGTGCCGAAAATTACCCCATTGCCTTTAACTTATTAAAAGAAAGATATGGAAATTCACGGTTACGTATTCAACGCTATATGAAGGCTCTTTTCAACCTACCTGCGTCACAGCACAATGACGTCACTAGTTTACGTACTCTAGTTGACACTACACTACTTCACGTTAAGGGTTTGTCCCAATTAGATCAACCTACTAATTATTGGGATACTTTCCTAATACATTTAGTGGTTTCTAAAGTTGATGCTGCTACCCTCAAAGCTTGGGAAATTGAACTTTCTAAAGAAGACGACTACACTTACGAGCATTTAGTTACTCATAAACGCTAGATGCCAACTTTTAACCGCTCTAGCTAATCAAAGTGAACCTTCATCTCCTAGTTCCAAATTCGAATTAATGTCCACCAAACCCAAAAGTGAACGCTCAGCGTCCAATACCCAAAAACCCGGGTCCAGCTCATCCAAATTTAAATCAAACACTACTGGTTACCCAACTAGGTCTAGTGAACGTCGTGTTGCTAGCTCTATTGTTTTAAACACGCAAAGCGAACCTCGCAAAAGTTTAAACGAACCTGTAATGTGCATACTTTGTAAAGATCCCCATGCCCTATACCTCTGTAAATCTTTTAAAGAAATGTCAGTCGACGACAGACGAAAATTAGTCGCTCAAAACAAACATTGTTTCAACTGCCTAGCGCCCACGCATTCTGCTTCTAATTGTAAGTCCACAAGACTTTGCTACCATTGTGAAAAGGCTCACCTTACTTTGCTACATCGTCATGATCAGGCAAGGTCATCGACGACATCTACTTCTCCGAAAAATGATAGTGCTAACAGTTCTAATGCGTCATCGTATATTCAGAATGCCAAGTCCATTCGCAGTGCTCAAGTATTGTTGTCTACTGTCCAAATTGAAGTTCAGGATAACTTTGGCAACTGGGTCCGTGCACGCGGTCTTCTAGATTCAGCGGAAACTCATGATTTTGTGTCTAATTCCTTGATTAGAAAACTAGGCCTACCCGTAAACCCCACTTCTATCAATGTGTCGGGCATCAACAGCTCAAAATGGCAAGCTTTACAATTCTCAAAACTAACCATAAGAGATATTTGTCATAGAAACAACTTCTTTAAACTTAATTGTCTAATTCTCAATAGCATTGGAGAAGACACTCCAAGTCACTCTGTGGATATTTCAGGGTTAAACATTCCCTCGCATTTAAGGCTAGCCGATCCTTCGTTCAATATGCAGAACCCTATTGACATACTTTTTAGTGCCAATGTTTTCTGGAATTGCCTACGTAAACAGGTTCGTAAGTTATCCTCAAACGTGGTCGCCAGAGACACTAATTTTGGATGGATCGTCACAGGGCAACTTCCCCATTATTCTCTCCAACCTGCATCGCAATGTTATTTCTCCAACACTGACCTGGAACAGTTTTGGAGGCTTGAAAGCGTTGATTCTCCTAATGTGACCTCTTCAGAAAATGAATTATGTGAGCAACATTTTTTGAACACCACCACTCGTTCTTCTGATGGCCGGTTCGTTGTTCAAATGCCAAGATTACACAATCCTCCCAAACTTATCAACTCTCAGCCTAAAGCTCGCAAAGCTCTCTTTGCTATCGAGAGCAAATTCAAAAAAGAACCCCTTGTCAAACAGCAGTACACTGATTTCATGGATGAGTATGGAAGCTTGGATCATATGGAAGTTGTTAACAAATCTGATGATGAATCGCACCCCCCAATTGAAACGGTTTATTTAAATCATCATCCCGTGTGGAAGAACCCTCTTGTAAAAGATAAAATCCGAGTTGTTTTCAATGGTTCATCGCCCGACGTTAATGGCAACAGCCTTAACGACACTCTTTATTCTCGTCCTGCTATTCAGTCAGATCTATCCGCTATACTTTTAAACTTTCGGTTATTTCCCATAGCTGTTATAGCCGACATAAAACAGATGTACCGTCAAGTGTTAATTCAACCAGAACAACGAGATCTTCAAAGAATCTTGTGGCGTGATGAAATCAGTAAGCCCATTAAGGCATTTCGCTTGAAAACGGTTACTTATGGCTTAAAACCCTCTGCTTTCCTTGCTATCCGATCCCTACATTTGCTAGCCTCACAAGATGGTCATTTATTTAATTCCAAAGCCTCTGAAGCACTAACTACGTCATTCTATGTTGACGATTATTTGCAGTCCTTCCCCTCTTTGGAGGAAGCTTCTTTTGTGTCTTTAGAACTTCAGGCATTGTTAAGAAATGGAGGTTTTCCACTTCATAAGTGGAATTCCAACTCCCCTTAGTTTGGTATATTGGCTTTCACGGCCGGTGAATTAAAACTCAGCAATTCTTCTAGGTTTGTGCCGTGTCTTGTGTGGGGTTTCGCCTAGGACACCAAGCAGGCTCATCGGCGGGCTCTTGGTGTCCCCGCCCGGACCCCCACAGGAGTATCGAACTGCGCGATACCTCCCTTTATATAGAGTGCAACTGCACTCCTTGACTGCGAGAACCAAAAGCTCAAGCAGCCATAACCTCCCTATGAAGGCTTCCAAAAAGATGGTATATTGGCTTTCACGGCCGGTGAATTAAAACTCAGCAATTCTTCTAGGTTTGTGCCGTGTCTTGTGTGGGGTTTCGCCTAGGACACCAAGCAGGCTCATCGGCGGGCTCTTGGTGTCCCCGCCCGGACCCCCACAGGAGTATCGAACTGCGCGATACCTCCCTTTATATAGAGTGCAACTGCACTCCTTGACTGCGAGAACCAAAAGCTCAAGCAGCCATAACCTCCCTATGAAGGCTTCCAAAAAGATGGTATATTGGCTTTCACGGCCGGTGAATTAAAACTCAGCAATTCTTCTAGGTTTGTGCCGTGTCTTGTGTGGGGTTTCGCCTAGGACACCAAGCAGGCTCATCGACGGGCTCTTGGTGTCCCCGCCCGGACCCCCACAGGAGTATCGAACTGCGCGATACCTCCCTTTATATAGAGTGCAACTGCACTCCTTGACTGCGAGAACCAAAAGCTCAAGCAGCCATAACCTCCCTATGAAGGCTTCCAAAAAGATGGTATATTGGCTTTCACGGCCGGTGAATTAAAACTCAGCAATTCTTCTAGGTTTGTGCCGTGTCTTGTGTGGGGTTTCGCCTAGGACACCAAGCAGGCTCATCGGCGGGCTCTTGGTGTCCCCGCCCGGACCCCCACAGGAGTATCGAACTGCGCGATACCTCCCTTTATATAGAGTGCAACTGCACTCCTTGACTGCGAGAACCAAAAGCTCAAGCAGCCATAACCTCCCTATGAAGGCTTCCAAAAAGATGGTATATTGGCTTTCACGGCCGGTGAATTAAAACTCAGCAATTCTTCTAGGTTTGTGCCGTGTCTTGTGTGGGGTTTCGCCTAGGACACCAAGCAGGCTCATCGGCGGGCTCTTGGTGTCCCCGCCCGGACCCCCACAGGAGTATCGAACTGCGCGATACCTCCCTTTATATAGAGTGCAACTGCACTCCTTGACTGCGAGAACCAAAAGCTCAAGCAGCCATAACCTCCCTATGAAGGCTTCCAAAAAGATGGTATATTGGCTTTCACGGCCGGTGAATTAAAACTCAGCAATTCTTCTAGGTTTGTGCCGTGTCTTGTGTGGGGTTTCGCCTAGGACACCAAGCAGGCTCATCGGCGGGCTCTTGGTGTCCCCGCCCGGACCCCCACAGGAGTATCGAACTGCGCGATACCTCCCTTTATATAGAGTGCAACTGCACTCCTTGACTGCGAGAACCAAAAGCTCAAGCAGCCATAACCTCCCTATGAAGGCTTCCAAAAAGATGGTATATTGGCTTTCACGGCCGGTGAATTAAAACTCAGCAATTCTTCTAGGTTTGTGCCGTGTCTTGTGTGGGGTTTCGCCTAGGACACCAAGCAGGCTCATCGGCGGGCTCTTGGTGTCCCCGCCCGGACCCCCACAGGAGTATCGAACTGCGCGATACCTCCCTTTATATAGAGTGCAACTGCACTCCTTGACTGCGAGAACCAAAAGCTCAAGCAGCCATAACCTCCCTATGAAGGCTTCCAAAAAGATGGTATATTGGCTTTCACGGCCGGTGAATTAAAACTCAGCAATTCTTCTAGGTTTGTGCCGTGTCTTGTGTGGGGTTTCGCCTAGGACACCAAGCAGGCTCATCGACGGGCTCTTGGTGTCCCCGCCCGGACCCCCACAGGAGTATCGAACTGCGCGATACCTCCCTTTATATAGAGTGCAACTGCACTCCTTGACTGCGAGAACCAAAAGCTCAAGCAGCCATAACCTCCCTATGAAGGCTTCCAAAAAGATGGTATATTGGCTTTCACGGCCGGTGAATTAAAACTCAGCAATTCTTCTAGGTTTGTGCCGTGTCTTGTGTGGGGTTTCGCCTAGGACACCAAGCAGGCTCATCGGCGGGCTCTTGGTGTCCCCGCCCGGACCCCCACAGGAGTATCGAACTGCGCGATACCTCCCTTTATATAGAGTGCAACTGCACTCCTTGACTGCGAGAACCAAAAGCTCAAGCAGCCATAACCTCCCTATGAAGGCTTCCAAAAAGATGGTATATTGGCTTTCACGGCCGGTGAATTAAAACTCAGCAATTCTTCTAGGTTTGTGCCGTGTCTTGTGTGGGGTTTCGCCTAGGACACCAAGCCCGCCGATGAGCCTGCTTGGTGTCCTAGGCGAAACCCCACACAAGACACGGCACAAACCTAGAAGAATTGCTGAGTTCCCCTGAGTTTCTTGCTCAGTTTCCCATCGAAGACGTAGATCCTTCTTCTGTCGAAATTTGTGGAAACCCCGAATCTATAAAAACTCTAGGAGTTCACTGGTGCACTAGCACTGACACTCTTATCTATAAAGTTTCGCTCGCAGAAGAGCTTCCTAATACAAAAAGACAAATCCTATCTGAAATTGCAAAAATTTTTGATCCGCTTCAATTCCTTGCCCCAGTTATCGTTATAGCCAAACTCTTCATGCAAGAGCTGTGGTCGCTTAAATGTGAATGGGATGATACTGTCCCTCTTTCTTTTCTTAATCGTTGGCTCTCGTTTCGCAGCAATTTGCTGGATTTTTCCCCTATTGAAATTCCCAGGAATTTAATCAGCTCTCATTCTAATGCATCCTTTTTCCTTCATGTGTTCGCGGACAGTTCCGAAAAAGCTTATGGTTGCTGTGCATATTTAGTTCATCACGATTCACTCTATGGATCTCCAGTTTCCAACCTTGTTTGTGCC
Source organism: Meconema thalassinum (assembly GCA_946902985.2). NCBI lineage: Eukaryota > Metazoa > Arthropoda > Insecta > Orthoptera > Tettigoniidae > Meconema > Meconema thalassinum. Next base: position 189,123,461 of record OX336396.1, read on the forward strand.
AAATCGAAGGTCGCTCCTCTTAAAACTATCACTTTGCCTAGGCTCGAACTGTGCGCTGCACTCATGGCAGCAGAACTTGTTAAAAAATTACGGGAAGTATTAAAAGTCGAATTCTCGCAAATCTATCCCTGGAGCGATTCCATGATCGCCCTTTCTTGGATCGCCAAGAACCCCTCTCACTGGCAAACTTTTGTTGCAAACAGGGTTTCCAAAATTCAAACTCTTTCTTCTGGATGTCAATGGAGGCATGTGCCCAGTGCGGATAATCCAGCCGATATTATCTCTCGTGGTTGTTTACCCTCTCAATTGGCAGCTTCCCAATTGTACTGGCATGGGCCCTCGTGGCTAATCGAAGACTCTTCTTCATGGCCTTCTAAACCTCCAGCTACAAATTCCAACCTGCCAGACGCTAAAGTACCTCTATCTATTGCTTCGTGTCTTGTTTCCAACGCTTCTCATCCCTTGTTGTCCCGCTATTCTTCTTTTCATAAATTAATACGAATTATCGCCTATCTCCTTAGATGGAAATATTTACTGGTTGACCAACCTCTCCTCCCCAAACCACACCTTACCAATCATGAATTGAATCTCGCTACCATTAAGGCTTTACAACTAACACAGCAAGAAGCCTTTTCTTCTGAATTGTCATTGCTTTCTTCTAAAAGGGATCTTCCCAAATCCAGCCGTCTTCGTTCTTTAGCCCCGTTCCTTGATGACCATGGGTTACTCAGGGTAGGTGGAAGGCTCTTGCAATCTTTACTCTCTGAGGACAAAAAGCATCCCGTTATTTTGCCTCCCAAACATCACGTAACTTCCTTAATTATACGTGACTTTCATTATCGTAATCTTCATGTTGGTACACGCACTCTGCTTTGCCTCTTAAGGGAAAAGTACTGGATTATAAATGGAATTCATGAAGTTTCTTCTGTAATTCACAAGTGCATTCCGTGTTTCAAAGCGAAACCTAAAATCAAAACTCAATTAATGAGCGATCTGCCCACTTTTCGCTCTTCTCCTATACGCCCATTTGCTTTAACTGGTGTGGACTATATGGGTCCGTTCCAATATCAACGAAATTCCCCTGAAGCTAAACGCAAATTGTTCGGTAAGCTTTATGTTTCTCTCTTTGTTTGCATGGTTACTGGCGCAATCCACTTGGAACTAGTAACGAATGCTTCTACTTCTTATTTTTTATCAGCTGTCTCTCGCTTCACCGCTAGGCGTGGTGTTCCTTCAGAGATGTTCTCTGATAACGCTTCCACTTTTCAGGGCGCAGCTTCCCTTTGGAAGAAAGCTCTCACTTCCTCTCCTGCCATGGAAAAAATTTCTAATTTTTCCTATTCAAAAGGTTTCAAATGGCGCTTTATACCTCCCTACGCTCCTCATCACGGTGGTAGGTGGGAATCTTGCGTAAAGCTCACTAAACGTCATTTAAGAAAAGTCTTAGGTAATCGAATTCTGACTTATGAAGAATTCAATTCACTGTCTGTTCTGATTGAAGGTGTTGTTAATACTCGCCCTTTAACTCCGCTTTCCAATGACCCTGATGACCTACTTCCACTCACCCCTGGTCACTTCCTTATCGGCACTTCTCTTTCTGCCCCTCCTCCTCTTCCCAATTCTTACAGGGATTCTAAACTACCTATCGCTTGGCGTAAACTTGAAGCCCTCCGTAATTCTTTTTGGAAGAGGTGGAACTTGGAATATTTAACTTCCTTGCAACGGAGACAGAAGTGGTTTCTTTCCAGTCCCGACATTAAAGTGGGAGACTTGGTCTTGGTTAGGGATGTTTCTCCCCCTCTGGTCTGGATCTCTGGTAGAGTGACCGAGTGTTATCCTGGAAGAGATGGGAGAGTCAGGGTGGTCAGAGTCTTGACCACTAACGGTCCGATTACAAGACCCCTGTCTTTGATCACTCCTCTTCCTTTAAATGTCTAACTGCTTATTTGTTCTCTGTTGGTGTTTTCTCCCAGTATGGTGTATTCTTGGAATACACGGTACGAGAGATTATAATTTTCAATGCTTTTGCATGTTCTTTCCTTCCTCTTTGTCAAACACCAACAGTGATCTTCTATTTTCTCTTAGGTGTTCAGGTCGCTTATATCATTTATGAGTCTGTTCTAGATATATATCCTCTGTGACTCACCTAGCGTCATCTAGCAGCGAATCTCTGAAGCTCTTCAACTCTTCCTGGTGCAAGAGGACTTACTTATCCATTTGGCCACCAGATCCTGTTACCATCGCCAGCTATTTTCTCCTTGAGCAAGAGGACTCTGTCTACTTTTTTCTCACCATGCTGCGCTAGTATCGCCTACTATCAACTCCTTGAAGACCATTCATCAAGAAGAACATTTATTTTTGATAAGTTGGTTATGCTTATATGTTCTCCTTTTGTCTCCTACCCCCCACTCTTTTCCCTTTCCTTGGACCCTCCGTGCTCCGTTGAGCTGGTCTCACTTCTCAGTCGGCAGTTGACTCGGTCAGTTAAGGCTCCTCTCGAGCTAGTCTCCTCAAACCAAGAGGCATACTCTCTTCTACGCCATGTTGGCAAAGTAGTTATCGTCATACGGAACTTCAACTTCAACATGAAATCAAGATAAGTACCATCTTAAAGTTTTAACCTCATCTTCATGGTTTTAACTTTCACGTGCTTTTAACGATACTTTTATAGACAGTGTGAGATTATTTATTTTGGGGCAAAAATCATTCTTCGTGGGATTTGCCATGTTGAGCTTTTGTTCGTACAAGCCAACCTTACTAAAAAGAGCTTTTCTTAAGCTATTCAAATGAGAAATCCTCTCACTACGTGGGATATTATCTAATAACCGCTGTCTATAATTCACCAAGCTAGTTCCTCCGTTGGATTTTCTCAACCCCATTTTTCTACTAAGGTCGTTCTGGAACCTTCTAGATTCTGTATTTCATCTACAAGTCCTGCCGTTATGAAATTTTCACTCACTTGTGAGAATGTTATTTAAAATTGAAGAATCTCACTTCTGAAGTAAAGTTCAATAGCGAATTTTCTTCCACCGTTGGATGTTCTATGGCGCATTTAACTGTAATCCACCATTTTCTCCAGCAATAGACTTTCGTTCATCTAGTGCAACCAGTCATTTTTTTTTTTCAAATTGAAATAACTTTCTCTGCCAAAAACTTTCGTGTTTCTATAGTGAACTTTTCATATATTTCAACGAACTATAGTGAAAACCAGTGCTTGTTCAACTTTCTACCGCGTCGCGATCGTCCGTTTACATATAAATAAGGCCATGAACATTTTTCCTCAATCCCTATTTCTCTTTCCTAAACCTCTTACTAACAATCTGTAATAAACTTTTAAATTTAGGTCTGTTTCAACGAGGTGTCAATCTATAGATGTGCCCTCCCATTTTTTCTCATGTGTAATTAATTAATTTCTGTATAATTACGTGTCCAGCGCACGTTTCAAACTTACATTGTTTCTCCCTTCTAATCAGGGAAAACAATTCTTTCAACTCTTGAGTGAGTTATTTCTAGGTCTCACGAAATGGAAACTGCCCCATTTGGTTCGTGATTCACATTTAAAACATAGGAGGTCGAGAACCTTCCTTTTGATTATCTCTTCAGGTTTCACAGTAAGTGACCTGCCCTTATTTGCATAATAACCAACATTAATTCTGTATAAATATAAGAAGTTGTAGGAACTTCTATCTTATTCTTCATGTTTTTCTTATTGTTATTTTAGAAGTTTTCACTCTTTCTAGAATATTCTCTCAGGAATTTCTTAAGGTACACTCTTTGTACTCCAATTAACGTTCAAACTTTAATTACTTCATTGGTTATTTGTTTAAATCATATAGCTCAGGGGTAACGTTCTCGCTTACTGAACCCAAGGTTGCAGTTTCGAAACCTGGCGCAGTCAGCTGGCATTTGAGGGTGCGCAAATGCGAGGGAGCCGTGTCAGTACATTTACTGGCACGTTAAAGATCCCCTTCGGGGCAAAATTCCGGCACCCCGGCGTCTCTAAAAGCCAGTGTAGTTAAATGGGACGTAAAACCAATAACATTATTATGCTTAAATCTTATAAAGATTTTAGAAACATGTAAGGTTTTAAACTTTGTAAATTGTCAATTGCCTGGAGCAACCATTTAATGTTAGGAGGTCTGCGACCCCATTTGTTAAACAATTTAAATGATATATATTTGTCAAAAAGATATTACATACTTGTTAATTTCCTTAAACTTCTTAGAATTGTTAAATAAATGAAGCGTTTCTTTTCGCTTTTTCATTTTTCTAATACAAAGTTTAGGCAAAATCCTGTCTTCCTTGGCTCTCCCTACTTAATGCCATTAAAACCTTTAATAGGGCTTTCACCACTCATTGCATTTGAGCAAGAACTCTTAGTAGTAACCTCACTAAAGATTCTTTTAGCTTTAATAGCTAATTCTAATTGGCCAGTAAGGCAAGTAAAGCTCGCTACGCCAGCTACCTGCTTGTGGAGATCCTCTCCGAAAACTTATGGTTAATTTTACAAAAGATAAGTGTTTCTTCTTTGTCTAAGCTTTTAGCCGGCCTCTCGCTGAGTAAAGGCTTAGCCATTTCCAAATGCAACCATTGGTTCACTTACCAAAATTACTTTCCCAGGTATAATTTTTCATCACGATCCTTCCTGGAAGCACTGGGTCGCTTTTTTCAGGAACTCTATAATTTCTAAAATTGGAAATACCAAACTTGATTTAAATTATTGGCATTCTTCGAATTATTTTGCAAAACGAATTTCTTTGAAAAACCATACAATAAATTTGTTACTCTTAGTTTGGCCAGACCATCCATCACCTTTCCCCATAGTAGTTTTATACATGCTTGGGGGGAAATACACTAAAGCCTCTCTCTTACAAATCGCCCAAGTCCTAGCTGCGGTTCCCGTTAGCTTCGACCAAGCTCGTACCTACTTTAGGTATCAGAGAGTTAATTTTCAGTGGCAACTGCCTCTAAAGGTATTTAAAGTTAAATTTACAACTTTTGTGGGACTCTCCTCCTATTTTTCTATCCTTTTTCTCCAATCCAAAACCTACTTCCTTTTTTTAATCATCTTCCCTTGGTGGGTGGGTTATTCCTTATCCAATAATCTACCCACATGTTGGAAATTAGGTTTGCAATTTCCAAGCAGGGAATTACTTCCAGCAATTTAAGGATTAGTCCATGTCGCCAGACAGTATCGTATGCACTAGTCAGGTCAATAAACACAGCTGTTGATTTTAACTTCTTTTGGAAGCCTGCCTCGATGTGAGTGGTAAGAGCCAAAAGTTGATCAGTACAGCTACGATTTCTTCTGAAACCAGCTTGTTCTGGAGGGATTACATCTTCAATGAGTGGTGCAATCCTAGTGAGGAGGACTCGTTCCAAGAGTTTATAAATGCAACTAAGAAGTGCTATTGGACGGTAGATTTCAGGTCTCTGCTCCGACTTTCCAGGTTTCAGAATGGCTATCACTTTTGATCGTTTAAACTGCTTTGGCAGTTTGTTAGTCTGAAGGATGTAAGAAAAAAGAGAAGTGATCCACTTTATACTATATGGACCCATATATCGAAGGAATTTGTTGTAGATATTATCTGGGCCAGCAGCCTTACCGGTCTTCAGCATTTTGATAGCAGCTTCAACTTCCTGAATAGAAAATGGCCTGGACAGATCCTCATTCTTTTGTGATCCATGTTTGAGCTCAGTGAGCTTACGCTTCACATTTTTCGTATGGCATTTATCTCTCTTGGTTCGGGTGATTTCAACCATTCTATTTGCTATGGCATCTGGACTCAAGTTATTGCACTGCTTTTTAGAATAATGTTTTCCAGTAAGTCGATTCAAGACTCTCCAAGCTTTCCTGCTCGATTTTGCAAAGTCCATGTCTTTTACTGTTGCTTCCCACTTTTCTCTCCTATTCTTGTCTAATGACTGCAGAAGATGTGAACCTACTTCATGACTACCTGTTGTTTGATATTCTTCATACAGAGCCTCACTTTCTGGATTCCAACCAGGCACATAATATTTTCTGAAACCTCTCGGAACATTTGATTTGGCAGTTGAAATGGCGAAGCTGACGAATTCATCATAGTTGCTGGTAGTTGGATCTAGATTTATAACAGATAGCTTCTGGTCAATTTATCCCAGTTTGCACGATTAAAATTCCATCTGGGTACAGGTACTGAGGTCACCAGGGGTAACTTCATACCGGCTTCCAACAGAACTGGTCTATGCTGGCTGTTTGGGAAACTCGACAAAATTGTACGTGTGATAATGAGAGGCTGATCAAAGCAATCCTTGGACACAAATGTTAGGTCAGGGTTGTAGTCTCTTCTCCAGCGAGCAGAATGGAAAGTGCCCTCGTCTTTCGCATCAAAAACTAGGTGCAGATCGGATATTTAAACCCACTGAGATAATGCCTCACCATCGTCATCAACAGAGTCATATCGCCAATTAGTATGATGACTGTTAAAATCTCCAGTGTAAATGCAGGGATGGCTGAAAGTTGGCAAAATGCTAGGAGGCCAACTGATGCTAGGAGGTTTATACACGTTAACATCTGTTAGGTTATTAACCTGTATAACTATAGAGAAAATGAGATCCTTGACACGTGACTCAACAACTTGAACTCATGTAAGACTGGATTTGGTATAGGTGGCAATCCCATACTGTTGATGGTGGATAGCATCGACAAGGGTATAGCCCAAAATTCGTCATCTTCTATCAAAGGCCTGTTCGTCTGTGGTGTGCGTCTCCTGAATGTTGACGATATCAATATCGAAGTTGTTCAGCTGTTTTCCGAGATATTCACACTTGGCATGACTTATGCCTTCAATATTTAGTTGTAAAACACGGACTGAAGGTCCAATGTGTATTGTTGATTGGTTCTGAAAAGAACCGATATTATCAAAAGTTTGAGACATTATAAATTCACTTGTATCACCTTATGTCGCTGTTGCTCGTTTAGCACCACCCAGGGGACACGTGCAGGGCAATCAATAGGTAAGATCCTGCGGACGTGAGCAACGGTCATCCCCCGGAATAATACTAATACTTGATAATGGATATAGTGAAAGAAGAATAGGGTGAAGTGTTTATCAAGATAACAATTGGTGAAAAGGTTCCTTGAATAGCCTGGATCAAAATACTAAAAGTACCAAAAAATCACTTAGGGGAAACATGCCGCCATCTTGGAAAAATGGCCGCCCTCCCTCTCGGATCGTATCCAGCATCGCATTGGACGTCATAACTCGGTACCTAAAGGTGATAGGGACATGCGGTTTGGTCAGGATAACTTACCAGAATACAGGCTATCATTTTGACACTACTTAACCTAGATTACAATCGAAATAGTTATTATAAATCACTTAAACAAACTCTCATAGGGTAGCGTTAAAAGCCATCTTGATCTACAATGTCGATTGTTCACATTTTACAGTCATGGGATTGAAAAAAGTACTAAAATAAATGTTATTAAGCACATCAAAACGCACAACAATATGTAATCAGCACTTTCGTAAACCGAAAATTACGGGTGTGAGTAGTTGTCAAACATGCGCATGCATCTCAAGGAGCGGCGCGCCGAAGAGGGAGGCTTCACAAAGCCGGTGCAACTGGTGATGTAAACATATTCTGTAGGCGCAACTATGCCCCCTTCTTTCAATGATAAGTAAAAATTTGACACTTTTATATAGAAGGATAGCATCTTATAAACTAATAAATAATAAAAAAAATCATTAATTAATTTGTTAATAAAGTACCTTTGCGCTTTAAAACTCTCTTTCTTAGATACGTATATTATATTGATACTGAAAAGGAAAGATAAACGTTACTATAAGAAAATTAATTAAGCAGCTATTTGCTTATTTGCTATCTTATACCACACCATAAACACACTAACGTTTAAGCACATTACAATTTATTTTGTATAAACACGACAAACACGGAAAAGAGGAGATTCTGCTGCCACGGGACGCTGTAGTGCGGTGTGCCTGAAAAGGACTAAGGCCAACTATTAATTATATCGTACGCTTTTAATATTGGTCATGTGTTGGTTAAAAAACGTGACACTTGGCTTAATCTTGACGCTTTTTCTTTGGTAAGGTTGAACTTTCAGAAGAGTCGACTCTGCGGCGAAGAGGTGGCGAGGATCTGCATGGCAATTCTTCTGGTTTGTCCTCCTGTTCCTCACTCACCATATCGTCAAGAGTATCTGGCTCTGGCTTGTTAGAGCAACCATCACCAGGGCAATTGCTGCACATTGCTGAACAGGAGAGACATTGTCTTCGGCAACCGCAAGATCTGCTGCCACATCCTGTATTGCACTCACAGCTGATGAGGTTTAGGAGGAAGTATGGTGCGGGAGGAGATTCTGTTGGAATCGGTAAAAATTTGTCGATTCTGTTCTTCTTCCATCCCCACTCTCTATGTGGAAGAGAGATTCCGCGCCATTCCTGCACTTGGTGGTAAACTCTTAGGCTATGCTGTCCAGATGCTGCAGATGTTGGTGGAAGACTTGAGAAGTCGAAGTCTGCATGGAGATGTTGTTTGGCAATGGTCTTAAGGTTCTGAGTATACCTTGTCTTGTTTAGGCTACCTGTAGTTCTACCTCCGTATAACGCTACGAAGAATTATTCCCCTGCCTACACGATCTCTTCCACTGCCTCCCCCAGGGGCTCACATCTTGTGGGACGTGGGTTGGCGACCACGGGACCCCAGCTGAGTCCGGCATTGCTTCCACTTACTTGTGCTGGCTCCTCTCCGTCTTCTTTCCTGTCGACCTTCCTTGGTCATCTCATCTTCTTTTCCGACCCCGACGGTATTAGGGTATCCGAGGCCTAGGGAGTCTTTCACTTTCCCGCCTTAATTGGCCCTTGTCTCATCTTTCCTGATCCCTCCTTCTTCGAGGGGTCACACCTCTTGTTTTCTTTTCATTATATTTCATTTTTCCTTAAGATTCCCGCACTGTGTTTGTTACTTGGCTCCCCGTGTCTCTAAATTCCCTTTAGCGATTTTTAGGTATTTTTAATCTACTTTGCATTTTGTAAGTTTTTCGATCTAAATTGCATTTCGCGATTGTTTTCAACCTCAATTGCATTTTGTAAAGATTGGCAATCTAAATTGCTTTTCAGTAAGTCTTTCAATGTTGGAGGAGGGCATTTTAGTGAGTATTTTGAATTTCAATTGCATTTTGTAAGTATTTTCAACCAAAATCGCATTTTGCAAGAATTTTAAATCTAAATTGCATTTTGTGTGGTGGGCATTTTGCAAGTATTTTGATTCTCAATTGAATTTTGTGGGTATTCTGATCTAAATTACATTTTGTCAAGTATTTTCAATCTAAATTGCATTTTGTAAGTATTGTCAACCTAAATGAGTAGTTCGAATCTACCGTACATTTTGTAGGTATTTTGAATTTCAATTGCACTTTGTGAATATTTCGGATTGGAATTGGGATCTTTCAATCTGAATTGCATTGTGTATTTTCGATTTCAATTACATTTTGTAAGTATTTTGAACCTCAATTGCATTTTGTACGTATTTTTGATCTCATTTGCATTTTGTAAGTATTTTGAAATATTTCGACTCTACATTGCATTTTGTACGTATTTTGAACCTAGCCTACAGTTTGTGCGTATTTTTCAATCTATTCATTTTGTGAATTTTTTCATTCTAAATTCCCTTTTGTAAGAACATTTTGTGAGTTTTTTCAATCTGAGTTTCTTTTTGTAAGTATTTTCCGTCTCACGTAAATTTCGTTCTGATTTCCATATCAGGGGCGTGGTGGCTCAGCGGTCTAGCTGTATGCCTCTCACCAAGGCGGTCCGGGTTCGATTCCCGGTCAATGCATGTGAGATTTTCGAAGTGAAATGCCATGTCCTGTGGTTCGGATTCCACGTAAAAAGGAGGTCCCGTGGCTCATGATCTACAGATTAACGGTCACGTTAAACTACAAGCTTCCTTCCTTCTTCGATTTCCATATCATTGTCATTTTCGCTATCACCCAGACCATTAGGGGCCGATAACCAAGATATTAGGCCCCTTGAAACAACAATTATCATCATCATCATCATCATCATCTTCCACTGCAGCGTCTGCGCTATTAAAAACAGCAACTCTTTGGGTTATTGTTTAAAGTCTTGAACGCGTGTACTTTCCCCTTCCTGTAGTGAGCCGAAGTTGTGTCGCAACCGAACATGGCCTGGAGGAAGAGAAAATTGTCGGGCATGTCCCCAACAGCCTTCTGAAATTCCGTAGAGCCAAAGAGTTTCTTCGGATGGGCTATTGATGGTGGCACCAGCATATAGACGTTTCTATCGCGTTCTGCAAGGATCGAAAGATGTACCAACAAATCGCTATCCTCTCCAACAATTGCCACATGACCTCCCTTCTCTGCTTCCTTGATCGCTGTTGTCACGATGAGACGATCAGCACCAGACTTGGCATGAATAGTTGGAATCCCCTTTTCTTCAAAACAAGGACCTAAAAGTGCGACGTATTTGTTCGAAGTGTTGGCTAGGAACTGATGCTGCGACGAGACCACTTGCACTTCCAAATCCACCAAAACTTCAGAAGATGACGTCTTGGCACTTCCTCTCATGTGCTTCACGTCTTTCGTGGTAATTTCGAAATAGCCGTCGGACACTACAATTGCTTTCCCTTGATAGTTCGCCTTGATGTACGAAATGTAGTTCTTACAAACATCATCGAAGGTTCCCGATTTCGGCCATATTACCCGGTGCAAGAGATCTCCACCAACAAACACGTAGGTAACGTCTTCGGGAAGACAGGTCATTGGTGCACACAACTTCTCTATCACTGTCCAAAAAGTTGATTTTGTACCTTTTCTGATAGTTGAAGCATCGAACAGCGCTGGCTGCAATAAAGCCAACTCGTATTCAAAGCAAGATTCAAGGTCCTCTTCATTGCGAGCGACACACGCAATCCGACGAAACAGCTGGTTCGGATTTACAGGTACGGTCTCACCTCGGACAAGAACGACGTTGCTCATTGCTACAAGAGTGACAACTTTGTCCTTTCATTTGAATTTAACTTCGGCGAACGATTTCCCTTCCAGTTTATTCAAAGTCGCGGTTCCTATCTCCCAAGCTGAGTCGCAGGTCATGGTTTCGTCACCTATAACACCGGTTGATAAGGACACCTAAATATCTTGAGGTTTGTTGAAAGGAAAATGTATACGTAGCCATTATGTGAATTTTTCGAGATTATTGAAGTCTCACCTTTGGCAAGCTTGCCCAAGTTCCACGTGTTGCTGGGACGTGCTCGTGTTCACACCAGAAAAGGATTCCAAAGCTTCCACCATCTTCATTGAAGCTGGTATTACATGCATACAGCGTGCAAGCATAGCATCTGATATACCATGCCCTCGAGTGAACCCTCCTGTTGTCTTAAAATTCCTCATCAGGACTTGTTCGATGGTCATATCAGACCAAATCCCACTCCAGAATTTTGATGAACGACGCACGGTAAATTAGCAACACAGGGAAGGTGAAGTAGGGAAACGAGAGCGCTCTGACGGCGCAGCGGCAGGGATGTCACTCGGCAACGTGTGGACGGACAATCCATTTTTAGTTTAATTACACACGAGCGTAGCGCAAAAAAAAACTTAAATTATTAAAATTAAAAGGAAATATTCTTTTCACTTTATACATGCCATATAAGTAGCTAAGAAAGAGAGTTTTAGAGCGCAAAGTTACTGTATAAACAAATTAATTATTGATTTTCTTATAATTTATTAGGTTATAAGATGCTATCCTTCTATATAAAAGTGGAAAATTTTTACTTATCATTAAAAGAATAGGTTTCCATCACCAGTTGCACCTGCTTTGTGAAGCCCCCACTCCTCGGCGCGCCGCTCCTTGAGTTGGATGCGCATGTTTGACAACTTCTCACATCCGTAATTTGTGGTTTACGGAAGTGCTGATTACATATTTTTGTGCGTATTTATGTGCCTAACAACATTTTTTTCGGTCCTTTTTTCAATCCCATGACTGTAAAAGGTGAAAAATCGACATAGAACATCAAGACGGCTTTTAACGCTACCCTATGAGAGTTTGTTGAAGTGATTTATAATAACTATTTCTACAAAAAAGGAATCTGCTGACATCAAATATAGATTTAGGTATTAGGAAGTCATTTTTGAAAGCCTTTGTCTGGAGCGTGGCGCTCTATGGAAGTGAAACTTGAACTATTGGTGCAGCAGAAAAGAGGAGAATTGAAGCATTTGAAATGTGGTGTTACAGGAGAATGATGAAGATCAGATGGGTAGATAGGGTTACAAACAAAGAGGTATTAAGACGAGTGGGAGAGGAGAGATGTTTCTGGCGACTGCTAATGAAGAGAAGAGATAGGTTGGTAGGACACATACTAAGACACCCAGGAATAGCAAGCTTAGTTATGGAAGGAAGGGTCGAGGACAAAAACTGTAGGGGTAGACCAAGGTTAGAATATTTTAAACAGATTGCCTCCGATGTAGGGTGTCGGAGCTATGTAGAGATGAAACGATTAGCTCAGGACAGGGAGGCATGGAGTGCTGCATCAAACCAGTCAAAAGACTGAAGACTCAAACAACAACATTTCGATTGTTATCTAGGTTAAGTAGTGTCAAAATGATAGCCTGTATTCTGGTAAGTTATCCTGACCAAAATGCATGTCGCTATCACCCTTAAGTAGTGTGTTTTGGCCGGTTCTAATGCCTCCACCTCCACACCCTCCACACAAGATGGCGGCAGCCCGATAACTCCCGAACCCGTGGTCGGATTTTGACGAATGAGGTGTCATTGAACTCGGGCTGATACCCCCTTTCCTATGAACAACATATTTCAACCCCAAAAGTAAAACCTACCCCTACTAGGGGGTGAAATTGGAATTTTTTAGAGAATCTCTCTTTTAAATTGCAACATGTAAGAGTTTGAATGCCGATATGGAATGAAACGTCGTTCCACATAAAGTGCATGTGTTCGGTGGATAGCCACTATGAATTAACATGCTTGTTTTTGTTTTTTACGCATGCCCACTCATGGCTTTTGTAAGAGGGTGGGGGAGCGGATCCCTATGGATGGGTTATTGTTGACGAGTCATTGTTGGTGGGGTCATTGTTGTCGGTTCCCTGTGGACGGGTCCTTGTTGACAGGTCCCTGTGGACGGGTCATTGTTGCCGGGTCATTGTGGACGAGTCCTTGTGGACGAGTCTGTGTGGACGAGTCCTTGTGGACAAGTCCTTGTGGACGAGTCCTTGTCCCTTTAGACTGATCCCTTTGGACCGGTCCCTTTGGCCTGGTTCCTACGGACGAGCACATGAATTTATTTATATTATGTCACAGGGTCAAAGTACATTTTGCGTGTAAAGCAGTGTGTTGAACTGACGTTGTTCATTACTACTATAATGGGATAACGATATGAAAGGAAAGTGACGAAATACATGTGAACACGTGTGAGATGACCTTATTACCGTCCTCCTTGTGAAACAAGTCACATCCTGTTTTGGTTCATATGTGAGAAAATGCAAGTTCATGTGTAATATGACCTAACACACAAGTGTACACATGTGCACGTGCACGATAAGAGCTAACAAGTCACAACCTGTTTTGACAGTGGTGGGAATAAGGCTAGAGACATGTACGAGTAGTCAAATTACACCGGCAGACAACCCCTTTCCTATGGATAACTTATTTCCACTTTAAAATAAAATCTACCTCTAATAGAGGGTGAAGTAATAATTTTTAGGTAAAAGTCGCTTTCCATGTGCAACATGTGGGAGTTTGTATGCCAATATGAAATTAAACTCGTTCCACATAAAGTGCATGTATACAACTGAATGCCGCTATGATTTATCATTTTTTGTTTTTGTTTTGTTTAACGAATGCGCAATTGTTTTTTTGTAAGAGGGCGGGCTTTTTGAATAATGATTTATAGATACGTTTTTTTTTACAAATTAACCAAAGATCCAAAAACTAATAGGTCATCGGCTTTTTAGTATCTTATGAACTAAGAAAGCTAGGGACTTGTATGAGGGGTCGTTGGACTTGGGGTGACGCCCTGTTTTTGAATGTATTATTCATTTTTTGTCAAAAGGGCCTAACTGCACTTTCGTTAATATCTCGCTAACTAATAATCACAGAGGGTCAAGTGAGATGTCATAGAACTTAAAATGGCCAACCCCTCCCCATGACTAATGAATTTACCCCAAAATAAAACAGCAAGGTCATTAACCTAAGATTTTATCAACTAATAATCAGAGAGGGACAAGTAAGGTGTCACAAGACTCAGGATGGCCAACCCTTTTCCATGACCAACGAATTTACCCAAAATACCCAAAACAGCAAGGTCATTGACCTAAGATTTTATAAACTTATCAGTGAGGTGTTATAGGACTACGAATGGTTAACCCTTTCCCATGACCAATGAATTTACCCCAAAAATCCAAAACAGCAAGGTCATTGACCTGAGATTTTATAAACTAATAATCGGATATCAACATGTGAGGTGTCATAGGACTTAGAATGGTCAACCCTTTCCCATGGCTAATGAATTTACCCAAAAATACCCAATACACCAAGGTCATCGACCTGAGATTTTATAAACTAATTATCGGATATGGACATGTGAAATGTTTACAGTGAGTGATTAAACATAGCTAGGTAGTGATAGAATTATTGTAGGCTACATGTATGGTGACTGACAAATCTGGAACTTGTTTTCAGATCAAACTGCAGTACAGAGAGAGTATAGGTTGTAGGTATGGGATAATAAATGACAAATGGTGTATACGAAATCTGATTTATCGAATCAAGAAATAAGAGTAGACAATATTTAATTGATTGGTTAAAGAGGATAGCTAAAATCCTAAAAGTTGACTGTATCGAACTAAACTGATCCAAGCTGAATCAAACCCAACTAAACCGAACTAAACCGAAGCAAACTTAATAAAAAAACAAGCCAATGGTTTAAGTGTAAAACTTGTGGGTGAATGTGGTCATTGGTAATGTCAGAAAAAGAAAGGGATAACGCTCTACCTATAGAGGGTAAGGCTAAGCTAGTGCATAATGCTAATGCACACACACAAGTACATGAAACACACACACAACTAACCTATACTGTTTTTATGGGTTGACTGTTAAAACTTGCTCAGTGGTTACTGGGACAAGATGGTCGCTACACACAACAAGCGTTAAATACTTGAGGCTAATAATCTACACACACACACACACACACACACTTGTTCTAAACTAAACTGTCTTGCTGACAGTGCTCACACTGTAGGAAGATGACAGAAATGCTTGGCTAACAGAAATACATTCATTTCCGGTTGTCTAATGTTACCAGCTAACCATTTTGTGCTGCAGTGGCGAGCACATGTGCCACTTACACTAGAGATTTTAACTCGATTTCAAGCTCTAAGTCCTAGAACGAATCAAACTAAGAAAAAAAGGGCATGGTGGCGCAGTGGTTAAGCTGTTAGCCTTTCACTAAAGTGGACTAGGGTTTGATTTCAGGTTAATACGCATGTCATAAATATATAAAAAAGCAGAGATAATGTTTTAAACCGATTACACTCGTCTCTTTTCAAATTATTACTTGGATTACAAATACAAAGGTGGACTGGGTGTGATATACAGTTAATGCTACCTATCGCAATCTAGCTGTAAGGAAGCCATATGTAGAGCTATATGTAGGGAACTACCTAGCGATTTCATGAACTGGTATAGCTATGTCGCATAAACGGTGCAGGATACAATCCAGCAACTATAATTCGTATCTTGTGGAACAGAGAAAATGCACTTTTACCGTGATGGATAACAAATGTGTGCAGAGCAATGACCTACGCATTAGCCTACCAAGGGGTTATAACCACGAGGAGGAGGTGCGATTTCTATATTTTAGTGTTTAGAGACATGGTTTTTGTAACCAGTAGATTTAATTGATTTAGTATTTTGTAAATATTTTTTTAATTGTAAATAGTTAATTTTTTGTAAATAGTGGAAACCATTTATTTTTGTGATGCAAATGTTAAATGTATAATTAAAGTTCTTTGGGATGAATGTGCATGTCAATGATGTGTTTAGGGATAAATAGAGTGGTTGTGTGTTTGTTCTCAAAGACAGGTATGGTTGTGTGGATGTATGACTACACAGAAAGAGAGAGAGATAGAGTAGAAACAGCCTTACCTGCAGTAGTAATAGTAGACCTCTATGTTTTGATTACACATAGACAGACTGTACGATCGCAATGGCCAAGCACTCACTTTAACACCATTTAAAATGAAAAAAATCATGTTTCGCAAATATGAACTTTTGACATAAACCAAATAAAAATAAAATGTGTAAACAACTAATTGGAAAATCCATGTTTCCATATCATGAAATTCAAAAACTTTAAACTGACATTTAAAAGAAATGCAAATGGAAAATTGACAAATTGTAATGTGTGAAATGTGAAAATGAACAAATGGCTATCATTATTTAAAAAATATATATATATATATATTGCTGTATGGTTGAGGTGTGAATCAAACCCTACTTATTTTGGACCACCCGAGACTGAGTATACATGTTTTAGTCCTCATACCACTTTTAAAATTTTGTGTTAAAGCTAGGAATTGAACCCAAGAGCTTGTAGGGGGAGACAAAGGTTTGATACTCGGTACACAAACCATAGATATTGTGTATTGTTTAAGGCCACTCTCTTTCTGAACATAGTCAGAGACTGTTGATGGTTAACAATTGTATTAATAGTGGGACATGGGGATATCAATTAAGAAAAAGCAGCCAATACTCATACAATATTTTTATTCATTTAGTTTTTTTTACAATAGTTACACACTGAATACAACTTTTTATCTCTTTGCCATTGTTTGATATAGATTTTAAACACAACGCTTGTTGTAGATCCTTTTACAACTTTCTCTAGGTACTCTTGTTCTTAAAAACTGGGGAAGCCGCAATGGTTTTATAGACATTAAACCCTCATCCTCTTCTTTTTCATCATCATCATCATTATAAATATTATCTTTATAATTATTATAGTCATTGTCACCATCATTATCATCATCATCATCATTCTCAACATCACTAGAACTATCCAATTCCTTTTTTTTCCTTTTCAAAAGGAACCTCTTGAAGAGTCTGTGTTGCTTTTGATAGTGTTACGGTTTTATTGAACGTTGACAACTGTCCTAACATGACTTTTTGAGGAGATAGATGTTTTTTCACAAGGAAGTCACTATGTTGAGTAACACTATGTTTTTGTTGGGCTTGCTTTTTCTTGTTCTTTTGATCATGTTTTGTTAACACTAGTGTTTCATTTGGTATACCACATTGATGAGTACCCACACTTAAGACCTCACCATGTTTACTTTTTAGATGACCTAGACATTTTGTTGTTCTTTGTTTTGAGCACTGCCAAAATATGATGCCATTCGCATTTTCTCGCTTATAGTTATAAGAGTACCCATGATACAGGGCACGTGGTTTACCTTTATTGGTTATAGTATATTCCATAGTAGCCACTGACTTGTATAGTCGATCCGCCTACTACAAAGGTCTGAACACTTGTGGTGAAAGAATGATGTTGTGTTGACGTTTTATGCAGGATGATGTTGGTGGCATATGCGGGTGGCTTTTGTGGGTGGATTATGTTGATGACATGTGTTGTTGGCTGATTTTGGTGGCTTATGTTGATGGTTTATGGTGGTGGCTTATGTTGATGGTTTATGGTGGTGGCTTATGTTGATGGCTTATGTTGGTGGCTTATGTCGGTGGCTTATGGTGGTGGCTTATGATGGTGGCTTATGGTGATGGCTTATGTTGGTGGCTTATGTTGGTGGCTTATGGTGGTGTCTTATGATGGTGGCTTATGGTGGTGGCTTATGGTGGTGGCATGTGATGGTGGGTTATGGTGGTGGTTTATGGTGGCTTATGGTGGTGGCTTGTGGTGGCTTATGATGGTGGCTTGTGGTGATGGCTTATGGTGGTGACTTATAGTGGTGGCCTATGTTGGTGGCTTATTTTTTGGTGGTTTACGTTAATACCTTATTCGTAATGGTTTATTTGACAAGTTATTGATGTCAATGTATTTAGAGGATTTTTCGCTTGGTCTTGGAAAGTATCTCAACCCTTTTTTATGGTAGAATAATGCTTACCGCCATGTTTGTAAGCAACAACAACACACTAAAATTCCAAGAATCCAAAGTACTCTAAGGTTAATGATTGTCTCTCAACTCCATTCAACGTCTAGTCAAAACATTATATATTTTTCACATTTTTCAAAAAAGGTAAATTGGAAAAGTAGGCTATATGTTTAAACTAAAAATCATATCAAATCATATGCTAACTCCAACACCTACGTCTATCCCACTCTCAGTCAAAGAATATAATATTCTTCAAATTTTTCCAAAACAGTATTTGGAAAGTAGGCCATATTTTGAAAACTAATCATCCTATAAAGTCATATATAGACTCAAACCAATGGCTTTTATATCCTTAATCGTAAGAACAAAATATGGAATTTTGACATTTTTTCCAAAAATGTTCATTTTAAAACGGGGCTATATTTTGGACACTAGGAATTTTACAAGAAAGTTTGTTTAACGTAAATGACAGGTATTTACCCCCACTACCCACAAATCAAGTCCCAGGTCTCTGGGACAAAATCCAAAAAAAGTTCAATTTGGAAAGTAGGCGATATTTTGAAAACTAATCATCCTAAAAAGTCATATATAGACTCAAACCAATGGCTTTTATGTCCTTAATTGGTAGAACAAAACTTAACATTTTTTCAGTTTTTCCAAAAAAGTCCAATTTTCAAAATTGTCTATATTTTGGGAACTAAGAATTTTACAAAAAAGTTCGTTTAACGAAAATGAAAGGTCTTAACCCCCCCCCCCCCCGCCCTCTACCCAAAACATAAATTTCAGGTCCCTAGGACAAAAACTGTGCAGTAGTTTTTTTTTGGGGGGTCTATACCCTCCACCTCCCCACATCACAAGATGGCGGCCATAGCTTAACTTAACCTAGCCTAACCTAACAAAATGGCGGCCGTAGCTTAACTTAACCTAGCCTAACCTAACTAGATGGAGGCCATAGCCTCACTTAACCTAACCTAACCTAACCTAACTTAACTTAAACCGACCAGGCGCGATCAAAAAATTTTCAAGATGGTGGTCATAGCTTAACTGAACCTAGTCTAACCTAACCTAAACCTACGAGGTGTGATCATAAAGTTCCAAGATGGTGGTCGTAGCTTAACTTAACCTTCGATTGAATCCTGTTGATTGACCCCTTTTGATTGATCTCTGTTGATGTATCCCTTTGGACTGGTCCCTGTTGACTAGCCCCCTTTGGACGGGTCCTTTTTGAACGGAGTCATTTTTAACGGGTCCCGGAGGACGGGTCCTTGTTGACGGGTCCCTGTGGGCGGGTCCTTTGGACTGAGGTCCTTTGGACTGATCCCTATGGACTGGCCCTTGCATTTTATCCAAATTATGTCAAAGGGGTCAAATAAACCATTACAAATAAGGTACTAACGTAAACCACCAAAAAATAAGCCACCAACATAGGCCACCACTATAAGTCACCACCATAAGCCATCACCACAAGCCACCATCATAAGCCACCACAAGCCACCACCATAAGCCACCATAAACCACCACCATAACCCACCATCACATGCCACCACCATAAGCCACCACCATAAGCCACCATCATAAGACACCACCATAAGCCACCAACATAAGCCACCAACATAAGCCATCACCATAAGCCACCATCATAAGCCACCACCATAAGCCACCGACATAAGCCACCAACATAAGCCATCAACATAAGCCACCACCATAAACCATCAACATAAGCCACCACCATAAACCATCAACATAAGCCACCAAAATCAGCCAACAACACATGTCATCAACATAATCCACCCACAAAAGCCACCCGCATATGCCACCAACATCATCCTGCATAAAACGTCAACACAACATCATTCTTTCACCACAAGTGTTCAGACCTTTGTAGTAGGCGGATCGACTATACAAGTCAGTGGCTACTATGGAATATACTATAACCAATAAAGGTAAACCACGTGCCCTGTATCATGGGTACTCTTATAACTATAAGCGAGAAAATGCGAATGGCATCATATTTTGGCAGTGCTCAAAACAAAGAACAACAAAATGTCTAGGTCATCTAAAAAGTAAACATGGTGAGGTCTTAAGTGTGGGTACTCATCAATGTGGTATACCAAATGAAACACTAGTGTTAACAAAACATGATCAAAAGAACAAGAAAAAGCAAGCCCAACAAAAACATAGTGTTACTCAACATAGTGACTTCCTTGTGAAAAAACATTTATCTCCTCAAAAAGTCATGTTAGGACAGTTGTCAACGTTCAATAAAACCGTAACACTATCAAAAGCAACACAGACTCTTCAAGAGGTTCCTTTTGAAAAGGAAAAAAAGGAATTGGATAGTTCTAGTGATGTTGAGAATGATGATGATGATGATAATGATGGTGACAATGACCATAATAATTATAAAGATAATATTTATAATGATGATGATGATGATGATGATGATGATGATGATGTTGAAAACGAAGAGGATGAGGGTTTAATGTCTATAAAACCATTGCGGCTTCCCCAGTTTTTAAGAACAAGAGTACCTAGAGAAAGTTGTAAAAGGATCTACAACAAGCGTTGTGTTTAAAATCTATATCAAACAATGGTAAAGAGATAAAAAGTTGTATTCAGTGTGTAACTATTGTAAAAAAAACTAAATGAATAAAAATATTTTATGGGTATTGGCTGTTTTTTCTTAATTGCTATCCCCATGTCCCACTATTAATACAATTGTTAACCATCAACAGTCTCTGACTATGTTCAGAAAGAGAGTGGCCTTAAACAATACACTATATCTATGGTTTGTGTACCGAGTATCATAATAATACAGTGTGGCCAAGCCATGTTAAGGCAATAGTTATGTCAGGTAAGGGATTTGAACCCTTGCTTCCTTATACAGAAATTTGAACTTAAGTCAAACACCTTAACCACTCGGCCAACCTGACAGTTACTAATTTAATTGGTCTTGAGGACTTGAGTGTTTACAAAACTTTTTCCAGTATACATTGACTAAACCACTTGCTTGTTTTGAAATATAGATTTTGTTTTGTTTTACCATAACATTGCAGTTATGAGTCTTGTGAACTGGATGTTCAATATAGGGTTAAAGGCATTTTAAAATCATTTTAGAAAAGCTCCTAGGTATCGTGTCATGGGTTTTAGTAATGCATTACTGTTCGTTGACGAACATTTACCGTTACACAACATTATTTTGGTGAACGTACATGTTGTTGTGTGAGTCTTTAGTCCTTTGACTGGTTTGATGCAGATCTCAGTGCCTATCTGTCCCGAGCTAATCGTTTCATCTCTATATAGCTACCACATCCTACATTCAAGGCTATCTATTTAACATATTCTAACCTTTGTCTCCCCCTACAAGCTCTTGGGTTCTATTCCTAGCTTTAACACAAAATTTTAAAAGTGGTATGAGGACTAAAACATGTATACTCAGTCTCGGGTGGTCCAAAATAAGTAGGGTTTTATTCACACCTCAACCATACAGCACTATTTTTTTATTTTTTTTAAATAATGATAGCCATTTGTTCATTTTCACATTTCACACATTACAATTTGTCAATTTTCCATTTGCATTTCTTTTAAATGTCAGTTTAAAGTTTTTGAATTTCATGATATGGAAACATGGATTTTCCAATTAGTTGTTTACACATTTTATTTTTATTTGGTTTATGTCAAAAGTTCATATTTGCGAAACATGATTTTTTTCATTTTAAATGGTGTTAAAGTGAGTGCTTGGCCATTGCGATCGTACAGTCTGTCTATGTGTAATCAAAACATAGAGGTCTACTATTACTACTGCAGGTAAGGCTGTTTCTACTCTATCTCTCTCTCTTTCTGTGTAGTCATACATCCACACAACCATACCTGTCTTTGAGAACAAACACACAACCACTCTATTTATCCCTAAACACATCATTGACATGCACATTCATCCCAAAGAACTTTAATTATACATTTAACATTTACCATCACAAAAATAAATGGTTTCCACTATTTACAAAAAATTAACTATTTACAATTAAAAAAATATTTACAAAATACTAAATCAATTAAATCTACTGGTTACAAAAACCATGTCTCTAAACACTAAAATATAGAAATCGCACCTCCTCCTCGTGGTTATAACCCCTTGGTAGGCTAATGCGTAGGTCATTGCTCTGCACACATTTGTTATCCATCAAGGTAAAAGTGCATTTTCTCTGTTCCACAAGATACGAATTATAGTTGCTGGATTGTATCCTGCACCGTTTATGCGAAATAGCTATACCAGTTCATGAAATCGCTAGGTAGTTCTCTACATATAGCTCTACATATGGCTTCCTTACAGCTAGTGTGCGATAGGCAGCATTAACTGTATATCACACCCAGTCCACCTTTGTATTTGTAATCCAAGTAATAATTTGAAAAGAGACGAGTGTAATCGGTTTAAAACATTATCTCTGCTTTTTTATATATTTATAACATGCGTATTAACCTGAAATCAAACCCTAGTCCACTTTAGTGAAAGGCTAACAGCTTAACCACTGCGCCACCATGCCCTTTTTTCTTAGTTTGATTCGTTCTAGGACTTAGAGCTTGAAATCGAGTTAAAAACTCTAGTGTAAGTGGCACATGTGCTCGCCACTGCAGCACAAAATGGTTAGCTGGTAACATTAGACAACCGGAAATGAATGTATTTCTGTTAGTCAAGCATTTCTGTCATCTTCCTACAGTGTGAGCACTGTCAGCAAGACAGTTTAGTTTAGAACAAGTGTGTGTGTGTGTGTGTGTGTGTGTGTGTGTGTGTGTAGATTATTAGCCTCAAGTATTTATCGCTTGTTGTGTGTAGCGACCATCTTGTCCCAGTAACCACTGAGCAAGTTTTAACAGTCAACCCATAAAACAGTATAGGTTAGTTGTGTGTGTGTTTCATGTACTTGTGTGTGTGCATTAGCATTATGCACTAGCTTTGCCTTACCCTCTATAGGTAGAGCGTTATCCCTTTCTTTTTCTGACATTACCAATGACCACATTCACCCACAAGTTTTACACTTAAACCATTAGCTTGTTTTTATTAAGTTTGCTTCGGTTTAGTTCGGTTTAGTTGGGTTTGATTCAGCTTGGATCAGTTTAGTTCGATATAGTCAACTTTTAGGATTTTAGCTATCCTCTTTAACCAATCAATTAAATATTGTCTACTCTTATTTCTTGATTCGATAAATCAGATTTCGTATACACCATTTGTCATTTATTATCCCATACCTACAACCTATACTCTCTCTGTACTGCAGTTTGATCTGAAAACAAGTTCCAGATTTGTCAGTCACCATACATGTAGCCTACAATAATTCTATCACTACCTAGCTATGTTTAATCACTCACTGTAAACATTTCACATGTCCATATCCGATTATTAGTTTATAAAATCTCAGGTCGATGACCTTGGTGTATTGGGTATTTTTGGGTAAATTCATTAGCCATGGGAAAGGGTTGACCATTCTAAGTCCTATGACACCTCACATGTTGATATCCGATTATTAGTTTATAAAATCTCAGGCCAATGACCTTGCTGTTTTGGATTTTTGGGGTAAATTCATTGGTCATGGGAAAGGGTTAACCATTCGTAGTCCTATGACACCTCACTGATAAGTTTATAAAATCTTAGGTCAATGACCATGCTGTTTTGGGTATTTTGGGTAAATTCGTTGGTCATGGAAAAGGGTTGGCCATCCTGAGTCTTGTGACACCTTACTTGTCCCTCTCTGATTATTAGTTGATAAAATCTTAGGTTAATGACCTTGCTGTTTTATTTTGGGGTAAATTCATTAGTCATGGGGAGGGGTTGGCCATTTTAAGTTCTATGACATCTCACTTGACCCTCTGTGATTATTAGTTAGCGAGATATTAACGAAAGTGCAGTTAGGCCCTTTTGACAAAAAATGAATAATACATTCAAAAACAGGGCGTCACCCCAAGTCCAACGACCCCTCATACAAGTCCCTAGCTTTCTTAGTTCATAAGATACTAAAAAGCCGATGACCTATTAGTTTTTGGATCTTTGGTTAATTTGTAAAAAAAACGTATCTATAAATCATTATTCAAAAAGCCCGCCCTCTTACAAAAAACAATTGCGCATTCGTTAAACAAAACAAAAACAAAAAATGATAAATCATAGCGGCATTCAGTTGTATCAATGCACTTTATGTGGAACGAGTTTAATTTCATATTGGCATACAAACTCCCACATGTTGCACATGGAAAGCGACTTTTACCTAAAAATTATTATTTCACCCTCTAGTAGAGGTAGATTTTATTTTAAAGTGGAAATAAGTTATCCATAGGAAAGGGGTTGTCTGCCGGTGTAATTTGACTACTCGTACATGTCTCTAGCCTTATTCCCACCACTGTCAAAACAGGTTGTGACTTGTTAGCTCTTATCGTGCACGTGCACATGTGTACACTTGTGTGTTAGGTCATATTACACATGAACTTGCATTTTCTCACATATGAACCAAAGCAGGATGTGACTTGTTTCACAAGGAGGACGGTAATAAGGTCATCTCACACGTGTTCACATGTATTTCGTCACTTTCCTTTCATATCGTTATCCCATTATAGTAGTAATGAACAACGTCAGTTCAACACACTGCTTTACACGCAAAATGTACTTTGACCCTGTGACATAATATAAATAAATTCATGTGCTCGTCCGTAGGAACCAGGCCAAAGGGACCGGTCCAAAGGGATCAGTCTAAAGGGACAAGGACTCGTCCACAAGGACTTGTCCACAAGGACTCGTCCACACAGACTCGTCCACAAGGACTCGTCCACAATGACCCGGCAACAATGACCCGTCCACAGGGACCTGTCAACAAGGACCCGTCCACAGGGAACCGACAACAATGACCCCACCAACAATGACTCGTCAACAATAACCCATCCATAGGGATCCGCTCCCCCACCCTCTTACAAAAGCCATGAGTGGGCATGCGTAAAAAACAAAAACAAGCATGTTAATTCATAGTGGCTATCCACCGAACACATGCACTTTATGTGGAACGACGTTTCATTCCATATCGGCATTCAAACTCTTACATGTTGCAATTTAAAAGAGAGATTCTCTAAAAAATTCCAATTTCACCCCCTAGTAGGGGTAGGTTTTACTTTTGGGGTTGAAATATGTTGTTCATAGGAAAGGGGGTATCAGCCCGAGTTCAATGACACCTCATTCGTCAAAATCCGACCACGGGTTCGGGAGTTATCGGGCTGCCGCCATCTTGTGTGGAGGGTGTGGAGGTGGAGGCATTAGAACCGGCCAAAACACACTACTCCCTTAGGTACCGAAGTATGACGTTCAATGCGATGCTGGAAACGAAATCCAAGATGGCGGGCATTTTTCCAAGATGGCGGCATGTTCTCCATAAGGGATTTTTTGGGACTTTTATTATTTTGATCCAGGCAATTCAAGGAACCTCTCCACCAATTTTTAGCTTGATAAACTAATTTTCCTCACTGTGCCCAAATTCTGTCTAATATTCCTGCACTAATAGTATCGAATACATCTATGAGATAACAAGAGTAGAAACCAGTAAGTGAAAAATACCGAGAATATCAGCGCAGGTTGACACATTCCGACAATATTTACCTCTCCGTCCAGTATGGAGTGGGGGGCAAAGAAACATGCCTAAGGCAACGTCCACTGTTAGGATTTTCCTAATTGACTCCCGTGGAGATAAGCTATTAGTGCAGCTCGGTATCGTCCAGTACACTATGCAAGACGCTATTGACGTGTTACATAATTAATATATTCACAATATACAACGTGATTTTGTAATTCATCTGGCAGTAGTGTCCGCGTGCTGGATGGAACAGGCATCACTTGGTTTCGAGCACAAGTGCACACCTATTCAACATACCTATCAAACAATGTGTTGAGATGTTTGAGAGTAGTGAGTGTTTAGCGAAATAAAACCAATTACTATCATTTAGACTATCACGGCCCGTGATGCAATTCATAATGTTGAATTTTGGGCTTTTGCCGTGTCTTATTATATTATTATATTAAATTTATTATATTAAATTCGACGTGTTTCGAAAGAAACCATGTCTTTCCTCATAAGGAATAATCTTAAATACCACAAATGATTACTAAGAGAAATCAACGAAGACCCTATAAAAGGTGCCCAAAGACGGACACCATTTTAGCCCCATGTTAGGGACAACGAATAGCAGGAGTGTATTACTTTCTCAGGGTTCTGATAATAGGTAGCCAAGATTCACTGATATTGTAGCCCGTGTCGCGGTTGAAATTATCTGGGTGTTTGCGTATTTCAACCGCCTCCCTGATGATTCTGGGACGATATTGCTTTATACGGGCAAGAACATCCACTCCTTGGAACATGAATCATGGCAAGGTGTTAAAGCATGATCCGCAACAGCTGATTTATCAGATTGAATGAGCCTGATACATCTATTATGTTCCTTAATGCGAGTGCATATTGTTCTCGAAGTCTGCCCGATGTAAACCTTGCCACAAGTACAGGCAACTCTGTAGATACCCGGTTGTTGCAATTTAGGCAAACTGTCCTTAGTTGGTCGCAGAAGTTGCCTAATCTTAACAGAAGTTCCAAATACAGTCCGTATGTTGTACCGACGTAGGATTTTAGCATTACGATCCGTTTTGTTATGTATGTATGGTAGGTAAGCAGTTCCTCTTAAATCGTTTTTCGCAAATGACGTCCTATTATTAATCGTTGGTTTCATAGAACCACGTTTGAGAGCAACGGTTATAGCAAAGCTTTCTTTTCTACGGGTCAGAAAGAAACGATTCTTAATAGGATGACAGTTGAGAAAAAAGATGTAAGAGGAACAGTTTACCTAACGTACATACATAACACGACTGATCGTATTGCTAAAATCCTACGTCGATACAACATACGGACTGTATTTGGAACTTCTGTTATGATTAGGCAACTCCTGCGACCAACGAAGGACAGTTTGCCTTAATTGCAACAACCGGGTATCTGCAGAGTTCCTTGTAGTTGTGGCAAGGTTCAGATCGGGCAGACTTCGAGAACAATATGCACTCGCATTAAGGAACATAATAGATGTATCAGGCTCACTCAACCTGATAAATCAGCTGTTGCTGATCATGCTTTAACAACTCGCCATGATGTCATGTTCCAAGGAGTGGATGTTCTTGCCCGTATAAAGCAATATTGCCCCCAGAATCATCAGGGAGGTGGTTGAAATACGTAAACACCCAGATAATTTCAACCGCGACACCGGCTAAAATCTCAGTGAATCCTGGTTACATATTATCAGCACCCTGAGAAAGTAATACACTGCTGCTTTTCGTTGTCCCTAACATGGGGCTATAACGGCGTCCATCTTTGGGCACCTTCTATAGGTTCTTTTGTTGCTTTCTCTTAGCGATCATTTGTCGTATTTCAGATTATTCCTGACGAAGATAGACATGGTTTCTTACGAAGTGCGTCAAATTTATTATAATAAAACACGGCAAAAGCCCAAAATTCAACCTTATGAATAGTATCACGGGCCGTGAAAGTCTAAATGATAATATTAGAAACCTCTATGGGGAGGATATTTTCCAAATATTGTTTAGATTTAGTAGGTTACGACGCAAGAGGTTGTGTCTGATCTCTTCACTCGCTTTTCTCCTATGATGCCGGGATCATGTATTCTACCGAAATGTGTTATGTTGAAGCATACCTTCAGAACACCTAAGGCACCCAGAATCTATCGGCGTGCAAGCAAGGCGTTATTGATAGAGAGGATAGAGCAGACTCGTAAGCAGTTGGATTTCATCTCAAGCGAGTTACTATTGCTACATCTACGCCTCTCGAACTTCGTAAGTGAGGAATTATGGATGATCTTTGGTCGTATTTCTTCAGTGTAAGCTAACAGCGTTCTAGATCAGATGAGGAGAAGGCATATTTCCATATAAGAAAAGTTATGTCAGTTGCTGAAATCTCATGCCATTAGACTTGATGCTAATAAGGTTGTCGTAAATTTGTCCAGCATGCCCCTAAATGATACCCATCAGTCAGTTCTCGCTATAGGTCTCAATTTTGCTGTAGAGCCAAGAAGAATTCCTATTGAAGAGCGTATTACATTTGTTGAATCCTCGGTAAACTACCTCACACCTCTAGAGGCCGAGGAAGCCACACAAGAATGTTCCAGAGTTCTCAGGGCCACTAAGCCACCTAAAACCAACATAAAACAAGGCGAAAGCCGGGCGCTTAAAGATCTAAGGGACAATTCTGATATTATCGTTCCCCCCACTGACAAGGGTAACGCGACAGTGGTAATGGACAAGATTGATTATGATTCCAAGATCTCGTCTTTGTTATCAGATCCGGTATATAGGATTAACATTCGTGGTCCTACTACTCGCTACTCAAATGTGACCGTCAAATTGATCAAGCAAACTTCTATTCCAGAAGATGCAGCGAAGACTCTCCTTCCAGGGGATGTTTTTCCTCCGAGGCTCTATGGTCTTCCTAAAATACATAGGCTAAGGAAGGTGTTCCTCTTAGACCTATTGTTAGTACTATTGGTTCTCCTACATATAACCTTTCCAAATACTTAGGTAGACTTCTTAAGCCGCTTCTGAGTAACACGCCTTCGTACATTAAGGATTCTACACACTTCGTTGAAAAGTTGAAAGCTGTAATACATCAGCCGGGTGATATCTTAGTGAGTCTCGACTTGGTGTCTCTGTTTACGAGAGCACCACATTGATGGTGTTAAGTCTCTCATTAATGGCTTTTTTACTGAAGACGTCACAAGACTTTTTAGCACTGCATGACCTCCTCCTACTTTCTATGGAATGGGAATTTATATAAGCAGGCTGATGGTGTGGCCATGGGTAGTCTTCTCGCTTCTGTTGTGGCTAATTTCTTCATGGAGAACTTTGAAGAGAAAGCTTTGTCGTCGGCTCCTCTCAAACCAAAGATCTGGTGGCGTTATGTGGATGATACGTTCGTTGTTTGCATGGAAGGTGAGGAACATCTTAGCCATTTCCTGGATCAACTTAATCTCCAGCACCCTTCTATTTGTTTAACCATTGGAAAAAACTCTGACGAGAAATACGTTTAGATATTCTCGTCAAAAAGAAAGAGAATGGATCTTTGGGGCACAACGTTTTTCGTAAGCCCACACGCACCAATAAATATCTCCACGCAAATTCTCACCATCATCCTGCCCAGAAACATGGTATCCTTACAACTCTAACTACCAGGACTAGGAGGATTTGTGAAGACTCTTCTTAACAAGAAGAAATTAATGCCTTGAGAACCACCTTTGAGAGCAACAGTTATAGCAACGCTTTGATTTCTACGGTTCTGAAACCAACGATTAATAATTGGACGACAGTTGAGAAAAAAGATTTAAGAGGAACTGCTTACCTACCGTACATACATAACACGACGTATCGTATTGCTAAAATCCTACGTCGGTACGACATACGGACTGTATTTGGAACTTCTGTTAATATTAGGCAACTCCTGCGATCAACTAAGGACAGTTTGCCTAAATTGCAACAACCGGGTATCTACAGAGTTGCCTGTGCTAGTGGCAAGGTTTACATCGGGCAGACTTCGAGAACAATATGCACTCGCATTAAGGAACATAATAGATGTATCAGTCTCATTCAACCTGATAAATCATCTGTTGCTGATCATGCTTTAACACCTAGCCATGATGTCATGTTCCAAGGAGTGGATGTTCTTGCCCGTATAAAGCAATATCGACCCAGAATCCTCAGGTAGGCGGTTGAAATACGCAAACACCCAGATAATTTCAACCGCGACACCAGCTACAATCTCAGTGAATCCTGGCTACATATTATCGGAACCCTGAGAAAGTAATACACTTCTGTTTTTCGTTGTCCCTAACATGGGGCTATAAAGGCGTCCATCTTTGGGCACCTTTTATAGGTTCTTTGTTGCTTTCTCTTAGCAATCATTTGTCGTATTTCAGATTATTTCTGACGAAGAAAGACATGGTTTCGTTCGAAACGCATCGAATTTAATATAATAAAACACGGCAAACGCCCAAAATTCAACCTTATGAATAGTATCACCGGCCGAGAAAGTCTAAATGGTAATATTAGAAACCTCTATGGGGGGATATTTTCCGACTGATGTTTAGATTTAGTAGGTTACCACGCAAGAAGGTGTGTCTTATCTCTTCACTCGCTTTTCTCCTAAGATTCCGGGATCATGATATTCTACCGAAATTTGTTATGTTGAACCATTCCTTCCGAACTTCTAAGGCAACGAGAATTTATCGGCATGCAAGCAAGGCGTTATTGATAGAGAGGTTAGAGCAGACTCTTAAGCAGTTGGACTTTATCTCGAGGGAGTTACTACAGCTACATCTACGCATCTCGAACTGCGTAAGTGAGGAATTATGGAAGATCATTGAGCGTATTTCTTCAGTGCAAGCTAACAGCGCTCTAGATCAGGTGAGGAGAAGACATATTTCCAAATATGAAAGGTTATGTCAGTTGCTGAAATCTCATGCCATTAGACTTGAGGCTAACAAGCTTGTCGTAAATTTGTCAAGCATGCCCACTAAATGTCACCCAACAAGCAGTTCTCGCTAAAGGTTTCAATTTTGATGTAGCGCCTAGAAGAATTCCTATTGAAGAACGTATTACATCTGTTGAATCCTCGGTACATTATCTCACACCTGAAGAGGCAAGGAAGCCAGACAAGAATATTCCAGAGCTCTCAAGACCGCTAAGCCACATAACACCAACTTAAAACAAGGCAAAAGGCGGGCGTTTAAAGATCTAAGGGACAATTCTGATATTATCGTTCTCCCCACAGACAAGGGTAACGCGACAGTGGTGATGGACAAGGTTGATTATGATTCCAAGATCTCGTCTTTGTTATCAGATCCTGTATATTGGATTAATATTCGTGATCCTACTACTTGCTACTCAAATGTGACCGTCAAATTGTTCAAGCAACCTTCTATTCGAGAAGATGCTGCGAAAAGACTCTCCTTCCAGGGGATGCTATTCCTCTGAGACTCTATGATCTTCTTAAAATACATAACGAAGTTGTTCCTCTTAGACCTATTGTTAGTACGATTGGTTCTCCTACATATGCCCTTTCCAAATACTCACGTAGACTACATCAGCCGGTTCTGGGTAACACGCCTTCGTACATTAAGGATTCCACACACTTCGTTGAAAAGTTGAAAGCTATAATACTTCAGCCGGGTGATATCATAGTGAGTCTCGACGTGGTGTCTCTGTTTACGAGAGTACCAATTGTTGGTGTTATGTCTCTTATTAATGGCTTTTTTTACTGAAGATATCACAAGACTTTTTTTTCACTGCATGACCTCCTCCTACTTTCTATGGAATGGGAATTGTTATATGCAGACTGATGGTGTGGCCATGGGTAGTCCCCACCTGATATCCAAATGCCAGTTTCCCCCACCGAGCTGAGCGATCATTACTTAAACGTAGTTCCCAACAGTAACACAACAAGAATATCCCAGACCGCAGAGCATTATAGACTGCTTCCGCCGCCAAACCATGAAAAATTCTACTTCAAATACGTATACCCAGAACAAATAGTGAAAGCGATTAGGTCTATTCGTACTAAAGCCAAAGGTCCGGATAACATTCCAATCTCCCTTCTCTCAAATTGTCTCGATATATTCCTGCCGGCCATTTTACACTTGTTCAACTTCTGTTTACAAAACGGAGTATACCCGACGCTCTGGAAGTGTGCGAATATACGCCCAGTGCCTAAGAAGAGAATACCTGCGTCTTGCAGTGATTTCAGGCCCATCAGCATACTTTGTGCTCTAAGCAAAGTTCTAGAAAGAATAGTTCATGAACAAATGTGTGAATATTTGACCGAGTTCCACATCCTAAATCCTCATCAATCCGGATTTAAGAAAGGTCATAGCACAACTACCACGCTCTTAAAAATAACGGACGACATACGCTCTGCAATTGACCAAAGACAGCTTACAATTCTATGCCTCTTTGATCTCAGTAAGGCCTTCGATTGCGTAAGCCATGAGTTGCTCCTTGCGAAGCTACACTCCATTGGCTTATCGCGGAATGCATTGTCTTGGTTTGAATCGTATCTAGCAGGTCGGCAACAGAGAGTGGTCTTCTTTGATGGCTCCTCATCGAATTGGCAATCAGTAAAAAGTGGTGTACCCCAAGGGTCAGTTCTTGGGCCACTGTGCTTCTCGCTTTATATAAATGATATGTCCAGTGTATTCAAAAACAGTCTCTGTCATATGTACGCTGATGACGTACAGGCCTACTTCCATTTCAGTCCCTCTGATGCGCCTCACAATATAGAACTTTTCAACGAAGATATCGCTCACCTCCATCAGTGGACCCTAAACCATAACCTCCAGTTAAACATTTCTAAGACTCAACTTATATGCATTGGCTATACTAAACTTCTTAACTCTGTTGATCTTAACTCACTACCACCAATAAAATTACTAGACAATGATATCCCCTACAGCAACTCTGTGAACAACCTAGGAGTAATTTTTGATAGAACCTTATCTTGGGGAGAACATACCGCTGCTGTAATAAAGAAAGCTATATCATCAATGCATATCTTGAAGCGGAATATCCCTTACACGCCGTCAAAAATGCGCAAGCTTCTAATCCAAACTTTGATACTTCCTATCATCGAATATGGATCAGTAGTGTATAACGACTTATCAGAAACACTTAACATAAAATTACAGAGAGTTCAAAATGCATGCGTTCGTTACATTTTAGACGTCAGGCGTGATGTACACATTACACCTTATTATGTGCAAATGCAGTGGTTGAAACTTCGTGAACGTAGGCAGCTGTCAATTGCGATCCTCACCCAGAACATATTGTGTACAAAAACTCCTGGTTATCTCTATAATGTGTTTAAACCAATGAACTCCGTCCACCACAGAGAAAATAGATTTACTGATTCCACTCTACAGATTCCTATCCACCGTACAACTAAATACAATAAATCATTCCTTTGCACAGCTTCACGGCTCTTTAATACATTCCACCTTCACTCATTTACAAACTCTGTTAACACTACACAACTCAAGAAATACCTAATATCAAGATTCCTGAAGGAATACGAATCAAAAATATAAATATTCCATACAAAATTTTTGTAATATATCCGTGCCATACAGCTTTCTATAATATTTTTAGTATCCAAGATACAACTTTCGTGGAATTGATAGTAGTTCTAGTAATCATGTCACTCATGTAATTGTTTTAATAATAGATCATATTATACTTACATCAAAATTGTACCCTTTGTTACTGTACTATAATTTGTTTTCTTTTAATAGATATAATACATTATTAGGTAGGTTCTTTATTTAATTATTCTATATTCTAATTTGTATAATTCGTTTTGTATGAAGTGTCTGGTAATTGGCTCGTTTAGTTATAAGTATATTTTATATTTAGTTTTTCTTAGTTGTTAAGCTAGGTTTATTTTGTATTTTTATTTTTTTATTACATAACTTCAAGCCAGAACATTGTATACGCTACATAAAGGGGCTCTTTAGCCTCAGTGGCAGTTATTTATGAATAAATTCAAATTCTCCTGTTGTGGCTAATTTCTTCATGGAGAACTTTGAAGAAAAAGCTTTGTCGTCGACTCCTTTCAAACCGAAGATCTGGTGGCATTATGTGGATGATACATTCGTTGTTTGGACGGAAGGTGAGGAAAATCTTAGCCATTTCCTGGATAACTTTAATCTCCTGCACCCTTCTATTTGATTCACTCTGGAAAAAGAACTGAAGGAAAATTACATTTGTAGATGTTCTCGTCACCAAGAAAGAGGATGGATCTTTAGGACACAGTGTTTTTCGTAAGCCAACACACATGAATAGATCTCTCCACGCAAATTCTCACCATCACCCTGCCCAGAAACAAGGTACCCTTACAACTCTAACTACCAGGGCTAGGAGGATTTATGAAGAGTCCTCTTTACAAGCAGAAATTAATTCCTTGAGAACCACGTTTGAGAGCAACGGTTATAGCAAAGCTTTGATTTTTACGGTTCTGCAACCAATGATTAATAATAGGACGTCAGTTGAGAAAAAAAAAAAGATGTAAGGGTAACTGCATACCTACCGTACATACATAACACGACGGATCGTATTGCTAAAATCCTACGTCAGGAAAACATACGGAATGTATTTGGAACTTCTGTTAAATTTAGGCAAACTCTGCGTCCAACTAAGGACAGTTTGCCTAAATTGCAACAACCGGGTATCTACAGAGTTCCCTGTACTTGTGGCAAGGTTTACATCGGGCAGACTTCGAGAACAATATGCACTCGGATTAAGGAAAATAATAGATGTATCAGGCTCATTCAACCTGATAAATCAGCTGTTGCCGATCATGCTTTAACACCTGACCATGATGTCATGTTCCAAGGAGTTCTTGCCCGTATAAAGCAATATCGTCCAAGATTCCTCAGGGAGGCGGTTTAAATACATGAACACCCAGATAATTTCAACCGCGATACCGGCTACAATCTCAGTGAATCCTGGCTACATATTATCAGAACCCTGAGAAAGTAATACTGCTGCTTTTTTCGTTGTCCGTAACATGGGGCTATAATGGCGTCCATCTTGGGGCACCTCCTATAGGTACTTTGTTGCTTTCTCTTAGCAATCTTTGTCGTATTTCATATTATTCCTGACGAAGAAAGACATGGTTTCTTTCGAAACGCGTCGGATTTAATATAATAAAACAAGCTAAAAGCCCAAAATTGAACATTATGAATAAAAACAATTACATTGAAGTACGTGGTATTTATTAACACGTCTGATGTTCCGTTTACGTTTTCTATGCATGTTGACAATGTATGTTGTGTTGGAACAGGCAAGTGTTTCATTGTTGTTCTTAGCAAAGTCGTGGTTCCTCGTGTTGCGTGCTGTACCACTGCCATCGGAATGTCCAAGCCGCAGGGCTCCTGCAGTGACGTCACGCTTAGGGTCGTTTTAGCCGCAGCAGCAAGTCGGGCGACTCCTTTCACACGCAGTCACTCCAAAGCGAATGTAATGTTACGAGCTAACCCTAGTGGCACGTTGGTTATTTGATTTCGGTAGGTAAAGCAAAACACAAATGGTCCTTTTAAAAAATATTTGTTTTATTGCAGGTCTAGAAATATACACCATACAATAAACACACAGAAACAAATAGCGGCCTTACTCAAGTTTCATCCTTGCGGATCACACTCACCCCTTTCACCTTCTCAAGCAGCTAATCCTCCACTAATTAGACCCGTGTCTTTGCTAGAAATAACCACAACTCTTTCTCGAGTACACAAGCCACAGTCTGTCACTCACTGTTCTTGACTACTACTTACTGTTTCGCAATTTGCACGTCACCACATTACCTCTATCGCACTGGTAAAACACACTCGCTCAAAACACAGTCGTCTCCCCCTGGCCAGGGTTGACCTCATATATAGGGACTGATGACTCAACAGAAACATCCAGAGTAGACGAGGGTTCATGGCTACTCTCCGACCTTCCCGAGAGTTCTTATACTAGGTAGGCCGCGAAGGTTCGAGACGGTTCTTTGATACTGCTGCCTCATTGTGCAAGCCGCTGGTTAACACAGAGGCAGGGGGTAGTCTGGGCGGCTGCGAATCAAGCAGCGAGGTGGTGAAGCAAGCCCGCACCCGTAAAAGGCTGATCTCCCCGATCAGTCATTGGTCCGTCTGTGTCCCACCGTAGGCTGCCAGGCGATCTCGATGCATGATCTTCATAATCGCCCTCGGGCTCCGGTGGATCTTGTAGACGACATCGTTGATCCGGTTCACGACTCGGTACGGGCCCTGCCAGAACTTCTGTAGTTTGGGTGACAAGCCTTTCTCGCGTAATGGATTCCTCGTGGAATCCGCCGGCATCCGTCTGCTGGTCGTATCGGGTTTTCATTCGGTCGGTCTCGATCCGCAGTCTCCTCCTTGCGAACGCGTGCACGTCCTCCAGTCGGTTGACCAGTTCTTGACAATACTGGCTTCCTGGGACCGGATCGTCCCCAGGTCGGCCGAAGGCAAGGTCGACAGGTAGACGGAGTTCCCTCCCATACATGGCCCAGGCTGGTGTGCACCCGGTGGCTTCATGCACGGCGGCGCGGTAGGCAAGGAGAAATAGTGGAAGATGTTTGTCCCAATCCTTCTGGTGCTCGCTGACGACTATCCGGAGATTGTTCTCGATGGTACGATTGAATCGCTCTATCATCCCGTCGGACGGAGGGTGTAGTGGCGTCGTCCTTGTCTTCCGGATTCCCAGCAGCTGGCATAGGTTCTGGAACACCTGTGACTCGAAATTCCTCCCTTGGTCGGAATGCAGCTCCAAGGGTATTCCGTACCGGCTGATGAATTCCTTCACCAGGGTCTCTGCGATCGTCGCGGCTTCTTGGTTAGGAAGAGGATACGCTTCTGGCCATTTGGTGAAGTAGTCACTGACAACCATTAAGTAGCGGTTCCCTGCCTCGCTCAACGGGAATGGCCCAGCAACATCGATGGCCACTCTCTCCATGGGGCCGCCCACGTTGTAGGTCTTCAGTGGGCCCCTTCGTCTTCGTCCTGGGCCCTTGCTGGCTGCGCAATCGTGGCACTTCGCGCAGTGGTTCTCCACATCTGTTCGGCATCCAAACCAGTAGAACCGCTCTTTCAGCTCCTCCAGGATCTTCTTTATCCCTATGTGTCCACCAGATGATCCTACATGGACTTCCTTCAGGACTTCCTCCTTCATAGCCTTTGGAACGACGACTTGTTCCCGAGATGTCTTCCCGTCGGTGCTCTCCCAAGTACGGCAGATGAGGCCATCCCTTACAACCAGCGAGTCCCACTGTACCCAGTAGGACTTAAACTTTGGGCTGTAGTCGCTCACAATGTTCCACCCAGGACTGGGAACACAGGCCCCCTTCCATTCGGCTATCAGTCCCAGGTAATCATCTTTCGCTTGTGCCCGCATAAAAGATTCGCGGCTCCAACTCCCTGGAAGTTCCACGGTCGTCTTTCGGCACTGTATCCTGGTGTTCTCCTCCATTATGGCACAGATAGTGCAGTCTTCGGGGCAGGGTCTTAGCGAAAGGGCGGCGGCGTTAGAATGCAGTTGGCCTTTCCTTGTGTTGGATCTAAAAATTGTACTGTTGGAGCCTCTCAAACTACCACGCGAGTTGACACTCGGGCTGCTTGAAGTTCAGGAGCCACCGCAGGGATACATGGTCGGTCCTGATGAGAAATTCTTGCCCGTACAGGTACTTGTGGAAGTGTTCAATGGTCTTCACGGTGGCGAGCAGTTCCTTCCTGGTGACGCAGTAGTTCCTCTCTGGCTTTGACAAGGCCTTGCTGAAATATGCCACTACTCTCTTCTCGCCGTCCGCTACATGCGACAGGACTCCCTTTATATCAAAGTCGCTGGCATCGGTATCGAGGATGAACCTTGTTCCAGGTCTGGGTAGGCCAGAATAGGTGCGGTGCACAGAGCCTGCTTGAGTTTTTCGAAGGCATTGTGGCATTCTGCTGTCCACGTGAAGAGTTGGTCCTTCTCGGTCAGCCGATGCAGTGGATTGGCGATGTAGGCGAATCCTCTCACGAAGCGACGGTAATATGTGCAGAGTCCCAGGAAGCTTCGTATTTGGGACTTGTCCTTCAGAACTGGCCACTCCCTCACAGCTGCTGTCTTATAAGTGTCGGTGCGCACCCCTTCCTCGGAGACGACATGCCTCAGGTACTGGACCTGCTTCTGGAAGAGTTGACACTTCTTGGAGCTCAACTTCAGCTGGGCAGCCCGTTGCTTCTTCAAGATCTCCTTCAGGTTGCTGTAGTGCTCCTCGAAGCTCCTTCCCAGAACGATGACGTCGTCTAGGTAGACCAGGCAAGTCTTCCAGTGTAGTCTGCTCAGAATGGACTCCATTAGCCTTTCGAAGGTCGCAGGGGCGTTGCACGAACCAAATGGCATGACGGTGAACTGCCAGAGTCCGCTACCCACAGAGACCGCTTTTTTCTCAAGGTCCGTAGGGTGGACATCCACCTGCCAGTAGCCACTCTTCAAATCTAGGGTGGAGAACCATCTTTACCCTGATATGGTGTCTAGGGTGTCGTCAATCCTGGGTAGAGGGTAGCTATCCTTCTTCGTGCCGTCATTCACCCGCCTGTAGTCCACGAAGAACCTGGTGGAGCCGTCCATCTTCTTCACTAGCACGTCCGGAGAACTACAAGGACTATGTGATGGCTCGATCACCCCTTGCTCCTTCATCTCTTCTACCATCCGGTCGACTTCGGCATGCATGACGTGCGGGACACGTCGGAATGGGGCCCTAATCGGTACGCTGTCCCCAACGTCGATTCTGTGCTGGACCAAGCTTGTCCTTCCGAATTATTTGCTCCCCACGGAGACGACGTCCTGAAATTCGCGTAGCAGGTCCCGAAGTTGGCGTGATTGCTCCTCGTCTAGATGGTCATGGGATCCTTGGTACAACTTCTGTAGTTCTTCGTGCAGGGCGCGTCTTCTTCGGTTGTTCGTCTGCATGTGTCCGTCCGTCGTGTCTGTGATGCGGGAAATCCAGGTAACGGGCTCGCAGACTCCTAGGGTGGTGTCCCGGTGAACCGTAATATCGTAGTCGTTCAGGTTGGACAGGCGGACGAACGGCCAAGATGTGTTGATGAGGGTCTTGGCAATCCTTTTGTCTAGATGTTCTCATATTTTGGCTTGATGACAGCCGCCACTCCCTCAGCAGTTCCGTCGACAATTACGGCAGCGCTGACCTCCGTCCTGGCGGGAACGGTGACTTCCTCTGTCAGCCTTACTTCGTGAGGTGATGGCCTCGTGTGCTGGTTGCAAAGCAAGTTCCTCACCTCCGTAGTGAAGAGTGTAGGTACTCAGGTCTATGATGTTGTTGTTCTGGTCCAGAAAGTCCAGTCCGATGATCACTTCGTTTGCTACATCAGTCACGAGCACTGGATGCTTCACCGCCCGTCGACCAATGACGAACTCCAGTGATGCTTCGCCATGTACCGGTGCGGTCTCTCCAGTCGCGGTTATTAATTGGAGGTTCCTTTGTGTGGGTTGCACTCTCCACTTCGGGATCACGGTGGGATTGACGATGGTCCTCGTAGCTCCCGTGTCGATCAGCATGGGCCAACTCACTCCGTTGACGACTCCATCGACCATCAGGCTACTATTGTCCTTCCGTAACTGCAACACGCGACCTGGACTGCAGGGGCTTGATAATTGTCACAAGCCAACCTTCGCCCCCCAAGGCTGGCTAATACCGTACTCGTTTCCCTAGGCCGCGTGGTTTCCGGATGACTGATTCTCCTGACGGAAACCCTCGGCGGCGGCGATCACCGCAGTCCTTGCTCAGGTGGTCCTTCTTACTGCGGGTCCAGCAGGTCAGTAGTCTTCTTCCGGGTCGCCTCTCCGGGTTTCAGCTACGTCGTTGTTGGTGGTGCTGCGACTATCGAAAACCGGCCTAGCGCCTCCATCAATTCATCGGCCAGGGGCTTGATCTCGTTGACTTTGGCTGGTTAGTCGACGTCCACTTGACGCACCCGCGCGTGCATCCTAGATACCTGCATTGACGTCTCGAACTCCAGTGAGTGTCTCAGCACATCTGCAAGGGTTTTATTGCGCGCGAGTCGCAGTGCCAGTTGAGTATTCAAGTCCCGTAGTCTGTCAGTGAAGGTCTGCGTCGCAATCTGCTTCGGAAAGTCGGCCGGCGCTGTCAGACGGGAGAGCCTTAAGAGGCGTGCGATGTCCGTCTCGAACTCCTGCAGGGTTTCCGCGTTCTTTTGTACCCAG
Source organism: Meconema thalassinum (assembly GCA_946902985.2). Taxonomy (NCBI): domain Eukaryota; kingdom Metazoa; phylum Arthropoda; class Insecta; order Orthoptera; family Tettigoniidae; genus Meconema; species Meconema thalassinum. The sequence continues at coordinate 189,163,444 of OX336396.1, forward strand.
GTCCGGAACTGCATCTGGTAGGGCTGCTGAAGATGGCTATCTCCATAACGGGACTCCATATGGGCGATTATTGAAGCGTAGTCCTGAGATTCAGTCGGGATGGCCTGAAGGACATTAAGGGCGTCCCCTCTCAGCACTATGATGAGAGCTGTAGCCTTTTCCGTGTTGTTCCAGTTGTTTATGGAACAAGCCGCCTGGAATTGACGTAAGTAAATGCTCCACGGGACCTTTCCGACGAAGGTTGGGGGTGTCACTGCTCTATCCCGTTCCTGATATTCGCGGAGTAACTGTGGGCGGGCGCAGCTCGGTAACTTCCTTTCATAGAGCGTTGAATCTCTCTTCCATCTCCGTCGGCGGGCGTTGGTGCAGCTCGGCAACTTCCTCTTGTAGAGCGTTGCATTTCTTTTCAACCCCCGTCAGCTGACGGCAACGTAGCTCGGCACCTTCCTTTTGTAGAGCCTTCAATCTCTCTTTCACTTCCGTCAGTGGGCGTCAGTGCAGCTTGGCAACTTCCTCTTGTAGAGCCTTGAATCTCCCTTCCACCTCCGTGACTTCCTCACGTAGGCCCTGGCAGACGGTGTTCACTTCCTCCCGCAGTCCCCGTTCTAATTCCGTTTGACTTTACTCTAATTTATTCAGCAGACACTCTTCAATTTTTTTCTGGCTTTCCTCGATCTTCCTCTGGCCTTCCAGAAATTTGGTAGTCAGGTCCTCTGCTAACTTGTTCTGACCGTCTTCTAATTTGGAAGTTAGGTCCTCGGCAAAATTATTTTGGCTGTCCTCTAATTTGGAAGTTAGGTCCTTGGCTAAATACTTCTGACCGTCTTCCATCAGCTTCAGGTCCTCTGCTAACTTCTTCTGGCCGTCTTACATCTTCTTCTGGCCGTCCTGTAATTTGAAGTTAGGTCCTCGACTAAATTCTTCTGGCCGTGTTCTATCTTGCCACTTAACTTTTCTAGCAGTGCCGGTAGTTGTAATTGCGCATCCATTTTATGTGTTTGTCCTGTGATGGGCATGCACTCACAGGAGAATTAGTGAACTGTGGTAAAATGACCTGCATGAGTTTTGAGGTATTGTGTTTGGGTTCGTAATCCGGCTTCTGACACCAGTTGTTACGAGCTAACCCTAGTGGCACGTTTGTTAATTTGATTGCAGTAGGTAAAGCACAACACAAATAGTCCTGTTATAAATATATTAGTTTTACTGCAGGTCTAGAAATATACACCATACAATAAACACACAGAAACCAATAGCGGCCTTACTCAAGTTTCCTCCTTGCGGAGCACACTCACCCCTTTCACCTTCTCAAGCAGGTAATCCTCCACTAATTAGACCCGTGTCCTTGCTAGAAATAACCACCACTCTTCCTCGAGTACACAAGCCACAGTCTGCCACTCACTGTTCTTGACTACTATATACTGTTTCGCAATTCGTACGTCACCGCATTACCTCTGTCGCACTGGTAAAACACACTCGCTCAAAACACAGTCGTCTCCCCTGGCCAGGGTCGCCCTTTCATCGGGGCTGATGACTCAACAAAAGCTTCCAGAGCAGACGAGGGTTCATGGCTACTCTCCGACCTTCCCGAGAGTTCTTATACTAGGTAGGCCGCGAAGGTTCGAGACGGTTTCTTTGTTACTGCTGCCTCGTTGTGCAAGCCACTGGTTAACACAGAGGCAGGGGGTAGACTGGGGCGGTTGTGAATCACGCGCCGAGGTGGTGAAGCAACCCCGCACCCTTAAGAATAAATTCATATTGATAGGAAAATTATAATACTATTTGGAGTTCACTGGCAGTTAGATAAGTTACCACCAAATAGGCCTAATTATCGGTCCACTAGTTCGAATCCTGCCGTTGTAGCGGGCATTTCACGAGTGAACAAAATGGTACATCGCCTTAGAACTTACTAGGATGTTGACGCACTCAGACAGGGCAAAATTGCAGCATTCTGACGTCCTGTAAATGTTATATCAATAAAAAGAGGCATTGAAACACTTACTCAAGATGCACCACAACGTCGATTAATCGCATATATCTAAACTCGGGACTGAAGGAAGGAAACATTCGAATATTTCAATACACAAAACTATTTGCAGGAACAGTTTGTTAATAAAATAAATCTATGTACCCACAGATACAATACATAGACAGGTACACTTTTCTGTGCCTACTGCCGGAAAAAAACCATTCAAGTTCGAACTGAGCTTATGTTATAAAATTCGACAAAACTTCAGAATCCCTTGCACGGATAAGATAGTTAGTAGTTAGTTATTGTTGTTTTAAGGGTCGGAACTACGAGGTCATCTGCCCCTACGTATAAGATACCAAATTATTATGTTCATCTATAATTCTGTATTTTATTTTCCTTTCTCTTAAAGACACAGCCCCCCCCCCCCCTTCTGCCTTCTTGAACACTATGCCCCCAAAAATCATTATATACAGTAGTAACAGAAATATTCAGAAATGAAATCAACAGAGAAGGTAACTTCCATTCTGGATCTCACCTATAAAAACTGCCAGTATCCTTACTCACCAGAAAAACAGTGTACCATTAATTAAAAAATACTAGCTATTCACTTCTGGACTTGCATGAGAAAAAAGGCTAAGTAGGAAATCTGCCATTCTTGACAATCAGTAAAACAAAGTTACGAAAAGTATTCCTCCTCTCTAAACAATACCAGCAAAATTCAAATACCAAAAAATATACGTTTACATTTTTGTATATTTATGCACTAAAAAACGTAATTGGGAGCAAAAGCCACTGTTACTTTAATGAGGATCTTCTTCAAATAAATATATCTTGTACAATATAACCATTATTCCCCTTGACCTGTCAGAAAAATGGTTCAATTTCAGAAATCAATGTCACTTTACTCAGGATTCTTCAAAAGAACTAATGTAAAAATCTCTGTTGTCCAACTTGATTTCATCTCACAAAAATGAATGACGTTCACAAAACAGAATCTTCTTCGAATAAACATAATTATGCATAAAAACACTATGTTCCCCTTGGGCTCCTGACAGAATATTAAGATTCAAGAAACGCCTACCAAATCACTGCGGTTCCACTTGACCACCAGAAAAAAGTAACCTATGGTATAAGGTCCAAACATAAGGGCTACTTAATAGACGATCTTATCTGAATAAAATAACTACTAGCTGACTCTTCCGCAAGAAAACAAAACAAATCTCACCCTTTTTCCACATAAAAGAAATTGAAAAACCTTACAGAACATTTATGTTATACACAACCAAAAAACAACTGAAAAGCTACTGTCCTCCAAGAAATTTTTCGAATGAATATCATCACCCTATTTATGAGGTGTGGAACCATTAATAAGAATTTATTGCAGCCGAAAGGCCAAAACAAGAGAATTTACATCTTACTGTACTCAGTCAATGATAATGTTCTTTTGGAGCACTTTTATAGGTGGTACTGCCCCCGTAAATTGAATTATATTGAGACCACGATGGCTGTATTGGCAAATGTGAGTAAAGTTATGAATGTCATAGTTGTGACGTGTATATTCATGACGTAGGCACGGATGACGCAGGATTCATGCAAGTAGGCTGATTGAGCTGATATTCTTGGTGACGTCATGATTTTGTTCGAGAAAGATCGGAGATTTACGACGCAGTCGCAGGAAACAAGGTATTGTGCTAAGGAAGAAGTTACGCTATTGGAGGAGAGACTCGAACCAATGAACGATAGTTTGGAAGGAAGACGGAGATTGCTGAAACTACGATATTTGATTACTTTTGGCATGCAGATTTGTGGAAATCTATTTTCAGTTATGGCATTGATTTGGAATTTTGAAGAAATTAATTTTGAGTTTTTGAAATTTGAAAATCCGTCAAGTATAGCCAAAGTTAAAACTTCTAGCAATGACGCAGCAACAGGCTATGGAAGGGATGGATACGCCCCTTAAGAAGTTGATAAAAGGTCGTGCACAGAAGAGAGGAGCTCTCAGAACTCAGAACTCAGAACTCATACTCAGAACTCATACGGATCATACCGCTGATACCGCATATATATTTCAGAGGTCATATAGTCATTTTCGAGTGAATACGTGAAGCAAGTTGTCTTTAGCGTGTGGTTAAAGCCCGGCGCATCGAACGAACACGGAGCAGTTCCATTTTACGCTGCTCGAAACTAGGTGAAGTTGAAACGCTCACATTAACGTTTCTACCAGATAAGATATCAAGAGTTAACTTCTGCCTTTATTATAATTCAATTGGGCAGTACAACATTGAGGTGTGTAGAAGATTTGAACAATTTCACAGCTATAATTCGAAAGATATTGGCACTTTAACGCTGCCAACAAAAGTGATTTTCTCGCCACATGAGAAACACTTTTAAAATTCCACATTATACACTACGGCTGACACGTGGATTGCAACAGTGATATTGGAGAATACGTTTGGTAATACAACGATACAGTCTACCATGGAACATTATAATCTTGTAGTGCTTTCAGTGATTATAACAGTAGTTGAGATGGAAGGCTAAGGCTTTAATGCAATTGGGACATATATCGCTGGAGTGAAATAACAGCATGGAACTTCGTTAATCGTCTTTCTACAAGAGCGAGCATGTAGTGAACGTCCAACTACACTCATGCATCGTGAATCCATCGCTGAATTATACCAGATGACAGTGGAAATATTTTCATACTCCACGACAATGAATATTTCTGCGGAAATAACTGCAATAAACTTCATGGCGATTTGCAACCAGAACTTCAGGGAATTTTCAAGAGAGGCTAGGGTGGACCCGGCTCACAAAGAAGAGTTTTGCCAGAAGGATGTTTTCGTATCCACGGAGCAGTGCAATTTCCGGAGAAGGAAGCAGTTCGATTCTCCGAGGACGCTGATTCCAGGTTCGAGGTCGGAGCACATCTTCACGCTGGTGAAATGGAACCAACAGCAGTTTTCTTTGAAAACTTTCCTCTAGAACTTCAATCAACAGATAAGTTAGTCGTGAACGTTTCTTGTATTATTTGAGTCTTGTAGCGATATCTGAGCAACCATTCTTCCCATATTTTCTGTCCCATATTTTTTTTGTGCCCCATTTTCTTGATTAACATTTCTGTACTCAGTACACTTCGATGATTTATGCTTTTTTCTTCGATTTGTTGAGACATTATTATGTCATTGGCATACTTAAATAATGTTGGATCAGTTGAGACTGATAATTAGATTCTTTCAGTAATTTGCATATTTGTGTAGTCACGATTTGACTGTAAAGTTAACGATTTTCTATGGCAGATTTGAATTCAGACAGCGTGTCATTTTATTAAAGTAATTCTATTCAGTAAATTACTTTGACCAATTTTCTGTCATCCTCAAGAAAGAAGAATAATTAGATGATTTTAGAGCGTTAAAATCTATTACGATATCGACGATCTTTGAAATACTAGTCGTCTTATGAACATGATTGCAACATAGACATTTATCATTGCATTATAGACAATTTTATGAAATATGAACTTTGAATACGATTTATTGAATACACTATAGTAATGAACTTTTGATAGGAATTTTTCTCAATTATAGATTGGAACAATAATGTTTGCATTCCACAGTCTAATTGTATTCTATTCGACTATTTATACAGTTTAGATGAACTTTGATTGAAGATAGTATTTTTATACTGCGTTACTTTGAAGATATTAATCTCAATTTTGATAGACCAGGGAGGAGTGTCTAATCGTATTTGCTATTAAATTTATTTGTGATTGGCAAATTTTTACTTCATATCGATTCATGAATGAAACCCACGAAGGTTAAATAATAACAGTCATTAATACAAATGATGAATATAAGAATTTTTAAAGAGGAACAATGGATGTATAATCGTTAGTTCAGTGGACATGTAAAAATCGCTGATGAATAATGCCCTTGAATTATGAAGGAGGTTCCCACAGTAAGAAATGAAGTTGATGAATTTATAAGTGGAGGATTTTTGTATGTAGTTTGGAAGATTTTTATGCCATATATATGAAGATATATGATGAATTTTGGGCCAATTTTTGTGCAATTTTGTGCGTCTTGAGCGAAGTATTTTCCCGCTGAATGTATTGTTCTGGTTCTTTGAAAGTTATTCATATGAATATACTGTTAAAATTAACAAGAGTGTTAAATAATTTGAGATAAAGATTTTGAATGGAGGTTACCGTCACAAATATTAATAATTATTATTAAACCTTATTAAACCTGAATTTGACAGTTAAATATAACTAACCTTCATTGGTCGATTATATCACCACGATTTGAGCAATTATCAACCGGATAAATGTGTGGTTTAATGTATTTCTTGTATAAATAATATAAACAATATAATATTGTAAACTAATTTTGTAAATATCTTTGTTAAATAATTTGAAATGAAAAGGATTAATAGAGGCGTGTATAAGTTTTCCAATTGTCGTTTGACATTGTTATAAACAATTTATTATCGTTATAAGTAATTAATGAACTTTTGTTATTAACATTAAGAGTTTTGTTTTTATACTCTAAAAAAGGCTAATTAAACAAGTGGTTTGAACAATTAAACATGATTTGGGATTGTTGGAGTAATCCACTGGTGTTTGAATGGAGCATTTATAACATTTGCGTGATAATATTTCAGTTGAGATGTGAACATTTACGTGTTTTGAAAAGGAGAGCCAAGCTCTGAGGTAACTCGCTTATGCTAGGGTTGAACGAACGGGGTGAGTCCGCTTTGACGATGCAGGTGCATTGCAGCTGGCCCGGGCAACTGTATGACAGAGGCCAAGGACGTATCAATAATAGCCTTGTGGCTATAAATAAAATGTGAAGTATATAAACACGCAAAACTATTGATATATGTGTCTCGTCCCAAATCCCGTTTCCATTCCAACTGCATTATTATTTTTACGTTGTTATGAGCTTGAGAAAGCTGAAACATTGTATGTAGAGTATACAAGTCATACAGAAGGACATGGTTATATGGACGATGGCTTCTGATTGCCACGTGGATTTTGTTGTTTTATTTTTGTTAAAATCATTCTTTATGTGAAATAAATTATTGTGCAGTTTAAAGTTTCTCGTCTTCGTTCTGGTTCATTTTAAATATCATGGTGGAGGTTATTGTGTGGGCATACTTTAAGTGATCCAGTTGACAACCCAGTCCCCGAGATAAATTTAAGAGGTAAGTAAAGGTAAGTAAGAACCCCCGTATATTTTGGTGTGTTCCACAATAATTTCTTGTTAACTATTGTGCTCTAATCTCGATAGTATCTGTCAGTGCCATTTTCATTGATGTAGCTGTGCCGGTGCGATTGATTATTGGCAATCCGATTGAGGGGGCGGATATCTGACAGCCTACTATCCGGATATCGGGTACAGTAGGATTGGCGACCCTATAACGTGGGGCATGTTCAACAAATCTGGATTACCAGGTTGAACACCAGTAGGATTGGCGACCCTAAAACGTGGGGCACGATTGGCTCGATTGGCACGTTCGACTGAATAACATTGGATTACCAAGTTATTGCAGTAGAATTGACACCGCAATTTTTGTGGAGTGTTCGAATAACATTGGATTACCAAGTTATCGATGTCAAAGGGATTGTGAAGACTCAAATAAAGAGGTTGATTCTTTGTTAGATGTCTTAGCCAATTGTAGAATTTGAGAGTGTGATTATATAGGAATAAAATGTTGTGTTGTATTAGGAAAATTACACTCTGAAAAGATCAGATCTTATACAACTTGAGAGAGGTTAAATAGGCTGGAAACTTAGAAAAATCGCCTATGATCTGGAATCTTATTTTATTTGACCGGCTTATGACATGTTTAGTCATATTAAAGATAAAATTAAACTATTTGGATTGTAAATGTAAATTATTTGTGTTAGGATATTTTAAAATGAACCAAAGAAACTTGAACATGTGCATGAGTTTATTTCAACATGAAGTGTCTACGAAAGTTAATTATAAGGTAATTATAAGTTAGATTTAAGACAGAAAATTGCTCAAATTTATATATGGTGAAAAATGTTGCTCAGATGTTGTTATTTTGCTCTGTTTGATGTATGTCCCTAAAGCAGTTTATTATTGAAATATTATTGAAATGGCAGATGAAAGTCTGAGAATGATGTTGGAGGAGATGTCCAACAGCTTGAAAACTAGCATGAATAGCAGTATGAAGCAGATGATGGAGGAGAATTCTAGTAGTTTGTCAGCTAATTTGTCTATTAGGCTGGATGAAAGCATGAGGGAGATGGTAGCTAGGAATGCTAGTAATTTGTCTATTAGTCTGGATGAAAGTTTGAAAGTTCTTCAGACCAGTTCTGCAAACTTAGAAAATAATATGTCGCGTTTACAGATCAATACCCAGGGAATCGAGAATGCTGTAACTGACATGCGCACAGACGTGTCTAATGTCCATAAAGATTTATCCAATGTGCATAAAGATGTGTCTGATGTTAAAATAGATGTTTCTAAGGTACAGAAAGATCTTACCATGTTGAATCTTGATGTTGCTAATGTCCGGGGTGATATTTCATGTGCTAGAGCTGAAGTAATTGTTGTTAGGAATGATGTTGCTACTGTACAAGACAAAGTAGAAGAAGTTCAAAAACAGGTTAGAAATGCTCGAACTGATGTGTCAAATGTTCAAGTAGACATCAATAATATTCATTCAGATGTTAACGATATGCAAAGCGATATCAATAAAATACAAGTAGAAGTCAATACTGTTTTTGTAGACATTGCTAAAGTTCAGACTGATGTTAACAAAGTTAGGGAGGAAATTGAAACTTCAAAAACGCTTTGTACTCGTAACATTAGTGCATTAACAACTCGGTTAGTTGACGAGTCTGTTAGGACAACAGCTTCTTTAGCTGGTTTAAAATACGATGTAGAGGTCATGAGAACCCAAGTATTAGATCACAATCGTTTACTTAAGGAGGACATCGAAGTAGATATCGCGGAAATGTTAACTGCAAATGTAACGGTGTGGAAAGATGAATGGAACAGGTCAAGTGGGGAACATGTAGATCAGATTCAGGAACGAATTGAAAGAAAACTTGCCAGTACACAAGTAGATATTAATAATGAAGTAGTTCAGATTAGGAAAGACTTGAATGTAAGGATGGATTCGCTATCCGAAAAGCAGGTAGAGGATAGAACTCAAATGGGTCAGGACGTGCAAGCATTAAAAACTGCGTTAGAGGAACAGATTCATAAGGTTGTCTCTGATGTTAATGAAACTACGAGCAAGCTGCAGAATTTGAAACTAGGAGAAGCTAGCATGATGGAAACCTATAAGGAAGAGTTGATTAGGAAAGTCATCACGGAAATCATAGACAAGGATACCGAAGGATTGGCTGGTGAAGAGGATAGAAATTACGTGAGAAGAGGTAACCTTACTACAGAAGAGAGAGATATTAGTCCTGAGGAACGTATATCCAGATTCAGGGAAGAAGAAGAGGATCGGAATATTGAACCCGAATGGAAGTATCGTGATAGTGGGAAAAATTATATGGATTCATATCCGAGAAATGTGACAGTCATCCGGAATTTTGAAGACAAACCTCAAAAATTTAGCAACACTGATAGTCTCACACCGATTGAATATATCAGGAATCTTAAAGACTATTTCATAGAAGCCCACATTCCTAGAGAGAGAGAGATGAGAATCGTAGAAAGATTTCTAGCTGGAGGACCCCTTGAATGGTTCAGAGCATTTCGGTACACTTTCAGCAATTTTGACGAATTTGCAGAGGCACTGATAAAACGATTCTGGTCAATAGAAGCTCAGAATTCATTAAGAGCTGAGGTATACTCGAGGAAGTATTCAGGTACTCTTCCAACACGGTACGCTGATTTCTTCACGAGCCAACTATCACGCTTGAGATTTTTGCAACCCCCATTGTCAACAGAGCAGTTGATAGATGCTATTTCACGTATGCTGCCTGTGGAAGTAAGAAGACTGATCATATCGTCAAATATCAGAGATTTGACAAGTATGGACGAATTATTGAGAAGGCTTGACTACACGAGTCCAATGCCAAATTTGGTACAAAAAGGTCAGAGGCACGAATTCAAAGACGTTAATACGGTCTACATGGATCAAGTGCAGCAAACTGATAAGCCTGAGGAAGGAAAAACTGAAAATGTAGGTCCTCACAGGAATAATTATTTCCGCAACAACAGATCCCAAGGTTACCGTCCATATCAGCAAAGACGAGGCTGGAATAATAATAGAGGGAATTACAACAACGGAAGAGGTAGATACTATAACAATGGTTATAATAGAAACTACAATCGAAATAACCAGTACCAGAATCAGAATCAGAATTCTCAAGGTCAGGTTATGACACCCGACAAGTATCAAGAAAGAGAGAAAGAAAGTCAGCAGTATCTGAAGGAATTACGAGAGAAGGAAGCTGAAAACCAAAAGAAAAGACAGGATGTAGTGATCGATCCTGGTCCTTCTACAAGTCAGCAGAATTCGGAAAACAGGTATTCAGGACAGAAGAGAAAGTAGAAAGGAGAGAATGCATTAGCCACACACAAACCAGAGAAGAAGAGGCTTATGATTAAGGAACATAGAAGAAATATCATACAAGAGTAGAATATAATTCAATTTCGTGTTCAAGTGAATTGAAATATTTATAACACAAGAGTTTAAAAACAATTTGCAACTGTTTTTAAAACGTGGTGAAGGGAGAATGCCCCCGTAAATTGAATTATATTGAGACCACGATGGCTGTATTGGCAAATGTGAGTAAAGTTATGAATGTCATAGTTGTGACGTGTATATTCATGACGTAGGCACGGATGACGCAGGATTCATGCAAGTAGGCTGATTGAGCTGATATTCTTGGTGACGTCATGATTTTGTTCGAGAAAGATCGGAGATTTACGACGCAGTCGCAGGAAACAAGGTATTGTGCTAAGGAAGAAGTTACGCTATTGGAGGAGAGACTCGAACCAATGAACGATAGTTTGGAAGGAAGACGGAGATTGCTGAAACTACGATATTTGATTACTTTTGGCATGCAGATTTGTGGAAATCTATTTTCAGTTATGGCATTGATTTGGAATTTTGAAGAAATTAATTTTGAGTTTTTGAAATTTGAAAATCCGTCAAGTATAGCCAAAGTTAAAACTTCTAGCAATGACGCAGCAACAGGCTATGGAAGGGATGGATACGCCCCTTAAGAAGTTGATAAAAGGTCGTGCACAGAAGAGAGGAGCTCTCAGAACTCAGAACTCAGAACTCATACTCAGAACTCATACGGATCATACCGCTGATACCGCATATATATTTCAGAGGTCATATAGTCATTTTCGAGTGAATAAGTGAAGCAAGTTGTCTTTAGCGTGTGGTTAAAGCCCGGCGCATCGAACGAACACGGAGCAGTTCCATTTTACGCTGCTCGAAACTAGGTGAAGTTGAAACGCTCACATTAACGTTTCTACCAGATAAGATATCAAGAGTTAACTTCTGCCTTTATTATAATTCAATTGGGCAGTACAACATTGAGGTGTGTAGAAGATTTGAACAATTTCACAGCTATAATTCGAAAGATATTGGCACTTTAAGGCTGCCAACAAAAGTGATTTTCTCGCCACATGAGAAACACTTTTAAAATTCCACATTATACACTACGGCTGACACGTGGATTGCAACAGTGATATTGGAGAATACGTTTGGTAATACAACGATACAGTCTACCATGGAACATTATAATCTTGTAGTGCTTTCAATGATTATAACAGTAGTTGAGATGGAAGGCTAAGGCTTTAATGCAATTGGGACATATATCGCTGGAGTGAAATAACAGCATGGAACTTCGTTAATCGTCTTTCTACAAAAGCGAGCATGTAGTGAACGTCCAACTACACTCATGCATCGTGAATCCATCGCTGAATTATACCAGATGACAGTGGAAATATTTTCATACTCCACGACTATGAATATTTCTGCGGAAATAATTGCAATAAACTTCATGGCGATTTGCGACCAGAACTTCAGGGAATTTTCAAGAGAGGCTAGGGTGGACCCGGCTCACAAAGAAGAGTTTTGCCAGAAGGATGTTTTCGTATCCACGGAGCAGTGCAATTTCCGGAGAAGGAAGCAGTTCGATTCTCCGAGGACGCTGATTCCAGGTTCGAGGTCGGAGTACATCTTCACGCTGGTGAAATGGAACCAACAGCAGTTTTCTTTGAAAACTTTCCTCTAGAACTTCAATCAACAGATAAGGTAGTCGTGAACGTTTCTTGTATTATTTGAGTCTTGTAGCGATATCTGAGCAACCATTCTTCCCATATTTTCTGTCCCATATTTTTTTTGTGCCCCATTTTCTTGATTAACATTTCTGTACTCAGTACACTTCGATGATTTATGCTTTTTTCTTCGATTTGTTGAGACATTATTATGTCATTGGCATACTTAAATAATGTTGGATCAGTTGAGACTGATAATTAGATTCTTTCAGTAATTTGCATATTTGTGTAGTCACGATTTGACTGTAAAGTTAACGATTTTCTATGGCAGATTTGAATTCAGACAGCGTGTCATTTTATTAAAGTAATTCTATTCAGTAAATTACTTTGACCAATTTTCTGTCATCCTCAAGAAAGAAGAATAATTAAATGATTTTAGAGCGTTAAAATCTATTACGATATCGACGATCTTTGAAATACTAGTCGTCTTATGAACATGATTGCAACATAGACATTTATCATTGCATTATAGACAATTTTATGAAATATGAACTTTGAATACGATTTATTGAATACACTATAGTAATGAACTTTTGATAGGAATTTTTCTCAATTATAGATTGGAACAATAATGTTTGCATTCCACAGTCTAATTGTATTCTATTCGACTATTTATACAGTTTAGATGAACTTTGATTGAAGATAGTATTTTTATACTGCGTTACTTTGAAGATATTAATCTCAATTTTGATAGACCAGGGAGGAGTGTCTAATCGTATTTGCTATTAAATTTATTTGTGATTGGCAAATTTTTACTTCATATCGATTCATGAATGAAACCCACGAAGGTTAAATAATAACAGTCATTAATACAATTGATGAATATAAGAATTTTTAAAGAGGAACAATGGATGTATAATCGTTAGTTCAGTGGACATGTAAAAATCGCTGATGAATAATGCCCTTGAATTATGAAGGAGGTTCCCACAGTAAGAAATGAAGTTGATGAATTTATAAGTGGAGGATTTTTGTATGTAGTTTGGAAGATTTTTATGCCATATATATGAAGATATATGATGAATTTTGGGCCAATTTTTGTGCAATTTTGTGCGTCTTGAGCGAAGTATTTTCCCGCTGAATGTATTGTTCTGGTTCTTTGAAAGTTATTCATATGAAAATACTGTTAAAATTAACAAGAGTGTTAAATAATTTGAGATAAAGATTTTGAATGGAGGTTACCGTCACAAATATTAATAATTATTATTAAACCTTATTAAACCTGAATTTGACAGTTAAATATAACTAACCTTCATTGGTCGATTATATCACCACGATTTGAGTAATTATCAACCGGATAAATGTGTGGTTTAATGTATTTCTTGTATAAATAATATAAACAATATAATATTGTAAAATAATTTTGTAAATATCTTTGTTAAATAATTTGAAATGAAAAGGATTAATAGAGGCGTGTATAAGTTTTCCAATTGTCGTTTGACATTGTTATAAACAATTTATTATTGTTATAAATAATTAATGAACTTTTGTTATTAACATTAAGAGTTTTGTTTTTATACTCTAAACAACGCTAATTAAACAAGTGGTTTGAACAATTAAACATGATTTGGGATTGTTGGAGTAATCCACTGGTGTTTGAATGGAGCATTTATAACATTTGCGTGATAATATTTCAGTTGAGATGTGAACATTTACGTGTTTTGAAAAGGAGAGCCAAGCTCTGAGGTAACTCGCTTATGCTAGGGTTGAACGAACGGGGTGAGTCCGCTTTGACGATGCAGGTGCATTGCAGCTGGCCCGGACAACTGTATGACAGAGGCCAAGGACGTATCCATAATAGCCTTGTGGCTATAAATAAAATGTGAAATATATAAACACGCAAAACTATTGATATATGTGTCTCGTCCCAAATCCCGTTTCCATTCCAACTGCATTATTATTTTTACGTTGCTATGAGCTTGAGAAAGCTGAAACATTGTATGTAGAGTATACAAGTCCTACAGAAGGACATGGTTATATGGACGATGGCTTCTGATTGCCACGTGGATTTTGTTGTTTTATTTTTGTTAAAATCATTCTTTATGTGAAATAAATTATTGTGCAGTTTTGAAGTTTCTCGTCTTCGTTCTGGTTCATTTTAAATATCATGGTGGAGGTTATTGTGTGGGCATACTTTAAGTGATCCAGTTGACAACCCAGTCCCCGAGATAAATTTAAGAGGTAAGTAAAGGTAAGTAAGAACCCCCGTATATTTTGGTGTGTTCCACAATAATTTCTTGTTAACTATTGTGCTCTAATCTCGATAGTATCTGTCAGTGCCATTTTCATTGATGTAGCTGTGCCGGTGCGATTGATTATTGGCAATCCGATTGAGGGGGCGGATATCTGACAGCCTACTATCCGGATATCGGGTACAGTAGCTGTCACATTTCTGGTTACACAGCTCTCATACACAGATTTCGCTTGGGTTATGGTACGATTTTGTTGCACACACTCTGTGATGAAAACCGTGGATGGCGTGTCTCATCACAACATGCCTTAGTTCCTGGTTTTCCTTCATCCAGTTCCTGTCCACCATGGCACTTGTAGCGTAGAAGTCCGGATCTATATCTTCGGTTTTGGCTTTCCTCCTCTCCAGATGTTTAGAGTAATGTTCTGTAGCTGGTAGAAGCAGTTGGGTCCTTAGGTCTTCTGCGTAGTAGGTCTCCTTTGTTAGTCTATAGACCATTCTTGTTGGTGCAGCTTTTCCCACTCTCAGTGCATTTTTGAGGAAGCGGGCTTTGACTCGTTCTATTTTTTCAAAGTCACTGAGTTTTAGACTTTCCCAGATCAGTTCTAATCCGTACGTTACTATAGGGGATATGGCGGCGTTAAAAAGTCTCATTGCTGTAACTAGGGACAGAGCTGGAATGTTCTTTATGGCTGAGATTGCTCTTGTGTCAGCTGCAGTTCTCTTTTGAATATGGCATCTAAACGACTTTGTAGTAGTTTGCAAGGTAATTCCAAGATACCTAATTTTATTGACAATTTTCAGATGTTCTCCATTAAGAGTAAGGAAGTCACTGCCATTAAGAATAACCATTAATCGTTAATTTCAGTAGTTAAAAAAATTATTCAAAGGAATACATCTCCAAAAGTTTTATAAAAATACAAAGGAATACCTCTCCAAAAGTTCTACCGAATATCCTAATCTAAGTGTCATCATTTCAGTCAGTATTGAGCTACTGTTGTGATACCAGCATTAGATGTTAACCTCTTATGGAGTAAGCTACAGTACAGAAAAAATAATAACTAATGTAGCCTATCTACCTACCACAGGCCTACATGTCTACATAAAATCTAGGCTATTCAGCAGATCACATTCTAAACTACTCGTGGCTCGTGCTGCACAACCTAACCTATCTTTAACTGTAATCAATGCACAGACAATTCTTGTGTTCCTTGTAATGCGCAAATCTTTTCTAGGAATTTTAAGTTTCCATTGCGTTCCTAAATGTTCGTCGGCGGGGAAGAAAAAACAAGGTACATAACCCATTCGTCTCCATCATAATAGTTGCTTTTGCAACCGGTAACATAACAACTTTTCGACATACCAGGACCTGGGAAGGAATAATTTTTTCAATGAACATATAGAATATTGTATTTCCATTCAAAAAGCCTGCATTAGTCGAAAATTAGCGATGTAAATGTTCTAACTGAACCATAACATGCAATATGCTTGCAACTCAAACTTTTAAAGATAGGTCTATAGGCTAATATCCTACCTACAAAATGAACATTTGCTTCAGAAAACAAATGGAGTAATCATCATTCTGGGTGACGTAAGTAGTAGCGTTCTTACGTATTGCTTTTCACTTGGACACTAATTAAAATGTATAATCAACACACCACAAACCACACACAGTTAAGCAAATGGCCGTTACATATCTCACCCTGTCAATCAGCTGATCACGTGGTCATGACCGCTACATGACGGTCTAGACCTTACTATGGCAGTGCCTGTACCATAGCTGCACTGCTACACGCTACGACACTTGTACCAAAAGAGCTGTAGTCCACTCTTAACTTTGGACAGACATAATAGCGTTACTCCCCAGGTCTGAATGTATCCTTATGATCGGTGATTGGTATGCAGGCAACTATCCTATGAAGCGTTAACTCTTTTCTTCTCCTTCATGTTTCAGGGTCCTTACGAAGCTATATTTGATAGTAGCCTATAATTGAATGTGATGAGAGTGGAACAAGAGAGAACCTACTATTCCTACGGTCTTATAAGAAATATGCCAAGACAATGGTGTTTCGGGGAAATTTCACGCATACATATCCCTGCGTTGAAACTGTAGGGGTAAGTAAGACTAGGGGAGCCTTCAAATTCTCCCTCAGCGACGCACATTTAAAAAAAGTGAGACTTGGAATGATGACCCTACCGAGTCTATCATTGCCCCCAATTACATGTACGGGCTCCTCTCTTGGATGAAACTGTGGATACCGCATAAAAGTTTCAGAATCAATTTCTTCAGTGTAGCAATCGTAGGCTAATTTTAAAAAATATTTGGTTGTGCATTTTTCATATTAAGATTTAAGTGAACAGGAAATGTTGATGTTCGCCTGTCGAACGAAATATGTCATACAATTGGACTTATTTAGAAAAGTGTACCACACGGAGGCCCAGGTTCTATTCCCGGTTCTGCCAAGAAAAGTAATTCTGGTCTCAGGGCTGGAACGGGGTACTTTCAGCGTCGCGTCGTGAAGCAAAACTGAGAAGAGGTGGAACAACAGCCCTCAGAGTTACAAGTCCACGTAATTCAAATGGTGGCAGTCCCTCCGCAAGATTTAAATGATTAAATAAGATATTTGGTAGCTAGGGGCAATTTGTGCACTCATTAGCAGCATTGAGAAGTCTTCTCTATATTCGATTCGGAGAACAGTGGAAAATGGCACTCTTTGTGTCACAGTGTCCTTTGAAATGTCACAATAATAATGCGTTCATTCTTCTTTCAGTATAAGTACACGGTAGCAAAGTGGGGCTCCGGAGGATGGGGTGAAAATGCATACGTCGCGGAAGGAGCCTACGCATGTCAACCTTTCTTGAAGGTTGGCCAGGAATTTCTGGAATCTATGTATTCTTTTGAAAGACACCCGGTGGAATGTCCCGTGCCAGCTGTAAGTTGTTTCACTTTAATACAATTTTAGATGTATTTCTGTTGGTACCCACATGCTTGCCATTGGAGAATGGGTTAGTGGTTTGGATCCTGGCTGTCAAATTTATTTTTATATCCCCACTGAGTAGCCATGCGCTGGCAGTGGCCAACCGTTTTCCACACTTCCTCCAAGCAAATGCCAGGATAGTGCCATAACACTCACTCAAATACACGGGGCTGATGACCAATATGTTCTAAGCCCCTAAAACGAAGTAACATTAACAACCAATCCTTTTCCATAATAATTAAAGTTATGGACACTGCTATAGTTACTACGGAATTACAGATTAATTGGACAACTCTCAATCGCATCAGGACAGGCCATGGCAAGTGCGATGACTCCCTCCACAAATGGGGCAAACTTTCCTTCCCGGAATGTAGCTGTGGTGCCCCAAAACAAACAGTCCATCACATTGTGGAACAGTGCCCCCTGAGTGCATATCAGGGCAATTCAAAAGACTTCCAAAATCTGAATCCGCCTTACATAGACTATATAGAGAGCTTGAAGTTAAGACTGTAACCTACTGTACATAGTGTATATTTAATTTGTGATTGTGTTTCTTTGCATTTTTATGATGTCATACGCTAAATAATAATACAGATTAAACCAAGCTAAACCCAACACACACGGGGTTGATCACCAAGAGCTTTCTAGCTTCTAAAATGGCCGCATGAACAACATGATTGATTTTTATTAGAGAATGGAATTGGGTTTAGTCAGACCAGAACATTTAAGTGAAGTGTGACGATTGAAGTGTGATGTAGGGTGACGTCAGATAATGGCGCAAAGTAAGGCGGAGTGAGTTTATTCCAGACAAGATAATTTTCCACGACGACACGTACAGCACACAGGGTGTACTGAAAATGCCGACCAATAGCATCGCTATTGGATTGATTCCATTATACCGATTAATTTAATATAACTTAGAAAGAAAAAATCTCCGAGCCATA
This sequence comes from Meconema thalassinum, assembly GCA_946902985.2. NCBI lineage: Eukaryota > Metazoa > Arthropoda > Insecta > Orthoptera > Tettigoniidae > Meconema > Meconema thalassinum. The sequence goes on from OX336396.1 coordinate 189,181,815, forward strand.
ATGACTGGATATTGGAAAGTATCTGCCAGGTGAAATGTTCTATTGCGAAACCAATGATACCAATGAAAGAGTCCTAAAATGTTTTCAATGTTAGACAATCAGATCTTACAAAACAGTTGCTCAAAATGTCCACCACATCAACAGTTGCTCAAAATGTCCACCACCCATCTCAAGACATCACCTCGGTGGGAATTAATTAAGCTGCATGCCTCTCACCGAGGTGGATTAGGTGAGATTTTCGAAATGAAAGAGTAGTAAAATGAGGGTTCGATCCTCTTGCTTTCAAACTGTTTAAATGCTTCCTGACATGGCAGGAAGTACTTTCGCAATACATGGTCTTAATTAACCATTGTAGAGCGTTTGGGCATAGTGACCCCTGTAGTGTGGAAGTGCGGCGAGTAGATCCGGCACTGCAGAATACAATAAATACGGGCTTAAGTAGGCTTAGTTGGATGACGTCACCTAGACGATGCTAGTACAGAGGCGGAGCATATTAGCTGACTGAACATAGCCCCATGGTACTGAAGCATATGACTGTCACCTGTCAATCAGGATGAAGAAAGAGTTCTGATGTCGTGAAGAAACCGGAAACAGCTGTCATTTTTGGGAACATATGTGATCACTCATGTAATCAGACACACGTAAAGCACCATACTTATACAATGCGTCTAAGTGATATGTCCGTTGCCCAATGAAGTTCAAACATCATTTCAAGTGAGTAAAATCATGTGTGAATAAGGATTACGTGAGAAGATTAATAAGGTAGACAGAAAATATTTTTGTTGACTTCAGCAACTTCTGTAAGTACAAGTACTTATTCAAACCTTACGGGGAATAATCAAAAAACAATGCAAATAGCAGATTCGCAAAAGCAAACAATGCCTGTTCATATTGGATGCATTGCGTTTTATTACAACAGCTGATGTCACGAGTAGAGACCACCTAATGGGCGAAATTCACATCTAGCCATAGTTAAGTCACATGGCAGTAATGCTAGTAGTAGGACAACAAGTATGATATGGAGTCCACATGAAGGTTAACGCAACGAAAATATGTGTAATATTGTTTTTTATAGCCTGCTGTTTTTCTTTTCTTTCAGGGCAACATTATCGTTGATGATATGCCTCGGACTTACACGTTCAGCAACTTTCCATCTTTGCCTTATGGAAAATATCGTGTGAACGCCACCTACATTTGAACCGGGGCCATTATTGGATGTAACTGCACAAAATATATGCTATAATCACCAGCAATAAAATATTGTTTGTTTGGTAACAATTGAGGAGACCAAATCCTGGGTTGGGGGGGGGGAATCTTAACTACTGAAATTATCCAAAATACCTGTGGTAAAGGTGGAAAAACAATCTGGAGATGATGTAGTAATAGCTGTTTACTTCTCCGCCTTACTTATACTCCAACCCACCATCCCCTTTTAGGATAAAAATAGATAATAGGTAAGTAGATAAAAATCCGGCTGAGTCCGCCTTAACCATGGAGGAAAGAAAGGAAGGAGATGTCATCGCTGCGCTGCCTAGCGCAAGCTGTTGAAGCCAAACGGCACTCCCACTTTGGTTAGCAAGAAAATGGCTGTCCCTATGCTGAAAGCCGTAAACCACTCCAAATATTAATGGAATTTAGTGACATAAAACTGCAATGACAAGTGAAGATTTTTCTTGGATAGGCAGAATACACTCTGCATATCACGGTACTTGGCACAAATACGCTGCGTTATCGTTTTAAGAGCCAATTTAAATAGAAATATGAGAGCACCTCTCATGGCAAGTTTCGTAAGAAAGACGCGGCAAAACATAATATTACGCTGAAACACTGATTAAGTTGAATAGAGGTATCGGAAGGTGCAAGTTATACCAAAGAAGAAACAACTTGGGAACTAATAAAGCCGAACTAATTACGGTATTTACACCAAATTGAGTTTTAAGTTCTTATTGGTGTTGAGGCATTCATCAGTTTTTAGGCCACATTCACTCATTGGTCGTACACATTTTGATATTCAAGAATACGAACCTTAAAATTAATAAACAGAACACTTGAACGCATATTTGCACAAAAAATACGGCACGGTATAGCCTATACTTTTCGGTACCGTACGGTATTTTGTTTGTGGGGGTAAAAACTTGACGATTAGCCTCGAATTGATTAATTACGTAGGCCTACTGTGAGAAAAAGACTAGAATATCTCGAACTGACTTTTATCAATTATGTGTATGTTGGTATTGAAGTGTGCGTTATGTTTTTGAACACACCCAGTTGAAGCATGGAACATGGTTGAAGCTTAGGTTAATGTAATGTTTGTATGTGAATAAATAGTGGTTCAATGACTCCTTAGAAAGAGTCTTCTCGTTAAGTAATTGTTTAGTGTATTCCCACATTTGGCGACCAGTGACAAGACTAAATTTATATAGAGAATATCAATGGATAAGTTAATTAAAGTTCGAGCGGTACGCCGGCGTGCTTACACGCGAATTTTTAAGAAGATCGTCGACGGCCTAGAAAGTGTAGAACTTGATCCAGTTGCTATTGAAGCAGAATTTAATTTACTTCGGGAAAAGCGGGAAGACCTACGAGTGTTGGACAACCAGATATTCGATTTAATGCTGGAAGCGGACGAAGATGAGGATAACCTAGAAAAAGAGGTTAGTGTCACCGATGATTATTCAAGTAAATTCAACAATCTACAGATTAACGTTGCTACGTTGCTGAGAGAGAAAGAACAGCAGAATGTTATCAGTGAAAGTCCTTCAAGTGTTGGTTCATTCGCTCAGCGAAAGTATAAGCTTCCATTGCTCGAACTTACGAAATTCAGTGGTAATCCAAAAGAATGACTACATTTTTGGGCTCAGTTTGGTAAAATTGATGAAGATAACAGTTTAGATCCCTCGGATAAGTATCAGTATCTTCTTCAAGCCACTACTGTAGGTTCTCGTGCCAGAGAAGTAGTCAGTAGTTATCGTGCTACATCTGAAAACTACCCCAAGGCCGTGGAAGCATTAAAGTCTCGTTTTGGTAGAGAGGATGTACTAGTTGAAGTATATGTTAGATAATTACTTAGGCTCGTACTTCAAGCTAGCAATCCTTCTTTTGGTATGACTTTATGCTCATTGTATGATCGGCTTGAAAGTTATTTAAGAGCTCTGGAATCTTTAAAGGTTACCACTGATAAGTGTGAAGCAATGCTTTTTCCGCTTATGGAATCTTGTTTGCCAGAAGAACTGTTAAGAGCATGCCAAAGATCTCTAGCTTCACATGCACGAGAGGCCAATGCACCCAGTGGAGACATGGGAAAGGCTCGGCTAACACAACTCATGGAATTTTTAAGGTCTGAGGTCGAAAGTGAACAAAGAATTTCTATGGCAATGTCAGGATTCGGTCTTAGAGATGCAGATAAATCTAGAAAGAAGGACACAAAGCATGAAGCAAAAGGTGGATGGAATCAACCTACATCTGTCTCAAATGAAATCCCTACTGCCACAGGGTTGTTCACCGCCTCTAAAGATAGTAAGAAATGTATATTTTGCTCTTCTAGTCACAATCCTCAGGGCTGTATTAAAGCTCAGGACTTGTCTTTACTAGAAAGAAAACAAGTGGTAGAGAAAAGTAGGGCCTGTTTCTGCTGTCTGCAAGTTAGTCACCCTGCTAAGAAATGTAGGAATCGTCCCAAGTGTATCGTCTGTGAAAAGGGGCATTTTGCATTAATGTGCGGAGAGATACAGACAGAGCGACATAGGAAAAGGGCTGAAGTTCATCAACCAGTTAGCCAAAATAAGTTACCGAGTAATGCTTGCAAAGACGAGGCCCTTGCAGCGGTAGGAAATCATTGCAATGTCCTGATGCAAACGCTGGTAGTCTATGTGAAGGGCAACAATGATCGAATACGTAAGGCGAGACTTTTGATCGACTGGGCGTCCCACCGCTCATATATATTGGCTAGTACTGCTGCTGAAATGGGGTACGTTCCACGCTCTCAGGAATTAATTCAGCATGCACTTTTTGGAGGAACAACAACAGGAGTGGTGCAACATGATGTATTCACACTTCAACTTTCTAAATTGGACAAGTCATACCATGGTCATTTTGATGTACTTGGTCAACAGAAGATTTGTGGACAGATTTCTTCTGTTATTGATGGCCCTTGGATACAGGAACTTGTTTTGCATGACATTGAATTAAGTGATGTTGGCTCTTCAGCAGATATTGAAATTTTGGTCAGAGCTGATTATGCTGCTAAACTTTGGACTGGAAAAAGAGTGCAACATAGTTCGGGACTAGTAGCGATGGAGACAATATTTGGTTGGACACTGTCAGGGAAAGTTCCAGGTATCTTGCCCAGTAATGAGAGTCTAGCCATTGTTGTGTCAAGCATGCTGGCCAAGGAAGCAACCATTACAGATTTGTGGGCTTTGGATACACTTGGCATACTGGACCCTGCTGAGAAGAAAAGTAAGCTACAATTGCAAGAGACTGTTCATCAACATTTCTTGGATACAGTAAGGATCAATGAAGATGAGAGATTTGAGTGCTGCCGGCCATGGGTAGAAAATCATCCTCCACTTCCTGACAACTATAATATGGCTATGAAAAGAGTTCATTCTACAATCAAAAGATTACAGTCTGAAGGTTATTATCATGATTATCATTTTGGATGAGTGGTTACAAGAAGGTGTAATAGAGGAGGTAACGGCTGAAACAATGAATTCTCCTTGCCATTATTTACCACATCGTCATGTCGTGAAGCAGAACAGTACCACACCTATTCGCCCAGTGTTCGATGCGTCGGCATGTGAAAATAAGAATCCCAGTCTCAACAATTGCATTGAAAAGGGACCAAATCTTATTGAACTACTTCCTTCTGTATTGGCTCACTTCCGGTTGAAAGAAATTGGAGTGATGGCTGACATCCGCCGTGCATTCTTACAGATCAGTCTCTCTTAAGGAGACCGACCATTTTTGAGATTCTTGTGGATTGACCGACAGGGTACCTTAAAAATATATCAGCATTGTCGAGTGGTTTTTGGAGTGTCATGTAGTCCATACCTACTAGGAGCAGTGATCAAGTACCACATAGATACTGTCCTTTGTCAGTGCAAGGAGGAAAAATCATCATATTCTCAAGATTTGGTAGAATTGCTATCCCGTAGTTTTTATGTTGACAACTATTTGACCAGTGTACATGATGTAAAACAGTTGCAGCAGTTCATTAATGAAGCAACTTCTATCATGGGAAAGAGAAAGTTCGAGCTTCGAGGGTGGGAGTACACCAACCCCCTTTTAACCCCCGGAAAACCTGTCAATGTTTTAGGACTGCTTTGGGATAAATCTGAAGATACTTTGAGAATTAACACAGAAAATCTAAATACCCTTTGTCTGGAGAAAATAACTAATAAGGTCATTCTCTCGGCAGCTCATCGGATATTTGATCCCATTGGAATAGCTTGCAGTGTCACTTTACTTCCTAAACTACTTTTACAGCAAACCTGGGAATCAGGCATAAGTTGGGATCAGGAAGTACATGATGATATTAAATCTCAGTTCTTGGCCTGGGTGAGGGAATTTCCCTACTTACGAGAAATCAAAATTCCTAGGTGGCTACCTGGGACAGACTGTCAAGAAAACAGGACGATTCATATTTTTTGTGATGCAAGCCAACTTGCTTATGCTGCTGTGGCCTACTTACGTGTGGAACAACCGAATCATGTTCGTGTCCAGCTTTTTCTCGCTAAAGCAAGAGTCTCTCCAATCAGTAAGTCCAACAAGAAAATGACGATCCCGAGGCTGGAATTGTTGGCTGCAACAATTGGCTCTAGGATGTACTCTAATATTGTTCATGATTACAACATCCCTGGTGTTAAGACGATTTTTGGAGTGACGCAACAGCTGTTTTAGCCTGGATTCAAAGAGAAGACCAGTGGGATGTGTTCGTATCCAACAGAGTGAAAGAAATCAGGAAACTGACCGAAGGACAGGAATGGCGATATGTTCCCGGCACTAGGAATCCTGCAGATCTCCCATCTCGCGGCACTACTGCTAAGAAATTGTTGGAATCAAGATGGTGGGAGGGGCCTGACTGGCTACGAGAATCACCAGACTCATGGTCCTGCGTAGATATTAAGTTTGAAGAAGAAGAGACAACTAGTGGTAAAAGGAAACTTGTTGTTTCTTCCATGCTCGCAGCTTCGGTTGAACCTGATTGGTTTTATGCCCGTGCTTCTACTTCCTAGAAAAGTGTACGTTTAGTTTGTTGGACATGTCGTTTTGGGAAGAACTGTCGAATAGAAGAACAAAACAGATTCCATGGTAACTTGACTACCGAAGAAATAATCGCTGCAGAGGTTAAAGTGGTGAATTTAGTTCAGAGACAAGTATACTCGGGAGTGAATGACCCAAAATTATCTAGTTTGATGCCATTTGCTGACAGTAATGGAATTCTACGCCTCAGGACGAAAATCTCACACAGGAAGGATCTAAATGAATTTTGTCACCCAGCTATTCTCCCTAGTTGTGAGCATCCTGTTGTATTTCAACTGATTATGGACTTGCACAAAGAATCATGTCATGCAGGCACACAGATGATGACTATTCTTAGAGAGAGATTTTGGATTCTTGGTGGAAGACGAACAGTTCGATCTGTCCTGGATAAATGCTTTCATTGCAAGAAGCAAACAGCAAAACATATAAAAGTAAATCCGCCACCTCTTCCTGAAGATCGAGTACGAAATGCTAAGATATTTAAGTTACTGGCGTAGATTTTGCTGGTCCGCTGTATCTGAAAAAGGAGAGTGGCAGCAGGGAGAAGGCGTGGGTGTGTTTGTACACATGTGGAGTCTATCGAGCAGTGCATTTGGAGCTTGTATCTTCACTCTCTACTGACAGCTTTATTCAGAGTTTTCGCAGATTCGCCAGCAGAAGAGGTCGACCATCTTTAGTATATAGCGACAATGGTACCAATTTTTCAGGTGCTGATAGTGCCTGTAAGAAGCTGGACTGGGATGTCATTAGTCAGTACAGTAATGTCAGGAGAATTAAACGGCATCATGGTGGGGTGGTTGGTGGGAGCGGCTTATTGGAATATTGAAGAAACTACTACGCCGTGTTCTTGGCCGAACATCAGTGAACTATGAGGAGATGCAAACGATTTTGTGTGACTGTGAGGCTGTTATTAATGCTAGACCCCTCACATATTTATCCAATAATCCCACAGATTTGACGCCACTAACTCCCAGTATGTTTCTGCAGGAAGTTGAAGGGATAGGAGTTCCGGATTTTGACTTGATTGAATCCACTGATCTAAATAAGAGACTTCGTTACAGACAAAAGCTAAGGGAAGACCTCCGAAGTAGATTTCGTTCGGAATATTTGGGACAATTGAAGTTGTTAGCCAAAAAACATCCCTGTAGACAAATTTCTGTTGGTGAAATTGTGTTGGTGGGAAATGACAACTCAAAACGTCTAGACTGGCCTTTGGCTAGAGTTGTCGAACTACTGAAAGGAGCAAATGGGGAAACTAGGCTGGTCCGAGTAAAGACCTCAAGTGGTTTTCTACTGAGACCTGTGCAGAGAATCTATCCATTGGAACTGGAACTTAGTGAGCAGGGTGAATCTTCAATCATCGGCAAGAGACTTCGAAAGGAAGTCAAGGAACAGCCTCAGGATGAAATCAACATTGAAGGGAAGACTTCTAAGTGTAGGTGGAGACGAGATTCGCAAGGACTGTTCGCAAGCCTGTAAAACTAAGCCTGTGATTGTGTTTTGTAAGTTAATATTGGACTGGCTGCCATTAACTTAGGTGGTAGAATGTGAGAAAAAGACTAGAATATCTCGAACTGACTTTTATCAATTATGTGTATGTTGGTATTGAAGTGTGCGTTATGTTTTTGAACACACCCAGTTGAAGCATGGAACATGGTTGAAGCTTAGGTTAATGTAATGTTTGTATGTTGATAAATAGTGGTTCAATGACTCCTTAGAAAGAGTCTTCTCGTTAAGTAATTGTTTAGTGTATTCCCACACCTACCGTAATTGTTGACCGACAGCTGTTTGATAATTTGGGATTTGCAGAGGAATGGCTTTTTTTTTTTGGTATGTAGGGTACACATGCTAAGATTGAAATTGAAGAGTTGACATTTAACTTTCAAGTATATTAAACAATAGGCCTAATATGTTTTATGCTTAACCTACCTGTGGAAAGATATTCCTGGGATGATCTTAGTTATTCGATTCGTACAACGATATGCATTACACGACATTATTCCTAACAAACTCAGACAACACAATGCACAATGCCTCTTGCAAGTCACGGAACACCGAATACGAGTTAAGGTTACGCCCACTTTAGATGCAGCGCTTGGCTTCACTCAAATGAGCTCAGGGCATCTCCTATTATTCTTTCCTCCATGGCCATAACGCGCGTAATTTATGTGCAAATACAGTACTGCCAAACCCACGCATACGATACGACTCTATAGCCGGTATTGTAAAACAAAAAAAGCGACAAGTTCCATTCATAATAGAGCATAGATTGCGCCAATAGCGAGATAATTATTTATAATTTCATTCGGCGATGTTGTAACGATCTTAAGGGGCTAGTCAAGCTTTTACATTGGTACACAGTGGCGTAACTACGGGGGATGATTCGAGGGATCAATCCGCCCCAGAACCAAATATGTTTATATGAAAACGTGTAGGTTTGCTTTCATTGATTACCTTATATTTCCCCCTGCACGAAGCAAAAAGCAAAAACAAACGCATGACAAAAACAGAAGGCAAAACGCAAAATTCAAAAGCAAAAGCAGAAAACAAAATGATTTATTACTAAAAGTTTATTAGTTTTGTACTTATTTTTCAATATAATTGCCAAATTTAATGCAGCCAATGGCCACAACTAATAAAATACATACCTTAATTCATTCACAATTAGGTATTGCAAAGTTGTGTGAGGGAAATGTTTATTTTATAGCATTTTTCGACATGTAACCGATCGCATAGCCCCTCACAAAGAAAGCAAATGCATTCCTCGTTCGGAGTGTGGGAATGCTTTGTACTCCAAATTTTATAATGAAAGCCATGCACTGCGTATTGCTAAAATGATTGAGGCATTTGTCATATCGTGACACCAGCTTTCCGATGGCCTCTGCAAAGAAGTCTGTCTCCAGTGAGGTACGGTACGTCTGGACCGGTCTGGATATTGTTGTTGATGCGTTGTCGGCCAACGACGCCTTCAATGCTGAAAAGAGTTGAAAACCTCTCGGTACAAGATCTGGACTATACGGCGGATGTAGAAAGCTTCCCACTTGTATATTTTGAGGTATTTCGTCACGTTGACACAGTGCCACAGTGCGGTCGTGAATTGTCAAAATCACGCCTAAAGAGAGCATGTCTCTTCGTTTGTTTCGAATCGCTCTGTGGAGGCGACGTAAAGATTCATAATAAACCTTTTGTTATCGTTGTCTCATGCTCCATGTCTACGGAATTTGGTGTTTACAAGACAAAGCTAATTGAATCTCATCGACAGAGCTGCCAGTAGTGTTCTCTTTCCAATATCAAATGGAAGAGTTAAACTTTACTTCATAAGTGGAGAGCAGATTAATTCAATGGGTCTTACTCAAAAGGACTACACTACGCTACTCGTGGCTTTGCAATGATGATGTTGATAATAATGATGATGATAATTGTTGTTTTAAGGGATCTGACATCTAGGTTAACAGCCCTTAATGATATGGTGTTAGTGAAGAAAATGATAAAAGAAATGAAAACTACCTACAACTAACTGTTGTTGTTTGAGTCTTCAGTCTTTTGACTGGTTTGATGCAGCTCTCCATGCCTCCCTGTCCTGAGCCAATCGTTTCATCTCTACATAGTTACCACACCCTACATCCGAGGCTATCTGTTTAACATATTCTAACCTTGGTCTACCCCTACAGTTCTCGTCCTCGACCCTTCCTTCCATAACTAAGCTTGCTATTCCTGGGTGTCTTAGTATGTGTCCTACCAACCTATCTCTTCTCTTCATTAGCAGTTGCCAGAAACATCTCTCCTCTCCCACTCGCCTTAATACCTCTTCGTTTGTAACCCTATCTACCCATCTGATCTTCATCATTTTCCTGTAACACCACATTTCAAATGCTTCAATTCTCCTCTTTTCTGCTGCACCAATAGTCCAAGTTTCACTTCCATAGAGCGCCACGCTCCAGACAAAGGCTTTCAAAAATGACTTCCTAATACCTAAATCTATATTCGATGTCAACAGATTCCTTTTTTGTAGAAAGGCTTTCCTTGCCTGAGCCAACCTACTTTTTATATCCTCTTTGCTTCGTCCATCACTGGTTATTCTGCTTCCTAAGTAACAGAAGTCTCCTACTTCCTTCAGCTTTTCACCTGCCAATTTGATCTCCATGGAGGTTTCTGATTTATTTCGGCTGCATTCCAGTGTTTTTGTTTTACAATTATTAATTTTCATCATTAATTCCTTACGTAAGATGGAATCCATACCATTCAAAAACTCATTCAAATCCTCAGGCTTGTCGGCCAAGATGACGATGTCATCAGCAAATCTCAGAGTTGAAATTATTTCTCCTTGAATCTTCACTCCTACTTAAAATTTTTCTCCAATTTCCTTCATTGCTTGTTCAATGTAAAGATTGAAAAGTATGGGTGATAAGTTGCAGCCTTGCCTTACACCTTTCTGAATACCAGCTTCTCTCTCATGTCCTTCAGCTCGAATGACTGCTGTCTGGTTTCTGTATAGATTGTATATCACCCTCCTATCCCTGTACTTTATTCCAATAGATTTCAAAATGTCAAACAATTTAGTCCAATCAACGTTATCAAAAGCCTTTTCTAAGTCTACAAAAGCCATGAACGTTCTCTTATCTTTCCTTATTCTACCTTCCAAAATCAGCCTAAGACTTAGTACAGCTTCCCTTGTTCCTACATTTCTCCTGAAACCAAACTGGTCTTCACCCAACTCCGTTTCTATCTGGCTTTCAACTCTCTTGTAAATTATTCTAGACAGGATCTTTGAAGCATGAGTAATCAAGCTGATTGTACGGTAATCTTCACATCTGTCAGCTCCCAATTTCTTTGGTATAGGGATGATAACATTCTTCTTGAAATCAGGGGGTACCTCACCTGTCTCATAAATCCTACACACCAAGTGAAATAACCTGATCAGACCTTCATCTCCTATGCAGCGTAGCAACTCAATCGGTATATCATCTATGCCTGGTGCTTTGTTCCTGCCTAAGTCCTCTAATGCTCTGTCAAATTCTGATCTCAATATTAAATCTCCTTTTGCATCCTCATCAATTTCCTCCTCCCTTTCCATTACATGATTCTCAATCTCCTTTCCCTTATACAAGCACTCTATGTAAGCTTTCCATCTCTCAACCTTTTCTTCCCTATCTGTTAGAGGCTTTCCATTTATGTCCTTAATATTACAGCACTTAGTCTTCTTTTCCCCAGAAGTATTCTTAATCCTTCGATAAGCTGTGTCTACTTTTCCTAATTTCAGACAATTTTCTATACCTGCACATTTCTCTTTCAACCATTCTTCTTTCGCTTCCTTGCACTTCTTGTTAACCTCATTTCTCAGACGTCTGTATTCTGCTTTCCCCTCTTCATCTCTTAGATTCTTGTGTTTCCGCCTTTCAGCCATCAATTCTAGTATACCGTGAGTGATCCACGGTTTTCTACCTATTCTTTCTTTCCTACCAATGTTTTCTTCTGCGGATTTTGTTATTTCATTCTTCAAAAGTGCCCATTCGTCTGCAATTGACTAACTACTGACATATATCTAACTTATATACTAGAAGGGGCCTAGGAATCGACCTGGGGTGGTATATAATAGAAGGGCTCCCCCGAAAAACGTTGAGGTTGATGAAGAGGTAGAGAAATGTTTGAAGATCTAAGTGAACTTATAGCTGAAATAAAGGGGGAAGAAAACCTTATTTTACTTGGTGACTGGAATGCAATTGTCGGAGAAGGAACTGAAGGAAATGTTGTTGGTAAATACGGATTGGGGAGAAGAAATGAGAGAGGCGAGACACTTGTAGAGTTTTGTATACAGCATAAATTAGTTGTAACGAATACTATATTCCAACACCATCCAAGGAGGATATACACTTGGAAACCTCCGGGAGACCTAAGAAGGGCCCAAATAGACTATATATTAGTAAAGGAAAGATTTAAGAACCAGGTGAAAGATAGTAGAAGTTACCCTGGAGCTGATGTCGACAGCGACAATAACCCAGTCGTCATACGCTGTGAATTAAAGTTCAAAAGATTAAAGAAGAGAGAAAATAAACATTGGGATATTTCTAAGCTTAATGATGAGTCCACTCAAATACTCTATATGTATGAAACCAACAATAACATAAGAGACATTGAAGAACACTTGGCAGTAGAAGAGGAGTGGATCAAAATAAAGAAGATCATTTTAGACTCAACAGCAACTGTTTTAGGGGGAAAAAAATAAAAAAAATAGGAAAGAGTGGATAAGTCAAGAAGTTGTGGATATGATAAAGGAAAGAAGACAGTATAAAAACTCGAATGATGATGATGAAAAGCAAAAATACAAGACCTTAAGAAACAAGATAAATAAGAGGGCAAAACAAGACAAGGAACAGCATTTAATGGGAATCCGTGCAGGCATAAATAACAACATGAAATCTGGACAAATAGATATGGCCTATAAAGATATTAAGAGGTTCTTTGAAACAAGGAAGCCAAAAACAATGAGCATTGAGAACAAAGTTGGGAAGTTAATAAATGATGACGAAATGTTGGTTGGTTGGTTCCTTAGTTTAGGGGCTGCGACAACGCGGTCATGTAGCACCGTGTACTTTGGGTGTGTGAAGAATCTGTCTGATAACCGGTGTTAATTGTGATGACTGTATTAGTGTGTGTATCTGTTTTTTTAATTCAATTAGGGACTGCAACTTTGAATTTTCAAATAGTTCCTACTTTTGCCGCCAAACGCCATCGTCAACGACTTCTAGGCCTTGTTCAGAACTAGCTACTAGACGCCACCGCAGTCGGCTCTTGGCAACGAACGTAGCAACCTAAGAGCGTTGATTACATTCTTAACCTATCCAATTTAGTTTCACACAGGTGAATGATAGTGAAAAGATAGAAAGAATATTTGGAACAACTATACAGTGGAAACTGTGTTAACTTGCCCGTTGAGAAAGAAGATGAAATAACAGAGGAAGACTTGGGGGCACCTATTATGGAAGAAGTGTTTGAGAAGGCGTTGCAGGACCTCAAAGGAAAGAAAGCTCTTGGAGTTGATAACATACCAGGAAAACTATTGAAACAATCAGGTGACAAGTTAAAAAAGGAACTATACAAATTTATATGTACTATTTACAAGACTGGAGAATTGCCTGAAGACTTTATGAATTGCATAATAGTACCTATACCTAAAAAATCAAATGCAAGGTCATATAAATAATACAGAATATTGAGTCTGGTGTGTCATGCATCAAAAATAGTCACCAGAATTATTATGAAGAGAATAGAAAAACAAATCGATGAAAACCTATCTGATGATCAATTTGGTTTTAGGAAAGGAGTAGGAACAAGAGAAGCAATCTTAGCATTGAGGCAAGTGATAGAGGTGCAGATGAAGAAAGTCAAACCTACCTTCTTAGCGTTCCTCGACCTTGAAGAGGCGTTTGACAATGTGGACTGGAATGTTCTATTCAGGATTCTTCATCAAACAGGTATCAACTTTAGAGACAGAAGACTCATCTACAATATCTATAAGCAATAAATTGGAATAGTTTGTTGTGGTAGCAAGGAAGAAACAGCACACATCCGAAAGGGTGTACGGCAGAGTTGTTCCCTTTCCCCATACCTATTCAATATATATGTTCAAAAGGCGATCGACCAAGTAAGAGAAGAATTTGCCACAAATGTGAATATTCATGGAGATAAAGTTGACATGATAAGGTTTGCTGATGACATAGCGCTAATTGCAGAAAGTGAAGAAGACTTACAAAAGATCCTGAGCAAGATGGACAAAATAATGGAGGAAGAATTTAATATGAGAATAAATACAAATAAAACAAAAATTTTGGTCTGCAGTAGAAATGGCGAAAACCAGACATCAATAGAGTTAAGAAATGAAAAGATGCAAGAAGTGAATGAGTTTAATTATCTGGGAAGTAAAATAACGAATGATGGAAGTAGCAGCAGAGAGATATTAAGTAGGATTGCCTAAGCCAAGAACGCTTTCTATAAAAAAAAGAACCTATTTACTGCAAGGAACATAAGTCTTGATGTGAGGAAACAAATGTTGAAGACCTATGTATGGAGCGTCGCGCTATATGGCAGCGAATCTTGGACAATAGGAGAGAGAGAGAGAGGAAAAGACTACTAGCATTTGAAACCTGGTGCTATTGAAGGATTATGAAAATCAGTTGGAAAGAATTGGTCACAAAAGAGGAAGTTTTTAGAAGAGTGGGAGAGAGAAGATGCTTCCTTAAATACAAAAAGAAGAAGGAATCACCTCGTGGGCCACATACTGCGACACAATGAACTGATTAAGCTTATAATCGAGGGAACAGTAGACGGCAAGAATTGTAGAGGAAGACCCAGACTGGAGTACATGAGTCAAATACTGCAAGATATGGATTGTGGCTCATACTGTGAACTGAAGAGGAAGACTGAGAGATGGGAAGAATGGCGAGCTGCTGCCAACCAGCCTCACGGCTGTTAACCACAGAGAGAAATAGAGAGAGTGTGTGTGTGTCCAAATTAGGAAAAACGTTGGATATCCATACATCAATACTTTACTCACTTATTCACAAGGCAAATTGATGTAAAAGTCTCTGAACTGAGGTTCAAGGAATACACACATGCTTAATAAATCCTTTTACTTCTCTTTGTTAATCAGCAAAGGCTCCTGGTACACCGCGGTAAGGCTTGGAAATGGGATCACAATACATTTTTCGTTCGCATGGCTTTTCCCACGTTGCCGCTTAGTGAGACTGTAACACTTCCAAGGGTTAAGGACAGTATGACCTGCTCTCATTCACGTGATTTCTGCATTGAGGAACTTGATAAAGCCTTGAGTATGCTAAAGGTAAACAAAGCGGCTGGCTTTGATGGCATATATCCAGAGTTTCTTAAAACCAACGGACCAAAAACAAAGTTGTGGCTTATTGAATTTTTCAATGAGATTCTGAAAACTGGAAAATTACCAAAGCTGTTCAAACAGGCTAAGATAATTGCTATCCTGAAACCTTGGAAAAGACGGATCTGATGCTTCTCACTATCGACCGATATCACTACTCAGCATGACCTATAAGCTAGTAGAAGGCTTATTCTAAATCACATTCAAGAGGCCGTTGATCAAATCATCCCCATCGAACAAGGTGGCTTTTGAAAACAACGGAGTTGTTGCGACCAGGTCCTAACATTGACAACTATAGTAGAAGCTGGATTTCAACGAGGCCTAAAATCAGCTGCGGTTTTTGTGGACCTCACGGCAGCTGACGACACTGTGTCCAAGTTTATTGAAATCATCCCATGTCAAAAGTTGGCACTTTTAATGAACAACATGCTCTCTGATAGGCGTTTTAGGGTGTTCCTGAATGGGCAAACTAGCAGGTGGATGACATTAAACAATGGCCTACCTCAAGGATCAGTTTTGGCCCCCATTTTGTTTAATCTATATATTCATGACATGCCTCACACAGATTCCTTGAAAATCCAGTATGCAGACGACCTAGCATTAATTATCCAAAATAAAGTCCTTATGAACTGTGAGAATACCCTAACTTGTGATCTGACGAAACTGAGTGATTACTTCCATAAATGGAGACTTCAACCCAACCCGAACAAGACTGAGGTTACTGCATTCCATCTAAATAATAAAGAAGCCCAATGGAAGCTGCATGTTACTTTTGATGGAATCGAAGTACCCCATAACTACAATCCAATATATCTTGGAATCACTCTGGATCGGTCCTTGGCATTCAAACAACAGTGCATCAAGTTATCGAAGAAACTTGGCTCGAGAGTGAATCTACTTCGCAAGATTGCCGGAAGCAGCTGGGGTGCAGAAGCTAATACTCTACGTTCTGCTGCACTCGCTCTCGTGTATTCTGCTGGTGAATACTGTGCCCCTGTATGGAAAAACAGTGCTCATACCACCAAGATTGATGTGCAACTCAATGAGGCCATGCGAGTCATCACTGGTACTGTTAGATCTACTCCCACACAATGGCTACCAGTCCTAGCTAATATCGCTCCGCAAGATCTAAGGAGGAAAGCAGCTAAGGTAAGCTTGCTCAAGAAGACCACTTCTGATAAGAACTCTCTGTCGTATGTTGCCCTGCAAGATCCACCAACAACACGTCTGAAATCACGCAAGCCACCCTGGGTTAATTTAGAAGGTATCAATTCTTACAACATGACCTCAAGTGGCAACAACTTTGGAACGAGCATCAACCCAACAATGCTCACTTGGATAAAGATCCTACAAAGAAGGTTGAGGGATTCCAACTTTCAAGAAATGGGGTTTCCGTACATCTGCTGCCTGTGACTGTGGAGTGGAGGACCAAACTATATAACACATTGTTCAGGAGTGCCCACTCCGTGCATTTGATGGTGGTCTGAAGACTCTACACCAAGTGACACCAAGTGCTCTGGAATGGTTGTCAAATTTGGACATTTCAATTTAAATAATTGTAAACTTTTGTGTACTTGTACAACCAAACGATATATTGAACCCGCTGAGCTAAGGTTCATGTGATATTTTTTATAACAGCACATTTATGATGGGATGTAGTACCTCTGAACACACCCAGAAAGCCACGTGGAGCTGAGAGCTCGTGCTATACTCTTTGAAGTAGCGGTGAATCGCACTTTTGACTTAGGTGAAGTCTGCTAATTATTTATCTGAGGTCTTATTAATTAATTTTATCTTTCCACGAGACTCAGAATATTCCATTTCGTCATGCAGCATTATTAAAACATTTTGGAGAATGTTATTTTCGCTTAAGGTAAGGTAATACCCTTGCAGATACGCAAACAGGAATGTAAGTAGTCGCTCAACGACTTCGTTTTGACGACCTACTTCCTCGAGTAACCTTGTACCTTGCACTAGGTCTGGAGAATCCGCCCCGTGTAGGCGTGAAGCTGTAGCCGTCGTGTCAGACGTGGAGAAATATCCGCTGTTTAGCGTGGAAAGTATAATCTGTTGCCATCGAGCACGAATACGTTATAATACGAGTGATAAGTAAGAATTATATAGTGAATTATTAGCACTACATCTGAAAAAAAAAAGCCTTGTGGAGGCGAACAATTGTAGCCGTCGCGTCAGACGTGAAAAGTATCCGCTGTTTAGCGTGGAAGTTGTCATCGGCTGCCATCGTGCACAAATATTCTATAAATCACTGTTATTTATGCACAGTGAACAACGAGAAGCATATTGTGATATGATTGGCAAGTATAGTGAAAATTCTAACATTACCGTAACACCACATTTTTGTACCCACGTGTTTGTGGAGGGCCGATAGCCTGGTGAAAAATATAGAGGTAAACGTGTTATAACTACTTTAAAAAAATGTGATTATGAAAGTACAGTATATTTGAATTGCCACAGTGAATTTTTCAATTACAAAAAGACGCACATTTCACGGATGCTACGTGATGTAAAAGTGGCGTCAGTACACGTGAAGAACCACAGAACAGTGCTTGATCACGTATTATTCGATATCTGCGAAGTAAAGGCTGTGTTATCAATTGTATTAAAGCCTGTAACATTTTCAACGAACATTGTGATTTTTGAAGTGAAGAAATGAACTACTACACGATCTAATTTACCACCCACGTGATCGAATTATTCTACACCATGTTTGAGAACAACATCATGGGCTAATACCGCTCTGGTATGAGGGTGACGTATCTAATGGAACCAGCATGGTGGTGGAGCTTCCAGAACAGCGAACGAGGAGGAAGGAAACCAGGTTGCCATACCCAGGCATATCCAGTACATCCACGAAGTTATCGACAGGGACAGATCGAACCCCGGTCTTAGGAGGAGTCCAGATGGGAATCCTGATGAGGATGATACTGTTCCGGAGAGCCAGAGATGAATTTGTACAACCCTTGTCGTTGAACAGAGGGCTGAGTGAGAGCTTCTCCATTTCGTGAGTTTTTGTACACCCTTTTCTTGTTCTAGTTTCTGGTGGAATAGTAGGTTTAATGTAGTTTGTGAAACAACCGAACTCAGTGACAGCCATTTTTATAGGTAGGAAATGTAACTAGTCTAATTAGATGTCATTTATTTCAGTTAGAGTGAGACACCCTTGGGTCAGACATTTTGGTCAACCCTGGTGCAGCTTGATGAACGTCCTAGAACGTCAATGCCTATCTTTGGCTAAACGTGACCGTAGTCATTCGAGGCTACTTTGTTTAAGCCTTTTTGGGGGTGATTTTTCAAGTCTTTGCAGACATTTCTTTAACTGCATTTTTTGCAACCAGTCTTTGTTACACCCCTGACTTCGTTAGAGCAGTCGTATCATTTAGGTAATCGACTGTAATTACCAGTTTTGTAACTGCATTATATTCCATTTGAGATGTTGCTCAGAAGCCATCTGGTCATGTGTGGACCTTATAAGCAAAAGGAATGTTTCGTTGTCAAGCATCGAACCCAGTTCCCAACGTATCATTAAGCAGATCCAGAGTGTGTAATCTGCGCCACAATTATTATTTTATTAGTGTCATGTGAAGACACGTATTTATTTGATATTGTACAAGCAACTACTGAAGTATTATATCTTTGAGAGCAAAGAGCTCCAGCAATGTGACATTGCTATCATTTAGATGTCTTTGGTTTGAAAGACGGAATTATATTATTGTATTCAGATTCATAGCGTGTTTTTTATACACGTATCCTTCGAGGTTTAGAACCTATGATAAAAGATTTTATGATGAGGCCATTGAACAGTTTTTATTTTGCTTTAATCGCCGGCCTTGATAGTTAGTGTGTTGTGTCTGCCAGCGCAGGAATGTTGCAGCCTGCGGCGACATAAACTGGTTTGTGACCCAGTGCCCTTGAGAGCACGCTTGTATTGTGAGACAGAATTACTTTGACAGAGGACAGAATGCTTGTTGTATTCGCTCTTTCTTTCATTGCAACTTAGCTCATGGAACTCAGTGTCCGACCTTGTATCTGATCACATGTTTTTATAGATTGTTTTCTTGTTAGTTAAGCGCACTGTTGCGCGTACCGTCGTTTGACGTGTACAGTTATGTCAGGTTTTCTATAGTATGTTGTAGGCGACCCTGTTAATGGAGGTATTTATTGTGTAAAGGTATTTGTTTATACCTTGTCCGGGATTGTTCCCGTTGACCAGATGTTATGGAGGGTGACTGAGTGTGCAGGCCCATCCCAGAGTTATTGAACGCGAGCTGTGCGCCGCTGGTAACTTGTGTTATTGTGTGTCCGAGTTGTTATTGCTCGTTGATTATATTCCGACGTTTGAGTCGAGGCTTTTGGTGGAGATTGATCTCAGTGGAGACACTCCGTGCCCAGGCTATTGTCAGTATTATTCGCCATAAACCAACGATAACCTAAACCGACATCTTAATAATAAAACGCATAATTTTGGTAAAACAAAAGCTAACTAACGAATTCTTTCTATCTAACTTTGTTCTTTTGCATTTGGAACCTGCTGACATGGACGTGCTAATGAAGGTATTTCCTTTTGAGGAAATGACTAGGACAGCTGACACTTTTGAAGCGACCTGAAGCATGCTCGAACCTTGAGTTCGTAGCTTGTGGAGCGCAGGCCATGCGATGTTAGACGTAGTCTTCACTACGCAGTCGTCACCGTAACTACACACATTAGATGACTATGGCTTACAAAGAGTAAACCACGGTGCAGGCAGGCATTTTAATAAAACTGTTGTCTCTTATTAATTATTTATGATGTGAAAGTGTATAAATCCTACATGTTACCCTAGTGTGTGCTGTTAGCACGTAGTTCCTAAGAATAATTAAATGTTTTTTACATGGCTGATCACTCAGCTTTCAATGTAATTGTTTTCTGTTACGGACGTTATCGCCGTAAATTTTGTTAATTGATAGGACTTAGCTAGATGAATTAACGTTAAATGTAAATGTGGAGATGGTATCATCCTAACTTAGATTTGTTTTGCTTCCCTGTTAAATGTAAATTCAGATATTAGCTTGATCTTGTAACTTGACCTAGGGATTGACGTCGTACCATTTTCCTAGTGTTTCTGTTGTTGCTTTATTATTGTGAGATAGATCTTTCGCGAGGGTTTTCCGAAACTTCTCAGGTAGGGACCTGCTCTTTATTTTTGTTTGTTTATTAGCTTGCGGACTAGCCGATTGTAACCCTCCGAACGAGGCTAGGGGCTTGTGAATTTTAACAATAAGTTTTCACGGTGTTTTACGTAAGTCTGGATGTTTATTTTCTCAGGCTAGTTTTTAAGGTGAACCTTTCCTTAGGCAGTCTATGACCATCGTCACCATGTACCACGACCCCTGTGGACTACAGATTCTCGTGCCGCTTTGGCCTATTAGGAAGTTCACCTGATCCTCACGGCAATTATATCCGACGGGTGAGATGTTAGGGAAGTCATTGCGGTTGTTGGCTATCCTGGCAGCTCCACCGACGGTCTCATAAAATGATGCCCAACTCATGTGCCGACGTTAACGTGGTGACCGTCAGTTCCATGTTATTTCCGAGGATCTTAATGTTGATTAATGGTAAATTGACATGACTGGGACGAACTTAGAAAGTCGTACTGCAGATCAATTTACCGCATGGCATTCATGTTTGATAGAAGTCCATGGGGTGAGGCTTTAGTGTTAGATAAATGAAGGATAGGATTATCTTTGATGATGCCTCATCCTGAGTAAATGTAATACTTGCTTTTCTCGCCGTTGTCCTTGTAAATGTAGAAGCACCTAGTTTGCATACTCCAGCTGTACTCGTGATATTTATTTAAATGAAACAAGCTTTATACCACCAAGTAACTAATCATAGCTGTAAGTTCCATTAGATATTGATCCCTCAATTTCTCATATATATTTCTTGTCAATGGATGAGGAAACTATTCGTCGTGTGTTTGGGGAGATAATGGCAGGTGTTAATGCCAACCTCCAACAGATTACTGCTGAATTAGGTACAGTAAGGACTGATTTAGGTGAAGTAAGGACTGATTTAGGTGAAGTCCGTGGTGACTTAGGTCAGAATACCCAAGCTGTCAACAATGTTAGACAGGACTTAGAAGTCAACACCCAGTCGATAAACAATGTGAGTGGTCATGTGGACCAAGTAAGGCAGGACTTAGAGGTTAATACTCGATCCATAAATATTGTAAGTGGTCATGTAGACCAAGTCACAGATTCGATCCATAATGTTAGGGCTGATCTAACTCAAGTCAGGGCCGACATGGACGCATATAGAGTCGAAGCTAGGAATGATCTTACGGCAGGTTTAGCAGCTGTTAGGGTTGATGTCATAAGACACCATCAGGAGGCTAACCAGCGTATATATTGCTTAACCGACCAGATGAATAGAGCTAGGGAGGATGTGCAAACCCGATTGGAGGAGCACACAGCTCAAATTCAAACGACAATAAACAGAGTCCAGATAGATATGAGAGCCGACCTGGAGCACACTCGGGAAGAATTTGGGACTCGATTGACGCACGTCGAGGGATTTATGGACACCGTGAAAAAGGACATGGCAACCATGAATATTGGACTGATTTTGATGAGAGGTGCTGCCAATGCTGTGAATAACAACGTCAAGACGATCGTTGATGGCATGATAGAAGTCAAAGAGGAATTAAACACCAATAGGAGAAATATTACGGAGCTGACAGAAACCGTAGCAAGCCTGCGTGAAACAGTTGACGTTCACCGTGAGGAACATAAAAGCGATCTCATGTTATTGAGGGGTGACCTCAACGAACACAAGACCACAGTAGAGGCTAAGGTGGCCGAGGTCAGAGATGATGTTGGAAAGATCCAAGAGAACGTGTCGAAAGTCGAAGGAGAAATCGATTCTTTACAGAAACGTTTCGAGGAAGTCGCGGTAACCGAGAGGTTCGACCTTAGCTATAACCTCAGTACGGCAATACGCGAAGTTGACACGAACCTCAAAGGGAAAGTCGATAGGATCGAGCCGCAACTGAACGACTTAGGTAACAAAGTCACAGCTAGAACCATTCCAGGACTTGAGGTTATTGAAAGACGTCTTAACAGACTTGAGACGCTTCCTAGAGAGAGACACTTACCGTCACAGATGGGAGATTCCCAGGAGACACCCGTATCTCAATCCGCAGGGATGATGCCTACTCATTTCCAACCCAGCGCACCTATAGAACCGCAACCATCCCAATTCACTGGTTCAGCGCAAAGTCAAACCTTGAACATGACGCCCATCCTTTTCAACCAGCACCCAATCGAATTAGTCATGAAACGAATACACCTACGCATAACTACATGCAGAATTCATTTAGACCCGCGCATACGCAGGGAAATGTAACTATAATCCGTTCGAGAGAGGAGCAACCAGCTCGCTTCTCTGGCACTGGAAGTGGTGTTACTCCAGTTGAATTTCTGGCCAACGTAGAAAGCTACTTGAGAGACACTATGGTCACTCCGGAGAGGGAGCTCCGAGTTATAGAGCGTTTGCTTGAGGTGCAAGCCAGCACCTGGTATAGAGCATTCCGATACTCGTTTGTGGGATGCCAGGATTTCAAAGAAGCCTTGTTAAGAACGTACTGGTCGAGCGACATTCTCAGTCGGAATCCTGAAGCTACTGTTAATGCCATAGGCATCGAGGGAGAATGCGAGGAACACCTTCGACGACTTCTTCATCTACCTGAAGGACAACGACGTGAAGAGGAACTCAGGCATATTATCCGTTTCCTGGAACGAAGAATGGTTCCACAGGATGCTCATTATGCGAGGATTGCTGATGTTGCAGATGATTATTTGATTTATCATCGTGTCCTGTACGAGTTTGTGGACGAGGACCACACTCAACTGCGTGCAGTTATTCCCAGGAGATACCAAGAATCTGTTATTCTTATGGTTCATCTATCCATTGGACATGGTGCAACAGACAAGACCATTGCAACCATCAAGGAGTCTTTTACTTGGAAAGGGCTAGGAGCCACCGTTAGACAGTGTTTACGTGCTTGCGACGCATGCCAGCGGAACAAGTACACGTCACACTTGTTGAAGGAACCACCTAGACCGATACTCCCAACTCAACCTAGAGAGTTATATGCACAGGACCTATATGGCCCAATACCTAAGGCTCGTCGTGGGAACCGCTACATCGTTGTAACTATTGATGTGTTCACGAAATATACGATGCTTCATCTGATTCAGAAAGCCACCGCACATCAGATTATTCAGAGGATTAGACGACAAGTGATACCGGAGGAAGGAAAACCACAATTTCTGTTGACTGATCACGGATCACAGTACACCTCCGCAGAATTTGCCAATGCTATGAACGAGCTGGAAATAGGTCATGTTTTATCATCTATTCGCCATCCAGAGAGCAACCCAGCAGAATGCGTAATGTCTATTATCGCAAAATTCTGTCGATTATATTGTCAAGAAGGACACTGGCGATGGACTGAAGTCCTAGTTACTATGGCAAAATGTATTAATTCAACAGTCCATGAGAGCACTGGTCAAATACCTATGGTTTTGCATTTGAACCAGATGCCGCTGAGAATATGGAATCGTGTGATTGTAAATCCACCTTGTTTACAACCATCACATGCCAGCAGACTTTTAGCTGCAAGGGATACATTGGACAGACAAGCTGCCAAACGCTTGAGAAGAACTAGACGCCAGAGATTTAGAGAACCTCTAGTTGAGGGAGACCTTGTCCTTATAAGGAGACCCGGAATTTCAAGTCCTATAGACCACATACATGGGAAATTTCTGTCTTTATATTATGACCCTAGTCGTATCCGACAGCCTTTGAACAATGGAAGTTATGTGATAGAAGACATTAGGACAGGAGAGCGCATTGGAACCTTCAATGCAGCCAATCTAAAAAATATATCACTTATGAATGAACTTTAAGTCAAATAAAAATGTCGTCCCAACATTTTATTTGAAACGACGGAGAGGCAGATGAACCCGCTGAGCTAAGGTTCATGTGATATTTTTATAACAGCACATTTATGATGGGATGTAGTACCTTTGAACACACCCAGAAAGCCACGTGGAGCTGAGAGCTCATGCTATACTCTTTGAAGTAGCGGTGAATCGCACTTTTGACTTTGGTGAAGTCTGCGAATTATTTATCTGAGGTCTTATTAATTATATTATCTTTCCACGAGACTCAGAATATTCCATTTCGTCATGCAGCATTATTAAAACATTTTGGAGAATGTTATTTTCGCTTAAGGTAAGGTAATACCCTTGCAGATACGCAAACAGGAATGTAAGTAGTCACTCAACGACTTCGTTTTGACGACCTAATTCATCGAGTAACCTTGTGCCTTGCACTACGTCTGGAGAATCCGCCCCGTGTAGGCGTGAAGCTGTAGCCGTCGTGTCAGACGTGGAGAAATATCCGCTGTTTAGCGTGGAAAGTATAATCTGTTGCCATCGAGCACGAATACGTTATAATACGAGTGATAAGTAAGAATTGTGTAGTGAATTATTTGCACTACATCTGGAAAATACGCCCTGTGGAGGCGTGCAATTGTAGCCGTCGTGTCAGACGTGAAAAGTATCCGCTGTTTAGCGTGGAAGTTGTCATCGGGTGCCATCGTGCACAAATATTCTATAAATCACTGTTATTTATGCACAGTGAACAACGAGAAGCATATTGTGATATGATTGGCAAGTATAGTGAAAATTCTAACATTACCGTAACACCACATTTTTGTACCCACGTGTTTGTGGAGGGCCGAGAGCCTGGTGAAAAATATAGAGGTAAACGTGTTATAACTATTTAAAAAAATTGTGATTATGAAAGTACAGTATATTTGAATTGCCACAGTGAATTTTTCAATTACAAAAAGACGCACATTTCACGGATGCTACGTGATGTAAAAGTGGCGTCAGTACACGTGAAGAACCACAGAACAGTGCTTGATCACGTATTATTCGATATCTGCGAAGTAAAGGCTGTGTTATCAAGTGTATTAAAACCTGTAACATTTTCAACGAACATTGTGATTTTTGAAGTGAAAACATGAACTACTACACGATCTATTTTACCACCCACGTGATCGAATTATTCTACACCATGTTTGAGAACAACATCATGGGCTAATACCGCTCTGGTATGAGGGTGACGTATCTATTGGAACCAGCATGATGGTGGAGCTTCCAGAACAGCGAACGAGGAAGAAGGAAACCAGGATGCCATACCCAGGCATATCCAGTACATCCACGAAGTTATCGACAGGGACAGATCGAACCCTGGTCTTAGGAGGAGTCCAGATGGGAATCCTGATGAGGATGATACCGTTCCGGAGAGCCAGAGATGAATTTGTACAACCCTTGTCGTTGAACAGAGGGCTGAGTGAGAGCTTCTCCATTTCGTGAGTTTTTGTACACCCTTTTCTTGTTCTAGTTTCTGGTGGTATAGTAGGTTTAATGCAGTTTGTGAACCAACCGAACTCAGTGACAGCCATTTTTATAGGTAGGAAATGTAACTAGTCTAATTAGATGTCATTTATTTCAGTTAGAGTGAGGCACCCTTGGGTCAGATATTTTGGTCAACCCTGATGCAGCTTGATGAACGTCCTAGAACGTCAATGCCTATCTTTTGCTAAACGTGACCGTAGTCATTTGAGGCTACTTTGTTTAACCCTATTTGGGGTGATTTTTCAGGTCTTTGCAGACATTTATTTAACTGCATTTTTTTGCAACCAGTCTTTGTTACACCCCTGACTTCGTTAGAGCAGTCGTATCATTTAGGTAATCGACTGTAATTACCAGTTTTGTAACTGCATTATATTCCATTTGAGATGTTGCTCAGAAGCCATCTGGTCATGTGTGGACCTTATAAGCAAAAGGAATGTTTCGTTGTCAAGCATCGAACCCAGTTCCCAACGTATCATTAAGCAGATCCAGAGTGTGGAATCTGCGCCAAAATTATTATTTTATTAGTGTCATGTGAAGACACGTATTTATTTGATATTGTACAAGCAACTACTGAAGTATTATATCTTTGAGAGCAAAGAGCTCCAGCAATGTGACATTGCTATCATTTAGATGTCTTTTTTTTGAAAGACGGAATTATATTATTGTATTCAGATTCATAGCGTGTTTTGTATACACGTATCCTTCGAGGTTTAGAACCTATGATAAAAGATTTTATGATGAGGCCATTGTACAGTTTTTATTTTGCTTTAATCGCCGGCCTTGATAGTTAGTGTGTTGTGTCTGTCAGCGCTGGAATGTTGCAGCCTGCGGCGACATAAACTGATTTGTGACCCAGTGCCCTTGAGAGCACGCTTGTATTGTGAGACAGAATTACTTTGACAGAGGACAGAATGCTTGTTGTATTCGCTCTTTCTTTCATTGCAACTTAGCTCATGGAACTCAGTGTCCGACCTTGTATCTGATCACATGTTTTTATAGATTGTTTTTTGTTAGTTAAGCGCACTGTTGCGCGTACCGTCGTTTGACGTGTACAGTTATGTCAGGTTTTCTATAGTATGTTGTAGGCGACCCTGTTAAAGGAGGTATTTATTGTATAAAGGTATTTGTGTATACCTTGTCCGGGATTGTTCCCGTTGACCAGATGTTATGGAGGGTGACTGAGTGTGCAGGCCCATCCCAGAGTTATTGAACGCGAGCTGTGCGCCGCTGGTAACTTGTGTTATTGTGTGTCCGAGTTGTTATTGCTCGTTGATTATATTCCGACGTTTGAGTCGAGGCTTTTGGTGGAGATTGATCTCAGTGGAGACACTCCGTGCCCAGGCTATTGTCAGTATTATTCGCCATAAACCTACGATAACCTAAACCGACATCTTAATAATAAAACGCATAATTTTGGTAAAACAAAAGCTAACTAACGAATTATTTCTATCTAACTTTGTTCTTTTGCATTTGGAACCTGCTGACATGGCCGTGCTAATGAAGGTATTTCCTTTTGAGGAAATGACTAGGACAGCTGACACTTTTGAAGCGACCTGAAGCATGCTCGAACCTTGAGTTCGTAGCTTGTGGAGCGCAGGCCATGCGATGTTAGACGTAGTCTTTACTACGCAGTCGTCACCGTAACTACACACATTAGATGACTATGGCTTACAAAGAGTAAACCAAGGTGCAGGCAGGCATTTTAATAAAACTGTTGTCTCTTATTAATTATTTATGCTGTGAAAGTGTATAAATCCTACATGTTACCCTATTGTGTGCTGTTAGCACGTAGTTCCTAAGAATAATTAAATGTTTTCCTACATGGCTGATCACTTAGCTTCCAATGTAATTGTTTTCTGTTACGTACTTTATCGCCGTAAATTTTTTTAATTGATAGGACTTAGCTAGATGAATTAACGTTAAATTTAAATGTGGAGATGGTATCATCCTAACTTAGATTTGTCTTGCTTCCCTGTTAAATGTAAATTCAGATATTAGCTTGAACTTGTAACTTGACCTAGGGATTTGCGTCGTACCATTTTCCTAGTGTTGCTGTTGTTGCTTTATTATTGTGAGATAGATCTTTCGCGAGGGTTTTCCGTAACTTCTCAGGTAGGGACATGCTCTTTATTTTTGTTTGTTTATTAGCTTGCGGACTAGCCGATTGTAACCCTCCGAACTAGGCTAGGGGCTTGTGAATTTTAACAATAAATTTTCACGGTGTTTTACATAAGTCTGGATGTTTATTTTCTCAGTCTAGTTTTTAAGGTGAACCTTTCCTTAGGCAGTCTATGACCATCGTCACCATGTACCACTACCCCTGTGGACTACAGATTCTCGTGCCGCTTTGGCCTATTAGGAAGTTCACCTGATCCTCACGGCAATTATGTCCGACAGGTGAGATGTTAGGGAAGTCATTGCGGTTGTTGGCTATCCTGGCAGCTCCACCGACGGTCTCAATATATATATATATATATATATATATTCATATTCGAAGCACTGTAGGACTGTTTGCACATATCCGCATCCATATCGCCTCAGTTATTTTTAAGGCAGGATCTTTCCTCAGGTTGCACACAAGGTGAGTCACATCAAGAAAGGCACCTTGAGTCTTCATTTTTACATCAAATGATTTATTTGGGCATGCATTTTTGATGACTTCTTCCCACTGGAATGGTACATGAACTGTGGATACTCTCTTCTTCTCTTCCACTTGGGCAAATGCCCTGTCACACGGCAAAAAGCGGTGCCCGCTACAAGGAAACTTTGGGCTCACCTGAGTGAAATACCTCGATGCAACCATCCACTGCATCAAAATAATCATTGTCCAGTTGTTATTCTGAGCTACACCACGATCAGACCACAGCATGAGTGTGCGTTCCTGGTATTGCGAAAGAGGTTCATAGTGCGTATGAACGTAGTTCAGCACACATGATGGAATCTCAGTTGCCGCTCTTCGAGCTATGGTTTCATGCCACACATGCATCTTTGTTGGTCTCACTGGATTAAAAATGGCAAAATTATATGTAGCATATTGCCTCTGATAAAAAATATTAGAATGTGTCAACGTTGGACAGAACATTACTTGTTGAAGATCAACACGCAATACAACTGCATTGTCTCTTTCACTAGCAACAGCAATATCGTCCTTCATTGTTGTATTATATAAGCCTTTTCTGCTTTCCGATGGTGACTATCGTTTTCCACACATCTTTTGTTCCTTTCTTCGTCTGATTCTGCTTTAATCAACTTCACAAACAGTTTGTCACACGTAGCACAGCTGTCCGACCTTGGAAGCCCAAAACGTACATTAAAATCTGAAGTGAAAATATCACGGTACAAATGCAACGAGACCCTAGAATTGGGGTGGACATTCTGGAATAGCCTGCACATTGTAGCAATATTCAAGTCAGAACTAAGGCATTTTTAGCGTTGTCCTTCCTGCTATAGTGACTCTCTTAGAAGGGAAAACTGTTGATATGATCACATACAGACTGTTTGTCTTCATCCGGAACACGGTGCGGTCTGTTTTTATGGGAACCACGGCCATCCTTGAAGTCTGTTTCCCCATTTTTAATTTTTGCTGTAAGAGAGCACTCTTCTTTGTGTAATCTGAAACGTATCACAAATTTTTTTTGGCAGACCTGAAGACGCTTCGCCTTCACTGGAATATAGCACCTGAACGAACACGATTTATGTGAAACAGCCTCTTCAACTCGACGACGTTTAGGTTCAGTTATGTCCATATTTGAGGCTGCCCATTGTAATTTAAAGTATAAAAACCACTGGAGGCATCTTTCTTCATGTCCGTGGTATTTTTTTTGCAATCGCTGTGAAGACATGTACAAACACGGTCCTACACAGAAAGAGAAACACACAGTCACCTACTTTGTAAATCCTGTACCTAAAATAGTCTACCGGTACATTGCCGGCTCACTCACACATATATTATACTATTATAACGTAAAGGTTTGGTTTGCAAAATACACATGAAATGTCACTTTCAAAGCAACATACCTAACTTAACCTACAATATATGTGATATACAACTTTATTCCACGCTCCTTACTTGGAGGACATTTTCCAGGTTTGTCCGCACCTTTCCTTGTTTCATACTCTTTACCACTGTTCCTTTTACATTTACGCATATTATCCTTCCCCTTGGTCACATTAATGGGTTGTTATCCCGCCCTTATTCATTCGTAATAACTGCGCAACAGATGGTAAACAAAATTCTTCCTCCGCCATGTTGACAGGATGTTCAACGTATTTCCACGGAGCTCGTATTTCAAAGCTGGTTACCAAGGATACCAACTGCAGTAGCAACTCGTTTATTCCTTGTTCTTATGAGGCATTGGATATCAAACGTTATTCCACCGAAAACTCACTTTCGTTGAAATTGGATTATCCATCGTTTTTCGGGGGACCCCTTCTAGACTTGGGCAAAGGGAGTCTGATGTGATGATACTAACCAACAAAATCAGTAATACAAGGATTCAGCAGAAGACAATCCTCATAACCTCTCCAATCCAACTCCAACATTGACTGCACGTTGTGTCCACTGCTAAGCTGAGCAACCCTGTGGAAGGTTGGGTAATCAATCCCAGCGGGAAGCTGGGTCAGTGAACAGACTAGTGTTGGGGGGGACTGAGAATTTCCTTCTCAGTTCTTTCACCTTTCTGAATAACATTCAGGATTGTATTTCGAGGATTTATCCTCCCGTCAAGGTGAACCCATAGATAGTCGACCATAAAAAGTCTTTTGAAGAATAATTCCTCCGTCTGTAATGATATATTACAGAAAAGACAGCATTCGGATACGGTGGGCTGTCATGCGGAAGATAATGACGAATCGGAGCGTCTGAAAACTCATCAATCAGCAAACAAACAAATACTACAGAAAATCTAACCTAAACAAGTCTCATTCTTTTCTACACATAATGTTAACTCTCTGGTTCAAACTGGAAAATTGTAGATCATCACGGATATCATGAGAAGTCATAAAATTCTAATTATGGCCCTTCAGGAAATTAGAAATAGTGATCAAGACCATCTGGAACCACAAGGATACAGACTCTATCAAGGAATTCCTGGAAACGGGTCATTAAAAATAGTTCACGGTTTGGTAACGGATTCTTAATAGATCTCAGAATCATTGACTCGATAACAGAATTTAAATCTCAATCCTCCAGACTTACAACCCTAACTTTGAAATCGGCAAATAAAACATATACAATTATTAACGCACATGCTCCTACTAATCAAAAAACAACACCATTAAGGACAGAGAAGAAGTAAACAAATTCTGGGATCTTTTGGATCAAACTTTAATAAACATCCCTTCATCAAACGTCAAAATTCTCCTTGGTTATGTCAATGCGTAACTTGGACAGGAAAGAATATATAGATATATCGTTGGAAAATGGACGGCACATAAACGAACCAATAAAAATGGTCAACGTTTAGTCGAAATTTGTAGAAACCACAAAATAATCTCTAAATCAACATGTTTTAAAAGACAACCCCATAAATTGAAAACCTGGAAACATTCTGACTTCAGAAGGGGTGAATAGCAGTTTGATCATTGTCTGCATGGATAAACTTCACCATCGCGAAATTCACAATGTTAAGGTTCTAAGGGGAGTTGACTCAGGATCAGTCATTGGACGAATTAATCACTAAATTAAAATCAATAGCAGAGGAGTAAGCACCAATATGTCCAGGGAAAAAACATGAATGGTGGAATGTAGATTGTGATCAAGCGATAGAGAAAAGACACCAAGCATGGATAAAGATTAAAAATAAAATTAACGCCAATGGCCAAGAAAAACCTAATAATAACAATAGGAGGAGATTTTATCCATCCACCTTAATAAAAATATAGAGTATTGTGAAATAACTAAGGAAGAATCGCTCAACACTAAAACATTGGACGAATTAATCACTAAATTAAAATCAATAGCAGAGGAGTAAGCACCAATAAATCCGAGGGAAAAACATAAATGGTGGATTGTAGATTGTGATCAAGCAATAGAGGAAATACACCAAGCATGGATAAAACATCAAGCTTTTAAGTCGGAAGAATCAAATTTAGAACTAACAAGACAAAGAAAATTAACCCATAACGTCGTCAGACAAACAAATCGTAATCATCTTAAAAATACACTGGAAAAGATAGAAGACGATTTCAAGAAAAAGCAATCTCGAGATTATTACAAAATATTTGGTAAATATCTAAAAATATTTGAAGCTCCAACATTAGTGTTGAACAATCAAACAGGAAAGTTAGCACATTCTAACCAAGAAAATACAGAGATACTTGCAGAAGCATTCCAGAAACTGTTAAATTGTGATGATCCACTGGAAAGCCTGCAAGTAAACACTGATACACCTATTTTAACTTCACCTGATTTAATAAATCCTCCAAACATCAGTGGAGTAGAAATCGCAATTAAAGACCAAAAAATGTATAAAACTTGTGGCGAAGACTTAGTCTTTGCAGAAATCTGGAAAAATGCTAGTAAACCTTCGATTAAAAATCTTCATCAACATCTAGTTAAAATGTGGATTTCTGAAGAAATTCCTGCACACTGGACCATAGGAATAATCCATCCATTATTTAAGAAAGAGACAAAACGAACCCAGATAACTACAGAGGAATTACCCTTCTGGACTGCACATGCAAAATTTTCTCTCGCAAAATATACAACAGGATTAAAAATATTCTGGAACCACAACTTGGAGAATATCAAGGAGCAGTTCGCCCTTACAGAAGTTGTACAGACCAAATCCTTAGCCCGAAACTAATAATGGAATATTACAAAAACAGGAATAAGCAACCCATTATTTCTTTTATAGACTTCAAGAAAGCCTATGATACTATTCATAGACTGATACTCCTAAAAATCCTCAGATTATACGGTCTCTATGCTAAATTGATAAAAATCATTGAATTAACATATTAACAAACACAAATTCAAAGGTAAAATTTAGGGGAGAAATATCAACAGCTTTCACAGTAAAAACCGGTCTCAGACAAGGTGATGGATTATCCCCTCTGCTTTTCAATGTGGCTCTTGATTACATCATAAGAATTTCATATTTTTTTCACATCTCACGGCTTCCAGAAAACAGAATTGTACGCCAACTAGTGATGAGAAATCTAGGAAAGAAAACTGGAGGAAAACGGATCCAAGAAATCCAACAAGATCTCAAAGCAATTGGAGTCAAGATATCAGATGCCGATGAGAAAAATAAAATTAACACCATTCTTAAAACTCACACATTTTCTGCAGACATGACACATAGAAAGCCTATGGAGATTTCAGATGAGTTGAGAAAATCCCGATCTGAAAGAATGAAAAAGTACTGGAAAGAGCGCAGGAACCAAGCAGTACTACCTTCAAGGAAGAAGTGATTGTGGAACGACACAAGTGGTCCAATGTGACCAATCAAGATTAATAATAATAATACTAGAAGAAGAAATTGAAAAGGGAAATAAACGACAGGGGAAAGGAATGCCCTCAACCCTCGAAGAAAGAGGAATGAGGGACTCGGAAGGATGGAGAACAATTAAAGGTAGATAGTAAAGGGAAAGGGGGAGAGGATGCACCCAAAGTTAATGGAAACAATGGAAAACGAACCCAGCTTAGGAATCCCTCGTGGTTGCCAACTACCGAACTCACCAGCTGTGAGACCTTGGGTTTGTAACGATCTTCAAAGTGCACCATAAGTGGTGGGACTACACAAACCCTGCCTCCTTTAGGGCCTTGAGCAGAAGACAGGAGATATGAAGAGTAAAGGAGAAGTCTGACCCCTCGAAGAATGAGGGATCAGGAAAGATGAGACAATCGCCAATTAAGGCGGGAAATTGAAAGATTCCCCAGGCCTTCGATATCCAAATACTGTTGGGGTCGGAAGACATCAAGAGTTGACCAAGGAAGGTCGACCGGAAAGATGTCAGAAAGGAGCCCGGCACAAGTAAGTGGAATACAGGACTCAGCTGGGGTCCCGTGGTCGCTACCGAATGTCCCACTAGGTGTGAGTCCCTGGGAGGAGCCTGTAAAGAGCGTACGTTCGACCCAACTTAGCCGTCCTGAAAAGGGTTTGCCGTGGTTTCCCATTTTACCACCAGGCAAATGCTGGGACCGTTCCTTTCAAAAGGTCCACGGCCAACTTCCTTCCGAAATCCCTTCCCTGATCCTTCCTTAATCGCCTGAGCGTTCGGCCTGGCACCATTCCGAGTTGCATCTGCTGGCAAAGTGTGTTCTGCTCCCAGACACCGTCCTGGCGCCGGTAGAGGAATGATCCCATTCAGTGTCCGTGTGTGAAGGTGAACTGGGAGAATAAGCGATTTAAAAAAGAATATTATTGAAACTGCCATATTTTCTGTTATTACTGACGAAGCAGCGATTTCTTAGCTATGGATGAATGTATGTATTCTTTATTCTCAGACAGGCTCCATTAGTGACAATATAATAATTAATAATAACAATTTCAAGTATAATGAACACAAAAACAACAAACATGAACCAAAATATAATTGCACTATTTTATACCACTAAGCACAACCAAACAGACACGCACTCAAACATCCTATTCCAAGCATTCATTCATACAATCCCTTTGTACAAGAAACATTAAAATTATTATTACAGAAAAATCACTATCTACATTAAACCGAAAAAGACAGAAGATCAGAAACTAGAAAATAAACAATTCAAGAATGACACTCATAGATCTAGAAAACAGCAATCAAAAAATACACTACTTCAGTCGGTTGTACTGTACCCTTTTATATAATATAGCTGAAGAACCGGTTCTTCGAACGGCTTTTAGTACTTGCTGGCCTAAATCATTTATATTGTTGTATCCCTATAGGGGATACACCCCCATAACACTCTCAACCCCCCCCCCCCTAATTCCACATCATTTAACACTACTGCAAATACACCATAATTATCCATAAACTAACACACCTCAATGAACTCACATAACCTCACACATGACTCCTCTTGAACTCGCACGACTCCCAGGCCAGTAGCTGCTAGCAAGGAATGTGCTGATAATGATTAGCTTGCAGAACCATAATTATAAAAGCAGGCAGTCAGAGGTAGTCAGGGTCTGTGTCCAACCGAATCTCTCAGGGTCTACTTCGTGACATCCATCATGTGCTTACGGGTAACATCCCTTATATCCACCACTTACCCTCTACCCCTTTTTACACTTTGTATTGGCCTTATTTGAACGTCAAGACCAGTAGCACTTAAGTCTGGTCTTTGGAATTATTACACCTCACTAAAGAAGTGATCATTAAACCTACTGGTAGTAACTATATTTGGTCTTGGAACTTATTTGATTGTAGGATAATCCTCTATCCTCCAACCCCGACCCATTAGGGCTCAGTATTGCTTAATTGTCTTAAAAGCATCAGGTCAGCTGTTCGCCTCACGGCTCGCCATAGAGCTTCAGTCAGCAAAACTGCTCTTAGCACTCGCTTGTACGCGCTGCCCACCTGTGTTGAGTAATCACCGCACAGCCGTAGGTCATCAATTACCCTTCAACCCCTTCACAAATATCGTATCCCTGAGCTCACCAATCACCCCCGAAAACTTGGTAGCTCTTACTTGAGCCCGTCTAAGCTACATAGACGCCCAGCACTCAATCTTACACAATACACCTACTCAAACAGCCCCTATCAACACAACATTCTACAGCAACCCCAGCAACCCCTAACACATTGTATAAGCCCTCCAAGGCCATACAATTGGTGGAAGCGTCGAGTACCACGTTTTAAGGGACTACAAACAACGTAGTTCTGTGGTTAGAACGCCCACGGTACACTAACATAAAATCCACACTTAGACCTTCTTATCGAACCAACGTCCTCTCAATACCAATAACACAGGTTCCAAGTCCCCACTAACCTTCCTATACCTGCTATTTATACAGTGATTTGTGCTGTGTATTTGCATGCAGATTGTTAGTTTAGAAATTTCAGGAAGTGTAGGCCTATTTTATTTCGTGAAGAACACGAACACATGTTTGTAGCAAGCGAGTACGGCAGTGACCTCAAATTGCCACGCTGCTACAAGTTACTATTGTAAGCCGAGACATACACATGACGCTGCAGTCATACTCTCCTTCCGGTAGACAGATAGCCTGCTTGATTCCAGGCACACTTGCTCATCACATGCAGTGAGCGAAACGCAATAGTAATTATTATCTGGTAAATAGACACGCGGGAACGCAGAAACACACAATCAGATTAATTAAATATAAATGAATTAAAACATACAGTTAAATTCTACACAGGCTTTTGAACGCCAATCACAAACATTCACACACACGGTACAGTCGAACAGTCATCAGATAGGCAACCGACTGTAGATCATTTTGAGTAGATATAGGGATTATTTGTCCAGCATGACGTAAAACTGCACGCTTAGACAAATTACTAGCCATCCACAGTCCATATACACTTACAATGTAGGCATACATACAGAGCGTCGAACCGAGAGCATCTTAGGCCCGAGGTGACTTTCGCATAGAGTTAATTGACCTGGGCACGTCATAAAACTGCATCCATCATCATCGTCATCATCACCGTCATCGGAAAGGATAGGAATTAGCAATTTCCATTACCACGCTGAAGTATACATACAAGATAACGAACAGGTAGCTTTGCAGCCCCGAGGCGACTTTCAAGTTCACCTGATTGACACGGGTAAATCAGGAAAACTACGTTAAAATAGACACAGTGTAGCAAATAGCACGCCACATACTCGCGCTGACGAATGCACGTC
Organism: Meconema thalassinum; assembly: GCA_946902985.2. Lineage (NCBI taxonomy): Eukaryota > Metazoa > Arthropoda > Insecta > Orthoptera > Tettigoniidae > Meconema > Meconema thalassinum. The sequence continues at coordinate 189,218,258 of OX336396.1, forward strand.
GTAGGCCATTGAATCCAAGGCAATATAAATTTACAACGCGTTACAACCACAATTACACTAAAAAAGTAGGAGAATATTTTATCAGTGGAATTTACGCATAAATTATTACACTAAAGGGCACAGGAGTAGTGTATTGCTGATTTAGCTAACACCACCATGCTATGGATCTATACTTAATACTGGAAACGTCCAGCACAGTCACATGAGCATAGACACTACATCAACACTAGTTAGCAAATACAGCTCAGTACGGATACACAATAACACTAGTTAGAATATACGGCTAGGTACGAACGCAGGACAACATATAGAAATATACGTGAAGGTCGCATACATCCCATATTTTCACGGAGGCAGTAACCCACGAATAATACATACTAGTTACGATCTAAATGACATAGCGGTGAAACACAATGATATTTGTTTCAGGAGGATATATTCGAAGAGTGTATATGATATTAATATGTACATAACCACTTTATATATAGATGTTATTATATGAGTGTAAATATTCCTCGTATAATGGGAAACGCGTTTGCAATTTCAAGTAACAGGTTCACAGAGTGAAACAGAACTTGGGAACACGCAACATGAGAAACACAACTCAGAATAGTCAATTCAATAACACAGCATAACAGACACAGTTCGGTTTAGTTACTACAATAACACTGGTTATCATACACTCAAGAGGTAGGAAAGACAAAAACACAGGTTAGCACATTCAAGTACAGTATGTGAAACGGACAGATAATACATACATGTGCAGGAAATCCTCATGAAGAATGAATACATTTCCCAACATACAGTTACATACTTTTCAGCGGCAAATGCATACACAGTCCTTACATCGTTCACTAGCATTGAGACAAGCTACACATGTCTTATGGAAGTCAGAGCGCTGACGTTACAAAAGCGTACAGCTCTCTATAGCTCTGCGAGCATGCGACCGGTAGGGACGCCAGACTAACCAGGCCGCGTGCGACACACTCGTTAGCACACAAGCATTTTCCCACACACCTCACATATTTTTACTTACATGGGATCTTTTTATTTTTATTCAGTCAGAATGACAAATCAATAGCGACATAGGGCTACACTGTACAACCAGTTCATAACTCAGGCCTTATCATTAGCCGTCGATAGCAGTATGGTCACAAACCCATTCTACTGCCCAATAGGGAACTTCATTCAAGTTTAACCAATCATCCATACTTAGACTTCGAAGTAGGACCTTGTACCTCGAGTGCTCGGATTGTGTTAATCGAATAACCAGCTTCCCAGGAACCCATCTGAATCATCCAATGCCAATTTATGATCAGACAGTAACAAGCAGCCATATGACGAATAAGTATAGCATAATTTAGTAACACCACATTTCAATGAAGGCCACAAGGCTACATTAAGACAGATCCCATACCAAATACATGCTAGGATCACATTAGCCTACAGAATCATTCATTGGCCTCAAATATAATATAACAAATTAAAATAAATTTAACTTCCTATTATTATAACGATACGGCACATTTTACTTTTTGTTTTAACAAGAATGTTTGTGCAAAATCACACTAAGAATCACGCTTGTGTCCACAATTGAGAGTAAATACAGCCATGTTTGGAAAGGCAAAGATTAGCCTGTGTTTTAGCAAGAATGTATGCGCTGAGGCACACTAAGAACACACGCTTGCGTCCGTAATACAGGACAATCTACAGCCATTCCTACAGTACAATACTAATTCTACTATAATTAAAGGCACAATGATTCTATGAAATCACACTTTAAAGGCACACTTGCAAACCGGACAATTACACAATTAAAAAACATGTTCCCTTATTAGAGATCATTTACAATCTCACAAACACACATTTCTCAATTAAAGATGGAAATTTTTCCAATGATCTAGACATAGGAATGCGCGCAGCCACATCGTTACACTAAGACGCGGACCGTCAATTGTACGTTAAGAGATACACGGATGCAGTACCATTGTATACAGGAAGGAGAACACGATTACAAAATTTTCCGTCTTACACAGGTACAGATTCACACATGCATAATTTTCCGTATAACAGACGAGTCAACAACAGGCACTCCACTGGATTTTGGGAATAGGGCGAAGAGTACACACACGCATTGTATATTATAAACAGGTAGGGGAATACAGACCACTACGCTACATAATTAAATTTTACGACCTACATAAGCCGGAACAGTAACACAACATAGCTATATACATTTTCTTAGCATACATATTGTGCCCAATCAGGCACGGCAGTCTGGCATCGAACTCAGGTCTTATCAGAGAAGACCAGGCACATGATTATGCCTAGAGTCGAACCATTGATCTCTGAGGGGGAGCAATTACAGGGAACCCAAAGAGCAATGAGAGGTATACTGACATAAAATATTGTAGCATGATTTCACGACCTATATGTGAATATCATAGCAGTTTAAGGTGAAGAATTGTAGCCAAATGCAAGGAAATATACGTTTTCTAAGCATACAAGATCGAGAGGAGGCCAGTTTGAAGTTTTACAAATTACACTTAGCAAGTGGGTGGAGACCTTAGGCGCTGAGCGCACTATTTACGTCTGGACTGAGGAGACAGCCCAAAATTAATGACTCGGGTATTCACCGCTTGACAACGATGGAATCGGGAGTAGGGATGATTGCCCACGGAAATTAATTAATTACAGCCAAGTGGGGCATTGATATGGAGTGAAATATACACCCAGGTGAATATATTCACGGAGAGGTAATTTAGGAGTGGTTTTTCACCTAAATTAAAGCCTATATCTCCAAATGAGTGCGTTAACACCGAACCTACGCTCGAGAGCAGTGATTTTGTGACCAGCCAAAGGGGAACCACCACGATGGCGTCCTGACGCGCTGAACTAAGGCAATTAATTGTAATTAATTGGCCGAAGCGATCGCGTGCACGCGAATGTTTATGAAACCTCCACACCTAAATAAACAAGGTGTATATGTCATTTCGGCTGAAAATGTATTATTTCAAGGAAGGAGTCGCACCCACATGTCCGGTGGACTATTTTTTACGAGAAACCTTTATAAGGGAGAGTAGGGCAGACCAAGCCAGTTGTTCTCCAGTTGTTCTCCAGTCTTCACCAGTTCATCTCAAGTTATTCTACAGTATACACGTAACTAAGACGCTGCCAGTAGCGCGGCAAATGTTAAAGTATCAACGCTCGGCCGTTGAAGAACAATAGGAGCAAGTCATACAGCTTCATAAATATAATGATGAAGTGCGTCGAAGTTAATTTAATACAGATATTTATCTATTATCTGACGCAAATATAATTTCGCCACAGCGAAAGAGTAACTTATAATGTTTTTGAACATTACACATACCAGGAGGTACTGTCAGAGTTGAATATGACATTATCATCAGGATCACTACAATGATGGGAGCTCGGGAAGCATTGCCACTTCATCTTGACAGTGAGCTGAACGATATTGCAGGTGACGAGGATCGAACGTCCGTAAAACGCTGTTAGATTTTCACGGAGACCAACGGTTGGCGTAATTGCATCGCATCTCTGAGATCAGGCGTAGGAGAAGTCCGATTTAAGGATCAACCTGTGAAGTAGTGAATAAGTGTACATAAATTGTGTAATAGTGATTTAAAAGTGTTCATGTGTATAGTGATTAATATGCATTGTGTAGAAGTGAAAGAGGCCACTGATAAGAGTATGTTTATCAGGTGGGAAATGTGTGAAATTAAGTGTTGTGTCAAATATAACATGATGGCTTAAATCAAGCGTCATGGTAGGCCTGAAGCTGAAGTGCTGGCACTATCCAGCGAAAAGGAAAAAGGGAGTACCAATTTACAATGTTATCCTAACTAAATAGTTCACCATGTAACGATTTATCACTTTGAGAATAAGATGTAACAGTCACTTATTGAACGAGTTTTCACCACTCGTCTTGAATAGAATATGGCTTGGAAGGTGATTTGTTTAGGGCCATTCAGGCCGAAAATAGTGATGAATGTAACGATAACGTTAAATGATAATAATAATAATAATAGTCTGGGGTCGGCAACAGTAAAGTAATAGGCATTTTTGGCCTAAATAATGTTCAAAGTGTGTCATGTCTATTATAAAGATACTGTATTTTGGTAAACAGTAAGGAAGTAACGTGGAATATAGCGAGATACGAGAGCTTTTTCAGTGTCAGTGAAGTGTGGAATGAATATTTGATATAGTCAATCCTTAGGATTATATTTGAGGACCATTAAAGTAAAGTAAGCCAGTAAATTTATACCTTGTTGTTAGGAGCCATTTAAAGCTTTGGCTTAAGTGGTATGACAGAGAGAACGCGGGTGCCTTAATAATTGAGTCATCTATGTGAAGTATTGTTTGAAGCCGCATATTGCGTGCAGAAATAACGTAGAATCCAGTGATTTACGTAAATATATTGCGGGGACCAAACTAGTATAGCTTGCGCGTTAGGTGAGAAGTTGGCTAAATCTACGAGTTAGTATCGCCGTTTGAGCATACTCTATTATTCGCAGCGAATTGGACAGAGCCTGTCTGTATCCATCGTTTGCATGAATTATGGCCACGAGTGATGTCCGTCGAGACTCAGTGAGCATGTGTATAAATGATCTGCCTGGGAGGTAAGGATCATATTCGTCGTTTAGGAAACGCAGATTTCCTTATATGTTATTGAGACAGCTGCTGGTGAAAATCGTGGATTTTCACTATGATGCGCGTCTAAAGCCACTAGTAGTCACCATAGAACGGCAAGGCTATCACAGAATTTCATCCCCAGCCATGAATGTTAATAAGGAGCCGAGTTGAGCCCAATGCACTAACTATAGGTGTTAAATAATTAAATGACTCAATTACTTAGGAACCCCACCTAGCGTAACTCTACTGTACTGCGATTGTAAACAAACTTGACCTTGACAGCAGATGAGAGGAGGTGGGGTAGTAGACCACTTCTGCGGCGGCCATCTTGACTAGCCAGCTGGAACGAATTTTATTGCCTGCTAAGGGGAGAAGGTCGGTCGACCGGTCCCTTGTAAATTAGAGTCACAGTAGGACACTGAAGAATCTCGATATTTCAATATGCAATTATGATATGAGTGTTATGATGATGCCAATTGAATTGAATGGTGTGTTGCAACACACATACGTTGTTGGATCATGGAAATCAGATAATATTTGGCTCAGTTATTCTCTGAGGAGGAAAACTGAACCAAAATAATGTAGGCATCTTCTTTTGGAGTGCATTTTGCCAGTTCACGCTAATTTATGCAGACGGGTATGTGATTTCTAAGAACATGACACGTTTGTCACGATATAAGCCCGACAAGACCCAGAAAATCGTTGTATGGTGAAACTATAAAATATTCTATCCATGTTTATTTTGGAAGGGATAAGTACCACTTTTTTTAAAGCGTTCATATTGATGGAAAGAAGGAAGATGATTCACACGATACAACAAATATTTGTTAATGAATGCAGAAAATAATGAATTTATGCTAATCAAGGTAAATGCCATAAGAAACGGAGTAATGTTTTATTAATGTCTCCAGTTAAGTAATTGTGTCACATGATGAACACTATGGAAACCCATGGGAGTCTGAAAGTATCATTGACAGGATGCTAGAATTAGATTTGAGTGCAGTGTAGCACTATATTAAGAAGAAAACTCACAGAATAACCCTATTTTTATTTGTGGGAATTAAATATAAATTGTCCTTTATTTGTATTTGTTGTATAGCCATGATTTTATACCAGTAAATATTTTATTTTAGGAATATGTTGTGTATTTCATGTAGAGTAGTTACCTGGTAGACTCAAATCCTGAGCATGTGGTCGTATGGTGGGCAGGAACGTCCCATACCTCGAAAGACCGTGAGTTAGCTGGGATATGAACACATGGTCCACATGATGACAGTTGGGTACAATAGAATCATGGAGCACCCACCGACCCTCCTACGCGTAATAGCATTTCCCTGGAGTGCAGTGTTAAACCACGGAACGAATAGGTTACACGGGAAAATAGAGATAATATTTACGACAGAGGAAAAGAACGACCTTACTGACATATACATTACAATTGCATGACTTAATTATACATTAACAATGCAGGCGACACATTTTAAACATTTCCATGGAATAGAAGTGGAAAACCACGCAACGAATAGTTACCACAGGAGATATAAGTTAGTTGGCAGGTATTATAGTTGTGATGCTATGACAATGTCACAGTAACTCAGATAACCAGATACAATAACACGTACTAACAAATACAAGTGAAAGGAGAGCCACCAAATTTACTTATTAGGATTACACAACGTGAGGCAGACAACGTGCTTGCAAGACGCAACATAGTAGCACGTGGTTATTCATGTCAACAAACCGCCGCCATAGCTATTTTTCCAACACGAGTGCGCTCTGCCACTCAAGACAAGTTTATGCGGATACACAATATGCGTTGCTTAGATACCGCACGTCCCGAAGTGGAGCGACGAACACGCAGTACCTAACCACGCCCGCAGGCTCTGATGACAATCCTTTACGTCAAACGGACTCCCACGTGACCAAGGCAGCCAGCTATCATTAATCATAGTTCCATTCAAAGACCGGCGCGCCATTTACAAACGCCGTACGGAACCCTACATCTATTTACAATTTCAATACACTAGTAGGACCGACGCGCACACGTTATTATTATTATTATTATTATTATTATTATTATCTAGCAGGGATAGAACAGGAACAGTGAACACAGTGATATTCCAACACGATAATAGCGACATTGTGGTTATTAGAGCGAGAGCGCAAATGACATATCACACAAAAACATACATTTTTCTTTTTTTAATTTCCTATTTCATTTCCCCTAAATGGCGAAATAGTGACATTTGGAGCCGAAATATGGCAATAACCACAGCCGATAGGTTAACTAAGAAAGATGATCTATATATATAAAGCACAAAGTTTGTCTGTCTGTCTGTCTGTCTGTCTGTTATGTATACAAATCTACACCGTTTCACCGATCTGAACCAAAATTTGTATACTTACCCTTTGGAACCCTGCGGGTAACCCTGTCAACATTAAATTTCGGACAGACCACCCCATGCCCTGCATTTAGGCCCTTTTGCACAAATCTACACCGTTTCACCGATCTGAACCAAAAGTTGTATATTTATACTCTGTGAGCTGCCTGAATAGGATTGACGTTTGGCCGGAAGTTCCGCGTCAGTCATCACCCCTCTGCCTCTTGACCAATCCATGTTCGCATAGTTGATGGCATAATACTCTGCGTTGCAATATTATAGCCCACGTGCGTCAGTGCCTGGTCAGCTGTATCTCTAGCTCGTACAGTGTCATCGCCTGTTATTCTATTTGGCAACCTTGTTCCCCGACCACATGGCGAGGTGAGAACTGTCAATCCTATTCTGGCAGCTCACAGAGTATAACCTTTGGAACCCTGCGAGTAACACTGTCCACTTGAAATTTCGGACAGACCACCCCATTCCCTGCATTTAGGCCCTTTGGTCCAAATCTACACCGTTTCACCGATCAGAACCAAAATTCGTATTCTCACCCTTTGGTGCCCTGCGAGTAACACTGTCTGCTTGAAATTGCGGACAGACCACTCCAATCCCTGCATTTAGGCCCTTTGGCCCAAATCTACACCGTTTCACCGATCTCAACCAAAATTTGTATATTTACCCTATGGAACACTGCGACTAACACTGTCTGCTTGAAATTTCGGACAGACCTCGCCATTCCCTGCATTTAGGTCCTTTTTGTACAAATCTTCACCGTTTCACCGATCTGAACCAAAATGTGTATACTTACCCTTTGGAACCCTGCGAGTAACACTGTCTGCTTGAAATTGCGGACAGACCTCTCCATTCCCTGCATTTAGGCCCTTTGCCCCAAATCTACACCGTTCCACCGATCTCAACCAAAATTTGTATATTTACCCTTTGGAACACTGCTACTAACACTGTCTGCTTGAAATTGCGGAGAGGCTACTCCATCCCCTGCATTTAGGCCCTTTGGCACAAATCCACACCGTTTCACCGATCTGAACCAAACGTTGTATACTTACCCTTTGGAACCCTGCGAGTAACACTGTCCATTTAAAATTTCGGACAGACCACCCCATTCCCTGCATTTAGGCACTTTGGCACAAATCTACACCGTTTCACCGATCAGAACCAATATTCGGAAACTTACCCTTTGGTACCCAGCGAGTAACACTGTCAGCTTGAAATTGCGGACAGACCACTCCATTCCCTGCATTTAGGCCCTTTGTCCCAAATCTACACCGTTCCACCGATCTCAACCAAAATTTGTATATTTACCCTTTGGAACACTGCGACTAACACTGTCTGCTTGAAATTGCGGCGAGGCCACTCCTTCCCTTGCATTTAGGCTGTTTGGCACAAATCTACACCGTTTCACCGATCTGACCCCAATTTTATATACTTACCCGCAGAACCCGACAAATAACACTGTTCACTTTAAATTTCGGACAGACCACACTATTCCCTGCTTTTTGACCCTTTGGCAGAAAACCACACCGTTTCACCGATCTCAGCCAGATTTTACATAATTACCCTTTGGAACTCGACGAGTAACACTGTCCACTCGAAATTTCGGACAGACCACTCCATTCCACGCATTTAGGCCCTTTGGCACAAATCTACATCGTTCACCGATCGGAAACAAAATGTGTATACTTACCCTTTGGAACCCGATGAGTAACACTGTCCACTTTATAATTTGGACAGGCCACTCCATTCCCTGCATTTTGGCCCTTGGCACAAAACTACACCGTTTCACCGATCTCAACCAGATTTTACATAATTACCGTTTGGAACTCGACGAGTAACACTGTCCACTCGAAATTTCGGACAGACCACTCCATTTCCCGCATTAAGGCCCTTTGGTACAAATCTACATCGTTCACCGACCGAAAACAAAGTGTGTATACTTACCCTTTGGAACCCGATGCGTAACACTGTCCACTTGAAATTTCTGACATACCACTCCATTCCCTGCATGTAGCTCAGGAATTCCTCGGGGTTGCCAGCTCCCTAACTCACAAGTCATGAGCCCTTGAGGGTCTACCAGAAGTGGTGGGTCTACACACACCCTGCCTCTTTGAGGGCCTTGAGCAGAAGACAGGAGATATTATGAAAAGGAAAAGAAGGCAGACCCCTCGAATAATGAGAGTATCAGGAAAGATGAGACAAAGGCAATTAAGGCGGGAAATTGAAAGACTCCCTAGCCCTCGTATACCCTAATACAGTCTGGGTCGGAAGAGAACAAGAGTTGACCAAGGGAGGCCGACAGGAAAGAGAACTGAAATGAGCCCGGCACCAGGAAGTAGAAGCGAAGTCAGACTCAGCTGGGGTTCCGTGGTCGCCAACCGACGTCCCACAAGTTGTGAGACCCTGGGGGGGGGTCAGTTGTGAGAATAGCTTGCTGATTCATCGCGTGGTGACTTGAGAGTACTTTCCAGAGCCCGCCGTGTTATCTCCTGCTGTCTATGCTGATGCTAGCACAGGGCCGTTGCGAAACAGTGAGTGATTCCCGGTCAATCTGTATAGGACGGTGAACCCCGAACGTGTGTCATCATATTTCGTCATCATCTGCGATCATCTCAGGTTCGTGCAGCTTGGACCTATATTCTTTGTCTTTGCCGAGCAGTACGCTCTTTCACTAGACGCATCCAGTACAGGCCTAAGCCAGAAAATAAGGTTGAGACTTTGGAAGACATCGAAGCTAGACACCTGAATTACCTATATCAGTTTTAAAATAACACCATGTTCGTTTAGTAGTCATTTTTTCATTACCTTATTATTATCATCATAAGTGCAAATGACCTAGATGTTACGCGCATCATACCAATAATCACCACCGCATAAAGTCTTTCTCGACTGTGATTTTTAAAATATTTATTTTTGGTTGGTTCTTAAGTTTAGGGGCCGCGACAACGCGGTCATGTAGCCCCGTGTACTTTGGGTGTGTGTAGAATCTGTCTGATAACCGGTGTAAATTGTGATGACTGTATTAGTGTGTGTTATCTGTTTTTTAATTTAAGTACAAACTGCAACTTAGAATTCTTCAAATAGTTCGTTCTTTTGCCGCCAAGCGCCACCGTCAACGACTTCTAGGCCAAGTTTGGAACTTAGCTACTAGACGCCACTGCAGTCGGCTCTTGGCAACGGACGTAGACATCTATGAGCGTTGTTTACCTATCCAATTTAGCTTCACACAGGTGTAATTAGTGGAAGGTTCTTTAACATGCCATAAATCTGACATGGGACCGCCGGCTTTACTTCCCCTCCGAAGAAAGGCATACTGACGGATTTTTAACGCTCTTAAAATATCCGACGGCTTCGGCCGGGTTTGAGCCCGCTATCTCGGGCATAGAAGCTCAGCATGCTACCAAATACGCCACCGAAGCCGCCATATAGTTATTTTTATTACAGTATATTGTGTAGCCTACATTATACGTTGAAGTGTCAATCCAATACCGGTAGTAGTTTCCCTTATCATCCTCATCATAAGAGCAAATGACCTACAGTAGATGTTACGCCCATTACACCACCATTAATCACCACACACAGTAAGTCTTCCTCGCCTGTGAATTTTGAAATATGTATTTCTATTACGGTAGTTTGTAAGTTTGACGTGTCAATTCAACAGTAGTTTTTATTATCATCCTTATCAAAAGGGCAAATGACCTAGATATTACTCCCTCATTGTCTTTGGGGGCAAATGACTTAGATTTTAAGTCCATTATATTTCTAAGGAGACCTTAAAACATTATCATCATTCCACCGGGCGAAGCCGGGTACTACTGCTAGTAGCCTATATAGATAATAGATGACAATTAAAATACAGGCATAAATAGCCGAAACACATTAGACACCTCTAGAGACATCAACTCGATATATGAAAAACTACAGAGAGTAGGAGATTTACGATTACCTAGAAAATAATCAGTGATGGAAAAAGCACAGATGACATCCAAAACAAGTTAGCGCTGAAAAGGAACATATCTACACGAACAAAGAATCTATTCACATTCAACACACATTTAGATCTGAACGACGCATGTTTAACGGCCATTGCCTAGAACACGACACCGTACAGGGCGCTAAAATAGTTTACTAGCACAGCAGTAAATAGGACAATTCTCATGTTTGAAAGGTAGTACCACACATGCAATGGATAGGGATTCGCTCAGTAGATAGGATTACTGACGGACGGATATCACTCCTAATGGCAGAGGAGAGATGATTCTCACAATCGCCAATAAATTGAAATGATAGGTTGGTAAGACACACAATACGGCACCCACGAATTATACACTTCGTTATGGATGGAATGATCCAAAGAACGATCAGGGTAAGCCAAGATTAGAATATATTAAACATATCACACCAGATACAGGATGTAGTCATCGAGACGAAACGATTAGTTCAGGACAAGGAGGCATGGAAGGCTGCATCAAACCAAACAAAAGATTGCAGACTCAACACTCAAACGCTACAAAAGCAGATAGAATTGATAGCACCGAGACAGATAGAAAGCGACGATATAGGATTAATACTTTTAACTTTCGAATCAGGAAAACAAGATTCAACTAGAAATCAACATTTTAATGGCGAAGGAAAGCAGCCGATAGGCAGGCACATAGCACGAATTAGGACGAGCGAATATTATAAAGGTTGATAGTTACGGACATAATAACTATCAACTAAGATACAATTAGGATACTAATTGTCACGAGACGATATGCACAGTGTAGATTACCAACAAAGCTTAGAATAGGGATCAATAATTAGTAGGAAAGCTTGATCCACTTACTCCAAACGTTCCAGAGTAAAAGCATTCATATTACAATAATATGACCAATGTTATGACAAGAGACCAGTATATACAATTCACACAGTAAGAGGTGAAGATCACGACCAGCAGTGCATGAAAATATGCAAGGCAACAGAACGCCCCATTTACACGACAAATTTACAAAGCAATCCTCACACATTGTCCCCATAAAATATGCAGCACATGGTAGACAAACGCCACCAGGGGGCGCACCATGCTTTATCGCTCATAGCTAGTGCTAGACAGAGCACTTCGGAGCAGAAAAGCTAACAGTGAAGCGTAATAACTTTACCCACTAACAACTTAGTGATTATAACGCTTATATTATTATCCTGCATGCGATATTTTACCTGCATGACATATATTATCCTACCTTTACCCCAGTTCGTTAACGAACCAACGAACTGCATCCCCAATCCTACACTTTATTATCCAATTAATTAATCCTAACCATTAATTATATCCTGCATCCTGGACAGGACCGCAACACCTTATACCTTACCAGCCATTCCATTACCTGGTAATAACAATATTAACATGTCCACAACAATATAATAGCATGGGGAAAACCTCACCCATCCATAACACTTTCCATACTAACATGTGCACAAAGAAACGCCACTGGATAAGCTGGGAATCCGATAGCTAGGCGCAATGGCGCGAACCGTGCCGCGTTCTCTAAAAATATACATTGCACCCCAACACTAACACACCTTTGTAAGTGCACTATACCTGGATGGAAAGGCCAAGTATAATGAATAAATAAATTCAAAAGGATACAGTCAAAGATATCAAATATTATTATTCATATCAGAATTATACAGAGTTCAGAAAAGAACCTAAGATATTTTCAAAGTCATTACATTTTGCAATTACACCACTAGACATTACGAACTACGAGACCTGACACGTCAGCCGATACTTAGTCTCGGATAGGAATATAGCCACTTTCGTTTCCGTACACGAAGTTTACGCTGATAAAGGCCAGAATGCCCAGCACGCTGAGTTATGACGAAGTTACTGTCCAGCCAGCAGCATGGGAAGTTCACGACGCCTGACATGGACTTATTAGTTTTATGTTAGTTAGTTATAAGGTTAAGAAATCAACCCCCGTTGCGTGCGCGGTATGACCTGTTTGCAAACACAGGAGAAGATAACGTCAAGAAAGAAGATAAATAAATAATTTTCCTGGCCCTAAGTCCACTTGATCCACGGCGGTAAGTCCAGATGATTGATATTAAATTTTACGCAACGAATTTTCCGCGATATATGAAAATGATTGATATTGAATTATACGCGACGAATTTTCCGTAATATATGAAGATGATATATGATTAATAATAAATAATTTCCGGGGACGTCCGATGCTATACGATTATATGCGAAATGATAGATAAACGATTGATCAATAATCAATCGGCCTCGTAAGTCCGACCCATTCGGCGTTGTAAGTCCGAGAAAGCGATCCGAATTATGATGATATACGATTATAGGCGAAATTAATACACGATTCATAGATAATCAATGATGATGATGATGATGATGATGATAATTGTTGTTTTAAGGGGCCTAACATATAGGTTATCGGCCCCTAAATAGATAATCAATCGGTTTCGTAAGTCCGACATTTCGCCGTTGTATGTCCAACAATACATTCACAAAATATGACCACACTATCGCAATTATAATAATGCGATGCGCATTGCGACGTTGCGATGCGAATTATAATAATCCGATGCGAATTGCGATAATGCGATGCGCATTACGACGTTGCGATGCGAATTATAATAATGCGATGCGAATTGCGATAATGCGATGCGCATTACGACATTGCGATGCGAATTATAACAATGCGATGCGAACTGCGATAATGCGATGTGCATTACGATATTGCGATGCGAATTATCAAATGCGAGACGAATTACGATAATGCGATGGGCGGAGCGATACGTAGGCCTAGATGATTAGTGCTGATAATAACCATTACATGTTTTATGTCATTTCAGCAAGAGCTCCAACGCAGTCGACAAGAACCAACCATGGTACAGGTAATGTCCATGCGACATGACAAACAAATTTTCACACTGACACACTTTTCCCATTCATTGTTACACACAATTCCCATTCCCACAAATACACCAGGTACATAGGTATAAGGACCTAGACTTAGGCTACAGTAGGCTTAAGATGCGCATAAAATATAAGGCCCCAGAGTGCATATTCATTAGAGAATGCATATTCATATAAGAATGACAATATTAATCAACATGCATTTCATTTTCAGGCCCGCAGAGCAGCCGGCAATTACATTAAAAATTGCACATCCTTTCGCTTTTCACATGTGGCGACAATTATATATATGACCCGTGTAAATATTTTGCCAACGTCTAGAACACGCCTTCCTCTTCCAACCCAGATTACACCTATATTTCTTCCTTACACTTCACACAAAAAACACATAAACAAAATATAACAAATCCGTACCCAGGGGAGAATACTTGTGGGGTATTTACCACCACGGACGGATCTCCGATCAGATGCCAAACATGTGGCATACCAAACGGCATTAAGGGTCGATCCCAATATTGTAAGGACAATCTTTATTGCCAAGGTTGGTCTATTTGACCCACAGCAAATAACCTACTTAATATAAGATATATTCAGGGCGGCCGATAAATATTAAGATAGATAAGGTTAGCGGATAAGTCTACATTTAAGTAGCGCGCGTAAGAGATAATATTGTATAGGAGCTCCACTACAAGGATACATTTTTTTTTTTTACAAGAACAGGTTTATGATTGTCATCGATGTTATTATTATGATTATTGCTATCATATGTTCCACGAATATACACCATTATTATTGTATTTACACTGTATACCTACACATTGTTACATATTGTTTTTCTTTCCATTCTATTCTTCTAACGTACACATTGTAAAAATTCCTTAACCTTTCGCGACTCGGGCCCTCTTGCATCACACGAGTACTCGCGCGTTGTACTTTTTACAACATACGTTTGTACCACGTTTTAACGTTTTAAACGTCTTAATATTTTTTATTCTATTAAATTATGCTTTTTAATGACTTTCCAAGAACCTTACATTATTTCCCTTTGGTAAAAAAATGAAATTTATAAAAAAAAAAATGGCACTACAACCCATGAAAGGCCTAGGCCTACCAAGCGACCGCTGCCCAGCCATTTGGCCTGCAGATATTGGGGTGATGAGTGGTCAGCGCGTCAGTTCCCCTCGGCCGCTTATCTTGGTTTTCGTGACCAGGGCGCTGCCTAACTGTCAGACAGCTACTCAATTGTCCTCACGGGGCTGAGTGCGCCCCGTTCCAGCCCTCACGTCAGTTTCTAAAATCCCTGACGAGCTGGGAATCTAACCCGGGGCCTCCGGGTGAGAGGCAGGCGTGCTACCCCAACACCACGGGGCCGGCTTGAAATTTATAAACATTTTTAATTTAATATCAAAAACCTTGTAGAAATACAATTTCTGTCTTGAAACACATCTATACCGACAACTTCATGCGAACTCTCTTGCAGTATACGTTCAACGTCACTGGTACGAAGATACTCCGACATGTTCACTTCACTATCATCAACAGTTAATTAAGTAAACAAAAAAATATAGATACGGAAACACACTACGAGAATACTCGCGCGTTGTAAAACGTACAACAGACGCGACGTGTACTGTTTCAAAGCTCGATGGAAAATGATTGACCTTGAGCAGGTCGGTGGCCGATGGTAGTGGGGTAGGAGAGGGGGTAACACAGGAATAACTCACTCATGAAGCCCGTCACCCGAAAGGATATACTTGGAAACAAACAAAAACGACGACTATTGTACTTTTACAACGGTGCGAGTACCGAAAGGTTAATTCCCCAACACAATAAATACATTTTAAATCTTCCCATAAACTACACCGTAAGGCATTTGTTTTTCTTTCTCTCCATTCTATTACACTGCCAAATGTTTTACATATTTTACACTGTATACATTTTTTTTAATTTGTCAACTCGAGAGCAGTTTTTCATCCCGCTGTAAAAGACAGACGGAGGGTATGTTACACACTTAAGAAGTGTGTTTCCTCTCGCGGTATTCACACCATGATTATGCTTTATGATCTTTGTTCAATTTATGTACTGATTTGTGTTTTGTACTTTAGGATTCAAGATTTTCATTCAAGTTATTCCACTAGGTTTTATAATCGCCATAATTGATATTTGCAATTGCACTTGATTTCATGTCAGACGACATATATGTCAGAAAGAATTGTTCCACCCCCGCACCTTTTCCAAAAACCCGAAGCACACGAAGCCCCATATCATATCATATCATATCCAGCAAAACTAAAACCAGATACACCTCCCCCAAAAAGAAATACACATCTTCAAACGCTTTATCGATCTCACATCGCACACACCACATATACACCCCACATCTACGACTCGCCTACCACGAGGCTACATACACACTCGATACATCGCCCACCATCGACACAATATACCTTAAGTACAGAAGAACAGAAGAGAAGAACAGAAGATAGAAGATATCAGGAGAGAAGGTGAAGTATGAATAAAAACCACCCCTACGAATACTCACATTCTACGAGGTCGTAGAATAAAGCAACAGAGGGAGTTGTATCCCTATAGGGGATACACCCCCATTACACTCTCACCTCCATATTTCCACATCATCTAACACTACTCCAAATACACCATAATTATCCATAATCTAACACACCTCAATGAACTCACATAACCTCACACATGACCCCTCTTGAACTCTCATGACCCCCAGGCCAGTAGCTGCTAGCACGGAATGTGCTGATAATTATTAGCTTGCAGCACCATAAATATAAAAGCAGGCAGTCGGAGGTAGTCAGGGTCTGTGTCCAACCGAATCTCTCAGGGTCTACTTCATGACAGCCGCCATGTGCTTACGGGTAACATCCCTTACATCCACCACTTACACTCTACCCCTTTTTACACTTTGTATTGGCCTTGTTTGAACGCCAAGACCAGTAGTACTAAAGTCTGGTCTTTGGAATTATTACACTTCACTAAAAAGTGATCATTAAACCTAATGGTAGTAACTTTATTTGGTCTTGGAACTTATTTGATTGTAGGATAATCCTCTTTCCTCCAACCCTGACCCATTAGGGCTCAGTATTGCTTAATTGTTTTAAAAGCATCAGGTCAGCTGTTCGCCTGACAGCTCGCCATAGAGCTTCAGTCAGCAAAGCTGCTCATAGTAATCGCTTGTATGCGCTGCCCGCCTGAGTTGAGTTATCACCGCACAGCCACAAGTTATCAATTACCCTTCAACCCCTGCACAAATACCGCATCCTTGACCTCACCAATCACCCCGAACACTTGGTAGCTCTTCCTTGAGCCCGTCTAAGCTAAATATACGCCCAGCACTCAATCTTACACAATACACCTACTCAAACAGCCCCTATCACCACAACATTCTACACCAACCTCAGCAACCCCTAACACATTTTATAAGCCCTCGAAGGCCCATACAATATAATCACACATTCGTAATATAGTAATGTTTTTTCATGTTACCAACTACATGAATTTTCACTCACCAAATTATTAATCAGTGGTAGGAAAGTGAAAATCCAGAGCCTGCTTTCAGTCGACCGACCGGGTCGTAGCCTGTCGCACTCCCCTTGGGCAATGATTGAATGAATGACAGATGAAAGGAAATGATATTGGAGATTGTTGCTGGAATGAAATTTTGACAGGGAAAACCGGAGTACCCAGAGAAAAGCCTGTCTGCCTCCGCTTTGTAGGTAGGAAAGTGTGTCAATATATTGGAAATAAATATCAGCTTTTATGTAGTAAAAGTTAAATAACCTTTCCTAAATATTGAACACCTATCGTTTACCGTCTTCATACTATATTTAAATATATAAACATTGTGCTAAATATATTTCAAACATGGTAGAAATTATCATATTCCGCAGTGAGTACGTATCATGTCATGATAAAGAGTAACTGTAACGAAACAAACTTCAATCATCCCAAGTAATAATAACAAAATCAGTTTTAATCACAGATAACTCTTCTAAGTTTATGCTGTGTCTTAAGCGAGATTACGCCTAGTACTCCGAGATGGTTCATCAGCGAGCTCTTGTTGTTTATTTGCGGACTACCAAAGGAGTAGCAAACTGCGCGATACTTTAATTCTTATTTAGAAAACTTCCGCTACTTTATTGCAAGAGCTCAAGGCTAAAACAGTCTTTCACCTCCCTATAAAGGCTCCCAAAATGATTGTATTAAAATTCAGGGCCAAGCAATAAAAAATCAGCAACATCTCCAGGTATTCGCGTGTTTTGTGCGGGGTTCCATTGGCCGTGAAAGGCAAAATACCAACTTTATTGAAATAAGTGTGCCCAGTTCTGCAGTAAGATTAATATGAACACTAAATGAACTATTGTGACAGTCGGTAGTCTTCAACACATTAGTCTGTGAATTTGGTTTTCTGATCATGGTAAAAAAAAGACAAAAAGCAGATATATATTGGCCAACAGAAATATTCAGTAACTAAAACAAATCTATAAAATGTAAGAAAGCGTTCCGTGCAAAGTAGAAAGCACTATAACATTTTGAAACAGCGTAAAGATCCAAGTACTCACATACAATAACCGGCACTAAGAGATAAAATTAAACTCAAAATCACGTCTCGTTTCAGACCCCACAAACTACCTCTGTAAAGAAAAAAGTTCATGTAGAGACTAACATCGCATGGCGTTGACCGTGTTTTATAGCACATATTTAGGTTTTACTCGCTAACTGTTGGAGATACACGAAAAGTGATAAGGACCTTTCGGATAGAAAATTACATTTTTAAGCTCGTATATGCCATCAAAAGTTTGCTAATTCTTAGCGTTCTCTTTTTATTTGAAATGGAATAATGAAAATAGTCGACATTTTTAAATAGTGCAAAATATCGACATCAAAAGTAGCCTATATCAAAATCTGGTAAATCAGCTAAATCCACGCAAAATTTCATTTAAATCGGACCAGTGGTTCTTGCGTGATTGAATAACAGACAGACACACACCATCTCATTTTTATATATTAGTCTGAATTTCCAGTATCCAGATGGACGGATCGCAGCTTCATCATGATCCCCAGCTAGATAATGACCCCGAATGAGCTCATGCTGGTGATATGTTTGGACACCTGGTCAATTGCTTCAACGATGTGTAGAACACACCCGAAAACTCGAGGAGACTTCCTCGTGTATAAGATTTCGTTTTGACTTTTGAACTCTCATGAATAAATCCAGGAATATTTTATTTAAACAAGGTTTCGCTCACCATTAGAGTCCATGAGATGTAATTCTGCATAATCAATATGATGTTTTAATACTAGGTAAAAGGTATTGCCTCGCAGATATGCGAAAATTATGTAATTAGTCGCTACACGACTTATAAATTTTTTGGAGACCGGAATGCAAAATCCGAGAAAGATCACAACCACGCTTCGAGCTCGACTTGATAGAACGCATGGTTATACAGTTCTTCAAAGCTCACATTTTATTAGTGACGCAAGCAAAAAACAGTATCCGAGACTATCACTCAGTGAAAATATTGTAAAGTGCACGAAATATTCAGTGCGACGCTACGTCAATTGTGTAAAATTGAATGGACGATGAATTTGTATAATTGTGAATTTTCTGTTCATTTTTACTATTCAGCACGTGCTTAGCTATTCTTCGACACCACGCTGGTTACAGTACTATTCTACGTTTGAGAAAATTCTATAACATTATGACTGCATCATTTGATAATAGCGTAAAAGTACGCCAATCTGCTTAATAATTGCCTAAATTGTTCGTGTCGCGAAGTCGATCGCACGATTGTTAACATACACTGTGATTGTGTTAATCAATATTAGAGTCTGTGTGCCAGATACCACCCGTGTATATCATAAATCAGTGGTAGATTGTGATTAGGCAATTTTGCTACTTCTCTGTACCAGTGAAGTAGAAGCTGTGTTTTATTTGGAAAAGCGGTGTAACAGTAAATTCTGTGTTTTAAAATAAGTATTTCAACGCAACATGGTCTATAAGCCACGCCAGGTGTACGACGCATTTCATCGTGTACCCATGAGGTGCATTCTGGCTTAAACCCTACCCATGATGGAGGCATCAGCGAAGTAGTATTGCCATAATCAGGAAGATGATGGAGAAGATCGATCAGAGACCGAGCAAATGGAAGAAGAGGAAAAGGCAGGATCGAATAGCCTAGAAAGAATTGTTCAAATCCCTCCTTTCCAAGAGGAGACGCTATACCCCTCAATTGTAAGGAAGTATGAGGTGAATAACTGTGATACGCCGTATGTCCTGTACTCTTTCATGTTAAGGTATCTGATATGGCATATTAGTTGTAGTAACCGATCTATTATAGCAACCACCAGGCAGGATGGATTATTGTAGATTTAGTGATGTATTTTTTTCATAATTTTGGTCAATTTATAGTTAGTCAACGTATGGCCGATTTTGATCGAGCTGGTGCGCCTACTATCACCTCACAACCATGTGATAATGTCACCATTTAAACGACTTACATTCGAGGAAGCTACAAATTTCTTGTCAGCCTAGTGCTGAATTTATTGGGATGGCGGTCATCCACATGTAAATTATATTTGGGAACACCCTGTTTAAGCTCACGTACTTTAAGTATTGAGATTTGTTTTGCCGTATCGTTTGGTGAATTAGAGGGTTTAATCACCGCCTCTATGAAAATATATTCAGTTGTTCTTTGAGTATAGCTCTGATGCTACAATATTCCAAGTGGGAATGATATAACATGTCAAATAGTATGATTATTCGACCGAACATCGAACCCTACACTAGTACGTATCATTTAACACAGCCCGAGGGAGCATGTGCTGTCAAAGTTATGTTTATTTTGTGTCCATCCCAACAGAAACTGTACATAGGAACGTGATAGTCATCTCTTCGAGATTTCAAGCAATTAAGAGTGTGGGAGTCTCTTCATTTGAGGATTATTTGCTGTACAGAACATTGTACATTTTTACGCAGAGCAGGACATTATAAATCAGTGAGTAAGATTTAGTGTGTTTTATTAGCTACATTCCGGATCACATTACAGGACTGTATACGATGTGAATCCTTTATGAATGGCATAACATATCTGGACTTGCCACACGCAAGCGTTGTTTAACGCACCATATACAGATCGCCGAGCCTGCATTTGAGAGTGAGGGTTTTCGCTCGCTAGCCAGTTACATAACGGGACTTTTACCCATGATGCATAGTTGTTCTTATTGTGAGACAGATATTGATTATTTCTAGACCACCGTTGACATCACATTTTACGTACACGGAATGCAAAGAACTATGTTTGGATTGTAACAGAAATACAGGTTTTCAGCTCTGGAATGCTTTTATAGGAATGACGTGCTACGTCACATGTTTAGTCTGCCATTAAGAGCGACCACTGCCAGATGGCACATTCATATTTTGAGAATAAAATGAAAGGTGACCCCCTTTAATAATTCATGACCAATTGAAATTTGTATAAGTCTAGTAACTAATGTAATTATAGTGTCTAGAGGTCACATTGCAGGGAGATATGAGTCTCGCATTTGTTGTTGTGTATTCCTCAGTATTCTGAGCTAGTGCATGCCAGACTGACCAATGATTATTCACGCGTGCCATGAGTAGCCACGTAGAGTTTGTTGTGGACGGTGCATCCTTAGCTCAGTTTATTCTTGTGACTAGTGGAGTCACGTTATCGTAAGTTCTCCGAGCGAGACTTACAATCGTATTCAGCCTGCATCTTAATGGTCTTATCTACAAGCGACATAAAATATATTAGGAAGACTAAATATACTGATAATATCTGAAATAAATCATCTGAATTAACCTTTTAAAATCGACGTTTATAAATTGATGGAATAGCTTAATGCATTTAATCTAGTACCTGTTCATTTCTGTTTCAATTTCTGATGCATTGATCTGTGTGGGAATGACTTCGAACTAGCTGACACTAATAAGAATCGACGAAGAGTTACTGGCATCATAAGTTCGTAACATGTGGGCCGCAGAAATTCAAAGTGAAGTCAGACGTAGTTATGACTACGCATTCTCCAACCTAATGTACATTCACTAGTTGAAAATTTAAGGCAAACTGCTCCTTAATTTGCATTCGGTCTTATTAATAATAATATTTGAGTGTTTGTATATATTTATTTATGCGATTGCACCTTATATGTTCCTGTGCGGGTCTACTAAACCCAAGAGTCCAGGTTCACTCCTGGCCGTGGTAAATGATTTTTGAAAGGCGGCTAAAATACGACACGCATATCATACATTGTTGGCAAGTCAATGAACCCATTTGAATTCATTAGGCCGTGTTCATAATGGCAAAATTAATATCGGGAGTTTCCGCCAACACAAAGTTCCTCATTTCTCTACTAGAAAGCGCTATAGTGTTCAAGGAGCTTAGATATATAACCTCCTTCACTTTCATAGTGATTCAAGGAACAACGAAATTCGTCATTCAAGTACCCTCTGGGTGTCAAATTACAAAGTTTGCACCCGGCACCGAGGCCATACGAAATTATTATTAGTATTTATGATAGCAAGATTCCTATTGTTTTTGGAGTAAATTTTGAATACGGACGCTTCACGCCGTATTGTTGCTTTAAGTCAGGATTTAACTAGATAATGTAAACGTTAAATGTAAATGCAAAAGTGGTACCATCATAGCTTAGGCCCTTGTTTGCACTTGATGTTAATGTAATTCTGTATAACTAATTCTGATTGTAATTGCTTAGGGACGATCTTACTTGCCACATTCCAAGCTTAGTTGTTGTTGTTTTGATTTCTTGTATTAAAGGACTGTCGAGAGGGCTGACTTAGATTTCAGTTAGGGTCCCATCTCTTTATTTATTTTGTTTATTAGCTTTGCGGACTAGCCGTTTTTCAAACTCTCTGACTCAGGGTAGGGGTTTGAGTTCTCTGAATAAACAACTCACGAATTTTACCAAACTCTGGATGTTATTATTTCTTAGCTTTGTGTTTGAGTGTGCTTCATTGGGCGTCTTGGACATATTCCGTGCGTGAAACCCGATCCCTTTTGATCAAGGACTCTCGTGGAGGCGCTAGCCCTAAGGAAGTGCATCCAATCCTCTCAGGTCATGGATTCGAAGGATGCGCTTGTCTGGAATACAATCTATCGGTTGGTGGTACCCTGGCAATTAGTCTCGGACGGGAACAATAAACCACTGTGAAGAAAGCCCGACAAATAGGACAGTAGGATACACAAATTCAAAAACTCTATTGTACCCGTTCGGCAAGGATTTCGGGGAGCCACCGGTTAAAATGGCCCTTCCAAGGTCCTCCTCCAACCAACACACAAGTATGGGGAACCACACATTCATGGACTGTTTCAGCACAAAAGTCTGCTCACGGGGGGTGTCGGAAATTAGTGAGATTCTATTCTTAACCAGCGCAGAGGAATACATCGGCATGAAAACTAAGCAAGAAAGGGGCCACTCTTAAGGTAAAGCCCAATGAATTCATTTATTCAAGAACAATAATAATAATAATGTTATTGGTTTTACGTCCCTGTTAACTACACTGGTTTTAGAGACGCCAGGGTGCCGGAATTTTGCCCCAACGGGATCTTTAACGTGCCAGTAAATGTACTGACACGGCTCCCTCGCATTTGCGCACCCTCAAATGCCAGCTGACTGCGCCAGGTTTCGAACCTGCAACCTTGGGATCAGCAAGCGAGAACGTTACCCCTGAGCCACGCAGCCAGACTATTCAAGAACAGATACCTAGCCTATTATGAGAGGTGTCAAACGGCTAGTCCGTACTAATCTGCCCTGAAATAGAGATAAAAAAAGTCCTAACTGTGGATCTAATTTTTAACCTCTCATTATCCTGAATACAAAGATATTAAACGATAGCAAACTAACTAGGAGCATGACACGTAAAATTAGCCCTAAATAATTACATCGAAAATAATTACGGGAGGGTAACGAAATCATTGAATTGAAAGCAAAGCAAGACATTTAAATGTTTACAAACACTAGAATGCATTTACATTTACAAGCAAGGGACAAATATCTACGTTATGACGGTATCATCTCCAACATTTACATTTGTATTTAATTATCTGATCTAATCCTATCTGAAATTTAAATTAAATAAACGAGAAGCGTTTATTACTAAATAAAAATATAAACTATGCACAATTGTTCTAATAAAAAGTAGTTAACTAATGACAACACGAATATTTACATCAAGTAAGCACTCCTATAGTTTGTGCAAGTTGGCACAGCCTGCCTGCACGATTTGCCACTCTTTGTGACAAACTGTCATGAGTGTGGACATGTGGGTAAAGAAAAGAAAGGCCTGCAACTGCTATGGCATTCATAGAAATTACCAGGGCTCACGTTGCCACCAATATTATGCGTGGACTACTGTTATCACGTCACCAATTGGCAATCGTCTAAAAATTTGTCAGAAAAAGTTTCAAAAATGTATCAAAAGTAACGATGCTCATCAAATTCTAAGTTCGGCCCACCAAAATATACTAGGTTTAGCATTCAGTTGTTATTTAATACGCGGGAATTATTTATGCGTGATTTATAATCATAAAAATCCTGTCACTCGATTATTAATTTCCTTTTTATATTTCTTTATACCTCATATTGTTCATGTTGTTTTTACGGACCATTAAATTCGTTCAGTGTATTCATGTGTGGTCAATTAATCCTTCTAAAATATCTCGTAACTTCACCTTCATAACTTTAATACTTCATAACTTCAATTTCATAACTTCTTAATTTCTTAGACACCCTGTGTCTTCAACAATAACACGGATTCCTCAATCCATTAACCATCGGTCAACACGACATATGAGTTCATTGTTGCCGGACACATATGGGGGTTCTATCCTTTAGAACGTCACCTAATTATCACATCTATCACAAGATTACAATTAGTGTGGATCCCGGATTTATACACATTGTGGAAACGAACAATAACCAAGTTTATTATATTACCTATCAGCTGTTCCAAGGCAAATATAATAATGTGTTGAACTCGATAAACGGTGCTCTCATAACAGCACGCAATAAAACTGATTCAAATACTAGCATAGCTCATGTAATTTATGTGAGACCTCCTTTATAATTTATTGTCGCGCTAGCCATACTTCGCTTCCAAGTTTTACTCAGTTCATTATATAAAAGTCCACTCAGAAATCGTGATAATAAAAGAAAAACTGTACACAAAAGTTCATTTGTCCTTTAGCCTACAAGCGAATAACGGGACCTGGCTTGTATGTGATATAACTGCGGAATGCCACCGCCTTGTAGATTCAATTAGTACCATTGCATGAGGTTCATATGGCAGTGTAGCCTAACAATTTCCTACAATATGCATAGCCTTGACCTTGTCTAGCAGCTGGAAACTCGCTTCATTTATTATGTGCCGCTCACAAGCAACTGATCATTTGCCACGGTGGGTGAGTGGCTAGCGTGTCGGTCTACTAACCCCAAGATTGCAGGTTCACTCCTGGCCATGGTAAGCGATTTTTTAAAGGCGGCAAAAATTCGACACGAATGTCATACGATATTGGCATGTCAAAGAACCCATTTGAATTTAGTAGGCCGTGTTCATAATGGCAAAATAATCTCGGGAGTTTACGCCAACACAAATTTCCTCAGTTCTCTACTAGAAAGCGCTATAGTGTTCAAGGAGCTTAGATATCTAACCTCCTTGACTTTCATTGTGATTCAAGGAACAACGAAATTCGACATGCAAGCTACCCTCTGGGTGTCAAATTACAAAGGTTGCACCTGGGACCCGAGGCATACGATAATATTATTATTATTATTTATTATAGTAAGATTGCTATTGCTTTTGGAGTAAATTTTGAATAGGTCGATTCACGCCGTATCGTTGCTTTAAGTCAGGATTCAGCTAGATAATGTAAACGTTAAATGTAATAGCTTAGGCCCTTATTTGCACTTGATGTATATGTAATTCTGTATATCTAATTCTGATTGTAATTTCTTAGGGACGATCTTACGTGCCACATTCCAGGCTTAGTTGTTGTTTGATTTCTTGTATTAAAGGATTGTCCAGAGATCTAACTTAGATTTCAGATAGGGTCTCATCTCTTTATTTATTTTGTTTATTTGCTTTGCGAACTAGCCGTTTTTCAAACCCTCTGACTCAGGATAGGGGTTTGAGTTCACTGAATAAATGACTCACGAATTTTACCAAAGTCTGGATGTTATTATTTCTTAGCTTTGTGCTTGAGTGTACTTCATTGGGCATCTTTGACATATTCCGTGCGTAAAACTCGATCCCTTTTGATCATGGACTCTCGTGCAGGCGCTAGCCCTAAGGAAGTGCATGTGATCCTCTCAGGTCATGGATTCGAAGGATGAGTTTGTCTGGAATACAATCTATCGGTTGGTGGTACCCTGGCAATATCCTCTGAAGGGCACAATAAACCACAGTGAAGAAAGCCTGACAAATTGGAAAGTAGGATACACAAATTCAAAAACTCTATTGTGCCAGTTAGGCAAGGATTTCGGTGAGCCACCGGTTATAAATGGCCCGTCCAAGGTCCTCCTCCAACCAACACACAAGTATGGGGAACGACACATTCATGGGCAGGTTCAGCACAAAAGTCTGCTCACGGGGAGTGTCGGAAATTAGTGAGATTCTATTCTTAACCAGCGCAGAGGAATACATCGGCATAAAAACTAAGCAAGAAAGAGGCCACTCTTAAGTTAAAGCCCAATGAATTCATTTATTCAAGAACAGATCCCTAGCCTATTATGAGAGGTGTCAAACGGCTAGTCCGTACTAATCTGCCCTGAAATATAGATTTTAAAAGTCCAAACTGTGAATCTAAGTTTTAACCTCTCATGATCCTGAATACAAAAATATTAAACGATAGCAAACCAACTAGGAGCATGACACGTAAAATTAGCCCTAAGCAATTACATCGAAAATAATTACGGGAGGGTAACGAAATCATTAAATTTAAAGCAAAGCAAGACATTTACTTGTTTACAAACACTAGAATTCATTTACATTTACAAGCAAGGGACATATATCTGCGTTATGACGGTATCATCTTCAACATTTACATTTGTATTTAATTATCTGATCTATTCCTATCTGAAATTTAAATTACATAATCGAGAAGCGTTTATTACTAAATAAAAATCAAAACTATGCACAATTGTTCTAATAAAAAAATAGTTAAACAAATGACAACACGAATATTTACATCAAGTATGCACTTCTGTAATTTGTACAAGTTGGCACAGCCTGCCTGCACGATTTGCCACTCTTTGTGACAAACTGTCATGAGTGTGGACATGTGGGTAAAGAAAAGAAAGGCCTGCAACTGCTATGGCAATCATAGAAATTACCAGGGCTCACGTTGCCACCAATATTATGCGTGGACTACTGTTATCACGTCACCAATTGGCAATCGTCTAAAAATATGTCAGAAAAAGTTTCAAAAATGTATCAAAAGTAACGATGCTCATCAAATTCTAAGTTCGGCCCACCAAAATATACTAGGTTTAGCATTCAGTTGTTATTTAATATGCGGGAATTATTTATGCGTGATTTATAATCATAAAAATCCTGTCACTCGATTATTAATTTCCTTTTTATATTTCTTTATACCTCATATTGTTCATGTTGTTTTTACGGACCATTAAATTCGTTCAGTGTATTCAGGTGAGGTCAATGAATCCATCTAAAATATCTAGTAACTTCAACTTCATAACTTTAATACCTCATAACTTCAATTTCTTAACTTCTTAATTTCTTAGACACCCTTGTGTTTTCAACAATAACACGGATTTCTCAATCCAATAACCATCGGTCAACACGACATGTGAGTTCATTGTTGCCGAAAACATATGGGGGTTCTATCTTTCAGAACGTCACCTCATTATAACATATATCACAAGATTACAATTAGTGTGGATCCCGGATTTATACACATCGTGGTAACCAAAAATAACCAAATTTATTATATTACCTATCAGCTGTTCCAAGGCAAATATAATCATGTCTTGAACTCGATAAACGGTGCTCTCCTAACAGCACGTTGCGTTGCGTTGTTGTTTTAAGGGGTGTAACTACAAGGTCATCTGCCCCATAATAGCTTACACCACCTCCACATAGCTTATGCTTGTCGATCCATTTTTAATTTCCCCCTCAGCATTTTGGCTTAGCACATATTCCTGCCTTTGGTAAAGTAGTCGTATTTATCCATAGCCATTGCTATTTGGAATATTGTGGACTCCATATTAACCAATTTTGGGACAGGGGTTTTCACTGCTTCTACGTTACACTGTTTAAAGAATTCTTCACCGAGTTTAAGGTGTGTTTATCTAAATTGCCCATGAACTTCCGTAACTGCTTCTACAATATCGCTTGTGCGGTATGCTCACAGGAATACTGGTACTGGCGTATTGCAACGCTAAACATGTGGTCACAGTTTATAGTACAAGAATCACTACAGCTCAAATTTGCAATTGTAAGAATATCCCTAGCACTTTCTAATGATGTTTTACAGTTATTAAATATCACTGTTCTCTTAAATTACACTCACAAATTGTACATTACCAATGTACGTGAATTTTCCGCCATGCGGTCGACGAATTAACTCAATCACGTTATCACCAATTTTACTAATTTACGGGAATAAATCCAATACGGATTTTAATACGTTTAAAAATACAGTTTTACCATTTCCACTGGTATTCATGCAGGGATGCTGTACAATTTCTCGACTACTGTCGGATTCCAACGTGGCACTTAGCAAATTTCATTCACGCAAAGTATGCGTCTGTCTCCTCGAGACGCTCAACTAGAAGTGTGTGTGCAGTCGGCTGTACTGATATCGAGCCTCGTGTGCCACTCAGAATCCAAGGTAATCTGAGGGGCGTTGCGCAATAAGTTGGCCATGATAGTTGTTCTGGCTGCTGCTAGATGTCTCTTGCAGATCCGCTGGCGAATTTTGTTTTAATTAAATATATATTTTCCATTGTAATATGCACAATATAACGTTTAAGTTTAAAACGTGTGAGTAATTACAAAACAATAAATATATAAAAAAGCAAAAAATCCAACTCTGGTAGGAGTAGAACTCCGGTCATTCGGGTTGAAAAGCTAACGCTTTACTACGCAACCAATCATGTCAACAAAAATTTGCCGATATCAGTTGAATTACATACAACGTCTTAGCAAATAATGATTTAGACTAAACGATTTCTTCAGCGGAGTATAATTTTTTATATAAAGCATTTCATACATAGATTATATCATTCCATTCAGTAGGCTATATTGCTCGCAATAGTCAAACTAGTGAAATATAAGTCTGGCACAAGATATCAACTGCCATCTTGTCTTCTAACTGAGACGGCTCAGTTTTTTAAATTCATTTCTGCACTATAATTTTACAAGGTAAACTTTTAATTTCGAACGTGCCACGTTCTTTACAACAGTTAAAACGATTCTCGCTTCGATAATCGGAACTGGTGGGTCCCATGATATGGATTATTAAGTTTGCATAATTCACACGGCTGCCATCCTGAAATGGTACGGCGGATGACCTTGTAGTTCGGGCACAGGACGCGTCCCATATGAAGGTATGTCATTACCAAATTTGGTAGAGATCGTATGATTTGTTTAACCGTTATTTGATTTTTCGTTTTGAACGTTTGAGTGGTCGCCATTCAGTTTTGGTAAAGATGGTGGTGATATAATACATGACATTGAGGTGCCCTCTGCATAGTGCTACCTCTGTACGAAATTTCATTCAGTTCGGTTACACCGTGTTTGAATTGATAGGGGGAATCGATTTGCAAACCTACATGGCCACCAACTACAAACTTTTGCACCGATGACCTTGCAGCTTGGTCAAAGGACGCTTCTCACATAAAGGTATGTTGTTGCAAAATTTGGTAGAGATCAGATGATTAGGTTGGTCGTAATTTGATTTAAACTTTTAATATTTGGGTGGTCGCCATTACGTTTTCGTCAAGATGGCGGCAATATAAAAGATGACACTGAGGTGCCCGTTGTTAGTTCTACCTCTGTACCAAATTTCGTTCAATTCGGTTTCACCGTGTTTGAATTGATAGGGGGAATCAATTTGCACACATACGTTACATGGCCGCCATCTGCAAACTTTTGGACTTATGACCATGCAGCTAGGTCAATGGACGCTTATCACATAAAGGTATGTTGTCGCAAAATATGTTAGAGATCGGTTGATTTGCTTAGCCGTTATTTGATTTTACGTTTTGAACGTTGGAGTGGCCAGCATTCAGTTTTGGTAAAGATGGTGACGATATAATACATGACTCTGAGGTGACCATTGCTAGTGCTACCTCTGTACCAAATTTCGTTCAATTCGGGGGGGGGGACAGATATTCAGAGTACACATACTAACACACAGACACACAGACAGACCCCAATTTTTGGCCCTGTGTTGATCTCATAAGTCTACTTTAATTTTTTACAAAAATCGACAATAGGCTAATATTAAGGTAGAGTGAGAAACTTGCGCATTTTGGGGTAAGTGGAATGGAAAAAAGAGTCGGGCGCCTATCATTATTTCCATATTATAGTCTCATTCTAATTATTATAAATCATTAATGCTTAGTTTGTATGAAAACAGTGAACAAACGAACCCCTCGTGTCCATAATTTATTTTTGAAGACGTTCAAACATATAAATAAAACTTTCCATAAAAAGAAACACTTAAACAATCAATTCGAGATTAAAATTAAAGTAAAATTAAAGAATATTCCGAAAAACAATAACACTGCAAAATTCACTACACAAATTGAAATGCTTCTCGCCCTTAAATATAGTCGTCTTGACTTCTGTCTTCTCCTTGTTTTTGGTGTTAACAATGCGACAAAATCTCTAATCTTAAACAAACCACATACATCAACACGATTAACCTACTCTAATTACATTTTCTATATTACTCTATAGAGAGACAACTCCAATACGATATTAAAAGAAAATTTTTTAATCACTATCTAACCCTATAATACAGGAAAATAGCCATCCGTCACAATTCCCTTTAAACCTTATGCACAATTATATACAACTCAGCTTATATCTAGCATCAACACATTTCAAATTGTTCAATTTTCCCTTTCATAAATGTATGCCTTTCTGTGTACAAGACTACTGTTTTTAGTCGCTGACCTTCTTTTCTCACAGTCACAATTCGGTTCTCTGAATCTGTACGATTAAGTAAAGCTCAGCCATATCGTTTAAATCGTTAATAATATTCATAACAATAACGGTTAATGTTGCTACTGGGCATTCTCCTCATTCGTGCATCACATTCCATAAGAAATCTATAGTTGCCATAAACTGTCAAAATACGCGTAACTTTCTACATAAAATTCCCTCACTTATAACATAAATATGGCATAAACCTTCACATAACGCACATCCATTAATACAAAACTGAACCACCTTCAGTTCAAAATACCGTAACTAGTTTCCCTATATTCCACGAATATTCATCATAAAATATCCACCTTAAACTTCTTTATAATCAAAATAATATTCCACCGTCACCATGCTGGTGTGGAATGTAACTTCACTTTCAAAATCCCCCCCGTGGCTCATGATCATGATATTAACGGTGATTTTGAACTACAATCTTCTTTTAAAAATACCATAAATCGTGCTTAACAATGCGCTTTCTCAAAATATTAACGACAGAGATTATTTAGACAAGTTTAGATTAGTACAAAGAATTTTCCTTCACAACACCAATCATCGCGGGTTACTGATAATAATAAAACTTACACACCTCTCTGATCAATCTTAAACATTTCTGTCAACAATCATGAGTTCATTCTCACAAAACAATGACTTTTCATCGTCCTCCTATCAGAATAATACTTTTTCTAAATAGTTTCACAAAACCAGCAAATAATAATTGCACTTCTTTCTTTCAATAACAAAACCTTTGCTTCAAATCCGTCACTTATTCATCTAGAAATCTGTTCCAATTATGACAGTCAGCTCTTATCCTCTACTAACGCGTTTATCTATCTGATTAAAAATCATCAAATCAAATTAAAAACACAAATCCAAAACTTGCAGTCCCTAAAGCAACAACCTTCCTAACCTTCCTAAAATAATCCTTACAAGTCATAAAAATATCCAGCGTAGAAATTTAATAAATTTAACTTAATCAAAAATTAAATCCAAAATCTAAGAGAAGAATCCTAAATAAATAACGAAATCCACTAGTGAAAAATACCAAAAACGTCGGAAAATGAATTCCAAATCCAAACTGCCAAGTCGATAAATACTAAAAAACGAATAATACACAAATATCGAAAAGGTTTCTCATGGAGATTCAAAATACTCTACAACAAAACTACATAATTAATTGATCGTCTTTACCTTGTGATGGTTTCAGCTGCAAATATAAGATATAACAAAAATTATACCGATTCACCTCCTCATGTCTTCTCCTAGTTTTACTTCGTTCTCTCCAGCCATTCGAACTGCATCTCCGAGTACTCGTTCTGGTCCCAAACTGATTTCGCAGCGCGTTGTCCCAAGTTCTGGAATAGAACTGGGCAGTAAACTGGGATGGCACTAGTTTATACATCTTCTTCTCTTCTTCTTAATGCTGCCCGGTGTTCTTGAAGCTAATGATAATCATGTATTTTCATCGTGAGTAATTTGATGATGTTTAATTTTCATGTTGTCGATGCACCTTTCAGTACCAAAGTTACTCCAGAATTTTCCATGGTTTTAGTCAAATTTATCTGGTTACTATTGGAATTTCCATACTTTGAATGCAGTGCTCCCACTCGCATATTTTCCCGGTCATCTCAGCCTTCATCTCAATGTCCACTCGCGTTATTTTCAATGCCTGAATGAACTTCATTTTTCAAAAATAATTTTATGAAAAATTCCACCATAAATTCTGTTACAAGATTCCACCACAATATTTGTAGCCTATTACTTGAAAATAGCGTTGCAAAATATAAGTGAATTCAAAGAAATTGTTGTATTGTCGTAGAATGATTGGTCTGTGGTGGTTATCCCAAAATCAAGCAATAAATGGAATAATTTTTCAAGTCCAACTTTCAAAAATATTTTCCCATCTTCGAATACATTTTCAATGGTAAAATGTTATACCTTCACCCTTATAACTGATAGTTGGCTCTTCATCAGTTGATTTATCACCAAGTTCAATTCAACAAATTTCATAGTGCGCCTTTAAATTGACCGTCGAATACCATACAATCGTAGGGCCGAGCCTGGTCTCAAACTTGACAAGTACGTTCGCCCTCTTCAAACTTCAGAAATAAAAAAAACTCGTTCTGAATGGCGCGTTTCCCTACCAAAAAATAATGTCGCTCGAACTCGTAAAAATAATAATTTCATCCATGTTACTCCCATTAATCGAATTTTGAAAATATGACAATTATATCGTACCAATTTTTTCTCTAAACTCAGTGTATTCAAATATCTTCTGGTACTACTGTATCAATTATTATATTCTAATTACCGCCTCGTTTAATCTCGGAACTCCTCAACAATTCAATCGAGTCGCGTGGTCCTCCACCTCTCTGTCGCTGGCAGACACTCGGCTCGTGTCGAGTCAAGCGTTTTATTATATTCCTTTAGACTTAACTCAGATGCTCCATATAATTTTTCTACAAGATTAAAGATTGTATCTTTAATGTGCAAATTTGATAGTATCATCTACAGTCATTCTGTATAATTGCCACGATGTGTTGGCCTAATATTTATTTATTTGTCTTTTGATAAAGGTATAACATCGCAGAGATGCGAACAGGAAGTAAGTAGTCGCTACACGACTCAGGAAGCATAGACGCCGGAACTGTAGATTCCATGCAGAAACAAATCATTTGGTGCGTTTGACACGTACGCACGTTCATCGATTGGTCTGTAAGACCACGGTATCAGTAGGACTGAGGGTCCATTTTCACAACTATCTGAGTGCATCGAGTATTATTTTAGCACCAAGTGTGCTGGTGATTATTGTAAGTTACAGGCTGCAACCATAAGTACTATATTTTCAGCAAAAATTGTGAAAATTGCGAAACGCAACATTTTACGACCTAGCACATGGTCGATTTTTCCTGCCACATGGCAGTAGTGCATTTTCTACAAATTTCCTAAGTGTGGAAATCATCCATGTTATTCTCTGAATTATACAACTAAAATTGCAATATACCGACGCACATCCGAGCCGTGCAAAGACCGAAATTTTCAGTGCTCAGATTGCAGTGATAAACCACGATTACAATTTTTCAGATAAAAGAATCTGTGTTGTACGATACTACACGTATCTTAAAATCAGTGAGCAGACATATGGTGATTTTTGTGTAAGTCTGCAAAAGTAGAGAATCAGTTTTGATCTGTGAAGCCACGATAAATTCTGTGCTGAAACATCGTATTTCCACCATCTACAAGGCGCTATTACAGCACCACGGGCTGAGAATCTTCATCGATTGGACCATGCTGTTCAACATGGCCTAAGCTATTCGATGATGGGGACATCGACCACCTGACAGCATTGCAGAATGGAATAACATGAGAGAATGGTTTTGCCCAAGTTCCCAAGGAAAGGAAGTACCTCCCTTTATATTCCTTATGAACGAGGTGATCTACTTCGCCGTGAGTCATGCATTTAATTCTCCTGTTCAGGTTATAGGTCATGGTGGATTAGTTCTAACAACCGTACTTGATATCAGTCATGTAATTAACTCATAAAGTGATAAAAATTTCCTGCATAACTCAACAAATTGCTAGCGTTTCGCCCCATTGTGCCAATTGGCTCTTCAGTTGGTAAAGGCACACCTACCAAGACGCGTAGCAGGAACACACTGAGAAGGCCATGCAAGACGCTTTGCTACATATGCAGCCACGTCACGAGCATGCCAGTGTACCACGGGAGTCAAAAACTCGTCTCCAAAACAATAAACCTTGCTTTGGCATTGAATATAATCAAATGTTCTCGAAAGAGAATCAAAATTAATATTGCCCGTTGAGCCATTATAATTACCACATAAAGTGATAAAAATGTCCTGCATAACTCAACAAATTGCAAGCGTTTCGCCCCAGTTGCCAATTGGGCCATTAGCAAATCGTCTTGCATAGCCTTCTCAGTGTGTGCCTGCTACGCGTTCTGGTAGGTGTGCCTTTACCAACTGAAGAGCCCAGTGGACTCTCAGTCTTACTGATACCCTGGTCTTACGGGCCAATCAATGAATACGTGCGTACGTGTCAAACGAACCAAAGGGTTTGTTTCTGCATGGAATCTACAGTTCCAGCGTCGATGCTTCCTGAGTCGTGTAGCGACTACTTACTTCCTGTTCGCATCTCTGCGATGTTATACCTTTATCAAAAGACAATTAAATAAATATTAGGCCAACACATCGTTGCAAATTATACAGAATTTGCACATTAAACATACAATCTTTGATCTTGTAGAAAAATTATATGGTGCATCTGAATTAATTCAAAAGTGCGTCTGGAGCTAGAGCATGCTTTCTGGGCGCGTTCTATGATTCTCAGATATAAAAATACATAGCTTTCATAAAAATCATCAACAGCATGAGCGAATACGGGCTCTGTACTCAGCCCTGAAATTCCTGTGCAAAATTATATTTTTTTGATTTTTTAAGTCTATGCACTGAAGGATGAGATTTACAGTAGCTAGAATAGGTAACGTTAACGGTGAATACGGGAGTGGTACCAGTATAATTAGATCTGTTGTCATGATTCGACATTCCTTCAGATGACGATTTATTTCCAGAACCTTCGTTCTTTTCACTTGTATCTTCAATCAGGGATGTTTTTCTTACCACGTCCCAATCATTGCTTTGCTTTCTCTGATGTAATTAAGGCCTGTCGAGAGGGTTAAGAACATTTAATTAGGGGGTGTTTTTTATTATTAGCCAGCGGACTAGCCGATTTCATACCCTCCGATGGTATGATAGGGGTTTGTACTTTTCAATAAATAATTGCACGAATTTTACTTAAGCCTGGACGTTTTCATTTCTTAGTTTATGTTTTGGAGGTGCATTTCTTTGATTGTCTTTGACTTTGCATGTGATGGGAACCTGATCCTTTGAGATTTCGAGTCTTGTGTCAGCTAGCACCACAAGAAGTGCATTCCGAACCTCTTCGGCAATGTGTTTGAAGTATGGGGTTCTGCGGGAGACCACGCACGGTTGGTGGTGACTAGATAACCTCCTCTAACGGGCACAGTACATTCAATCAAAAATCAATCAACCATTCATTCATCTACATACTCAATCAAACAGAAATAAGAAAGTACACAATATACATTACAATATTTTACAGCCCACTTGAGATGTTTCTCATAACGGTTGACAGAGAGTCGGTGAATCTCAGTAGAACTTTTTCTCTCCATCAAGCTGTTTGTTGACTGCAACTGGATTATGCATGATTTTTTATGCACGGTAATTCTCGATCTGACCCCATCGAACGTGTGCTTCCGTCTGAGGGACGGGAAAATCCAGGTATAACCCACCATTGTACAGCCAGGTAATACGCAGTAAGCAATTGTTAGCCTTGACTAGGGTATATTCGAGGACCTTAGCAAGAATATTTTCAGTTGATTACTACCTCTCACGGTAATCACATCGTAAAAGACTGTCTAACCCACCTAGAGCTTTGTAATTCGCAGTAAGCGGCTGTTAGCCATCTCTAGGGTATATTAGAGGACCTTAGCAAGGATACAATCAGTTGACTACTATCTCTTACGGTGAGCACATCGTGAAAGACCGTCTAACCCACCATTGCACAGCTTTGTACTACGCAGTAAGCAGCTGTTGGCAGAAAACAACATCCATAATGGAGCAAACTTTTCCAAGCTATATTTGCAAAGAGTGAGGAAAAACTTGTCATCGAGACTATGATAGAAATCTTCACGAAGTTTCGTATGGTGAATTTCATCAGTGTAAAACATGCCTTAAACGGACGTCGCCATGAAGAATGTTGTGATGTTATCTCATTATCTAAAAGACAAAAAACTGACCCTACAAAACATTACCTACTCTCAATGGTTCTTGATAATTCTGACAATACTAACTCGCCTCGACCGTAATGTGCCCAAATCTAGGAATGGGTATTCCAAGTTTCAGACACCTAGATATCAAGGGAAAGGCTGTAGCCGCTTTTGAAAGTTCAGATATTTGAATATCGCGCTACATTGCTTCTCGAAGCATTTCGAAGGATTTTACCGATAGTTGGATGGCAAGTGACGTAGCGAGTCATAGCAGAGGTGGAGGCTATTTATTGATTAAATAGTTAACTATGGAGTAGAGACTTGAGACTGGGATCAGATTACTGGCACGGCCAAATGAAAGAGAATGCAATTAGTTTCAAGTAAATCGGACCAGGGATTCAAGAGATATGAGAATTTCTAGATATCAGGCGATGACGCGTGACCCTGACCGTTTTGAATAAAAGCCAGCTGGAGCAGGCATGGTTAGCTCACTTCATCACAAGCACTTGCAGAGCAAGTTGCGTCTACGCTGAGCCAAGGCACATGGTTGCCGCATCTACGCAGAAGTTCTTTTCAAGTCGTGATAGTCACGAAAAGTGCTGCGGAAACGAGTTGGAACTTAGTAAGTTTCTGGTGAGGAGAATCACTGAGGTGATTGTTTTTCTACAGACATTGGTGGAAATATTTATATTTCCAAAAGGACATATGCTAGACTCTGTCTAGAAAATAGTATTTTGTCACAGTCCATTAGTAACTTAATACTTGGATGTTTAAATCCATTTGCAAGTCAGTTTTCATATTTTGTAACTAGTTGACCACTACGATCTGTCAGTACACTGAAGACTAGTCTATAACGGTGGCGTTCATTAGTCTACGCAAGGGAAACTGCAAGTTGTCTAGCGCATGGCAGATGGTGATATTAATAAACCATGCCCAGGGAACGATCTTCAGAACAGCCGTTAATTGCCGCCATTACGTTTCCGTCAAGATGGCGGCGATATAAAACATGACACTGACGTGTCCTTTGCTAGTGCTACCTTTGTACCAAATTTCGTTCAATTCGCATTCACCGTGTTCGAATTGATAGGGGGGGACCGACATTCAGAGTACACACTCACACACACACACAGACACACACACACACAGACTCTCACACACATACACACACACAGACTCACACACATACACACACACAGACAGACACACTTTTTTCGCCCTGTGTTGATCTCATAAGTCTACTTTCATTTTTTTCAAAAATCGAAAGTAGGCTAATAAAGTGGCGTGCTCGGCATTGGTTATTGAGATTAGCTGATTTGATTAATGTCTGGTCAAAAGTTGATAATGGTGTTTCATTTGCGAATGAATTGTTGGATTTGCGTGATAGGTTGGCTGCGGTTTACGAACGTATGTTTTCTGGTGTAACCTGTGATTATAAAAGTGAATATTTAGCGTCGTCAATCACTTGATGTTCTGAGAATGGTAATCGGTGTGAAGTGAATGTTGATAATAATTTGGTTGAAGATGTAGAAACTGTGTTGTAGATAAATGATTTACGAATTAGTAATACTGCTTTTATGCTGAATCAGAAAGGGTCTTCTAGTGCGCCTCTGAAAAATATGGATTTTTAAGTAGGCCTAGTACTATTGACCAGGCTAATTTAAATAATGGATGCAACTTGTGATCTGGGTCCTTATTGAGAGAAAATCGTGCGAAAGCCTCAATTAATCTAACTTCTGGAATTTCTCGTTGTGTGAAGTCTGTACAAACCAGTGAAAGTGTAATTAATGTAACTGATGTTGTCGAGCATAATTTAATGAAGCATAATTTGAATTTAGGTGATTCTTCTCGAGTGTGTGACCCTGGAAATGTCATGTCAGATGGCAATGTTAGATTTTCTACGTTACCCAATCCTGTAGCCTTGATTTTAAAGAATTTTCACATCTGTAATGGTACGGAAAATGATTTAATAGTGCAATTCCTAAGAAAATTTGTAGAACTAAAATACAGTGCCGTGGTGTTTGGACTGTCCGAACGTCAAATATTTAGAATGGTGTTTCCTTGTACCTCGGGTATGCTTAGAAAGATCTTATTTAATAACATGTCTGCTGGAAATTCCTTAATTAATTTTCAAATTGAAGTTTTAAATTATTTTATTACCCCGCACACTTTGTCAGATCTTCATCGAAGCTATTTATTCAGTGGACAAAGAATGGATGAAAAACTGAACGATTATTTTGTGGATGTTAGGTATTTAGCTAAAGTATTTGCTGTTCAGTTGTCGGAAGAACAAATCGTTGCCTCATTAGTCGAAGGATTTAACCCCATTTATAGACTGTGTCTAACCATGTGTGCTAGGCCGAAGACTTATAAGGAGTTTTATGATATTGTTCTTACTGCGGAGAAGTTTAAAAAGGCAGATGCTGTTCGCATGGCAAATTCATCGCTACCATGTTCTTCTATTCAGGGTACCTTTGGGCAAATTGGTTCTCAGCCTGTTTTTCAGTGGACGAGTGCTGTTCAGTCCGGAGGAAGACAACCTGTCCAGGGTTTTAATAATGCTTTATTTCAGGGAGAGTTATGTCAGGATATTGTTACTGTTTCTGGTCCATACCATAATTTTCAGGGGCGTTCCAACCGGAGATATGGTGAGAGAGGCATATATCTAGGTAAGCGGTGCGACTTATGTGGGTCTTATAATCAAGCTTAGACGTTGGTGTGATGCCAGAATGAAGATGTTGTGGTGATCTTGTATATATTTTATTTTCTAAATTGTGTGTGATCGCTGGAAACCGCACTCATATATGTATGTATGTATGTATGTATGTATTTTCTATATGAATTGTATGTTTGATGAGCGACGGATGGATTTGTGTGTATTGTGTATAAATGTCTCTATTTGGAATCCTCTACGTTGTATATGACCAGAGCGACCCTTTGTTTTGGGTCAATTTGGTATGTAAGTGACAGGTTAGAATTTTCTAAATGGCTTTTGACATTTTGTGGTGCGGAGAGGATTAATATTTTGTATTTTGGTAATAATTTTGAATTTTCAGGATTGTGTAGGATCTACATGATGCTTTTGGTGCGCGTTTGTAGTAATGTGACCTTTTTGAATCTTAAAATTGTGTACTACCTCTGGAGGAATGTAGTATAATTGTGTGTAAGTGTATGGTTTGGTACGACTTTGAATCTCTAGATTTGTCTTATAATTGGGGTGGGACTTTGTTGTTGTTTCTTGTTTTTAAGGGTAAAGTTAGTTTTTTATTGTTTAAATTTTAAAGGCCAACCAACTATATAAATGGGTTCG
The DNA here is from genome assembly GCA_946902985.2 of Meconema thalassinum. Lineage (NCBI taxonomy): Eukaryota > Metazoa > Arthropoda > Insecta > Orthoptera > Tettigoniidae > Meconema > Meconema thalassinum. The sequence goes on from OX336396.1 coordinate 189,258,581, forward strand.
TTAAAATATTCTTGTTTGCTAACGATCCTAATGTATATGGAGTTTTGGGACTTAAATATTAGGTGGCATAAGCTGATAATATGTTTAAAGGTAGGTATTTACAAACCATTCCGAATTTTTTCTCCGAGTGGTGACTTTGTGCACTTATTATTGCTTGTTGAACGGAGGAAGTAAGTATTTACAGGTGAGTTGTGTGAATTGTGATGTTAATTTGGTAATGGTCGTTGTTTCGTTGAAGTGAATTTGTTGAAATTCTCATCCGAGACAGCATAAAGGTAATTGATTATTTAAAGGGTATTTTGTGTAATGTGTCAGGGTTTTAACGAACTCCTATTTATATTCAGGTGGAAAATTTAGGGGATATTTGTGGGTAGTAACTGTTTTCATCGGTGAATTAAGAGGTTATGCAGCGATGTGTATGTGAATGTGTTACGGTTTTCTTAGGACTGCACGTGTGGTCAGTTGATACTTCGTTTATTGTGTTTTCTTGGTCTTTCTTTCTTTTCTTGGGGTTTTGAATCTGTTAGTGGTTTTCTTGGATAGTTTTTTCCTGCTTGTCGCCTAAATGAGTTGAGTCAGATGTGTGATAGGGGACTTATGCCAACGTTCATTTGGTTTATATATATTTTTGGGGGTACAAAAGAACTCTTTTTTCATCTGGGATTTGCTTGCTTCACTGTCACTGTTATGAATTTGGTTTGTCAATTCTACATTTTATTGATTGTATTGAGTACTCATCAACACTTCTAATTGTTTATTTAAAAGATGTGTAAACTTAATTATTTTTGTAAAAGGTGTGGATATTCTGAGATAGGGTTTGGGTTAGGAAAATTTCTGCCATATTTTTGATATATGCAATGATATTGTTTGTTGATATTGTTTTATATCAAACGCTTGTGTAAACTATTCCATGAAAACGATACTCGCCTAGTCGAATTTGGTTTCAGCTGCTATCATCGTTGGTATGTCTGCGTAGAAGATTTCGGATGTACCGTGAAGACTATCTATGGCCAGGATGGTGAAACTGTCATCTGGAAGTTAAGCGAATCAGCCCTTATCCTCGGAAGAAATGGTGAATTATGTATACCATGATGTATTATTGTCTGTACAAATTATCTGATGTAACAAGTTACACGTAAGATGCAATTCTCTCAGCATGAAAAGGATTGTACCATTACCTACGCTGAATTCTGTAAGGACTATCCTCGACCTGTGTGTAGTCAAACTTGTGGTGGTGGATTTTGAACGAACTTGTGAAGAAGGGTTTATTTCTACCTTCTCATTTAATGCATGCCTAAAACTAGACCTGTTTTGAGTGATGAAATTGGGTATTGATGGAAGATTGATATTTGAGCAAGATGGGTATTTGTGCATGTACTTTTCAGTTTGACAATTACGTTGGCATGGTACTTTACCGGCGCCAAAATTGAAGGGAGGGAGTTATGTGACAATACTAGCTTGCCTTGACCGTAAGTACACATGATTTTGACAGCTACATGAAATCCTCGTGGTGAAACGTTGTAGTGCTCTTTATCTCCCCTTGAGTGCAGCAGTGCCTGATGAAGTTTGTAAACATGGTCGTATTCGCCTAGTGGTGAAGACAGTAATCTTATCCACGTGTAGAAGGGTAGTTCTTCCTTGTCAAGTAAAGATGGTATCCCATAGTAACAACTGTTAGTATTTTCTATACGGTGATTTTTATGTGTTGTGACATGATCAGGAAAGGACATAACATCATGTAGTCTGCTGATATTTACGAATATTGAGTAGCTTTTAGCTACTCAATCGGAGGTCTGACTTCATTATAGTTCGTCGTAGGTGGCTCTACCGAAATATGAATCCATATGGAATAGTTTCCTTTTAATTAATTAATTTTTCATGTAAAATGTGGCAGAAAAATGAGGTTGGTTCTCGTGTACACCTGGGGTGTGTGATGGTCTGTACTTCGGTTTGAAACGGATACCTAAGTGGTAATGTCGGCAAGAAATATAAGTTGCTCCTCTATTATTGTTTATATATGTTGTTGAGGCAACTTAATGTGAAGCAAACCTAGATATCGTGGATTTCTATAAGAGGCCAAATGTGGTTAAATGGAGTTTGTGAAGATTTGGTAAAGGGTATTTTGTTCCAAAAAGAAGTAAATGGATTATTATATATTTTTGGGGTGCATGTGTGATCTAACCTTTGTGCATTTTGATTTAAAACTTAACGTCACCACCGTGATTGGCTCACGTAGTTCGGAGGCTTTCAACTTGCTGTTTGGATAAAGCTTTCTAATATTCGTTTCTGGTTTATAAACGTAATCTTTCACTTTATCCACGTTTAGTTTGCCTAATAGAGGTCCGTGTTAATTATGTAAACCTTTTATTTTATTTTATTTGAGTTGGGGTTCGTATTTTCTGGCATTGCGTTCGTCTTCTGTTTTTTTCGGTAATTGGTTGTTGTTTTCTGGGTAACTTTGTTGTGATTGTCAGCAGATAGATGACAAAAGTGAACCGAAGCGCCATGTTTAAGGGACACTAGGGCTGAGTTTTTAGGCAAATATGGCAAAATAACTGTTTTTTTGTTTTTACCATATATTTATCTAATGGACCCCTGCGGATCATTTCAGTAAAGCAGTTTTCATGCATCGCCATATTTAAAGGCTCAGCGACATTTTTAAATCTCCTCTGCGTTAGACTTTAAACGCCCCCTTCATGCTCTCTCAGTGATTGTATTTTTATATATCCATTACTGTGTGGATTTTTTCGATTTATTTTGAAGCCATTGCCAACATCTCTGTGGGTAATGATTTGTGCTGCTATCTAGTGTCTAATATTAGAACTACATAGGCCTAACCAATATAAACACTAAAATCTAATGTGAAACTTTTACGGATTGATTTGTTTGAAAGTATATTTTGCCATATAACTTCCTACATTTATATTGTGTTATACATTATTTTTATTATATAATTAACTTATCTTTACGTACAGTTACATATTATCAATTGAACAGGTAGTAACTTCCTGTGTTTATGTTTAAATTTTATTGTTTACATCAGTGCATGTGGCTTGAAATTTGTGATTATAATGGATGTACACACATCAAAAAAAGTTTTGCATCACCTCGGTTCCCAGATCTCCGGCATATAGACGTTGACTGTGTATATTGTATCCAAGATACAGTCCCTTTGACTGTTCATAGATGTCACTAAAACTGCTCAAAGATGTAAACAACCATGCATGAGCAGGGCCTATTAGACGGAGGGGGTACGACAGCCGATCAGTTCCAGTCATTCCACCAGGACGAAGGTACGCTGCTCATGTTGTCTGTAGTTCTACCATGCCTAGAAGGTCAATACCGCAGTTCGATCGCGTCCGCATTGTTACTTTGTGTCAAGAAGGGCTCTCAACAAGGGAAGTTTCCAGGCGTCTCAGAGTGAACCAAAGCGATGTTGTTCGGACATGGAGGAGGTACAGAGATACAGGAACTGTCGATGACAGGCCTCGCTCAGGCCGCCCAAGGGCTACTACTGTAGTGGATGACCGCTACTTACGGATTGCCGCTCGGAGGAACCCTGACAGCAATGCCACCATGTTGAATAATGCGTTTCGTTCAGCCACAGGACGTCGTGTTTCAACTCAAACTGTGCGCAATAGGCTGCATGATGCGCAACTTCACTCCCGACGTCCATGGCGAGGTCCAGCTTTGCAACCCCGACACCATGCAGCGCGGTACAGATGGGCCCAACAACATGCTGAATGGACCCCACGGAATTGGCATCACGTTCTCTTCACCGATGAGTGTCGCATATGCCTTCAACCAGACAATCGTCGGAGACGTGTTTGGAGGCACCCTGGTCAGGCTGAACGTCTTAGACACACTGTCCAGCGAGTGCAGCAAGGTGGTGGTTCCCTGATGTTTTGGGGTGGCATTATGTGGGGCCGACGTACGCCACTGGTGGTCATGGAAGGCTCCGAAACGGCTTTACGATACCTGAATGACATCCTCCGACCCATAGTGCAACCATATCGGCAGAATATTGGAGAGGCATTTGTCTTCATGGACGACAATTCTCGACCTCATCGTGCACATCTTGTGAATGCGTTCCTTCAAGATAACGACATCGCTCGACTACAGTGGCCAGCATGTTCGCCAGACATGAACCCTATCGAACATGCCTGGGATATGTTGAAAAGGGCTGTTTATGGACGTCTTGACCCACCAACCACTCTGAGAGATTTACGCCGAATTGTCGTTGAGGAGTGGGACAATTTGGACCAACAGTGTCTTGATGAACTTGTGGATAGTATGCCACGACGAATACAGGCATGCATCAATGCAAGAGGACGTGCTACTGGGTATTAGAGGTAGTGGTGTGTACTGCAATCTGGACCACAAATGCTGAAAGTCTAGCTGTATGATGGTACAACATGCAATGTGTGGGTCTCATGAGCAATAAAACGAGCTGAAATGTTGTTTGTGTTGATCTCTATTCCCTTTGTATTTAAAGGTTCCGGAACTCTTGGAACCGAGGTGATGCAAAACTTTTTTTGATGTGTGTAGTAAGTTCACGTTGGCGTGTTTCGAAAGGAAGATGTACCAAGAGAAAAAGAAAAACTTCAGCGGCAATAGAGGCTCGTAAAAAGAAGCAAGAAGCTAATATGAATGAGACAGCTTCTAGGCCTATTTCATTAGTGGTGCCTACAGAAGAGGTTAGTGTTTTACAAACTGTAGGCCTACAAATTAATTCCCAACAAACTGTAAACATTAGTGCTTGTTCAAACCCCAGTAATACCGAGTTTGTAAATAAATATAAATCAGGAGATGTTAGTAATTCTGACAAGACTAGGTCTGAATTAAAACTGTCCTCTTATGCATCAGTGCCATTAGCTACATCAGATGAAAGTTATATTTTACTGCACACTAGCACATTTCCTGATTTATTAAAAAATTTGAAATGTCCTCACTGTAGCCAAGCTTCCCTAAATGTGGTGATAAACGAGCAGCATGGATTTGCTAATAAACTACATGTAGTATGCAAATCATGTGGACACTGTGCAGGTCAGGCATACACAAGTCCTCGGGTAAAAGCAAATGAGGGCAAAACAGAAAGAGCTCCATTTGAAGTAAATAGAAAGGGTACAGAAGCTTTCCTAAATCTTGGACTTGGTCACAGGTACATACAAAAATTTTGTATGGCTATGAAAATGCACTGCATGAATTCCAAGACCTTCACCAGTCACATGCACAACTTAGCAACAGAAGTTGATTGTCTCAAGGAGAAAATGCTGAGTGAGAGTCGAACTGTAGTTCGTAACGCACATGAATGTGTAGACCCATCCCTCATAGAGGCTAATGTTATTGATATCGCAGTTAGTTTTGATGGAACATGGCACCGCAGAGGTCATAAATCATTATATGGGATTGGCTTAGTTGTAGATATCTTGACAGGTCTCGTTATTGACTATGAAGTCTTGTCAAAATTTTGCCATTATTGTGCCTTACTTGGCAATGAACTGGGTACTGATACACCAGAGTACATGGTATTAGCTGAACATCATGAAAGAAGTGGGGAATGCTGTAAAAACTATGATGGGTCATCAGGGGCAATGGAAGTACACGCTGCTGATATAATGTGGAAAAGATCAGTTGAGAAGTGTGCAATGCGATACACAACTGTACTTTCTGATGGAGATGCAAAGACTTACCAGCATCTGAGTGGAATTGCAGTGTATGGTGAAGGAATTAAAATAATAAAAGAGGAGTGTATCAACCATGTCGCTAAACGAATGACTACTGGGCTTCTGAAATTGAAAAAGGATACCAAGGACACAAATTTGGGGGGTCGTGGTCGTGGAACTTTGAAAATGGACACAATAAAGAAGTTGTCGAGTTACTACAGACAGTCAATTCAGAAACATATGCCTGATGTTCAAGCAATGAAGACTGCCATTTATGCCACTCTGTATCATTACAGATCCACAGATCAGAAACCACAACATCAGAAATGCCCCAAGGGAACTGACTCGTGGTGTTCCTATAATAGAAGCACTGCTCGAGGTGAGACACCTGAAAGCCACACTAAGATGTCAGTGCAATTTTCAGAAAATATGGCCTGTCGCATTGTCCCTGTGTATCAGAGACTGGCCAGCAATGAGCGTTTAGCCAGATGTAGCAGGGGAGGAACACAAAATTCAAATGAGTGTGTTCACTCTGTTATTTGGAAGAAATGTCCTAAAGAAATTTTTATATCGAAGAAGCGACTGGACATGGGGACATACACTGGTGTTTCTGAGTTCAATATGGGCTGCTCTGCGACACAGGAACTGAAATGTGAAGTAAGAAATGAAGAAAGTTCAATGGTTTCCTCAAAAATAAGTGAGCGTTGTGATCAAATGAGAATTTATGAAAGCAGAAGCAGCTCGATGCAGGTGAAGAAGACACGACAGGGTCTGCAGTTGAAGAAAACACAACAGGAAGCTGCCAAGGAGAAGTTGGAAGGCAAATCATATGAATCTGGGGCATTTTGATTCATTAGGTGAGCCAAACTTGGTAATATAGCATGCGATTTTATAAAAATGCTTTTATCTCCAAACAACATTTTTCGGTAATGAAAATACTCCATGCGCATGATATATTCACCAATTTTACTCAAAATATCACTGGATATTCAGAAATACATGTGTTGTAAGATGACATTGCAATATCTTAGGTCACTTTGTAAATTACAGACAAAAAAAAACTATGAAAAATTATCAGAATTTATAAAACATGGTGGCACATGAAATGAAATTAATCTAACATCATACATGTATCACTTTTCTGAAATGTCTCAATGTTATAATATTTAGAATAGGTTTCTGTATGTGCAATTTAAAAATCAAGCGTTTTACACAATTTCTAATGCGCATGGAGCATTTTGATCGCACGTTATATTTTAATAATAAAATTAGTAAAAAATCAATTAAATTTCATCCGATTGTTTTCAAATTTGGTATGTGACTTAGTATTACTCATTTTATTGTGCAGTTTAAATTTCAACTCATTCTGATAACAAATGTGGAAGTTGAAGAATTCACCCCTAGTGTCCCTTAAAAGTTTGCCGAATTGAGATCTAGTTCCGTGTTCGCTCAGTTTAAGAAAGGAAATAATCAAAGATTTAATATATTTAGCGTCTTGTGACATTACCAATTGATTGACGGGTATTAAATGTTATTGAAGATTGGTTTTCTGACTATAACTGAAAGTTGGATAAAATACGCAAATGTGGAATCTTGTAGGTTAGGCCTACTTCTTTATGCTAACGAGTCAACTGATAATAATTTAATGTGGATTGATATTTTTGGCCTAAGAGGATTATTTTGGGAGCCAATGCAAGTAAGTTGTATCCTACGTCAGGTACCACACCTTTTCATTTATTTTCCCTGCATGTAATTGTTTATATTATGTTTCTTGATGTGTTTCATTTATGGTTCTGGAATTCTGTAGACTGCTCTCAAGGTAGACACCTCGGGTTGTGGTTGGAAATGGCCCAGTCGCTTCCCTTCCACAGTACGTTTGTTGTTGTTGTTTTCTATAAGACATCCTGTTAAGGGGTTTTGCAACTTTTCAATAATAATGGCCTTGCTGAATGTTAAAGACTTTTCAAGGTCGTCTTAAATCCTATTTTATATGTTGTGATCCTAGTACGGATTTAAATTCATACCTTAAAGAGTCCAAACAGCAAATACTCCATGCTATACAGAAAGAACAAGCAAACCACAAGTCAATAAAAGTTGATCATGTGGATGAATGTAGATTCAGTCATACGCCTACCAATGAAATTACAGATCGTGCTTTTAAAACACGCAATCAAGCCATATTTTTGGAAAGAGACTAAGTAGATTCTTGGAAATGCAATTTATAAAGTTAACTACGGATATGGAAGAATCTGAACTAAAAGACACTATTTGGGCTTTGCCAGCATTTGAAGGAGAAGGATTGAAAATAAATAATTATAATCCCTTGCGGGGAAGTATATGCAAATATCCCATTACCAGTAGCTGTAAAAGCAAGAAAAGCCTGCAAAAATCCTCGAAACTTTATGGACGAGAGGTGTTTTATGTGTGCCATTTTAGCAAAACTAGTTAAAAAGGATGCCCAACGCATTAGTAAATACAAGGACCTGGAAAACAAGTATGATTTATTCAGTAATATCGTTTCCTACATCGCTAGTATTTTAGAAAGGAACTTCTATCATAAGATTCTTGACCTCATGCGCATGGTAGCTAGATCGGACGACCTTTCCAAATTTGAAAAATCTAACGACTTATCCATCAATGTATTTGGACTGGAAGAATACAACAAACTGTTTCCTCTAAAGGTTGTGGATCAAGAGCTACTACACCATCGCGACCTCATTCAGTTAAGTTCTTCATCCGGCCAGAAACACTACGTCTTTATCAAAGATTTTGATAAAATAGTAAAACATCAGATTATCCACCATGGACATAAGATGTACACGTGTAAACGGTGTTTTACTAACTTCGATAATCAATATGGCCAAAAAGGGATGGAAAATTAAAAAACAAAGAGCATTGTGTGTCCTGCATGACATTGCTAGGGTTGAAATGCCTATTAAAAACCCAATTCTCAAATTCTAAATGTGGAAAATATGCTAAGAATACCTTACGTTATCTATGATGATTTCGAATTTATACTTTTACCAAACCAAACATGTCTACCAAATCCTGAGGCAAGTTATACAGTTCCATACCCGAGTCATGTTCCTAAACCCTCACAAGCTGTGGAACACATAAAGACAAACCTTCCGAGCCAACCTCTTATTTATCATGGCCCTGACGCTGCAGAACATTTTATGCACTCTTTGATCTCGATAGTTAATGAAATCGATCACCATTAGAGCTTAAATGTTCCAAAGGCCTTAACTCATGATCAAGAAGCAGATTTACAGTCTTCTGAAACCTGTTAGTTGTGCCATAAAACATTTGCCGAAGAGGATTGGAAAGTTAGAGATCATTGTTATATTACAGGCGAATACCGTGGAAGTGCTCATAATAACTGTAATGTGAGGTGTAAAACACGTAAGCCTGTTTCTGTATTTCTACATAATATGAGTGGATATGATACAAATTTCATTGTAAAGCAGTTGGGATGTACTACTGAGAGAGTGGACATTATCCCTAACTCAAAGAAAAGTACATCTCCTTCTCCAAATATGTTGGAAATATTAAGCTTCGATGTGTGGATAAGTTTCGGTTAATGCTGAGTAGTTAGGAAAACTCAGTTACAAAATTCACATCATACCCTGAAACAAACCAGTATTTTGGAAAACAAAATCCAATGCTTATGACTGGTAAACGTGTATTTCCTTATGATTACATTGATTCATGGGAAAAGTTAAGTGAAACTTGTTTTCCTCCAAAAGAAGCATTCTTTAACAAATTAAGTAAAGAAAATGTTAGTAAAGAAGACTATGAACATACCAAAAATTCTGGAATCAGTTCAAAATTAAAACTCTAGGGGAATATAGTGACCTCTACCTAACTTCAGATGTACTCCTTCTTGCAGACAGCTTTGAAACTTTTCGAAACAAAACACTAGAAACACACCGAGTAGATGCTGCACACTTCTTAACTTCACCTGGTTTAAGTTTTGAAGCAATGCTCCTTTACAGTGGAATTGAACTGAAATTGCTACAGTATTACGATCAGATTCTTTAATAGAGTCTGGAATACGTGGAGGAATATGCCAGGTTTCTCATCGGTATGCTGAAGCTAACATTACGTACATGGAAACTTATGATTCCGAGAAACTGTCACAGTTTATTACTTATGATGGTGCTAACATCAAATACGGAGGGCTATGTGCCACTCCCTTCCTTACGGTGGATTTCAGAGGGTTTCTCCTGATACAGTTGATCTAGAAACGCTAAAGGAAGACAAACTTGTTGGACACATTCTAGACGTTGATGTTGATTATCCATCTGTACTTCATGATCTACACAACGATTTACCTTTCCTACCTGAGTGTATACAGCCTAAGGATTCGCCTCTCAAAAAACTAATTCCTTATCTTGGAAATCGAAGGCGATAGATACGTTGTTCATTACATGGCACTTAAACAGGATGTAAATCATGGGCTAAAATTTAAAAAAAATGTGTCTTGTGTTAAAGTGTCATCAGAGACCTTGGATAAAGGTATACGTTGATTTTAATAATAACCTTGAAAAACAAGCCAAAAATGATTTTGAGAAAAATCGGTACTAATTATTTAACAATGCATTTTTGGAAAATTAATAGAAAATATTCGTAAAAGAATAGATATACTGTACTTCTTGTGATTGATAGCAAAAAGGTTGAAAAGCTAATAGCTAAACCAACATTTATCGACAGAACAATGTATGGTCCTAACCTAGCTGCTTTCCACATGGCTAAACGTAGCATTGTATTCAATAAGCCTATATACAGTATATTGGAGTGTGTATAGTGGATATTACAAAAACTCTGATGTATTCCCACCGCTATGACGCCCTGCTACACTATTATGGGATCGAAAATCTTAAACTCATGTATATGGTTACGGACTCATTCATTTATTTGGTTAACACCCAGGATGATTATCAAGACAAGTTGAATTTCTAGAACACCTGGACACATCTGTTTATCCTAGTAATCACATAGGTTACTCAACATCAAACAAGAAAACTTTGAGAAAATTTAAAGACGAGGCTTGTGGCCGTATTATTAAAGCATTTGTTGGACTTGGAGTTAAAATGTATGCTTTAGACATAAATGGCATAGAAATAAAAAAGATTAAAGGTAATAGCAGAGGCGTTGTCAAAAATTGTATAAGTTTTCAAGATTATTAGGATTGTATCATGAAAAACGAGGTAAAAAGAATACCAATGAATATTATTGCTTCTAAACAACATATCATCTATAAATCTAAGCAAAATTGCTTTGTGTCCTGGTGATGATAAAAGGGTAATTGATTCTAATAGTATAGCTACACATGCCTATGGTCATTACTCAACCATTGACCATGCTTAAAGGGTTAAGTTATGGATATCAAAGTCCTAAAATTAAACAAGAAATATATTCCTCTACCTGCATTTAGCAAATACCAGAACAATTTAAGAAATTAAAGGGTAGTGCTTCCAAAATAAAAACACAACAGCAATCTAGCAACAAGAAAAGAAAAAAATTGTATTAATACTTAAGAATTAAAAAAAAAGAAAACACAAAAATAAATAAACCAACTTACAATTTATAACAAAAATTAAAGAAAAATGTATTAGGTGTGAATATTGTAAATGTATTTAAATTAATAAAGAAATATTGTATGGACACTGCTTGTACAATTTTTACCCACCTCGCACTCTCAATCCTACCTTTAACCTCTAGTAATCATAAGAAATTGCCATTAGTTAGCTGAAACTAGGTAGCCAAAGTATAGTATAACCCATTTATTACCTATATCCAGCCTTTTATATTTAATGGAAACCTGTAGAATGCTGTGGTAGGTTAAGCAGCGTAAAGAAATTTGCCACCCTACTGCATGTAAACTCTGGCCTTGTACTTATAATTAAGAAACCTTTAGCGTGAAAATAATTTCTCTGTAAGCCTGTGTGTGTGTTAACTCTGCTTATAGGGTTGTGCCTAGTGATGGTGTTAAGCCTATGGAAAGAAAAAATGAAGAAAATCCTTTACTATTCAAAAACTTAACTGATTTTGTAATCCTAAGCTGGTTGTGAGTACTGAACATCTTGCACAGTAGCCACAGTGGTAGCTTTAATTTATTCTCTATAAGACTAGCATAAAGATAGTTGCGTGTGCCCATATATACTTTGGGTGTGTGCATTAGCCTCTGGCTCGGCTTTACAGGTTAGGTTAGGTTAGGTGAAGATAGGTTAGGTTTGTTAAGTTAGCTTAGGTTTGTTAAGTTAGCTTAGGATAGGTTAGGTGAAGTTAAGTTAGGTGAAGTTAGGTTAGGTGCAGTTAGGTTAGGTGAAGTTAGGTTAGGTGAAGTAAGGATAGGTGAAGTTAGGTTAGGTTAGGTGAGATTAGGTTAGGTGAGGTTAGGTTAGCATGCCATATTTGTAAGTGGCTGCATGCTGTGACCATCTTGTGCATTAACCCTGTGTTAAAAATAATAAATTCAATATTAGATAAATAAAAAAATATAAGTTAAACCTTTATAGGTCTTTGGGATACTAACTTCCCACCATGTATTTACAGAACGGTGTTAGGAAGAGAAACTTCCCACCCCTTTCATTTAAAGCAGTTCCACATGCATCCACAAGCTAGATGCAGAGAAATATTAATACTAAATATTGAAAACCCATTAACTTGACGTATACTGTCATCAGAAACCAAAGGTGGGAAGCATAAATCCCAGTGGTCTCCACAGTGCACGTGCTCGCCATTTCGGTTGTGTTGAGTGAATGAAAAGCATTGTTTTACAGAAGAAGGTATTTTTAGTGAAGATAAGAGATTTGTAAACGTTGGTATATAAATGGAATACAATGTTAATAATGGTTTTGGTCACTTGAGTAAATATATTTCAGCTAGAATGGAAATAATTATACTGCCCAGGGAGTTTGCCATACAATAGAAGATTTTTAAAATTATTTTTCTGTGTTTTTAGTTAATACCATTTTGAAATTATTGAATTATATTCGAATATGCTAACTTTTAACATTCCAAAATCACTTTTATATTTTTTGAGCAGTTTTCGGCAAAGATGATATAGGTCACTGACCTTGTGTTGCGTGGAAGTTACGTTTTAAATAAAATTATAGAGCGTGATGGGTTTTTTTTAAATATTATATCCGGTTAAATAACCCTCATTATTGAGTGATAAACACAGTATCATAATAATTTGGAGGTGGGAGATTATTACCCCATTGCTCATTTAAGAAAACATACTGTCGGGTGTGGGCAGTGGGATAATAATTTCCCACTCCATATTTCATAAAATAGAATCCACACCCACAAAATTGTTGCATATTCCTATTCATCTATCACCCCCAATTACAAATGTGCAAAAAATATATATACACCCAGTCTCTTGCCCTATAAAAGGTTAAAAAACTAATAACAAATATTCGATCTGTGTCCTTGTAGTATGGTTATTTTTTGCAAAATGAAAAATGTAAAATATAAAATCAAAAATTTAAATCCAAAATTTAAAATCTAAAGAATTAAAACCTAAAATTTATAATCTTGAAATGTAACATATAAAATCTAAAATCTAAAAATAAAAAATTCCAAAAACTATAATCTACATTTTAAAATCTAAAATGTAAAAGTAAAAAATCTTACATGCGTTAATTTAAATCTTTAAATTAAGTTTCCGTAATTGTGGGTTAGAGAATTCTTGGGTTAATGACCTTGCAGTGTAGTGCTTCAACACAATAAATAATAATAAATTAAATAAATAATTAATTAAATATTAACAAGAAAGAAATTAAATAAATATATAAATAAAAAAATAAATCATTAAAAATTATATAAATAATAAACTAAATAAAAATAAATAATAAATAAATAATCAATAAATAATAAATACTTGATAGTTAATAACAAATAGATAATTATTTGAAAAGCCCACTATTGTACAGTGCTGTTGCGCGTGGCAGTCATCTTGCACATTTGCCCCTGCGCTAGCTATGTCTCTCTATACCGCTAGCATAGGGTTGGATGCGCGCGGCGGCCATATTGTGCAATAGCCCCTGCGCTAGGATCGGCTTATATTACCTACTGAGTGGCAGCGCACGAATCGCTTAAACAAAATTCCGTGCGCATTCATATGCCATTATTCCGATTGCGATGAAACTTTGGGGAGTTGTTGTGCATGCTTCCACGGATGTTTCTACAGTAAATTAGTTAATCCATTTTACGATAGTTTAGAAGCAGTTAACGGAAATTGAAAAAAATATTGTGTATCCAAAAGCACATCAAGGAACAAAATTACAACACCAACACTTTCTTTGATTGGCGTTGCAACGCATGCCAGGTACAGCTTGTTACTTTTTAAAATCTCAGGTCAATAACCTTGCGGTTTTGGGTCTTTTGGGTAAATTCATTGGCCATGAAAAACGTTTGGCCATCCTGAGTCCTATGACACCTTACAAGTCCATATCCGATTATTAGTTTATATAATCTCAGGTCGATGACCTTGCCGTTTTGGGCCTTTTGGGTATATTCATTGGCCATGAAGTACGTTTGGCCATCCTGAGTCCCATGACACCTCATATGTCCATATCCGATTATAGTTTATAAAATATCAGATTGATGACATTACCGTTTTAGATCTTTTGGGTAAATGCATTGGCCATGGGGAAGGGTTGGCAATCCTGAGTCATATAACACCTCACATGTCCATATCCGTTTGTTAATTTATAAAATCTCAGGTCGATGATCGTGCCGTTTTGGGTCTTTTGGGTAAATTCATTGGCCATGGGAAAGAATTGGCTATCTTGAGTCTTATGACACCTCACATGTCCATATCCGATTATCTTATCTTATATATAAAAGTGAAAGTCTGTATGTACGTATGTATGAGGGTGGGTGGGTTGGTTCCGTATACAAATCTACACCGTTCCACCAATCTTAACCAAATTTTGCATACACATAGTTTAGGACCCAGAAGGAACCGCTGGCTACATGAATTTTCGATAGTCATTCTCATTCTTCTGATTTCCGCCCTTTTGCACTCGATCAAAGGCTAATCAATTCATAAAATATACTCATGAAGGAATGGCAAGGCAGATAGTTTCCATGGCAAGATAGATCAAGTCGAGACACGACCGACTGTATGCCAGTTTCGCTCTGCTCTACCGGTATAGAAAATGAGGAGCTTTACTTGAAATCCCGTTAGTTACTCAACTGCTCACACAGCACTGTCAACCAAGTATAGCATAACAAACACTTGACACTATCTACTAGATATTTGTCAAATACCACTCACTCACTCACTCACTCACACATTTATCATGAAATCTCAGAAACCACCCAACGGATTGGAATTAAATTTGGTATGCAGCTTCCTCAAGGGCCGCAAACGCCCACTAAGAAAGGATTTTTGGATATTCAGGTTCTAAAGGGGTGTTCAGCTGGGTAGACCTGCATTTCATTGAATAGCAATATCTCCCGATTGGTTTCATTGGGGGATGTGATACTCGGCATATAACTCATCATTAAAAATAAGAAGACGCGTGTCTGAGGGTTTTTCGATGTGGTGTATATTATGATTTGAAAGGGGTGAAAAGTGGGGGTTGAAAGATTCCTAACGGAGCCTGTATCTCTTAAACGACATTGGCGAGGAGTTTGAAATTCAGCGGAAAAAAATCAGCATAAAAATAAGTAAATAGGCGTTTGACCGTTTTTTCATCAATCTAATTTAAGGGGCCCAGGGGGAGGGGTGAAATTCTGGGGAAACAAAACAGGAAAGAAAGTGTCCTAACCGATTGACTCACTCGCTCTTCAATCTCAGGGGGAAAACTGCTTAAAAATAAGTAAATATGTGTTCGACAGTTTTTTTTTTGATAAATAAATTTAAGGGGTTCATCGGGGGGGGGGGGGGGGGATAAATTCTGAAGAAAAAAAATGAAAGAAAATGTCCTGACTCACTCACACACTCATCATCGCCCAGCCAAAAATATTGAAGTTGGAAACATGTCATTTTCGGGATATGTTCGTTGTATGTCAAATCCGTACACTAAGGGAGGATTTTTGAATATTCAGGTTCTAAAGGGGTCTTAAGGGGGTCAAACCTGCATTTCATTGAATAACAATATCTCGCGAGTGGTTTCATTTGTGGATGTGATACTCGGCAAATAAACTAATCATTAAAAATAAGCAGACATGTGTCTAAGGGTTTTTCGATGTGGTGTATTATTATGAGGTGAAAGGGGTGAAAAGTGGGGGTTGAAGGATTCCTAACGAAGCGTGTAGGCCTATCTCTTAAACGACATGGGCGAGAAATTTGAAACTCAGCGGGAGAAAATCAGCTTAAAAAAAGTAAATCGGTTTTCCACCGTTTTATCATAAATTGATTTAAGGGGCCAATGGGGTGGGGTGAAATTCTGGGGGGAAAAAGGAGACAAAGTGTCCTAACTGACTGACTAATTCACTCACTCACTCACTCATCAAACTCAGAGGAAAAAGACAGCTCAAAAAATAAGTTAATAGGTGTTCAAACGTTTTTTCATGAATCCAATTTAAGGGGCCCATGGGGAGGGGTGAAATTCTGGTAAAAATAATTGAAAGAAAATGTCCTGTCTGACGCACTCACTCATCACGCCCAGTGAAAACTATTAAAGTTCGAAAAATGAAATTTTGGGAATATGTTCGCTGTATGTCGAAAACGTCAACAAGGAATAATTTTTGTTTATTCGGCTTTTAAAGAGAGGTTAAGGGGGCAAACGTGCATTTCATTGAATAATGATATCTCATAAGTTGTTTCTTTGGGGATGTGATATTCGGTATATAAACTAATCATTAAAAATAATCATACATATGTCTAAGGGTTTATCGATGTGGTTTATATTATGAGGTGAAAGGGGTGAAAATTGGGGGTTGAGGGATTCTTAACGGAGCGTGTATCTCTTAAACGACATAGGCGAGTAGTTTGAAATTCGGCGGGAAAAAACAGCTTAAAATACATGTAAATAGTTGTTCGAACGTTTTTTTATCAATCCAATTTCAGGGGCCCTTGGAGAGGGGTGAAATTCTGGGGAAGAAAAAAAAACAGGAAAGAAAGTGTCCTAACTGATTGACTCACTTACTCACTCATCAAACTCAGGGGGAAAACAGCTTTAAATAAGTAAATAGGTGATCGACCGTTTGTTTCATAAATCCAATTTAAGGGGTTCGTGGGGAGGGGTGAAATTATCAAATATAAATGAAAGAAAATGTCCTGACTGACTCACTGACTCATCATCGCCCAGCCAAAATTATGGAAGTTAGAAACATGAAATTTTGGGGATATGTTCGTTGTATGTCGAAAACGTCCACTAAGGAAAGAGTTTTGAATATTCAGGTTCTATATAGGTGTTAAGGGGGTAATTCATTGAATAACAATATCTCACGAGTGATTTCATTTGGGGATGTGATACTTGGCATATATACTAATCATTAAAAATAAGCTGATACATGTCTAATGGTTTTTCGATGTAGGGTATATTATGAGGTGAAAGGGATGAAAAGTGGGGGTTGAAAGATTCTTAACGGAGCGTGTATCTCTCAAACGACATAGGCGAGGAGTTTGAAACTCGGAGGAAATCAATCAGCTTAAAATAAATGAAAATGAAAATCCACAGCCTGTTTCCAGTCTCCGACTGGGTCAGGAATGGAATGAATGAAGCCTCCATCTAGCGGCGAGGATATGAAATGTGCCGGCTGCCGAGGCCTGACGCACTCCTCTGGGGCAATGATTAAATGAATGACAGATGAAATGAAATGATAGTGGAGAGTGTTGCTGGAATGAAATCTTGACAGGGAAAACCGGAGTACCCGGAGAAAAACCTGTCTGCCTCCGTTTTGTCCAGCACAGATCTCACATGGAGTGACCGGGATTTGAACCACGGATCCAGCGGTGAGAGGCCGGCGTGCTGCCGCCTAAGCCACGGAGGCTTCCCCTTAAAATAAATAAATAAATAAATAAAATAAATAAATAGGTGTTCGACCGTTTTTTCATAAATCCAATTTAAGGGGCCTATGGGGAGGGGTCAAATTCTGGAAGAAAAACGTCCACTAAGGAAGGATTTTTGGATGTTCACTCTCATCGACCAACCCAAACTATTAAAGTTAGAATAATGATATTTTGGGGATATGTTTGTTGTGTGTCGAAAACGTATACTAAGGGGGAATTTTTGGATATTCAGGTTTTAAAGGGGTGTTAACGGGGTTAAACCTGCATTGACACGACTATGACGCGAGCAAAGCGAGGCTAAAAATGAGATGGTGTGTGTCTGTGTATTACTCAATCACGCGAGTACCACTGGTCCGATTTACATAAATTTTACATGGAAGTAGCTGATTTACCTGGCTAACATATAGGTTACTTTTGATTTCACTATTTAAAGATGGCGACCAATTTAGTGACGTCACTACACCCTTTGGTTTCAAACTTTCATATTTCCATTTCAAATAAAAATAGAACGCTAAGAAATAGCAAACTTTTGATGGCATATACGAGGTTTAAAATTACATTTTAAATCCGAAAGGTATCTCCAACCGTTAGCTAGTAAAACCTAAATTTGTGCTATAAAACACGGTCAACGCCGAGCGGTGTAGTTGGACAAAATGTTCCATCCTTAACTGCGCAGCACCTCGCCTATCCCCTGTTTTAACTGCCAATTTCAAATTTCAATGTATTTATGATGCGTAGCGAACCGGGTACTTCAGCTAGTACTATATATATGTAAAATATCACTCACTCACTCAATCACTCACTCACTCATTCATTCATCACGAAATCTCAGAAACCACCGAACGGATTGGAATGAAATTTGGTATGCAGCTTCCTCACGGGTGGCAAATGCCCACTAATAATGGATTTTTGGATATTCAGGTTCTAAAGGGGTGTTAGCGGGGTAGAACTGCATTTCATTGAATAGCAATATCTCCCGATTGGTGTCATTGGGGATGTGATAGTCGGCATATAAACTCAACATTAAAAATAAGAAGACACGTGTCTGAGGGTTTATCGATATGGTGTATATTATGAGGTGAAAGGGGTGAAAAGTGGGAGTTGAAAGATTCCTAACGGAGCGTGTATCTCTTCAACGACGTAGGCGAGGAGTTTGAAACTCAGCGGGAAAAAATCAGCATAAAATGTAAGTAAATAGGTGTTTGACCGTTTTTTCATAAATCCATATCAAGGGGCCCATGGGGAGGGGTGAAATTCTGGGGGGAAAAAACAGGAAAGAAAGTATCCTAACTGATTGACTGACTCACTCACTCCTCAAACTCAGGGGGAAAACTGCTTTAAAGTAAGTAAATAGCTGCTCGACAGTTTTTTTTATGAATCAAATTTAAGGGGTTCATGGGGAAGGGTGAAATTCTGAAAAAAGTAAATTGAAAGGAAATGTCCTGACTCACTCACTCACTCATCATCGCCCAGCCAATATTATTGAAGTTAGAAACATGACAGTTTGGGGAAATGTTCATTTTATGTCAAAACCGTCTACTATGGTAGGATTTTCGGATATTCAGGTTCAAAAGGGGTCTTAAGGGGGTTAAACCTGCATTTAATTGAATAACAATATCTCCCGATTGGTTTCATTGGGGGATGTGATACACTGCATATAAACTAATCATTAAAAAAATAAGAAGACATGTGTATGAGGGTTTTTCGATGTGATGTATATTATGAGGTGAAAGGGGTGAAAGGTGGGGGTTTAAGGATTCCTAACGGAGCATGTATCTCTTAAACGACGTAGGCGACGAGTTTAAAACTCAGCGGAAAAAAATCAGCATAAAAAATAAGTAAATGGGTGTTTGACCGTTTTATCATAAATCCAATTTAAGGGGCCCATGGGGAAGGGTGAAATTCTGGGGTGGGGGGGGGGGGGGAACAGGAAAGAAAGTGTCCTAACCGATTGACTCCCACACTCTTCAAACTCAGGGGGAAAACTGCTTAAAATGTGTTCGACAGTTTTTTTTTATAAATCTAATTTAAGGGGTTCATCGGGAGGTGTGAAAGTCTGAAGAAATAAATAAATTAAAGAAAATGTCCTGACTCACTCACTCACTCATCATCGCCTAGCCAAAAATATTGAAGTTGGAAACATGGTATTTTGGGGATATGTTCGTTGTTTGTCAAAACCGTACACTAAGGGAGGATTTTTGGATATTCAGGTTCTAAAGGGGTCTTAAGGGGTTTAAACCTGCATTTCATTGAATAACAATATCTCACGAGTGGTTTCATTTATGGATGTGATTCTCGGCATATAAACTAATCATTAACATAATTAGGCATGTGTCTAAGGGTTTTTCGATGTGGTTGATTATTATGAGGTGAAAGGGGTGAAAAGTGGGGGTTGAAGGATTCCTAACAGAGCGTGTATCTCTTAAACGACATAAGCGAGGAGTTTGAAACTCTGCGAAAAAAATCAGCTTAAAAATGAGTAAATAGGTGTTCGACCGTTTTTTCATCAATCTAATTTGAGGGGCCCATGGGGAGGGGTGAAATTTAGGGGGAAAAACAGGTAATAAAGTGTCCTAACTGATTGACTGACTCGCCCACTCATCAAACTCATGGGAAAAAGACAGCTTACAAAATAAGTTAATAAGTGTTCAAGCGTTTTTTCATCAATCCAATTTAAGGGGCCAATGGGGAGGGGTGAAATTCTGGAAAAAATAATTGAAAGAAAATGTCCTGTCTGACTCACTCGCTCATCACGCCCAGCGAAAACTATTAAAGTTGGAAACATGAAATTTTGGGAATATGTTGGCTGTATGTCGAAAACGTCAACTAATGAATGATTTTTGTTTATTCGGGTTTTAAAGGGGTGTTAAGGGGGTAAACTTGCATTTCATTGAATAACGATATCTCATGAGTTGCTTCTTTGGGGATGTGATATTCAGTATGTAAACTAATCATTAAAAATAATCAGACATATGTCTAAGGGTTTATCGACGTGGTGTATATTATGATGAGAAAGGGGTGAAAATTGGGGGTTGAGCGATTCCTAACGGAGCGTGTATCTCTTAAACGACATAGGCGGGAAGTTGGAAATTCGGCGGGAAAAGACAGCTTAAAATATAAGTAAATAGTTGTTCGACCGTTTTTTCATAAATCCAATTTAAAGGGCCCTTGGAGACGGGTGAAATTCTGGGGGAAAAAACAGGAAAGAAAGTGTCCTAACTCACTCACTCATCAAACTCAGGGGGGAAGAACAGCACCAAAATAAGTAAATATGTGTTCGACCGTTTTTTTTTCTTAAATCCAATTTAAGGGGTTCATGAGAGGGGTGAAATTCTGAAAAATAAATGAAAGAAAATGTCCTGACTTACTCACTCACTCATCTTCGTCCAGCCTAAATTATTGAAGTTAGAAACATGACATTTTGGGGCTATGTTCGTTGTATGTCAGAAACGTCCACTATAGAAGGATTTTTGGATATTCAGGTTCTAAAGGGGTGTTAAGGGGGTAGACTTGCATTTAATTGAATAACAATATCTCCCCGTTGGTTTCCTTGGGGATGGGATACTCGGCATATAAACTCATCATTAAGAATAAGAAGACACATGTCTGATGGTTTTCGATGTGGAGTATATTATGAGGTGTATGTGTGAAAAGTGGGGGTTGAAGGATTCCTAACGGAGTAAGTATCTCTTAAAAGACAGAGGCAAAAAGTATGAATCTCAGGGAAATAATCAGCCTGAAAAAGTAGTAAATAAATGTTCGATCGTTTTTTCATAAATCCAATTTAAGGGGCCCATGGGGAAGGGTGAAATCCTGGGGAAAAAGTCCACTAAGGAATGATTTTTCGATATTCACTCATCATCCCCCAGCAAACCTATTGCAGTTAGAAACTTGAAATTTTGGGGATGTGTTCGCTGTATGTCGAAAAAGTCCACTGTGGATGGATTTTTGGATATTCATGTTCTGAAGGGGTGTTAAGGGGGAAAAACTTGCATTTATTGAATAACAATATCTCACGAGTTGTTTCATTTGCGGATGTGATATTCGGCATATAAACTAATCATTCAAAATAAGCAGACATATATCAATGGGTTGATCGATACGGTGTATATTAAGGGGTGAAGGGGTGACAATTGGGGGTTGAAGGTTTCTTAACGGAGCATGTACTGTATCTCTTATTCAACAGAGGCGATAAGTTTGAAATTCAGCGGAAAAAGCAGCTTAAAAATAAGTAAATAGGTGTTCGACCGTTTCTTCATAAATCCAATTTAAGGGGCCTATGGGGAGGGGTGAAATTCTGGAAGAAAAACTTCCACTGAGGAAGGAATTTTGGATGTTCACTCTCATCTACCAACCAAAACTATTAAAGTTAGAAGAATGATATTTCGGGGATATGTTTGTTGTGTGTCGAAACGTCTATTAAGGATGAATTTTTGGATATTCAGGTTCTAAAGGGATGTTAACGGGGTTAAACCTGCATTTCATTGAATAACAATATGACACGACTTTGACGCGAGCAAAGCGAGGCTAAAAATAAGATGGTGTGTGTCTGTGTATTTTCAATCACGCAAGTACCACTGGTTCGATTTACATGAATTTTACATGGAAGTAGCTGATTTACCTGCTTAACATATAGGCTACTTTTGATTTCAGTAATTTGCACTATTTAAAGATGGCGACCATTTTAGTGACGTCACTACACCCTTTGGTTTCAAACTTTCATATTTCCATTTCAAATAAAAAGAGGTCGCTCAGAAATAGCAAACGTTTGATGGCATATACGAGGTTTAAAATTACATTTTCTATCCGAGAGGTATCTCCAACGGTTAGCGAGTAAAACCTAAATTCGTGCTATAAAACACGGTCAACGCCGAGCGGTGTAGTTGGACAAAATGTTCCATCCTTAATCTCCCTCTGCGCAGCACCTCGCCTATCCGCTGTGTTAACTGTCACCTCCACATTTTAATTTATTTATGATGCGTAGCGAAGCACGGGTACTTCAGCTAGTATATATACAGGGTGTATTTGATATGATGGAAGTCCGTTACACTGGTGATAGAAGAGACTATTCTAAGCTTCCTAGGTAAAAAATTTGTCACCTATCTTGAAATTGATAATTAATTAATAAAAAGTCAATGTTTTTAGTTATTTCAGAAACTAATCAGGCAGAAAGTGATGCGGCAGGCTGGGGTAAACGAGACGGAGCCAGGAGAGACGACGCGCGAAGGGGAAGTTGTTACGTAATCGGAGCATTGACCTTACCGGTTGACTTGAGGGGTGGTAGGCTATCAGCTGTTATGAGGAAGAGCTCTACCGTCTCGTAAGAAAATGTGCATTGCCGTTGTTCTTGTTGTTGTTGTTGACAGCGCACGCAATGGCTTGGGACGTTGGGACCGGTTGTATTGTGTAGCCTACTTTGTGAGTGTGGAATTCATTGATTGATGTTCATGTATAAAATAATTTCGATACTCAGCCCTGATGTATCATTGGCGTCCGTGTCGGACCTTCTGTTGACTAGTTTCTGAAAATACTAAAAACATTCACTTAATGAAATGCAGTGTGACGAAATTCCGACATCCCGTAGTCTTTTCAGAACTAGGCATTTAGGACGGAAGTAAAATACTTGATGTTTTGTTTGAGAGGCTTGGCGATTTTGGTCATTTAGCCCCATGTAGCTGGGTGTGGGTAGAATTTGTGTGATAACCTGTGTTTTGTGGTTTCTGTAGTAACTTAATGTGGGTATTTGTAATTCAGGTGAGGATTCGGAAGAAGGCGCCGGCCCTGTGGTGTTGGGGCAGTGCAACTGCCTCTCACCTGGAGGCACTGGGTTCGATTCCTGGCTCCATCAGGGATATTAGAAACTGACGTGAGGGCTGGAACGCAGTGTACTAAGCCTCGTGAGGGCAATTGAGTAGCTGTCTGACAGTGAGGCAGTGCCCGAGTCAGGAAAATCAAGATAAATGGCCGAGGGGACCCGATGCACCGACCACGCGTCACCCTAATATCTGCAGGCCAAATGGCTGTACAGCGGTCGCATGGTAGGACTAGGCCCTTCATGGGCTGCACTGCCAGCGGTTATGATTATTGAGAAGAAGGCGGCCTTGGCCTTAAGTAAGGAACAATCCCGGCATTTGCCTGGGGTAGAAGTGGGAACCCATGGAAAACTACTTCCAAGATTTAATACTAGTACGGTACCACATGTTCATATTGTGAATTGTCCCATCCCATCTCCAGCCCTCGGGTGGCCATTAACTGGAGAGGGGGGGGGGGGGGGGAGGGTTGATTTATTGGTCCATCAACAATGTAAATACATATGAAAATACACGAAAATGAAAATAAAATACAAATACATTGTTATAATACAGTGTTATAATAATAATAATAATAATAATAATAATAATAATAATAGTCTAATAATAATAATAAGAGTCAGCATGTGTAGTTCTGGTGGTAGAATGCTAACATTCCCGAGGGTGCGATCTACGTTCAGTCATGTAGTAAATGAATGGGATCTAATACGATCATGCCCATGGATTTCATGGCACATACAAGAGATCCTACGTACATTAAAGTCTGGCAACTCGACATAACAAAAAGAAACATAAAAGAAGTTAGTGTGTCTAAAAGCCCACTATTACTATTATTAGTATTATTAATATGTTTATTACAGTTGTTTCACTATCTTCACACAAAGATAGACCAACAGTTCCTTAAATTAATTTACCAAATCTTTAGGATTTCTATTTTCTATGCATAGTTCATGAAGCTGGCAAAATCCTAGACAGATCCACCATCACTAGTCATGTAGCCACTCCCCATGAAGGTGTGAATCAGCTGTTCATAGGCTCGGTATGTGTATTTCAATGTCATTGGCAGACAAGGCGAGGAGGTCACTCAACTGCAGACTCTGGTCAACATTCCTCAGCGTAGGAGGGGAGGGTGACGGGGAGAAGTCAGCTCTGCTGCTGAGGGGAACGAAGTGAAAGACCGTTTCCAAGACATTGACCGACGATTTTTGTGATTTAATTCCACCTACACTAATTAAGATCCGACTTAATTTCATGAAGATATTTGCTTAGAATACCATCTTCTATCACCAGTGTAAAGGACTTCCATCATATCAAATACACCCTGTATATAAAAATGAATGTTCGTTTGTTCGTCTTTTATGCGTTCATAAACCATTCATCCGATTGCAATCAAATTTTGGTGAGTTGTTGTACACACTTCCAGAATGGTCATAGGCATTGTTAGTCCATTTCACAATAGATAGCGCGCGAGTAGTTTATACAAATGCGTTATGGCGATGCGTTCATATACAATTCGTCCGATTGCGATCAAATTTTGGCGAGTTGTTGTGCACAGTCCCGGAAAAGTTATAGGCGTAGTAAATCCTATTTCCAATGGATGGCGCGCGAGTAGCTTCAACAAAATGGCGTGCGTTTGTTGCAAGAAAGTCCCACATTAGTTCATATACCATTCACCCCCTTGCGATGAAACTTGGTGAGAAGTTCTCTACCCTTCAGGTAAGGTTTCTGGCTTAGTGAAACCACTCAACAATAGGTAGCGCACGATTAGATTAAACAAATGAGCGACGACGGGCGAAGCGTTTCAACAAAGCTCTGTATGCGTTCACATAACATTCGTCCGATAGCGATGAAACTTGGGTGAGAGGTTGTGTACACTACAGGCAAGGTTTCTGGCTTAGTAAATCCATGCTATAATGGGTAGCGCACGAGTAGATTCATCAAATGAGCAACGACGTGCGAAGCGTTTCAACAAAGTCCCGTATGCGTTCATTTAATATTCGTCTGATAGTGATGAAACTTGGGTGAGATATTGTGTACACTTCAGAGAAGATTTCTGGCTTAGTAAATCATTTTACAATAGGTATCGCACAAGTAGATTAAACAAATGAGCGACGACGTGCAAGTGTTTCAACATAGTCCCATATGCGTTCATATACCATTCGTCCGATAGCGACTAAACTTGGGTGAGTTGTTGTTTACACTCCAGGGAAAGTTTCAGGCTTAGTAAATCTATTTTACAATAGGAAGCGCACAAGTAGATTCAACAAATGAGGGAACACGCGCGAAGTTTTTCAACAAAGTCCCGTCTGCGTTCATATACCATTCGTCCGATAGCGATTAAATTTGGGTGAGATGTTGTGAACACTTCAGGGATGGTTTCTGGCTTAGTATATCCACTTTACAATAGGTATCGCAGAAGTAGATTCAACAAATGAGCGACGGCACGCGGATAGTTTAAACAAAGTCCCGTTCGTTCATATACCATTCATCCGATTGCTATGGTACTTTGGTGAATTGTTGTGCACACTCCAGGAAAGGTTTCTGACTTAGTAAATCCTTTTTACAATAGGTAGCGCACGAGTAGATTCAACAAATGAGCGACAGCGCGTGAATCGTTTCAACCATATCCCGTATGCGTACATATACCATTCATCCGATTGTGATGAAACTTTAGTGAGTTGAGTACAATCCTGGGAAGGTGTATGAGTAGGAATATAAGAGCGGTTCTGGCGCAGGGGCTAATGGGCAAGATGGCCGCCGCGCGCAACCAGCCCTATGTTATTCTTATGGAGGGGTCATTCAGAGATGGCGCAGTGGCTAATGGGCAAAATGGCCGCCACGGCCTCAGACCGTGGATGACGTCATAGGGAGAGGTCGGCCGTTTAGTTGCTAAATGGAATATTTATTATTATTATTATTATTATTATTATTATTATTAGGTAATTATCAATTGATCATGTACAATCCTGACCAGCTTTATATTGTCCACCACTTGGTGTAGTGGCTAGCATTCTTAGCTGTTACTGCGAAGGCCCGGGTTCGATTCCTGGCTCTGCCAAGAAATTTAATTTCTGGTCTCACGAGTGGAACGGGGTACACTCAGTCTTGTAAGGCAAAAGTGAGAAAAGGCGGGTTTTAATTCATACCTCTGCCATTCAGCCTAATCCAACTTCATTTAACCTCACCTAACCTAACCAAATCTAACCTAACTTCAAAGTAAGAGCAAATATGAGAGAAAATGTGAGAGCACACAATAATAAACTAAGTTATAACCTAACCTAACCTAACCTAACTTAACCTAACCTAACCTAACCTAACCAAACCTAACTTAAAAGTGCGAGCAAAACAAAATGAGAGCAAAAAGTGTGAGCAAAAAGTGAGAGCAAATGTGAGAGCACAAATAATAAACTTAGTTATGACCTAACCACACCTAACCTAACCTAACTTCACCTAACCTAACCTAACATAACCTAACTTCAAAGTGAGACCAAATATGAGAGCAAAAACTAAGAGCAAAAAGTGAGAGCAAAAAGTGAGGGCAAAAAGTGTGAGCAAAAATGTGAGAGCAAAAAGTGAGAGCAAAAAAGGGGGAAAAAAAGCAAGAGCAAAAAAGTGTGAGCAAAAAGTGTGAGCAAAAAAGTAAGAGCAAATGAGAGAGCACAAATAATAAACTTAGTTATAACCTAACCTAACCTAACCTAACCTAACCCACAGAAACCTCATTTAAAGATTTTAGATTTTGCATTTTAACATTTTACATTTTAACATTTTAGATTTTAGATTTTTTCATTTTATATTTTTTAGGTTTTACATTTTACATTTTTGATTTTTTGTTTTTTAGATTTTAGTTTTTTTAG
Source organism: Meconema thalassinum (assembly GCA_946902985.2). Classification (NCBI taxonomy): domain Eukaryota; kingdom Metazoa; phylum Arthropoda; class Insecta; order Orthoptera; family Tettigoniidae; genus Meconema; species Meconema thalassinum. Next base: position 189,285,891 of record OX336396.1, read on the forward strand.
ATTTTACATTTTAAATTTAAGATTTTTTGATTTTGGATTTTACATTTTACATTTTTCCGAAAAGAGTAAACTACAAGGTCACATACCTAACCTCACCAAACCTAACTTTACCAAACCTAACTTAAGCTAATCCAAAGGCTAATGCACATACACAAAGTATATAAGGGCTCATGCAACTATCCTTATGCTAGTCTTATAGGCTATTGTACAACATGATCACTACCCCAACCGGGGTATTTTTTTTCTTTCATTTTGTTGTTTTCTCATTTGTCAATTTTCTAATTTCCCATTTTCAGTTTTTTTTAATGTCAGTTTTAAGTTTTTTCAATTTCATAATATGGAAACATGGAATTTGCATTTTGTTGTTTACTCATTAGTCAATTTTGCAATTTCCAATTTTCGTTTTTTTTTAATGTCAGTTTTAAGTTTTTCAATTTCATAATATGGAAACATGGATTTTGCATTTTGTTGTTTACAAATTTATTAATTTCACAATTTCGCATGTACAGTTTTTAAAATGTCAGTTTAAAGTTTTTCAATATTATGATATAGAAACATGGATTTTCCAATTTGTTGTTATACATTATTTGTCAATTTACCAAATTCCCATTTTACAGTTTTTAAAATTTCAGTTTAATGTTTTTTCTATTTTGTCAATATGGAAATATGGATTTTCCAATTTGTGTTTTACATGTTCATTTTGCATTAGGAGTGGAGAGAGGTGGGTAGTAATTAAAAATGTACAAGCAGTGTCCATACAATATTTTTTATTTTAAATACATGTACACTATTTACACATAATACATTTTTATAAATATTCTTTTTTGTTATAAATTGTACAGTTGTTTTTATTTTGTTTTCTATTTATATTTATTTTTTGATTATGATTACCATTTTTTTGTAGTGTTATTGTTTTATTTCCTAAATTGTTTTATGTATTTGCTAGTTCCAGGCAGAAGATTTTGATATTCATAACTTAACTCTTTAAGCATGGTCAATGATTGAGTAATGACCATAGGCATGTGTACCTATACCATCAGCATCAATCACTCTTTTATCATCACCAGGACATAAAGCAATTTTGCTTAGTCTTATAGATGATATGTCATGTTGTTTAGAAGCGAAAATGTTCATTGGTATTCTTTTTACATTGTTTTTCATGACACAATACTTATAATCTTGAAAGCTTATACAATTTTTGACAACACCTTTGCTAATACCTTTAATCTTTTTGATTTCTTTACCATTTATGTCTAAAGCGTACATTTTAGCTCTAAGTCCAACAAATGCTTTTATAATTTGTCCACAAGCCTCGTCTTTAAATTTCCCCAACGTTTTCTTGTTTGATGTAGAGTAACATATGTGATTAGTAGGATAATCTGATGTGTCCAGGTGTTCTAGGAAATCCAACTTGTCTTGATATACATCTGGGGTGTTAACCAAATAAATGAACGAGTCGGTATCCATATACATGAGTTTAAGATTGTTCATTCCATAATAGGGTAGCAGGACATCATAGTGGTGGGAATACATTAGAGTTTTTGAAATATCCAGTATACACATTCCAATATATATAGGCTTATTGAATACAATGTTACGTTTAGCCATGTGGAAAGCAGCTAGGTTAGGACCATAAATTGTTCTGTCGATGAATGTTGGTTTAGCTATTAGCTTTTCTGCCTTTTTGCTGTCAGTCACAAGACGTATGTCTATTCTTTTACGGATATTTTCCATTGTTTTCCCAAAAATGGCATTGTTGAATAATTTGTACAGATTTTTCTCTTGTTTTCGAAGGTTGTTATTAAAATCAACGTATGCCTTTAACCAAGGTCTTTGTTTAAACTTTAACACACGATGAATTTTTATCAATTTTATTCCATGATCTAAAGCCTGTTTTAATGCCATGTAGTGAACAACATATCGCCTTCGATTTCCAAGATGAGGAATTAGTTTTTCAGAGACGAATCCTTAGGTTGTGTACACTCTGGTAGGAAAGGTAAATCGTTGTGTAGATCATGAAGGTCAGATGGGTAATCAACATCAACGTCTAGAATGTATCCCACAGGATCGTCTTTCTTTAGTTTTTCTAGATCAACAGTATCTGGAGAAACCCACTGAAATCCACCTTAAGGAAGGGAGTGGCACATAACCCACCCGTATTGGTTGTTGGCATCATCATAGGTAATAAACTGCGATGGTTTCTCAGAATCATAGGTTTCCATGTATTTATTGTTAGCTTCAGCATACCGATGAGACACCTGGCATATGCCTCCACGTATTCCAGACTCGATTAAAAGAATCTGATCGTAATCCTGTAGCAATTCCAGTTCAATGCCTGTGTAAAGGAGCATTGCCTCGAAACTTAAACCAGGCGAAGTAAAAAAGTGTGCAGCATCCACTCGGTGTGTTTCTAGTGTTTTGTTTCTAAACGTTTCAAAGCTGTCTGCAAGAAGGAGTACATCTGATGTTAGGTAGAGGTCACTATATTCCCCTAGAGTTTTAATGTTGAACTGATTCCAGACATTTTTGGCATGTTCATAGTCTTCTTGACTAACATCTTCTTGACTTAATTTGTTAAAGAATGCCACTTTTGGAGGTAAACACGTTTCACTTAACTTTTCCCATGAGTCAATGTAGTCATAACAAAATACCCCTTAACGAGTCATGAGCATTGCATTTTCTTTTCCAAACTACTTGTATGTTTCAGGGTATAATGTTAAGTTGGAAACTAAGTTTTCCAAACTACTCGGCATTAACCGAAACGTATCCACAAATCTAAGCTTAACATTTCCTACATATTTGGTAAAGGAAATGTACTTTTCTTTGGAGTTAGCGATAACATCCACTCTCTCAGTAGTACACCCCAATTGCTTTACAATGAAATTTGCGTCGTAGCCACTCATATTATGTAGAAACACAGGAACGGGGTTCGTGTTTTACACCTCAAATTACAGTTATTGTGAGCACTTCCACGGTATTCCCCTGTAATATGGCAGTGGTCTCGAACTTTCCAATCCTGTTGGGTAAATGGTTTTTGACACAAATAACAGGTTTCAGAACATTGGAACTCTGCTTCTTGAGCCTGAGTTAAGGCCTTTGGAACATTTAAGCTGTAAAGGCGATCAATTTCATTAGCTATTGAGATCAAACAGTCCATAAACTTTTCTGCAGCGTCAGGCCCACGATAAATAACAGGTTGTCTTGAAAGATGTGTCTTTATGTGTTCCACAGCAGGTGAGGGTTTAACGTATATACCAAAGCTCATAGGAACATGACTCTGGTATGGCACTGTATAACTTGCCTCAGGATTAGGTAGACATGTTTGATAGGGTAAGAGTATACTTTCAAAATCTGCATAGATAACGTAAGGTATTCTCAGCATTTTTTCAACATTTAAGAATTTGACAATGGGGTTTTTAATAGGCATTTCAACCCTAGCAATGTCATGCTGGACACACAAAGCTCTATGTTCTTTCATTTTTTCCATTCCTTGTTGTCCATATCGATTATCAAAGTGTGTAAAACACCGTTTTCACGTATATATTTTATGTTCATAGCGGGTAATCTGATGTCTTACTAGTTTATCAAAATCTTTGATAAAGACGTAGTGGTTCTGGCCGGATGATGAACTTAGCAAAAGGAGGTCGCGATGGTCTTGCAGCTCTTGATCCACAACCTTCAGAGGGAACAATTTGTTGTCTAGTTCCAATCCAAATACATTAATGGATATATCGTTGGCTTTTTCAAATTTGGGAATGTCAGCTAGTAATGTAGGAAATGATATTACAGAAAAATCATACTTGTTTTCCAGGTCCTTGTATTTACTAATGCGTTGAGCATCCTTTTTAACCAGTTTTGCTAAAATGGCATACATAAAACACTTTTCATCATTCAAATTTTCAGGATTAATGCAGGCTTTTCTTGCTTTTATAGCTGCTGGTAATGGAATATATGTGCTGCCACGCAAGGGATTGTACTTATTTATTTTCAATCGTACTCCTTCCACTGCTAACAAAGCCCAATTACTGCCTTTTAGCTCAGATTCTTCCATTTCTGTAGTTAACTTTGTAAATTGTGTTTTCAAGAAACTACTCAAGTCTGTTTCCAAAAATAGGGCCTGATTTCGTGTTTTAAAAGCACGATCTGTAATGTCATTGGTAGATGTATGAATGAATCTACATTCAGCCACAAGATTAACTTTTATCGACTTGTGCATTGCTAGTTCTTTCTGCATAGCTTGTATTATTTGCTGTTTGGACTCTTTAAGGTATGAATTTAAATCCTTGCACGTATCGCAACGAATGAAATAGGATTTAAGTCGACCTTGAAAAGATGTCTCATATTCAATAAGTCCATTTTTGTCAGGGACCAATGACAGTAGGTAATGTTTTGTAGGCTCAGATTTTTGTCTTTTATCTGCCGACACAACTTTACAACATTCTTCATGACGACGTCCATTGTAGGCATTGTTGAATTTATTGCCACACGTTTTAAACTCATGAAATTCACCACACGATACTTCATGTCGCTTCCTATGATAGTCTCGAAGGAAAGTCTTTCCACACTCTTTACACATATAGCTAGGAATGACTTCTTCCATTATGAATGTTGATTTCTGCAAACAGCTGCTTACTGCGTATTACAAGGCTAGAGGTTGGTCGTTGAAACGGTCTTTCACGATGTGAACACCGTGAGAGGTAGTAGTCAACTGGTGATATTCTTGTAAATGGTCCTCTAATATACCCCTATTCTAGACCAACAGCTCTTTACAGCGTATGACAAGGCTGTATACTGGATAGTGAGACGGTCTTTCACGATGTGAACACTGTAACAAGTAGTAGTCAACTGATTATATACTTGCTAAGGGTTCTCTAATATACAAAATCAAGACCAACAGCTACTTACTGAGTAGTACAAGGCTGTACAATAGTTGTTTTGACAGTCTTTCACGATGTGGTCACTGTGAATGGTGGTAGTCAACTGATGATATTCTTGATAAGGGTCCTCTAATGTACCCCTGGTTAAGGGTAACAGCTGCTCACTGCTTATGACAAGGCTAAAGACTGGTTGCTTCAACGGTTTTTCACAATGTAAACACTGTGACAGGTAGTAGTCAACTGACAATATTCTTATGGCCTACTCAAGGTTATCAGGTACTTGCTGCATATCAAAAGGCTGTACACTCATGTGTGTTAGGCACTCTTTCTTGCTAAGGACCCCAATATTCCCTACACAAGGCTATACATGTTAGTTCTAAACACTTAGTGGTTAATTGTATATTCAATTTTTGTACAAAGCTTATACAAGCACGTTTTTATGAGGTAAAACTTTGTTAAATAACTGCATGCGACACGCAAAGTATATTGCCGCTATCTAGCAGTGACTATGAGAACTACTTGAACGACCAGCATCCTACCTAGCGCTCCATTTCAACACTCGCTCACTGAACGAACAGCATGCTATCTAGCGGTCGATAGCAATACTCACTCAACTACCAACCTGCTACCTATCGGTCAATATAACAACTCACTCAACTACCAGCATGCTACATGGCTTTTTTGGTCAGTTTTTTGTTGGCTTTTTGTTGGCTTTTGTTGGCTTTTGTTGGCTTTTGTTGGCTTTTGTTGGCTTTTTTGTTGGCTTTTGTTGGCTTTTGTAGTAGCTCTTTCATATTTGCTCTTGCTTGTGGGGGCTTATTTGGTCTTGGAATGTATGTCAGTCCATCTTTTATGGCTGTAAAATGCTTACAGCCATGTTTGTAAGCAGCAACAACAACAACAACACACAAAATTCCAAAAAAAAAATCGAAAGTACTCTAAGGTTTATCAATGACTCTCAACTCTTACACTTACCTCTATCCCATGCATAGTCAAATTTGAAATTTGAACTTTTTTCAAAAAATGTAAAAAATAAAAAAGTTTTATTATAAAAAATAAAGGACATAGAGGCCATTCTTTTAAGCCCATAGAACACTTTTTAGAATGTTTGGTTATATGAAAAATTGCCTACTTTCCCAGTTGAAATTTTTCATTTTTGTCATAAAGACCTGGAACTTGGTTCACAGGTAGAAGGGATAGAGACCTTTCATTTATATTAAACAAACTTTTTTGTAGAATTCCTAGTTTCCTAAATAGTGACCATTTTTTCCAAATTTTATATTGTTGACCTAGTGACCTGAGACTTGGTATGGGAATAGAGGGGTAAAGACCATTGATTTACGTTAGACAAACATTTTTGTAGAATGCCTAATTTTGGAAATGTAGCCCAGTTTCAAAATTTTATTTTTTTGACCTAGAGACCTGAGACTTGGTATGGGGATATAGGGGGTAAAGACCATTGATTTACGTTAGACAAACGTTTTTGTAAAATTCCTAATTTTGGAAATATTAGCCCATTTTCAAAATTTTATTTTTGTTGTCCTAGAGACATGAGACTTAGTGTGGGGGTAGAGGGGGTAATGACCATTGATTTACGTCAGACAAATGTGTTTGTAAAATTCCTAATTTTGGAAATAAAACCCTTTTAAAAAAATTATTTTTTGTCCTGGAGACCTGGGACTTGGTACAGTGGTAGAGGAGGCAAAGGCCATTTATTTATGTCAAACAAACATTTTTGTTAACTTTTTAATTTCGGAAATATAACCCATTTTGGAAATATGTTTTGGAAAATTTGAAAAATACACTATTTTTGGACTGAGAGTGGTATAGAAGTAGGTGTTGGAGTTAACATATGTCTTTTCAGGATTTTTAGTTTAATAATATAGCCTACTTTCCAAATATTTTTTGAAAAATTTGAAAAATACATTAAATTTTGACTATGCATGGGATAGAGGTAAGTGTAAGAGTTGAGAGTCATTGATAAACCTTAGAGTACTTTCGATTTTTTTTTGGAATTTTGTGTGTTGTTGTTGTTGTTGCTGCTTACAAACATGGCTGTAAGCATTTTACAGCCATAAAAAAGGACTGACATACTTTCCAAGACCAAATAAGCCCCCACAAGCAAGAGCAAATATGAAAGAGCTAATACAAAAGCCAACAAAAGCCAACAAAAAAGCCAACAAAAGCCAACAAAAAACTGACCAAAAAAGCCATGTAGCATGCTGGTAGTTGAGTGAGTTGTTATATTGACCGATAGGTAGCAGGCTGGTAGTTGAGTGAGTATTGCTATCGACCGCTAGATAGCATGCTGTTCGTTCAGTGAGCGAGTGTTGAAATGGAGCGCTAGGTAGGATGCTGGTCGTTCAAGTAGTTCTCATAGTCACTGCTAGATAGCGGCAATATACTTTGCGTGTCGCATGCAGTTATTTAACAAAGTTTTACCTCATAAAAAACGTGCTTGTATAAGCTTTGTAGAAAAATTGAATATACAATTAACCACTAAGTGTTTAGAACAAACATGTATAGCCTTGTGTAAGGAATAATAGGGTCCTTAGCAAGAAAGAGTGCCTAACACACATGAGTGTACAGCCTTTTGATATGCAGTAAGTACCTGATAACCTTGAGTAGGCCATAAGAATATTTTCAGTTGACTACTACCTGTCACAGTGTTTACATTGTGAAAGACCGTTCAAGCAACCAGTCTTTAGCCTTGTCATAAGCAGTGAGCAGCTGTTACCCTTAACCAGGGGTACATTAGAGGACCCTTATCAAGAATATCATCAGTTGACTACCACCATTCACAGTGACCACATCGTGAAGGACTGTCAAAACAACTATTGTACAGCCTTGTACTACTCAGTAAGTAGCTGTTGGTCTTGATTATTGTATATTAGAGAACCCTTAGCAAGTATATAATCAGTTGACTACTACTTGTTACAGTGTTCACATCGTGAAAGACCGTCTCACTATCCAGTATACAGCCTTGTCATACGCTGTAAAGAGCTGTTGGTCTAGAATAGGTGTATATTAGAGGACCATTTACAAGAATATCACCAGTTGACTACTACCTCTCACGGTGTTCACACCGTGATAGACCGTTTCAACGACCAACCTCTAGCCTTGTGATACGCAGTAAGCAGCTGTTTGCAGAAATCAACTTTCATAATGGAAGAAGTCATTCCTAGCTATATGTGTAAAGAGTGTGGAAAGACTTTTCTTCGAGACTATCATAGGAAGCGACATGAAGTATCGTGTGGTGAATTTCATGAGTGTAAAACGTGTGGCAATAAATTCAAAAATGCCTACAATGGACGTCGTCATGAAGAATGTTGTAAAGATGTGTCGGCAGCTAAAAGACAAAAATCTGAGCCTACAAAACATTACCTACTGTCATTGGTCCCTGACAAAAATGGACTTATTGAATATGAGACATCTTTTCAAGGTCGACTTAAATCTTATTTCATTCGTTGCGATACGTGCAAGGATTTAAATTCATACCTTGAAGAGTCCAAACAGCAAATAATACAAGCTATGCAGAAAGAACTAGCAATGCACAAGTCGATAAAAGTTAATCTTGTGGCTGAATGTAGATTCATTCATACATCTACCAATGACATTACAGATCGTGCTTTTAAAACACGAAATCAGGCCCTATTTTTGGAAACAGACTTGAGTAGTTTCTTGAAAACACAATTTACAAAGTTAACTACAGAAATGGAAGAATCTGAGCTAAAAGGCAGTAATTGGGCTTTGTTAGCAGTGGAAGGAGTACGATTGAAAATAAATAAGTACAATCCCTTGCGTGGCAGCACATATATTCCATTACCAGCAGCTATAAAAGCAAGAAAAGCCTGCATTAATCCTGAAAATTTGAATGATGAAAAGTGTTTTATGTATGCCATTTTAGCAAAACTGGTTAAAAAGGATGCTCAACGCATTAGTAAATACAAGGACCTGGAAAACAAGTATGATTTTTCTGTAATATCATTTCCTACATTACTAGCTGACATTCCCAAATTTGAAAAAGCCAACGATATATCCATTAATGTATTTGGATTGGAACTAGACAACAAATTGTTCCCTCTGAAGGTTGTGGATCAAGAGCTGCAAGACCATCGCGACCTCCTTTTGCTAAGTTCATCATCCGGCCAGAACCACTACGTCTTTATCAAAGATTTTGATAAACTAGTAAGACATCAGATTACCCGCTATGAACATAAAATATATACGTGAAAACGGTGTTTTACACACTTTGATAATCGATATGGACAACAAGGAATGGAAAAAATGAAAGAACATAGAGTTTTGTGTGTCCAGCGTGACATTGCTAGGGTTGAAATGCCTATTAAAAACCCCATTGTCAAATTCTTAAATGTTGAAAAAATGCTGAGAATACATTACGTTATCTATGCAGATTTTGAAAGTATACTCTTACCCTATCAAACATGTCTACCTAATCCTGAGGCAAGTTATACAGTGCCATACCAGAGTCATGTTCCTATGAGCTTTGGTATATACGTTAAACCCTCACCTGCTGTGGAACACATAAATACAAATCTTTCAAGACAACCTGTTATTTATCGTGGGCCTGACGCTGCAGAAAAGTTTATGGACTGTTTGATCTCAATAGCTAATGAAATTGATCGCCTTTACAGCTTAAATGTTCCAAAGGCCTTAACTCAGGCTCAAGAAGCAGAGTTCCAATGTTCTGAAACCTGTTATTTGTGTCAAAAACCATTTACCCAACAGGATTGGAAAGTTCGAGACCACTGCCATATTACAGGGGAATACCGTGGAAGTGCTCACAATAACTGTAATTTGAGGTGTAAAACACGAACCCCGTTCCTGTGTTTCTACATAATATGAGTGGCTACGACGCAAATTTCATTGTAAAGCAATTGGGGTGTACTACTGAGAGAGTGGATGTTATCGCTAACTCCAAAGAAAAGTACATTTCCTTTACCAAATATGTAGGAAATGTTAAGCTTAGATTTGTGAATACGTTTCGGTTAATGCCGAGTAGTTTGGAAAACTTAGTTTCCAACTTAACATTATACCCTGAAACAGACAAGTACTTTGGAAAAGAAAATGCAATGCTCATGACTCGTTAAGGGGTATTTTGTTATGACTACATTGACTCATGGGAAAAGTTAAGTGAAACGTGTTTACCTCCAAAAGAGGCATTCTTTAACAAATTAAGTCAAGAAGATGTTAGTCAAGAAGACTATGAACATGCCAAAAATGTCTGGAATCAGTTCAACATTAAAACTCTAGGGGAATATAGTGACCTCTACCTAACATCAGATGTACTCCTTCTTGCAGACAGCTTTGAAACGTTTAGAAACAAAACACTAGAAACACACCGAGTGGATGCTGCACACTTTTTTACTTCGCCTGGTTTAAGTTTCGAGGCAATGCTCCTTTACACAGGCATTGAACTGGAATTGCTACAGGATTACGATCAGATTCTTTTAATCGAGTCTGGAATACGTGGAGGCATATGCCAGGTGTCTCATCGGTATGTTGAAGCTAACAATAAATACATGGAAACCTATGATTCTGAGAAACCATCGCAGTTTATTACCTATGATGATGCCAACAACCAATACGGGTGGGTTATGTGCCACTCCCTTCCTTATGGTGGATTTCAGTGGGTTTCTCCAGATACTGTTGATCTAGAAAAACTAAAGAAAGACGATCCTGTGGGATACATTCTAGACGTTGATGTTGATTACCCATCTGACCTTCATGATCTACACAACGATTTACCTTTCCTACCAGAGTGTACACAACCTAAGGATTCGTCTCTGAAAAAACTAATTCCTCATCTTGGAAATCGAAGGCGATATGTTGTTCACTACATGGCATTAAAACAGGCTTTAGATCATGGAATAAAATTGATAAAAATTCATCGTGTGTTAAAGTTTAAACAAAGACCTTGGTTAAAGGCATACGTTGATTTTAATAACAACCTTCGAAAACAAGCCAAAAATTATTTTGAGAAAAATCTGTACAAATTATTCAACAATGCCATTTTTGGGAAAACAATGGAAAATATCCGTAAAAGAATAGACATACGTCTTGTGACTGACAGCAAAAAGGCAAAAAAGCTAATAGCTAAACCAACATTCATCGACAGAACAATTTATGGTCCTAACCTAGCTGCTTTCCACATGGCTAAACGTAACATTGTGTTCAATAAGCCTATATATATTGGAATGTGTATACTGGATATTTCAAAAACTCTAATGTATTCCCACCACTATGATGTCCTGCTACCCTATTATGGAATGAACAATCTTAAACTCATGTATATGGATACCGACTCGTTCATTTATTTGGTTAACACCCCAGATGTATATCAAGACAAGTTGGATTTCCTAGAACACCTGGACACATCAGATTATCCTACTAATCAAATATGTTACTCTACATCAAACAAGAAAACGTTGGGGAAATTTAAAGACGAGGCTTGTGGACAAATTATAAAAGCTTTTGTTTGACTTAGAGCTAAAATGTACGCTTTAGACATAAATGGTAAAGAAATCAAAAAGATTAAAGGTATTAGCAAAGGTGTTGTCAAAAATTGTATAAGCTTTCAAGATTATAAGTATTGTGTCATGAAAAACAATGTAAAAAGAATACCAATGAACATTTTCGCTTCTAAACAACATGACATATCATCTATAAGACTAAACAAAATTGCTTTGTGTCCTGGTGATGATAAAAGAGTGATTGATGCTGATGGTATAGGTACACATGCCTATGGTCATTACTCAAACATTGACCATGCTTAAAGAGTTAAGTTATGAATATCAAAATCTTCTGCCTGCAACTAGCAAATACATAAAACAATTTAGGAAATTAAACAATAACACTACAAAAAAAATGGTAATCATAATCAAAAAATAAATATAAATAGAAAACAAAATAAAAACAACTGTACAATTTATAACAAAAACGAATATATATACTGCTCAAAAAAATTAAAGCACCACTTTTATCAAAGGCCACCAAATTTGGAAAGTAGACTGCACAAGGTCGAAATCTCAGTATGACGTTTGCCCCGACGCCTACCAAGCACATGCTTCAGCGCAACTCCCCAACTTGTGTAGTTTCGGGATAGCGCCCCCAAAACCAGCTCATTTTTGAAAACCGTAAATTGAAGTTTATGAAAAACGCTGTAGGACTTGTCGCAGGTAGCCAAAGCAGTCGAAAATCAATGAGTCTTGCTCTTAAGGTTCCACGAACACGTTGAAATCGTTACATTTGACGTTTGGGCATTTTCAACCCCCTTCATCATCCCCTAAACATGGACTACCATTGGGGGCGCCTGAGAAGGTACCGGATGTGTTTAACCACCTGAAAACCTGCACAACGTCCTCAGTTGCTGATTGCAGTACGTTCTTGAGGCCTCCGGCAATGTTCACCCCTCCTAACACCCTCAACTGGCAAGGGACCAAACCACCCCGTCTTGATTCACCCCTAAGGAAGGATTAAATCGAGATTTTTATCAGTGCTGCTAATGGGGGGGGGGTCTTCCCCTACCGTTTCAAAAGAGGACCTGCGCCTTTGTCGCCACCCCTTCCCTTGCTACCCCGTTTTGTATGATTTTTCGAATCAGGCCCTTTTTAAGGGCTGAAATGAGGTCTTAATCACTGAAAGGGCTGTAAAGGTCCTTAGAAGTAGTGGTGACACGAAATCAACCCCTTCCGATGTTTGATTGACATTCCATCCCCCAAAGTTGACATTTTAGCACCCTCAACCCTCCCTGTCTGGACGCGTAACGCGTCATGGCAGAGTTTTCAGAGTTGGATCAAAATGAAGCTTATGGCCTGAAATGGAGCCCAAAACAGCAGGTTGGATGTAAATTCATCGGTAGGGTGGGAAACGGGACCAAAAAGTTTTCAAAAAAGTTAACATCCTCTAGTAAGTACACCAATGCATAGGCAACCCACATCACGTCATTTTTCTCCCATTGCCAAACTTTGTAACCTATTGCCGATCATAGGCAACCCACACGCACGAACGTGATGTGGGTTGCCTATGCATGGGCGTACTTACTGTAGGCTGTACACTTTTTTGAAAAATTTTGGTCCCCTTTCCCAACCTACCGATGAATTTCTATCCAGCCTGCTGTTTTGGGCTCCATTGCAGGCCATAAGCTTCATTTTCATCCAATTCTGAAAACTCTGCCATGACGCATTACGCGTCCAGACAGGGAGGGTTGGGGGTGCAAAAATTTCGAATTTTGGGACGGAATGTCAATCATTGATCGGAAGGGATTGATTTCGTGTCACCACTACTTCTAAGGACCTTTACAGCCCTTTCAGCGATTAAGACGTCGTTTCAGCCCTTACAAAGGGCCTGATTCGAAAAATCATACAAACGGGGGTTGCAGGGGAAGGGGTGGTGACAAAGGCACAGTTCCTTTTTTGAAACGTTAGGGGAAGAACACCCCATTAGCAGCACTGATAAACATCTCGATTAATTCCTTCCTTAGGGGTGAATCGAGGAGGGGTGGTTTGGTCCCATGCCATTTGAGGGTGTTAGGGGGTGTGGACATTGCCGGAGGCCTTAAGAATTTACTGCAATCAGCAACTCAGGACGGTGTACAGGTTTTCAGGTGGTTAAACACACCCGGTACCTTCTCAGACGTCCCCAATGGTAGTCCATGTTTAGGGGATGATGAAGGGGGTTGAAAATGCCCAAACGTCAAATGTAACGATTTCAACGTGTTTGTGGAACCTATAAGAGCAAGACTCATTCATTTTCGACTGCTTTGGCAACCTGCGACAAGTCCTGCAGCGTTTTTCGCAAACTTCAATTTGCGGTTTTCGAAAATGGGCTGGTTTTCGGGGTGCTACCCCGAAACTACTCAAGTTGGGGAGTTGTGCTGAAGCATATGCTTGGTAGGCGTCAGGACAAACGTCATACTGAGATTTCGAGCTTGTAGGTCAACTTTCCAAAATTTGGTGGCCTTTGAAAAAAGTGGTGCTTTATTTTTTTTGAGCAGTATATAAAAATGTATTATGTGTAAATAGTGTACATGTATTTAAAATAAAAAATATTGTATGGACACTGCTTGTACATTTTTAATTACTACCCACCTCTCTCCACTCCTAATGCAAAATGAACATGTAAAACACAAATTGGAAAATCCATGTTTCCATATTGACAAAATAGAAAAAACATTAAACTGAAATTTTAAAAACTGTAAAATGGGAATTTGGTAAATTGACAAATAATGTATAACAACAAATTGGAAAATCCATGTTTCTATATCATAATATTGAAAAACTTTAAACTGACATTTTAAAAACTGTACATGCGAAATTGTGAAATTAATAAATGTGTAAACAACAAAATGCAAAATCCATGTTTCCATATTATGAAATTGAAAAACTTAAAACTGACATTAAAAAAAAACGAAAATTGGAAATTGCAAAATTGACTAATGAGTAAACAACAAAATGCAAATTCCATGTTTCCATATTATGAAATTGAAAAAACTTAAAACTGACATTTAAAAAAACTGAAAATGGGAAATTAGAAAATTGACAAATGAGAAAACAACAAAATGAAAGAAAAAAAATACCCCGGTTGGGGTAGTGATCATGTTGTACAATAGCCTATAAGACTAGCATAAGGATAGTTGCATGAGCCCTTATATACTTTGTGTATGTGCATTAGCCTTTGGATTAGCTTAAGTTAGGTTTGGTAAAGTTAGGTTTGGTGAGGTTAGGTATGTGACCTTGTAGTTTACTCTTTTCGGAAAAATGTAAAATGTAAAATCTAAAATCAAAAAATCTTAAATTTAAAATGTAAAATCTAAAAAAACTAAAATCTAAAATACAAAAAATCAAAAATGTAAAATGTAGAACCTAAAAAATATAAAATAAAAAATCTAAAATCTAAAATGTTAAAATGTAAAATGTTAAAATGCAAAATCTAAAATCTTTAAATGAGGTTTCTGTGGGTAAGGTTAGGTTAGGTTAGGTTAGGTTATAACTAAGTTTATTATTTGTGCTCTCTCATTTGCTCTTACTTTTTTGCTCACACTTTTTGCTCACACTTTTTTGCTCTTGCTTTTTTTCCCCCTTTTTTGCTCTCACTTTTTGCTCTCACATTTTTGCTCACACTTTTTGCACTCACTTTTTGCTCTCACTTTTTGCTCTTAGTTTTTGCTCTCATATTTGCTCTCACTTTGAAGTTAGGTTATGTTAGGTTAGGTTAGGTGAAGTTAGGTTAGGTTAGGTGTGGTTAGGTCATAACTAAGTTTATTATTTGTGCTCTCACATTTGCTCTCACTTTTTTGCTCACACTTTTTGCTCTCATTTTGTTTTGCTCGCACTTTTAAGTTAGGTTTGGTTAGATTAGGTTAGGTTAGGTTAAGTTAGGTTAGGTTAGGTTAGGTTATAACTTAGTTTATTATTGTGTGCTCTCACATTTGCTCTCATATTTGCTCTTACTTTGAAGTTAGGTTAGATTTGGTTAGGTTAGGTTAGGTTAGGTGAGGTTAGGTTAGGTTAGGTGAGGTTAAATGAAGTTGGATTAGGCTGAATGGCAGAGGTATGAATTAAAACCCGCCTTTTCTCACTTTTGCCTTACAAGACTGAGTGTACCCCGTTCCACTCGTGAGACCAGAAATTAAATTTCTTGGCAGAGCCAGGAATCGAACCCGGGCCTTCGCAGTAACAGCTAAGAATGCTAGCCACTACACCAAGTGGTGGACAATATAAAGCTGGTCAGGATTGTACATGATCAATTGATAATTACCTAATAATAATAATAATAATAATAAATATTCCATTTAGCAACTAAACGCGAGATATCGGAAATATTACATTTCAGCGGGGGTCAGCGTAGCCGAGCGCCTAGTGTAACTATTTTAAACCCGTAGTGCTCATCTACTAACGTATACTGTGATATGTTCCCATATCAGAAGCTTTTACCGAGATGACGACATATTCCCATACTTTTGACCAGCTCTGCTCAGGATGACCACCTTACACGTTAACTGACGTAGCTACTTAATTTCCGTTGATTTTAATCTCTTTCTTGTAATAATTATATTTAGCCTATTTTCATCATATGAAAAAAGAGGCTTATGAGATTGGCTTTTGCTCGTGTGTGTGCAAGTGTCCCCCGACCTAATAAATGTCAACAGCTGGGCCGATATCTATGCAACTTGGTAAGGACATAGTACTAATTTGTCTGGCCCCGACCGTGTCCTTCAAATTAAAATACGTTTCACCAATCCAACATGGCGTCCGACGAAATATTTCACCGCCATTCTATATCTCCGAAACTATTACGGTTATCAACCTAAAATTCTGTGTAGTGATAGACGTTCCGCTATGTGCCAGATAAAAACATGTCAAGTACAAAACCAATATGGCGGCGAAGCATAATTAACATATGTATTTTATTATCATTTCTTCAAGATTTAATTAACACCCCACATGTCTCTACAAGTTTTAGGTATTGGCGTCTAATTGAATGCAATTGTTTTTATAAGAATTTATTGCAGCCATACGGCCATAAATGTACAGTATATGAATATGTTCCAAGCAAACCAATGTTGTGGATCTTATATTCCACTTTAGTAATCAATTACAATAACAACCTGATGTAATCACTCAGTTATACCGTGCGTTTCATACGCTTTGTAACCCGCATTGTTTATTGTACACAAAATTCCACCAGGGATATCACTCGCCTTTTACAGGTGGTCACGTGGTAATGGTCACAGGGCTGATCACACAATTCACAAACACAGGTATTCCCGGGGTCGTGAAAACACTTCGTCTTGCATACCTTGTGGTGGTACCCATGCACAGCCATTGAGGTCACCAGGTGTCGGCTTTGTGAAACTTTTAAATTACGTTTATAATTTTTGTATTCTAATCATGCAATCCAAGTGAACATTCGAATAATGGACCTGAGAAATAATATTCATCCAATGGCACATAACTACATATAAAACAATTCACCGAAATATTTAGACAGTTCTCAATATTTGCGAATCTATTACAGCAATCAAACTGAAATTATGTATTTTGGAAAAGGTTATTAACATACGTGGAAGTATGGGTCTTTCAATAACCTGAGGAACACAAATCTAACATGGCAGTGGCGCGAATTATAATATTTTTATAGATTTTTCTCGCTATTTAATTATGTGAGTGCAGTGAAACTTAGCACGGCAAATCTTCATACAAGGCTTAATATATTTACGTCTAATTTAATTCAAATTTTATGAAAACTTTAAAATGGCGACTGTGCTAAATGTTTACAATCACATTCATATTTCTCGTGACCTAAACAAGCGATAGAATTGTAGGTTGGTATAATGAGCCTCGATTATAATATTTATCTGTTGGGATATATTTCTATAGCATGTACAGGGTGATATTTTCCACCATGTACAAACTCTAGGGATTGATCGAGGAGAGGATACGGAACAGAAAAGGTCAAATGAACGTATGTCCGTGAAAATATTGTTTGTTTTTGTTTGTTTGTTTGTTTGTTTGTTAGGGACCATTTATACGATCATCCTTTGTTACAGAGACGGCGGTCTAATACGCGCTGAACCATTCAGCCACAGTTACAGTATATGTTGAAAATGGTTTCCATGTGCCTCCAAGCATGCGTGTACGTGCCGTAGCAAGTTCTGTCTCACACGTTCACATCGGCCAGGCTGCATCCGAAAAGTGTCAAAGGCTGCATGAATACGCTGCTCCAGTGTCTCCACATCTGGAATGGGCTCTGCATACACGATACTTTTGAGAAGGTCCCATAACCAAAAACCTCACGGGTTGAGTTCTGGTGAAGAGCCGGCCATGCTACTGGACCTTCTCGTCCCATCTGTCGACCACGGAAGACACGATTGAGATGCGTCCGGAGGTTAACGGCGAAGTGGGATGGAACACCATCTTGTAGCAGCCACATAACCCTGCGAATCATCAATAGTGCGTCTTCCAGCAGGGGAGGCAAAGTCACCCGCCAGAAACGTCGGTAGTACTGGCCTGTTAGGTGACGTGGAAGGAAGACTGGTCCCAAAACTCGGCCGCCAATTGTCCCGGTCCACACATTCCGGCTGAACCGCTGCTGATAATTCGCTGGCACCGAACCATGGGGGTTCTGCATACAATCCCACAGATGACTGTTATGGAAGTTGAAGATACCACTCCGCGTAAAGGTGGCCTCATCTGTGAATAGGATGGATGCCACAAATCCCAGAATCGTGGTTGCCTGGTGAATAAACCAGTGACAAAACCGCTCCCGATGTGGAAAGTCTAACGCTAATAAGTCCCCTGCACACGCGGTAAGTTATAAGGGTAGTAACAATTGTCATGGAGAATGTTCCGCACGGTCGTCTGGCTTACCCTGTACTGGCGGGTCAACTGCCTGGTACTGACACGGCGGTCGTCTTCCACAGTGTTAATCACATTTTCCTCCACGTCTGGTGTCCGAACAGGGCGGGTACGCTCTTCATGGTATCCTGCTTCCTTAAACGACCCTGTCTCAGACAAACGGCGAATGGTGTCGTTGTTGTCGACGGGAATAAGTCGCCCGATACACCGTGCTGGCCGCCGCCCGTTGCCATTTGCCTTGCCGTAAGTAAACAGCATGTACGCAAGCTCTCGAGTCGAATACGGAACCATTGTGTACAACACTGTAACACATCCACTACCAGGTGAGTCAGCACGAGAAGTGACTCAGACCAAACGGTACCAATGACTATGGCAGGAGAGGGCGCTAGGGCATGACGTATGAGGAACAGCACCACCCTCCAGGAGGAAACCACGCATACTGTAACTGCGGTGGCATGGTACAGCGCGTATTGGACTGCAGTCTCTGTAACAATGTCGCTAGCTAGCATGGACACCATGCATTTCCGGACATACGTTCATTAGACCACTTTCCATCGGTATCTTCTCCGCGATCAATCCCTAGATTTAGTACATGGTGGTAAAATCACCATGTACATGAAACAATCCAACATGGCGTCCATACAATACATTTCAAAGGTTCTCAATATGTCCGAACCTATTTAAGCAATCAAACTGAAATTTTGTATGGTGTTGGAGGATTGCTACGCAAGGACAAATGTGACTTTTCTAATCCTGAGAAACACAAAATCATCCTTGCGGTCAATTAATTTTCAAATATTTGAACTAATGTTTCTAGCTATCTAGCCACCCAAGTGCAATCCAACTTGGGACAGCGAATCTTTATTCAGAGATTAGTGTTAGTTAGTGTGCTGTTTTATG
Source organism: Meconema thalassinum (assembly GCA_946902985.2). NCBI lineage: Eukaryota > Metazoa > Arthropoda > Insecta > Orthoptera > Tettigoniidae > Meconema > Meconema thalassinum. Next base: position 189,305,047 of record OX336396.1, read on the forward strand.
TAGTGTTTAGTGTAGAGACAACTAATGGAGTTCAATAATTTGTTTTCAAAAAATCAAGGAGGTATCAGTTCGAAATTATAAAACCTTAACTTTTAGTATTTCCGGTAACTTATTCAGGCAGTTGAAAACATGAATCGTATGATACTGTAGGCTATGATAACATTCATTATCTAATGGCACTAAACTCTGTAGCTTACTTTTCGTAATTCATAGCAGGCGTGCATTTGACTTTTTTTAAAACAACACCTGGGGTTCGTTACATAAAGATGCCATCTCGCAGGAGGGGTGTTAATCACCGATATTGAAAGCTATATATTCTAGCAAGTAACTTCTCATTGTAATCGTATTGGTGAAGACATAGGCTAGGTCGTACAAAAAAAACATTTATAGGCGGGAGAATTTTAATGGAAAATACCAGTGGGATATATGTTGGGAGCCCTCAGGCATTCAATCAAAAATACCCAGCTATGGCCATTTTCTGCAATTCATACGCAATCATACTAATATATAAAATGAGATGGTGTGTGTCTGTGTGTATGTCGGTGTGTCTGTGTATTACTCAATCACGCAATAACTACTGGTCCGATTTACATGACATTTTGCATGGATGTAGCTGATTTACCTGGTTACCATATAGGCTTCTTTGATTTCGATACTTAACACTATTTAAAGATGGCGACCATTTTAGTGACGTCACTATACCCATTGGTTTCAAAATTTCATGTTTCCATTTCGAATAAACCCATTGGTTTCAAAATGTCATACTTCCATTTCTAATAAAAAGAGAAATTTGTTTTAAGGTTTCAAATTTAATTATCTATCCGAAAGGTCCTTATCGCCTTTCGTGTATCTCCAACGGTTAGCGAGTAAAACCCACATTTGTTCTATAATACACGGTCAACGCCGAGCGATGTTAATCTATATAAAGCTCAATGTTGGTTTGTCTGTCTGTTATATATACAAATCTACACTTTTTCACCGATCTGAACCAAAATTTGTATAGTTACCCTTTTGAACGCTGCGAATAACACTGTCTACATGAAAATTTGGACAAACCACTCCATTCTGTGCATTTAGGCCCTTCGGCACAAATCTACACCGTTTCTCCGATCTGAACCAAAATTTGTATACTTACTATTTGGAACCCTGCGAGTAACAAACACTGTTTACATGAAATTTCGGACAGACCACTCCATTCCCTGCATTTAGGCCCTTTGCCACAAAACTACACCGTTTCACCGATCTGAACAAAAAATTGTATACATACCCTTTGAACCCTGCGATTAACACTGTCTACATGGCATTTCGGACAGACCACTCCATTCCCTGCATATAGGCTCTTTGGCACAAAACTACACTGTTTCACCGATCTGAACCAAAATGTGTATACTTACCCTTTGTAACCCTGTGAGTAACACTGTCTACATGAAATTTCGGACAGACCACTCCATTCCCTACATTTAAGCCCTTTGGCACAAAACTACACCATTTCACCGATCTGAACCAAAATGTGTATACTTACCCTTTGGAACCCTGCAAGCAACACTGTTTACATGAAATTTCGGACAGACCACTCCATTCCTTCAATTTAGACCCTTTGGCACAAAACTACACTGCTTCACCGATCTGAACCAAAATTTGTATAGTTACCCTTTGGAACCCTGCGAGTAACACTGCCTACATGAAATTTCGGACAGACCACTCCATTCCCTGCTTGTAGTCCCTTTGGCACAAATCCACACCGTTTCACCGATCTGTAGCAAAATGTGTATACTTACCTTTTGGAACCCTGTGAGTAACACTGTCTATATGAAATTTCGGAGAGACCACTACATTCCCTGCATTTGGGCCCTTTGGCACAAATCTATACCGTTTCACCGATCTGAACCAAAATTTGTATACTTACTCTTTGGATCCCTACGAGTAACACTGTCTACATGAAATTTCAGACAGATCACTCCATTCCATGCATTTAGTCCCTTCGGCACAAATCTACACCGTTCCACCGATCTGAGCCAAATTTCACAAACTTAGCCTTTGGAACCCGAGGCGTAACACTGTCTACGTGAAATTTCGGACAGACCACTCCATTCCCTGCATTTAGGCCCTTTGGCACAAGTCTACATCTTTTCACCGATCTTAACCAAACTTAATGTACTTACCCTTTGGAACCCTGCGTGTAACACTGTCCACTTGATATATTGGACAACCCTCTCCATTTCCTACATTTAGAAACACAGACAAAATGAACTTGATAACTACGTTTTAAGGTCCTAGAACCATTCATGTCCGTATAGTGTAACTGTAAGGATATTTTAATAAGTCAATTGTTGGCTGGCAATGCGAGCTGCATCACGTCTCCCCTACCAAAATTGCGAAAATAGTTACAACTTGCGCTGCTTATAAATTGGAGTCACGGGGAGTAATTATTGCAAGAAGATTTCTTAGGCCCCTTAAAAGAGTTATCATCATTAAAATATTATGCTTCTGTGTAAGTGCGATGGTGTTGGTGCAGTACATAGAGGTAATCATCTGCAATTAGCGATGGTGCTTTCAAATTTACTTTCATTTATTCTGATCCTTATCCTTGAGCGGTATGTGGCGATAAATTACACTATTGCTACTTCAGGAGCCCAGGACAGCCGAAGTTTTCCAAAATGCTCTGATCATTTTCCTATTGCATTATGTGACAAAAGACGACAGTATTGATCTCTACTTTTCTAACAGCCAATGAGATATTGACCCTAGGCAGAGTCATATATTACACATACTCCTCTTTCTAATCGTATTTTTCATTTCGTTTGTAAATTACATGTGTCAGTACTGTAGTTAGTAAATAGCTGTTTCCCTATTCATTATTTTCATTATTATTACGGGAAAATGACCTGAATGTTACGTCCATTATACCGAACTACTTATCACCCCCCACCACCACCAGAACCACCACCACAAAAAGTTATAATTTTAAAATATGTTTTTCTGTTAGTTTAAGTATTATGTGCCAGTTCTGTAGTAGTATTCATTATCATCCATAAAACACATAAATACAGCGGGCGAAGCCGGGCAATACTGCTAGTATATGATAAAAAGTTGTATAACTCTTTACGGAACTACTTTTTATGTTGTGTAATTCGAATCAGTGAACAAAAATAGTGCCATTCATATCACTCGTGTTGTGTGTGTTGCAAAATGTATAACCTTGCTTTTGTTCAATTATCTATGATCATCTGCATTATTCCCGATAGAGGGATTGTGCTTATATTTGGAGAGGAAAATATTTAATCATCCAAGTTCATACTTCCCAACGGTTAGTTATAAACCCAAGTTTTGGTAGAGGTTTACTTATCATCATGAAACTCTTCATTGAAGTTACAGGTATCTGCTGGCTTTTGTTGTTCATCATTGTGCATGATGTGATAGCGTCCTTCATGCTGGCGGTAAGTATACTTTAGCAGAGCTCCATATTCAAATGTAAAAATTTCTACAATCATTTAGGAGAGATTAAAACGCAACCCTTGAAAAACAAAGTTAGTTAAACAAGTTTCCAATTACTGTAAATAGTTTCATTCAGTCAAAATTAAACTGTATATTTCCTTCAAAAATTGTATAGATTACCTCTGCCTTTGCACATTATAAAGCGAGATGTATCATCCAATCCCCAGCATATCGTGATTGTTTCCTTCAATTTTAAATTACTAAATTGATTATATTTATTAACTGACAAGGTTCCCTCGCAGTTGGGCACCCTCAAATGTAAATTGGCTGTGCCAGAATTCGATCCAGATGAATTAAGAAATCGACATTCTATGTTCATCAATAAGTCAATGGGATTGCACCAAACTGCAATGGACGATTCCCCAATCCTGAAAGAAATTTACATGAGGTCAACAAAATACACTTGGATGACCAGTTTCGATCATCAAGCGGTCATCATCAGATCCTCCACACCCAGGGTACCAAATATATGTTCATAAGTATGGGTTATGATATTTACAATATAAACACTTGTTTAGGTGCAGTGATGATTGAACTAGCACAGGCCACGCCAACGCGAGGAATTAGTGCTTGCGCGCCCCAGTGCCACACCGCGTGGCACCGGTGCTTTTCCCCTCCCTCCCCTCTTTCCACCCCGTGTAGAGGCGTTAGCCCAGTAAAACATGGTTGATGAGTAATGGATCGCTGACCTCGCTTTCATGAAAGACATCACGGTGTATTTAAATGATTTAAATATCACGTTGCAAGGCAAAAATATATTAATCAGTACTATGTGTGACCGTATTGAAAGTTTCCAATTGAAGCTTGTGCTTTTTAAAGGTCAGCTTCAAGAAGGAAATGTGAAAATGTTCCCTCTCTAAAATCCTTGAATTTAGGTACTTATGAACACATCAGTGAGCACACAAAAGCGTTACAGTCAATGCATAAAGAACTTGAAAATAGGTTTGAAGAAATAAAACAAGTAAAACCGGCACTCAAAGCTTTTTGACGACTTTTTTTTCTTTGGTGCTCCCAGAGGATGCCCCATCAAATCTCCAAGTTGAGCTGATAAAACTACAGTGCTATCCAATTTAGACAGACTGCTATTACCATTACGATGATGATTTTATTTCATTTTATAAAGGCGTTGAGGAAGAAGAATTCCCGAGAATTCATGCCCTTGCCCTGAAATTTGTTGCTATGTTCGGAACAACGTCCGTTTGTGAACAAATGTTTTCAATTATGAATATTAACAAAAGCAAAACAAGGCCAAGTTTGTCTGATGCTTCCTTGGAAGCTATACTTCGGATTGCAAGTACCAAAACGATTGTCCGAAATATCAGAAAATTAGTGGCTTCAAAGCGATGCCAAAGATAAATAAAAATGTTGAAAATTAGTGCAAAATCAGGAGCGCAATAAAACTATTATTTCTGTCTGTACTCAAAATTGGCATTAATATTATTATTATTATTATTATTATTATTATTATTATTCGTTTTCCTACCGGTACGCTGCCTGACGCGCGCTGATTTGCCCAGTCCCATTCACCAAACAACACCACGATTCTCGCCTCGCTAAGCGCTGCCACTACACGTCCTTCTCCTACAGCAGAGCACCGGTGCTCTTGCCGGTGCCGACCAGTGTTCGCGAAGCACCTGAGTTGGCGAGGCCTTAAGTAGTACAACTAGTCAAGATTTGTGATTTGCTTTGTTTAGATACTGACAGTGGTGATTGACCTTCAGGTATGTTTCCTTGGTGAGCAACCCACAATAATCAGGAAAATCAACTACAGATTACAAAATAGATCATTCAGGAATAGTACATTATGCAACGAGCCTATAATGGCAATAATTAAGACACGAGTATGTTTATAAAACGAGCGTTTGCGAGTTTTATAATTTCCATACGAGTGTCATAATTACCATTATAGGCGAGTTGCATACGATTGTTCAACGATAATTATTATAACTATTTTATGTTCGAACATAAATATTCATAGATATCTGTCGAGATTTCGCCAGTTTTATGTACTGAACAGAGCGCATGAGACGCCGAGAATGCCTTGTATTTGACAATGGCTTCCTCGATTACCCTACTATGACACTAGGTCAGGCAGTGAAATTTAAATTAGAAGGCCGTGGAACTCAGCGCAGGTGCGATGCTATCGTTATCCAATTGGTCAAACAACTGTTTCATGAACTCTGATTGGTGTGAGAAACTGTTTCATAATGAAAAATAGTGTTATAATGAGCCTTATTATAGTACACCTTTCTGACATATAATAGTCAGGGTTGAACATAAACCCAATAAGTTGACTCCAATCAGTAGATCTTATAAGTACCGGAGAACCTGAAATGGAAGGAAGTGAAGATATTGATAACCGTCTAAGTATATCTGATGGTCGCCATGTTGGATTTTTATGTATCGAGATGTATACCGTTCGATGACGATTATTGCATAAGTTCATTATTAAAACGTTGAATTCGATCGCATGATTAGGACACAAGAAATAAAAACTTAATATTCAAATATTGCACAGCCGCCATCTTGAGGATATGTTAAAAGGTGATCTTAATTGGATATCAGTGCATTACAATGTGCGTAAACATTTGCAGTACCAAGCTTCACTGCGCTTGGATGGTTAAATCGAGAGTAAAAATCTATTTAAATGTTTCATCGTCGCTTGGCCGCCATGTTCGTTTTATACTTAACAGGTTTCTAAAAGACACATAGGTAAACATCTAGTAGTACCCTTTATCACCGTAAAAGATTTCAGGTTGATATCAGTAGTAGTTTTGGAGATATAGAATGCTGGTGAAATATTTCGCACAGCCGCTATGTTGGATTGGTGAGACTTAACAAATTGTGAAGGGCACGGTCAGGGTCGGACAAAATAGTATTATGGCCTTACTGCTCCAGCCATTTAGAAGGGGGGAGGGAGAGGGGGAGTGGGGAGGGGGAGGGGGAGGCGCACACACACTTGGACAAACGGTGGTCTCATAAGTCTATTTTCCATAAATGAAAATAGACTAAGAACTGACCTCAGGAAAGAATCTACTAATGATTGGCAGAAATGGGAAGAATCTCCAAAAGGAACAATCACAAAGGAATTCTTCACAACAGTAGAAAGCAGACTAACAACCAAAATTAACCCCACTCCAAAGTTGACAAGATTAACATCGGGACATGGATATGTCAAGTCGTATCTACACAGACTTAAAAGATTGTACGCAGCCCCGAGTGTTTCTTTAATGGAGGACCTCAATCAGTGAACCATATAAAATTTGAGCGTAGTGCAGTGAATAGCACAAGAGAAATTTTAATAAACACTGTTTTCAGAGAAGGAAACTGGCTGATCCATAAGTATGTTCTAATCAGAAAATATGTAAAACCATTTTCAAAATTCGTGTACTCTTTGGACTTAACAGCACTGAAAGACAATCAAACTCATCACCCTTCAACAAATAATTTATAGGAAATATTGTATTTTATAATTACACAATTGTATGAAATTAGATAAGAGCATTCAGCACTACGACGGTAGTGGAGCATACAGGGAGTACGGCATATCAATAAAATAATATAAAAAACTGACCATTTAATAACAATCACATAATCACCTTGTCTCAATGTACAATATGCAGACAAACAGTTCATAATTTGGCACATGTAGGCCTACATAGACGATAATTTTGCGGACTCATTTCAAGAAATCCACACGTGACAGTGTTACCGACATAATTTACGCCTGCTGATAGGTTCAATGTTTAACTGCATCTAATCTCCGTAACATTTAACTTAATGGGTGACTAATAAATTTTATATATTTTGTGTATACCGCAAGGGATATATTTGCGTGCATTTTCAGAGACAGCACACCTACTAACTACCTAATAACGCTGAGCATTTGAGCCGTAGACTCTCAGTATCTCAGAATCCATGAAAGGAAACTATTTCAAACAAACTGTAGTGCCCTGTTGGGCATTAATTTTTCAGGTTGTGATGTTTTACCCGAGATTTTAGACAATTCCATGAGAGGTCTTAATTGAATGGTATCTCTATAGCGTTGGTTCGATTATTTCATGCAACTATTCTCAAATACTCTGCATGTGCTCTCCTACTTCTGTTTGATTTTATGCTAATAATACTAATCTATAATTACTGAACTTAAATACAAATCGTGATAACTCGCCAAAAAGCTTCTTATTCAACCACAGAATCAGTGAGACTATTATAGTTTCCCCTTGGGTGAAGACGAAGAAACCTCTAATTCGAGGCCAGCACTATATACTGTAGATAAATTAATTCAGGTACGTCTAAATTATTGATGCTTATTTCTTACGAATCTAGTCTCGTCTTGTGATATCTGTCATGCTCTTAGGTGAGTAAAAATAATAATCCACACGAACTGTGACAAGCCCGATGACACGATCTTAGCTATTGGTTGGGCAATCATCGCCGCCATGTTTTTTCTACTTTAAGGTCTGAGTATTGTAGTTGGTCTTGACTGAATATACATCGCGAGATGTAACTCTTGGTTACGGATGATTGGCCCTTGTTGGATGGATGTAGCCAGAGAAATTTCGCGCCAGATAGTGCTCGTGAAGTACTGGGTAAGCGCTTGGCGATCGTCTTATGTTTCTCCCAATCAGTGCGACGAATGTATAGATTTGACCGAGATTTCTAAGCTAATGTAAATTATATCTTCTCTAATATTACTTCAAGACTATATTAATTAATTCTAACGGTATATCCCCTAATATACTGTATTATGGACGATTTTCAGGGTAGAGTTAAACAGCTTTAAAATGAGCTTCGGACCAGTTAAAACTAGTGGAAGGAAGAATTAATAGTCTATAGTGGTAATAACAAAATTCTAACAAGCTTTATTATTCAGCATGCTTTCTCCTAAAGATTACAATTACTTGAGTATTGTAGGCCTATATTGATCCATAAGACTCAAATCATAAATAGTGATTTAAATATTCACTTGCTCCCCTTGCATATAGACTTCGATTCATGTCCTTTCTTAGGTTGATAGGTTACATGAAACTGTCGTGTTTTAAGGTAAATAACTTAATCAAAGAAAGTTGATACCGGTGATGTATACCTCGAAAATTCATTGCAACGTTTGGTGCTTATGTGATTTTGTCAATTTCTCAATAAGAATCGTTCCCGTACCCCTGTGAAACAACTTAGGGGTACAATTTTTAAGAAGTTTGAAAATCCCTGCTTTAGGGCCACGAACTGTTTCCATTTATCTAGAGGCATATGTCTCAAGAATGTAGAAGTCAGTCGCTACCAATTCTCCATCGGGCAGATGGAAGTTGACGATTAATTCCGAATTCAAGAAACCAACCATAGTACGTTTGTGACTTAATTTTGCGACATTTATTCTTGAAGTATTAGTACGAGTATTCATGTCTTTGAAAATGGGAGTCATAAATGTTACATTCCCTTCTTCGTGTATATTTACGATTTCTTCCCGTACTTCAATGGAGATGATTTCTGCAGATTCTGATATTGTAGGGTTATCTTGGTAATCCGGCAAATCTTCCAAATTTCTTGTTGTATTCATGGTCCACGGAAAAAGCGATGGAACAGCGCCCAGTTTTAATCTTGCTCTCTCACCTTCAAATACAAACGCATACATTCAGTGGTTGTTATCGAAATGTCTGATCAGTTTATAGGTACAAAATAGGAATTATTTTCCCTTCGTAAATCACACTTACCTAACACAGTTTCCGTGAAGTCATCGGGTTGAAAATGATGGGAACACACTTTAATATTTTAGGTCAGATTTTTCTCACCGAAATTTTTCCTTCTAATAGCATGTGAGCATTTCTTCCTCATTTCTTTATTTTGTGGAAATTGGTAAAACGAAAACGGGCTTCCCTTATTTTTGCAAAGAGGAACACTGCAAGAGCTCGGCATAGTCACAAAAATAACTATTTAAACAACTTAGGGCTGGTTCTACCACATCCGGGCAAAGTGGCCGATAACTTGCCCGTCGGAATAAGTAAGAATTTCCGTTCGACCATCAACGCGTAGCGCTATCGGCGGTATAAACTTCGTCTACCCGGAGTGAAAATTTTCGGGAGCTTCGAGAGGCCGATAAAGCATTACCAGCCAGATTTGAGCCGTGCGTAAGGGTTTCTTTGCATCATCTATGCTGTACATAACCTCTTCATAAATTACTAATAATACAATTAGAATCATTTGGTAATTTTGTCACATAATGATATAATTACAATTATTAATTAATTATAAGGGATGTAACAGTTACTGAGCATATTTTATTTTAAGGTTAGGGAAGAGCTAATTGACGTCCTGGAAATGTATAACTTTTTTTTCGACGTAGAAGAAGACGCAGTCACACGTCCAAGACGGAACAGAGATCGGCTGGAGCATAATGAAATTTGGTCGAATAAGTTCTTCGTCCGGTTCAGGCTGCAAAAGCCAACAGTTTTATATTTGATGCGGTTGATTGGACATGAAATACGACCGCCTAGTGATTACCGTACGGAACCATCATAGATTTCAAAATATTACCCCAATTACATGTTTAGGAATACTGTATGAAGCGCTCATATAATTTAATAAATTCGCACAAGTGTGCATGAGAAATACAGAGTGTACAGGACATTATTCGGGTTCTGTACCGTACTATACATTGTCATTGACTTGGTGTTTTGCTTATACAGCATAAGACCTGATATTTGGGGCATTGCATTATATAGTTTTCTACATCACTAAGACCTTGACAAACAGAACTACGATCTTAGGCATGTGGTGACGCGTTATACGGTCAATGGCTTTCATCATAAAATATGTGTGACAAAATCATTCCATCCACCAAACGAAAAGTGTAAATGTGAACTTTGCAACATGACCTATCCAAGATACCTTCTATAGCTGTGCAAAAAGAGTGAAATCTCTCGTAGAATACAGCAAAGAGAACTATCTAATTATGCACAAATGTGCGCATTGCGTTCCATTCATTTTACAGAGTTTACAAACAAACTTGTCGCCTGGAGTGTAATTTTGATTTGACATACATTTTATGATTGAACCTATGCACTGCAAGCCTTGTCAAGGTCACCACACACAGAAAGCTAAGCTAAGCTACGCTACGCTATGCTATGCTAAGCAATGCCAAGCTATGGTGTGCTATGACACGAACAGAAAGCTAAGCTAAACTAAGCTAGGCAGCATATTTCTTATTACATGCTTTCCTACTAATGAAAATGTATAGTATGTTTATTGGAAGAGATCCTACAAGATTAAAAATTAGATTAATAATATTATTTTAATACTGCTTTCTAAATTAATTTTTGTGTAATACTGTATATGTAACATAAAAATAGGAACGTAGCCAGGATTATGTTTAGGTGGGGGTCCAGGTGTTGCTATTTTATTAATTAAAATTGTGGCCCACTATAGCTATGTATAAGATACGTGTTTTTTTTTCTAAAACTGTTCAAATTTGCCTATACGTATATAAAATAGCAATAGAGTAGATACTTCTATATTACCGTATTTGAATAGCCTATGTCTTCATTTAAAAATGATATTATTAGATTCTTTGCGTTATCAACTATATTCAATACTATAAGGGTTGCCGTATTTGACAAAATGAATTTAAAACGGTAATAATACCGGCACTACTAACAAGAAAATAAGAATAATACTATAAAATCACAAATGTCAAACGATAAGTTTGCCTCTTGGTTCAATTTCGGAGAGAATTCGGACCTGCCCCCCCCCCCCCCGCCTCCTCTGACTACGTATCTACTACAAATTAAAACTAAACAATTAATTAATTAATTGCCTCCGTCTTATTCGTCAGTTATAATTACATTTTGTTGTTGGAGGCTGGATGGACCTGTATGCGTATTATGTGAAGATAATACAAGAAGATTATTATTCCTTAAAGCTAAATATTCCTCTTCTGCAGTGGATACACTAAATACTTTAATGGAGAAAGGGGAATAAAACATATTGAAACTTATAACATTCTCCATGAAGTCTTGAAATCTAACGCGGAATTCGGTTCTAAATTCTGATATAATTTCTGCGTACTTTTGAGAATTTTGATTATCACAGTTGTCTAGGGCTGGGAAATGAACGAAGTTGTTCTTTTGGCCTGTCACCCATTGTATAAATAAAACGAAGTACGTTACTACCTGAATCACTACACTACACTCACAAACACGGCTACGCACACAACTCAAAGGTCTGCGACAGCCCACCAGATCAACTGTTCCGGAATGAAAAGCGCATGCGCCAGGCCAGCTACAGCCAAGAAAATCGCCTGCCTAGCGATCTGTCTAGCTTAGCTTAGCATCGCTTCGCATAGTATAGCTTAGCATAGCGGCCTGTGTGTGTCACTCTACTTAAATGCATTGAGAGCGATATTTTTCATAACACCGCGTAGCTTAGCTTAGCCTAGCTTTCTGTGTGTGGTGACCTTCACAGCATGTCTGTAGCTCATATACGCCTAAGCCTGTATTCAGATTGCAAAGTAGCCTATTGCTAGAAACATATTTCACAGGATATTCCTCCTTGAAAAGCACTGCATGCTTGTCAAGTTTTCGATTATTGAGTTTAGGTATGGTTATTCAGATGCATTCCTCCGAGAACTGAATCACATGCTAGGTTTATACTGCCCAGAAGTGTCGCGAGAGGTTTTGGTACTGAGCTAGGCCTATATCTTGTTGAAACCAAAGAACACGTGCTATCAACAAACAACGGACAAAAGCGAAACGAAAAGAAACTTAACGCATCTAACGATAGGTGGCTCACTCATCGATTACTCAAATTTAACAAAAATCAGGCTAGCCACTATCTGTATTTTGCTATAAGTTTCCGGGCAGCTGCCCGGAACTTGCACGGAAGTGGTTGAACGCTGCCCAAGATGCACAGAGGTTTACACCGGCAGATAGTTTATCACCCGGGTAGCTGCCCGCAACTTTTACCCGGATGTGGTAGAACCGGCCCTTAAATGCGTGGTTATTAGCGGTATGAGAACACAGCAGACAACTGAAGAACGACTTGCGCTTACCCAGTACAACAGCAGTGCGCTCTATCGGTGCTAGTTCTATACATCCCTAGGAAAGATGGATTTATTTCAAAAACACTGATATCGGGAAATTAGACTAGCATACGGGCTATTCTAAAGCCTATCCCGGATTTCGACACTTTTGGATGAAGGAGATAATTGGAAACGACCTCCGTGGAAACGTAATCATTTGGTATTTTAAACTTATAGGCTATATAAATGACTAGTGATCAGTAATGGTCTTCAGAAAGGTATGCAATCCTTGTGCCTTGTAAAAGGACACTGAAATTATTTTTGAAATAACCTGTATTGATCGAGGTCTGACGGTTAGGTAATTTTCGTTGTATTGATCTTTACTTTGAACTATTAATTAGTTTACTGTTGTATTACATTTGAGTTCTTTAGCATAATATGTGACGTTGGTAAGTTTGGTTATGATGGCAGACTACGTAATACAGATTTATATAAGTGAATTCTCAGTGTTCCTATAAGTTCATTTGTGCTTTTTGGAGGGGATTCTTTAATTTATTTTTAAAGTCGATTCAATAGAACAGTTTTGGATGCGGACCATCAACTTCTCTCTGAACTAGAATTATGTTATTATCATTTCCTTAATATATAAGTTATATAAAAAAACTTTTTTCTTTCATCTTGATCCTAGATCATGTAGTATATCTTCCTTATGAAGATCCGTATAATTACATCGCAAAAGATGTCTATCTCATCCTTTATACTTCTGTTGCCATGAATACCGTGTACGGTATTGTTAGCACAAATTTGTCTTATCCAAGCAATTACCGTTTCTTTCAGTACACGGGGCTACATGACCGCGTTGTCGCAGCCCCTAAACTTAAGAACAAACCAACCGTTTCTTTTTTATGTTTAACGAGAAGATATTTTTGATTTCCTGAAAGATAGCCGTGTTATGAATGAGCTCGTGATTAATTGAAGATTTAAAACAATTTCTTATTGAATTCAGTCCTCGTTAGGACAATTATAGGCTATTGTGTTCTCAACACAGGGGGAACGGATGTAAGAATGAGTAAAAGTAGATTTTTTTATATTCACCCATAATTTACCTTTCGTTATCAAGATTTTAATTCCAAAATATTACAGTTCAATACCATCTGTAAATGTGAGAAAAATTAGTATATGTAACTGCTTGTATATTGCCACACCCACTTCTATAGGAAGAATGCGAGGATAATCTGACATCATCAGATGATGAAATTGGAAACAAAGGCTCATCAAAGGAGAAATCCAATGAGAAAACAGATGGAGGAATAAGAGGAATCAGAGGAAAATGGATATGGTTTGCACTAATTCGTTAGATGAGCGGCAATATAATATAAACAAACTTGAATCTTTGATTCAAATTTTCCACAACTTACATTTTTGTAAGTTTATTGTACATTTTCTTCTACATTATTAGAGATACAGTGTTGAAACATGGTATGCTGCTGTAAACCATTATTCTAAATAACCTCCTGGAACAATTTTTTTAAGAACATATTTTGGATTTTAAGGGGTAACATGTCATTACTTCTTTATCAAATTAAGTCCATCATATGTTGAAGTGCTGTTAAAAATAAAGTAAATAAGATATCAAAAATTTGTTCCACAGATACCTTTAACCTGGTCTTTAGATATTACATGTCAAATTTTGTAACTTACAATGTGATAGTTTTGTAGAAAAGTTACAGTACATATTAAGGGTACATGTTTCAGAAAATTCAAATATTCCTAGTTAAAGAACCATTTGAATTATCACCACCAAAATCAATACAAACATGTCTAATACACTGATAATCATGTGTGTCAAATTATCTAGCGTTATCTTTAAAACTCAGGGACTTACAATACTTCTTTTGCTGGAGTGCCCCCCCCCCCCCCCTGGTAATTACACCGTTTAATGCTCCAATTTGATTGGATTTTCAGTTTAGCCTACTGACAGACTCTTTTGGATTTTGATTTTCCTTTCTTGGAATTATTAATTAATTATCATATCTGACTACGTTGTCATTTGCCGATTTTATATAATAACCTCCCTCGTGTTTATTAATTTCTTTCTTCTGTTCGTGATTCCTCGCTTGGTTCTTTTATTTATTTCATATTATGTTCCTCTTCTTGGCCTGGACTTAATTTTGATTTTTCATTTAACAGCAGTATTAGTAGTTGTGAAGAGCCTCCGTGACTTAGGCGGCAGCACGCCGGCCTCTCACCGCTGGGTCCGTGGTTCAAATCCCGGTCACTCCATGTGAGATCTGTGCTGGACAAAACGGAGGCAGACAGGTTTTTCTCCGGGTACTCCGGTTTTCCCTGTCACAATTTCATTCCAGCAACACTCTCCACTATCATTTCATTTCATCTGTCATTCATTTAATCATTGCCCCAGAGGAGTGCGTCAGGCCTCGGCAGCCGGCACGTTCATATCCTCGCCGCTAGATGGGGGCTTCATTCATTCCATTCCTGACCCGGTCGGAGACTGGAAGCAGACTGTGGATTTTCATTCATTAGTGGTTGTGTGCAAGATTCTGTCACTCCTAGGAGGGCTGGTGTTTGACGACCGTATCCGTTCAGGGTTGACATTTGAGGAGTTTATTTCCAAAGTCCCCCCAGGGCCTCACATCTAGTGGGACGTGGGTTAGTGACCACGGGACCCCAGCTGGGTCCGGCATTGCTTCCACGTACTTGTGCAGGGCTCCTCTCCGTCTTCTTTCCTGTTGACCTCTCTTGGTCAACACATGTTCTCTTCCGACCCCGACGGTATTAAGGTATCCGAGGCCTAGGGAGTCTTTCACTTTCCCTTGTCTCATTTTTCCTGATACCCTCATTCTTCAAGGGGTCAGCCTTCTTTTTCTTTTCATGATATATCCTGCCTTCCGCACAAGGCCCTCATGGAGGCAAGGTGTATGTAGCCCCACGCTTTTGGTGCACCCTGGATAGTGCTACACCATCAAGGGCTCACGACTTTCCTGAGCTGGGTCGTTTTTTTTCCATTTTCCAGTGACTTCGAGGCGGAACCTATCCTCTTTCCCTTTCTTATCTGCCATTCTTGGCTCTCCTTCCTTCCAAGTCCCTCAATCCTCGAGAGTGTTTCTTTTTATCATGTCGTGTATTTACCTTATTCTTATTTTTCTTTCCATTTCTTCTTCTAGTATGTAAGTGTGTAGTTAGATTTAGTTATAGTTTACATTACATCATCATTTTCACTATCACCCAAACCATTAGGGGCCGATTGCCTAGATGTTAGGCCCCTTAAAAAGCAATTATAATCATCATCATAATATTTTCAAAGTGATGTAATTCCATGGAAAGCAAAACTTCAGAAATTGCGATTTGTTTCTTCGTATAAATAAATTCAGGTATGATTATGATTATATTGTAATTTCATTCATTACTTTTATGAATATCCTGACACTGTGTTTAAAAATCTCCTATCAATGGAATGGTGGTAATTGTCTGCTGTAAGTTGGAGTTAGGACGTTTTGTAAATAAATCATATATTGTCATACGTTTTGAGTTACATATATGAATATTTAAAGGTTAAAACACAACAATGTATACCTACATTTCACATAAAGATCGTAAAGATAGTATTCCAGTTATTATAGCACTTAAATGAACAAAATACTTTTTAAATAATGTTCAGAACATGGAGTACATTACATCATCTTCAACCATCGCCCTCTTTGTCACTATCATTATTAATATAGCCAGCTAGAGCAAACATGCATTACAGGCAGTTTATTTTCGACCCTTCCAAATACGCGGTCTACAGGCAAATAACTATGCCCCTTCACGATCACTGTTATGTTAATAATCATGGAAAACTGATACTGAACATTGCATCCATCACAAAATAGAATCAATACTTTAATGTGTAGATCCTCAGCACAAAAAGTAAGTTGTTTCCACGTCATAACACGTGTCCAGAGAGCCAGTGGATTTGTCAACATGGATATAAGACACATTGGAAATAAGCACACGTTGGAGTTACGTCACTTTGCAAATAAACTTAGTTTTTAGGACTCAGGAGTTGTTGTTGTTGTTGTCGTTTGAGTCATCAGTCTTTTGACTGGCTCGATGCAGACCTCCATGCCTCCCTGTCCTGAACTAATCGTTTCAACTCTACATAGCTACCACATCCTACATCCGAGGCAATCTCTTTAACATATTCTAACTTTTGTCTACCCCTACAGTTCGTCCTCGATTCTTCCTTCCATCACTAAGCTTGCTATTCCTGGGTGTCTTAGTATGTGTCCTATAAACCTATCTCTTCTCTTCATTAACAGTCGCCTGAAACATCTCTCCTCTCCACTCGTCTTAATACCCCTTCATTTCTTACCCATAATTCTCCCGTAACACCACATTATAAACGCTTCAATTCTCCTCTTTTCTGCTGCACCAATAGTCCAAGTTTCACTTCCATATAGTGCCCCGCTCCAGACAGAGGCTTTCAAAAATGACTTCTTAATACCTAAATCTATTCGATGCCAACAGAGTCCTTTTCTGTAGAAATGCTTTCCTTGTCTGAACCAACCTACTTTTTATGTCCTCTTTGCTTCGTCAATCACTGGTTATTTTGCTATCTAAGTAACAGAAGTCTCCTACTTCCTTTTGCTTTTCACCTACCAATTTGATGCCCACAGAAGTTTCTGATTTACTTCGGCTGCATTCCAAAATTTTGTTTTACATTTATTGATTTTCATCATTAATTCTTTCCTCAAAACCGAGTCCATACCATTCAAAAACTCATTCAATTCCTCTGGCGTGTCAGCCAAGATGACAATGTCGTCAGCAAATCTCAGAGTTGAAATTACTTCTCTTTGAATCTTTACTCCCACTTAAAATTTGTCTCCAATTTCCTTCATTGCTTGTTCAATGTATAGATTGAAGGTATGGGTGATAAGTTGCAGCCTTGCCTTATACCTGTCTGAATACCAGCTTCTTTCATATCTCCTTCGGCTCGAATGAATGCTGTCAGGTTTCTGTATAGATTGTAGATCACCCTCCCATTACTGTACTTTATTCCAATCGTTTTCAAAATGTCAAATAACTTACTTCAATCAACGTATCAAAAGCCTAAGTCTACAAATGCCATGAATGTTCTCTTATCTTTCCTTATTCTAACTTTCAAAATCAACCTAAGACTTAGTACAGCTTCACTTGTTTCTACATTTCTCCTGAAACCAAACTGGTCTTCACCCAATTCCGTTTCTATCTGGCTTTCCATCCTCTTGTAAATTATTCTAGACGGGTTCTTTGAAGCATGAGTAATCAAGCTGATTGTATGGTAATCTTCACATCTGTCAGCTCCTACTTTCTTTGGTAAAGGGATGACAACATTCTTGTTGAAATCAGAGGTTACCTCACCTGTCTCATAAATCCTACACACCATGTGAAATAACCTGACCAGATCATCATCACCTATGCAGCCTAGCAACTCAGTCGGTATATCTAAGCCTTGTGCTTTGTTCCTGCTTAAGTCTTCCAATGCTATGTCAAATTCTGATCTCAATATTAAATCTCCTTTTGCATCCTCATCAATTTCCTCTTCCCTTTCAATTACATGATTCTCAATCTCCTTTCCCATATATAAAGACTGTATGTAAGCTTTCCATCTGCCAACTTTTTCTTCTCTGTCTGTTAGAGGCTTACCATCTGTGTCCATAATATTACAGCACTTCTTTTGCCCAAAAGTATTTTTAATCCTTGGATAAGCTGTATCTACTTTTCCTAAATTCAGACCATTGTCTATGCCCGCACATTTCTCTTTCAAACATTCTTCTTTCGCTTCATTGCACTTCTTGTTAACCTCATTTCTCAGACGTCTGTATTTTGCTTCCCCTATTCATCTCTACATTCTTGTGTTTCCGACTATCATCCATTAATCCTTAGTGATCCACGGTTTTCTACGTATTCTTTCTTTCCTTCCAATGTTTTTCTCTGCGGATTTTGTTATTTTCTTCTTCAAAAGTTCCCATTCGTCTGCAATTGGATTTTGTTAAGGGGTTTTCATTAATCCTTCCTTTATACTCTTCTTGAATCTTTGGTTTACATCCTTCTCTTCCAGTCTGTCTACTGCCCACATTTTTGGCTTTTGACTTTTCTTCAATTTCTTCAACCTTAATCTGTATTTCATAACAAAAGATTGTGGTCCAAGTTTATGTCAGCACCGGGATATGGTTTGAAATCCAAAATCTACTTTCGAAATTTCTGCTTGACCATCATGAAGTCGATTTGGTAACGCCCTGTATCTCCTGGTCTCATCCATGTGTATATTCTTCTATTGTGGTCATTGAATAAGGTGTTAGCTATGACCAACTCATGCTTGGTGCAAAATCCCATCAGCTTGCTTCCTCGATCATTCTTTTCACCTAATACGAAATCTTGTACTATCTTCCCTTCTCTTTCTTTTCCTACCACAGCCTTCTAATCTCCCATAAATATTACATATTCATCCTTATCATACCTCAGAATTTCATATATTTCTTCGTAGACCTTTTCATCATCTTCATCATTAGCTTGACTGGTAGGCATATAGAATTGTTTCACTGTGGTGCACGTAGGTTTTGTGTTGATTTTTGATACAAAAATCCGTTCACTATATTGCTCATAATATTCCGCCCGCTGCCCAAGTTTCCTACTCAATATGAGACCAACCCCCACATAGCCGTTGTTTGATTTAGTGCTCACGATGGGTGAGTGGATAGCGTGTCGGTCTACTAACCCCAAGATTTCAGGTTCGCTCCTGGCCGTGGTAAGTGATTTTTGAAAGGCGGCAAAAATACGACACGCATGTCATACGATGTTGGCATGTCAAAGAACCTATTTCAATTCAGTAGGCCGTGTTCATAATGGCGAAATTAATCTCGTGAGTTTCCGCCAACACAAAGTACCTCATTTCTCAACTAGAAAGCGCTCTAGTGTTCAAGGAGCTTAGCTATCTAACCTCCTTGACTTTCATAGTGATTCAAGGAACAATGAAATTCGACATGCAAGCTACCCTATGGGTGTCAAATTACAAAGTTTGCACCCGGCACCGAGGCCATACGATATTATTATTATTTAATGCTAATGACGCTATAGTCTCCTGACCAAAAGTCCTGTTATTTCTGCCAGCGCATTTCACTAATTCCAACCAAATCTAATCTCAACTTATCCATTTCCCTTTGTAAGTTATCAAACCTTCCACTGCCTAGCAGACTTCTATCATTCCACGCTCCGATCCGTAGAATGTCAGATTTCCTCTTTGTCACTTCTGTGATGTTAACTCCCTCTCCAGTAGTCTCCACCTGGAGATCCGAACGGGGGACTATTTTTCCTCCGGATTGGAATTTTACAAGATAGGAGGCCATCATCACATGTAATTATGCATAGAGAGGTGCATAACCTCGGGATTAGCATAACGGCTGTAGTATCCCGTTGCTTTCATCCGTGCAGCAGAACGCAGTGAAGTCATTAGTTGGCTAATGTTATTGTTACGTGCATGTGCACGTCCCAACATTTCAAACATGTATATACCCTTGGATCGTAACATCTCGACATTTGAAACGACCGCCTGGTGACTTGCTTCCCATTTTGAACAAGAGATGGTAGCGACAGTCGGACTTTGTAAAGTCTGCACGTGGTTCCTGTTTCTCTCCGATAGATGGTGTGGGCTGCGCCTTATAATACTCCTTATATGCATGACATAATTGAAAGACAATTACATTCTTCGTCATCAAACAAATGCTAGTGTAATCATGATACCGCCAAATTATGTACTTATTTATGGCATTGTTGTTTTGAGGTGTCACTCCGTGATTGGACAATATAATTTACATGTATACAGTTCGGATTTGACACGCAAAGATTCTCCGCCATTTTGTGGAGTCCATTAGCCATCGTGAAGTAAACACATCTAGCCGACTGGTCGTGAAAGGTGTCTCCGTTGATGGGGGCTTTTGGCCCCCATTCTCTACGAAATATAAATTTATGCAAGGAAAAAGGAATTGCCTGTTCTCTTCAGGCTGTGAATTTTCATCGTTTCGCCGCGAAGTGGACGTGTGAAATGTGACCTGTGATTGTGACCCAAACAACGCATGTGCCGGGTTAGCCATTTTTTGTGAAGCACTTGTAGTAACGTAAAATTATGTGTTAATTATTTTATTATTATTGTGTCTCCACTGTGAAGAATTTAAGGTACGTTTTTTTAAATTTAATTTATCTAATTATTTTATTTTGGGAGCTCCAATTTTGGCCGTGTATGAATGTTGATCTTCTGTTGTGTTTTGGCTTGTAGGCCTAAAATTTCTTTTACGTTTTAATAACGTTTCCTTGTATATATTAAGTTTGTTATTATTTTGTACCTTCTGGAGACACATTTATTAGTGTGTTTTACGTTTAAATTATTATTTATTTTCATTTGGCAAGCTTGGGATTGTCATTTTTTTTAACTATGTAAGATCCGTCGAGTTTTAAAACGACTTGCATTAATAGTTTTTAGATGTAATTGTTTTCCGTCGTTCATTTCCTTACGCTGATGTTAAAATTTAATTTTATTAATTGTTTGCCGTAATTTCGATCTGGCATGCCGTTTCCTTGCGTTTTTGTCGCCATGTTATGAAGAGAGCCATTCTGGTCTCAAGGTCAGTCCCTAGGCGTCCACCGCAAAACTCAAACGTGTTGTGTTAACTTAAGATTTTTTTTTTAATTTTACCTTGTCGGTTCAACCTTGTGTTTTTAGTAATTGTTCCTGTGTTTATCTCCATCATGCAAATTAATGAATTGTTTTCTGCTACTATTTAATTTGATTAATTTAATTTTTTTATTTCTCGTTTCATCGCGGCCGGGATCTACGCATGCCGGATCGTTATTGCATTCTCTTGCAAATTATCAAGCCCTTTCTCATTGTGTTATGCATGTAATTTTTATTTTTACCTTTGGGCTGTTTAATTTTTTTTTATTTTAAATTAAGTTTTTTTTCTTCTTGGCTTTGCAAGCAAGCATGTTAGGCGCTATCTGGCCTTCTTAGTAAATTTGTGTTGGTTGATGCATGTTCCGTTTCTGGTGAAGGTTCTCCTTTAAATTTTCAATATTAAACTTTTATTTTGTTCCTTTTACTACTGTTGTGGCATTATTTCACCGGCAGCAGTTCTGTCGGTTTTTGGGGGGGTGTCTGTACGATAGCCTGTGTGTGTTGTCCCCTTCTCCATCTTCCTTCCACTCCTTTGTGCTCTTCTGTTGGGACATGTCATCTGGAGGTGAGTTTGCTGCGGAAGTGACCCGGACCCCTGAATACAGGTAAGTTGGCCCATCCACGCTCGCCGTACACGTGTCATTCTGGTGAAGCAGAGCGTTGGTTATCGAGTTACCGACGTGCTGCTGGCCAGTGCCGTTCATGTGGGGTAGCAGTTATCAATATCTTAACCGTCTATAAGACAAGTAAAGGATTGATATAATCGAAAGGCTGCTACTCCCTTTCAGAATAAAGTAACAGAGCAATGTTACTAACAAAAATACGAACCTACTAATCTAATATATAAAAGTGAAACCCTTGATGTATGTATTGTGCCCGTTTATCCGAAGATAAACGCCCACATATGCGGGAGCCTCGAAGACAGTTGAGCACAAGATTCTTAATATCTCAGGGATTAACGGGTAAGGGCTAGATGGTGCTGAACTGTGTCCGAGACTCGCGCCTGAGCATAGAGAGGACGAAAAAACACACAAGATTTCCACAAACCACACCCCACTTTTATTAAATAAAATTTAGATCAGGTCAAAAGCAGAACACTCCTACCTCAATCTACAGGGTGTGAAAATTATTCAGTCTCTCACCCTGAGATTCCTGATCGCTAAAGCTATCTTCCTGGTTCTTTCACTAGAATCCATGTAAATTAAGGGGCTACATCCTGCCATAACACCATTCCTTCCATCTCACGGGAATAAGGTAGCTCCAAATGTTCCAGCACTTTCGGCGTTCTCCCATTCGCCAAGCAGGCGCGCGTTCTCCTCCGATAGGCTCTCCTCCTATGAGCGCTAGTTCAAACTCAGATCGGCGCTCCATTCAAACTATGGATAACGACCTGATGGCCCTGGACCGCGGTACAGTATGTATGTATATTTGTTCCGTATACAAATCTACACCGATCCACCAATCTCAACCAAATTTTGCATACACATAGTTTAGGACCCTGAAGGAACGGCTGACTGTTTGAATTTTCGATAGTCTTTCTCATTCTTCTGATTCGGTTTTTTGCACTCGATCAAAGGCTAATTAAGTCAGAAAATAAACTGATAAAGTAATGGCATGGCCGGCATCTCCATGGCAACAATAGCTCAAGACGAGACCACCAATAATCCATCTATCTCGGTAAGAGGCCATGCTACACCCACTGCCAGCTAGATCACATCCCTCCAAGCTGCTTTAAACTGCCTGTCCATTTAACACAAGACAAGATAGGTTGCTGCACCAACCGACTGTGATCGCCGCGGCATTTTCACTACCAGCTAGATCGCATCCCTCCTGGCTGCTTTAAACTGCCTGCCCATTCAACACTCAGACGCGTACAGGATCTTTTCAGAGTAGCACTCCATTCGTATTTACGTCTTTTTCCAGAACTATCACTGACGTTATTTCATTTCTTACTACCGTCTATTTGAGTTTTTGGACTTTGCAACACCCATAAAATTTTAAACAATAGACAAATCATTTTCTAAATGAATCATTGTCTTAACATCAAGTAAGTTATAGTATTTATTAAATTTACATTCATGCAATATCATTTAAATTAGAATTGCATAATGATTTTCATATATTTTTTCATCGTAATCACTTTTATAATTATATTTGTTTCTTCCATTGCTTTCGTTTTAGACACCATATACTTTGAGCTAACCTCTTCATAGGTAAGCCATTCCGGGGTATGCGATGTCATTGGTCAGCGCTCCGTGACGCAGTCAGGCAGGCAGAACGCTCTCTATCGTTAGGTTGCCCACAGAAATATGAATAATGTTTCGTTCTTCCTTTCCTTCTGTCCGCATTAAAGGACAACACCGATGGACGGTATGGTATTTTAAATCTTTACTTTCGATAGAAAGACATTGAATAACAATCGGGCAGATAAACTGGCAATATACTACGTTATATTTGCTGCCAGCCTTGCAGTAAACTTTAATTAGGCATGCTCAATATGTAACGCACTGGCTGCCTATTGCTGTCAGCTAGGGAGTCCTACACCAGGGCTCTACGGAAGCCACACATCATTATCATTATTATTTTAACTAAACAATATTATAATAATACTATAAATGCGGTTCTTTTACCCCTTCAGTACGTACACCTCAACAAAAGTATCAGAGATATTCCGTACCCTAGTGTTTCGTGAAAATGAAAATCCACAGCCTGCTTACAGTCTCAAACCGGGTCAGGAATGGAATGAATGAAGCCCCCATCTAGCGGCGAGGATATGAACTGTGCCGGCTGCCGAGGCCTGACGCACTCCTCTGGGGCAATGATTAAATGAATGACAGATGAAATGAAATGAGAGTGGAGAGTGTTGCTGGAATGAAATTTTGACAGGGAAAACCGGAGTACCCGGAGAAAAACCTGTCTGCCTCCGTTCTGTCCAGCACAGATCTCACATGGAGTGACCGGGATTTGAACCACGGACCCAGCGGTGAGAGGTCGGCTGCCGCCTAAGCCATGGAGGCTTCCTACCCTAGTGTTTCGTAATTATTTTAATTCATAGAGACCTCCTGGTGAAGCGGCTAGCATTCTTAGCTGTCGCACTGGAGGTCCGGGTTCGATTCCCAGCTCTGACAAGAAATGTAATTCTGGTCTGTGGCCTGCAACGGGGTACACTGAGCCTCGTGTGGCAAAATTGTGAAGAGGAGGGATCGGCTGTCACCTCACCTATCCCGGAAATGGTTTTCCGTGGTTTCTCACGTCTACTTCAGGCCGCGGCCGCCTCCTTCCCAATCCTCACCTGAATTACAAAACCACGGACTATATCAGACACCACAAAAAACAGAATATCAGACAAATTCTGCAAACACCTTAATACACGGGGCTAAATGACCACGATGTCAAAGTCTTTCAAATGAATCAATTGTAGGCCTAATTGTCCATGTAACTGTACCAATTTTAGTGTATTGACAAGTCTGACCTAAATAATTTCTTTTATCATGTAGCCTACTGTTTTACCGTACATCATGTAATTATCTGTTTAATTGTTGGACTGTGAATAATGTTCACATTTTCCCATGCTTCTCGTACAAAAAGTACTGGGCTAATATTTATGCAAGCAATATTCCTTTCATTACAAACTTTTACTAAACAGACGTTAATCAAAAAGGACTAACAACTTACGTTATAACGTGGCTGAACGTCTAAAGCTTCAGTCCTAAAGATGATGCTATCCAGAGCAGGTTCTTCCTTGCTGCATTTTCCTTCATTATTTCCAACTTCGACGCTTTATTCAAGTGCCTTATGCGAATAACAGTCCTTGTTCGCACATACAAGGCAATAATTTTCCTGTTGACTTCAGGGAATTTAGTCTGTATGATAGATGTTAGGGTTTTCATCACCTTGTTGGACTTAGAATATTGCTGCCCGTGGAAGGAAGCGAAAATTACTTCAAACTGCGTTATTGCAATCATCCATTCTGGTGTTGGAGAAGTGAGCCCTCCTTTAGAAATGATAGTGATCCAGTCGTGTTCAGCAGTTAGTTTTTCAACAATAGGACATTTTTCAGCTGCATTTCCTAAAGAACTGTCAATGTTTTTGCATTTGAAAGCAATAAAACCTGCGATGTATCTTAAGGCATCGTGAGTCACATCCTCATTGCGGCATGTTGAATTGCCATGGTCAAGGTTGATATCTTGAAGCAACTGTTATT
This sequence comes from Meconema thalassinum, assembly GCA_946902985.2. Classification (NCBI taxonomy): domain Eukaryota; kingdom Metazoa; phylum Arthropoda; class Insecta; order Orthoptera; family Tettigoniidae; genus Meconema; species Meconema thalassinum. Next base: position 189,330,469 of record OX336396.1, read on the forward strand.
CAATTCCATCGCCTGAATACTCACGAAGTACATGGGATTAGGTGCCTATCACTGAGATGCACAGTTCACTTGAGAGGAACTTCTCAAATTCTTCTGTTTCTTCTACTATGCAGTCAGAAGGGGAACCAGGTTGACTAGCATCCTCAGCAACAGAGGCATCACCGGACAAAGGTATCTCGTTCGTATTCCCTGTTAATATTAGGAGGCGCATTCGGTTCTTTACTTCGAAAGGCGTAGGGTTGTTACAGAATACACCAAGGCCGCGAAGACGAGACAAGAAATTTTCGAGGCAATCTTGGTTTAGTCTTGAGGTCAAAATATAGGGCACACCAATGCTTTTGAGATCTAGAAAAAGTCCAGAAAGAGAGTTTATTGACATTAAGAAACCTTTCTGAAATGGGAGAAGGCCGCTTCTCTTCCCTACACGCATGCCTGAACAAATGTCTAGGAACCTTCTTAAGGTGTTCTCCTGGCTTATGTGATTCAGTCTATAACCACTTCTAAGGGGAGCCTTCTCATCCTTGGGGAATCTAGAATTTAGTACATCAAATACATCATTAATTAATTCAATAATAATTCCTTCGTGATCTTGGTTTAGAATGTACTTCACAGCTTGGGCAGTGTGGCGGGAAAAGAGCTGTGCAGCCATTCTTACATTTTGGCGAGCACGTCCACTAACAGTCAGGTGGGCTTGAGAAATATGGTGTGTAATTGTTAGATCACCTCTCTGATGTTCCAGGAGATCTTCTATCAATTTTTTCGTGACAGTTGTTCCATCGGGTAGAGTAATTCCATTATCTAGGAAGTGATTTCGGAGAAGTTTTAACAAGTGAGGGATGTCACAAAAAAAACTTTCTTATTACTGTCTACAGGGTTGTAGAAATACGTCTTGCTAGAGGATACCCCAGTTCTTTCCACACCTTCGCATTTTTACCCCCCCCCCCCCATATCACAAGAGACAGCCACAACACGCACTCCAGCTCCTTCTACCTCCCGGATTATGGACTATAACAGTGTGCTTGTCATCGTGACATGAAAGTCATAGTACACAGGTTGTTTCCATGGCGAAAATAAGCTGCGAATCATCGCCACCTGAACGTTCTTATGAGGCCCAAGTATCACATCATCTGATCATCAGATGAATCGTAACTCACGCGACCGACGATGTTCATTTCATCGAAACTTAGAACAGCCAGTGCTTCGAAAGGTTTGAAAGTTTCCGACCTAGCTTTAATTAAACTAAGAACTTCGGTTAAAATGCCCGGTCTACACTTGAACTGTCTTGCCCATTTTTGGAGAGTTAAGCGGCAAGGCAATTACTTCCTTTTCCTCAAGTACGCATACGCCTCGGGAGAAAGAGCTCTTCAAGTGAGGGCATTCGCGATGTCTCTAGGACCCCATCTAACGCGTTTTTCCATTCTTAGTAAACAGCGAATTTGGCCAGATGTAACAAAATATCTTTTACTTCTTTGTCTATCACTTGCTTTATGCTCCAACGTGATCTTCTGTTGGATACCACATGTCCTTTAGGTTTAACTTTCATGAAAGCAGCGTTATTCTGCACCAGGATAGCATTCTTTTTCACCAGAGCAGCATTTTTCCTCTTTAAGAACTCTATTTCTTCCCGTAATTCTTTAATTTCTTGCTGTTTCATTAATATGACAGAGTCGGTGATTACGTCTGTGTTGGTTTCCCTATCGAGTTTTCTTTTATTTGGGGATGACGAATACAATGCTGTTAGAACCCTCTTCCGTACTGACCTTGTGTCACAGCGGAGTTCCCGGTCTGTTACAACCTATAGAGAGAAAGAACTTTAGAACAACAGTTCATGCAAGATATATACGCATGAATCCACAGCTTAATCAATAACGCTCTTATTTAAAGGTGATTTTCTTTAATGCGCTAACGCTACTCACATCTGAAAGTTCATTACCACAGAGCCGCACCTAATATATTGTATTTCCCCGTCCCTAGAAAACAATAGGGTAAAGGAATGTCAAGACCGTACTCGTACTGCACAAACGTGAAGTTGCACTACCACTGTAACTTCAATTCGTAGATTAATTATAAAAAGTAATGCCATTTTAAAACTCTCAAACATGCCCAACGATTTAGGCCTAATAAAAATGTATAATATAGAAGTAACGAACAATGCAACTGTAATAAAGACGGTGTTTAACATCAATAATAAATTATATCGAACCTTATCTCCTATATTGCTGGCTCCTGCTACAGGACAGTCAATTTTATCTCCATGCCAGTTGGGTATCTTTTGAGATGGAACAGCGTCTGATTTCAGTATCTTCCTTAAAGGGAGACCCAATAATTCATTTTTCAAATCCCGCTCGTAGTCTTCGGGAAGGAAATGTACTGAACATATTCGTGCATTGAGCACTTCATAAAGACGTCCGCTCGCTTGCACCGCGATACCCACTTACGTTGAATTTCCAGGTTTTTGGGAAAACGATGGTAAACTACGTTTGGAGTCTTGTAAGCAATATTATTGCATTGTGGAACAGCACAATTAGATTTATTTTTACTCATTTCACCATAAACGCAAGTAAAATAATACGTAAATTAAATAAAGTATGACCAGGTACTGTAACTTTTCCACTACATACGTTTTGTACAATATAAACAATACCAATACCGCTCTTAAATAGACAATGATTACACAGGGACTGCCGCGCTTGGAGACTAGATGCCTGCCCAGTGACGTAGATGCTCCCTGGCTGGCTGTATGGCGGGAAGCCGGAATACACCTACCTGGGTAACCTCTTTACCAAGAGTTGTACTTTCCACCAAGTCGTGTTATTTGAAGCCGCTTTGATTAGAAAAGGCTTATGGATCTTTAAGCATACAAGCTCTTCATTAATTAAAACGGATTGGTTAAGTATTGATATTCCAAGCCTGCCATTTCAAGCTTTTGACCTAACTTACGAATGTCTTCTCAATCAATGCATCTCATTTGATATTATACTGAGATTATACGTTGCTCTATTTACTTTAAATAGGTGAGATAGGTTAGTTGGTTCCTCTGTTTAGGAGCTGCGACAACGCGGTCATGCAACCCCGTGTAATATGGATGTGTATAGAATCTGCCTGATAACCGGTGTTAATTGTGATGGATGTATTATTGTGTGCTGTATGTAATTCAGGTAAGGACTACAGACGGTCAATTTTAAGTAGTTCCTTTTTTTGCTACCAAATGCTACCGTCAACGACACCTAGCTGCAAACTTGGCTAATAGATACCCCGCAACCAGAACCTGACGGTGACCGTTGGAACTAAATAGCGTTAATCAAATTTAACCTACAAATTTTACTCTCACACGAGTTTAGTTAGTGGAAGGTTCCTTTAAATCACATAAATCTATGTCCTATGACATAGGCCCACTGGCTTTACTTGCCCTCTGAAGGAAGGCATACTGAGGGATTCTTAACGCTCTTCAAAACTCCGATGACTTCGGCCGGGTTTTAACCCGCGACCTTGGGCATAGAAGCTCAGCATGCTACCAAATACGCCACCAAAGCCGCCCAATATGAGATAATAGGCATGTAAATACAGCAATACTTTTCGCTAATATGCAGCCATAGTAGCCTACACACTGACTTATGTACATGAATAAGCCATTTCTCATTAATCACACCATTTGTGCGGTGTTAAAAATCGTAAGTATATTTGACTCCAGAATGATGACTTTATATTCCAAATATTGAAAAATTTAAATATTGTTTCCTTTCAGAAAGGTAGATGCAACAATTAAAAAATGAAAGAGAACTATGTGAACAAGACGTCTAAACTACACCCATTACAACAAAAATAAAGACTATCAGGAAAGTACTGTAATTGTGAGACTAGGTCCTTGAGAAATGTGCATATACAGCCCTTTTAGTTATTGATGCATTATCTACTACGTTATTGAACTCCACAGTACCTTTCGCCTAGATTTACAGTGAGTTAATATTGCACTTGATTAACTTCAGAGCCCAGGAGAACTATCTTTTAAACTCACTTAGGGGCAATATGAAAATACCTTGCGTAATATATTGGCATCTATCTCTATATACGAAGTACGTCCAGAAAGTAAGTTCCATTTGGTAATAACATTAAATTGTGTACAGATACAGAAAAAGTATTTATTGCACAAAATTCTACAACCCTTAAACTACTTTGCCACATAACTGCCGAAATGTTGCAGGCATTTCTCGTAGCGTGGCACGAGGTTTTGTATACCTTCTTCATAGACGTGTGCCGCCTGTGTCTTCAACTAGTTGTACGTTCCGCTGCAGCGCAGTTCCGCATATGCGCGGTAGACGCTCTGTATCAAGGAGAAGAAACGTGCGCCATTTGGAGAGCGCTGCCAGCCACGTACGCGTTGTTGTGCATGTTTACTCGTACAATGTCGGTGTTGATTGAAAATCCCGCCGCTTGTGAAATCAGATCTGTGATTCGTTTTCTGAATGCTAGGAAAGTGAAACCAATTGAAATTTATCGGCAAATTTGTGAAGTGTATGGACAAAATGCGATGAGTGATTCAATGGTGAGAAGATGGGTGCGACAGTTCAATGAAGGACGTAGTGAAGTGCACGATGAAGAACGACGTGGGCGTCCATCTTTGGTTACAGAAGAACTGGTTCACACGATTGATGACAAGATCCGCGAAAACCGCAGGTTTACAATTAGTGCTCTCGCTATGGAATTTCCCCAAATCTCACGATCATTAATTCATGAAATTTTTACCGAAAAACTGAACTTTCGTAAACTTTGCTGACGTTGGGTAACAAAGATTCTAACGGAGCAACACAAAACAAAACGGATGGGTAGTGCACTTCAGTTTTTGACCCGTTACAATGAAGGCGGCGAAGAATTTCTGACACAGATAGTCACAGGAGATGAAACTTGGGTTTCTCACGACACCCCTGAAAGTAAGCGGCAATCAATGGAATGGAGGCACACTTCATCCCCAGCAAAGGTTAAGCCGAAACAAATCTTGACAGCTCGGAAAATGATGTGCACAGTGTTCTGGGACTGGAAAGGCATCTTACTCATTGATTTCTTACCGCGTGGTCAAACAATCAACGCAGATGCTTACTGCGAGACACTTAGGAAATTCCACTGCACAATACAGAATAAGCGCCGAGGGTTGCTGTCAAAAGGTGTTGTTTTTCTTCACGACAACGCACGACCACACACTGCAAATGTGACGAAAAATCTCCTACAGGGATTTGGCTGGGACGTGTTTGATCACCCTCCGTACAGCCCTGACCTCGCTCCTAGCGACTTTGATCTGTTCACACATCTCAAGTCTTTCCTTGGCGGTCAACACTTCAACAATGACGGCGAGCTGAAAGAAGTTGTTTCCAACTGGTTGAAGACACACGCAGCAAACTTTTATGAAGAATGTATCCAAAAACTTGTGCCACTCTATGACAAATGCCTGCAAAAGTTCGGCAGTTATGTGGAAAAGTAGTTTAAGAGATGTAGAATGTTGTGAAATAAATATTTTTTCTGTATCTATACACAATTTAATTTTATTACCAAACGGAACTTACTTTCTGGACGTGCCTCGTATATAAAAATGATAGTTTGTCTGTTTTTTCTGATTTTCCACGAAATTTTGAGTTATTTACGCGTTTCAGACTGGTTGATGATGGTTGCGCGCAAAAACAAAATTGTTGTCTGTCTGTTTGTCTGTGTACAACTTTGCACGCGTTTCACTCGAGAACGGCTGAGTGGATCAACGTAAGATTTGGTACAGAATCCATCAGAGGCACGAAAGTAATCATTAGAGCTGGGATTTTTATGTAATATCAAGTGGCACAATATGTACATAAATATGTAACAAAAACACCAAAATATGTAGCAAAATATGTAGATTGGGCAAAGTATGTAATATCATATAATTAATATAAACTTAACCATCTTGTCAGTTACAACACTCTAAACACGCTTTATATTACATTTTGTAGCACAGTGAACAATTAAGTATTTTTCAATGTTCTTTGGAGTCATATTATATGAATATATCACACACATATGCAATAGAAACTTATTATTTTCATAACTCAAAGCACGTTTATTCATTATATTTTGTAGCACAGTGAACTACTAAGTATTTTTCGATGTTCTCTGGGGTCATAGAAAGGCGTTTGTCACTTAGGGTGTTATTATATGCAGAGAAAGATCTTTCAACATCACACGATGTAACTGGGGCAAATTTTAGGAGAGGAATTTTCGCTGGAGAAATGTCCACGGGAAGATCAACGTCATCTCCATTTAGAATTCGGCATACACTGTGAAATGTTCAATAATCAGATTTCTCTTCAACACTTTTTGTAATTTACTGAATACACTTGCACCAGTTTCCCCTTGCACAGCACTTATCATCCTATCATCCTCGCAAATACCTGTCACTCATAATTAGGGCCCGGATTTATATGCACTAAAAAACCTGAAAATATGCATGCAAATATGCACTAAAAAGTTAGAATACATGCACGGAAAATAATGAAATATGCACTTAAAACATGCAATTTTATTCACTTACCTATTTACAGGTATCATTTGTTGCAAAAAGAAGCATCACAATAGGTAACTAGTAGTCTCTCAATGTTTTCTGGAGACAAACTATGTCTATTGTCCGTCAAAATGAGTTTATAGGCTGAGAATGATCGTTCTACATCAACTGACGTGATTGGACAGTACTTATACACGGGCACCAAAGTTTCGGAGCATACATCTGGCAAGGATACCCTAGTTCCACTCAAGTATTGACTAATTAACTTAATCTTCTTCAGTCCTGGGTTCGAATTCAACACCTATTCTAACTCGCATTTAATCTTCTCTCCAATTTAGCCTGGAGCGGAATTCAATGAAGATGCAGCTTTCTCAACGAGATCAAGTGATTCATGGAGGGGAGTACCAGAAGATTCTAAGCTCTCAATGGCTTTTGGAAGTTTAGAAAAATGTGCATGAATGAAATTCACATCTTGGTAAACAGTAGCGGTTTCAAACACAACTTTTGCATCTCGGACACACGCAATATGCTCATCTTCAAGTTGTGTAACCACTTCTTTCACTTCATTAAAATACTCCTGATAAAATGATACTGCAGATAACCATGTCCCCCACCTAGTCAGGACAGGTTCAGGTGGCAAAGGAACTTCAGGCAGACAATATTTGTAGAACTGGACACGATCTGGTGCTTTCAGAAACAGTTTCTTCCCACATCCAATTAAATTGTTAGCAGCTGGAAACTGTGTGCGTATTTCTTCTGCAATGCGGTGTAATCCGTGCGCTAAACCGGTTACGAGCATGAGTTTCGGATAAAATACTTGGAGGGCCTTTGCTGCTTTCAACATATACGAAGCTGCATCTGTGAGCAGTACAAGCACTTTACAACAATTATCCTCAATTTCAGATGGCCACAATAGTCGCAGAGAATCATTTACAAATCTTGCTATTGTGCTATGGTTGGTTTTCTCTAGTACTTTACAAGGAAGAAGATGCGGCTTACCGGGTTCGTCTGGATGTAATTTACCAACCACGAAATTTGCTATGTAACGGCCACATGAATCCGTTGTCTCATCCACCGATATCCAGACATAGTTCCTTCCGATGTCAGAACGGATCAATTCCAGTGTAGATTCATATGCACTAAACCTCAAAATATGTCAAAATATGCATATGCATTTTTTAAAATCCGGGCCCTACTCATAATTATCTTAATCCCCCTGTTGAGAAGACAGACAACAGCCCCACATTTTGTGAGAAACTTCAATTCAGTAATTTATTTCATATAAAAACACGAAAACTCTGAAATATGTAATTTTATGTAATATCACTAAGAATATGTAGAATACCCACAAATATGAAAAAATATGTAAAATATGTAATTACATAGAAATCCCATCTCTAGTAATCATTGATGTAATACTTCTCCACACCTCTCATAAAAGAGGGCCTATCCCCTTAAAATTCATGCTGAAATGGGCGTAGAAAGACGAGACAAAGCTCATTTTCAGCGTCTCAATGTGAGAAACAAAACTCGGGTGCCCTACGGGCCCCGAAAACCACATTTTAAGGTCCTAAAACCAACAGTTTTTGAGATATACCCAGAAAATTAATTTAATTTATTAAGCTATTGAAAGAATGCAAGCTGGTAACCATGGCAACACAATCTCAGAAGTCCATCTACTGTATTTCAGTAAGACGCAATGCCATTCCATTTATTACATTACTGTAAACGTTCGCAAACGGCTATAAGGTTATCATGGAACCAACTTAAGCTGTAAAATTCATCAATACGTATATAATGCGCTTAATGGGGCCAAGGGGTACTTTTGTTTCTTTGCACGTTATTTACACGGGCGAGTGTGGAAAGGTCTATTATATCCCTATCCCTATATTATTTAATTATTATTTTGATTATTATATTATGGCATACAAGGACGAGACAAAACTCTTTTTCAGCCCCTCGGTGGCTCGGAAGCTACTATGTTTTCTTTAAGGCTCTAAAACCACGTTTCTGAGATATTCCCAGAAAATTAATTTCATTTCATAAACGAATAAATAGATGACGAGTACAGAAGAAGACCAAATCAGGAGCTATGTAGATATACTGAGAAAATCACAGATGTGGCCAGGAAGAGACGTCTGGCTTTCTACGGACATGCCTCATGGATGAACCCAACAAGACTAACCAACCTGCTTCTCAACTACTGAGGGAATAGAAAGAGCGTGACACCGTCGCTAACAGTAGTTAACAAGGATATCCAAGAACTGAAGATAATGAAAAGTGATATTAGAAGCCGATCACATCTCAGAAAGATACTTAAACAGAAGAGTTTTCAGGACAGACCACCCTGTAAGAAAACCGGCATCATCTGGACAAAAGAGGGAAACATAGCCAGAAAATTCGCGAATATTGGGCAAACATTAAGTCTCTCGCCAAGCTGAAAAGTTGAATGTCGTGGTCCTTAGCTGGCCCATCCGAAAGAAGAAGGTTGGTTGGTTGGTTCTTAAGTTTAGGGGCTGCGACAACGCGGTCATATAGCCCCGTGTACTTTGGGTGTGTGTAGAATCTGTCTGATAACCAGTGTTAATTGTGAGGACTGTATTAATGTGTGTTATCTGTTTTCAATTCAAGTAAGGACTCCATACATTGCATTTTTCAAATAGTTTCTACTTCTGCCGCCAAGCGCCACCGTCAACGACTACTAGGCCAAGTTCAGAACTTAGCTACTAGACGCCACCGCAGTCGGCTCTTGGCAACGAACGTAGAAACCTAAGAGCGTTGTTTACATGCTTAACCTATCCAATTTAGCTTCACACAGGTGCAATTAGTGGAAGGTTCTTTAACATGCCATAAATCTATGACATGGGACCGCCGGCTTTACTTCCCCTACGAAGGAAGGCATACTGAGGAATTTTAAGGCTCTTAAAAAATCCGACGGCTTCAGCCGGGTTTGAACCCGCTATCTTGGGCATAGAAGCTCAGCATGCTACCGACTATGCCAGCGAAGCCACCCGAAAGAAGAAGAAGGAACTAATGAAGTAATGCAATCCGGTAACCATGACGACAGTAGGCATATGACAAGAGGCAACATCCAACTTTCCATCTATTTCTGTAAGAAGCAACGCCACTCAATTTATTAAATTTCTGTGAAAGTTTGCAAATGGCTATAAGGTTATCGTGGAATCAAACATAGACTGTAAAATTCAACAATGAGATTAAGGGGGTCAAGGGGTACCCTACATTTTTTACACGTGACTTACACGTGCGATATGCGATATGTTGTACAAAAGGTCTATTATATCTCCAAACACCAACATTATTTTCAAAAATTCCTGGATTGGAATAGTGTCTTTGCAGCTTTTTGGGAATTTGGGCCATTGGAGGCTAAAAATCCCGAATTTTCATGCACCACAAGCCTTTATAATTTATTAAAGGGTTCTTCCTGGGGATGGGGACTTTCCACAACGGTGAGGGTCAGTTTTAATTTGACATATATAGCGTTTCGTCTGCGAGGTTTTCAATATTATTTTAACATCAGGAATGTGAATTTAGTTTGAAAGCACATTTTAACTAATCATATTTTTGTCGACAAACGGGTTCATCGTAAAGATGATTTTGTTTGATACTGTGTGGTTGATATATCTTTATGTTTATGTACGCCTATAAGCCTAATTCATGTTCCGGTGCTTGGAGCATCGTAAAATTAGGTATTTTAACAATGAGTCAATACACCAATCATTTATAAAACTCTTCAACGTACTTCTCATAGAAGGGTGGGTATAAGGAACAATTTTTCAAAATACATGCAAAAATAGGCGAAAAATAAAAAATATCCTAGAAGGACGACCAAAGCATATGTTGCGCTTCTCAATGTGTGACACAAAACTAGGGAGTCTATAAAGGGTCTCCGAAAACCACATTTTATGGCACTTAAATTAACAGTGTCTGCGATATACCCAGAAAACTAACTTCGTTCTGATAAACTTATGAAGGAATTACAAACCCCTAACCATTGCAACAGTAGCTCAATTGATAACGTCTGGTTATTACCTACGAAGACCGTTCGAAGAGCGGGTACTTCTGCTAGTCTTTCTGTAAAATGTAAATACACCTCCCGGGCAACTCCGGGTAAAATAGCCAGTAACAACTAAACAGTAAGATTCTACCAACGAAAAATACTAATGTTCTACCAACAACAAAATACTACCACTAAAACAGTCTATCACAAGGCACACTCATAATGACCCTGACACACCACAGTATAATGAAATAATGAACTATATCTAATAAACAATGTAACTGTCACCAGCCACACTCATATGGACCCTCACACATCACAATCTAATGAAAAATTGAACTAGCTCTAATAAACAATGTAACTGTCACCAGACACACTCACATGGACCCTCACACATCACAGGCTAATGAAACAATGAACTGTATCTAATAAACAACGTAACTGTCACCAGGTACACTGACATGGAACCTAACACACCACAGTCTACTGAAACCATGAACATTGTTAATATGGGATAAAAGTCGTATTGCGACTTAAATCCTTTACTTTATGTTGATAGAACCTATAAACTTGTTTATGAAAGATAAAACTTAAAAACCGTCAATTTTGGATTTACGTCACTTTGGAAATGACCTCTTCATTTGTGGCATTCGATAGTGTATTTGTAAGGCTATTGTATCGTGCAGGTTTGTCCTCTAGGATCTGATGATGCTTGCTTTACGAGTTAAGCAATCCATCCTGTATTTTATCCTGCCTCTCTTAATATTTATTTATTTATGTATTTATTTATTTATATATTTATTTATTGGTGCCTTTATTGTGGCGAAGTTAGGGCTCTAGGCCCTCTCTTACACTTAACCACACACAGTGCAACTTACATGAATACTCAAATATGATATATTTAACCTACCAAACTTAAATACTAGGAAAACCTAAATACTAGAATAAAATTAAATTAAATTAAATTAAATTGTCGACTGCGTGATATTAACTAAGCTATGCAATTTAAATGACATACATTTTTAACAAAATTATACTATGGTCATTTACTAACACATTCATACACAAATTGTTCTAGTTGGTCTACGAATTCAAGAGGAAATCTTTACATGCACGTTAGAAAGTTGTTAGGGATGTAAAATGTCTAACGTCACGAGGACAATTATTCAAAATTCTAGTTCCCGACACGAGGAAAGAGTTACTGAAGGCTGATGACTGATGTAGAGGAATTGCAATTATAGATCCAGATCGCGTGGGACGATCATGAAAGGAAGGAAGAAAACACAAATTAAAAGAGAGATAGTGAGGATACTTTCATTGAGAAGTCGATAGATGAGGGTACATATGTGCAGGTTTCTTTGTTGTTCTACTTTTAGCCAGGAAAGTAGATCATAAAAGGAGACACGTGTGAGGAAAATTTCAAGGAGAAAATAAACCTAATGCAGGAATTTAAAGCTCTCTGAAGTTTCTTGTTTTGTTCTCCGGTAGCATCTACTAATACAACACCGCAGTAGTTAAATATATGGAGTATCAAGGTTTGGACGAGTTTATTTTCTAGTTACGGGGTGGAACGGACTGGTGAATCTTAAGTGGATGAAGTGACTAGTAAACTTTCCTGCATGTATTAGTAACGTGCCTATCCCAATTCAAAGTTTCATTTAGTCTGACTCCAAGAATTATTACCCATTTAGAGAACGGGATAGCAACACCATTACGTTGAATTAAGGAAAGCGGTCTACTGTGTAAAAGGAAAAGCAATTTAGTCTGCCCTATTACGATAGCTTGTGTTTTAATTGGGTTGATGGCAAGAAAATTTTCAGTTGCATAGCGGCTGATCCTCTTTAGATTTAGATTAATATTTTCAATTGCCGCATCTATGTCATTTATTTTTGTGTGGCAATATATCTGAAGGTCATCTGCATATAGATGGTAGTTGCAGTTTTCTAGTTTCGATGAGATGTCATTCAGATATAGAATGAAAAAAGGGGGCCGAGAATTTAACCCTGAGGTACGCCATTTATTTTGAACTTCCACTCAGTTCTGTTTTCATTAAGGAGTACACGTTGTCTTCGGTTATGAAGATAGGAGTCGAATAATTTGAGAGCAACGGGGCTAAGATGGAAGGATTGCAATTTAGCCATAAGTATGTCTGTATTAATGGTGTCGAATGCACTGCCGAAGTCTAGAAGAATGAGTATAGTCACTTTACGCTCATCCATTGCTTATCTTACGTCATCAGTGATCTTCATGAGTGCAGTAGATGTGCTGTGTCCTTTCTTAAATCCAGATTGTAACGGATCAAGTAGTGAGTATTGCGTCAAGTACTGAAGAAATTGTTCATGCAAAACTTTTTCTAGTATTTTGGAAATTGAGGAAAGTATGCTTACAGGTCGAAAGTCGGATGGAGAATTTGCAAGTGAATTTTTCGGAAATGGATTAACTAAAGCATCTTTCCATATCGTTGGGAAGAAACCTTCTAAAAGACATGTGTTACAAATGTGCGTAATAATTGGCAGTAATAATTCTATCAGGTTAACGATAAGGGAAATTGCGATGTCATCTATTCCGACTGCTTGTGATTTGATAGATTTTTTTCTTACGACAGTATCATTTATTTTACGAAACTTGAATAACGGTCGGTGAGGTATTGGGACACATTGCAGTGAATTTATTGTTGTTTGTATTGTTTGGGGATCAGTACTAATTATTTCTTGAGCAGAGTGTGCATGTAATTCATTGGGATTAATATCATGCTTATTGGAGTTTTTAGTGTGCTTCCCAATACCTAGCACCTGAGTTGCTGCCAGGTGCTCCTAGCATTCAAGTTGCCGGCTAGCTGTTGGAAGTAGGCATACTTTTTAATTCGAATCATTTGTTTAACTCGATTTCAAAGCACACGTTATTTTTCAAAATCATAATTGGACAGGGTCTGCTTATAACGTCTGTGTAAGGCGTCACGTTCGGCCATTGTGGATTTAATGTCGCTCGAAAGACAGGGGCAGCTTTGCGAGTGACTTTGGCTGTTCGTTTTGGTGCATTTTTGTCATATAGTTCCAGCAGTATTGTGTTAAATCTGCTCACCTTTTCATCAACGTCAGTCAAGTGTATTATATCGTTCCATGGACGGATAATTGCGTCATGTGTTAATCCTCGAAGGTTATCTCTTTTCATGTCTCTATATGTTATGTATTTAGGTGCAGTTTTTGGAGATTTTAGAGAATAAACTTAATAAATCAGGCCGTGTAAAGATATGCCAGGTACTGAAATCTGTCCGTGTTTTAGTATTTTCTGTGGGTTATTTGTGATAAGTAAATCAATCAGAGTGCGTGAAGACCCTTGGGGCGAGTGTACGTGGTGAGTAGGGCCGAGTGGTAATATAGTCATGTTACAAGAGGTAAACATGTTCCGTGAACGATTTGCGTCAGTGGAGTCTATTAATATGTTTGTGTTAAAGTCACCAATATAAGTACGTGTTCGTAAGTAGGTAACAGTCTTAGTAGAGTTTCTTCGAAATCCATGAAGTTCCCTTCTTTAGGTGGTTTATATACAACACCAATAAGCACTTTAGTCACGTCAACCGTGAGCTCAACAAACATATATTCGGTCAAGGGGTCAGTAGATAGTGTCGAAGTTTTTATAATCTCTGCCGCCAAATTGTTTTTATAGAATAAAGCTACTCCTCCTCCTCGACGATTCAGTCTATTGTGAAAGAGAGAATTGTACCCTACTAGACTTATCATATTTAAAGGGAAAGAGTTTTTCATCCAGCTTTCACTAATTACCACACGGGGAAAGGCCGAAAATTCCCTTTCCAGATGATTGCGGGTGGGAGGAGACGAAGACAGGCTCATTGTCAAGGTGAAGGTCTGTCGGGACTGAATATAACGGTATCAACTACACTGGCCATAAAACAATAGAGAGCATGCAACTTACCATTGTTTCCTCATGTATAAACAAGCCACTAGAAGCAATTAAACATTCACTCTCACTGAATTTAAAATTAAACCACTTATCACTTATGCAATCACTTACACTAAAATGAAAATAACATATTAAACACACACTCACAATTACACACACCTGTTCACTTAACTTCCGATACCTGCCCTTTCATTAAGCTGGCAAGTTCTGCTGGAGTGTTAACGTAATCCACTCTCACTATCCGCCCATCCAGAGTGAAGGTTTTTCTTGCTCCAAAGTAATCCCTGGCCTTGTTGAGCATGTCCTTGCGTGATGCTGTGAGAGACTCAGTTATGAGGATCTGTGTTTCTTTGAGAAGCCTCTTGACGCGCCAGACACGTTCCCTCTCGTGGTAGTGGGTGAACTTAACAATAATTGGTCTTCTACCGGTAACCACCACATCCGCAGACTATCTCTTTGGTTTCCCCAATCGATGACACCGATCAATACTCATCATAGTTAGTTCTATGTTAAGCTTGTGCTTGCGTACCTCCGTTACTCTAGTGTACACGTCTTCGTAAGGAGTTTCACTTACCCCATGTAGCAATAGGCAGTTCCGGCAGCTGTACTGTTCTGCTTCATCAATTCGAAGTTCTTGCTTCACAATCCAGTCATTCAAGTCCTTCTTTAAGTCACTTAGTTCCGTTATGACTTCGAGACGAAAAGTCTTGAACTCCGAAGCTAGGGTTTCCACTTTCACGGAGTTGAGGTTGGTAGAAGTGCTCGTTCCAGCTGTGGTGGCTCCCTCTAGGCGAATTTGAAATACGTTGAGCTTTTCTTCAAACGCTGAAATTCTTTGATTGACGGCTTTTAGGGTCATGACTGTTGACTGAATATTCACTATGTTGTATATAGTTAATAATACACACCCTAGCAGACTCTATTTGTGAGTTATGTTGCGGTTTCGGCATTTTTACGCAAGATGCAAGATGCATCTCAGTCGCCATGACACAAATATACGTTCCAAGTAACATAAATCACATATCATTTATTTCATATTACTTCACATTTTCCAAAAATTGCTATTGTACTTGTGTTTACCATCTGAAAGTCACAATATCAATAGTGTATTTTAACGAAAAAGATACGTCTGGTCCGTTATTGGAGATTTCTAATATCACCTAGTTACAGGACGTTAGTAAGTCAATTAAAATGTATCTACCGTGGCCCGCATTTTAACCGAGAGTGTGGATCTTGCTGATCTACGAAGAAACCTTTGTTTTCAGATGGCACTCGAACTTAAATTAGCCGATGACGCGGTGGCTAATTATCTCATCATCCGCTTTATAAGTGAGAGTAGGTTTGCGCTAACAATCAAAATTTTCAAGTGATCATTAACTCAAACACTTTGTTCTTTTTAAAATTCAGAATTTTAGATTTTCCGTAATTTTTATTTATGAATATATTTATTTGTTTTATTTTATTATTTTTAGGTCATTTTCATATTTAGGCGTCCACCGCTCAATTTAAATGTACTCTAAATTTGTATAATTTAATCTGTGAAACTCTTTATAAGTCTTTGGGATAATATCTTCCCAACCTGTATATATAGAACCCACTTGAATTCAAGCAGTTTCACATGCTTCCACAACCTAGCTGCACAGAAACATTGAAAACCTATTAATTTTATATACTAGTATACTGTCACCTGAAACCAAAAGTGGGAAGCATATATCCACGTAGTCTCCACAGAGCACGTGCTCGCCAATTTGGTTGTGTTGAGTGAATATAAAGCTTTGTTTTGCAGAAGAAGGTATCTTTATTGAAAAGTTGGTAAGCGTTAATAATGTTAATAATGGATTAGGTCACTGAGGAAATATATTTCAATTAGAAAGGAAATAATTATCCTGTTAAGGGCGTTTACCATAGTTTGGAAGACTTTTTTTTATTAATATCTGTGTTTTTAGTATCTATTATATAAAATAAAGTGTCCTGACTGACTGACTGACTGACTGACTGACTGACTCATCATCGCCCAGCCAAAACGATTTAAGTTAGAAACATGACATTTTGGGGATATGTTGGTTGTAAGTTGAAAACGCCCACTAAGGAAGGATTTTTGGATATTCAGGTTCTAAAGGGGTGTTAAGGGGGTACACCTGCATTTCATTGAATAACAATATCTCCGGCTTGGTTTCATTGAGGGATGTGATACTCGGCTTATGAACTCATCACTAAAAATAAGAAGACATGTGTCTGAGGGTTTTTCGATGTGATGTATATTATGATCTGAAAGGGGTGAAAAGTGGGGGTTGAAGGATTCCTAACGGAGCGTGCATCTCTTAAACGACATAGGCGAGGAGTTTTAAATTTAGCGGAATAAAATCAGCTTAAAAAATAAGTAAATAGGAGTTTTTTCATAAATCCAATTCAAGGGGCCCATGGGGAGGGGTGAAATTCTGGGGGGAAAAAATAGGAAAGAAAGAGTCCTAACTGATTGACTGACAGACTCACTCTTCTAACTCAGGGAGAGAAATCTGCTTAAAAATAAATAAATCAGGTTTTTTTTTCATGGGGAGGAGTGAAATTCTGAAAAGAGAAAATTGAAAGAAAAAGTCCTGACTCACTCACCATCGCCCAGTCAAAATTATTGAAGTTAGAAACATGACACTTTGGGGATATGATCATTGTATGTCAAAACCGTCCACTGAGGGAGGATTTTCGGATATCCAGGTTCTAAAGGGATCTTAATGGGGTTAAACCTGCATTTCATTGAATAACAATAACTCCCGATTGGTTTCATTGGGGGATGTGATACTCGGCATATGAACTCATCATTAAAAAAAATAAGAAGAAATGTGTCTGAAGGTTTTTCGATGCGGTGTATATTATGAGTTGAAAGGGGTGAAAAGTGGGGGTTGAAGGATTCCTAACGGAGCGTGAATCTCTTAAACGACATAGGCGAGGAGTTTGTAACTCAGCGGAAAAAATCAGCTTAAAAGATAACGGTGTTTGACCGTATTTTTTTTCATAAATCCAATTTAAGGGGCCCATGGGGTGGGGTGAAATTCTGGGAGGGGGGGGGGACAGGAAAGAAAGTGTCCTAACTGATTGACTGACTCACTCACTCTTCTAACTCAGGGAGAGAAATCTGCTTAAAAATAAATAAATCAGGTTTTTTTTCATAAATCAAATTTAAGGAGTTCATGGGGAGGAGTGAAATTCTGGAAAAAAAAATGAAAGAAAATGTACTGACTCACTCACTCACTCACTCATTCATCATCGCCAGCCAAAATTTTTGAAGTTAGAAACATGCCATTTTGGGAATATGTTCGTTGTATGTCAAAAGCGTACACTAAGGGAGGATTTTCGGATATTCAGGTTCTAAAGGGGTTTTAAGGGGGTTAAACCTGCATTTAATTGAATAACAATATCTCACGAGTGGTTTCATTTGTGGAAGTGATACTCGGCATATAAACTAATCATTAAAAATAAGCAGAATTGTGTCTAAGGGGTTTTCGATGTGGTGTACATTATAAGGTGAAAGAGGTGAAAAGTGGGGGCTGAAGGATTCCTAACCGAGCAAGTATCTCTTAAAAGGCAGAAGCATAAAGTATGAATCTCAGGGAGAAAAATCAGCTTGTAAAATAAGTAAATAGGTGGTCAACCGATTTTGATAAATCCAATTTAAGGGGCCCATGGGTTGGGGGTAAAATTCTGGGGAAAGAAGTCCACCAAGGAAGAATTTTTGGATATTCACTCATCATCACCCAGCCAAACCTATTGCAGTTAGAAACTTGAAATCTTGGGGATATATTCGCTGTATGTCGAAAACGTCCTAAAGGGGTGTTAAGGGGGAGAACGTGTATTTCGTTGAATAACAATATCTCACGAGTGCTTTCATTTGGGGAGGTGATACTTGGCATATAAACTAATCATTAAAAATAAACTGGCTCATGTTTATTGGCTTTTTCGATGTGGTGTATATTATGAGTGAAAGGTGTGAAAAGTGGGGGTTGAAGGATTCCTAACGGAGCGTACATCTCTTAAACGACATAGGCAAGGAGTTTGAAACTCAGACGAAAACTATCAGATTAATAATAAATAAATTAATAATTAAATAAATAGGTGTTGGAAACTTTTTTCATGAATCCAATTTAAGGGGCCCATGGGGAGGGGTGAAATTCTGGAAGAAAAACGTCCACTAAGGAAGGATTTTTGGATATTCACTCTCATCGATCAACAAAAACGATTAAAGTTAGAAGAATGACACTGTATTTTGGGGATATGTTTGTTGTGCGACGAAAACGTCTACTAAGGAGGGATTTTTGGATATGCAGGTTCTAAAGGGGTGTTAACGGGGTTAAACCTGAATTTCATTGAAAAACAATATGACACGACTATGACGCGAGCGAAGACGCGGGTTCCTGCTAGTAATGTATACTATTTTGAAATTATTGAATTTTATTTTGTACATACTAACTTTTAACATTCCAAAATCACCTTTTTGTGCAGTTTTCGACGAAGATGCTTTAGGTCATTGAACGTGTGTTGTGTGGGAATTAGTTGTACTGCCTGGGCCATATTTTTGTGTGTGAGCGATCATGTTGCATAAAAGTGTTTCTCAGAAAAATTGGGTCCTAAATTGAGTAGAAAAGGTGTTGAATTTGCGGATGATAAGTATTTTGATTTTCACTATAGGGTGATAACTACTCAAGCCTGAATATGTACAGGAAAATTAGAGACTGTTTGAATGAGCTACCGAGAGATGATTCAGCCTCCATGCTTTTTTTTATTATAAAGCGTAATGTGTGTTTTGTATATACTATATCATGTTAAATAAACCTCATTTTCGGCCTATCTTCATTTATGAAAAAATAGGGTTACGAGATCACCTTTTGTCCGTGTGTCTGTGTGCGCGTGTGTGTTTCGTGTGTATGTGTCCCCCCCCCCCCCCGACCTAATAAAATCTAAATGGCTGGAGCGATATCAATGAAAGTTCATAGCACTGTTCCTGACGACCCCGACCGAGCCCTTCAAATTTTGTTACGTCTCACCAATCCAACATAGCGACTGTGCGAATTATTTCATGACCATTCAATATCTCCAAAACTATTACCGATATCACCCTGGAATTTTGTAAGGTGATAAAGGCAACTACTAGAAGCTCACCGATGTGAAGTTTGTAAACCTGGTAAATACAAAACCAACATTGCGGCCAAGCGAATTTGTGAATTTTAAATAGACGGTTCTCGCGATTTAACCACCCAAACGCAATGAAACGTGGTACAGTAGGCCTATATGTTTATACACATTGTAATGCACCGACATCTAACTTCGTTCAATTGTTTACATACCCTCAATTGTTTTATGTTCATAGGGGCTATGAAGAGAAGTTCACCTAAAGCACTTTCAATAACCTGGTGATCACAAATCCAACATGGCGGTGACGCGAAGTATAAATATTCACATGGACGTTTCTCGCAATATAACCAACCGAGTGCTGTGAAACTTGGTGCAGTAAATCCTTATACAAATGTTAATCCACTGGCATCTGATTTATTTCAATTGTTACCATAACCACAAGATGGCAGCTGTGCGAAATTTAAAAATCTCGTTTATACTTCTTGTGTCCTAATCATGCTATTGAAGTTTGAATACTACACGTACACAATATTCTTCATGTAACATTACAGATCTCTAAGGCCTATATATATAAGAAGCCAACATGGCGACCATCCGAAATATTTAGTCGGTTCTCAATATATATGAATCTATTACAGCAATCAAACAGAGATTTTGTATGTTGATAGTGGCAATTAACATGAATAGGATATATGAAAATAGGCTTTAGTTCTTCACGGAACTACTTGTTTAGTGATATGCACAGTATCATCATAATTTGGAGAAGGGAAATTATTGCGCCATTGCCCATATAAGAAAACATACTGTCGGGAATGGCCAGTGGGTTATTTCCAACAATTTCATACATACCCATAAAACAGTTGCACATTCCTACTCATCTAAGTTGCTTGCTTGGTTCCTCAGTTTAGGAGCTGCGACAATACGGTCATGTAGCTCCGTGTGTAGAATCAGTCTGATAACTGGCGCAAATTGTGATGGCTGTATTAGTGTGTGTTGTCTGTAGTTCAGGTAAGGACTGTAGACGATCAATTTCAAGTAGTTCCTACTTATGCTACCAAATGCTACCGTCAACGACACCTAGCTGCGAACTTTTCTACTAAATGCCACCGCAAGCAAAACCTGTTGACGAACGTTGGAACTTAATATAGAGCTATAGTCAAATCTACCCTACAAATTTAGCTTCACCCAATTGTAGTTAGATAAAGTGTTAGAAACGCGGTTATCAAGAGCGTGTTGGGAAAGGCTGCCTGCGCTTTCAAGAGAGCGTTGGTTGGAAATCCAATCTCACCTGTCTCCAAGACCAGAAAACCTTGGAGAACATTGATGTGCTTAATATCATATAGTTCTGTTATCTCAGATATGTGCCGCTACACGTGCGAGTAACTCACACTTTGGTTTCAAATAGCCGACTGGCCAAAATTCAGAAACAATACACAAGAAGAGAGAGAGAAAAGAATTAAATCCAATGACTACAGATTTAGTATGATGAAATTTATTCCACTCTGAACAAGTGACACGTAGATAAAATTACAATTACAAGTCTATCAAAGTTAAGTTAATCGCGATTACAACGTACCACACTGTTGTGTCTGAGTCATGCTCTGAACACAGAGGCAACAATGATGCAGACAATGTATATACCTCACATAGGCATTACCAGTACAAGATAGAAAATGGCGAAGTAAACTAATCTTCACTATTAAAATTATTATATATTCAGAGTGAAGTCCTCCGTGATGCAGGGAGTGAATTGAGAATTTAGTTCTTACCTGAACTCAGCCAAAAGAAGAGCTTCGTCGCTGGCATCATCAGTGTATATCAGTATAGACAATGGGACGGCGCTGGACACCTAAGTGCGGTTTGGCGAAGCGTCCTCTCGGTAGATCGACTAATAACACAGTCTTCCGTAGATGGCGAACAAGCGACTGACAACAGGGCCTGGCCTGGCCTGACCCATGCGTGCGAGCCGGCTTCGACGCATTTGATTGTAGCCTCTCAGCCCATCTAGGGGCCTTTAGTGCTATATCAAGAGGGAATTTTGTTTGGAACATAGGGGAAATTAATGGGTTGGGTATTTGCTTTAGATCAAATTGGCCAGAATGTGACCTGAGGATGGGAGGTGGGAAGGAAGAAGGAGTAGGAATTTGGGAGGAATGTGAGAGTTTACCTTTACCTAGGCAGCATGGCCAGTATGACCTGAGCCTAATAAAGAATTAATTTAGGGAGCCAGAGGGCTCGTATCTATACCGGGAGACAAGAAGAGTGGGTAGGGGCAGCTAACAACGTGTCAGGGGCTGTGTGAGTGGCCCACGGCCCACTGGGCACTATCCCGGAAGGGGTCGGCCGAGGCCGACCCTCCGAGCAGGCACACTGTGGGACCGCAGGGCAAGAAGGGGTTGTGAGTGAGTACCTGGAGTGAGCAGGAGCTAATTAGAGGTGATTAGCGCCTAGAGGATGTGTAGAATGCTTGTAAGGGCTGAGTTACTGAGTGGTGCGGGGCTTGGCGGGGGAATGGGCTTGGAGAGACGAGACGGGATGTGTTGGCTGTCGTGGGAACGCTGAAACTGCCTGTGTTGCTGTTTTAGGACAGTCTTAATGTACAGTATTTACACACTACATATGAAGCGGCGTGTCGCTCCCTACAGTTTACACACGTAGAAGAGTCTCTAGACACTTTGCATTCGCTATGGCGGTGAGGACCTCCACAGCGGTTGCACCTGACATCAAACTATATGCATTATGGTGAAGGCGTTGACAGCGATAACACTGGACAATGAGTGTAGGAGGGCGTCGTGACGCCTGTGTATGTGAGCGAGGGGAGGGGGAGGGGGAGGGCGTGGGAGAGGCAAGTGAAGCGGCGCTCTCTGATGGAGAAGCAGCCGCTGGAGTGTCAGGGGCGAGAGGAATAACGTCACCTTCAGACGGAGGAGTGAACGATTTACGCAGGACGGAGGCTTGAATTACCTTCTGTTTCCTCTTAGGCCTAATGAGGGAGTTGTCAGTTTGGGTCCAGCGTTCGCCTATGTCTGGGACAGTTTGTGAGGCCTCGTGGAAGACTTATGGAGCTTCAGTTTGTGTCGACTGAAAGCCTACAAGAGTAGGGATTTCATCAGAGTCCTCTGTTTGTGTCTCCTCTGTAACTTGTGTAGCTTCCTGTGTAAGGAGAATGTGGGAGGGGATGGCTGGATGACAGAGAGAGCTTGCATGAGAGTACTACTATGTGCCTTTGTCATAGGTGTAATAGCGATAAAGTTGTTGGCAAGCTCCTCAATGTGTGATACAGCATAAACAATGGGAGAGAGCGCACTAATAATGGCTCCTCTCACTGTGCTATAGTATTTGCTACTTTTATGAGGGCAGACAATAATAGTAATGCCAGTAGGAATTCTGTTGACAGGAGAGACCCAATACAGTGACGCAAATGGATTGGCATTTGAGAGAGTGTTGTCTGGTTGTGAAGGGGCAGGGGCTGGAGAATTGCTGGAGTGTACAGAGTTTATGGAGTCACCAGTAGTCGCACGAGGAGTCGTCCAGCTCTTGTTTATGTCAGTGCGCTTGCCTGTAGATGGCCCAAATATGGCTGCAGCATAGCGCTCATCTTGAGTCATGTTCCTACGGGACATGTTGTAGTGTTGTGCCCGTTTAGACCGGAGTCCGCACGACCACATATGCATTTTACCAATAATCAGTCAGCACGAGAATCAAAATATCCCGGAGCGCCAGATGGGTTAAAGCCAATCGCAAAAACGACATCAAATGAAAAAATGCTTTACTGATTTTTGGCTCAATGCAACAATAAGGATAGAAGGAGATTTAATTGGGTAGAACACATCTGGTAAAATTATCTCAGTTTATTTTGAAGTTAAAATTGACTGAAAAGATGCTCAAAGCAGCATCATCCACGTGTGGCGATCCACACTCTTATATACACAATATACAGAAATTTTCCAAACACATTTGACAATCTTTTTGGAAACACAAGTCCGATTAATAGTCCTGTAGACTGTGTTCCAAAATTATTAATATTTAATTCCAGTTCAAAGTTAATTGTCCCTTACTGGAAATATCGTAGATCACTGTTTGAATATTTACATGATATTAACACTCGTAGAATAAATGTTCATAGGATTTTAAACTTTCACTTAGTTTTCCAGTTTCAAAAATATATCGTCGAAAAATATTATTATCATTGAATCAACACACATTATTTACACATATTAATAACATCTGAAAAGTATTTGACCTTGAGCAAAGCATCGAAGAACTGTGCGAAGCACAACAACAATTAATTGTTCTTCTGACATTAAACATTTCGAGAAGTGACTCGATTATGAACTTCAAGTTCCTAACAAAATACATGATTTCTAAATCATCAACTTGATCAATAAATTGTTGAACCATTCAACCATTCAATTTCCACTCGGAATCATTATGAAAAAATATTTATATTTATGGCCATTTCTAGTAATTTTCACAACTTGCAATTCTTCGACAGAATGCGGAAATAAGAATTGTAGCTTCATAATAAATTCATTTAGTTCATGGCACTAGGATTGAAAATATCCTTCAAATTATTCGTGGTTAAAGAATTACTTTTAATTGGCAGTGGCCCATTCTACTATTTGTGTAAGAACACAATATTACAACAACAACGGCAAAGGTCTTCCTCTGAAGAAGAATAAACTACTATCATGACAAATCCGGGTTTTAGCAAAATCAAAGTCTAAATGGAATTCGTAAACAAGGTTGAAATAAGAACTGATGGTTTCAAGAAATAACCTTCGGGTCATTCATCCGACGAAATGTGTAGTTCCAATACTCCTACTATAAACCTGAGCCATCGAACCTGCTATTTGATTGATGCTCGAAAAAACCTCTTCATTCCTGCGACTTAACATGCGCACCTGGGAATGGCATTTCAACTACTCCACACATATAAATTTTCTTCCCAAAATTTATACAATAAATCAAGCCTCTGCTTGTTACCAACACTGAAAGATTAATAAACTTACAAGTTTATTTTATTTTACCATTCAGTTCAACCCGTGAATTTACCATACATATGAAAATCTTTATTTCACTTTCGAGTGTATTTACGTCATGATTTTATATAAATACAAAAAATATCCTATTTGATACAAATATCATTTGCTTCCCGTTTCATGCCTCTCCGTGTTATCTGAAAAATATACTTTGCTCATTGCAAATATCAACTGTTCAACCAGAACTGAAATGTTGGTTGAATGCGGGCTTGCGCTAACCACTCTCCTTCGGAAAATCTCCTGTTCCAAACTAGAAATGATTAAACTACTTCATAGGCTCTCTCTCAATACATATGATTATTATAAAATATAATATCCAAGAATTATTTAGAAAAATTATGAAAATTATTATTATTATTATTAGTGGATTTTTATTATTATTATTAGTTATATTATTTTAAATGTGTTTAATTATCATCTCATTATGTGCGAATCCACATGTTCGAATCTTCGAATATGGAAAAAATATCCATTCCTCAACAAAAATAATTTAACTCAACCTTTACATCGACGGTTTTCCGTGGTTTCCCTAAAATATGAAATATTCAAATAAATCTTCGAAATGCTCGGTCATCGACCCTAAACTGTTCTGAGTGCTGAAAATGCTCAGAATAACTCTAACAAGTCTTGCGTAAATCATTGCAAGATTTAAATACGACGAAAAATAATGTGTTGGTCATCTGCAGAAAAAATAGTTTGTTCAAATTAGCTAGGCATAATATAATTCAAATGTGGCTTACATTTCTTGATGGTCTTGAAGTGTAGAAAACCTGGTCTATACCAGATTTATCCATCGACATGCCCTATCGGACAAGCACGTATAATCCTTGTATCGGCCGCCATCATATACCCACAATCAATCTAGTCAGACATAGTGGTAGTATCTTTTGACGTTTGAATTAACTGTTGTTCCATTTTAATATGGGCTTCTATCAAAGCCATAACAGTTTGTTTAAATAGGGTCAGATCTAAGTGATCTCTTCTTAGATATGTCAGTAGTAACATAACTCACGGTAATCTTATCAGTACAAGAAAAACACTGACAGTCTAAGCAATCAACGGCTGTTCTGAAGATCGTTCCCTGGGCATGGTTTATTATATCACCATCTACCATGCGCTAAGCAACTTGTAGTTTCCCTTGCGTAGACTAATGAACGCCACCGTTATAGACTAGTCTTCAGTGTACTGACAGATCGAAGTGGTTAACTAGTTACAAATAATGAAAACTGACTGAAATGGATTTAAATATCCAAGTATTATGTTATTACTGGACTGTGACAAAGTACTAATTCTAGACAAAGTCTAGCATATGTCCATGTAGAAATATAAATATTTCCACCAATGTCTGTAGAAAAATCAATCACCTCAGTGATTCTCCTCGCCGTAAACTTACTAAGTTCCAACTCGTAGCGCAGCACTTTTCGTGACTATCACGACTTTAAAAAGAACTTCTGCGTAGATCCGGCAACCATGTGCCTTGGATCAGCGTCGTAGCAACTTGCTAGGCAACTGCTTGTCTTAGAATGAGCTATCGATGCTTCGTCCAGCCGGCTTTTATTCAAAACTGTCAGGGTCACGCCGCATCAGCTGATATCTGGAAATCCTCATATCTCTTGAATCCCTGGTCCGATTTACTTGATACTAATTGCATTCTCTTTCATTTGGCCGTGCCAGTAATCTGATCCCAGTCTCAAGTCTCTACTCCACAGTTAACTATTAAATCAATAAATAGCCTCCACCTCTGCTATTACTCGCTACGTCACTTGACATCCAAATATCGGTAAATTCTTTCCAATTGCTTCGAGAAGCAATGTAGCGCGATATTCAAATATCTCAACTTTCAAAAGCGCCTACAGCCTTTCCCTTGATATCTAGGTGTCTGAATCTTGGAATACCCATTCCTAGAGTTGGGCACAGTGTGAAGTTTGAATTGGGAGAAAAGGGGATCAAATGCTTAAGCAGATCGAAAAGACGAGGGGAAATAAAACAATGGCTAAACGGTCGCTCAGGGTTAACCAGTTTAAGAACAGATGGTGCTGTGACACTGAGCGCGCCGATTAGAAATTGGTATAATTAATTAATTAATTAGGAATGAATTAATATGCTGCTAGGCGGAGAGAGGGGATGAGTTTAACGAGAATTAGAACTCGAGGGCGATAAAATTTGCTTCACAGGGACGGCTAGAAGGTGTGTTTGAAGGTTAACAATGAGTAACGGTTGGACTAGGTATTGTTGGAAGAGCTTGTGATCGGGAGAGGATTGTTGGCTAAAGGATTCTTGATTATAGCGAAAAGTTAGCGGCCGATGGACGGGCAGATCATCAGTTCACGGAGCCTGAAGTGAAGGCGTCTGGCTTACTCGGCAGCGAGACCTCGAAATGATGTATGTATGTATCCTGACAACAGGGAGCGAGCCCTGGGCTTTATATACGATCCAAATGACGCTACTTCTCCTCCCCTCCAGCTGGCAAGATTCGATATCTCGGTCAAAATTCTGTTTACCAAGTGTATAATGTTTATCAAGACTTAATCTAAACGGCACAGGCTACATGCTCCAATTTACTTGAAGAGGGTTCGTTATCCACTAACTGACACCGGGTCTGTGGGTCACCAGAGTTATGTATCCCGTTCTCACGGAATGGAATAGCATACACAAATAACCATTAATGTCGGCGATATGAGAGCACTCCTATGTGTGGAATGACAGCAGCGATATCGAGTTTAAAAGGGATTTACAAAGGTGAAGGGTTAAGCGAGGGTGGATAGTGAGTTTCGTGGGAAGTCTGACTCGTATGACAGAAAATGCTAGCCAGACCATCTAAAGCTGTCGGGGTAATGGCTTATTCTTATTTACAGGAGGGTTGTCTCGTGAGAACCTTATGTTCTCATGGTATACAGAAAAGGGGAGTGCTGTGGCAATTCAGCTTAGGGACAAAATGGTTTGCATCTACTGCGTTACAAAAGGTTCTCTTACATGGCATAAATCTATGGCATGGGCCCACCGGCTTTACTTTCCCTCCAAAGGAAGGCATACTGAGGGAGTATTAACGCTCTTAAAAATCCGACGATTTCGACCGGGTTTGAACCCGCGATCTTGGGCAAAGAAGCTCAGCAATCTACCAATTACGCCACCGGAGCCGCCCCGCTACACATTTATCACTCCCAATTACAAATGAGCAGAAACATTAATTATTATTGTTACACCTTTTTGCCCTATAAAAGGTTAGTGTGGAAGTGGATCTCACTGTTCCGCTCTTAAAAACCGCAATAATTAAATGAAATGAAAATCCACAGCCTGCTTCCAGTCGACCGACCGGGTCAGGGGAGGGAATGAATGAAGCCGCCATCTAGAGGCGAGGTTATGAACCGTGCTGGCTGCCGAAGCCTGTCGCACTCATCTGTGGCAATGATTAAATGAATGGCAGATGAAATGAAATGACAGTGGAGAGTGTTGCCGGAATGAAATTTTGACAGGGAAAATCGGAGTACCCGGGGAAAAACCTGTCGGCATCCACTTTGTCCTAAACAAATCTCGAATGTAGTGACCGGGATTTGAACCACGGAACCAGCGGTGAGAGGCCGACGTGCTGCCGCTTAACGCACGGAGGCTTGCAATAATTAAATATCTAACTAAATAACATGTATTTTATCCATTTTCGTTACTTCGTAATACTACTGTTCAAAGCAGCAGCTTTACATTTACTGAAGTACAGTAGTTACCACATCTTACCATAAAAGTACCTGTTATAAAGGTACAACAAACAAAAGAACCCTCGGCTACTTCGGTTCGCGCAGCTCACATCGGCTTGTCCCGTTCTCCCCCGACAATCTCTACTTAGAATAAAACTAAGTCCCCGATTCTTGGATGTCACTGGTAATCTCGAGAACCACAGGATGAATTTTGATGCAGTTTTCACCATTCTGTAAAGGATATCTCGAGGAAAGTTTCTGTAGAATATAATTTATTTATGATCAAAGGAAGCCAAGCAGTAACGATTTCAGTGAAAAGGTCGGAAGAAAAACACTTGGCGTCCGTGCGCTTCTTAAGCTTACGCTGGGCAAACCGTTAAAAATATCAATATACTATGAGCGTAATAAATGTTCAGCATGAAAAGTTCTACACAAAAGTCGGCGAGAGCATATCTTGTAACATGTGATTACAATGTTATTTGAATCATTATTCTTTGGTGAGGAAGGAGGCCATGGGATATAGTTGCACAACTGTGTACAAAATATCTTTTTAATGATGTGGTATTGTTTTTCTTTATTCTTTGATGTTCTTGTTGATGAATGAGTATCTGTTGATAATATCTATGGAGATTATTGGTGCTTGTGCAGTTAGGTTTGGATTATAAAAGTTGATTGCTTATAGATACAGGAAAAGATGTAAAGTGATGATTATTAATGAATTAAATGAATTCCTGTGTTCCAATGGTGAGGTGCAGGTTCCTTTATGTTTTAATTGATGGTGATCTGAGTAATGAACGGTTAATAGAGGAATGTCCATCACATATATCAGGTATATGTACTGACTGTTTGCCTTGTTGTTAAAATAAAATATCCCTTGTGAGTATTATCAAACCCAAACCCCGATAAGGAAAGAAGAAATAAAGCTATATTTTGACGCACCAACGAGGAGCACGAATGGGGGAGATGAACCTTAGGGATTTCCAAATGATCATGGAGAAGTTGACCAAGAGGAGTGACATCATTGATAAGGGGAGTGAACGGATATGTGAGCGGATAGACTCAATGAAAGTACAAATGGAGAAAATATGTAAAGTATGTGATGCTGCAGTTGCTTAAATAGAAGGAAATGATAGAGAACTAAATGAAGAAGGGAACAAGAAGCAAGAAAAGTATCAACAAGGTGGGGGGCGCGAAGAAGAAATGAAAGACGGACAAGGTCAAATGGAGGAGGATAAAACTGAGGACAAGGAAGAAGATGAGATATAGGGCAAGGTAGAAGTGAAAGGAGAAACAGATAATAGAGAAGAAGAAATGAAAGACGGACAAGAGAGAGAACAAGGTGAAGAAGAACAAGGTCAAATGGTGGAGGATAAAACTGAGGACAAGAAATAAGATGAGATACAGGGCATGGTAGAAAAGAAAGGAGAGATGGATAACGGAGTAGGTGAGATGGAAGAAACCAAAGACGAGAAAGGAGAAGCAGATGTGATTGGTCATGAGGAGGACAGTAGCAGTCATGAAAAAGAGGTAAAAGATGAGGGTAAAAGTGCAAGAGAAGTCATGGAGAAGACAACATACTAGAAGAAAATCAGGTGAATAAGAAACAGTGGAGAACAAAGTGGAAGAAGAGAAAGGAACTGTTGAGTAAGACAAGACAGACGAGGAAGAGGTGGAAAATGTGGAAAGGAAGAAGAGAGAAGTGGTTGTGAATGAAGACAAAGAGGACCAGGATGAAAGATAAAAAGATGAGTTGGAAAGCAAAGAGAATGATTAGGAAGAAGATGAAATGTCAGGTAAAGGAAGATAAGAGAGTGAAGGATCAGAAAAAGAAGAAGAAGACAATGAGGAAGAAAAGGAGACAGGAACGGTGGAGGTGGAAGATGAGGAGTACAAGGTACGGAATGACATGGCGGATGAAGAAAAAGACGAGATGGAAGGCGGAGGAGATGCAAAAGTTGCAAACGACGGCGCAGGAGGAGAGGCAGGATGAGAAAGGGGAGGACGAAGATGATGATGGTTCTTCAGATGACGATAAACGTGGAGAACTGGATGCCGAATCGGAAACGCTGAGTAAAGTGATGAATCTGGACATTGATAGAGATAATTATTCATGCAGTATGTTCCCAACTTGAATATAATATCGTTTAATGCAGAATTTCCTCACGTTGGGCGCCACTTTTTAACTAGCTCAAATATATATATAAGAAATAGAACACGATATTCCTAAATTACGGGGGTTGGGGCCTCCTCCACCATTTGACCTTGTTCTTCTTCACCTTGTTCTCTCTCTTGTCCGTCTTTCATTTCTTCTTCTCCATTATCTGTTTCTCCATTCCCTTCCACCCTGCCCTCTATCTCATCTTCTTCCTTGTCCTCAGTTTAATCCTCCTCCATTAGACCTTGTTCTCTCTCTTGTCCGTCTTTCATTTCTTCTTCGTGCCCCCCACCTTGTTTATACTTTTCTTGCTTCTTGTTCCCTTATTCATTTAGTTTTCTATCATTTCCTTCTATTTCAGCAACTGCAGCATCACATACTTCACATTATTTCTCCATTTGTACTTTCATTGAGTCTATCCGCTCACATATCCGTTCACTCCCTTCTGGAACGTCGAAAAATCTACCCGATTTATCACTTCCCTGTAATACCTATTGCTTTCTCATCATATTTATTAGTATAATACACTCACAATTCCACTCGAATTCAACTCTATGCCTTCTACAATAATAATCAAATCAAAGCGTAAAACACGTATTCCAAAGAACTAACAAACTGAATCTGGTTGACCAGAGGCGCCATATTCTGTCCACATTTCTAACATCCTCCCACCTTTTGATTTGAAACATATAATCAAAACCTATCAATTGTCATATTGGAAAATCTTTTAATAGGAAAGACTTATCTCTCTGCCACTTCTTGTAGTATTCGCCTTTTGCAGAGTAAATTGCGACTCTGCCTCTGCGGTCGTCCCTCCCACCATCGCGATTCCACAAGTGTACTAACTTTACAACCTCTGGAAGGTAGGTCAGCTGGGTTCTTATGACCTGGAATATGTCTCCAAACTTCAACCTTAGTGTTGGTGCGTATTTCGTTCACCCTGTTTTGGACGAAAGTCCCCTTTTCCAAGCAATCATTTAAAGAACGCGTACCTTTAGATTTACAGGGGGCATCGAAGACAGGTCTAACACTTGTCGTGGAATTAACCTTAAAAACTCCTCGATGTGGCAAGTAGTGTTTACCGTCCCTGTCTTCTTCTCCCCTGACTTCTTCAATTATTCCATCATTCAACCATGTTTGAAGTACTTCGTTGTAGGCATTGAACTTATTTTCCTGTTTCAATTTTGGAGTTGAAGGTACCGGTAGCAGTCTCGTCTCAGCTATCACTCGATTATCCTGAAGCGTGTCACGGTATTCTGACCAGGGTAAACAGACTTCATATCTCCCTTCAGGATTCCTCTTTACTGTCTTCTTAAAATGGTCAATCACTGCAGCTTCCATTTCTTCGTTCGCTTTTTTCTCACAGGGATCTATAATTCCAAGAACATCCCATCTCCACAAATCTGACAGGTGATTAGTACGGGTGAGGAGGATGGTCAACATTGATGCATGAGTTGTTTGATCTGATGATTCTTTCATCTTTCCCATGACAACCCACCCTAGCCTTGTCCGCACAGCTGTTAGGCCGCACACTAGCTCATGCATCTCTCCAGTGTATACCATTGCTGCTACATCAGCCCCAATCAGGATTTCAATTGCCGACTGTCCACGTCCAATATCTGTGAGGAATATCCCCTTCCTTTTAAGCTCCTCAATACAAGAATTTGATTTAGTACGTGTGATAGATCCACATATTATTGGCTGATCCAACACTTCAATGGAGCAAGAATAATCGTCTGTTATGCTCTTCAAACAAATTTTATAACACAGATGATCCATCTTCTTCGTCACGCTCCCTCCAAACAAAGCACGTATCACAGATTCAGATTTGGTGGAGGGAAACCCCATCTCTTGTGCTGTTCTCTTCAGTATACGAACGTTGTGAACATGTGTCGATAACTGCTCTTACCGTCCGCTTCCTTCCATTATTTTTCAGACTCACTAACAGAGTCTGCAGAATTACTTCTGAATAGCATTGATTTGACAGAGATGCATTCTGGTTTGGTATGGTTTCTTCTGTATCTTGCATTTTCTGCATGGATGGTATCTCTGGACACATGATCGTACAGTGCCTCTTGAAACAGACAATACAACTAATTCTCTGCTTACAATCTCTTGCCCTATGCCCCGGTTTGAGACAGATGAAGCAACCATTCTTCCTTTTTAGGGCATCTTGCCTCTGTTCACGAGATAGTTTCTGAGCCACGAAGCATTCTTCGCTGTCGTGCGGTTTATCACAGAACAAACAATTAATGTAGTTTGTTTTCTTCTCGCCTGATAGGAAATTTGTCGCTGTAGGGAAAACTTGATTGACAATCCGTTCTGCTCTGTCACTTTCCTCACATAGCCTGAAGCCTGATTTTGCTAGGAAAATCCTCTCCTCGCCTTCCACTTCACTTCTCAGAAACAATAATAGGTTCTGTAACTTATCTTCGTATGTTCTGTTCCCATTTTTCTTATCACTGTCGGTGTTACAGTTTCTTAGCCATACCCTCAACATCTCTTCAGGTATACACGATTCCACAAGAGGAAATAGCATGGCGGCATACTTATCTGACGTAACACCTAATGATTCTAAAGCACGCAGATGTGATGCAAGCATGTCATACACTTGAGCAGTGAAAGGTTTATTTTTGGCTTCAGTAACATTCCTAATCACTAAATATAACATCTCCCGCACATAATATTCAACCAGTAGCTCCTCTCTGCCAAATCTGTTTCTCAAGCACTCCACAGCCTTGTTGTAGTTTCCAGCAGTACACGGAAAGCTGTCAAGAATACCTCGAGCCCTGGAGCCCTCTGTTGTAGCCTGTATTAAATACTGAAATTTATCTTCGTCTTCTATTTCATCGTCTTCATGAATACGTCTGAACTAACTCCAAAAGCCGAGATAATATTTGATATCGCCACTGAACTTCTTCAGTTCGATCTTGGGCAACTTCAACTTCGTTCTACAGGTTGGGGAAGAACTGACAGATTCAGTAGCCAGGTTAGGCGCTACCTGTGAAAAGCTTACGTTATACGCCTCCATCTTCACACGTACATAGTCCATTTTCTCTTGATATTCTGCAAACGATTCGTACTATTTTTCGAAATCTGACTCTGTATTCATATCATCTTCCACAAATTTAGTAGAAATATGTTCATCAAGTTCACGTAATTCACCATTAAGCCTCTCCAAGGTCGAAAATCTAGTTTTCACAACTTCATCTTTGGGGATCTGTTCACTCATTTCACTCATGAACGTATCGTACGTCTTTGTGAATACCGTATTGCTCTCACTGGTGCTCGTTTCTTGATATATCTTGCCATTTCATTCACAATAATAACTACCGTATTCAACTTGAACTTACCGATATCTGCACCACTGTATCACGTCAGGGTCACCACTATGTGGAACGTCGAAAAATCTACCCGATTTATCACTTCCCTGTAATAACTATTGCTTTCTCATCATATTTATTAGTATAATACACTCACAATTCCACTCGAATTCAACTCTATACCTTCTACAATAATAATCAAATCAAAGCAGAAAACACTTGACGTTACAGACAGTTAGGAACGGGGCTCCGAGTGAAAGCCGAAGTTAAACGATTGACTTCGCGTCACCACATGGTAGCTTTACGATTGGTTACAAAGTGAGAAGCTTATTATCTTCTCTGTTTCAAAATAAATCATGTGATTGTGCCAGAACTTATCTATATTTACGACACTTTACTAAATGTAAAATACTGTAGTGTAATATTCAACATATCATATTCTCAGAATACATTACATTGAAGTACCTCCATTTTCTGCACAATGCACATCGCACTGTTGGTCTAGGGGTGTGATTCCTGCTTTAAGTGCGAGAGTTCCCGGGTTCAAACCCCGGAAGAGTCTAGCATTTTTATTACTTTTGTTTTTATCTCCTGAAAAGATTCAAAATGTATGTAAAAGAACCTTCGGAACGTTCTTTTTTTTGGGCGAAACTTCCGGTAATTTAAATACATAGGTTGAGGTAAACGCTTCTTTTTTCCCCGTCGGTTTACCCTCCAGGTTGGCTTTTCCCTCGGACTTAGGTTGGTTGGTTGGTTGCTTCCTCAGTTTAGGGGCTGTGACAACGCGGTCATGTAGCCCCGTGTACTTTGGGTGGGTGTAGAATCTGTCTGATAACCGGTGTTAATTGTGATGGCTGTATTAGTGTGTGTTATCTGTTTTTAATTCAAGTAAGGACTGCAGACATTGATTTTTTGAAGTAGTACCTACTTTTGCCGCCAAACGCCACCATCAACAACTACTAGTTCAGAACTTGGTTACTAGAAGCCACCGCAGTCGGCTCCTGGCAACGAACGTTCTTCGTTAATTAACATGCCATAAATCTATGACATGGGACTGCCGGCTTTACTTCCCCTCCGAAGAAAGACATACTGAGGGATTTTAACGACGGCTTCGGCCGGGTTTGAACCCGCGATCTTGGACATAGAAAAACAGCATGTACCAACTACGCCACCAAAGCCGCTACCCTTCCTTGGACTCAGCGAGGTATCTCACCTTAACCACCGTAAGGGCAGTGTCCTGGAGCTTGAAACACCTGGTTGGGGGATACCACTGGGGAGGTGGGGCCACCCTCCTTGCCTCTTCCTTGCCTATCCCTCCCAATCTTCCCCTCACTTTTCATCCCTCATGAAGCCCATGTTCGCTTTGCAGGTGAGGCCGCCTGGGCGAGGTGCTGGTCCCACCACCCCAGTTTTATCCTTCGTCCAGGTGTTTCAAGCTCCAGGACACCGCCCTGGTGGCGGTAATGGTGGGATCCCCGCAGAATCCGAGGGAAAAGCCAACCTGTAGGGTAAAGCGACTAAAATAAAAAATTGCGTTTGACCTCAAACTATGTATTTATATTACTGGCACACAGTAAGTACAAGTCTCGCACGAAAAAAAAGTTCGTAAGGTTCTTTAAATACTTTTTGAATATTTTCAAGAGATAAAACAATAGTAAAAATGCCGGGCACTTCCGGTATTTGAACCCGGGACATCTCGCACTTAAAGCAGGAATCATACCCCAAGACCAACAGTGCGATGTGCAGTGTGCAGAAAATGAAGTTACTTCAATGTAATGTATTCTGAGAATATGATATGTTGAATATTACACTACAGTATTTTACATTTAATAAAGTGTCGTAAATATAGATAAGTTCTGGCACAATCACATGATTTATTTTGAAACAGAGAGGATAATAAACTTCTCACTTTGTAACTAATCGTAAAGCTACCATGTGATGACGCGAAGTCAATCGTTTAACTTCGGCTTTCACTCGGAGCCCCGTTCCTGTCTGTAACGTCAAGTCGGAAAACACGTATTCCAAAGAAATAACAAACTGAATCTGGTTGACCAAAGTCTCAAGAGGCGCCATTTTCTGTCCACATTTCTAACACTCCCCTTATCTAAGATGTCACTCCTCTTGGTCAACTTCTCCATGATCATTTGGAAATCCCTAAGGTTCATCTCTCCCATTCGTGCTCCTCGTTGGTGCGTCACAATATAACTTTATTTCTTCTTTCCTTATCGGGGTTGTGGTTGATTATACTCACAAGGGATATTTTATTTTAACAACAGGGCAAACAGTCAGTACATATACTTGATATATGTGATGGAAATTCCTCTATTAACCGTTCATTACTCACATCACCATCAATTAAAACATAAAGGAACCTGCACCCCACCATAGGAACACAGGTATTCATTTAATTCATTAATAATCATCACTATACATATTTTCAGCAATCCACTTTTATCATCCAAACCTAACTGCCGTATTGTAACATGTGGTTACAATGTTATTTGAATCACTATTCTTTGGTGAGGAAGGAGGCCATAGGATATAGTTGCACATCTGTGTACATAATATAATTTTAATGGTGTGGTATTGTTTTTCTTTATTCTTTGATGTTCTTGTTGATGAATGAGTATCTGTTGATAATATCTATGGAGATTATTGGTGCTTGTGCAGTTAGTTTTGGGTTATAAAAGTGGATTGCTTATAAATACAGGAAAAGATGAATAGTGATGATTATTAATTAATTAAATGAATACCTGTGTTCCTATGGTGAGGTGCAGGTTCCTTTATGTTTTCATTGATGGTGATGTGAGTAATGAACGGTTAATAGAGGAATGTCCATCACATATATCAGGTATATGTACTGACTGTTCGCTCTGTTGTTAAAGTAAAATATCCCTTGTGAGTATAATCAACCACAACCCCGATAAGGAAAGAAGAAATAAAGTTATATTATGACGCCCCAACGAGGAGCACGAATGGGGGAGATGAACCTTAGGGATTTCCAAATGATCGTGGAGAAGTTGACCAAGAGGAGTGACATCATTGATAAGGGGAGTGAACGGATATGTGAGCGGATAGACTCAATGAAAGTACAATTGGAGAAAATATGTGAAGTATGTGATGCTGCAGTTGCTGAAATAAAAGGAAATGATAGAAAACTAAATGAAGAAGGGAACAAGAAGCAAGAAAAGTATCAACAAGGTGGGGGGCGCGAAGAAGAAATGAAAGACGGACAAGAGAGAGAACAAGGTCAAATGGAGGAGGATAAAACTGAGGACAATGAAGAAGATGAAATAGAGGGCGAGGTAGAAGGGAAAGGAGAAACCGATAATGGAGAATAAGAAATGAAAGACGGACAAGAGAGAGAAGAAGGTGAAGAAGAACAAGGTCAAATGGTGGAGGAGGATAAAACTGAGGACAGGAAAGAAGATGAGGTAGAGGGCATAGTAGAAAAGAAAGGAGAGATGGATAACGGAGGAGGTGAGATGGAAGAAGCCAAAGACGAGAAAGGAGAAGCAGATGAGATTGGTCATGAGGAGGACAGTAGCAGTCAAGAAAAAGAGGTTAAAGATGAGGGTAAAAGTGCAAGAGAAAGTCATGGAGAAGACAACATACTAGAAGAAAATCAGGTGAATAAGAAACAGTGGAGAACAAAGTGGAAGAAGAGAAAGGAACTGTTGAGTAAGACAAGACAGACGAGGAAGAGGTGGAAAATGTGGAAAGGAAGAAGGAAGAAGTGGTTGAGAATGAAGACAAAGAGGACCAAGATGATAGATAAAAAGATGAGTTGGAAAGCAAAGAGAATGATTAGGAAGAAGATGAAATGTCAGGTAAAGGAAGATAAGAGAGTGAAGGATCAGAAAAAGAAGAAGAAGGCAATGAGGACGGAAAGGAGACAGGAACGGTGGAGGTGGAAGATGAGGAGTACAAGGTACGGAATGACATGGCGGATGAAGAAAAAGACGAGATGGAAGGCGGAGGAGATGCAAAAGTTGCAAACGACGGCGCAGGAGGAGAGGCAGGATGAGAAAGGGGAGGACGAAGATGATGATGGTTCTTCAGATGACGATAAACGTGGAGAACTGGATGCCGAATCGGAAACGTTGAGTAAAGTGATGAATCTGGACATTGATAGAGATGATTATTCATGCAGTATGTTGCCAACTTGAATATGATATCGATTAATGCAGAATTGCTCCAAACCCCGTAATTTAGGAATATCGTGTTCTATTTCTTTTATATATATTTGAGCTAGTTACAATGTCTTATCTTCAATACATCGCCCACTATAAGTGTTTTTATACTGGATGGAAGTGGTCTTTGTGTTTCATGCACCTCGCCATTCTTAAATTACGTCTGACAAGGATCCGTTGCACATGCTATCTCCTTGATAATATAATTAATAGCCCAGTCAGTGATTTTAACCCATCATGCCGGTACGTAAAACGGATATACAGTAGGTCGTAGTTCATTGACATCGGAAAAAAAAGCGCTTATCACCTAAAGCATTCTTAACTGTTCCCGGGCGAAGCCGGGGTGGGTTGCTAGTACGGGATAAAGGAGTGCGCGGCTGGCTGTCAATCGCCGTCACATACCATATCGTAAGTACCTGCAGCCAGCTGTTCGGTTGAGGTTATTCCTTCATTAATGTTGCAAACGCAATGCAATTAAAAGAACGAGAGTAAATGTAAAGTGACCGAAAGTATTAAGCGCGGAGTTAAATGAAAATATACTGTTCCAATAAGCATACACACACAGAGGCTATAATATCAACAACACGAAATAATGCATCATGTGTAGAAAACTGCAGACGACCCTTGGCCATAGACGTTTTCCCTTCCGCTATTATACGCTTCACGAATGACTTTGAAACACTTGTTGCTTTACTTGTTGAAGCCACAACATTATAATTGAGTTTATGAACGGTTTTCTGTTATCGTAGGTGAGCAGTTAAGTTATAGACTATTTCTCTACCGTGTCCCCTTAATGGTCGTCCAGATTTGCTACCACACTTCGAAGTAGAAGCCATAACGAAACTCAAATGATACTATTACTAGAATAGCATGGTACATAACACTATATACATAAACACATTTACAAATAAAGTACACGCTATACGACAAGGGATTACAGGACTACAATAAAGAAAACGTATATAAAACTGAGAAAATAATAAGAGCGCGAAAATGGATTGGCCACGATGCTCTTGTCAGCGATTCTCCGCAGTGTGCTCGGTACGGCGGCCAGACCGCATGTGACCCCCTCCACCGCTCCTCTGTGACGTCGCACATCAACTCGGAATGAATGCGCGGGGAAGTGAGCTTTGCGCAGGTTCTTTTGATCGTTGCCACCTTATACTATGGCTCGTCCAGAGTTAAGAGCGGACTGTGGGATTTTGTGCACTTTTACATTTAGGGGACGCCGCCGGAATTGATGACTTTGAGGTCTTTTAAAACTGAATTTCCCCTGTCTTATATAATAGCTTATTCGTTTACGGGCGAAAAGTACACGCAGGGTGGTCAAACTACGCTAATTGGGCTGAGCCCAGACAGTCCAGTCATCTTACGCTAATAGATTTGGAAAGAGAGTGGGGGTAGGCAATCTCACCTAAAATGTTCGTTAAGCCAGGAGTTGACTGACAGTTACGAAAACCTGAACCCCCTGGAGTTTCTGCAGTTATAATCAGTGCAGCTAACATGTTATCCATGTAATGCCAAAGAGGTTGAGAATTGCGAGTTTCAGGAAACTATACATTTTTCGGTGGCGTAGTCGGTAAATTGCTGAACTGCTATGGCCAAGATCGTGTGTTCATACCCGGTCGAAATCGTCGAATTTTTAAGAGCGTTAAAATCCTTCGGTTTGCCTTCCTTCGGAGGGGGAGTAAAGCCGGTGGGGCCATGTCATAAATGTATGGCATATAATAGAACTTACCACTACAATTGGTAGTGTGTAGCTAAATTTGTAGGTTATTTGGTGAGCAACGCTCTATCAAGTTCCAACGTTCGCCGCTGGGTGACAGTGGCATCTGTTGGTCAAAGTTGGAACTACTTAAAATTGAGGTTGTCGTCAGGAAGAGCATCCGGCCGTAGAAACCATCAGCCACGTGGAATTCCATCGCATCTCATCCCCGACCCCGTTGGATTAGTAGGGGGTAGACTTAGACATTGTAAGAGAGAGTTGTCACAACTGGGCCAAGAGTTGAGGTGTTTGAACAAGGAGTGTTCTGCCCATTTATTTACGAATGCACCTTGTTTTATAGCGGTATGCATACTCTATAAGCATTTCGGTTCCCACGATATCGTTTTAAAGCTAATAATGCAGGCTATTACTTCCATCCGAAGACATCCTTACGAAGCTACACCATAAAAATGTAATGTGCAGATCTTAATTGTTACTGTGAAACACAGAGACAATGACCAAACTTGTGCTTTCAAGGCAATGCTAAAGAAATCCAGGAATCTGGAATAATGACAAAACATGCTAACGAATAGTATTGAATACATCTTTGAGATAACAAGAGTAGAATGTGAGGAACACGGAGAAGATCAGCGCAGGTTGACACATTCTGACAAGAATTACCTTCCCGTCCAGTTTTGAGTGGGGGGCAGTGAAACATGCCTCCGGCAACGTCCACTGTTAGGATTTTCCTAATTGACCCCCGTGGAGAGAAGCTATTAGCGCAGCTTGGTATCACCCAGTGCACGATGCTAGACGCTATTGACGTGTTACATAATCAATATATTCTCAATATACAACGTGATTTTGTAATTCATCTGGCAGTAGTGTCCGCTTGCTGGATGGAACAGCCATCACTTGGTTTCGAGCTCCACCCTACGCACAAGTGCACACCTCTTCAAGATACCTACCAAACAATATGTTGAGATGTTTGAGAGTAGTGAGTGTTTTGCGAAATAAAACCAATTACATGGAGGTACGGTACGTGGTGTTTATGAACACGTCTGAAGTTCCATTTGCAAGTTGACGAAGTATGTTGTGTTGGATTGTTCCTGTTACCAGTGCCGTGGTTCCTCGTGTTGTGTGCTGTAAAATAGCTCCGCCGCTACACGCGACAGCACTTGTACCGTAAGGGCTGTAGTCCACTCTTAACTTTGAACGGACGTAATAGCGTTACTCCCCAGCTCTCAATGTATCCTTATGATCGGTGATTGCTATGCAGGCAACTATCCTATGAAGAGTTAACTCTTTCATTCTTTTTCGTGTTTCAGGGTCCTTACGAAGCTATACTTGAAAGTATAATTGAATGTGACGAGAGTGGAACAAGAGAATACGGACTATTCCT
Source organism: Meconema thalassinum (assembly GCA_946902985.2). Classification (NCBI taxonomy): domain Eukaryota; kingdom Metazoa; phylum Arthropoda; class Insecta; order Orthoptera; family Tettigoniidae; genus Meconema; species Meconema thalassinum. Next base: position 189,371,561 of record OX336396.1, read on the forward strand.
ACGGCCTCATAAGAAGGATTCCAAAACAATGGTGTTTCGTGGAAATATCACGTTTACATATCCCTGCGATGAAACTGTAGGGGTAAGTAAGACTAGGGGAGCCTTCAAATTCTCCCTCAGAGACTCACAACTAGTCAGACTTGGGTTGACGATCCTACCGAGTCCAACATTGCCCCCAATTACATATACGGGCTGCTCTCTTGGATGAAACTGTGGGTACATCATGTAAGTTTTGGAATCAATTTCTTCAGTGTAGCTATCGCAGGCTAATTTAAAAAAATATATTGTTGTGCATATCTCATATAAGAATTGAGTGAACAGAATCTGATGATGATCGCCTGTCGAACGAAATATGTCATACAATTGGACTTATTCAGAAAGTTGTACCATGCGGAGGCCTGGGTTCCATTCCCGGTTCTGCCAAGAAATGTAATTCTGGTCTCAAGGCTGGAACTGGTTACTCTCAGCGTTGCGTCGTGAAGCAAAACTGAGAAGAGGTGGAACAACAGCCTTCTGAGTTACAAGTCCACGTAGTTCAACTGGTGGCAGTCCCTGTGCCAGTAATAAGATATTTGGTAGCTAGGGGCAATTTGTGCGCTCCTTAGCAGTATTTAGAAGTTTTCACTATATTCGAACAATAACACTAACAATGCGTTCTTTCTTCTTTCAGTATAAGTACACGGCAGCAAAGTGGGGCTCCGGAGGATGGGGTGAAAATGCATACGTCGCAGAAGGATCCAACGTATGTCAAGATTTCTTGAATGTTGCCCCGGAATTTCTGGAAGCTCTATATTCTTTTGAAGGACACCCGGTGGAGTGTCCCGTGCCAGCTGTAAGTTGTTTCACTTTAATTCAATTTTATATCTATTTCTGTTAGTACCCTCATATTTGCCTCCATTGTTACTGTTGTTGTTGTTTGACTGGTTTGATGCAGCTCTCCATGCCTCCCTGTCCTGAGCTAATCGTTTCATCTCTACATAGCTACCACACCCTACATCCGAGGCAATCTGTTTAACATATTCTAACCTTGGTCTACCCCTACAGTTCTTGTCCTCGACCCTTCCTTCCATAACTAAGCTTGCTATTCCTGGGTGTCTTAGTATGTGTCCTTCTAACCTATCTCTTCTCTTCATTAGCAGTCGCCAGAAACATCTCTCCTCTCCCACTCGTCTTAATACCTCTTTGTTTGTAACCCTATCTACCCATCTGATCTTCATCATTCTCCTGTAACACCACATTTCAAATGCTTCAATTCTCCTCTTTTCTGCTGCACCAAAATCCAAGTTTCACTTCCATAGAGCGCCACGCTCCAGACAAAGGCTTTCAAAAATGACTTCCTAATACCTAAATCTATATTCGATGTCAGCAGATTCCTTTTTTGTAGAAATGATTTTCTTGCCTGAGCCAACCTACTTTTTATATCCTCTTTGCTTCGTCCATCACTGGTTATTCTGCTTCCTAAGTAACAGAAGTCTCCTACTTCCTTCAGCTTTTCACCTGCCAATTTGATCTCCATAGAGGTTTCTGATTTATTTCGGCTGCATTCCAGTATTTTTGTTTTACATTTATTAATTTTCATCATGAAATCTTTCCGTAAGACAGAGTCCATACCATTCAAAAACTCATTCAAATCCTCAGGCTTGTCGGCCAAGATGACGATGTCATCAGCAAATCTCAGAGTTGAAATTATTTCTCCTTGAATCTTCACTCCAACTTTAAATTTTTCTCTAATTTCCTTCATTGCTTGTTCAATGTAAAGATTGAAAAGTATGGGTGATAAGTTGCAGCCTTGCCTTACACCTTTCTGAATACCAGCTTCTCTCTCATGTCCTTCAACTCGAATGACTGCTGTCTGGTTTCTGTATAGATTGTATATCACCCTCCTATCCCTGTACTTTATTCCAATCGATTTCAAAATGTCAAACAATTTAGTCCAATCAACGTTATCAAAAGCTTTTTCTAAGTCTACAAAAGCCATGAACGTTCTCTTATCTTTCCTTATTCTACCTTCCAAAATCAGCCTAAGACTTAGTACAGCTTCCCTTGTTCCTACATTTCTCCTGAAACCAAACTGGTCTTCACCCAACTCCGTTTCTATCTGGCTCTCAATCCTCTTGTAAATTATTCTAGACAGGATCTTTGAAGCATGAGTAATCAAGCTGATTGTACGGTAATCTTCACATCTGTCAGCTCCCACTTTCTTTGGTATAGGGATGATTACATTCTTCTTGAAATCAGGGGGTACCTCACCTGTCTCATAAATCCTACACACCAAGTGAAATAACCTGATCAGACCTTCATCTCCTATGCAGCGTAGCAACTCAATCGGTATATCATCTATGCCTGGTGCTTTGTTCCTGCTTAAGTCTTCCAAAGCTCTATCAAATTCTGATCTCAATATTAAATCTCCTTTCGCATCCTCATCAATTTCCTCCTCCCTTTCCATTACATGATTCTCAATCTCCTTTCCCTTATACAAACTCTCTATGTAAGCTTTCCATCTCTCAACCTTTTCTTCCCTATCTGTTAGAGGCTTTCCATTTGTGTCCTTAATATTACAGCACTTAGTCTTCTTTACCCCAAAAGTATTCTTAATCCTTCGATAAGCTGTGTCTACTTTTCCTAATTTCAGACAATTTTCTATACCTGCACATTTCTCTTTCAACCATTCTTCTTTCGCTTCCTTGCACTTCTTGTTAACCTCATTTCTCAGACGTCTGTATTCTGCTTTCCCCTTTTCATCTCTTACATTCTTGTGCTTCCGCCTTTCATCCATCAATTCTAGTATATCCTGAGTGATCCCCGGTTTTCTACCTATTCTCTCTTTCCTACCAATGTTTTCTTCTGCGGATTTTGTTATTTAATTCTTCAAAAGTGCCCATACGTCTGCAATTGAAGTTTGTTTAGGGTTTTTCATTAGTCCTTCCTTTATACTCTTCTTGAATCTTTCGTTTACATCCTTCTCTTTCAGTCTGTCTATTGCCCACCTTTTTGGCTTTTGACTTTTCTTCAGTTTCTTCAACTTTAATCTGCATTTCATTACAACCAGATTGTGGTCAGAGTTTATGTCAGCACCAGGATATGTTTTACAATCCAAAATCTGGTTTCGAAACCTCTGCTTGACCATAATGAAGTCGATTTGGTAACGCCCTGTATCTCCTGGTCTCATCCATGTGAATATTCTTCTATTGTGGTTATTGAATAAGGTGTTAGCTATGACCAACTCATGCTCAGTGCAGAATTCTACCAGCCTGCTTCCTCGATCATTCCTTTCACCTAATCCGAAATCTCCTACTATCTTCCCTTCTCTCCCTTTTCCTACCACAGCATTCCAATCTCCCATTTCTATAACATTTTCATCACCCTTGATATACCTCAGAATTTCGTCTATTTCTTCGTAGACCTTTTCAACATCCTCATCATCAGCTTGACTGGTAGGCATATAGACTTGTACCACTGTGGTGCAGGTAGGTTTAGTATTTATTTTTGCTACAATAATCCGTTCACTATATTGCTCATAATATTCCACCCGCTGTCCAAGTTTCCTACTCAATATGAGGCCAACCCCTGCTTGGCCATTGTTTGATTTAGTGCTAATGACCCTATAGTCTCCTGACCAAAAGTCCTGTTCTTCCTGCCAGCGCATTTCACTAATCCCAACCAAATCCCACCTCAACCTATCCATTTCCCTTTCTAAGTTTTCTAACCTTCCATTTCCTAGCAGACTTCTAACATTCCACGCTCCGATCCGTAGAATGTCAGATTTCCTCTTTGTCACTTCTGTGATGTTAACCCCCTCTCGAGTAGTCCCCACTCGGAGATCCGAACGGGGGACTAGTTTACCTCCGGATTGAAATTTTACAAGGGAGGAGGCCATCATCACATGTATTTATGCATAGAGAGGTGCATATCCTCGGGAATAGCATACGGCTGTAGTTTCCCGTTGCTTTCTGCCGTGCAGCAGGACGCAGTGTAGCCATTATTTGGCTTATATTATCAATATCTTAACCGTCTATAAGACTAGTAAAGAATTGATTTATTCTGAAAGGCTGCTACTCCCTTTCAGAAAAAGTAAAGAGCAATTCTACTAACAAAAATACTAACCTTCTACCGTACTAACAATTAAATACCAAAATTCTACTAACGAAAAAAATACTAAAGTTCCACCAACAACAAATACTACCACTAAAACAGTCTGTCACCAGGCACACTCACATGCAATCACACATCACAGTCTACTGAAACAATGAACTATAACTAATAAACAATGCGACTGCTACCAGACACACACACACCACAGTCTAATAGAACAATGACATATATCTAATAGACAAACTAACTACCTACTTACAACTACAACTAACTACATACTTACTGTACTGTTATTGAATTGACAATATTTACAAAATGCAATTTAGATAGAAAATACTTACAAAATGTAATTTAGATTCAAAATAGTCACAAATTGCAACTGAGAATAAAAATACTTACAAAATACCCACCCTACACAATATTGGCATTTATCGAAGGATTGATTTACTATCTAAAAAAAATCATGGGAGCGTGTTTAAGGCTTAGTAAATCTATTTTACAATAGGTAGGGTACTAGTAGATTCAACAAATGAGTGACGGCATGCGTAACGTTTAAACAAAATCCCGTATGCGTTCAAATGCCATTCATCTGATTGCGAAGAAACTTTGATAAATTGTTGTGTACACACCTGGGAAGGTTTTCGACTTAGTAAATCCATTTTACAATAGGTAGTGTATGAGTAGATGCAACAAATGAGTGACGACGCGCGAAGCGATTGCGATGAAACGTTGTTGATGTGTTGTGTACACTTACGTGAAGCTTTCTAACTTAGTGAATCCATTTCACAGTAGGTAGCGCTAGAGTAAATTTTAAAAATGAGTGACAGCGCACGAATCGTTTAAACAAAATTCCATATGCGTTCATATCCCTTTCTTCAGATTGAGATGAAATTTTGGTGAATTGTTGAGCACGCTCCCACGAATGTTTCTAAATTATTTAATCCATTTTACGATAGTTTAGAGGCTGTTAACGGAAATTGAAAAAAGATTGTTTCCAAAAGCACTTCAAGAATCAAAATTACAACGCCAACATTTTGTTTGATTGGCATTGCAACGCATGCCGGGTACAGATAGTATATGATAAGATTTAAGAAGTCTCCAAACAAAACAAGTCCAGATAAAGAGCCGGTGAAATGTCCTTGCTCGTAGCCGTGTCGTCTATGGACAAAGATGACTGTTCTAAATACAGTTTAACTTCTCATTCGCCTGCTTCAGGAACGTCCTCTTGTTTGTGGATATGTCCAACTCGCGTTTTCTTCCAATTCTATTGTACAGGGATGAGTAGTGTTTTTTTTTTTTTTTTGGGGGGGGGGGGTCCGCAGCCTCCACCTCCACATTCCTCCACACAAGATAGCGGCGGCGATATATCTCGCGAACCCATGGCCAGATTTTAACAAATGAGGTGTCGTAGGACTCGGGATGACACCCTCTTTCCTATGGACAACATATTTTCACTCCCAAATTAAAACCTACCCCTAATAGGGGGGGGGCGAGTAATTTTTTAGGTAAACGTTGCTTTCCATGTGCAACATGCATGTAATAGTGGTTTTGGGGGGTTCTAATTCCTCCTCCTCCTCCTCACCCTACTCACGAGATGGTGAAACGTGATATCATGTGAAACAATAAGGCTAGAGACTTGTACGAGGTGTCAAATTACTCGGGCGGACACCCCCTTTCCATTGCACAACATATTTCTACCCCAAAAATAAAACCTACCCCTACTAGGGGGTGAAATTATAATTTTTTAGAAAATCTCGCTTTCCAAGTGCAACATGTGAGAGTTTGAATGCCAATATGGAATTAAACGTTGTTCTACACAAGAGACATGTATACAGTGGATAGTCAATATGAATTAGCATGCTTGTTGTTTGCTTTTACGCATGCGCACTCATGGCTTTTGTAAGAGGGCGGGCTTTTTAAAGATGGCGGCTGTAGTGTAACCTAACCTAACCTAACACCACCCACGAGGGGTGATCAAAAAATTTTCCAAGTGGCGCTAATGGATAGGCAAACCAATAATCAAAAAGGGATCTTGAGGCCAGAGCCCCTGTCATTGTTGTCGAGTCCCTGTGGACTGGCCCCCTATTGACTAGCCCCTTGGACGGGTCCTTGTTGGCGGGTCCTTGTTGATAGGTCCCTGTGGACGGGTCCTTTTTGACAGGTCATTGTTGACGAGTCCCTATGGACGAGTCCTTGTTGACGGGTCCTTGTTGACAGGTCATTGTTGATGGGTCCCTATGGACGGGTCCCATTGGACTGGTTCCTATGGACTAGCCCCGCAGAGTTCCAAACGGTAAGAAAGTACGTAAAATTTTGTATAGTTCAGTTCGGTGAATATTTTTTATAAGGAACAGACAGACATTCAGCTTTAGATGTAGACATATCGAAATACTGGAACAAATACTGTAAGTAAATGCGGGAGGGATTCTATTCATATTTTGAATAACCACTGACGTGAGGGTTGGAACGGGGTGCACTCAGCCTCGTGAGGACAATTGAGTAGCTGTCTGACAGTGAGACAGCGCCCCGATCACGAAAACCAAGATTAACGGCCGAGGGGACCCGACGCGCTGATCACGCGTCACCCCAATATCTGCAGGCCGAATGGCTGGGCAGCGGTCGCTTGGTCGGCCTTAGCCCGTCATGGGCTGGATAGTGCCAGGGGTTGACTTTGACCTACAGTATAGTCTATATAACTATGTGAATCTCGGTTATAAGTCACGAATGTTTATCCTTGCTGTACAATCGTGGACCTCCATGGTCACCTTCAAGTTGTTGTAACAGTGGAGGAAGGAATGTCACTATCATCATACACAGACAGTGGTAAACACAATCACGTGGATGGCTCGTGTAGGGGGACAGATAGTGGGGCAGCCCACCAAACTGGGGTTCAATCATCGGCTCTCTCACCGTCATTCATTTACTTATTTATTTATTCCATTATTCAATTATTTTATTATTTATTTGCTTATGTATCCCTTTATTTTATTTTATTTACTTATTTATTCCTATATTTACATTATTATTTATTTGTTCCATTATTAACTAACTATTCATTCATTCATTTATTTATTTATTTCGTTATTTTTTCGTTATCGTTCTACCTACCCTCCATGATTGTTACTATGCCGTTCCAATATGTTAGTGGTTTGGATCCTGGCTGTCACTTTATATTTATGTCCCCACTAAGTAGCCATGCGTGCTAAACCACGCACACGACCGCAATGATGACCTGAAACAAGTCTGGAGATCTGAGATTCGAATCCCAGCGCTGGCAGCGGCTAACCTGGGTGGATTTCTTGCCGCGTTTTCCACTCTTCCTCCAAATAAATGCCAGGATAGTACCGTAACACTAACTCAAATACATGAGGCTGATGACCAGTATGTTCTGAGCCTCTAAAACAGAGTAACATTAACAACCAATCCTTTGCCATAATAACTATAGTTATTGACATTGTTATAGTTACTGCAGAAACACAGTTTAAATCAAACTGAACCCAACACACACGGGGCTGATGACCAAGTGCTTGTAGCTCCTAAAATGGTCACAGCAACAACATCAACAACATGATTGATCTTTAATTAGTGAATGGAATTGGGTTTAGTCAGCCCAGAATATGTAATTGAGGTGTAACGATTGATGTGTGATGTAGGGTGATGTCAGATAACGGCGCAATGTAAGGCGGAGTGAATTGATTGCAGACAAGTTAATTTTCCACTTCGAAACGTACAGCACACAGGTATACTGAAAATGCCGACCAATAGCATCGCTATTGGATTGAGGCCATGATACCGATTAATTCAAATATAGGAATCAAAAACCTCCAAGTAATAATGACGGGAAATTGGAAAGAATCTGTCGGGTGAAATGTGCTATTTCAAAACAAATGATACCAATGAAAGAGTCCTAAAATGCTATCAATGTTAGACAATCAGTTCTTACAAATCATTCGCTCAAAATGTCAACACATCAACAGTTGCTCAAAATGTCCACCACCCATCTCAAGACATCACCTCGCTGGGAAAGTAATTAAGCTGCATGACTCCCACCTAGGTGGACCAGGTGAGATTTTCGAAATGAAATGTCACGTCCTGTGGCTTGGATTCCACGTAAAAAGGAATTGCCTTGGCGAATGATAGCGAGATTAACGACCACGTAAATGTATAAGCTTCCTGCCTTCTTCATCTCTTCGCTCGATCTATAACACGTTGGGTTGGTTGTTCTTGAACGTCGCGCGATTACATGCTTCCTCTGCCTCCTCTAACGCTGGTAAGCTTTTCTGTATTGTTGTGCCGACCATCGGATCCTCAGTCGACGTTCTTTTATTCCCCACAATCTTGTTCCTCAGCCCGCCCAATTAGTTATGAAGGTTCGGATATTGGCTTCCTTTTTCTCGACAACAGATGCCTCTTGTTGTTGATGGGTGCTGTGGCTACTGCCAATAGCATAGTTGTCACTTCTTGCGTCAACTGTTTAAACATGAGAGCTTCGAGCATACAATAGGATAGAGAGGGCGCCAGCTATGCTTCTACCGGCCGACCGTGGGGCCAAAATAAGATCAGCTGATGTTGGGCAAAACAAAGACGTCTCCCATAAGAATAGCTTTATGAAGTGACTTAAAATCCCGATTCAAGCGTATATCTTGCGATTAACAGACTATTTCTGTTGAAGGTGGCGATAACTACAATTCCTTCTGAATATTGCTGTTCTTTTTTGTATGAAAAGTGTGAAGTATAATCGGTATATGCGATATTTTGGTGTGTTGACATATCAGTGTTGGAATGCATAGGTGACGTGTGTAAGGCCTACATGGTTAGGAAATTATAAAATGGTGAATAAAACACGTTAACGTATAATTTTTATCCGTAATAATTGTCAGACGTGGTTATATTTGTAATATTTTTACATATCTGAAATAATAAACTCTACAAAGCATACTAGTACCAGGTTACCTTTTTAGTAACATATAGGCCCTATGCTTCTATTATGCTGGTTTTCCTTTAAAAATCAAGAAAGTTTGCCGATAATCATCCGATCGTATCTATTAACCTGATTATAACTATCATCAATTAACATTCATATTCATATTTATAGCTTAAGCAATTCGGGGTCTGAAGGGAAGCTGAAATAAGCGAATACATTTAATTATGCGTACAAAGTGATATCCAGCACTGCATCTTAAAAGAAAACCAATGATATCCACACTCCAAAAATTGATCACCTCCAGCAATAAATCTTACAAATATCCTAATGTTATCCCCTTCCCCCCATATCTAGTAAATTCATTTTTGATGGCTAGGGACTTCCGGGTCATCAGCCCTGTTTACTTGAGTAGGCCTATGTGTTGAACTTGTCTGATACCGTAACTTAAATTTCTGTGATGACTGCAGTAGTGTTTATAGCTGCATTGGTGGTTGTTAATTCATTTAAGGGGCTTGTTACATCTTGGTCATCAGCACCGTTTAGTTAGGTGTGGGTTAAACTTGACTGATAACCTCTACCGGTATTGATGTGATGACTGTAGTAGTGTGTAAATTTATTAGGGACAGGGATGAGGTAGGGGCCTCGGGACTTGAACTAAGGTGCTATCCCGGCATTTGCCTGGAGGGAGTGTGGAAAATCCTGGGAGATAAACCATACTCTGGATAGCCGCAGTCAGCGCCGGGATTCGACCTGCGATATCGGAGCGTGCTGCATGATTTAACGAGCACGGCTACGCCGCTGGGTGCCAGCTGTATTGGGGAAATGTATGTAATCAAGTCTGTGTATTTTAGGTCATATATTTTAATTCTTACCCGCGAAAAGATAGTCTGTTCCCTTTTCAAACCTCTGACTGCAATTGTAAGCCGCGCAAGATATAACCATTTTCGCTATATAACTTCACATTCAGCCTCTTACATAAAGGAAAATGCGTATTTTACATATTTGTAATATATTATACGGCAAAAATGGGCTCGTATATCGATAATTATTAAGTATAATCTGTACACTCACGCTGACAACTTGGGCATAGGCGCCATATTATACCAACATCAGCTGATCTTATTCTGGCCCCATGTTCCGCTGGTCAAGGCCTCTCTATCCTATTGTATGCTCGAAGCATGAGAGTATTCATTTCATGACGAAACACCTCTCATTCATAGAGCATAGCAGCCAAATACAACGCAATTACCGTTGGAGCAAATACACAGCCTTGTTTCAGATCAAGAATAATAGTAAATTCTACGGAGATCTTATTCTGATGACAGACCTGACCGGAGATGCCATCATGGAGAGCTTGGATTCGATCAACAAAACGTTGAGAACAGTCAAAGCGTCTAAGCACCGTCCACATAGCAGGTCTTGGAACCGATTCAAAGGCCTGTTCCCGATCATAAAAGACTAAAGGAGAGGATTCTGTTGCTCTCTTTATTTTTCTTTAAGTTTTTTTTACACATAAAATCAAATCAGTTGTTCTTCAGGAGGATCGAAATCCGCATTGGGACTTTGGGGGGAACTTCTCAGATATAACCTTGAGGCGGTTAGGTAAAATCTTGCAACAATTTTACCCACAATAGGTTACGCAGCCCTACAATTTATGAGATTACCGTACAATCAGCCTGATTACTCATGCTTCAAAGATCCTGTCTAGAATAATTTACAAGAGGATGGAAAGTCAGATAGAAGCGGAATTGGGTGAAGACCAGTTTGGTTTCAGGAGAAATGTAGGAACAAGGGAAGCTATACTAAGTCTTAGGCTGATTTTGGAAGTTAGAATAAGGAAAGATAAGAGAACGTTCAAGGCATTTGTAGACTTAGAAAAGGCTTTTGATAACGTTGATTGGACTAAATTGTTTGATATTTTGAAAATGATTGCAATAAAGTATAGGGATAGTAGGGTGATCTACACTCTATACAGAAACCAGACAGCAGTCATTCGAGCTGATGGACATGAGAGAGAAGCTGGTATTCAGAAAGGTGTGAGGCAAGGCTGCAACTTATCACACATACTTTTCAATCTTTACAATGAACAAGCAATGAAGGAAATTAGAGAGAAATTTTAAGTGGGAGTGAAGATTCAAGGAGAAATAATTTCAACTCTGAGATTTGCTGATGACATCGTCATCTTCGCCTACACACCTCAGAATTTGAATGAGTTTTTGAATGGTATGGACTCCGTCTTGAGGAGAGAATTCATGATGAAAATTAATGAATGTAAAACAAAAATATTGGAATGAGTCGCAATAAATCAGAAATCTTTATGGGCATCAAATTGTCAGGGGGGAAACTAAAGGAAGTAGGAGACTTCTGTTACTTAGGAAGCAAAATAACCAGTGATGGACGAAGCAAAGAGGATATAAAAAGTAGGTTGACTCAGGCAAGAAAAGCCTTTCTACAGAAAATGAATCTGTTGACATCGAATATAGATTTAGGTATTAGGAAGAAATTTTTGAAAACCTTTGTCTGGAGCGTTGCACTCTATGGAAGTGAAACTTGGACTATTGGTGCGGCAGAAAAGAGGAGAATTGAAGCGTTTGAAATGTGGTGTTACAGGAGAATTATGAAGATCAGATGGGTAGATAGGGTTACAAACGAAGAGGTATTAAGACGAGTGGGAGAGGAGAGATGTTTCTGGCGACTCCTAATGAAAAGAAGAGATAGGTTGGTAGGACACATACTAAGACACCCAGGAATAGCAAGCTTAGTTATGGAAGGAAGGATTGAGGACGAACTGTAGGGGTAGACCAATGTTAGAGTATGTTAAACAGATTGTCTCGGATGTAGGGTGTGGTAGCTATGTAGAGATGAAACGATTAGCTCAGGACAGGGAGGCATGGAGAGCTGCATCAAACCAGTCAAAAGACTGAAGACTCAAACAACAACACAATACAATACAATATAAGAAATTTTGGCAAAAATGTTCGGTCTGCTATTTATTAATTTATGTATTTTTCGTTTATTAAATTTTGCCAGTAAGTAGCTACAGTTACTGCATTAGTATTTGCATCCATTAGATCTTCTTTTGAACATATGTCCTCCATCAAGGTGCAGATCAACAGGTGTTCTGCATCTTGTAACATGTTGCAGTCGCAGAACTCATCATTGTTGACAAGCCTGTTCCATTTCTTGAGATTGTTCTTGCAGCGTGAAACTCCCGTCCTCAGCTTGTTCAATGATTTCCAAATTCCATATGGCAAGTTGTGACCAGGTGCCGTTTTTTTCTGATAGAGGAATAATTGGGTCTTTGATTTCTGTCTTCCACATCTTCACAAGGGCAGCTTCTTGTGAGCCTTCGAGGGCTGATACTCCCCTCAAAAACCTGTTTCTTTACTTAAGTCTCTGTCAGGCTGGTTGTTGGCCGAAAAGTGGATGCCTTGAATCGGCTTCTTGCCGTTTCTTCTCAGATGCTTCAGCTACCATTCTTCGGACATGAGGTGGAGAAATTCCAATGAGAGGGTAGATCTTCTAAAGTGGTGTTGGTCTAATACATCCAGACACAATCCTGGAAGTCTCAGAACTATATTCACCTCTTTGGAATGTGGAGAAGAAAGCCAAACTGGTGCTGCATATTTAGCAGCTGAGAAACTCAATCCAAGGGCTAAAGTTCTGAGAGTGGTGGGGTGAACACCCCATGTCCTTCCTGTTATTTCGTGCAGATACTTTACTTTTGGTGTTCAAGTAATGTCGCTTGAAAGACAGAGTTCGATCGAGGGTGACACTAAGATATTTTGGTGTAAACCAATGAAGGATTGTTTCACCTTGCCTCTAAATGTTCAGTGTCCTCTTGGCTTCCTTATTTCTTGATAGAAAGTTCAGAACAATTTATAGAATTACTTAACGTGTAGTTCCTTCTAGTAGATGGTGGACGAAGAGTAGTAAGATGAGGGTTCATATCCACTTGCTTTTAAACTGTTTCAAAGCTTCCTTACATGGCAGGAAGTACTTTCACAATACATTGTAGAACGTTTGTGCCTTGTGACCCCTGTAGTGTGGAAGTGCGGCGAATAGATCCGGTGCTGTAGAATTGACAATAAATACGGGTATAAATAGTCCGAGCTTGATGACGTCACCCAGACAATGCTAGAACAGAGGCGGAGCATATTAGCTGACTGAACATATCCCCATGGGATCGAAGCATATGACTGTCACCTGCCAATCTGGATGAGGAAAGAGTTCTGATATCGTGAGTAAGCCGGAAACAGCTGTCATTTTGGGTATCACTCGTGTAGTCAGACACACGTAAAGCACCATACTTATACAATGCGTCTAAGTGATATGTCCGTAGCCCAATCAAATTCAAACATCATTTCAAGTGAGTAAAACCATGTTTGAATAAGGATTACGTGAGAAGACTAATAAGGTAGACAGAAAATATTTTAATTGACTTCAGCAACTGCTGTAAGTACAAGGGGAGGTGGGCAAATTTACTTTACATATTCAATCCTTACGGGGAATAATCAAAAACAATACAAAAGCAGATTCGCAAAAGCAAACAATCCCTGTTCATATTGGATGCATTGCGTTTTATTACAACAGCTGATGTCAGGAGTAGAGACCACTTCACATCTAGGCATAGTTCAGTCACGTGACAATAATGCTACTAGTAAGAAAACAAGTATGAACTATATCGTACGAAAGTGTATGTAATATTTTTTTATAGCCTGCTGTTTTTCTTTTCTTTCAGGGCACCATTATCGTTGATAATCTGCCTCAGACTTACACGTTCAGCAACTTTCCATCTTTGCCTTATGGAAAATATCGACTGAACTCCACTCTCATTAGAAACGAGGCAATTGTTGGATGTTACTCCCTATTAGGAGAGGTGGTTCAAGTTGCACCTACTATGCCTGACGATTAAAAAATTATTATGCGGCCATTTCAAGATATCAGGACATATCTGAGAATGTATGTCAAAAATGTATTAAGAGAAAATATATGCTGTAAACACCTGCAATAAAATAAGTTTATTTGCTAACAATTGAGGTGACCAAATCCTGTAGGGAAGATTTCAAACTACTGAAATTATCCAAAATACCTGTGTTAAAGATGGAATAACAATCTGGAGATGATGTAGAAATAGATGTTTACTCTCCGCATTACTCCCTCTCCCACCCACCATCCCCTTTTTGGATCACGACTTATGTAGATAAAAATCCATCTGAGTCCGCCGTAACACGCGTGATTTATGTACAAATACAGTACTGCCAACCCCACGCATACGATACGACTCTATAGCCGGTATTGTAAAACCGAAAAGTGACAAGTTCCATTCATGGTTTAGTATAGATGTGCGAATTGCGAGATTAGAATTTTTAATCTCATTCGGCGAAGTTATAACGATCCTAAGGGGTTACTGAAGCTTTTACAACGGCACCCAGTGGCGTAAATACGGGGGATGATTCGGGGGATCAATCCGCCCCAGAACCAAATAGCCTATTTTTGTATGAAAACGTGTATATTTGCTTTCATTGTTTGCCTTATTTTGCCCCCCGCACAAAGAAAAAAGCAAAAACGAACGCATGACCTACGCAAAACGCAAAATTCCAAAGCAAAAGCAGAAAACAATCACAAAACCAAAATTATTTTATTACTAAAAGTTTATTATATAATTTTGTACTAATTTTTTAACATAATTGCTCTTCAGTGTGGCTAAACAGTCCTTATGTTAAGAAAATCGACGTAGTCTTGAATCAAACCATGCGAATCATCAGCGACACCGTTAAATCTACTCTTCTGTTTTGGTTACTTGTGTTCAGTCATATTGAACCTCCAGATATAAGACGCCTCAACAACCTGGTAAGAGTGTACAGAAAAATAACATCAAACACAGCCCTTCCTGTCCACCAGGACAGAGCTGTAGGATTCAGGCGCTTAAAATCGAGATCACCACCAGTTCAGACGGCATAGTTGATCACCAGCAGAAGCTATAATTTAAATCAGAATGGCAATCTGTTTAGAACGGCACAGCTCCGAAGGAGTGGCTGACATTATTTAACATCAAGCACCCTCCGGCTGGTTTTGATCTCCCACGAAGAACTTGTGTTGCTCTCAACAGAATCCGAACCAAGCACGGGCGATGTGGCTCACTGCTTCATAAGTGGGGCATGCGAACTTCCCCCAGCTGTGAGTGTGGTGCAGTGAATCTAACCATCCACCATATTGCAGCAGAATGTCTGAGGAGGGCGTACTCTGGATCAATGGACGACTTTCTGGTGACATCTACTCAGGCCATACAGGGGCTAGACGAACTGGGCATACAGCCGTGAAATCTGTAGGGCTAAGTTTATTGTTTTAATGGTTTGCTCCCTTTTTGTGTATATATATGTATATATGTAAACTAGCGGACCCGTGCGAGTAATCTCGCATGTTCATAAACCACACTTTCCCCAATAGGTTTATAATGAGAGACTAATGGAGAAAGGTTATTATGGTTTTATTTCAACCAAATGTTTATAGAGCACTATTTACATTTCAGTTAGAATTCCAGTTCTACGATCCCTAACGTAAGAAGGCAATCACTGAAAATTGGATCATCGTAACACTCACCGGTTACGATTTTAGTACGGTACTCTTCCTTTGATATACTGTTTCTGAAATCCATGTAAAATGACGAAGGAAATACCTCAGAATGTTAAAATGACATGAAACGGGCATCACAGCGGCCAAAATGTGAATTGGACAGCAATTATGGAGCGTATTTTCCTACAGCAAGAGTATCTACAAATCACTCACTTCATACATTTATTTTAAAGTAATTTTTAAAGAAATTATAGATATTTATGAAATTAAAGTACAATTCGTCATTGCTAATGTCTATTCTCTTTCATTTGAATGCTCATTTGTCACGATCGGTCGCTTGTGAGCGCCGCAGGAGGGATCTATACTACTGAATTAATATATGTGATAGTATATAGTTTTTGTGTACAAAGCCATAAGCCTAAATAAGTAACATAATTGCCAAATTTAATGCAGCCAACGACCTTAAATAATAAAATACCGTATTATAAGTTAGTTAAAATGGCGGCCAGTAACGGTCAGTGAAAGTGTAAGTGAAGTTAAATAGTGATATCAGAAAACCTACGGTACCTTACCTGTTAATCCATTGCGCATTACATAGTGCATTGGGTTTTGTGAAATACTGTAGTTCTAGATATAAGTTACGTATTAGCAAGGCGTTGTGTGCGAAATCTAGATCGCAGGAACCTCTAAAGACATCACATAGGCCTAGATATTAAGTAATTTTAGATTTTATGTACGAAGATCCCACCGCCTTCTGGATATCATGCCCAAAGCCCCACAGACCACACAGCACGAAGCGCTGCCGGATCTGATGCGCGATGAGATACTCGACTTCTGCCCCATCTCTGAGAAAAGTGTAGAAGCAGAGGCAGCCTTCGAATGCGACGGCCTATGTCAGAGATGGCATCAATTGGCATGTACAGAGCTACAACACCGAGGATCCCAAAAGGAGAAAATCAAAAAGGCAGCACCGAAACCTCCAGTTAACGAAAGTAAGGACCAACAGCATCAGGCTGAGGAATATTTAGCGTCACCAGCAGAAGATCCAACAGATCTTATACGACCTTATGAAGCCATTAGTGAACAAGTATCAGACGAAGGGCTCAAAGAAGTGACATACAGAAGACGCCGTAAGTCACGTACGATAATTGGAGCCGGTAACACCGAAGTCGATTCACTTCAGGCAGGAGAAAGGAAAGCATGGCTGTAGACGTAGGACACCTGTCACAGAACATGACAGGAGAGAAAATAAGGAATTTCCTAATCAAGAAAGGCATAAGGTGCGAAAGTATCGTGTGTGAGGAATTGATAACCATGGGAGTAAATAAAGCCTTTAAGTTGGGAATCCCAATAAACATATTGGAAAACACCGAGGCCCCTAAATTCTGGCCTCAAGATGTCTTCATTAGGCCTTTCGTCTCTCCCGTTCGAGAACAACCAGGCACTACCGAAGAGCAGAGTTTTGAGTACAAGAATAAAATTCACAGCCTAGACATAGTGGGGTGGAATATAGAAGGCCTGAATACCATCCTGAGCCTACGCCCATCAGACTTATTTAAGGCGGACATCATTGTACTAACTGAAGCATTCTTGACAGGACACATTAATATTAAATGGTTATTACAATAACCACACTTTTGAAACACAGGGAGAACGTGGACGTCCAAGTGGAAGCTTAACCTGTCTTATCAAACCTTGGCTCTTGCCACATAGTATAACATACAGGACTTCTAACCTATTAACTGTAAAGGAAAAAGGACTGAATATTGTTGCGGCATACTTTCAACCAAACATCTCAGCCCAGGACATTGTCGTGGACAGTGTAGACGTGCTAAACTTATTCCCCGGCGACTTTAACTGTCGAATGGACAAAGAAGACTTAAAAAGCAGATCATTTCGGGAATTCTTTGAAGCGGAGGGTCTCACCCTAGTAAACAATCCACGAACGCCAACTTACATATGCCATAATGGTACAAGCACGATTGACCTGATCTATCTATGTCAACTCCAACGTAAAAGCCAAAGACATCAAGACGCTTATAAACTTAGATGTGGCTCCATTAAGAAAGCACATGCGAAGTTAGTAATAGACGAACCATTGTGTAAGAGTGGAGAACAGCCGAGTTTCCTTATGAAGCGAACCCTGGACACCAGCTTCCTCGCAGAAAACACTTCATCAGCAGGTAAAATCTTGGAGGAAATAACACAGGGAAAGTCAGACGTCGTAGCGAAGAAGCTTGAAAACTATTGTAACGTTTTAGGGGTTCGTTAAAATATTGGTGAGGCTTATAATGCACTAATACTTTATTTACACTAATATTATTTACACAAATTAACACTAAAAACAAGTTATGCCTATTCACTCGCATACACACACAGAATCTCACTTGGTACAGCTATCAGTCACTATTTATGTACACTGGTCTCTGCAAGTCAGTATCTCTTGCTGTCACTATTTATCTTCCACAGTCACTATTTATCTGCACTGTCCATATTTATTTCCACTGGTCGCTCGGCACGGCACACACTGTTAGCGTGGACTCATCCAAGACTGACTGCTCGTCGCACATCACTGGTATATAACCAATCCAGCTCCTGGTCGTGAATATTCTCGGTGTTGCCCCTTCCAGTAGCGTCGAGTATGTCCTCGTGGTTGGTTTCCAGAACTCTTTAGCTCCTCCCAGTACTTTTTTCGGGACCTTCCTGTCGCATCCAGTAGTTTCCAGAAACAGCACAGTCAGGTAGCCTTGCGCCAATAGTTTACCTAATTCGTAGAGCTACTCTACTGGGCTTGGCCTTGGGAGGGGCTACCCTACTTAGCCCTGGCCTGATTGGCTGTCCGGCGCTCTCCATACATCCCGCCCACTTGACGCCTGGAGAAAGAGGTAGTGGCCGTCGTCAATTTCACGAATCGTTACACTATATAAAGCCACGGATGTCCAGGACCAATCTTCCACCCCCCCCCCCCCCCTCAAACCCAGTATATTCCTCCAGAGATCATATTCATTGGCTTCAACAACCCAGTAAATTTAAACCCTAATCCAGCAGCCGAGCGAGTCATAGATCATCGAGTTGGAATGCATGTTCGACATTCTGAGCGCCCCAGACGACTACCAGTTTACCTCAGTGACTACGTGCAATGATTTTCTTTTGCCCAGGGAAGACTGTTATATCCCGTTAACGAGCACTCTGGTGGTGGTCGCGGAAGTTATATAAAGATAGAGACTCCCTGACTTTTCCAAACACCAAGGCACAACAGCTGTCATGGAGCTATTCATACATCCATTATTATCAAGGAATACTACTCCCTGGTTATCATATCATACTGTATGTGAATTAGAGTAGAGATAAATATATAAGGATTGAAGTATTTATTATGTGTCCTTGCTTCGATTATATTAAGCGTGCATTCGACCACTAAAATACATAACAGTTTCTTATACAGATTGCCTCTCCTCTCATTCAGAAAACAATCTTTTTTCCCAACCATTCAACTCTTCCCATCACTGAATATTAAAAAGGAGGTATCCTCTGTCTCCTAGTCCACTGCCTCCTAAAGACATGGGTCAGACACAAGGAGTGTGCTGCCATCTAGTTGAGGAATGGAGAAGGAGCCGATTTGAGTACACCAGAGATAATAAACTCTTTCCGACAGAAAAGGAACAACATAAACACAGGTCCAGAGGCGCAAATATACATACCTATAGAAGGGGCAGTTGAAAGAACATCTCAAACCTAAACACCATATCTTCTGTAACTATTGACGAAGCGGTGATTTCTTAGCTAACTTATAATGAACCACATAATTCTATGCCACTGCCAATATTATATTATTTGTTTTTATAGTACAACATAAATTTAAAAAATATAGGGATATTATCCATCAAGAATTTCTTTTCCCACTTCCACCTCATGGCGCAGTGGCTAGCATCCTTAGATGCCACTCCTGAGGACGGAGTTCGATTCCCAGCAATGCCAAGAAATGTCATTCTGATATGAAGGTTACAACGGGGTTCACTCAGCCTCGTGGGGCAGAACTGAGAAGAGGTGGGTTCGATTCCTACCTCAGCCTTCCTAGAAGTGGTTTTCCCACATTTTTCAAGAAGAATGCTGGAATAGTACCCAAATTAAGGCCACGGGCGTCTCTTATCTAAATGCTAGCCAATTTGCGAATTAACACATTAGTATATTCATTATAACAATAGTCTACATATTTTAGTTAGATTCCGCACACACCCAACTACACAAGGCTACTCGACCATGGTGTCGCAAACAATATGATACTTTTCATCGTTCTTATTCATTGTTTCCAGTTTCTTCATTTCATCCTGTATATAGGCCTATCTATCTAGGATATTTAAAACACTAAGGTGATTTTTGTTACCGCGAGATTGAGAGAACTGCTGAACCAATTGACTTCGTGAAGCACTCCGACGAAAGCTCTTGGCCTGTCGATTTTCAGAGTGTCTTAAAAATAAAAGGAATATGTTACCGTATATTTTTAATTAATAAAGATAAATGCAAAATTCTTGGCACTCACGCATGCACAGAATCACCTTGGATCATGACACATGGTGTATAGAAGTCCATCGCTTTTTAATGCGATAGTAATTTATGAAAATTATAAAGGAGGGGAATATTCTCTAAGATGATTTCAAGATATATTATACTGGAATAGAATTATTAAAAGAAGGGAAATGTTGAAAAACTTTAACTGACAGTTGAATGTGTATGTTGCTTATGTAGCTTAATATCGCGTTGCATTTTCATTGGTTCGGTGGCTTAGGTCATAGCGCTGCAGACTATGAATTACATTATGCATCATCGAAGGAGTTCGAATTCAATCTCCGATATATATATATTATTTCCGTATCCTTCTTTCTTGCTATTGGTATTACACTGTCAAAACATATTTTACTTTTAGCATTCCCGTAAACTAATTCTCCGCGATTTACGTTGACATACACCTTTAAATTATTAAAGAAAAATATAGTAGTCTAGGCACTCACACGTACCCATAATCGCTTTCGCCATGAGAGACAATTGGTGAACATAATTCATTTGAAGGCCTCCGACATCGTGGTCACTCAGCCCCGTGTACTTTGGTGTGCGTATATAAGATTTTCTCTGATACTGTGTTATTGTGATGGCTGTATTAATGTGCGTATTTGTAATTAAGGTGGGGAATGGGAAGGAGACGACCGAAGCCTTTAGGAACCATCCCGGTATTTGCCTGGAGTGGAGGTGGGAAACTGCGGAAAACCACCCAAGATTGTTGTGGTGGGAATCGAACCTTCCTCTTCTTGTTTGTGCCTCAAGAGACTGAGTGTGTCCCGTTTTTGCCCTCAGACCAGAGTCAAATTTCTTGGCAGAGCAGGGAGTCGACCCAGATCTCCGTGCCGATAACCAAGAATGCAGCCTTAAGAGTGGGCTTCCCTGTGTTAATACGATTTTTGACATGCACGGGACATTGAATTCTAAAACTGCTTCCATTACGGTGACAGGCGAAGTTAGTCTACGTCTATGCTCATTCCAGTAGTTGGCGAAGTGATTCTAAACTCTCCTGCATAATTTACTGTCATGGAAACGCAAAGGATTGTACCTATGTGGTGGATGTTAGCGCCACCTAGGTATGTGATGGATACTAGTGCCACGGACACTAGCGCCACCTAGGTAGATGGCAGATAATGTACCACCTAGGTACATAGTGTTATCATATTATATTATTTGCTTTTTCTTTTGCTTTACGATGTCAAACGACAACGCAGGACATTCAAATTAATAATGCCAGTGACAACACGGAGATAGATCGTGTTGCAGTTAGGATACCGCCGATTTGTCGAAACAAGATCTAAGTGTGGTTGATGCAAATTGAAGCACTGCTTTTTATGGCAGTTATTACAGCAGAACTAACTAAATGTATTAAAACTCCTGAGTAGTGGAATGTCACTTTCCGTAACTTTTGACAAGGTAGATTTTTGAAAATATATATTTTATGATTTACATACCTTTATGGGAGTCCTTACGAGTTCATTTCAATTTGAATTAACACTGCCTGCACCAGAAATAATTCCTTTTTACGTAAATAAATCATTTTTGGTCGTGTTCATTTCACAATGTTCCGCCATTGTACATTGACGTCGGACACTACGTCATACTTAACCACCATTGGTCTGGACGAAAATATTGGTCTAGGCAAAACCCACTGCCGGATGCGATATAATACCGAATGTGTGGGGTTGGCATATGACACGTGCCAACATGAATAATGAAATAAAAGGCAAACCCATTGGGCTGGATAAAGATTATTGATGCGTGACTACTCCCATTGTGCGTGGCAAAAGCCAGGGGTGTTATTTATTAGCTAACGCGGCCCGCAGGGCCGCGCTACTCAACCACCATTGGTCTTGACGAAAATATTGGTCTAGGCAAAACCATTGGTCTTACCGGATGCTATATGGTACCGAGTTTGTGGGGTTGGCATTATTGACTCCTTCACAAAAACAGATGTCAGAGCTGCAATTTTAACTAGATAAGTCGTGATCCTATGGGTCTAAGACACCGGACGAATGAACATCTAATACTAAACCTTTTCCAGCTATTCTCCCGATTATTAATTCAGGTAATTTCAGTACTTACAAATTTTTATAGGCACATTACACTACTCAGGAGTGCCACCCTATATTTAACCATGTGGTAGGTTCTTTAGAAGCAGACGTAGCAGAATTGATTTCTGATCTTTTGAGTAGACCTATCTCACTGTCCTGTTCGTTTGGCAAATTCAGCCTGAAGATGGACTCTTGTGTAACCGAGCACAAACGTGGCCGCTTGTTCTGTACATTGTATGTAAATTGCATGTTCTGGGGGTTCTGTTTCTCAGTCATTGTTCTTCATATACGTCTGTAAAACTGTTTTAATGTTGATAGACTGTACGGAGGAATAATAAAAGCGGTCGTATAATATACAGTAAATGTGGTGTTGAATTCTTTTTTACAAAAATTGTATCAACCCACAACATTTGGCGCAGCGGACAGGATAGGGCCTATTTTAATTAACGACGAATTGTTATTCTCACGTCCAAAGTCGTCGGATGTTTTTAAGAGCGTTAAAATCCCTCAGTGTGCCTTTCTTTGGAGGGGAAGTAAAGCCGGTTTGCCTATGTCATAGATCTATGGCATATAAAAGAACCTCCCACTAACTAAACTTGTGTAAAGCAAAATTTGTTGGTTAGGTTTGATTAATGCTCTTAAGTTCCAACGCTCGTCACCAGGCGCTGGTTGCGATGACATCTAGTAGTAGCGAAGTTCAAAGCTAGGTGTCGTGGACGGTAGCGAAGGTAGGAACTACTTGAACTTATCGCCTGCAGTCTACTTGAATTAAAAACAGATAACACACACGAATACAGTCATCACAAGTAACACCGATTATCAGAGATATTCTACAGATTCTACACACACCATTGTTAATCTGAACAGAGTAAGCATTTTAATTCAAATAATTCAGGCATCATGCCGATTGAAATAGAGAAAAGATCACGTACGATTATAATAAGATCCTTCAATAAGACATACAGAGAACTCAAAGAGTTACTAGTCGGCGGAGCAGAATTAAATCGTGAGCAAATACGTACACATTTGGATGTACTCGAGTTACGTTTTCAAGAATTGCAAGGTAAGGACGCAATGATTTATGAATATATGATCAATGATGATGCCTTGCCCGAGAAAGAGCTCGAGTCGAAGATGGATAAGGGGAAGAATACGTTATGAAGTATTTTAGAATGAAACGTAATGTCAATAAGATAGATGAAGATGAGGTTAGGTCCACTCAGTTGAACCCAACGGTCGGAACTTCATCCCATGTAAATGCTTCAAGTTGAGCCAATAAACTCCCGTAGTTGAAACTTAAGGAATTCAATGGGGAGTTGAAGGATTGGTTACAGTTTTGGTCCCAGTTTAAGAAGATTGACAGTGATCCTAATATGGACCCAAGCGATAAATTGCAGTATCTTGTCTGGGCCACAGTTCCCATCCCTGTTGCTAGAGAAGTTGTTGAGAGTTACCCAGGTACACCTGAGATGTGTCCAGAGGTGTTAAAAGCACATAAATATCGTTTTGTATTTTATATTAGGGAACTTTCGAAAATCATCTTGCAGAACACAATTTCCATCAAGAAGATGCCTTTATCTGTTCTGTACGATAAGTTGCAGGGTCACCTGCGAAATCTTCTAACGCTGGGAGTAACAACAGAAAAATGTGGCCCCATACGTTTGCCTTTAGTATCCTCATGTCTACCAGAGGATATTTTGAAGGTGTGGAGAGGAGTAATACTCTATTCTCGCAGAGAGCGAATAATTCTGGGCCGTCCTCGAAATGTGTCTTAGAGAATCTTAAACAGTTCCTCAGGGTGGAAGTTGAAGGGGGAGCGTGATGGTGCAGTGGCTTAGCTTCTCGCCTTTCACCCAGACGGCCGGGGTTCGAATCCCGGTGACTGCGGGGTGGAATTTTCACCTGGAAAATGACGTGGCGTCAGGAAGGGCATCCGGCCTTAAATCCCCGGCCAAAACCAAAATGAGCCTGGTTGGCTCCGGTGACCCCAATTAATTGGTAAAAGCCGAAGGAAGTTTTAGTTTAGGGTGAAAGTTGAAGGAGAACAGAAAGTATTACTTGCTCTGTCTGGGTTCGGCTTATCAGTGACCTCAAATATTAAAGTCAATGAAAAGAAAAGGAGATCAAAGCAGCCTGTTCACGCTAGTAAAGATATTCCTATGGTGGCTGGGGTTATTACTATTGCTAAGGGAGGATCTGAGTGCATCTTCTGCTCAACCAACCACAGGGCGCAGGGTTGTATAAAGGCCCAGGTTATGACTATGGCAGAAGGACGTCACATTTTAGACAGTAAGAGGGCTTGTTTTTGTTGTCTTAGACAAGGTCATCAAGATAAATGTGCAAAAGTCGACCAAAGTGTGTTTGTGGCAAGTAACATCTTGTGATTGTTTGTGATACCTTACTTCAGGTTCTTGATAGACCTAGTTCTAGGGAAGGCAAGACAAACACTCAGAATTGTCCTAAAGCGTCTAAACTACAGCATGATGAAGCATATACAAGTCTATCAAACAGTTGTAACGGTCAGATGCAAATGCTTGTAGTCAATGTAAGAAGTGACAATGGTAATCGTCCAGCTAGAGCATTGATAGACACCGCTTCTCAACGCTCATATATTCTGTCGAGTACAGCGACAGAAATGGGCTACCAATCGAAAGGCAGGGAAATAATCCAGCATTCACTTTTGGAGGTACTAGCACGGGTGTGATCCAGCACAATGTCTTCAGCGTTCTTCTCTCAAGATCAGACAATAAGAATGGAACATGTTCCTAATATGAATTATAATGGGCTGAAGAAGGAATTGGAACAAATTCCGAAACATGTACCCAGAAGACGCTAACTAAAATAATAAATGAGTGTTGATTAGGCGGAAACTTTGAAATTTGTTATACTGAATTAATAATAATGGATGTAATTTTCCAGCATTAGATCAAAGTAGAATGCGTGGCAATATTTCTCCTGTCAAACCAGGACCATGGATTCACGAGCTTGCTAAGCAAAATATCAGACTCAGTGATTTGCAATGTTCAGGGACTATAGAATTTTATTTGGAGCTGACATTGCTGGTAAAATTCTCACTGCAGGTAGGAGAATGCTCACTTGAGGGTTAGTGGCAATCGAGACGAAACTCGGGTGGACATTAATGGGAAGGATTACAGCACAACATCATTCCAAAGATAACCTTGCCATGGTTGTAACAAACATGTTTGTTAAGGATGCTGCGTTATCAGCTCTGTGGACACTAGACACCTTTGGAAACACAGATCCTTCTGAGAAGTTGAATAAGATTGAAATTCAAGCCGCAGTTCAGCAACATTTCATTGAGACAGTGACTAACACAGACGAAGAGCTCTACGAAGTTCGCTTACCATGGAGTACAGGTCATCCAACTCTGCCTGAAATATACAACTTAGCCCTGAAGAGGACGAATTACACAGTGAAGAAATTGAAAGTCGAGGAATTGTTTGAAGCTTACCAACAAGTTTTGGATGAATGGATTTCAGAAGGAATCATCGAGGAAGTGCCTATCTAAGATATGAATTTGCCACATAGACATGTGGTAAAGCCGAACAGTACGACACCTGTACGTCCAGTCTTTGATGCCTCTGCTCGGAATGGGAAGAACCCAAGCCTTAATCATTGCTTAGAGAAGGGACCAAATCTTATTTAGAATATACCTGCTGTCCTCGCTCGGTTTCGTCTCAAGAAGATAGGAGTAGTTAGAGACATGCGGCGAGCCTTCCTCCAAATCAGTTTATATCCTAATGACCGTAATTTCCTGCGGTTTTTATGGATAACGGAGGAAGGCACCCTTAAGGTTTACAGACCCTGTCGTGTTGTATTTGGGGTTTCTGCCAGCCCATTTCTCTTATAGGCCTGCCTAAATCTTCCACATAGGCCCATTGTAAGAAAGGAATTTTAAAGGGGCCCATTTCGTTGGTTGAGGAACTCGCTCGTAGTTTTTATGTTGATAATTGTATGTCCAGCATGAATGATGAAGGGGAAGCACAGAAATTCATTAATTTGGCTACTTCATTCATGCGTGAACGACAATTTGAACTACGGGAGTTGGAGGTGTCTTCCCCTGTGTACATTTCCATAACTGTCAATGTTTTAGGGCTTTCCTGGGATCCGTCTGCAGACACACTGGAGGTACATATGGCAAGTCTTTCTTTTCTTTAGATACAGAGAGGATCACTAAGAAAACCATGCTGACTGCTGCTCATAGAATATTTGAACCCATAGGTGTTACATGTAGTGCCACATTAGTACCCAAACTTCTATTGCTGCAAACTTCGAAAAGCGGTATTAGCTGGGATCAAGAAGTTGATGCAAGATACAGTCCCAGTTATTACGTTGGATGAAGAGTGTATCCGATCTTAAACAAATTAGGATCCCCCAATGGCTATTGACGTCCGAAACGGGGGAGGAGCTTACGGTCAGCTGTTTGCAATATGGCGGCGATATAGTGACGAAGTAATTGGGTGTGCGTTTGTTATGGCTTCTAATTTATGATGGCAATATACTACATATATCCTTTCATTGATAGAAATATTTTTATAATCAATTTAAATGCAGTGCCTATTTACTACCAGTTAAAAATGTTACCCACATGTAGATAGTTAATTTACTGTCTGCTGTTACATATATGAAGACTGTACTTGGGAGCCTAGCGGTATCGATGTTTTTATTAATTTTACAATATATATATATCTCACATAACACAAAGGACGACTCCCTGATAATAAATTGAATCAAGCAACCCTGAATTTGCATGAATGTTTTGGGTTCAAAGAAGCGTTACTTGGGATGCTCAAATCATACTTCAATATTGCAAGTATTGACCTACATACTTGCTGTTCAAAGGCAAGAATATTAATTTATTAATCTCTTTCCACAGGCAAGTTAAAATGAAGACATCCTCTTTATCAATATATTTAATTAAATATTTAAAATACAGATATTTAACAAAGCTGGAGTCTCCATTTGAACTTGTCATAAGCAAATGGAACAGATCAAAAACTACACTTTAAGCCAAACCAAATTCACTCCTCAGCTCGACATAAACCATAATACCAATTAAAACCTATACAAAACATACTCTCCTTACTGTTGTACAACTTTCAAACCAACTATTCGCACTCAAAACTGAAAAACCCTGAAATGGGAACTAATTAAAGTTAGAATAGCCTAGGCCGATCCGGTCTCCTGCTACATTACCGCATATGTATACTTAACATCACTATAACATCAAAATTACGGCTAAGTGACCTATCTGCCTGAGTAGTATAGGTGTTACCGGCCTGCCTGGGATGATGGGTCACCAAACCGGTACTTAAAACTAAGATTTTACATTTTAATTAACTAAATTCAACAGTAGGGAGATCATAGCCAAAAACACAATTTAAGCCAAATCATACTTCAATGACCTGCATACTCGCTGTTCAAAGACAAGAATATAAATTCTCTGGCAAATTAAGGCTAGGAACAGCATTTTTCTTAAGTTTTCTAACCATTCGGCTATTGTCAATCGGAAGAACCCCTAAAATAAGCTTACGAAGAGCGGATTACATTCTTTGTACGGCACAGAAGTAATAGGCTATACGTTTATCAGTATTTTTGATGTAGCTAAATCCATGTGAATACAAATTAGAGACAATAACTATCAATAATCAACAGTACCAGTGGAAAGAAGTCGTCTTCACAAAAATGCAGACTGCACACTGTCATGTAACACGTTTTCCAATTGACAGCACCGAAGCTCATCTTTCTCTCTGAACTTTTTGTACAGGAACGTAGTGAAGATATTTCGTACCCGTTTTATACGATTTGCAACCGTATATAGAGCAGTACCTCCACGAATTTGACAAATTTATTTCTGTTTCCATCACGACGTCAATGCTTCACCATCTAAATAAACCTCACCAGTCACAATGTTACAGCTTCAACATTCTACCGCGTGGCTGCGCCATCCAACTTTTCTGACGTCAATCTGGATGCAATGAGAGAGACACATGGACATTGCACATTTTATCAGATGCATGTCAAACATCTTCTGAGTAGTGGCATTCCTGCATGTGGAACTGGAAGGGAGTGTCAGGGTCCAACTTGTGACAGATAAAGCAGGAGTGTCTCCTATCAGCAAACTCAACAAGAAGACGACTATACCAAGACTTGAACTATTGGCTGCTTCAATTGCAGCAAGAATGTACACTATCATTGTTGAGGACTTTGATACGGGAAAAGTTGAGACAGATGCAACTACAGTGCTGGCCTGTGTTAAAAGTGAGGAGCCCTGGGATGTTTTTGTTTCTGATAGGGTGAAGGAGATTAGGGAACTAACAGGCAATTGTGAATGGAGACATGTTCCTGGACACATGAACCCAGCAGATCAACCGTCGATAGGTTGCACAGATAAGAAATTATTGGAATCTCGTTGGTAGGAGGGACCAAACTGGCTCAGGGAATCTCCCAGACACTGGCCTAAGGTAAATCCTTCGTATAATGAAGAAGAGAACGCGGGGGAAAGGAAGGAAACTATTGTATCGTCTATGGTATGTGAGTATGGAAATAAAAACTGGCATTACAAATATTTCTCACACTGCAAGAAAATTGTCCATTTAGTAGGATGGATTCTACGTTTTGGAATGAATAGCAAGAGGGCAAGGTCTGAGCGGATTCATCAGGATCTAACTGCTGATGAGGATAAATTAGCAGAGAACAAATTTATTTTTCTGATACAAGAAGAAGCTTTTGTAGGAGTTTTTGATTCAAGACAATCCAATTTCCTCCCTTTTATTGATGACAATGGGGTCATTAGATTAACGACAAAACTCTTGAACAAGAGGGATACCAATGAATTTCGTCATCCTGCTGTCCTTCCAAACCACGACCACCATGCTGTCGGGCATATGATCATGGATGTACATCAGCTGTCACGCAGGAGTAAAAATTATAATGTCAATACTGAGAGAACAATTGAATCGGTTATTGGAAAAATGAAGAATGTCCAAGCTACCCTGTTTTGAGAAAACTAGAAAAAACTTAACAGCATTCAAAATATTGCTCCTGGAGTTTCGTGATACATTACAAAGTTGTAAAGCTGCACAGGAGGAACATTATGGCAGTCAGATAGAGGTTATTTTCACCACTGATAAAAAGTAATTTGAGGTAAAAAGTCTTGGACATTCTTCCTTTTTCCAACAATTCAATTTTTCTAAGGTACTAAAACTATTTTAAGAGAATCCCTTGTTTATGTCACAGTAACCAATTAGTTTATTGCTTATAAATTCACAACAGATACAAAATAATATTTCTTAGCTTACATACCACACAATGCAGCAATTCCTTACATCAAATCATTTATTTTGCCTTCATTGTCCTAATCATTTTCTACATCAGACAGATCATCACTTCTTGTCGACCAATGAGCAATGTTATTATAAAATCCCTGATACTCTGAAGGAATGTACTTGATGATTTTCTGAACATCTTCGATTTTCTTACGGTTGAGAGGAACTTCTTCTTTGTATGCATTGTCTGCAGGACCTGTCGGTATCTCTAGTCCCTTAAGAAGCCTGAAGGGGCTGAAATTTAGTCCATCAATAAACTCCGATGCACATACGTAGCCTGGTAGCTGTGCTTTATAGATTAAATGACTATAGCTTGGCTGTCCAAGGCAGTACAACTTTTCTTGAAATATGACTGCTTAAAATCAAGTATATCTTCATATTCCATGATTTTGGCTTGAAATGCAAGAGGCTTCTTTCTACAATACACTATAATTTCAGCATACTGTTCAACTGAATACACCCTGTCTCGTCTTCGTAACACTCTTTTGATCACAGAAAAATCCCTGTCGCAAGGTAAGAACGAGTGGCCTCGTATGGGAAAATATTGGTGAATTGTTTGAAACTTTCCAATCATGCTGAGATACATCAAAAAACGAACAACAGTGTTGTTGCTGTTTTGTCCAGGGCAGGAATCACTAAAGATGTGAAGTTCTTTGACCGTGTCAGGAAGTCGACGTAAATAATCATACAAGAAGGTGCACACCTCGTTTGGACCACGATTAGCTTGACCTTCATGGTAGCAATAAAACTGAGCTGTGTTATTCTTCAGGTTATGAATTCCAAATACAAAAAGCCCGAGTTTTCTTAAATAAAACATTTCCTGGACGGGCAAACAAGGCAAAGGGACGTTCTGCATGTAGTCAAAAACTATCCCTACTACAACATCTCTTTCTGCACACAGTTTAATGATTTCTTCTTGCTTTTTATAAAACTTTGAAGCCCTACGCTTATGAATAAGCAACTCTGCAACTGCAACTCTTTTTGCTGTTTCGTTTAGAAAAGGAGATTTGATCTTGGCTCAGAGTTCTTCGCAGGTGGAACACACGTCAACTTGTGGCCGTCCAAATCTATACTGGAAGTTTTCTTTAAAGTATTTCAAATAAAATTCATATTTAATATTCAGATTAGGGTTCTGTTCACAAAAAAGTGCATGCATTTTTTTTCACATTTAGCTCTGCATCCAAGTATAGAACAATTTTCCCACTGTAATGTGACTGATGAGTAGGAAAACATCTAATATGTTCATCTATCTTGGCAATAACTTCTGGTTTTAGAATATTTCCTCTATTGAGGTGTCGTCCCCTATTATCATTTGGAGATTGACCATTAATGAGTAGTGTTGTTAAGCGAACAATGGCCTTATCACTTATCGCATGTAAACTTGAATAAGCTTTGCGGCACACGGGCAACTTCTCAGATCCTTTCATAACATAAAATTTAAATGTACCCTTTTTCACAAATCTTCGTTCCTCTTTTCTACTTCTTCTTCTTGCTACTGGCGTACACTCTATCAGTCCCATAAGATACAAATCTGTCTCTTTCTTAGTTTTGCCATCATACACTGTAGAGATAGTAATCATTTGCTCCTCCTCCGTAATTCTGTCAAACACTTCTTTCGGCAACTGCAAGAAACATACAAGAGAAATAAATTAGGAAAATATAGGCCTAAGTAAAGGTTATGCACATATAAATTATATCCAAGTGATTGATGTAACATTATGTTGCAAGGGGGTGCTTTTGTGTCGGCTCAATGCCGTTTTGGACCTACTGGCTTTGTAAGTTACTGCCAGTACCGGGAATCGAATCGAATTCGCCAGAACAAGGAGCTAGAATGCTACCCCGGGATGGTCCTCATTCATAACACTCTATGAAATATAGGCCTAGTCACATACATATTACTAAACATTATCACACATAAGGGTAACCAAATCTTCAAAAATAACTGAGTTTTTAACACCGCTGAGTCGTAGATGCTGTTGAAGTAACGAAACTACACGGTACTTACCGACATAGAGGTCCAGTAGATTTTGGCGGTACAACAACACCTTGCGAAGTAATGTATTGCTGGCCCAATGATTTGGCTCTCTTGCGTTTCTCTTTGCTATAATCAGCAGTATTTCTAATGCCTTTTCTTCTTGGTCGCATTTCATCGTCACTTACGCTCATTTTAATGCTATTCGTCACTATAATCTTTTCAAACTCGCTGTTTATTACCAGCAATCGCAAATGGCAGTGAATAACTGATCCAACAGAAGAACACTAGTTCCTCGAATGACGGCGCAGCGTGTACCTCCTGTATGGTGGCGCTCTTCACGGCAGTTAGTGGAACATAGACGAAAGTCCGGACAATCTTCCCTTTTCCACTCACCCGATACTACGATGGCCTGCTGTTCCCAGGGTTTTACATGGACATTCATCCGTCTTCTACCAATCGACGCGTCGATGTATCGCGAGCAAATTGTATATCTCAGGTCAATTTTGAAAAAAATGGACATTCTTCCTTTTTCCAATCACCGATTCAATTGGATTCTGGGAGGCAGGCGAACTGTGAGAGCAGTTATTAATTCATGTGTTCGATATAAGATGCATACTGCCAAGAAGATTGAAACAATACCTACTCCACTTCCAGAAGAAAGAGTGCGCAATGCAAAGGTATTTCAGATAACGGAAGTGGACATGGCAGGAGAAAAGCTAAAGGAAGTAGGAGACTTCTGTTACTTAGGAAGCAAAATAACCATAGATGGACGAAGCAAAGAAGATATAAAAGGTAGGTTGGCTGGTCCATTATACCTAAAAGCAGGAAAAGATGAACATAAGAAGGCATGGATTTGACTTTTCATATGTGGTGTGTATAGGGCAATGCACCTAGAAATTGTGTCTTCGCTATCCACGGATTATTTTCTACTAGCTTTCAGGAGATTCATGAGTCGAAGAGGGAGACCTCACACAGTATACAGTGATCATGGCACCAACTTCCTCGGAGCGGACAATGCACTACGGAATCTTCATTGGGCCATTATTCAAGTGTACACTTCTGTAAGAAAAATTGTATGGAAATTTAATCCACCAGCTGCTCCATAGTGGGGTGGTTTTGCGAAGAGTGCTAGGCCGTGATTCTCTAGATTATGAAGAGGTAGCCTACATACCATCTTATGTGATTGTGAAAGCATCATCAATTCTCGTCCACTAGCGTACGTCTCGCAAGACCCCATGGATTTGACTCCTCTTACACCCAGCATGTTCTTACAAGACGTTGAAGACGTAGGAGTTGCCGACTTTGACTTGGAAAAGGCTACTGATTTCAATCGCCGGTTGCAGTACCGAAACAAGTTAAGGCAAAATCTGCGTGAACGTTTTTGTTCAGAGTATTTGGGTCTACTACGGTTGCTAGCTAATAAGAATACAGTGAGAGAGATTTCAGTGGGAGAAATCGTGTTACCCCTGTGTGGGTTGCGGGCTCTAATACGCCCACGGTATGCTCTACCTGTCGTAGGAGGTGACTAATAGGGCCGACAAGACCGACTGACATGACTGACTTTGATTTGGAAGACCCCCTGTGGATGGGGAGAGCAGAATTCATCCACGGTATCCCCTGCCTATGGTAAAAGGCGACTAATAGTGGAGCCTTATTAAGGTCTTTTTCGACTTCCCGTCCCTTTTTAGGTTTGACCCTGAGAAATAAACGTGCATGCTGCCTGGGGAAGAGCCACCAACTTGGCCATCTGGCCAGAAAGCCTGGACGGTATTCCCAATCCCGTCAGGTGGGTGCGCCATGTACCCTTACAGTAGTATCAGCCTCACAACGGAGGTCCCTGCGCGGCCGAATACTTGCGCCGAACATATCACTGTGTATGCCGAGGAGGAAGTGCCTATTCAAGGCACTGGGACCCCGGGCAATATCTGATATGCCAGGTAGGTATTGCGTCGGCTGGATGGGGTCCACAGTGTTGACCCTCGTTCGGAGTAGGTAGTATTCGGGGAGGATGATTCGGGATGACCAATAAAAGGTCGAAACAATCATTACAGGGGGGCCTCCTAAAAAGCTGTCTCTGGAGTGTCATCCGAATCCCAAGGTGTATACGCCTTGGGATGAGGCATTTAATAAGAAGTTCCCTGTTGACAGGTCTCCTCGCCACATAGTAGCTACCAGGACAGACGGGGAAGATTGTAAACAGGTAAAATCAATCCTATTTTCGGAGGAAATCGAGGGGAAATATCGCGAACTTAACGGGATTTCCAAGCTCTGAAACGGGCGCACCTGCTGCATACCGTTGACCGGCGGCAAACCGAAGCTTTGCTGGCATGCACGCAATTCAGCGAAATTCCTGTTAAGGTTGAGAAGCACGATACACTGAATGAGGTTCGTGGAGTTATATTCCATCGCGACCTCATTTTAAATAGGGACGCGGAATTGATGTGGGATCTGGGGAAGCAAGGCGTCACCAGGATTAGGCGCATCACTCGGAAAATTGGAAATGACAGTGTCGATACTGGCGCTTTCATTCTCCATTTTGAGGGGATGTAGTGCCTAGCTGGTGAAGGTCACGTCGTATCATTGCGGCGTTAGACCGTACATCCTATCACCTATGCGCTGCTACAATTGCCAGAGGTTTGGGCATGTTTCTGCCAGGTGCAAAGCTGAGGCCGTGTGTAGAGACTGTGGCAGGGGGACACTTGTGGGTGAGAGATGTACGCCTCCCCCGACTTGTCTTAACTGCCAAGGAAGTCACCCTCCGCGGTCGAAGCAGTGCCCTGAGTTCTGCAAAGAAGCAAAGATCCAAGAAATCAGAACATTGTATCGGCTTTCATATCACGACGCTCGAAAGAGATACCGTGATATGACTGCACCCGAATTTCGGTATCTTTCGCGGTTAAGGTGACGCCATCTATCACCCCTGCCACTTTCGTTCCCCGTGCTGTACCCTCGACGTGGAACTACTCTGAGATCGTAAAATCTCCCCGCGCTGTCCAAGCGGGACCTGTCAGCCCGAAGGAGGTCCCACATATTCATTGGCCATTGTGAAAAAGGCGCCGGTTATACCATCTAAACGGCGCAATCGGAGAAGAAGTCATCTTTTTTTTTCTTCGAAACGGTCGGAGAAGAAGTCTTCCCCTGCTAACGGGGCAAAGAAGACTTCTGCGACCGGGGTGGGATCGTCATCCAGCCCACCTGATACGGCAGAGATAGTGGAGAAGAGGGAGAAAGGTGCGGCACCGTCTCTCTCGCCCTCCGGCTGATGGGATGACTCCTACATCTGCTGGCCCTTCCGCTCCCTCGACCATCAAGGGAGTGATGCCGGCAGAAGCCAAACCCATTAGAGTGGAGGAACTCCCCTATAGGAAGAATCAATCACCGGCGGAGAAGGGAGAAGCGGTTCAGCGCCATATCTCTGCCTCTCCTGCAGACAAGTTTGCTCAGCCATCTGCTGGCCATTCCGCTCCTACCACAACCAAAGTAGCGGTGCCAGCTGGAGCAGCCTCGTTTTGCAAGGAACTGACGTCTGTGCGGCATGGACCACCTACTTCCCCGAATAGACGGCAGGGCCGGTCGAGAAATAAGAATGTGCGGGACGTGTTGGAGACGGACACCCAGTCTTCGGACAGGGAGAAGGTCCCTCGACACCGCTCTCGCTCTTCCCCAAGAGCGAGAATAGCTAGGTTCGACGAGGACCGCGCGCCACACAAGAGAGCGCCCCCTCCTTTCCCTTCGTCTTCGGCCAGGGATGTGGAGATTGAGGAGTGCTCTCCTGCCCCGTCATCACCACCTAGAGATGGGGAAGTATGGCAAAATCTCAAGCGTAAGTAGAAGACTAACTTCTATTTATGTCCACACTCTGGCACTATTACAATGGAACTGTAATGGAACTTCGTTGAGTAACGTCAACTTATATATTCGTTTGTCTTCAGGAATCCAGGTTTCGTCCTGGACATGAGGCAGCAATGCGTCACTTCAAACTCGTCTCTAAATATCAAGTGGACGGAGCTGTGACCGCCGGTGGCATCTGCACTTTTGTCCACTCTAGCCTCTTTAGTGAAGAGGTGCCGCTGCGTACTCAGCTAGAAGCCGTTGCAGTTCGTACTTCGTTGCCAGTAATGGCAACAGTAT
The DNA here is from genome assembly GCA_946902985.2 of Meconema thalassinum. Taxonomy (NCBI): domain Eukaryota; kingdom Metazoa; phylum Arthropoda; class Insecta; order Orthoptera; family Tettigoniidae; genus Meconema; species Meconema thalassinum. Next base: position 189,407,216 of record OX336396.1, read on the forward strand.
GTAACGTGTACATCCCGCCTAATGCTCAAATGGATTACAACCAGCTGATGGATCTAGTCTCTCAGCTCCCCCCCCCCCTCCTTTTCTCCTTCTGGGAGATGTTAATGCCCACAACACCATCCGGGGCTCCGCTACCACTAGCGGTAGAGGGAGAGAGTTTAAGAGTCTGATCAGGCGGCTGGACCTGTGTTTGTAGAACACAGAGGAACATACGCACTTGTCTATTGCACACGGCACGTATTTAAGTGTCGATATCACCTTGTGCAGTCGTGCGCTGGTTCCCTTGCTACAGTTGGGTGTACACAACGACCTTTGTAATAGTGACCATTTCCCGATTATCGATACTCTTCCGAACCAGAGAGCCATTGAGTTAAAAGTTGGTGGCTTCTCCGTCGGGCTGATTGGCCAAAATTCACAGCACGTGCGGTTTTTGCCGAAGATAACTTTGAGAAGGTCGACGATCATATCATTCACATAACGAATTGTATTTTGACTGCTGCTGAGGAAACAATACCCTCCTCATCACGCAACTCCCGCCGAATGCTTGTCCCTTGGTGGACAGCCGAGATTGCAGCTGCCATTAAAGATCGTCGAAATGCTATCGGAGGCAAAACACCATGGCCAACTTTATCACCTTCAAAAGGATACATGCTAGAGCCCGATATCTGAGTCGGGAGAGTAAGAAAACGACGTAGGAAAAGTATGTGTCATCCATGAGGATGCATACTCCTTGATCTCAAGTGTGGACTAAGCTTCCTCGGATCTCGGGACTCCCGACATCTTTGACGATACCCGGAGTCTCCGTCAATGGAGACATCATCACGGACCATCTCGCCATTTTCAACAGTATTGGATCGCACTTCACCAATGTATCCTGCTCTGGGAGTTACGATCCTACATTTCTGACTCTGAAGCGGGAGGCAGAGGCTCGCCCATTGTCCTTTGCCACTGCTGCCTGCTGCTTCGGAGTCCTACAATGTACCATTCTCTAAGTGGGAACTGCGCAGTGCGCTTGCACTGTGCAGGGATACGGCTCTTGGACTGGATTACATACATAATGAAATGTTAAAACATCTGTGTGAATCCAGTATAAAACAACTGTTGGTCCTCTTCAATCGTCTATGGATTGAAGGGGAGTTTCCATCCCAATGGCGAGAGGGGATCGTGATACCGATTCCCAAGGCTGGAAAGGATCCCAAGTTTGTAAGCAGCCACAGGCTCGTTTTTCTGACAAATAGACTATGTAAGCTGCTGGAGAAAATGTTGAACCGTCGGCTGGTATGGTTCTTGGAGGAGATAGGTCTCCTGTCTCTGTACCAGTGTGGATTTCGCTCTCATAGACCCACCACTGACCATCTGGTGCGGCATGAGAGCGCCATACAGGAGGCATTTCTCCTATGGCCACTCCTAGTCGCGGTTTTCTTTGACCTCGAGAAAGCCTACGACACCAGTTGGCACTACGGGATCCTTTCCACCCTTCATAAGTGGGGACTCCGTGGTAATCTAACGACTTTCATTGCGAATTTCATGTCCGTCCGACTCTTCCGCGTAAGGGTCGGGAGGATATTATCGCAATATTATACCCAAGAAAATGGAGTTCCTCAGGGTTCTGTTCTGAGTGTCACCTTGTTCGCGAAGGCCATAAACGGCATTGTTGTCGCCGCCGTGTCCACGGTAGTTCCATCGCTGTATGTAAACGATTTAGCTCTGCATTACAGCTCTGGAAGTATGGCAATCGTGGAACGGCAATTGCAGCTAGTTATTAACCGGGTCGACAGGTGGGCTTAGGACCGTGTTTTTCGGTTTTCAGCAGCGAAAACCTCCGTCGTCCATTTTTGTCGGCAACGGAGGCTACGTCTACAACCTGAACTACCTCTCAGGGATGCTGCGTTGCAGTTGGTTGACACTTATCGCTTCATAGGGCTCCATTTTGACAGCAAATTAACGTGGCAGCACCATATACGGCAACTGAAAACGACGTGTCTCAGGAAACTGAACATGCTCAAGTTTCTTACTGGCACTACGTGGGAGGGCTGACCATGCTGTCCCGGCTATACTATGGTTTTGCGGCATACGGTTCAGCAAGGCCGGTAACCTTGAAAATGCTGGACACTATCCACCATAGTGGCGTTAGGCTGGCTACCGGTGCCTTCCGGACCAGGCCGATACCCAGCCTACTCGCCAAATCGGGTGTTCCACCTCTAAATTATAGACGCCAACATATGCTTTTAGCATATGCTGCCAATGTGCGTCAAATGCCGCAACATCCGAGTTATTGTGCTCTCTTCAGTACCCAATACCAACAGCGGTACGCCAACCTGCCTCGTGCCACACGGCCGGTTGGCATTGGACTCGATAGCTCGTGTACTGAAAAAGGAGTGGCTGTAGGTCCCGGTATGATCCGGACACCTAGCGAGGTGCCTCCGTGGCAAGTCCCGCGTCTGAAAATTCGGTTAGATCTACACTAAGGTCCTAAGGTGAACACGGATGCCTCCGTTTATCGAAGGCAGTTCCACAGCATAGTTCATCAATTTCCGGACGATGGCATTCTCTACACGGATGGTTCGAAGGTGGACGAGAAGGTGGGTTGCGCTTACGTTATTGATGGTGCAAATACCAAAATCTCTTTGCCTGAAGCCTGTAGTGTGTTTACATTGGAGCTCGTTGCCATCTATGAAGCTTTCCAGTTTGCACTACAGGATGCATGAATCCACTTTCTCGTGTCTACCGACTCTTTGAGTTCGTTGCTGTCAATAGCTAAATGTTTCCCGCAACACCCCCTAGTGCAGGGAATCTACGACCTACTAGCCGGGTTGTGCCGCGTTGACACTCGAATCATCTTTCTGTGGCTTCCAAGCCAGATGGGAATTGCGGGATGAGTTAGCGGATCAAGCTGCAAAGGAGGCAGTGTCATTACCACCTCGACCCATGGAGATACCCGCTAGAGACATTCGCTCTCAGTTACGCCGACAAGTACTGGCATTTTGGGAGAGACAATGGCTAGCTGACCCACTGCCCAGTACACTGAGAGCCATCAAGGGAACTACTCTCGTGCGGCGGAGTTCATTCCGGTCACGGAGGAAGTCCGTCATTTTGTTTACACTAAGGATAGGTCATGCAAGATCCACCCAGTCGTACTTTATGAGAAGGGAAGAAGCCCCACTTTGTACCTGTGGAGCCGTATTCACCGTGGCCCACATTTAAATCGAGTGTGTGGATCTTGCTAACTTACGAAGAAACCTTGGTTTGCAGATGACCCTCAAACTTATATTAGCTGATGACGCGGTGGCTGCTGATCGCGTTATCCGCTTTGTAAGTGAGAGTGGGTTAGGGCCAGCAACCTAAATTTTCCAGTGTACATTGACTCAACGATTTGTTCGTTCTTGAATAATAAATTCTTGTTTTCCCGTAATTTTTGTTTATTTTTATAATTATTCGTTTTATTTGATTTTTTGTTTTATTAATTTTCGGTCTTTTCAAATTTAGGTATCTGCCTCTAAATTTTAAAAATCCTTTCCAAATTTGTACACTTTAATCCGTGTTAAGAGGGGCAGATAACCTCGTAGTTCCGCCCCTTAAAACATCAATAACTACTACTACTAAATTGTGTTAATTGGGAGCGACAATAAGAAAGGGCTCGACTGGCCCTTAGCTCGAGTCACTGAACTTATTATTGTAAAGGATGGACATTTAAGAGTTGTTCGTGTTTCTACTGGATAACAGGTACGTCCTGTTCAGCGGATCTATCCCCTGGAGCTGGAGTTGAAGCCAGATAGTGACAGTCAGGTCAACAGCGGACGACTACGAGAAGTTGCAAGAGGATGAGTCACAGACTCGGGTGTGCCAAAGAAGACGAAATCTGTGATACCAACGGATGAAGTTAACGAGACAGTGAACAAGCCATTGGCTACACAAAGTGGTAGGTTGGTGGAAAGTCCAAACAGATTGAATCTGTAAATCTGGACAGTTTTTATATAAGAATTTATTCATTTTGTGTATGTTTTCTTTAGTACATATTTTGTAAGTATATTTGAAGACTGACTTAGAAGTAACTTAGGTGGGAGTATGTCATGTTCGTGTGGCTAATTCAGCCTGAAGATGGGCTTTTGTGTTACCGAACACAAACATTGCCGCTTGTTCTGTACGTGAATTGCATGTTCTGGGGGTTATGTTGCTCAGTCATTGTTCATATACTTCCGTAAAACTGTTTTAACGTTGATAAACTGTGCGGAGGAAGAAATAAAAGCGGTCGTATAATATACAATAAACGTGATGTGAATTCTTGTTTATCGAAATTGTATCAACCCATAACACTCACCTCCCCCATTCATGGATTTGAAGAAACGACTTATACAGGAGTTTGAGGAGTTTGAAGGAAGACAAGTAAACAAACTACTCACAGAATTAGATCTAGGGGATAAATAACCTTCTCAGCTTTTGAGAGAGATGCGTAACTTGGCCGGTACACAAGTCCAAGATGATTCTTTGGGCACTTTATTCAACCTGTGCCTGCCAGTCACAGTACGTTCAATTTTAGCGTCTAGTAACGACAGTTTAAACAGTCTGGTCACTATTGCTGACATCGAATTTTCGACCTCAGGACAGTATGATTACAGGTCTCAAACCACTCAAACTATCCCTCAAGTTCCATCTCATGAAGCAATACCGAAAGACAGATTATCACGCCTAGAAGCTCAAGTAGCCCAGCTAACCCCCTCAATTAATGAAATGAGAACAAGATCTCACTCAAGGTCAAGGAGCACAAGAGCACGTTCTAGCACACCAGACCGTTACAACCCTAAAGGAGTATTTTGCTGGTATCACTATAAGTTCGGTGATAAGGCTCAAAAGTGCATAGATCAATGTTCATATCGTCCAACACCTAACTACAAGACAAATGCATCGGGAAACTAGTTCACTCTTCACTGGATGCGGCAGGTGATCAGAGCTTAACGTCACGCCACCTATTCGTCACCGATAACCTAACAGGCTATCGCTTCCTGATAGATTCCGGGGCTGATATATCATTGGTTCCACCCTCTGCTAAGGAACACAATCATGTGGCAAAAAGGCAACTCTATGCAGCCAATGGCACCGCTATCAAAACTTATGGCGAGCGACTGCTACGGCTTGACTTAGGGTTAGGCAGGAATTTCTACTGGAATTTTCTAATAGATGATGCTCAAACACCCATAATTGAAGCGGACATGATTCATCACTTCAATCTTTTGATTGATAATAATAACAGACATCTCTTAGATCGTACTAGTCTTTCATCAAAAGGTACTCTTGTCAAAATGACTGGAATCGAATCACTTCTCATCATATCTCGTAATCAGAAGTATGCCGATATCATTAAGGAATATCAACATAATTATATTGAGAGAAAATATCAGTTTCTCTGCTCCACCCACCAATGTGGCGCACACTTCTGTAACCCATTTGCAGCCAAGGCTAGACGATTACCACCGAAGAAGCAGCAGCGACCAAATCACAGTTTCAACGAATGCTTGACATGAAGATTTGTTAACCCTCCAATAGTTGCTGGGTCAGTCCTCTTCACCTTGCGCCCAAGAAGGATGGATCTTGTCACCCTGTGGTGATTATCGGTCTTTAAATAACATAACACAACCAGACCGGTACACAATACCTAACAAACAGGACTTCTATGGCCAGCTGGATTGCAAGGAAAGATTTTCAAAGATTGATCTAATCCGTGCGAATCACCACATACCAGTTTACCCAAATGATGTTCCGATCACTGCGGCGATTACCCCTCTTGGATTGTTTGACTTTTTGTATCTTCAATTCGGCTTGAGAAATGCAGCGCGGTCCTTCCAACGATACATACATTCCATGTAACATGATTTTGATTTTGTCTACTACTATATTGACGATATTCTAAGAGTGAAGAAAAACACACACACCTCCTTCATCTACTCTTCGAACGACTTAGCCAATTTAATATTAATATCAACATAAGCAAGTGCCTTTTTTGGTTTAACCGAAGTACCATTTTAAGTTACCTCATAAATGAAAAGCGTATACGTCCACTGCCAGATCGGGTACAAAAAATCACCAACTCCCCAGTTCCAGAAACAGTTCAGGATTTACGACGCTTCCTTGGTCTAATCAATTTTTTAAAGACGAACAGTTCCTCATCCAGCAAACCTGCAATCTAGTCTTTTTTGACTTCACTCGTGGTGCATCAAAGAATCACAAAAGAAAAATCACATCGACAGATAAACTTCTCACCACATTGAGTGAACTAAAGACCAGTCTAGTAAATGTGACATTCCCAGCTCACCCTTCTCAAGATTTGCCACTGGCGTTGGTGGTGGATACATTTGATTTTGATGTAGGTGCTTTACTTCAGCAAATTAAAGAAGATAAGCTAGAACCTTTAGGTTTTTTTCTCCAAAAAGCTCAATGACTCTCAACAGAACTATTCCTCCTATGACAGAGAACTTCTTGCTATGCAGTCTGCCGTCAAGTACAGTATTTCCAACACATGCTAGAAGGAAGGGAATTCCACATATACACTGACCATAAGCCTTTGAGATTTATGTCCAAACAACGACCTGAAAAAGCGACACCAAGACAATTGCGTCACATGACATTTATTGCGCAGTTCAGAACTGATATGTCGTATGTAGAAGGAAAGAACAATGCAGCATCTGACGCTTGCTCCCGGATCTGCTTCATTAGTATTCACTCAAGTTTTACTACCGAAGAGATCGCCAATGCTCAGACAATGGACAAAGAATTGATTCATTTACGACAATCAAACACCTGCTCATTGAAATTCCAAACCATCACTCTACCCAATAACCTCAAACTTATCTGTGACGATATAAATGATGCCGGTAAACTCCGACCGTACATCCCAGCAAGATTTCGTGTACAAATTTTGGAATCTCTCCACAACTTGACCCGTCCAGGAATAAAAGTATCATCTACCATCATCCAGGCAAGATACGTTTGGCCATTGAAAAGGACATCAAACTATGGACAACATCATGCATTCCATGTCAACGAGCAAATATCTGGCGACATACAAATAGTGCGGGTAGCCAATACCAGCCGGTTATGGAACAATTCAACCATGTCAACATTGACATTGGTGGACCACTTCCACCATCTCAAGGATTCGCATACCTCGTCACGATGATTTATCGTTTCTCCAGATGGCCAGAAGCTGTACCAGTACACGACATCACCACCGAAACAATCGCAGCCACCATTTTGACCACATGGATTGCTCGTTTTGGAGTCCCTAAGACTATCACAACCGACCGAGGACGACAGTTAGATTACACACTTTTCACCTGTCTCACACAATCTCTCGGTATTCAACACAACAAAATCACAGGATATCATTCTGCAGCATATGGAACGATTGAACGGTGGCAGCGGCAACTCAAATCGTCGTTAAAAGTACAACTTACTGATGACTGGGTTCCTAAACTTCCCTTGTTTCTACTTCGACTGAGATCTTACATAATTCCCAATTACCACACCACTCCTGCAGAAATCACCTACGGATTTCTTGCATCACGAAGAAAATTTGCAAGACATACCGACCTTCCTTTACAAATTAAAGGAGCAAATGCGCACTCTTCAACCTTTCCAAGCAGAACATCACTCCGCCAAGAAGGTTTTCAATTTACCCGGAACTAATGAAGTGTAATCTTGTTTCAATTCGACATGATGCGACCAGACGACCACTGCAACCTGTTTATGATGGTCCCTACCAAGTTCTCACACGAACGGCAAAACACTTCGACATCGACACTGCAGGAGGTAAACAGGTGATTTCCGTGGACAGACTGAAACCAGCATTCATCCTGCACGACTTCCAAACTCCTGCATATGGAACAGACAATCCACCGCCCTCCACAATTCCTAATACTTCCGAACAAGACAACAACCAACAGAACAGGACTACCAAATCCGGTAGACAAGTTACCTACCCTCGTAGATTCCTGGACATTGTCACTGGGAAGGGAGTGTGTGGCGGATGTTAGCGCCACCTACAGGTAGGTATGTGGTGGATACTAGTGTCACGGACACTAGCGCCACCTAGGTAGATGGCAGATAATAGTGCCACCTAGGTACATAGTGTGTATCATATTATATTCTTTTCGTTTTCTCTTTGTCTTCACTGTTGTTAAATAAACAAGAATCAAATACATCATCTGTTGGCCTATCATATATCATTTATATTGTATATTATATTGTATAATGAAACCCTCATTATATTATATCTTGACACCTCTAAACCTATAACAGTTGATTGAAATTGCTTTTAGAGCAGTTTCGTAGTCTATATCAAAATGAAGAAGGTCATCCTGAGCTGCGTTTTCTAGCTTTTTAAAGTAGCCATTAATGCCATTACTTTCTTGGTGTTAGCGTGGTTGAACAGAGGTTTAGGTTCGTAGGTTCGATGCCTATTTCAAGACTGATCTCAAGCGAAACCAGATTTTGGTTCGAATAACTAACGCATCCATTTTGTAGTAATATTTGATAATTTATTTCAAATCTTATGCACTTTTCACTGTCAAGAAGACAAACGTTAGGAGAAGAACTTAGTATTATGCAAGAAGAATTTATTAACATGTGTTAATTATAGATAGTGTCAGAACTTTGATATATTATTGGAGTGTCGTTTATACACTCAGTTGTTCATCCACGTTGATGTTGAAAGATTTCTCGATGACAAAATTATTTGGAACAGTTATATCACTTATATATATTTTTGCTAGTGGAGTTCATTGATATTGATATTCCTTGATAATTTTTGGGAATACATTTTTACTCTTAGGGACAAGATTTATTGACGATGGTTCCTAATGGGTCACAGTATGTGAACTTTACTCGTTAGCTAAACCCATGGTGTAGGCGTCATTGTTTAATATTTTCAAGTTCTTTTGAGTGAGGTGGAGCCTCAATTTTGGTTTGATCAATCTCCATGTCTCTTTGAAGCCACGTGTCTTACGTGAAATAAGTATTTATGTTGAAGAATTAATTGAGTAATCGTTATTTTTAATATAGTTCCAAGACATGAAAGCAATTCCGAGGAACATTCAGTATTTTAAACGCAATTCCCAGGAAATACTTATTGAAAGTCTATATAGTATTATTATTAACTCATGATGTAACGAAAAATTGTAAGGCAATGATTTTAGACTGTTAAGGTGTTAATCAACAATCCATAATAATTTGAATAAAGTAAAGTACAACAGTATTAACTATTTTTGGTCAACACGATTTTAGGAGCGGAATTACAATGATATTATGAACCATATACAAGGTTTAGTGGCCACTGATTAAGGGTGTACTTACTCATATGCATATCAGTGGATATTGCTAATTATAGTTGCTGTGTGAGAATATGATGCTTTTTGAAGCTTCTTCGTTTATTGGATTGAGGTAGTGACTGCTAATCACTGTAAGTTTTAGTGAAACCTTAATAGAAGGATTTAAGGAATTTAATCCATGTGTGGATTTAAAGTAAATGTCTTTGATGACAGTATCAGCTGTTGAATTGTATCAGTATAATTCTACGTGATTATAAATGTTCTAATGAGCACATACTTGAAATAATTGATTTGATAAATAGTTAATTCATCCTTGTTGAAGTTTATTAACGATGCCAGCAAGATACGTATACCATTTTTATTAATCTATTACGTCTTGAATTTCGACGATAAATTCTATTAACTTAGTTGCTTGATAGGATGAATCTGGCAATGAATATACTGAATCTATAAATAAATGAGAGTTAATAATCAAATCATGATGATGCAATCAATTAAGTCAACGTGGTACACACTCAAGGGTGTGATGTAAATAATGTAAAAATGTGTAAATATTTTATTCAGATTAATAATTGATAAATTGAACGTGAAATATAAATATGATAATCTTGAGAAATATAATTATGATGATTACGATAAATATAACTGTGCAGATAAATAACGAAGTTTATCCAATCACTCTATTTTCTGGGATAATTATGAATGTAAATTATGTGTGATATTAGTATATGTGTCACGTTATAAGTACTTCAGGTTTCATTTGAAAGATGTGCCAACTTGAGACGTGGATCCCTCGATTTCTTTTTGGGATAGGTAAATTCTTTGAGTTTATGGCATTGCTAATTTTTGTCTTGTTTTCTTTTGAATACATTTTTATTTCCTTGCTTTTAAATATTATTGCGTGATGCTTTATAGAGGTGATGGAAGGTCGCGTTAAAAGGCCATCGCCGGGTGTTCCTGGAGTATCCCACACTCCTGAGGCATTCAATTTGATGGAATCTCGTGTTTTTTGAGGCACGTTTATTTATTTTTGCCATGGTGTTTCTTAATGCAACCTTGTTTGGAAATCTTGTGCCCTATTATCACTTCTACTTGTTGGTAGGATCTGGGGAATTTTCTAGTCGGGGATTTCATGCTCTACGATACAGCTTACATCGCGGGATTCTACAGGTATTGGTAGGTAATACGGGTACAGTACCTACCGTATTGCCACGGCCGCCTCCTGCCCACTTCCTTGCCTAACCCTCCCACTCTTCACACCCGTTCGCTTTGCAGGTGAGGCCGCCTGGGCGTTGTATCCCAGACTCAGAGTCTCACGTTCCAGGACATTGCCCTCAATGGCTGTAGAGGCCTTCGCTTAGTCCGTCGGAAAAGCCAACTATAGCGAAAAAAGCGAAAGCGAAGTCCATTATTGTACCACTAACGAAAACTGTTTAAAAAAGGCTGGTACTTTCTTTTAACCTGATCAATCTCAAAAGTTCAAAGCCTTACATTATCTGGTTGGTAGTACACTGATTTATTCGTCTTCTAACTCCACAGCAAGATAAGGATTGAGGTTAGTGAGGTCATTTAACTTCTTCACATTGATGGGAACCTGAAAAAGAAGCTTTAGGTCCAAGGCTGAAACTTGACATAGGGTACAAGAAGTACGCGTTGAAATATTAGAACAGAAACGAGTCAAGCAGCGTCCCTTGACCCCTATCTGCACAAAACGTTATTTCTAACATAATGCCTTGCTGTAATAACAGGCCGGAACTTGACTCCCTTCTCCACTAAAATATGTATCTACCCCTACAGAACATGTTCCCACAGATAACTCATGTCATCATACTGTCTCGGTGGGTGAGTGGTTATCGTGTCGGACTGCCAACCCCAAGCTTGCAGGTTCCCTCCTGGCCATGGTAAGTAAATTTTGAAAGACGACAAAAATCACGATACGCATGTCATACGATGTTGGCGTGTTAAAGAACTCATTTGAATTCAGTAGGCCGTGTTCATAATGGCAAAATAAATCTCGGGATTTTCCGCCAACACAAAGTACCTCATTTCTCTACTAGCAAGCGCTATAGTATCAAAGAGCTTAGATATCTAACCTCATTGACTTTCAAAGTGCTTCAAGGAGCGATAAAATTCGACATGCTAGTTTCTCTCTTGGCCTCAATTAACAAAGCTTGCACCCGGCAACCGAGGCCATACGATATTATTATTATATATTATTTAGTCTCTTTTAGCCGTTTCTGAAACAAACGATTCAATTGAGACTGAGATATCGGTCAAATGCCAAATTTTACTTCAGCCTATGCCAACAGTTGTTGTTGTTGTTGTTGTTGTTTTAGTCCAGTCTTTAGACTGGTTTGATGCAACCCTCCATGTCACCCCATCCTGAGCTAATCGTTTCATCTCTACATAGCTACCACACCCTACATCCGAGGCAATCTGTTTAACATATTCTAACCTTGGTCTACCCTACAGTTCTTGTCCTCGACCCTTCCTTCCATAACTAAGCTTCCTATTCCAGGGTATCTTAGTATGTGTCCTACCAACCTATCTCTTCTCTTCATTAAGGGGCGTGGTGGCTCAGCGGTCTAGCTGTATGCCTCTCACCAAAACGGTCCGGGTTCGATTCCCGGTCAATGCATGTGAGATTTTCGAAGTGAAATGCCATGTCCTGTGTTTCGGATTCCACGTAAAAAGGAGGTCCCGTGGCTTATGATCTACAGATTAACGGTCACGTTAAACTACAAGCTTCCTTCCTTCCTTTTTCTTCTCTTCATTAGCAGTCGCCAGGAACATATCTCCTCTCCCACTCGTCTTAATACCTCTTCGTTTGTAACCTTATCTACCCATCTGATCTTCATCAAAGCCGGCCCTGTGGTGTTGGGGTAGCGCGCCTGCCCCTCACCCGGAGGCCCCGGGTTCGATTCTCGGCTCCGTCAGGGATTTTAAAACTGACGTGAGGGTTGGAACGGTGTGCACTCAGCCTCGTGAGGACAATTGAGTAGCTGTCTGACAGTGAGGCAGCGCCCCGATCACGAAAACCAAGATTAACGGCCGAGGGGACACGATGCGCTGATCACGCGTCACCCCAATATCTGCAGGCCAAATTGCTGGGTAGCGGTCGCTTGGTCGGCCTAGGTCCTTCATGGGCTGTATAATGCCAGTGGGGGGGGGGGGGAATCTTCATCATTCATGTGTACCACCACATTTCAAACGCTTCAATTCTCCTCTTTTCTGCTGCAACAATAGTCCAAGTTTCACTTCCATAGAGTGCCACGCTCCAGACAAAGGCTTTCAAAAATGACTTCCTAATACCTATATCTATATTCGATGTCAACAGATTCCTTTTCTGTAAAAATGCTTTCCTTGCCTGAGCCAACCTACTTCTTATATCCTCTTTGCTTCATCCATCACTTGGTTATTTTGCTTCCTAAGTAACGGAAGTCTCTTACTTCCTTTAGTTTTTCACCTGCCAATTTGATACCCATAGAGGTTTCTGATATATTTCGACTGCATTCCAATAATTTTTGTTTTACATTCATTAATTTTCATCATGAATTCTTTCCTCAGTACGGAGTTCATAGCATTCAAAAGCTCATTCAAATCCTCAGGCGTGTCGGTCAAGATAACGATGTCATCAGCAAATCTCTGAGTTGAAATTGTTTCTCTTTGAATCTTCACACCCTGTATACAGTTACCTTACCGGACAGCACACAAGATGACTTCATTCATGGCATCGACCTCACAAAAATTTCCACTTTCATAAATGTTTCCAAGATATTCAACATGGGTTAGAATAATAAATTTTGTTATTTTGGGCCCACTTCGATGTTGCCATGGTTGTACGATGACAGAAATGCCATCTAGGATAGATATGGGTCTGGAGGAGCGCCAACTTTATGAGAAGAGACTCACATATAATTTTGATTTTGTGTTGTGGGAAAGTAATTATTATATTTTTTGTGTTTTGCCATGATTTAATACCATAAAATGATATATTTAGGAGCTTGTTCTTTCTTTCAAGTAGAGTAGTTACCTGACAGACTCAAATCCTGAACATGTGATCGTATAGTGGGATGAACGCCCCATGCCTCGAAAGACTGGCTGGGATACATGTTCCATATGATGACGCAAGGGTACAGAACGATGACAGAAATGTCATCTTCCATGCAGAAAACGATTGTGCGGACATTTATTGGCAGTTGTATCAAAAGATTATACGGATCTGTGACGAATTAAGATCCTTTACTTCTCAGCAATTAACATGCATTCTTGTAAAACATTTTCCATTAATGAAACATGAAAGAGCAGGTTAGCTACTTACTTATTTAAATGACATCCACTTGCTTCTCCTACTTTATCCTCGGATCCATCTTCTAGAGCATCTCTCAAGCCTCCGTCTGCCAACAGACAAACTCAAAATTTTTGGAACCGCTTGTACGAAATTTCATAAGAATTATCTGGTAATCCTCCAATCGAATGTTAACCCTTCCCACATGAGCACCTGAATTTTGGCTGCACGACTATTGGACCAACCGTATGTTGGTGGGACTGGTAAGCATCTCTTTGATAACTCTGCCGTACAAAATAATACAACAGATAGGCAATCTCACAATCATAACAGTAGCAGTCAATTCACGGCGTTGAATGGACTAGACGGTTGAGTGAATCTCATATAAAAGAGAAAATGAAACCTTCTACAGTTGAGTTGATCATTTTGTTCGTGATTTCTTGATAATGAATGTAATAACAATTGTAGCTTCATTATAGTAATATATATTGAATACTAGCTAAAGTACGCGTGCTTCGCTACGCGTCTTAAATAAATTAAAATGTGAAGGTGAGAGTTAAAACAGGGGATAGGCGAGGTGCTGCGCAGAGGGAGATTAAGGATGGAATATTTTGTCCAACTACACCGCTCGGCGTTGACCGTGTTTTATAGCACAAATTTAGGTTTTACTCGCTAACCGTTGGAGATACCTTTCGGAAAGAAAATGTAATTTTAAACCTTGTATATGCCATCAAAAGTTTGCAATTTCTTAGCGTTCTCTTTTTATTTGAAATGGAAATATGAAAGTTTGAATCCAAAGGGTGTAGTGACGTCACTAAAATGGTCACCATCTTTAAATAGTGCAAAGTATTGACATCAAAAGTAACCTATATGTTAAACAGGTAAATCAGCTACTTCCATGTAAAATTCATGTAAATCGGACCAGTGGTACTTGCGTGATTGAGTAATACAAAGACACACACTATCTCATTTTTAGCCTCGCTTCGCTCGCGTCATAGTCGTGTCATATTGTTGTTCAATGAAATGCAGGTTTAAGCCCGTTAACACCCCTTTAGAAACTGAATATCCAAAAATCCCTCCTTAGTAGACGTTTTTGACACACAACAAACATATCCCCAAAATATTATTCTTCTAACTTTTAATAGTATTGGTGGGTCGATGAGAGTGAACATCCAAAAATCCTTCCTTAGTGGACGTTTTTCTTCCAGAATTTCACCCCTCCCCATAGGCCCCTTAAATTGCATTTATGAAAAAACGGTCGAACACCTATTTATTTTATTTATTTATTTTTAAGCTGATTGATTTCCTCCGAGTTTCAAACTCTGGGTAGGTTCTTGCTTAGAATTAACCTTACCCCCAAGGGAAGATGAATAGAGAAGTAAAGGGAAGTTGGTTCCGGACAGAGGAACAAGTGTGGATAATAGCAAGAAAGTCCAACACTAAATACAAACAATTTTAAAGAAGAGTGTCACCGCAGAGCCCGTGAGATCACTAAAGTGAGTGGGGACCTGAACACAACTAACGGGAAACGCAGCTAGAGCTTGAGTTATTTGCAGGCGAGAGTAGGAGGTACCTTCCCTTCCAAGCCAAGATTCGGCTATTATGGGGAAGGGTGGTGGTCTGGCAAAGAAAGAAATGATAAGTTTCCTATGTACCTTTTTAAAGGAGTTTGTTTTAAACAAATATTCTGAAGAATGCAAATAATTTGAATAAGCCGTGACGATTTAGTTCTTGAAATTTTAGAATTTCTAAAAAGTGACAGAACGTTTCCAAGAAGGATAGGGATGAAGCAATTATACCCTTGAGAATAATTTTGGTAAGAGAACCAATAGTTGCATTTAGGAATGACCAAGACTAAAAGTTTAGACAATGAGAAAAAACTTAAATTTTGAAAACCAACCATAAGTTGTAAAGCGAATCTCAACAAGCAGAAAGCTGGCGTAGCGAGCTATGCTTGCCTTACTGGCCAGTTAGAATTAGCTATCAAAGCTAAGAGAGACTTTAATAAGTTCATAACTAAGAGTTCTTGTTCAAATGCAACAAGTAGTGCAAACCCTATCAATGGATTTATTTTTATTGAAGAGAGCATAAACCTAGGAAGAGTCAGGGAAGACAGGATCTTGGCTAACCGTTATTTCAGAGAAATGATAAAGCAAAAGGAAAAATTCAAATTTATTTAACAATGCAAAAAGGTGTAATGAATTTAAGACATATATAATTTGAGTTTCCAAACGATTGGGGTCGCAGACCTCCGAAATCATTTAAATCTTGCGCCAGGCAATTGATAATTTTTTGGGTTTTAAACCTTTTATACGAACTAAAATCTTCGTAAGATTTTGAAATAGTGCTATGATTAATAAAGAGAAATTTTTAAGATAATTAACGTAATTAAGGTTAAACAATAAATCAAGTACAAGGTGTGTACTTTAAGGATTTCTAGATAAGTATCTTAGAAATATGAACAAACAACAACTTCGAAAGTATCAACAAAAAACAGGAAGAAATGAAATAGAAGTTTCTATAACTTCTTGTATTAATACAGAACTACGTTTAGAGATTATACAAATAGGGCAGGTCACTTATTGTGAAACCTGAAGAGAAAAAATGAAAGGAAGTTTCTAGAACTCCTATGTTTAAGTAGCGATCACGAGAAAAAGAGGGCAAATTTCCCATTCGTGAAACCTAGAGATAACTCACTTTTGAGTAGAAAGAATTGGATTCCCTCATTAGAAGGGAGAAACAATATACTTTAAGGCGTGTACTAGACACGAAGTTTTACAGACATTAATTTGTTATACGTGGAGCAAGCAAGGGAGGGCACTTATTGAGAGTGACACCTCATTGAAAAAAGACCTAAAGTAACAATTTTATTATTTTAGTTAGTAAAGGGTTTGGGAAAGATCAAATGGGATTGTGGAAGAGTGTTCATGGCCGTATTTATTGTACTCGGACGAGCGCGACGCGGACGAAAAAGTTGAACAGGCACTGTTTTCACTATAGTCTGTTGATATAGTTGAAAAGTTCACTGTAGTAGCACAAAAAGTTTATGGCAAAGAAAGTTATTGCGATGGTGGAAAATAACTAGTTACACTAGATTTGCGAGAGTCTATTGCTTGAAAAACTTGTAAGTTATAGTTGAATGCACCAGAAAAATCCCAACGTAGGAAGAAAAATTAGATATTGATTAGCAGTTCATAAGGAAGATTCCTCAGTTGGAAATCGTATTTCCATATGTGAGTGGAAAGTACTAGAAGGTTTAACTTGTAGATGAATTGTTCGGCATGGTAAATTCCAGAACAATCATGACTGAAGAATAGGGCAAAAATTAGTCCAGTGGTGGAAAGAGCTAAGTATTTTATAGACAGTGGGTAATTCAATGGTGTCCAACGTTGTGAGAAAATCTCTCATTTAATAAGCATAAGAAATGCTGCTTCATGTTAATATTGGGTTAGATAGACAAAAGCCCAACATAGAAAATCCCGCGAAGGATGATTATTGCCCCACATTTAGAAATCTCACACTGCCTATAAAATGATCATTAAAAGCATGTAGCTATTTAAAATCAATTAAAATAAGTTGAAGAACGTAGAAATAGTACTTAGCTCATTTCTGATGAACGGCGATTCCTTGGTGACCGTTAGTCAGGAATTCACAACATTTGAAAGTTTGTCTTTCGAGGTGAGGAGACGAGCTTTAGTTAAGCTCCGACTGACTGGTTTGACTTCAGACGCACAAGTGAGGCCAGCTCAACGAAGCGCGGAGGGACCAGGGAAGGGAAAAGAGTGGGGGTAGGGGACAAAAGGAATACACTTATGAATAACCAACATAACAGCAATACATTTTCTTCATGAAATGGTCTTCAAAGAGTTGATAGCAGGCGTCACTAGCGAAGACGGGGGGGGGGGGGTGAAAAAGTAGACGAAGTCCTCTTGATCACGGAGATGATAGCTGGCGATAGCGACGAGATCTGGTGGCCAGATTGGTAAGGAAGTCCTCTTGTACAGGGAAAAATTGAGGAACTTCAGAGATTCGCTGCTAGATGACGCTAGGTGGGTCATGGAAGATATATATCTAGAACAGACTCACAGGTGGTGCAAGAAAATATACCAACAAAGAGAAACCAGGAGATCACTTTTGGTGTTTGCGAAAAAGGGAGGGGAAGAACTAAAGCAAAGAGAAGCAAAAGCTTACTCTTACCGTGTATTCCAAAGAATACACCAAGCTGGGATGGTCAAACACCAACAGAGAACAAAGGCATGAAATTAAGAACTTAATGGTAAAGGAGCAATTAAAGACAATGGTCTTATGATATGCCCATTACTTGTCAAGATCTTGGCTACCCTAACTCTCCCATCCATTCCAGGATAACACTCGGTCACTCTACCAGAGATCCAGACCAATGGAGGAGAAGCATCCCTAATTAGGACCAAGTCCCCCACTTTAATGTCGGGATTTGAAAGAAACCACTTCTGTCTCCATTGCAAGGAAGTTAAGTATTCCAAATTCCACCTCTTCCAGAAAGAATTACGGAGGGCTTGAAGTTTACGCCAAACAATAGGTAAATTAGAATCCCTGTAAGAGTTGGGAAGGGGAGGAGGGACAGAAAGAGAAGTGCCAATAAGGAAGTGACCAGGAGTGAGTGGAAGCAGGTCATCAGGGTCATTGGAAAGCGGAGTTAAAGGGCGAGAATTAACAACACCTTCAATCAGAATAGACAGCGAATTAAATTTTTCATAAGTCAGAATGCGACTACCTAAAACCTTTCTTAGATGACGTTTAGTGAACTTTACGCAGGATTCCCACCTACCACCGTGATAAGGGGCGTAGGGAGGTATAAAACGCTATTTGAAACCCTCTGAGTGGGAAACATTAGAAATCTGTTCCATGGCAGGAGAAGATGTAAGAGCTTTCTTCCACAAGGGAGCTGCGCCTTGAAAAGTGGAAGCGTTATCAGAGAACATCTCAGAAGGAACACCACGCCTAGCAGCGAAGCGAGAGACGGCTGACAAAAAGTAAGAAGTGGAGGCATTCGTTACTAGTTCCAAATGGATCGCGCCAGTAACCATGCAACCAAAGAGAGAAACATAGAGCTTACCGAACAATTTGCGTTTAGCTTCAGGGGAATTGCGTTGATATTGGAACGGACCCATATAGTCCAAACCAGTTAAAGCGAAGGGACGTGTAGGAGAAGAGAGGAAAGAGGGCAGATAGCTCATTAATTGAGTATTGACTTTAGGTTTCGCTTAGGGGTTGCGATTTGTCATCAGATTTGCTGACAACTTCCATATGATCCAAGCTTTCATACACATCCATAAAATCAGTGTACTGTTGTTTAACAAGAGGTTCTTTCTTGAATTTGCTATCGATAGCAAAGAGAGCTTTTCGAGCTTTGGGTTGAGAATTAATAAGTTTGGGGGGATTGAGTAATCTTGGCATCTGAACAATGAACCGACCTTCAGGAGAACGAGTGGTAGTGTTCAAGAAATGTTGCTCACAGAATTCGTTTTCTGAAGAGGTTACGTTGGGAGAATCAACGCTTTCGAACCTCCAGAACTGCTCCAAATCAGTATCAGCATAATCACTTTAATACGGGTTAGGGAGAATAATGAGGAAGTTGCCCGGTAACGATCCATCCAAAAATAGTGTCTCTGGCAACCACGTTTGAGGATAACTTACGAACCTGTTTACGAAGGCAATTCCAGAAAACATTGGCGCTAAGGAGTATGTCAATGGGACTTTGTACATTGAACAGAGGGTCGGCTAACCTTAAATGCGAGGGAATGTTTAAACCTGAAATATCGACAGAGTGACTTGGAGTGTCCTCTCCGATACTGTTGAGAATGAGGCAATTAAGTTTCAGAAAATTATTTCTGTGACAAGTGTCTCTTAGGGTTAGCTTTGAAAACTGTAAAGCTTGCGATTTTGATCTGTTAATGCCTGATACATTAATAGAAGTGGGGTTTACAGGTAGGCCTAATTTTCTAACCAAAGAATTAGACACAAAATCATGAGTTGCCGCTGAATCAAGAAGACCACGAGCACTGACCCAGTTGCCGAATTTGTCTTGGACTTCGACTTGAACAGTGGATAACAATACTTGAGCACTACGCAAAGGCTTAGCGTTTTGAATGTAAGAAGACGCACTAGAATTGCTTGTATTGTCATTTTTCTGAGAAGTAAATGCTGCTGATGACATCGATTGATCATGACGATGCAGTAAAGTGTGGTGCGGTTTTTCACAATGGTAACAAAGTCTTGAAGACTTACAGTTAGAAGCAGAATGCTTGGGTGCTAGGCAGTTAAAGCAATGTTTATTCTGGGAAACCAATTTTCTTCTGTCGTCGACTGACAGTTCTTTAAAAGATTTACATTGATACAAAGCGTGGGAATCCTTGCAATGTATGCACTTTAATGGCTCATTTAAACTTTTGGGGGGTTCGCTTTGAGTGTTTGAAGCGAGAGAACTAGCAATACGGCGTTCACTAGACCTAGTTGAGTAACCAGTGGCGTTTGACTTTAGTTTAGACGAACTGGACCCAGGTTTTTGGGTTGGGCGCTACGTGTTCGGTTTTAGATTTAAGAGACAGTAATTCAAGTTTAGAGCAAGGAGAAGAGGGTTCACTTTGATTAGCTAAAGCAGTTAAGAGTTGGCATCTAGCATTTATGAAGGTGACTAAATGCTCATATGAGTAATTATCGTCTTTGGAAAGTTCCATTTCCCAAGCTTTGAGGGTAGCAACATCGACTTTATAAACAACTACATGAATTAGGAAAGTGTCCCAGTGATCAGTGGGTTGGTGTAATTGGGATAGAGATTTAACGTGAAGTTGTGTTGTATCAATGAGGGTCGGCAGACTAGTGACGTCATTGTGCTGTGACGCAGGCAAATTGAATAAAGCTTTCATGAGGCGTAGAATACGTAAGCCGTAAATTACCGTATCTTTCTTTTAACAAGTTAAAGGAAATGGGGTGTTTTTTGGCACTTAATGGGAGCGCTTGATCTAACTGCAAGGCTTGATCTTGTAGAATAGATCGCAAATAATGAAACTTGTAAATGATTTGAATATCTTCATTTTCATGAACTAGAGAACAAAATAGTTCGTAGAAAGAATCCCAAGTAGATTCGTCTCCTGAGAAGTGGGGTAAATTAATCTTAGGTAGAATTGGTTTGGGCTTGCGAGTGCCCTCACGAGAAGAGGTTTGTTGTTCGTGAAGGGAACCAAGAACAGAACCATCCCTTTCCTGCTCTTCCTCAAGTTGGCGAATTATTTTAAACGCGGAGGCTATACCGTCTTAATATTGTTTTTCTACCTCTACTCGATCATCAGTTTGATTGAGCATGCAGGTTTCGATTTCGGTTTGGATAGTACAATAGTTTTCATAAGAACGTTCATAGTCCTCTACACGACGTTTTAACAAATCCAATTGCGCTTCTGAGGAATCTAATTCCATCATGTATTTTCGGAATCGGGTAAGTTGCCCTTTATAAGAAGCTCGTTTGGAAGTAAGTTTTTCATCCATGCCATCCTTGTCTTTATCTGGAGGAGCCATGACGAAATACGAAAATTCAAGTATAACTTACGCGACTGTGGAACCTTGGAAATGCTGTCAGACTGGCAGCAGCAAGCGAGTTGAAAGGGAGAAATGCGCCAAAGGAGACAGAAGGAATCCCTTTCACCTCACCAGCATTGCACTGCGAAGTTATAGCTGAAAAATTCAAAGCAAATATTAATGATTTGCAAAATATTGACAAATGGACTTTGACAAATAAAGCCTGATATGTAAAATGTCATGAATGGACTTTCCCGGGTTTCGGCACCAAATTTTGGGTAGGTTTTTGCTTAGAATTAACCTTACCCCCAAGGGAAGATGAATAAAGATGTAAAGGGAAGTAGGTTTCGGACAGAGGAACAAGTGTGGATAATAGCAAGAAAGTCCAACAATAATTACAAACAATTTTAAAGAAGTGTGTCACCGCAAAGCCCGTGAGATCACTAAAGTGAGTGGGGACCTGAACACAGCTAACGGGAAACGGAGCTAGAGCTTGAGTTATTTGCAGGCGAGAGTAGGAGGTACCTTCCCTTCCAAGTCAAGATTCGGCTATTATGGGGAAGGGTGGTGGTCTGGCAAAGAAAGAAATGATAAGTTTCCTATGTACCTTTTTAAAGGAGCTTGTATTAAAAATATTCTGAAGAATGCAAATAATTAGAATAAGCCGTGATGTTTTAGTTCTTGAAATTTTAGAATTTCTAAAAGTGACAGAATGTTTCCAAGAAGGATAGGATGAAGCAATTATACCCTTGAGAATGATTTTGGTAAGAGAACCAATAGTTGCATTTAGGATTGACTAAACTTTTACCCAGCAAGGAGCCGACTAAAAGTTTAGACAATGAGAGAAAACTTAAATTTTGAAAACCAACCATAAGTTGTAGAGAGAATCTCAACAAGCAGGAAGCTGGAGTAGCGAGCTATGCTTGCCTTACTGGCCAGTTAGAATTAGCTATCAAAACTAAGAGAGACTTTAATAAGTTAATAACTAAGAGTTCTTGCTCAAATGCAACAAGTAGTGCAAATCTTATCAATGGATTTATTTTTACTGAAGAGGGCATAAACCTAGGAAGAGTCAGGGAAGATAGAATCTTGGCTAACCGTTATTTCAGAGAAATGATAAAGCAAAAGGAAAAATTCAAATTTATTTAACAATGCAAAAAGGTGTAATGAATTTAAGACATATATAATTTGAGTTTACAAACAATTGAGGTCGCAGACCTCCGAAATCATTTAAATCTTGCGCCAGGCAATTGATAATTTTTTGGTTTTAAACCTTTTATACGAACTAAAATCTTCGTAAGATTTTGAAATAGTGCTATGATTAATAAAGAGAAAATTTTAAGATAATTAACGTAATTAAGGTTAAACAATAAATCAAGTACAAGGTGTGTACTTTAAGGATTTCTAGATAGGTATCTTAGAAATATGAACAAATAACTTCGAAAGTAACAACAAAAAACAGGAAGAAATGAAATAGAAGTTTCTATAACTTCTTGTATTAATACAGAACTACGTTTAGAGATTATACAAATAGGGCAGGTCACTTATTGTGAAACCTGAAGAGAAAAAATGAAAGGAAGTTTCTAGAACTCCTATGTTTAAGTAGCGATCACGAGAAAAAGAGGGCAAATTTCCCATTCGTGAAACCTAGAGATAACTCACTTTTGAGTAGAAAGAATTGGATTCCCTCATTAGAAGGGAGAAACAATATACTTTAAGGCGTGTACTAGACACGAAGTTTTACAGACATTAATTTGTTATACGTGGAGCAAGCAAGGGAGGGCACTTATTGAGAGTGACACCTCATTGAAAAAAGACCTAAAGTAACAATTTTATTATTTTAGTTAGTTAGTAAAGGGTTTGGGAAAGATCAAATGGGATTGTGGAAGAGTGTTCATGGCCGTATTTATTGTACTCGGACGAGCGCGACGCGGACGAAAAAGTTGAACAGGCACTGTTTTCACTATAGTCTGTTGATATAGTTGAAAAGTTCACTGTAGTAGCACAAAAAGTTTATGGCAAAGAAAGTTATTGCGATGGTGGAAAATAACTAGTTACACTAGATTTGCGAGAGTCTATTGCTTGAAAAACTTGTAAGTTATAGTTGAATGCACCAGAAAAATCCCAACGGAGGAAGAAAAATTAGATATTGATTAGCACTTCATAAGGAAGATTCCTCAGTTTGAAAACGTATTCCCATATGTGAGTGGAAAGTACTAGAAGGTTTAACTTGTAGATGAATTGTTCGGCATGGTAAATTCCAGAGCAATCATGACTGAAGAATAGGGCAAAAATTAGTCCAGCGGTGGAAAGAGCTATGTATTTTATAGACAGTGGGTAATTCAATGGTGTCCCACGTTGTGAGAAAATCTCTCATTTAATAAGCATAAGAAATGCTGCTTCATGTTAAGATTGGGTTAGATAGACAAAAGCCCAACATAGAAAATCCCGCGAAGGATGATTATTGCCCCACATTTAGAAATCTCACACTGCCTATAAAATGATCATTAAAAGCATGTAGCTATTTAAAATCAATTAAAATAAGTTGAAGAACGTAGAAATAGTACTTAGCTCATTTCTGATGAACGGCGATTCCTTGGTGACCGTTAGTCAGGAATTCACAACATGGCGAAGATTTGAATGTTTGTCTCTCGAGGTGAGGAGACGAGCTTTAGTTAAGCTCCGACTGACTGGTTTGACTTCAGATGCACAAGTGAGGCCAGCTCAACGAAGCGCGGAGGGACCAGGGAAGGGAAAAGAGTGGGGGTAGGAGACAAAAGGAATACACTTAAGAATAACCAACATAACAGCAATACATTTTCTTCATGAAATGGTCTTCAAAGAGTTGATAGCAGGCGTCACTAGCGAGTCGGGTGGGTGAAAAAGTAGACGAAGTCCTCTTGATCACGGAGATGATAGCTGGCGATAGCGACGAGATCTGGTGGCCAGATTGGTAAGGAAGTCCTCTTGTACAGGGGAAAATTGAGGAACTTCAGAGATTCGCTGCTAGATGACGCTAGGTGGGTCATGGATGATATATATCTAGAACAGACTCACAGGTGGTGTAAGAAAATATACCAACAAAGAGTAACCAGGAGATCACTTTTGGTGTTTGCGAAAAAGGGAGGGGAAGAACTAAAGCAAAGAGAAGCAAAAGCTTACTCTGTCTTACCGTGTATTCCAAAGAATACACCAAACTCCTCACCGATGTCGTTTAAGAGATACACACTCCGTTAGGAATCTTTCAACCCTCACTTTTCATCCCTTTCACCTCATAATATACACTACATCGAAAAACCATTAGACGTGTGTCAGCTTAATTTTAATGATTAGTATTGTGACCGTTTGACGAACGTCCTACGACCACACAAGTGCGCATCCGAACAACAGTCGAGCACAAAGACTCAAAAACATCTCGGGATTAACAGTGAGCATTCTACAAAGGTGTAGAATAAAGAAAAGGAAAAGCTCTGCTGTTCCCCAGATGCACACTACAGCAAGGATAGAAGGCATATTTCAAGAATCATGAATGACTCCAGTATCAGCTAAGATAAAATTTGCATCAATTTAATTGATCCATTCAACCATCCTAATCTTTACAAGGGCATCCTCAGGGAGAAAACTAAAACACCACCTGGAAAAAATAACATCCTGCGCTCCCCCTGGGATCCTATACTATTTAATCGCAGGTGTTGAATAACGTTCAAAAAAAAGATATGCAACGAAAACGTCAACTTTTAAACATTTCATTGTGTTAGAATACCCATGAAATTCATAGTCCATCATGGTATTCTATTATATTATAAACGATATTTACAGTATTCAAGTTGTGTAGATAACCGATCGTCCTATCACACTTGAATAAAATTTTATTTCTGAAGTTCTACACTTTTCCATATTTCCAAAAATCATGGGATATTCTCTTCCATGAAACGAGAAGAAATTCCAAAACATACTAGAATTGTTAATTATACAACTTGATGCAAGTCAGACCAAGTCGAACAAGGATGGACCCATTAGAAACATAATACCATTTATATTTCATTATTCCCACACAAGGAATCTTCATATTAGAAATTATAAATTATGGATCTGTGATTTATACTCGATAATAAAATAAATTATGGGATTAATTATTCAGTGATATTAATTGCAACTCAACCTTATTATTCCAACCAATTTCAAACACTTATGGATGATTCGTAACTATTTCAAGATTTTCATCGGAACATGAGGCCGCATTTTAAATGCTCCATTTCTTTATGCACTTTATCAATTTGGTTTATTCCTTGATATCACCATATGGCAAAATTATTAGGCATGTTAATCTATCTGCAGGTTTATATCATTCAACTAGAAAATATGTAATTATGGTTAGAGCAAATTAAAGTAGGATCTAGAATTCCATTGATGACAAGATCTAGATAGCGGCGTGGGGCAGCAACAGCGGCACCGCCCTTATTTTGAGTAATATGAGGCAACATCCTCCAAATTCCAACATTTCATTATGTGCAACAACTATAATTCTTTTACATATTATTTTCACATATTTAACTTCCATCCAGTCATATGTACTGTATTTAATGGATTATCATAATTATTAATGGGACAAATGCCTACGCGCATTCCCAATTCAACTCATCACCCTATCAGATTTATCATATGAATGTTATAAGTAGCTGTCTCTAATTAACCTGTTCAATTATCCGCTTGTCACCATAACAAAAATCCTCCTAATTGATACACCTTGCTCTAATAACAAAACTACGTTACGATTGCTTTATCAATCCAATGTGCATTAATTCATGTTAATTTCTCATATTTGTTTTAAAGAAACATCACCTAAATTATCCAAACTCATTCATTTATTATTATTAGACTATTAATAAGAAATTCTCATGGATAATTACCATGTTCTATTTTTCATAAGATCCATTAAATTGTTATGAATATTCCTCCTTAATCCCCCATGTAAATTCTCATAAATGATCATTCCGCATTATCATTTTAAAGCAAATCCTTAACCACCAGAAAAATCGAATCAATTTACGATAAATGGCAATCAGAACTCATCCAAGACGAATTGCATCAAAATGATCAAGAACTACATTTAAATAAACAAATTACCAATAAACTATCTCAAAACGATCGCTGAAAGTAACAATATGCCATAAAAATATGCATGGAACTGTACAACAAAAATCAGGATGAAACTCCTGTCTAATTAGAACAGCCGGATGCCTTCCGAAAATATACTCATTCTACGATATGCCCACCGTGGATATGCTATCTCAAAAGAAATAAAATAAAATTCGAAGAGTGGACAACATCAAAAAGATCCATGCTTATTTCCCAATATAATGCAGAAAATAAAGATTTATGGCGTGTAAAACGATTCCTACATGGTTGAATGGTATAGTCTAAGGTCTGATATTCACCGGTACTAGATATTAAGAATAGAATAAGGGGCTCACGTCCATTTCAGATGTTCTTGAAGATGGTCCAAGTTCCTGCGGACTGCCCTTAGTTTGAGCATAAAATCCCACGCGATCCTCCGCACACGGAAATGTGTACGGTACGACTTCATGGCTCCACTGGTCCAAGTCCCAAGTATCCAGACGTCAGCATCCATCGTACTCCCAAATCAAATTTAACGCACCATAATACTGGCTCGACTCATGGTAGATTTCAAAAGTTCATACCGGCGTATTGCTACCATGACGTCCTGATCGGATTGTCTTAACACCATAGCTTCTGCTATGATAAAGCACGTGTCTAATACTGTCACTGATTTTACGACAATCACCCGGTGTGTTACCGTCCCGAAATACTCCGAATAGTCACAGTAATGTTCCCGGTTACTTGATTGTAATCCTTCTGTAGTTATCGCAGTACGCTTACACACCTGTTTGGCCTTAATTCCATGTCAATTGCTAGCCAGAAATCTACCCTGGTATGAGGTATATATTCACATAACTCAAGTAAGGAGTTATTTCCAGCCCATATTCCTTAATATGCTATAAGCTCGGGCCATACCCAACACAACCTTGCATTTACAAAAGCTAGTCCCATCTAGTAAAACTATCCTGAGCACATTTGAACAATGCCTCGTTTGTAGGCTAATTTTGGCTTCCAGGTCAGGTACTAGTAACTTAAGATTGATTAAGCCGCCCGCTTATGCACGGATTAACTGCACAAACACGACTGTCTGTCCTTCCAGCTGCCTGCTTGACCCTGCAAACCGTCAGGTGATAGCATACTTACGCGCATCGCCGTCCGCGCATCTCTACCAGACTGCAACCTACGGCAGTGAAACTCAACTCAGCCAGGCGCTCGCTTCAAATTCAAAATACAGCCGCGACAAAAAACAACATCTCCATAACCAGCAACTGACGCTCTTTCACACGGTTACAGTATATATGCCAAGTATCACATCCCCAAATGAATCCACTCGTGATATATTGTTATTCAATGAAATGCACGTTTACCCCCTTAACACCTCTTTAGAACCTGAATATCCAAAACTCTTTCCTTAGTGGACGTTTTCGACATACAACGAACATATCCCCAAAATTTCATGTTTCTAACTTCAATAATATTGGCTGGTTGATGATAAGTGAGTGAGTCAGTCAGGACATTTTCTTTCATTTATTTTTGATAATTTCACCCCTCCCCAGGAACCCCTTAAATTGGATTTAAGAAACAAAGGGTCGAACACCTATTTACTTATTTAAAGCTGTTTTCCCCCTGAGTTTGATGAGTAAGTGAGTCAGTTAGGACACTTTCTTTCCTGGTTTTTTTTCTTTCAGAATTTCACCCCTCTCCAAGGGCCCCTTAAATTGGATTTATGAAAAAACCGTCGATCACCTATTTACTTGTATTTTATGCTGTTTTCCCCGCCGAATTTCAAACTTCTCGCGTATGTCGTTTCAGAGATACACGCTCCGTTAAGAATCCCTCAACCCCCAATTTTCACCCCTTTCACCTCATAATATACACCACATCGATAAACTCTTAGACATATGTCTGATTATTTTTAATGATTAGTTTATATACCGAATATCACATCCCCAAAGAAACAACTCATGGGACATCGTTATTCAATGAAATGCGCGTTTACCCCCTTAACACCTCTTTAAAACCCGAATAAACAAAAATCATTCCTTAGTTGACGTTTTCGACATACAGCGAACATATTTCCAAAATTTCATGTTTCCAACTTTAATAGTTTTCGCTGGGCGTGATGAGTGAGTGAGTCAGATAGGACATTTTCTTTTAATTATTTTTACCAGATTTCACCCCTCCCCATGAGCCCCTTAAATTGAATTGATGAAATAAAACGCATGAACACCTTTTAACTTATTTTTTAGCTGTCTTTTTCCCCTGAGATTGATGAGTGAGTGAGTTAGTCAGTCAGTTAGGACACTTTCTCTCCTTTTTCCTCACTGAATTTCACCCCACCCCATTGGCCCCTTATATTAATTTATGAAAAAACGGTCGAACACTGATTTACTTACTTTTTAAGCTGATTTTTATCGCTTTGTTTCCAATTTCTCTCCTATGTCGTTTAAGAGATAGGCCTACACGCTCCGTTAGGAATCCTTCAACCCCCCACTTTTCACCCCTTTCACCTCATAATGATACACCACATCGAAAAACCCTTAGACACATGTCTGCTTATTTTTAATGATTAGTTTATTTGCCGAGTATCACATCCACAAATGAAACCTCTCGTGAGATATTGTTATTCAATGAAATGCAGGTTTAACCCCCTTAAGACCCCTTTAGAACCTGAATATCCAAAAATCCTCCCTTGGTGTACGGTTTTGACATACAACGAACATATCCCCGAAATGCTATGTTTCCAACTTTAATATTTTTGGCTGGGCGATGATGAGTGAGTGAATGCGTCAGGACATTTTCTTACATTTTTTTTTCTTCATAATTTCACCCCTCCCGATGAATCCCTTCTATTTGATTGATCAAAAAAAAAACTGTCGAAAAGCTATTTACTTACTTTAAAGCAGTTTTTCCCCTGAGTTTGATGAGTGAGTGAGTCTGTGAATCAGTTAGGACACTTCCTTTCCTGTCCCCCCCCCGCCCCCCCCCAGAATTTCACCCCTCCCCATGGGTCCCTTAAATTGGATTTATGAAAAAGGAACGGTGGAACACCTATTTACTTATCTTTCAAGCTGATTTTTACCGCTGAGTTTCAAACTCCTTGCCTATGTCGTTTAAGAGATACACGCTCCGTTAAGAATCCTTCAACCCCCACTTTTCACCCCTTTCACCTCATAATATACACCTCATCTACAAACCCTCAGACACGTGTCTTCTTACTTTTTAGTGTTGAGTTTATATGCCGTGTATCACATCCCCCAATGGAACCAATCGGGAGATATTGTTATTCAATGAAATGCAGGTTTAACACCCTTAAGACCCCTTTAGAAACTGAATATCCGAAAATCCTTCCTTAGTAGACGGTTTTGACATACAATGAACATATCCCCAAACTATCATGTTTCTAACTTCAATAATTTTGGCCTGGCGATGATGAGTGAGTGAGTGAGTGAGTCAGGGCATTTTCTTTCAATTTTCTTTTTTCAGAATTTCACCCCTCCCCATGAACCCCTTAAATTTGATTTATGAAAAAAAAATGTCGAACAGCTATTTACTTACTTTAAAGCAGTCTTTTCCCCCTGAGTTTGATGAGTGAGTCAATCAGACAGTCAGTTAGGACACTTTCTTTCCTGTTTCCCCCCCCCAGAATTTCACCCCTCCCCATGGGCCCCTTAAACTGGATTTATGAAAAAACGGTCAAACACATATTTACTTCTTTTTTATGTTGATTATTTTTCGCTGAGTTTCAAACTCCTCGCCTATCTCCTCGGAGTTACACGCTCCGTTAGAAACCTTTCAATCCCCACTTTTCACCCCTTTCACCTAATAATATACACCACATCGAAGAACCCTCAGACACGTATCTTCTTATTTCTAATGATGAGTTTATATGCCGAGTATCACATCCCCCAATGAAACCAATCGGGCGATATTGCTGTTCAATGAAATGCAGGTCTACCCCCTTAACACCCCTTTGGAACCTGAATATCCAAAAATCCTCTGTTAGGGGGCATTTGCGGCCTTTGAGGAAGCTGCATACCAAATTTCATTCCAATCCGTTCGGTGGTTTCTGAGATTTCGTGATGAATGAATGAGTGAGTGAGTGAGTGGTATTTGACAAATATATAGTAGATAGTGTCAAGTCTTTCTTATGCTAAACTCGGTTGACAGTGCTGTGTGAGCAGTTGAGTAACTAACGGGATTTCAAGTAATGATGCCCATTTTCTATACCGGTAGTGCAGAGCGCAACTCGAATCCAGTCGGCCGTGTCTCGACTTGAGCTATGTTGCCATGGAAATGACCTGCCTTGCCATTCCTTCATGAGTATATTTTATTTTATGATTTGATTAGCCAGTGCTTGAGTGCAAAAGGGCCGAAATCAGAAGAATGAGAAACACTATCGAAAATTCATGTAGTCAGCGGTTCCTTCTGGGTCCTAAATTATGTGTATGCAAAATTTGGTTGAGATTGGTGGAACGGTGTAGATTTGTATACGGAACTGACAAACCCACGCACATACATACAGACTTTCACTTTTATATATAAGATTGTGACCCTAAGCGATATACGCCGAGTCGACCCATGATATACTTGGTCGATGAGCAAGATCACAATAGCGAGGAGTGACGCAACTGTGAGGCTGAACTGTTTTGACGTTACGTAGCAGACACCGCCGCGTGTTAACCTTAGGTAGGGTGACCAGACGTCCTCTTTTTGGTGGACATGTCCTCCAACTTACGTCTCTATCCTCTGTCCGCGAACAATTTTTAAAATTGTCTAAATGTCCTCCTTTTTATTTATTTACTATATAATCCAAATGAATGTATGAATGTATGTATGTATGTTTCAGATTTTCGCAGTTTATATTGGAGCCATGGCAATAGTTTAATTTTTTTACCGATGTGCAGCGCACTTATTTTTGTTTCCGGTCTACGCTGGGTTTGAGATATGTTTCTGTGTTTTTGCTCCGTTGAATGGCAGTCTTGCGTCGTGGTTGAGTGTTTGCCTGTTTAAAATTTGCTCGCATTCTGTTTGTTAGGTAGTCAGCCCGAAGGCTGGTTGTATCCTCAAAAGGCACCGCCGTTAGGTTATGTGGGGAGATACCCACAAAATCCCAAGACAGCGCTATATTGAGGCGTAATAGGCATGATGAGTGAGGTAGTTTGTCATTGCTTTCCTCACTGAGTCAGAACAGCAATACTAAACCTATGAGTGAAATCTTTCACAGCATCCACAGGCACTGACTGTGCCCTGAATATCATTACTCATTACCACTCATACCTCAGTAACTTCCATATAATCACAGCCATGAGTGAGACTGAGACATCGCTGAAAAGCCACATTTTACTCTAGCCTGTACCAACAGACAAATGCAAATGTACTGCATTCATAAAGATATGGCAAACAGGCCTTGCTCGCATTTAAGATGCCTGAAAGAAAGTGCTAGTTTACAGAAGCTTTGAAAACCAAATATCTTGCTTTCAAGCTTGGACGAAATGATTTTGAGGCAGAATGTAAAATTTGCCCAACTGCAACCTTCGTCTCCGTAGCAAATCATGGTAAGTTCTATAATTTATAGTTTTAGTTAATAAATTACAAATATTAAAACATCGTTATTTACATAACATTTTCATTTAATTTCGTAGGTTCTCAAGATTTGGATAGCCATATTTCTTCAAATAAACACAAAAAAGTGTACAAGGCTGCGGCAGTTCGCAAACTATAGACAAGCTTTTTTCCACAACAACTACAGCATTAACGAATCGTGTTTTAGCTGCGCAAGGAGCATTAGCATTCCATACCGTTCGTCATCATTCCACCTACAGATTAATGGACTGCATACCCAAATTGAACCAGACAATTTATTATGATTCGGAAGTGGCCAAAATAATTTCTTCAGCTAGTACCAAAACTGAGAGTATAATAAACAGAATAATAGGCCCAATGCCGTTGATGTGACAGTGGAATGTATGAAAGGTATATCTTGTTATGGAGTGTGTACGGATGGAAGTAGTCATGGAAGTCTGAAAATGTTTCCTTTTCTCATTCAATATTTCGATTATAAACTAGGTGGTATTAAAACTAAGGTTGTAGAACTAAAGACAACTCCTAATATTAGAAGGCTGAATATATTGCAGGGTATATTAAGGATACATTGTCTAGTTTAGGCATTGTAGATAAATGTGTGGCATTTGCTGGTGACAACACGAACACTAAGATGAGTGGTTGAAATAGTAGAGAAGGCAAGAATGTATTTACTAACTTAAAGGATTTTGTCAATAAGAATATGGTAGGTATAGGTTGCAAGGCTCATATATTGAATAATACAATTCAACATGGAACTGATGTTTTATCTGTGGACAATGACTGTCTTATTGTTAAGTTCTATAATTATTTCTCAATTTACACTGTACGAACTGAACAGTTGAAGTCATAGGCTATTGTGAATTTATTGATACCAATTACAAACAATTACTCTCCCACAGCAAGACAAGATGGCTATCTCTGTTCCTCGCCGTTGAGAGATTATTGGAAATGTTTCTTCCCTTGAAGTTTTACTTCTTGTCAGTGCCAAATCCTCCAAAACTTCACATTATTTTTTTTTGAAAATAACTTGAGTGAAGCTTATTTGTGATGATGATGATGATGATAATTGTTGTTTTAAGGGGCCTAACATCTAGGTTATCGGCCCCGAAGCTTATTTGTGACACCTGCATTCTCTAATGACAATATTTCACTCAAAGATTTTGATAATAGAGAAAGAAGAGAGTTCTGTGTTAGAAATCATGAAGAGTGTTGATGTCGAAGGAGTACGATATAATATAATGAGGGTTTCAGTATACAATTCAAATTATATAGAATAGGCCAACGGTTGATGTGCTTGATTCTTGTTTATTTAACAACAACAACAACAACAATAACAACAGAGAAGAACACAGAGAAAAATCCAAAGAATATAACCAAATAACTTATACAGATAATACTTTGGGATGGGGAAAGCAAACTGTTGACCATTACTGTCATTAAGGCACTGCGAAACTTAGAGGCATCAGGCGTTCCATTACTACCTCATTTCCCTCTTATGGTCGAAAATGCATTCTCAATACAGTCTTGAGTCAACCTTCGAGTAAACAGAAAGGCGGAGGTGAATTACAAACGCGCAACAAGGAAGTAGTTACTTTTTGATTGAAAGCACGCATGGGGTCAAAATCAAGATGGTTTACTTACGAATGAATGTGCCACACCGGAGGGAGTATGCAAGAACTGTATTCTGTTGTTGGCTAGCAGATATTTTGCAGTCTTCATAAAGGCATTTGTGAATAAGACAAATGATTCTTCTGAATCGTATGTACACATAGGAAATGTTAAATTACGAAAAGTAACAAATCAATAAGTGTAAATGCTTACGGGTATGTGTGGGCATATTCCAGACTTCAGTAATTAAACGTTTAAATTATACGCCAAATCAATACGTAAACAAATATATATTTTTTATTTATTAGTACATGTTTCGACCCACAGTGGGGTCATCCTCTGCCTAAAAAGAAAATCAATTAAGAATTGAAAAACTAAAATGGCATCATCATCATCATCAAATTCCAGCTCCAGTCGCCCGGGTGCTGTTAACGAGCCCTCGCCACCTTTTCCTGTCCATGAATAGTTGGTCTTCATGGGTCCTTCTCCAGTCTAGCCCTTTGTCTTCTAGATCATCCTTGATTTGGTCCAACCATTTCTTCTTTGGTCTTCCTACTGGTCTTTTTCCTGGGATAATTTTGTTGAAATAAGCTTTTGGTGTCCTCTCATCTCCCATTCTTTGAAGATGCCCATACCATCCTAATCGTTGCTTCTGCAAATATTTTGTAGCACTGATATCTATGCCAGCCTCTGTCCTGTTTGTTTCGTTCCTTACTTTGTCTCTCCTTGTCCTTTGAAGCATTGTTCTTATAAACTTCATTTCGGATGCCTGAATCCTACTTTCTTTTCTTCTGGACAGGGTGCAAGTTTCTACTCCGTAAGTTAGAATTGGGATGTAGTGTGGCATATGCGCCTTAAATCTAAATTAAAATGAAAAATTAATTATAATAATTGTAATAAATAAATTATAGTAATAAAAATGGATATCCTTACAAAGTAGTATTAATTAAATAAATATAAGATTGGTCTTTTAACAATAATTTAAAAAAGTAGTTAGAAATAAGAACTATTAACGGCGAGTGTAAGAATGTTAAGCTTTAACTTTTTTTAAATCAAAATATACACAAAATAATTTAGAAAATCAATAAAATAATTCAGCTCGGCGCTTGAGTTAAATAAGTTGAATCCTCTTCAATACGGAGACTATTAACGATTTTTAAAAGGTGCCAACCAGTATTACGATGACATGAAATAACCTAACAGATAGGAAAATAAAACATGTCAGAAAAATGAATACAAATAAACGAAACATAATTAGCCAGCATATGAAACTGATAAAAATCTACTTTAAATGATTTATTATCACCTACCTCGTTGTATGGGATGGAGAAATTCGGAGAATCGTACAAGAATTTGAGTTGAAATGCCCAATATGGATATGTGGCAATTCTAATAAATGTCCAAAACGTTTAGAAGAGAAATCGGGATTCTTGAAATGGAATTACGGTATCAGAAGTTCCACTTTAAATTTGCCAAACAGTGTTAGGTTATGTATATGCTGATTTAATGCAACCGTCTATGGAGAAAGAAATGAATAAGTATAGCAATCAGTCTTGATTAAAAGGAGGTATTGAATGTATTGGTTATACCATTAAGTAATCTTACCGTGTTGAAAATTCTCCCGTAATACCGTATGTACTGCATACATTAAGTATTTATCAAATCAATGAAGTATAGGTGGCATGCCATTATTAGTAATCTAGGTGAATAAATATATGTCAACGAGCTTTAAGGTTTGGATGTATTGCATTCTTTAGGCTACCTAAGTGTAAAATATAGTTTCCAAGGAGATATGGGAGTGAAGTTTAATAAAAGTGCCGTTGTAGCGTTGCTATGCATAAAATACCCGCTCATATATACTTCATGTTGTCATAAATATAAACTTTTGTCGTAAGTATTTAATTATAATAGGAAAATAGTATAGTATGTTATATCTTCAAAAAGTATATTAATTATCATTTGGCTCTTATCCTGGTTTAAATATATACACTTCATTGAGATGATCGTTTAGGTATATTGCATCTCACAGGAAACCAAATGCAATGGGTAGTTTCAAAGAAGATATGAAGATGCAATTTAACAAATTTGCCGTTGTAGCGTTGCTATGTATATGACCGAATCTACCTACCAAATATCAAATAGGTCACCAATAATGTGTATTAAATCCTCGTTTTAACAATTATTAGATGAATACTAGGAATTAATATATTCTAATGCTTCAATTGTCGAAGGGTAGGATAAGAGTTACCTCTATGTTAAGCTAAGTGTCTGTTTTTAAGTGTAATCTATTTCTTTTTTAATCAAATATATTGACAATTTAACAAGCAAATGTGGGAAACGAAGGTAAGGTGATGCCGCTGATATTTCAATAAGGAATATAACAATATTTGTTATTGTGGAAATGTTATTATGTTCTTTACATTAATATGATTGTAAGTTCAATCTGTTAAATTACTAAATATCGGGTGCATAAATAAGGAGTTAAATATCAAACATGATAAACAGTCCGAAAATCTATTTAAACAGAGGTCATGGCAAATAAATCATATATATAAATAAATCAGAAATGCGCCACATTGTGAAATACTTGGGCATCTCATGAAAATCCACGGAATTGTGCAAAAAAGGGGGACACTTCAATGAGCTGAAACGAAACATGTGTATATGATCTTTGTGAAAGCCTAAGTGATTTGGTATTACATTTCAACATATGAAAATTAAACTGAGACAAAAATACAGACTTGCTAAGACTCGTAAGATTTAGAAAATATAAGTGAATGTAGTGTAAACGTATTTGAATGCTTAATGTTTGTCTTGTATATATTTCTTTAATAATAAGATTTGCTGTGACTAGTTTATATAAATCTATTAAAAATGTCGATATTGGTAATATTGTATCATTAATTGTCAGTTAATTCTGTTCTTTAAATTGGATTGATGTTATGAATGGTGATGAAAAATTGTATAAAATTTGATTTATGGTTATTAAAGATGTTTATGGAGGTAGGATTGTTTGTTTCTTGTTTTTTATATGGTTCAAGATTGTGATGCACAAGGGATTACTTTCATTATTTATTTAATTTATGTTGAGGTCTGGGTATAATTTTGGGTTGATGTATATTTCTATTTTTTCAAGGATGTTTAATAGTTTGCCTTTGTCGGATAAATGTAAAATTGTTAAGTCTGTGTTAATAGATGTAAAAGCGTGGTTCATATTTTTTATGTGTTCTCCCATACTTGAATATTTCTTATATCTGACAGCATTAACGTGTTCATTGTAACGTTTATTAAAGGTTCTCCCAGTTTGGCCAATATATGTGAGTTTGCAAGTGTTACTTTCAAATTTATATACTCCAATACACCAATACCATGTCATGAATTATCTGAAGTATTTTTTTGAATTCTATATAGATTGTACGGAACCAAGTATATTTTGTTTCTTTTAACACTAATCTTTAAATTATTTGTTGCCTAAATATCAAGCCTAGACATATGTTAGCTTCACAATGCAATTTCGGTCGGTGCGCACTCAAAAATGATAGCTGTGGGTGGCAAGGAGAGTAATGCTGTCAACTCACACCAAGAGATAGCACTGTGATCGCTGTCTCCAGGCGAGCGCATGCTTTTACGGCCGAGTTTCCGCTATTATCTTTATAAGCTAGTGTACGTGGCACTAGTACCCACCACATCTTAGGTGAAGCAAACGACTGTGCTGCATTTCTCAAGCCGAATGGAAGATACAAAAATTCAAACAATCCAAAAGGGGTAATCACAGCAGTCTTCGTAACATCATCTGGGTGAACTGGTATGTGGTGATACGCACGAATTAGATCAATCTTTGAAATTATTTTCTTGCCATCCAGCTGACCATTGAAGTCCTGTATGGGTAGATTATAGGTTAGGGAATAACCCACCCACCAAGGGAAGATG
This sequence comes from Meconema thalassinum, assembly GCA_946902985.2. Classification (NCBI taxonomy): domain Eukaryota; kingdom Metazoa; phylum Arthropoda; class Insecta; order Orthoptera; family Tettigoniidae; genus Meconema; species Meconema thalassinum. The sequence goes on from OX336396.1 coordinate 189,444,620, forward strand.
ATGAAGAGAAGGAAGTAGATTTGGGATTTGGAAAAGAAGGATAGAGAAATGGGAGGAGAGTCCCACAAAATTAATAAGTTGACTTTTAATTCATTTAGAAGCGGTTGCCACCGCAAATATGTGCTCGGATACCTAAAATGGCTACGAGCTTGGTCGAGGCTAACGGGAGCCGCAGATAAGACTTGGGCAGTTTGCCAGAGAGAACCTGTAGTGTATTTCCTCCCAAGCACGAATGAAAGTACTATAGGGAAGGGTAATGATCTGGCCAGACAGATAGTAAAAGCTTTATTATATATGAACGAGGGCATAAACCTAGGAAGAGCTAGGAAAGCCAGGATCCTGCCTAACTGTATTATCAAAGAAATGATGAATCCAAAAACAAATATTTAGTTTATTTAACAATTAGAAAAAATTTGATGAAATTAACAATTATGTAATATAATTTTAATTAATATAATTCGTTTGAACTTTTTAACAAATAGGGTCGCAGACCTCTCCCCATTAAATGGTTGCTCCAGGCAATTGACAATTTAAAAGGTTTCAAACCTTACATGTTTCTAAAATCTTTATAAGATTTGAACAAATGAACAATAAAATAATTAAAGCTCGAACTTGAATTGAAGTACAAAAAGTGCACCTTAAGAAATTCTGGAGAGAATGTTCTAGAGAAAGTGACAACTTTGAAAATAACAATAATAACAACGTGAAAAATAAAATAGAAGTTCCTATAACTTCTTATATTTATACAGAGTTAATATGAGAATTATGCAAAGAGGGCAGGTCACTTACTGTGAAACCTGGAGAAAGTGAAAAGGAAGTTTCTAGGCTTCCTATGTTTAATTAAGAATCACGAGTAAAATGGGACAGTTTCCATTTCGTGAAACCTGAACATGACTCGCTCAAGAGTTTGAAGCATTGTTTTCCCTATGTATAGGAAAGGGACAACGTGATTTAAAACTTGTATCACACAAGCAATTATACAGAATTTAATCAATGTTAAACTAGCAAAGTTGGAAGGGTACTTCGTGAGTAACACCTTATAGAAAGTTACAATTTCATAAATAATGGTTGTTAGTAGAAGGTTAAGGAAAGATCATTGGGATATAGGATCAATGTTCATGGCCGTATTTAATATAACCGGACGATCGCGACGCGGTAGAAAAGTGGAGCAAGCACTGATTAACACTATAGTCTGTAAAGATGGATGCAAAGTTCACTGGAGAAACACTGAAGTTTATGAGAAATAAAAGTTATTGCAATTATGGAGATAACTGATTGCACTATGTAGGTGAAAGTCTATTTCTCGAAAAAGTTGTAATTTGCAATTAAATGCGCCATAGAATTTTCCAGAGGTTCCAGCGGAGGACGAAAATTCACTATTGTAGTAATTTAGTTTTAACCAGAATTCTCCCAAGTACGTGAGAAATGTATGACGGCAGGGCTCGTAGATTGAGTACCGAATCTGGAAAGTTCCAGAACAATCTTAGTAGAAAATGGGGTTGAGAAAATCCAACGGAGGAAATAGTTTATAATTATAGGCAGCGGGTATTATATAATATCCCACGTAGCGAGAGGGTTTCTCGTTTGAATCGCTTAAGAAAAGCTCTTTTTAGTAAGGTTGGCTTATACAAGAAAAAAGCTCAACATGGCAAATCCCACGAAGGATGATTATTGCCCCAAAGTAAATAATTTCACACTGCCTATAATTAAAAGCACTTGAAAGTTAAAACCATGAAGATGAGGTTAAAACTTTTTAAAAATGGTACTTATCTCGATTTCATGTTGAAGTCGGAGTTCCTTAGGAAGACTATCTAGCCAACATGGCGTAGAAGAGGTGGTGCCTCTTGGTTTGAGGAGGCTAAGCTCGAGCGGAGCTTTGACTGTACGAGTCAACTGCAGACGAAGTAGTGAGTGAGGCTCAGCGGAGCAAGGAGAGACCACGGAAGGGGGAGAGAGTGGGGGTAGGAAAACAAAAGGTATACATATCAGCATAACCAACTTTACAGAAAAAAAATAATCTTCTTTTGCTGAGCTGGTCTTCAAAGAGTTGACAACGGTATCTGGTAGCCAAATGGATGTGGAATTCCTCTTGCGCGAGGAAGAGTTGAAGAGCTTCAGAGATTTGTTGTCATATGACGCTAGGTGGGTCACAGAATATATATCTGAAACATACTCACACAAAATGTAAGAAATTTGCACATAGAGGAGAAAACAAATGATCACTGTTGGTGTTTGACAAAAAGGAAGGAAAGAACGTGCAAAAGCATTCAAAATTGTAATCTTAGGTACCGTGCATTCCAAGAATGCACCATACTGGGAGGGCCAGACACCAACAGGGAACAAATAAGCAATTAAACATTTAAGAATGATACAGTAATTGAAAAGCAGTGGTCTTGTGATCTGACCATTAGTGGTCAAGACTCTGAATACCCTGACTCTCCTATCTCTTCTAGGGTAACATTGGGTCACCATACCAGAAATCCATACTAGGGGGGGTGAAATATCTCTAACCAAGACCAAGTCCCCTACTTGAATGTCGGGACTGGAAAGAAACCACTTCTGTCTCCCCTGCAAGGAAGTTAAATATTCCAAGTTCCACCTTTTCCAAAAGGAATTACGGAGGGCTTCAAGTTTCCGCCAAGCAATAGGTAAATCAAAATCCCTGAAAGAATTGGAAAGGGGAGGAGGGGCAGAAAGAGAAGTGCGTGTAAAGAAGCGACCAGGTGTAAGTGGAAGGAGGTTATCAGGGTCATTGGAAAGTGGAGTTGAAAGGCGAGAATTATCAACACTTTCAATCACAAAATAACTAGAAGCTGAGGGAAATAAAGCACTAGTAAAGATTACGATACGATGAGAAAGAAGAATTGGCAAGTTTAAACAAAGCGTATAGGAACAAGTACATCTATTCAGGACAAGAATATACCAAATAAACAAAGGAACTATGCGAGTAGAAAGCAAGAACGCCATAGGTAACAAACGAGTAGCCATAAACAATGACCTCAAGTTATAATGAGTATCAAAGGGGTTACTCAGAAAAATACTTAAGTCAGCGAAAAACGTGACATGACAATCATGAATACAAAAACACATCGAAGGTGACGACGAGAAAAAACAAGTTTGTTCATCAATGAACATTAAGATCGCAAAATATGCAAGCAAATTGCAATTCATGAGCGCGTGAGAAATACGCAACGAAGTTTTGAAACGGGTATCAAAGCAGTTATGGAATACGAGCATGAGTAAGTAAGGGACGTAAACAAGTACAGCCTTGACACACATAGTACAACGAGATAAGGCATATAAATAGCTGAACGAGTCCTTAAGCGGAACAGGTTTATTTTGGGAACTAGGGGAACGGCTTCCGAGCGTGCGGTAGCAACTCGCTAGACAATGCTTGGCAATCAGCCAAAGTTGAGATAAGAGAAACTGGCTTTGACCTTTGACAATCATACAGGAAATAAACAACAACTTGGCATTCCTCAGACTGGTATACACACGAGTCTCAAAAACAAGCAGTTCAAAGTGCACACACACTAATTGAGTCAGCTGTAACTTAAGGCAGAACGAGTAACACGACATGCAGTCAATCGTAACTTGGACGTGAAAAAACAATTTAAAGCTATATGAAATAAAGTAGGAAATCAATTTCGCATAATTGAGAGGATCACGAAATCGAACAATTTTCACCAAAAAGAAGCTTAATTCTTCCGAGCAAAGAAGACAAGCTGGGACATTGAGACGAAGGTTATGCATAAGAATAGTTATTCTAGATGCAATGGAATTCAGAGTTTCAAGCGGTTTCATGAGCGACTTCCAATTGCGAGGAAGGGGGTAGGAGCCGGCCGTGGCCATCCCTCTACATAACGAAAGAAGTGAAACATAGCGTACAGCAAAGTGATGGTGACTGATAGCCATGGTTTTACACAAGGGGAAGATAGTTTTCGAGGAATAGTTTAAGCAATTAACTGCTATAAAAAATGACATAAGAAGATATACGAAATAACACAAAGCAAGGCGAACTTGAATTGCCATCTTGTGCGGGAAGAAGGAAAAACCATTTAAACAACTTACAGGGTTAGCGCAGTTATTCACTATAAGACATCGTTTCGACAAGTGGTTTTCAAAAATATTGAGATTTGAAACATGAGCGTTCTCTTTTTCAGAAATGGGATTTATGTCAGCTGTGACGAAATGACATTGTGCTTTGGTTTGAACACTGGTATGTTTGATTTCGCCAGTGATAACCCAACCAAAATCGGTGTCTCTAGCGACCACGGTTGAAGATAACTTACGTGTTTGTTTGCGAATGCAATTCCAAAAAACATTGGCACTGAAAAGTACATCAATGGGACCTTGAGCATTAAACTGAGGATCGGCTAACCTTAAGTGCGAAGGAATGTTTAAACCGGAAGTATTGATAGAGTGACTTGGAGTGTCTTTACCAATACTGGTAAGAATGAGACAGTTTAAATTAAGATTGGTGTTTCTTTGGCAAACGTCTCTGATTTTCAATTTTGAAGACTGCAAAACTTGAGTTTTCAAATTGTCAATGCCGGTCACATTGATAGAAGTAGGCGATGACGAAAGACCTAGTTTTTTAATCAACGATTTCGAAACAAAGTTGTGCGTTGAAGCGGAATCGAGAAGACCACGGGTTTTGAACCAATTTCCAAATCTATCTTGGATTTCAAATTGTACAGTGGTCAACAGGGTTTGCGCACTGTGAAAAGTTTCGGCGTTGGAAATGCAGGAAGAAGCATTAGTTTGTTCAGAGCTGCTCTGCATGGAGCTTAAAGAGGCAGGTGCTGATGACCTCGATTTATCGTGAACGTGCAATAACGAATGATGCGGTTTTTTTACAATGAAAACAAAGGTTTGATGACGTACAGTTCGAAGAAGAATGCTTAGGTGATAAGCAGTTGAAACAATGTTTGCTGTTTAAGACAAACTTTCTTCGATCTTCGACAGACAATTCTTTAAAGGATTTGCACAAATACAATGTGTGAAGCTTTTTACAGAGCGTGCATTTTAACGATTTGTTAAGCGGCCTGATATCTTCTCTTGAATGATTAAAAGAAGAACGGGTTTGTTTGTTTTCGACAAATGGGGGCTGATGTCCCTTTGAAGAAGCAAGTTTTTTTTCAAAAATTTGACACTGAGGATTCGTTTCGACTTTTTCGCACTGAAATGCGAGTGCTGTAAGGAATTGACATCGACTGTTGAGAAACGAGACAAGGTGTTCGAAGGAAAATTCTTTGTTGTAGGCGAGTTCGACCTCCCAGGCCTTCAGTGTCGAAAAATCGAATCTTGATGTAGCTAGGTGAATAAGTATGGTGTCCCATGTTTGGACAGGCTGTTTTAGCTGGTATAACGCTCTGACATTTAACTGCATAGAATCTAAGAGGTCTCTTAAAGATGTGACGTCATTAGGTTTGACGGCAGGTAAGTTGAAGAGACAGCGGATATGACGAGCGACACTCAACCTTAAATTGCCATATCTCTCTTTAAGGAGATTAAAGGCGATGTGGTAGTTGTCTGCGCTTAAAGGCAATGACTCCACTAAGGTCAAGGCCTCTGATTCCAAAGACGTGCGGAGATAGTAAAATTTGTGTATGTCTGGGATCTCGATATTTTCATGAATTAAAGAACAGTAAAGTTCGTAAAAAGAATACCATTCACCTTCCTTGCCTGAGAAGTGGGGTAGGCTTATCTTGGGAAGTAACGGTTTCGGTTTGTTCTCGTGAACTGAGGCAGGTGTGAACTGGGCCGGATTGATGACCCTAGTGTCCGGTTCTGAGATATTGCGAATCAATTGGTGGGCCTTTGCAATTCCTTCAAAGTACAAGGGTTCGACCTCATCCCGGTCCAATTGCAGTTCTGGACAAGCGGATTCAATCTCCGTTTGAATTTGGTCATAATAATCATAAGACCGTTCGTACAACTTAAGGCGATGAGTCAAGATATCTAAATCACACTCGGCGGGATTTAATTTGCTGATGAAATTTCGGAATCTAGTGAGTTGCCCTTTATAAGAAGAACGTCTAGCAATAAGAGTTTCATCTTTTTCGGCAGGAGCCATGACAAAAATAATAAATTGAAATACAACTCACGAAACTGTAGAACTTTGGAGATGCTGTCAGGTTGGCAACAGCGAGAGAGTAGAAAGAACAGGACACCCCAAAGGAGACAGGAGCGGCCTCTTTCCCGTTCACAGGCTTTGCATGACGTAGATATAGCTGAAAGATCCAAAGGAGATATTAAAAATTTGCAAAGTAATGTCAAATGACACTTGACAAACAATAGAAATAACAAATGGACTCTCCCGGGTTTCTGGTACCAAATATTGGGTAGATTATAGGTTAGGGAATAACCCACCCACCAAGGGAAGATGATGAAGAGAAGGAAGTAGATTTGGGATTTGGAAAAGAAGGATAGAGAAATGGGAGGAGAGTCCCACAAAATTAATAAGTTGACTTTTAATTCATTTAGAAGCGGTTGCCACCGCAAATATGTGCTCGGATACCTAAAATGGCTACGAGCTTGGTCGAGGCTAACGGGAGCCGCAGATAAGACTTGGGCAGTTTGCCAGAGAGAACCTGTAGTGTATTTCCTCCCAAGCACGAATGAAAGTACTATAGGGAAGGGTAATGATCTGGCCAGACAGATAGTAAAAGCTTTATTATATATGAACGAGGGCATAAACCTAGGAAGAGCTAGGAAAGCCAGGATCCTGCCTAACTGTATTATCAAAGAAATGATGAATCCAAAAACAAATATTTAGTTTATTTAACAATTAGAAAAAATTTGATGAAATTAACAATTATGTAATATAATTTTAATTAATATAATTCGTTTGAACTTTTTAACAAATAGGGTCGCAGACCTCTCCCCATTAAATGGTTGCTCCAGGCAATTGACAATTTAAAAGGTTTCAAACCTTACATGTTTCTGAAATCTTTATAAGATTTGAACAAATGAACAATAAAATAATTAAAGCTCGAACTTGAATTGAAGTACAAAAAGTGCACCTTAAGAAATTCTGGAGAGAATGTTCTAGAGAAAGTGACAACTTTGAAAATAACAATAATAACAACGTGAAAAATAAAATAGAAGTTCCTATAACTTCTTATATTTATACAGAGTTAATATGAGAATTATGCAAAGAGGGCAGGTCACTTACTGTGAAACCTGGAGAAAGTGAAAAGGAAGTTTCTAGGCTTCCTATGTTTAATTAAGAATCACGAGTAAAATGGGACAGTTTCCATTTCGTGAAACCTGAACATGACTCGCTCAAGAGTTTGAAGCATTGTTTTCCCTATGTATAGGAAAGGGACAACGTGATTTAAAACTTGTATCACACAAGCAATTATACAGAATTTAATCAATGTTAAACTAGCAAAGTTGGAAGGGTACTTCGTGAGTAACACCTTATAGAAAGTTACAATTTCATAAATAATGGTTGTTAGTAGAAGGTTAAGGAAAGATCATTGGGATATAGGATCAATGTTCATGGCCGTATTTAATATAACCGGACGATCGCGACGCGGTAGAAAAGTGGAGCAAGCACTGATTAACACTATAGTCTGTAAAGATGGATGCAAAGTTCACTGGAGAAACACTGAAGTTTATGAGAAATAAAAGTTATTGCAATTATGGAGATAACTGATTGCACTATGTAGGTGAAAGTCTATTTCTCGAAAAAGTTGTAATTTGCAATTAAATGCGCCATAGAATTTTCCAGAGGTTCCAGCGGAGGACGAAAATTCACTATTGTAGTAATTTAGTTTTAACCAGAATTCTCCCAAGTACGTGAGAAATGTATGACGGCAGGGCTCGTAGATTGAGTACCGAATCTGGAAAGTTCCAGAACAATCTTAGTAGAAAATGGGGTTGAGAAAATCCAACGGAGGAAATAGTTTATAATTATAGGCAGCGGGTATTATATAATATCCCACGTAGCGAGAGGGTTTCTCGTTTGAATCGCTTAAGAAAAGCTCTTTTTAGTAAGGTTGGCTTATACAAGAAAAAAGCTCAACATGGCAAATCCCACGAAGGATGATTATTGCCCCAAAGTAAATAATTTCACACTGCCTATAATTAAAAGCACTTGAAAGTTAAAACCATGAAGATGAGGTTAAAACTTTTTAAAAATGGTACTTATCTCGATTTCATGTTGAAGTCGGAGTTCCTTAGGAAGACTATCTAGCCAACATGGCGTAGAAGAGGTGGTGCCTCTTGGTTTGAGGAGGCTAAGCTCGAGCGGAGCTTTGACTGTACGAGTCAACTGCAGACGAAGTAGTGAGTGAGGCTCAGCGGAGCAAGGAGAGACCACGGAAGGGGGAGAGAGTGGGGGTAGGAAAACAAAAGGTATACATATCAGCATAACCAACTTTACAGAAAAAAAATAATCTTCTTTTGCTGAGCTGGTCTTCAAAGAGTTGACAACGGTATCTGGTAGCCAAATGGATGTGGAATTCCTCTTGCGCGAGGAAGAGTTGAAGAGCATCAGAGATTTGTTGTCATATGACGCTAGGTGGGTCACAGAATATATATCTGAAACATACTCACACAAAATGTAAGAAATTTGCACATAGAGGAGAAAACAAATGATCACTGTTGGTGTTTGACAAAAAGGAAGGAAAGAACGTGCAAAAGCATTCAAAATTGTAATCTTAGGTACCGTGCATTCCAAGAATGCACCACTGTATGTTCGGTATTGGGTACCGGTCTGGTTGTGTTATGTTATTTAATGCTCGATAATCACCATACGGGCGCCAAGATCCATTCTTCTTGGGCACGAGATGAAGAGGACTGGCCCAGCAACTATTAGAGGGTTGACAAATCTTCATGTCAAGCATTTGTTGAAACTCTGATTTGGTCGCTGCGAGCTTCTTTGGTGGTAATCGTCTAGCCTTGGCTGCAACTGGGTGTCCAACCGTTACAATGGTGTGTGCCACATCGGTGGGTGGAGCAGAAAAATTGATATTTTCTCTCAAAAGTTGTGGATATTCTTTAATGGTATCGGCATATTTCTGATTAGAAGGTATGATGAGAGGTGATTCGATTCCAGTCAATTTGACAAGAGTACATTTTGATGAAAGGCTAGTTGTACGATCTTAGAGATGTCTGTTATTAAGATCAATCAAAAGATTGAAGTGATGGATAAAATCCATCCAATTATGGGTGTTTGAACATCAGCTATTAGAAAATTCCAGTAGAAATTCCTGCGTAACCCTAAGTCAAGCTGTAGCAGTCACTCGCCATAAGTTTTGATAGCGGTACCATTGGCTCCATACAGTTGCCTTTTTGCCACTTGATTGTGTCCCTTAGCAGAGGGTGGAACCAGGGCCGGTCTTAGGGATGTGCGACATGTGCGGTCGCACAGGGCGCCAAATATAGGCAAATTTCGATTTATTTCCTATTGAACAAATGGCAAGATACGAGTTCGTCAAACAAAGAAGGGGATCAGTTTTAAGAAATTCAACCGGTGTTATCTCTCACGACTGAAAACCCTACGCGCACCTTAGACTGTGACGGAGCGAAGTTAAACTCAGTGAAATAGTGATTAGCAAACACTCTACATTATCTTTCTCTCCCTTGCCTTGCCACTATCGCTGAAACAAAACCCGGCTCGACTCCTGGTCCCGGGACCAACCAAATCGCCCTTCGGCAGCGCTCGGGCATTTCCGTGATATTTCGGTTCGGTTTGCTGTTGTAGCAGAGCTGTACCAAGGCGAAAGAGAGAGAAAGAAAGGGAGGAAGGCAGGGAGAGAGGGGAGTGAGGATGGAGAAAGGGGTGCGGGTGTGGCACGAGCTGGAGACAGAGTCAAAGAGAGAGAAATCATAACAAACGGCACGTGTGGCTGGGCGAAGTCGGCGTCGACCCGCTCGTAGATGGCAAGACGTATTAGCACAATACACGGGAGTGTTATGGCCCTTGATAATTGTCGTGATACGGATGGTGTAAAGTCGGGACGAAGAATGAGAAACCCTACAACAAAGGCCTCCTCCGGTAAAGCTAGTGGATCTGCAAACAAAAAACGAAGGTTGCAGCATGCAGAAGAAGACAAGAAGGCAGCAGAAGCTTTTAAAACATTCGTCCGACCTTCAACATCAATAGACGGGATATCTTCTCAAACAAATCCTACTGATCAGTCCAAAAATGTGCCAATCTGATCATTAATACGTTGACAGAAATGGGGTTAAAGCTAGAGGACCTTAAAGGACAAGGCTTTGACAACGGCGCGAGTATGAAAGGTAAACATAAAGGAGTTCAGCCGAATGCTGTCCTTACTGCGTTACTCTATTTGGCATTATTGAACGCATATATGCTTTATTTTCGTCGTCTCCTGGTCGGTGGTCTATTTTGTTGGCTCACATTTGTAATTTGACTCTATAATATTTGAGCGACACTCGCTGGGAGTGTCGCATAGATGCTGTGAGGTCTCTTAGATACGATACGAATGGGGTAGTGGCAGCCTGAAAGACCATTAAGGAGAATCCTGCTTTTGATTCGGGGCTACGCCTTGAAGCTGAATACTTGGCGAAAACAATTGTGACATTCGAATTTGTCGTTGCTGTTGTAGTATGGTACGACATTTTGTTTCAAGAAACCATAGTTAGCAAAGCCATGCAAGCAGAAGCAATTGATATACAAAAGGCGTCTTCTTTCTCGGAAGGTTGTATCGCGTACCTTGAAAAATATTCCCAAGAAGGCTATGAAAGCGCTGTAACTTCGGCTAATGAAATCATTGCGTCTGTGTCTCTTGAGTTCGAAGAAGGTAGACGGAAAATGAAGACTAGACCCCCTAAACGGTTGAATGAGGAAGATGACTCTGACCAAGTCATCGAGTCAGGCACTGAGAGTGACAGTTCTGAGTCAGAGTCGGAGCCGGAGCTGACAGAGGCTGAAGCTCAGGCTAAGGTTAAGCGCAAACAAGTGAAGCTACAACGACTCTTCAAAAAAAGTTTCTTTGACGAACTCCTAACGATAGCTTTAAAGTCTGTAAGGATGAGATTCTTTTCCTTTAAAGAGCATTCCGATACATGGGGATTTTTGTACGATCTAAAGGCACTGCCTGGGTCTATTAAAGATAGTAGTCCACTCATGGATCATTGCTTGGACTTGCAAAAGCAGCTTTCCAGTAGAAATAATGAGTCTGATATAAGTGGGATGGATCTATGTTCTGAGCTGCAACATTTGAGCCCTTGCGTACCACCAAACGTAAAAAACCCTCGCGCTGCGTTGCAGTACATTTACAGCACGCATATGATTGACGTATTTCCAAACGTCGAGGTAGCTTTGCAAAATCTCTTAACCTTGCCGGTAACTGTCGCTTCGGCTGAACGTAGCTTTTCAAAATTGTAGTTGATTAAAACCTACCTGCGTGCTAGAAGGGGCCAAGAGAGACTGTCAATACTTGCTTTAATTTCAATAGAGAATGATTTGCGCGTTCACGCGATTTAGCCCAGTTAGTAAAAGAGTTTGCTTCAGTCGAAGCACGGAAAGCTCCCTTCTCATAAGGTTTTGGGTTTTAGTGTTATATTTACTGTGTGTCGTAGTCCTTTGAATTTGTAAAGCTTGATTCCTATAAGTGTATTTCTCCAGTGATTTTGATATGTTGACATTTTTCATCACAACTGAAACAAGAAGTTCCGTGAAGAACAATACAGCCTACTTTTCATGCCAATGATTATTCTACAGAATATGAACCTATCTAGAATAATGACGAAATTTAGTTGGTAATATCGAAATATCTAATTAGTTCAAAATATATCTGGTATAATGTAGCCTAATAGAGCACTACAGTTGGCAGCCCTGGTGACTGAATATATTCTTAGTTCCGTCTCTTAAGGTACAAAATACAAAATTTGGTTGAAGTCCAATGAATAGCATGGACGTTACATGCAGTTAAACATTGGATCTAACAGCGCGCGTAAAATCATGATGGCAACAATGTCATGCATGTATTGGTCAGAAATAATATGAAATAATATGATCTATTGTTGTGCCAATTTTGAATGAAATCCATTAGTTAGTATAGAAGTTACATGCATTTTAAAATTGGACCTATCAGCAGGCTTAGAATCATGTTGGCAGCACTGACGTATATGAGTTACTCCAAATTCGTCTAGAATGCCAGGTACTATATGTGTGCAAAGTTTAGAGCTATTGGCTTACATACTTTCTTATATATTGATGTTAGGGTAACAGAAATAGGGACAGCACATATTAACAGTTGGCAGCACTGGTTGCTCCTTAGAATACGCATAGTCATATCTGTTATGGTACACATAGCACATACGAAATTTGGTTGAAATCCAAATGATAGTATGGAAGTTACATGTATTTAAAGTTGGACCTGTCAGCAGGCTTAGAATCATGTTGGTAGCACTGACGTATATACGTTACTCCAAATTAATATAGAATGTCAGGTACTATACGTGTGCATAGTTTAAAGCTGTCGGCTTGCATACTTTCTGATATATTGGTATTTGGATAAAAAAAATTAGGAGCATTTATTAACAGTTGGCAGCCCTGGTAGGTCTTAAGAATACGCTCAGTCATATCTGGTTATGTACACATACAACATACGAAATTTGGTTGAATTCCAATTGATAGTATAGAAGTTATATGCATTTAAAAATTGGACCTATCAGGAGGCTTATAATCATTTGGGCAACACTGCCATGTTTAGCCTCCTGGAAATTAAACTGAAATATTATGATCTGTACGTGTGCCAATTTTGAAATCGCTCCCATTCATACTTTCCAGGATATCCAACATGGAGCTCAAATTTCAATTGCGATTTTTTAGCAGTTGGTAGCACTGACATCATTTTCAAATATGGCCGTGAGATATTCAGGTATAGATCTTTACTCCTACCAAATTTTGTTTCGATTGCTGCAGCCGTTTAGGAGTTGATAGGGGGGGGGGGGGGACACACACACAGCCAGCCAGCCAGACAGACAGACAGATATTTGCCCGATCTCATAAGTCTACTTTTTCCTCATTTTTGCAAAATGTGAAAAGTAGGCTAAAAATAGTTATTGTAATATGTTACGCATCACCCATTAAGTAATAAAGTCCATTATTTTTAGCCTACTTTCGATTTTTGCAAAAAATGAAAGTAGACTTATGAGATCAACACAGGGCGAAAAAAGTGTGTCTGTCTGTGTGTGTGTGTGTATGAGTGTGTGAGTCTGTGTGTCAGTGTGTATGTGTGTGTGTGAGAGTCTGTGTGTGTGTGTGTCTGTGTGTGTGTGTGTGTGAGTGTGTGTACTCTGAATGTGTGTCCCCCTATCAATTCGAACACGGTGAATGCGAATTGAACGAAATTTGGTACTAAGGTAGTACTAGCAAAGGACACCTCAGTGTCATGTTTTATATCGCCGCCATCTTGACGGAAACGTAATGGCGGCCACACAAATGTTCAAAGCTTAAGTTAAATTACGACTAACATAACCATCCGATCTCTACCAAATTTTGCAACAACATACCTTTACGGGGGGAGCATCCTTTGACCAAACTAATAGGTCATCAGCGTAATAGTTTGCGGATGGCGGCCATCTTTGTGTGAAAATCGATTCCCCCTATTAATTCAAACACGGTGAAACCGAATGGAACGAAATTTGGTACAAAGGTAGCACTAGCAAAGGGCATCTCAATGTCATGTTTTATATCGCCGCCATATTGACAGAAACGTAATGGCGGCCACACAAATGTTCAAAGCTTAAGTTAAATTACGACTAACATAACCATCCGATCTCTACCAAACTTTGCAACAACATACCGTTATGGAGGGAGCATCCTTTGACCAATCTAATAGGTTATTAGCCTAATAGTTTGCGGATGGCGGCCATCTTTATGTCAAAATTGATTCCCCCTATTAATTCGAACACGGTGGAACCGAATGGAACGAAATTTGATACAGAGGTAGCACTAGAAAGGGCACCTCAGTGTCATGTTTTATATTGCCGCCATCTGGACTGAAACGTAATGGCGGCCACACGAATGTTCAAAGCTAAAATCAAATTACGATTAACCTAATCAACCGATCTCTATCAAATTTTGCAACTACATACCTTTATGGAGGGAGCATCCTTTGACCAATCTAGTAGGTCGTTTGCCTAATAGTTTGCGGATGGCGGCTATCTTTATGTCAACATTTATTCCCCCTATTAATTCGAACACGGTGGAACCGAATGGAACGAAATTTGGTACAGAGGTAGCACTAGCAATGGGCACCTCAGTGTCATGTTTTATATCGCCGCCATCTTGACTGAAACGTAATAGCGGCCACACGAATGTTCAAAGCTTAAATCAAATTAGGATTAACTTAATCATCCGATCTCTACCAAATTTTGCAACTACATACCTTTATGGAGGGAGCATCCTTTGACCAATCTAATACGTCATTCGCCTAATAGTTCGCGGATGGCGGCCATCTTTGTGTCAGAATCGATTCCCCCTATTAATTCAAACACGGTGAAACCGAATGGAACGAAATTTAGTACAGAGATAGCACTAGCAAAGGGCATCTCAGTGTCATGATTAATATCGCCGCCATATTGACAGAAACGTAATGGCGGCCACACAAATGTTTAAAGCTTAAATCAAATTACGACTAACATAACCATCCGATCTATACCAAACTTTGCAAGAACATACCTTTATGGAGGAAGCATTCTTTGACCAATCTAATGGGTCATTAGCCTAATAGTTTGCGGATGGTGGCCATCTTTATGTCAAAATTGATTCCCCCTATTAAATCGAACACGGTGGAACCGAATGAACGAAATTTGGTACTGTACCCGATACCTAGTTTAGGCTATCGGCTACGCCAGCAGACATTAAGCCGTAGTTGAGGTTTTGGGAAGAGTTGAGGAAAGATAGCGCCCAGATCGAGTCAAGAGGAATGTCAGGATGACGTAGTAGGTCTAGGATCAAGAAGGCACTGACGTCTGTAAGAAGATGGAATTATGGATAGAAATGTGAAGCTTTATTAAGATATATATGGAATATGGTATTTAAACATCTTAGAAGAGAAGATATAACATGCAATATATGTGGAAATAATTTTAAGGGAGTTAGATAGTCCTTAAGTTATTTTATAACGGAATAGCCGAGATGATGAGGGTTCGAGAGTATAATTGTGACGCGAGAGCATAGTGGTGGGGTGAACGCCACGTGTCTGCGCCAGGCAGATAAGAGTGAAGACAGTGCGGACACATTCAGTGGAGCTCTGTCAGCCGAGCAAGCAGGATCGAGCTCAGTAGCGCAAGCCAAACGCATGGTGAAGGTCGCGTAGCGAACCGAAACTGTCACGGCAAAGTGTAGGCGACAGTTTCAACATCGCCGAGCAGCGAACGACAAGCAGGTCATTGATCCAGGCGGACTTGCCGAGCAAGCAAGCATAGACGGCCGGGATATGTTAGGACAGCATTGCAAGTAGTTGGAGACTTTATTATAAGCTGCATTTCAACGCAGTCTGAACACAGTTTTTCTGAATAACATTACGATTATGCTTTTCATAACGCATTCCAAGTAACATTGACAATTTCAAGCAAACGGAATGTCGTAAGCATATGCACTGATGAACATTAGCTCGTGCATTAATGCATTTATTTCTTATGCGGTTTTATGAATTACCAAATATGAACACAACTACAGGGTGTTTCATAAACTTAGACACTCTCATGTAAAATTTTATTTTACGAAAGTGAGAATTACAGTTATTGGAGATTGAACTTTCGATACTCAAACTGAACATTTAATGGAACAGTGGCGTAACATAGCAGAGGAATAGAGGGTCCGCTGTTTCCATGAACTTTTTCGAGAGGATTTGGACAATATCCGCTATGGATAATCAGAAGTTCATCATGTCAGGGTAAACACAGACAGAGACACGATGGCACCGCAGAGCGATGGATTCGATTCCTGACGAGAGGAGGTCCACCAGCTGATTCACTTGGGATTTCGAACGCAATCGTCATTTCATGGATGGAATGATATTCACGCCGATCTTTCGAGAAATTCATTATATAGGGAAAATCGACGATCTTGGAAATTTAATAACAGCTGATTATGAAAAGGTACTGTAAGAGTTATAACTACCTGATACGATTATTTTCATGAATACTGGGCACACATGTATATTTTTCTAATAGGAGTGATACGATTATTTAGACACGGTTTGACTTTATATGCTTCGAATTTTTGCTAGACTATGGCGTGACCATATGATATGGCAGGCATCATTATACGAAATTCTCACCATTGGTTGGCTTTATTAAGCAGATGTTTGGTCTTTTAGATATTTTTCCAGCAAGGATATTTTTCATGAATAGTTTTTTTGTGTAACGAGTATTTCGAACTCGTGATCTGCAATTGATTATCTAAAATTACTTCGTCAGTTCATTGCATACTAGCGAGTGTGTATTATTCATCAGTAGGGATTTTTTCCATTGGATTGTTTGGAGATATTAAGAAGTTATTCACTTTGGTGAATGAATATCGCTTTTATATGACAACTAGAAACTTGTTGATTCCTATCTGGTACATTCACTCATATAGTCTACGAGATGGGGTCTTTCGTATTTATACGATTGTATGGTGGCTACTCATCTTACCCATCGTATAGGGCACTATCATCTTAGTCGACGGGGCGAGGTCTTTCGTATTTATACGACTGTACGGTGGTTACTCATCTTACTCGCCATAGAGGGACTCATTTTTATCATCCGAGTGTACACGAGATTGTAAGTGAATCAAACAAGGAACTACTAGTCACATATCAGTCGAAATTTTGTTAAATAAAGTAACGATAAATGTCAGCAGGATTGCGTTTAGTAATTCTTGTTTGCCAATCCAATATTTTGTTGCTATACTCTTTTGAGAATAATTTCAGTTTAACAGCTGTTACAGCTGATGCTTTTGATGATTTCAATAATTGTGTTTGATACCTTTGAGAAGGATTTAAAGTAATTGAATCTTGTAAGATGAATCATTAATGGTCAGATTTATTTTAAGGCAGATCAGTATTGCAGACTTTGATATGAGAGATTATAGCACATTGGTGTTTTTCTGT
Source organism: Meconema thalassinum (assembly GCA_946902985.2). Lineage (NCBI taxonomy): Eukaryota > Metazoa > Arthropoda > Insecta > Orthoptera > Tettigoniidae > Meconema > Meconema thalassinum. Next base: position 189,461,710 of record OX336396.1, read on the forward strand.
GATGTGAATTATGAGAATTGTAAGAGAATTTATGCTATTTGAAAGCAGATCTTGAATTACTGAGGTAATATTTTTCCAATTGTTTAAGAAGTTGTCTAAATATAATCAGAGTAATTACAGTTATCGGAGATTGTGTGCGTTGATAATTTGAAGCCAGTTATATATTTTTTGTAGATCATGCAACATGGTTAAGTGAAGTTTGTGATAGGCATTTTGTAGAAGTTGCCATGTGATAGTTGCAATGTTGCTAATGTATTTTGAGGCAGACATGAGGTCGTCGTACCCAGTCTAGCGTATTTGTTGAGATTCATGCTGTATGTGATGAATATTTGTGGAGTTTTTGTGGAATAATTGTTGTATTCAAATGAGATATTTGAAGAATTGAGGAAATATAATGTCGTTGTGGATAGTCAGATCCAACGTGATGTCGTGAAGGCAATAATATTTTTGGCATGATAAATTAAATACGAGATATAACTTGGAAGTAATAAAACTGTAAGACAATGTTCTATAAACCATATTAAACAATTTGTTAGGAAATTAAACAAATAAATAAAGTTGATAATGCAAGATTTTCTGAGAATAATAATTAATGAAATAATAATCTGAGATTTAGGCATATTAACGATCTGACCTAATGAAATAAAAATCAGAATGACTAGATGAAATAATGAAAATCTAAATAACCAGAAGAATAAAATTTAAATAATTTGATAAATTAAATTTTGGAATAAATCAATGAATTAAATAAATGGATGAATTGAAGATTGGATAAATTAAACTGATTTAAATAAATTAATAGACGATTGTAATGATGATGAATAACTGAATTAGAAGGTGATAATTAACTGAAGAAGCTGATGATTAATGAATTTATATGGAATTAAATAAATTTAATTGAGAGATGAATTAAAGGAATTGCAACTTGAGTTGAGGATTTAAATGATGTAATGGTGATGAATTAATGATTCTGACAGGAATATGTAGAATTTTGAGATGAGAATTAATGTGAGAAATATTTAATTTTGATGATGATGATAACGATGACCAATGAGCCGTGAATTTTCTGTAATTCACGAACAAGTAATTATGAATGACAATGTAAATAGTGTAAATTAATTATTCGATGTTTAGGAGCATTTGACTAACATGTTGAACATTTAAATTATGCCATGCAAGCCATAAAATACTTGATATTTAAAATATGTGATTATAATATGTGTATGTTTAGACAGATTAATAACTTTTTCAAATCCACATTTATGATGTTAAATTAAAGAGAAATTAGGTCTCAGGTTTCACAAATGTCAGTGACGAAAGACATAGTGCTACAGTGATCCTGAGAACCCAAGAGAACTTTAGAGATTTTTCTGTTATATGTGGATGAAATATTTTTGAGTAGAAAAGAGATGGTTCGATTTTTGTACAATGACAATTTAACGTTGGCATTCGACCATACTCTCAGGTAGGAGGTATATTTAAAATGTCTGTCTGACTATCAAAGTGAAATAAATTTGTTTTTATCTTAGTTGTTATCTGATGATGGTGTGATGTTCCTTTTTATTTCCTTGTCTTGAGTAAGGCTTAACCGGAAAGGAAGTGGTTTGCTAGGAATTCAGTTGATGGCGCCCATTTATATTTGCATTATTTCTATTAAACTTAAGCCCGTAACGACCCTAGAGATACTTTGTCTCGTGTTACCCACTGCTTTTTCGATAACTCAGCTGAATTTCCGACACATTCCTTATTTGACTAGAGGTTCATTTAACTCCGCTCTGTCCTGGAACTCCAGGAATGCGATGTTATAGCAGATGGGTCATCGCATCTTCAGGACGAACGGGTACAGTACAGAGGTCGCACTAGCAAGGGGCACCTCAATGTCATGTTTTATATCACCGCTATCTTGACGGAAACGTAATCGCGGCCACCCAAATGTTAAAAGCTAAAATGTAATTACGACCAACCTAATAATCTAGTCTCTACCAAATTTTGCAACACCATATCTTTATGTGGGAAACATATTCTGACCAAACTGCAAGAACATCAGCCCAATAGTTTGCAGATGGTGGCCAAGTATGTGTGCAAATCGATTCCCCCTATCAATTCAAACACGGTGAAACCAAATTGAACGAAATTTGGTGCAGAGGTAGCACTAGCAAAGGGCACCTCATATTCATGTTTAATATCCCTATAGCACGTTGTATTTCAACAAGCTACTACAACCAACATTCAATCATACTCCTTGAAAAGGACAAAGGGTTATAACAGTACCCATGCATTTAGGAGAAAGTAGGCTATATGTTCTTTACTGAACATCTTGTTAAAGGATAAGAAAGACATCAATCAGTGGAAAATTGTTTATCATGCAAAACGAAATTGAATACAATTAATAATATTGTGTAATTTATTATCGGCCAACGGCCTAGCCGTGTTGAAACACCGGATCCCATGAGAACTCCGCAGTTAAGCAACATTGGGCGCAGTCGGAACTTGGTTGGTATGCCGGTTCTAGGCACTGCGCGCTGTTGGCCAACATAAGGAGGAGCGGAAAGGCCCTGGCCACCCTACCGCAAGTTAACTCCGGCTGGGGGTAGCCTCTTCGGAGACTCGAACCTGCCTTCGGGCAGAATACCAATTAATTTTTTAATTAATTTATTATCAATATTGAAGTCACAGTGGCGAAGTGATGGAGGGACCTAACCTAACACCTGCGACAGAAACACGCAACATGTCAATTACCTACTATTTATTAATAAATGTCAACAAAATGGTAGGTATGTAATGTTAGGCTTATCTGCACTTAGCGGGACAGTAGTATTCTTTTGGAGGGCCCAGGTTCATCATACGGCTCTTCTTGGGGCTCTGGAGACTTGTGTGTAGTTGGATCTGGATGTAAAAGGGGGTCGTCGAAGTCGTCGTCTTCATCTGACTCGGTCATGTTTAGGGTGAGAGAATTAAGGCAGGTCTTCCCCCGACAAATTTTACAGAGAGCTCTCCGGCAAGAGTATCACCCTGCTCCGCACTCTTTCAGGCACCTGTATGCCAAGCATTTCAGCAGTTATAATAAATACAGGTTTCAATAGATTCAAATGTTTTAATTTTAATCATAACAAGAAGTTCCGTGACGAACTAAATAGCCTACTTTTCTTAAAATTTAAGATTCATGTCAATGATTAATCTATATGGATCTATCTAGAATAACGACGAAATTAAGTTGGTAATATCGAAATTTCTAATTAGTTCGAAAATATACTGTACACCTGGCATAATATAGCCTAATAGAGAACTACAGTTGGCAGCCCTGGTGACTGAATATATTCTTAGTTCCATCTCTTAAGGTACAGAATACAAAATTTGGTTGAAGTCCAATGGATAGCATGGACGTTACATGCAGTTAAACATTGGATCTAACAACGCGCGTAAAATCATGTTGGCAACAATGACATTCATGTATTGGTCAGAAATAATCTGAAATAATATGGTCTATTGTTGTGTCAATTTCGAATGAAATTCATTAGTTAGTATAGAAGGTACATGCATTTTAAAATTGGACCTATCAGCAGGCTTAGAATCATGTTGGCAGCACTGACGTTTATAAGTTACTCCAAATTAATCTAGAATGTCAGGTACTATGCGTGTGCATAGTTTAAAGCTGTCGGCTTGCATACTTTCTGATATATGGGTATTTGGATTTAAAAAATTGAGAGTATTTATAAACAGTTGGCAGCCCTGATGGCTCTTAAGAATACACTCAGTCATATCTGTTTATGTACGCATAGCACACACGAAATTTGGTTGAAATCCAATTGATAGTGTAGAAGTTATATGCATTTAAAATTTTGACCTATCAGCAGGCTTATAAACATTTTGGCAACGCTGCCATATATGACCTCCTGGAAATTAAACTGCATGATTATTATCTATACGTGTGCCAATTTTGAAATAGCTCCCATTCATACCTTCCAGGATATCCAACATGGAGCTCAAATTTCAATTTTGATTTTTCAGCAGTTGGTAGCACTTACATCATTTTCAAATATGGCCGTGAGATATTCAGGTTTAGGAGTTGATAGGGGGGGGGGGGGGCACACAGCCAGACAGACAGACAGGAGGACAGACAGGCAGACAGACAGACAGACAGAAGGACAGACAGACACACATTTGCCCGATCTCATAAGTCTACTTTTTCCTCATTTTTGCAAAATGTGAAAAGTAGGCTAAAAATTCCTATATCCAGCAGTGGACATTGACTAGGACCGACCTAACACGAATGGATTACCTGACCTGCATCACAGGAGTTTGAGCCAAGTTTGCGGTGCTGGTTCCTTGTTTGAGGTCACCGGTGTCAGCCCCTGCTGACTCCTTGTCCATCCCCACTTGGTGGGCTCTTTCTCAACCCCCTAACCACTGCAGCACCTGGTGGTAGGTTCTGTAGTAATGTTGGGCAGCAGCCTATTCGGTTGGGGGCAGACGAGCGAGGTTGACTTTTCGCTGGCAGCAGATCGGACAAATATCCCGTAACGCAAGGCGTGGTTAGAATCGTCTTTTCCACCACCATACAACGCCACGAGACATTTGTTGCCAACAGAGGTTATCTCTTCATGGGTGGCGTTATTGTTGAGAAAAGTGGTAGCCACGTCATGAAAGGACGCTCAACATCTTCGTTTTCCCTTTCCCGAAAAGGGCAGAGATGGTGTCGCAACCACTGAAGGCGTGGAGGAACAATTCTATTCCAGGGGGGAGTGAGAGACCTCCTCAAATGAATGATGTTGACAAGAACTGCTTGCAACCTGTTCCACCCCTGGCACTTTTCTGGTAGGAAACATTTTGTTTGTTGGGGCCCAATCCATTTAGGAGCACCATGAGGTCGACATCTTCTCCAGCGATTATGACGTGCTCGTACTCCTCGCTCTTCTCCAATGTTGTCCTCACAATGAGATAGTCGGCGTCCTCTGGAGCTTGCCTTGTTTCGATCCCTTTTATATCCAGTTCAGTGCAGATAATGTTGATCAGGCACTGCTTGCTTTTTGGGCTGGACAGAAACTTTCCTTGTGGCACTTCGATCAGTGTCGATTCTTCAAAAAAGATATCGCTGCACGCTGAGGCTGCATAACATCGTAGCCGTTCTGCTGCTTTTCTGTCCTTAACAGCTCCCTCTTCTGGGTAGCCATCGAATACAACTGAGACTTTTTTTTTTCCAAAATGGTTGGTCGTTTAGGTAATATATGCAGCTACAATTTCCCTCACTGAGCTGTTCCGTTGCCATATATCCTTATGGTCCAAAGAGCAAGTATCCTCCGTCCACTACAACAAAAGTTCTTAGTCCAACGGCGACGTTTTCTGGGAGGGGCGTAAAGGCAGAGTGGAACGATGATTTTCTTCCTTTACGCATTCCCTCTTCGGAGAATAGAGCCATGGGATATGGGGCCAACTCGTATGTAAAGTGGTTTTTTAGGTAGGTCTCAGACTGTTTTGTTATGCACAGCCGTTGGAATATTGTGAGAGAGTCTATAGCAACCTGCTTGTTGTGCACCTTAACTGTGGCTGCTGCCAAGAGTCGTACTTTGTCTTTCGTTTCAAATTTAATATTTCCAAATTCCTTTCCAGTTATTTCATTGACTCAATTACATCCAATTTCTATGACATAGCAATAATTATCACAACAATAGATTATATTATATTTATTGCAATCAACGTAACATAAATAAAAGTACAATGAGTTTTACTCAAAGAGTAGGTATAACATTGACTGCAATGGGCGGCCTTATCGCTAAGTTTGATTTCTTCCAGGCACCCAACCCACAAAAATATGACATTAATAGATTATAATATTGATAACAATTTACATTCGAAGCTGTATTTCTTGAAAAATCCGATTTCCTTATTTTATTTTTTATTCTACCTGATAACATGAGAACCGTTGGTCCTAAAGCGCTTTCCTTATGCTTACATTAAAGCTAAATAACTGCTATACAACCTTATTTCTGATGTCTTTCCTCGCAGAATGAGTATTTTAGACGGCATATTGTCCGAAAAACTAGCTTACTACAAAATTTCTAACTTTTTGTAAAAAATGGCCCATTTTTAAGTGTTGTATCTCACGATTTATAAGGCATACAGAGCTGGGGTGGCGCTCGAATTGTCGCTAATTTTGTCTTCTTTAAAAGTGTCTTGGGTGACCTCGCCGTAGAAGGCATTTTTGTAGAAGTTGTAAGCCAAAAAGTGAAAAAAGTCTGAAAATTTCGGAGTTTTTCGAGCACCACGAAGTTAGCACAGGTCTTTCGAAGTTGCAAACTTGGTTTTACACAATTGGTATCTATCCTAACAACATCCCAAAAAATCAGAACCTTGCAATTTTTTGCGATCTAGCGTGATTTTTGTGTCTACGATGACTGGCCTAATATTATTAAATTGAACTTATATCTTATATCCAGTAGTTCAAAAATACACATCAGCATTAACAGATTAACCTACTGAAGATGAAAGCTATTTCAGTTTCCTACAAAATTCATGAATTCCTTGGAATTAAGGGATTTGCCTCTACATATTCTTACTCTAAAATATTGAGCCATGGTTGTGGTCCTTTGAAATCTGAACGTTTCCCAAGGGCTTCTAAATGGAACCAGATTAATTGTTAGACATAGGTCTATGTATGAATTGCTTGGTTTTGGAAATAATAAGTGCATATAATACTAGGCAGCGAGCTCTAGTACTTCGATTTGATTTTACAACATCCGATAAAATACTTCCATTTTCTTCGAAGAGAGTTGGGGCAGATGACCTCGTAGTTCCGCCCCTTAAACAACAATAACTAACTAAACTATTTCTTCTAAGAGGCACCAATTTCCAATTTGCTTCGCATACTTCAAATGACTCAAGCTCAAGGCGAAACTCTGTAACGTGTAGATCTCTTTTTACCTAATCAAGTTTTCAGTCATGGCCAGTTATATGTTGCAAAGTCGATCTTTTGACGTCCTTAAAGTTGCAATAGGGTCAAAAAGTCATCGTACGTAGAATAAACATAAGAGAATCCCTCGGTAAATATTTTCCCAGTGACCATCATGTATTGACGGGTTTCAGCTAATTATATTATTGTTATCGTCATTATATTTCTTGTTTTATTGATATTAGGCATTGAGCCATCCCCAAACTGTTTAAATAAGCAAAAAGTGCACTTTATCTGTGTTACGAAGACCAGATGGCCTCAATATTCCGCCCCTTAAAACAACAATGAACATCATCATCACCATTATCATCAATAAACTAATGAAGTGTCTTTTTTTTGTAAACGTCACACTTAATGCATAATGCTTTAAATCTCAATGGTAAACTGCATTAAGTCAACGGGTCGTTGTTGGTGTCCTTAATTTATTATCAAAATGTATTTCAGCAAAATTCACATGTTAGGTAAGAATATAGCCCACCACCTCCAAATACAATTGGCGTAAAGCACCTTATAGTCATAATATTTCTAGCCTTCTCACTAGATCTGTGAGGACGTAGTTGTGGTGATGATGGATGATCCTAACAGCGAGAAGGAAATTTGGCCTGATCACCTGGATGAGTAATATTATTATTAATAATTGATATTGTAGAAATAATATCAAGCCTCAATAGACGTGGACTGAAAGAAACTGTGTAAAGGCACGTTTGAATTCACTCTTGTAGTGTGCATTTTTGACTGCTGGGAGTGCGCACGCCCTTCACTTCTTATCTTAAAACTGAACTTAGCCTCTGCTATCATAGTTATTGAAAATAAAGCTGCTGAAGTTAAAGGAGACCATATTGGTCTAAGACTTGGTTAATGCAACAGGGACACATCTGACTAAGCGAGATGCAGTTACAGCCGAGGAGCGTTTAATTGCTACATTGAGAATATTAGGGACTGGCCGATCTTATGATGACCAAAAATTTTCAACTGCAATATCTCCACAGCGCCCACAGCCTCATGGGTTTATTGTACCGGAATCCTGCAGGATTATACACTGCTCAAAAAATTAGAGGGACAACATTTGAAACACCTGCATTATTTTTCCAGGAATGGGTGGAGTGAAACAGCCATGTTGTCTGGGAAATGAAACATTTATTTAACGGAAATGTACATATCCTGTGCATGTCGTAGCACAGATGTTGGTGCTATGACCAGAAACGGAACACAATGTCGTCAACCAAGGTAGAGAGTCCTTCCATGAATGCACAGAGTGCACTAAATAAACAGTTCAATATCTGCTAGACCCTCCATGTGCCCGTATAACTTCCTCACATATTCGTGACATGTTCCTGACTGGTCTGCGAACAGTTTCTTGTGGAATTTTGTTCCATTCCTCCATATGGGCCTCTGCAAGTTGTTCCAGAGTCTGAGGCTCTACAGGACGGGACCGAAGTTGTCTGTCCAGCATTTCCCATATATGCTCAATGGGATTGAGTCCAGAACTCAACGCAGGCCAGTCGAATGTTTGAATCGCGGTGTCCTGTAGAGTTTCCATGGGGGCTGCTGCTGAATGAGTTCTCGCATTGTCGAGTTGCAGGATAAACTGGGGACCCATTACAACTGCAATGGGCATAACAAGACCTAGTACAATCTCGTTGATATACCTCTGAGCATTAAGTCAACCTCTGGTTATCTGAAGGTCCGATGGGCCGTCAATTGTGACGCCACCCCAGACCTTAACAGAGCCGCTGTCAAAGCTGTCCCTTTCTTGGACTGCTGCTCCATAATAGCGTTCACCACGACGACGATAGGCAGGTATACGCCCGTCCCACCGTGTTAGACGAAAGCGGGACTCGTCCGTAAACAATACATTCCGCCAGTAACGCAGCTGCCAGTCCCTATGGTCCTCAGCAAATCGAAGTCGCTCTATCTTGTGGCGAGCAGTTAATCGAGGGACCTGATGAGGTCGTCTTGGTCTTAAACCTGCCTCGGAGTCTGTTGCGCATTGTTTGGTCACTGACACTGCTACCAGTTGTTGCTCTTAGATCATTTTGCAGGTCCCGGGCGGTCGCCGAATGCCAGCGGAGAGAACAATTCACCACAAATCGGTCGTATCTGGCCGATGTTTTTTGTTTTCTCCCTTGCCCTGGCTTTCGTGTGTATGAAGCAGTTTCACAAAATCGTTTCCAAACCCTCCCAACAACAGATGAAGTCACATTAAGCTCTGTAGACACTGCACGAATAGTCCAACCTTAATGCAGTATTGTCACTGCCCGAACACATTCTGTCTCATTCAGATGCCTCATTTTGACTAATGCAATGTACCCCAAGTGGGTAGTAACGTATTCTTCACTTACACGCACTCGAGGACAGAGTGCGACATTGCTCGTTCATTTCACTCTGTGGCATAGCACGATACATGTATCCACTGCCACAAAGCCATGGCTTTCCAATGACATGTGGAGGTGTCCTCGCATTCTTAAAACATGTCGGAAGAATACGGGCAACAGTATACATCGTAATCACGGACTACGTACATGGTACACGCGATCAAATTCCTGGCCCTCGAATTGTTTTGAGCAGTGTATATTAGGAGGAATACATGAAGGTACATAAGCACAAGTATACATACTCACAGATATTCGTGCTATCGATACAGTTCAATGAAATCTAGGCATCTGCCGATTATTTGCCATTTTCAAGACGTCCTTATACAACACTAGCACTCGCAAATTCATTCGCTTCTGGAACTGGTCAATCAAGATTTAAAGCATGCTGAAACTCCTCACTTCACTCCGGAAGTAGCGTCCACACACGTGACGCGCATTAAAGAGTTCGTGTTTGTGTACGGAGCCCTTAAGGCGTGGACAATAATCACTTCATACTCGTACAGTTTACGTCCACCTTTAAAGTTTTGATACCTTAAGTGCCGGCACTAATTAATACCAGATACATCAGTCTATTCAAAACCAATCATATCTTCTCAAGATGGTATGTGTTCGACCAAAGCTCTGCGTGGACGGGGAGACTGTAGTCCGTATGTCAACAATGTTAAATATAGTAGATTGCTGCCAATTTTTCTCAGGCACTATTAATAATAAACACATGAATTTTTATGGGATGTATGACCTTCTCATACACACTGACATTCTTATAGAATGAAGAATGTTATAGGTTATATACTGTATTACGAATAATTGAATTATATTGTCTATTGTTTTACTTTTTACATGTGTCTAGGTTCACAAATACCTTCTAGTACAATCTAGTGCCTTGTAAAAATGCCCATAGATGGTCTAGTATATGTACAATATGCTGTGAAACTCTCAAGGCACTGCCTTTATCAGATCCTGAGAAAAATGTACACATATCTCAAAAATTATGTTTGGAGAAAATGGCCATTGAAGTTTTACATGATGTACTGACATAAAAACATTCCTGCTCCATATATTGGATCAGCATCATTTTCTGCATCTTCCCTAGCCCTTTTCAACTACCTGAGATGTTGTCTAGAATTTTTCTTCAACAATTCCAACTCCTTTTCAGCCTTTTGTATGCGAATGTTGTTCATTACTACCATCAGTTTTTGAGAAATATTGTCACCTAACCTAAAATTATTAAAATTTCCTTCACATTCATCATACACAACAACTGGGGGTATTTACAGCATTAGTTACTCCTTCCAGATTGTCCTCTGATGAAATGTTCTTCCTTCCTGGCCCTCCCTTACGTATCCTGAATAATCTCTGGGATCGACCCATTATAAACGAATGTTGTGACCATATGCAAAACCATATGCTGTACCAAACACAACCAGCATGGGGAAAACATATTAAAAGCATAGAACAGGAATGTGCTGCCAACACAAGAATAAGAATATTCCCATCAACAATTCTATTTGATAAAATTTGGAAAATATTGTAGTTAACATAAATGGTAGGTGTGGCACAAATTGCAGTGGACATTTAAATGCAGATTTAAACCACTTAGAGATGTGTTTTAAGTAAAACAAAGCTATCTACTGGTAAAGGAAGGTCCAAACTTACAAATCTATCAATTACAATTAATTGTAATTTTTTAAACCAAAATTGACTACAGTCTCCCCAAAGAAGCCTAGAGGGATTAGAATATGCATGCCTTTCGAAGAAGCAGAGCCGGAAAAGAATGATGTCCCAACTGAAATATTTCCCCCTCGAATAAAAGGTTCGCAAATAGTAACTAATAATCAGACAATGAAGGAGCTATATCATGCTGTCATCGATGCGTCCATAAATATTCAATTGATTCAATATCCACAATCACTACGTTACTAATGTTTTAAAAGCTTCTTTAATTTGTTTAATATAATTCAGAGACAGGCGAATGACGACTTGACGTTTCATTGCGCGGAGAAAGGAATTAGCTCTCTGCGCCGCGCCGCACCTTGCCGTCTCGTCCTGAGGATACCTGTCAGCGAGACAATTCGCAGTGGTTACCTGGCTGTCACTTTGTGCTAGCTAGACACTGTGTCAAGGCCTGCTTCGGGCTGTCACACTGTCTTTTGTTTCATTGTCCTCAACGCCATTATTTTTCCCGTCTTGTGCACAAAGAAGGGGATCCCCATTATCAAAGGCTTCAAATGGCGGAAATAAACAGCCATCGTACAGTTTGTCACACACAGCAGACTGACACCAGAACATCTATTTTATTACCAATCTACTCGTATTTATCATTATGTAAGTAACAAGATTCACTAATTAATGTTAATTGATCAGACAGGAATACATTGAGAATAATATAAACTCCTGCGTTTCCGTAAATAAGTTGCATGCGAGGGCTTTACGGAAAGTATCAGAAACATATGCTAAACCATTTGGAAACACTACAGGAAACCCAAACATCAACGCTAAGGTGTATGTTTCATAAAACTCCAGTTCTCAAACTAGAGGGAGTTAGAAAGAGCGGTTTGTACCAACATCTTTCAAGTCGTCTTAATAGTCCAGTAAGAATCTTGCCTACAACCAGATACCAGTACTGGAGCAGTTTACGAACTATATTTGGTATCCCTCTCGGCATGATGATTTTTAAAAGAGTTCTGTTAAAAATAGCAACAATATTCAACAAATTACAGAGACTCTCACTTGAATGCTTTCCCAGGGGCCTGTTCCACGAAAGAACTTTGCAACTTTTCACTGTGCACTTTTCAATTCTTTCAAAGTGCAATGGCTTTCTGTTACACCGTGATATTTGTATTACTTTTCAATTCCTTTGCAAAGTGAAAATTCTTTGCGTAGGAATGATCCCAAGTCACCTCCGTAGCGTAGCGGTCAGCATGGTTAGCTGCCGCCCCGGAGGTCCTGGGTTCGATTCCCGGCTCTGCCACGAAATTTGAAAAGTGGTATGAGGACTGGAACGGGGTCTACTCAGCCTCGGGTGTTCCAAATGAGTAGAGGGGGTTCGATCCCCCTCAGCCATCCTCGAAGTGGTTTTCCGTGGTTTCCCACTTCGTCTTCGGGCAAATGCCGGGATGGTACCTTCTTCAAGGCCACGGCCGCCTCCTTCCCTCTTCCCTGCCTATCCATCCTGACCATCTATTACCTTCCGTCATGAGGCCTCTGTTCGCTTTGCAGGTGAGGCCGCCTGGGCGAGGTGCAAATCGCACCTCACCAGTTGTATCCCCTCCGATTAGATGTTCCCAGCTCTAGGACACTGCCCGTCGCGGCGGTAGTGGTGAGTTCCCTCGCTGTGTTCGTGGGTTCCACCAACCTGGAGGGTAAACGACTAAGAAAAGAAAAAAAGGAATGATCCCATCATGTTTATTCCATGAACAAACTGTATAATACTGCATGATTTAATGCTTTATTTTTCGTGGAGAATTTTAGGACTTTAGTAACAGTTCTCCAAATAGTTTATTTTGATGTCCCATGCATTGCTGCTATACCGTGCTGGGCACCATTTCCTAACCCATGTTAGTTAGTTAGTTATTGATGTTTTAAGGGGCGGAACTACGAGGTCATCTGCCCCTTCGTAACCGATGTAGCCTAAGCATATAAGAATTTGTACTTTTTCGGAAAGAGAGCGACTTCTTTTTGTTGCAGGTTTCAATAAATGGCCAATTATTTCAAGAATGTATCGGGGTAATACAAAAACACTCACGAAACTCCGTCAAAGTGAGGTTATGAAAATTCATCCTGTCTTTGTACGTCCCCTTGTTGGATTCTTCATCACTATCCTCACTTGATGATAACAATAGCTCTCGTCGTAACATATTTATAACACTAAACCAAATTCTGCGCCGAGAAACTAGTGTAGAGACTTGTTCATTAACAGCTGAAACGGGAATCGTCTCTTTGCAAAGATTTTTGAAAACTTTTCACTTCATTCCTTTGCACTTTCTATTTCTGCACCAATGGAGGAACATAACAGGCTTCAAAAGTGAATAGATTCCTAACTTTTCACTTTTCACTTTGCAAGGCAGATCTGAAAAGTGATGGATGGTGCGACAAAATCTTAACTGAAAAGTGCAAAGTGCAAGGTGAAAAGTTGCAAAGTTCATTCGTGGAACAGGCCCCTGGTCTTGGTGGCCTGATTCTGGGAATAGCTCGTTCGCTAGTTAGCTGACTGACTCGCACGCTGGCTAACTAGCATTTTTAGCCTACTTTCGATTTTTGCAAAAAATGAAAGTAGACTTATGAGATCACTACAGGGCCAAAAATTGTGTGTCTGTCTGTGTGTGTGTATGTGTGTGGGTGAGTCTGTGTGTGTGTGTGTGTGTGTGAGTGTGTGTACTCTGAATGTGTGTCCCCCCCTATCAATTCGAACACGGTGAAACCGAATTGAACGAAATTTGGTACAGAGGTAGCACTGGCAAAGGGCACCTCAGTGTCATGTTTTATATTGCCGCCATCTTTACCAAAACTTAATGGCGGCCACTCGAATGGTCAAAACGTAATAATGCATTACAACCAAACTAATAATCGGATCTTTACCAAATTTGGTATAAACGTTCCTTCATATGAGGCGCGTCTTCTGCCCAAACTACGAGATCATCAACCGTACCATTTCAGAATGGCGGCCGTATGAATTATGCAAACTTTATAATCCATAACATGGGACCCACCAGTTCCGACTATCAAACCAAGAATAGTTTAATCTGTTTGAAACGACGTGGCCCGTTTGAAATTAAAAGTTTATATTTTAATATTATAGTCTAGAAGTGATTTTAAAAAGCTGAGTCGTCTCGGTTATTTGACAAGATGGCAGCTGATCTCTCGTTCTGACCTTTATTTTATTAATTTCAGTATGTTGCTTGCAATATAGGCTAGTGGTAACAAATATATTAACTTTCTATGAAATGAACTCGGTTTAAAATATACTCCAGTAAAGAAAACGTTTAGTCCAAGTCATGATTTGCTATAACGTGGTATATGTATTGGTTCCTAACGATCTGTTAGGGTGTGCACGATTGGCTGAGTGGTCAGCGCGTTAGTCTTTCATCAGGTTGGCCGTGGTTCAAATCCTATCAGAGTTAGACTTTTTTCTTGATTTTTTTATATTTATTATTTCTTGAGTACTGAGACGTTATAAAATAAAGCATTATATGGTGCATTTTGAAATGGAAAATATATATTTAATTAAAACAACATTCACCACCGGAGTGACATCTAAGAGTAATTACTTGAACTATGTTATTGGTAACCACAGCCTTCTAGATAGGAGGTATGCTCTCTACCGGCCAGTTAGTGAACCCATGTCTACAGTATAATTGCGAAGGTTATTATTTTTGCCGATAGAGGGTACACATCCCCATGATAAGGCGCGATTATCACGGCCAACGAGAATGACTGGCTCTGGTGAGTTTTCGTGACGTCAGCAATGTAGTTCTGTTGCACCACTGCCTGGTCTTCGTTTTACTGCCGGTGTGGTACCTAGTCTTCTTGTCTACATCATTGAACCTGTATAAACGTTGGTATTCATTTATCACTTGTCTTCATAGAAGGTATTGGTACAAGTCGTTAGTCGGTGGGTAATGTATTCCGCAGATCTCTTCTATTAACGAATTAATTTATGTTCCGCCCCTTGAAACAACAATAAGTTAATGATATCTATACTGTGCTGCAAGATTCTTTGATCTAATTATACTAATGTGCACATAATTTAACTCACAACGAAGGTCACAGAATCTACAACTCGACTTAATGTAGCCTGTTCGTTGCAGCTATTAAAGACACAACGAACTCTTGAATTCTAGTTCGCGTGGATTTTTGTAAGAAGTAACTTCAATAGGCGTAGTTTTGCAAACCTATACAGTATAATTTATCGTGTTTGAAAACACACGGAACATCTAAACTGCGTCCATTTTATGAAGATTGATATAAAATATTGCATTTCTGCTGCTTATGAATTGCTCTCGACTTAAACGTACAAGCATCATCAAGCAGTACCGGTACATTGCCTACGTCATAGAAGGGTTTGGTTTACGCGCCATGGCCTGTCTTTCTCGTTAGCCGTGCGCGATTACAAATTAGCTGTGTAATAGTTATATGAAATATGTTTCTCCCAGTGATACGTTTAGAGCAACGAAGTTTAAATTATTGTAAGTAGTCGGTGTTAATAAACTGAATACCTACGTTGTTTGGAGTGTTTACTGATGAAATTACAAAATGCTGGGGTAAATTATTTGAACGCCACTCCTCAAATCCAGTGTGCCAATTTGCACTTCGAATTGGAAGAAATTAGGAGATGATAAAGACAAAGAGTAACTATACCCATACATTTAGGAGAAAGTAGGCTATATGTTCTTTCCTGAACATCTTGTTGCATCATGCGAGCGTACAGCTGCTATTTTGTATGTTACCTTGACTATCCCCTTACTACAACGCATGTAAGGCATGTTCAAGTAATAGTTAGTTAGTTAGTTATTGTTGTTTTAAGGGGCGGAACTACGAGGTCATCTGCCCCTCTTAACACGGATTAAAGAATAAAAATTTTGAATTGAATTTAAAATTTTGAGGTGGACATCTAAATTTAAAAAGACCAAAAATTAATAAAACAAAAACAAACAATTAAATAAAAAATAAAATTATAAAAATAAACAAAATTTACGGAAAAAACAAAACATTATCATTCAAAAACGAACAAGTCGTTGAGTCAAAGTTCACTGGAAAATTTAGATTGCTGGCCCTAACCCACTCTCACTTATAAAGCGGATAACGCGATCAGCAGCCACCGCGTCATCGGCTAATATAAGTTTGAGTGTCGTCTGCAAACCAAGGTTTCTTCGTAAGTCAGCAAGATCCACACACTCGGTGAAAATGTGGGCCACGGTGAATACGGCTCCACAGGTACAAAGTGGGGGGTCTTCCTTTCTCATTAGGTACGAGTGGGTGGATCTTGTATGACCTATCCTTAGCCTACACAAAATGACGGACTCTCTCCGGGCCCGGAAGGAGCTCCGCCACACGCGAGTAGTTCCCTTGATCGCTCTCAGTTTACTGGGCAGTGGGTCAGCTAGCCACTGACTCTCCCAAAAAACCAGAACTTGTAGGCGTAACTGAGAGCGAATATCTCTAGCGGGTACCTCCATTGGTCGAGGTGGTAGTGATACCGCCTCTTTTGCAGCTTGATCTGCTAACTCAATTCCCGCAATTCCCATGTGGCTTGGAAGCCACAGAAGGGTGATTCGAGTGTCAGCGTGGCACAGCCCGGCTAGTAGGTCGTGAATTCGCTGCACTAGTGGGTGTTGCGGGAAACATGTAGCAATTGACTGCAACGAACTCAAAGAGTCGGTACACACGAGAAAATGGATTCGTGCATCCTGTAGTGCAAACTGCAGAGCTTCATAGATGGCAACGAGCTCCGCAGTAAACACACTACATGCCTCAGGCAAAGAGATCTTGGTATTTGCTCCATCAATAACGTAAGCACAACCCACTTTCTCGTCGACCTTCGAACCATCCGTGTATAGAATGCCAGCGTCCGGAAATTGGTGAACTATGCTGTGGAACTGCCTCCGGTAAACGGACGCGTCCGTGTTCACCTTAGGTCCTTGGTGAAGATCTAACCGAATTTCCGGACGCGGGACTTGCTACGGAGGCACCTCGCTAGATGTCCGGATCATACAGGGACCTACAGCCACTCCTATTTCAGTACACGAGCTATCAAGTCTAATACCAACCGGCCGAGTGGCACGAGGCCAGTTGGCGTACCCCTGGTGGTTTTTGGTACCGAAGAGAGCTTGATAGGTCGGGTGTTGCGGCATTTGACGCACATTGGCAGCATATGCTAAAAGCATATGTAGGCGTCTATAATTTAAAGGTGGAACACCCGATTCGGCGAGTAGGCTGGGTATCGGGCTGGTCCGGAAGGCACCGGTAGCCAGCCTAACGCCACTATGGTGGATACTGTCCAACATTTTCAAGGTTGCCGGCCTTGCTGAACCGTATGCCGCAGAACCATAGTCTAGCCGGGACAGGACGAGGTCTTGGTAGAACCGTAGCAGCACCGCACGGTCAGCCCCCCACGTAGTGCCACTAAGAAACCTGAGCATGTTCAGTTTCCTGAGACATGTCATTTTCAATTGCCGTATATGGTGCTGCCACGTTAACTTGCTGTCAAAATGGAGCCCCAGGAAGCGATAAGTGTCAACCAACGGCAACGCAGCATCCCTGAGATGTAGTTCAGGGTGTAAATGTAGCCTCCGTAGCCGACAAAAATGGACGACGGAGGTTTTCGCTGCTGAAAAACGAAAACCCCGGTCGTGAGCCCACCTGTCGACCCGGTTGATAGCTAGCTGCAATTGCCGTTCCACGACTGCCATACTTCCAGAGCTGTAATGCAGAGCTAAATCGTCTACATACAGCGATGGAACTACTGCGGACCCGGCGGCGGCAACAATGCCATTAATGGCAATCGCGAACAAGGTGACACTCAGCACTGAACCCTGAGGAACTCCATTTTCTTGAGTATAGTATTGCGATAATGTCCTACCGACCCTTACACGAAAGAGTCGGACGGACATGAAATTCGCAATGAAAGTCGGTAAGTTACCACGGAGTCCCCACTTGTGAAGGGTGGAAAGGATCCCGTAGCGCCATGTGGTGTCGTAGGCTTTCTCGAGGTCAAAGAAGACCGTGACTAGGTGCTGCTTGCGGAAAAAAAGCCCCCTGTATGGCGCTCTCAAGTCGCACCAGATGGTCAGTGGTGGACCTATGAGAGCGAAATCCACACTGGTACTCAGACAGGAGACCTTTATCCTCCAAGAACCACACCAGTCGACAGTTCACCATCTTTTCGAGCAGCTTACATAGGCCATTTGTCAAACAAATGGGCCTATAGCTGCTTACAAACTTGGGATCCTTTCCAGCCTTAGGAATCGGTATAACGATCCCCTCTCGCCATTGAGATGGAAACTCCCCTTCAATCCATATACGATTGAAGAGGATCAACAGTTTTTTAATACTGGATTCGCACAGATGTTTTAACATTTGATTATGTATGTTATCCGGTCCAGGAGCCGTATCCCTGCACAGTGCAAGCGCACTGCGCAGTTCCCATTCAGAGAATGGTACATTATAGGACTCCGAAGCAGCAGTGGCAAAGGACAAGGGGTGAGTCTCTGCCTCCCGCTTCAGAGTCAGAAATGTAGGATCGTAACTCCCGGAGCAGGATACATCGGAGAAGTGCGAGCCAATGCTGTTGGCAATGGCGAGATGGTCCGTGATGATGTCTCCATTGATGGACACTCCGGGTATCGACAGTGATGTCGGGAGTCCGGAGATCCGACGAAGGTTAGTCCACACTTGAGATGAAGGAGTATGTGCCGTCATGGACGACACATACTTTTCCCACGTCGTTTTCTTACTCTCCCGAATCAGATATCGGGC
This sequence comes from Meconema thalassinum, assembly GCA_946902985.2. Classification (NCBI taxonomy): domain Eukaryota; kingdom Metazoa; phylum Arthropoda; class Insecta; order Orthoptera; family Tettigoniidae; genus Meconema; species Meconema thalassinum. The sequence continues at coordinate 189,480,505 of OX336396.1, forward strand.
TCTACCTCGCATCCTTCTGAAGGTGATAAGGTTGGCCATGGTGTTTTGCCTCCGATAGCGTTTGAAAGCACATCGACGATCCTTAATGGCTGCTGCAATCTCGGCTGTCCACCAAGGGACAAGCTTCCGGCGTGAGTTGCTGGATGAGGAAGGTATTGATTCCTCAGCAGCAGCCAAAATACCATTCGTTATGTGAATGGTATGATCGTCGACACTCTCAAAGGTATCTTCGGCAAACACCGCACGTGCCGTGAATGTTGGCCAATCAGCCCGACGGAGAAGCCATCGACTTGGTAACTCGATGGCTCTCTGGTTCGGAAGAGTAACGATAATTGGAAAATGGTCACTATTACAAAGGTCATCGTGTACACCCCACTGTAGCAGGGGAACCAGCGCACGACTGCACAGGGTAATATCGATACTTGAATAAGTACCGTGTGCAATAGAGAAGTGCGTAGGCTCTCCTGTGTTCAACAGACACAGGTCCAGCCTCTCAAAATCTCTCCCTTTACCGCTAGTGGTAGCGGAGCCCCAGATGGTGTTGTGGGCATTAACATCTCCCAGAAGGAGGAAAGGAGGGGGAGCTGAGAGACTAGATCCACCAGCTGGTCGTAATCCGGCTGAGAATCAGGCGGGATGTACACGTTACATACTGTTGCCATTACTGGCAACGAAGTACGAACTGCAACTACCTTTAGCTGAGTACGCAACGGCACCTCTTCACTAAAGAGGCTAGAGTGGACGAGAGTGCAGACGCCACCAGCGGCCACAGCTCCGTCCACCCGGTCTTTAGAGAAGAGTTTGAAGTGACGCATTGTTGTCTCATGTCCAGGACGAAACCTGGATTCCTGAAGACAGACAATGGTTGCCGAAAACGAAGATATTAATTGTCGTAACTCAGCGAGATGAACAGAATAGCTATTACAGTTCCATTGTAACAGTGCCATTGCGTGGACTTAAGTAGAAGTGGGTCTTCTACTTATGCTTGACCGTTTGCCACTCTTCCCCATCTCTAGTTGGAGATGATGGGGCAGGAGAGCACACCTCAATCTCCACATCTCCGTCCGAAGGCGAAGAAAATGGAGCGGGCGCTCTCTTGGATTGCGCGCGGTCGTCATCGGACCTCACGAGTCTCGCTCTTGGGGAAGAGCGAGAGCGGTGTCGAGGGACTTTCTCCCGGTCCGAAGACTGGGTGTCTGTCCCCGACACGTCCCGAAGAGATTTCTTCTTGGATCGGCGCCGACGCGTGTTTGGGGAAGTAGATGGTCCCTTCCCCACAGACGCCGGGTCCTTATAAAACAAGGTCGCTCCTGCTGGCACCGCTCCACTGGTAATGGTGGGAGCGGGATGGCCAGCAGATACGTGAGCAGCCCTGCCTTTAGGAGAGGAAGAGAAACGGCGCTGAACCGATTCCCTCTCCTCCGCCGATCTATTTTCTTTTCTATAGGGGAGTTCCTCCATACGGACGGGCTTGGCTTCAGCAGGCTTCGCTCCCTTGGTGGTAGTGGGAGCGGAAAGGCCAGCAGAGGCTGTAGCCACCCCGTCAGCAGGAGGGCGAGAGACACGGCGGCGAACCGTCTCCCTCTTCTCCCCTATATTTTTTCGTATTAGGTGGGCTGGAAGAAGGACCAGCCCTGGTCGGCAAAGTCTTCTTTCCCCCTTTAGCTGGGGAAGACTTGTTCGCCGATCGTTTCGGAGAAGAAGAGGACTTCTTCTCCGAATTCGCCGGTTTAGGTGTTAAAACCGGCGCCTTCTTAACCGTGGCCGAAGAAGGTTTTGGGACCTCCTTCGGGCTGACAGTGCTCGCTGGTACAGCGAGGGGAGATTTCAAACTCGTACTAAAAGAGGACATCGAGGGTACTGCACTGGAAACTTTAACGGCAGGGGTGATTGAGGGCGTCGCTGCAGCTGCAAACGATACCCGAAATTCGGGGGCATTCATATCACGGTACCTCTTGCGAGCGTCGTGATATGAAAGCCTGTCAAGAGTCCTGATTTCCTGGATCTTAGCTTCCATAATGAATTCAGGGCACTGTTTTGACCGTGGAGAGTGACTTCCTTGGCAGTTGGGACATATCGGGGGAGGCGTACACCTCTCGTCACCCTCATGTGTCCCCTTGCCACACTCTCTACATACGGCCTTCGCAGTACACCTGGCGGAAACATGCCCGAATCTCTGGCACTGGTAGCAGCGCATAGGTGGAGGGATGTACGGTCGCACATCGCAGTTGTACGATGTGACCTTCACCTGCTTAGGTACAACATCACCTTCAAAATGGAGAATAAAAGCGGCGGTATCGACGCTCTTTTCCCCAATCTTTCGGGTGATGCGCCTAATCTTTGTGAATCCTCTCTTCCCCAGATCCCGCAACAGTTCAGCATCGCTATTCAAAATGAGGTCACCATGGAAAATAACTCCGCGGACCTCATTCAGCGTTTCGTGCTTTGTGATCTTAACGGGGATTTCGCCGAATTGCGTGCATCCCAGCAACGCTTCGGTTTGCTGCCGGCTAACGGTATGCAGCAAGAGCTGCCCGTTCAGGAGCTTGGAAATCCCGTTAAGACCACCAAATTTCCCCTCGATTTCCTCAGCGAAAATGATCGATTTTACGAGCTTGAAATCATCCCCGTCTGTCCTGGTAGCTACCAGGTAGCGAGGTGATTTGTCTGTCGCAAATCGTTTGATAAAGGCTTCATCCCAAGGCGTATACACCTTGGGATTAGCGCGACACTCCAGAGACGGCTTTTTAAGGGTGCCACCCTGTACAGGTGTCCATGATCGCTTACTAGGCATCCCGGACGAAATCCTCCCCGAATACTGCCCACTCCGAACGGGGGCTATCACTGTGGGCGCCACCCAGCCAAGGCAATACCTACCTGGCATAGCAGATATTGCCCGGGGTCCCAGTGCCTCAAACAGGCACTTCCCCCTCGGCATGCACAGGATTTATGCAGCTCCAGTATTCGGCCATGCAGGGACCTTCGTTGTAAGGCGGATACTACTGTAGGGTACATGGCGCACCCACCTGAAGGGATGGGGCATACCGTCTAGGCTTTCTGGCCAGATGGCCAAGCTGGTGGCCCTTCCCCTAACAGCATGCATGTTTGTTTCTATTGGTCAAACCAGAGCTGGGACCAGAAAACCAAAATCAACCTTTATAAGGCCCCCTCTAAGTCGCCTTTTACGACAGGCAGGGGATGAATTCTGCCCTCCCCATCCACAGGGGGTCTGAACAAATCAAAACTGGCAAGTTATTCGGCCATGTCGGCCCTATTAGTCGCCTCCTACGACAGGCAGGGCATACCGTGGGTGTATTCTAACCCGCACCCACACGGGGGTAATATAGTAGGCTAAATGGGTAAATGTACTTCAGGTTCATTTTATTTAATTTCATCCGATAACTCGGTGCCTTGCCTTTGCCTGCATTTTCTTTATATTTTCATGATTTCTCGTTATGATACCGCATAATATTTGCCAGAGTTAGGCAACCCGCACGGAGGGGCGCAAAATCGAATTTCGCACAGGGCGCTGAAACCCCAAAGACCGGCCCTGGGTGGAACCACTGATATATCAGCCTCGGAATCCAACAGGAAGCGATAGCCTGTTAGATTATCGGTGATGAATAGGCGGCGTGACGTTGAGCTCAGATTACCTGCCGCGTCCAGTGAAGAGCGAACTACTTTCCCGATGCATTTGTGTTGTTGTTAGGTGTTGGACGACATGAACATTGATCTATGCATTTTTTTCCTTATCACCGAACTTATAGTGATACCAGCAAAATACTCCTTTAGGGTTGTAACGGTCTGGTGTGCTAGAACGTGAGTAGTGGTTTTGTGGGGGTTCTAGCACCACCTCCACCTCCCCACCTCACAAGATGGCGGCGGCGCGATATCTCTCGAACGCATGGTCGGATTTTGACAAATGAGGTGTCGTTGAACTCGAGCTGACACCCCCTTTCCAATGGACAACATATTTCAACCCCATAAATAAAACCTACCCCTACTAGGGGATGTTTTTTTTTTTTTAGAAAATCTCGCTTGCCAATTGCAACATGCGAGAGTTTAAATGCCAATATGGAATGAAACGTTGTTCTACACATGAGACATGTGTGCGGTGGAAAGCCACTATGAATTAGCATGCCCACTCATGGCTTTTGAAGGGGGTGGGCGAGCGGTTCCCTGTGGACGGGTCCTTGTTGACAGGTCATTGTGGATGAGTTAATTCTAGGTTTCACGAAAGGGAAACTTGCCCCACTTGTCTCGTGATCCCTACTTAAACATAGGAGTTCTAGAAACTTCCTTTCGATTTTTCTCTTCAGGTTTCACAATAAGTGACCTGCCCTATTTGTATAATCACTAAAAGTAATTCAGCTTTAATATAAGAAGTTATAGAAACTTCTCTTTTATTCTTCCTGCTTTTTGTTGTTGTTACTTCCGAAGTTGTTACTCTTTCTAAGATATTTACCTAGAAATTCTTAAAAGTACACACCTTGTACTCGATTTATTGTCTAACTTTAATTACGTCAGTTATCCTTAAATTTTTCATTTATTTATCTTCGTCATTTCAAAAATCTTGCGAAGATTTTAAAGTATATAAAAGGTTTGAAACCAAAAGAATTGTTAATTGCCTGGCGCAAGCTTTAGATGCTTTTCGGTGGTCTGTGACCCCATTTGTTACAAAATCAAAATTATATATTTGTTACAAAACTACTACCCAACATTGCTAAATAAATTCAAGAGTTCTTTTTGGATTTATCATTTCTCTAACATAACGGTTAGGCAAGATCCTGTCTTCCTTGAGTCTTCCCACTTAATGCAAATAAATCTATTGATAGGGCTTGCATTTGAGCAAAAACTCTTAGTTGGTAACTTGGTAAAGTCTCTCTTAGCTTTAATAGCTAATTCTAACTGGCCAGTAAGGCAAGCATAGCTCGCTACGCCAGATTCCTGCTTGTGGAGATTCTCTCCAACACTTATGGTTGGTTTTTCAAAACATAAGTGTTTCTCATTGTCTAAACTTTTAGTCGGCTCCTTGCTGGGTAAAAGCTTAGCCATTTCCAAATGCAACTATTGGTATACTTACCAAAATTATTCCCAAAGGTATAATTGCTTTATCCCTATCCTTCTTGGAAGCATTTGGTCGCTCTTTAGAAATTCTATAATTTCAAAAACTAAAATATCAAAGCCGATTCAAATTACCTGTTTAGAAACAAACTCCTTTGAACAGATACATAATGAATCCGTTACTCTTTGTCTTGCCAGACCATCACCCTTCCCCATAGTAGGCATATGTATGCTTGAGAGGGAATACACTAAAGCAGCTTTCACGAGAACAGCCCAAGTTCCGGCTGCGTTTCCCGTTAGCTTCGTCCAGGTCCCTACCCACTTTAGGTATCGGAGAGCGGATTTGCAGTGGCAGCTGCCTTTGAGTATATTTAAAGTTAAAATTATAACTTCTTTTGGACACTCGTCCTATTCCTCCATCCTTCTTCTCCAGTCCGAAACCCACTTCCTTTTCTTTATCATCTTCCCTTGGGGGTTAGGTTATTCCCAAGCTAATAATCTACCCAGGGGGTAAACGTGCATTTCATTGAATAACGATATCTAATGAGTTTTCTTTGGGGATGTGATATTCGGTATAAAAACTAATCATTAAAAATAATCAGACATATGTCTAAGGGTTTATCGATGTGGTGTATATTATAAGGTGAAAGGGGTGAAATTTGGGGGTTGAGAGATTCTTAACGGAGCGTGTATCTCTGAAACGACATAGGCGAGAAGTTTGAAATTCGGCGGGAAAAAACAGCATAAAATATAAGTAAATAGGTGTTCGACCGTTTTTTCATAAAACCAATTTAAGGGGTTCATGTGGAGGGGTGAAATTATCAAAAATAAATGAAAGAAAATTTCCTGACTGACTCACTCACTCATCATCGCCCAGCCAAAATTATTGAAGTTAGAAACATGACATTTTGGGGATAGGTTCGTTGTATGTCGAAAACGTCCACTAAGGAAAGAGTTTTGGATATTCAGGTTCTAAAGAGGTGTTAAGGGGAATATGTGTAATACATTGAATAACAATATCTCACGAGTGGTTGCATTTGGGGATGTGATATTTGGCATATATACTAATCATTAAAAATAAGCTGACACATGTCTAATGGTTTTTCGATGTAGTGTATATTATGAGGTGAAAGGGGTGAAAAGTGGAGGTTGAAAGATTCCTAACGGAGCGTGTATCTCTTAAACGACATAGGCGAGGAGTTTGAAACTCGGAGGAAATCAATCAGCTTAAAAATAAATAAATAAATAAATAAATAAAATAAATAGATGTTTTTTCATAAATGCAATTTAAGGGGCCTATGGGGAGGGGTGAAATTCTGGAAGAAAATCGTCCACTAAGGAAGGATTTTTGGTTGTTCACTCTCATCGACCATCCAAAACTATTAAAGTTAGAAGAATGATATTTTGGGGATATGTTTGTTGTGTGTCGAAAACGTCTACTAAGGAGGGATTTTTGGATATTCAGGTTCTAAAGGGGTGGTAACCGGGTTAAACCTGCATTTCATTGAATAACAATATGACACGACTATGACGCGAGCGAAGCGTGGCAAAAAATGAGATGGTGTGTGTCTGTGTATTACTCAATCACGCAAGTACCACTGGTCCGATTTACATGAATTTTACGTGGATGTAGCTGATTTACCTGGTTAACATATAGGTTACTTTTGATTTCAATACTTTGCACTATTTAAAGATGGCGACCATTTTAGTGACGTCACTACACCCTTTGGTTTCAAACTTTCATATTTCCATTTCAAATAAAAAGAGAACGCTAAGAAATAGCAAACATTTGATGGCATATACGAGGTTTAAAATAACGTTTTCTATCCGAAAGCTATCTCCAACGGTTAGCGAGTAAAACCTAAATTTGTGCTATAAATAACGGTCAACGCCGAGTGGTGCAGTTGGACAAAATATTCCATCCTTAATCTCCCTCTGCGCAGCACCTCGCCTATCCCCTGTTTTAACTGTCACCTTCACATTTTAATTTATTTATGACGCGTAGCGAAGCACGGGTACTTCAGCTAGTAGCTTAATAAATGAAATTAGGTTTTTTTGGTATATCTCGAAAACTGTTGGTTTTAGGACATTAAAATGCGGTTTTCGGGGCCCGTAGAGCTCCCGAGTTTTTTTTTCTCACATTGAGACGCTGAAAATGAGATTTGTCTCGTTTTTCTGCACCCATTTCAGCATGCATTTTAAGGGGGGTGGGCCCTCTTTTATGATAGGTGTGGAGAAGAGTTACATCAATGATTACTTCCGGGCCTCTGATTGACTTTCGTACCAAATTTTACGTTGATCCACTCAGCCGTTCTCAAGTGATGCGCGTGCAAAGTTGTACACAGACAAACAGACAGACAGACAAAAATATTGTTTCTGCGTGCAACCGTCATAAACCAGCCTGAAACACGTTAATAACTCAAACTTCCGTGGAAATTAAAAAAAAACAGATAAACTGTCATTTTTATATAGAGAGAGAGACTAGCAGAAGTACCCGCTATTCGAACGGTCTTCGGTATTAATAACCAGACGTTATCAATTGAGATACTGTTCCAATGGTTAGGAGCTTGTCATTCCTTCATAAGTTTATCAGAACTAAGTTAGACACTGTTAATTTAAGGGCCATAAAATGTGGTTTTCGGAGACCCTTTATAGACTCCCTAGTTTTGTGTCACACATTGAGAAGCGCAACATATGCTTTGGTCGTCCTTCTAAGATAACTTTTATTTTCCGCCTATTTTATCATGTATTTTGAAAAATTTGTTCCTTATACCCACCCTTCTATGAGAAGTACGTTGAAGAGTTTTCTAAATGATTGGTGTATGACTCATGGTTACAATACCAAATTTTACGATGCTCCAAGCACCCGAACATGAATTATAGGCGTACATAAACATAAAGATATATCAACCACACGGTATCAAACAAAATCATCTTTACGATGAACCCGTTTGTCGACAAAATTATGATTACTTAAAATGTGCTCTCATACTAAATCACCAAACGTGTACTTCCTGACGTGAAAAGAATATTGAAAACCTCGTAGATGAAACGCAATATAATTATATCAAATTAAAACTGACCCTCACAGTTGTGGAAAGTCCCCATCCCCAGGAAGACCCCTTTAATAAATTATAAAGGCTCGTGGTGCATGAAAATTCGAGACTTTTAGCCTCCAATGGCCCAAATTCCCAAAAGCTGCAAAAAACACTATTCCAATTCAGGAATTTTTGAAATAATGTTGCTGTTTGGAGATATAATAGACCTTCTGTACAACATATCGCATATCGCACGATTAAGTCACGTGTAAAAATTCTAGGGTTTTTCTTGAACCCCTTAATCGCATTGTTGAATTTTACAGTCTAAGTTTGATTCCACGATAGTCATATAGCCATTTGCAAACTTTAACAGAAATTTAATAAATTGAGTGGCATAGCTTCTTATAGAAATAGATGGAAAGTTGGATGTCACCCCTTGTGACACTGTTGTCATGGTTACCGGCTTGCATTACTTCATTAGTTTCTTCTTGTTCTTCTTCTTCTCTTTTCGGATGGGCCAGCTAAGGACCACGACGTTCAACTTTTCAGCTTGGCGAGGGACTTGATGATTGCCCAATATTCGCACATTATCTGGCTATGTTTCCCCTGTCTCTCTTTTGTCCAGATGATGCCGGTTTTCTTACAGGGTGACCTGTCCTGAAAACTCTTCAGTTTAAGTATCTTTTGTGATGTGATCGGCTTCTAATATCACTTATCATTACCTTCAGTTCTTGGATATCCTAGTTAACTACTGTTAGCGACGGTGTCACGCTCTTTCTCTTCCCCCAGTAGTTGAGAAGCCGGTTGGTTAGTCTTGTTGGGTTCATCCATGAGACATGTCCGTAGAAAGCCAGACGTCTCTTCCTGGCCACATCTATGATTTTCTCAGTAGGCCTATATCTGTATAGCTCCTGCTTTTGTCTTCTTCTGTACTCGTCATCTATTTATTAGTTTATAAAATAAAAGAGTGCCCCCTCCAGGGACGTAGGCGATCTGAATATGAGCCCTTGACTAAGTCAAGGGATCACAAACCAGGGATCCCGAGCCGGAGTTTGCGTGTGGTTGTTTGGCCAGTTCCTTTCCACTCCTCCTCCTTCCATAGCATCCGGCAGGTTCCCATTTTGCATCACGAGGCTGGGAGACCCCGTACCAGACCATACCAAGAATTTTAAATTCTTGGCAGAGCCGGGGATCGAACCCGGTACCTTGGGGGTGACAGCCAACAATGCTAGCCACTGCGCCACGAGGTGGTCTTTATTAGTTTATTAAATGAAATTAGTTTTCTGAGAATATCTCAGAAACGTGGTTTTAGAGCCTTAAAACTTAGTAGCCTCCAAACCACTGAGTGGCTGAAAATGAGTTTTGCTCGTCCTTGTACGCCATAATAATTGTTGTGTGCAAACATTCTCTCTGGTAGCTCATAAGGGATTCCATATTTACTTAATTACGACGTTTATTATCTTAAAACTAACTGTAACATAAGAGGACAATATACAATAATATAAGACAAGGAGCTCATGAAGTCAAAGATATGGCATTACACGGAATGCGCAAGATACCCGACCGTGTTACGGGCGCTGCCGTACGTGGGCACTGGGTGAACTACCGTTAGTATAGGGAGCAGCACCTCAATGGTACATGAATTTCATTTAGTTTAGGGAGCTGCTGATGTATCTGTTTCCATTGTGTCTCAAGTTCTGAGGGCAATTTGCCATCCCAATCCAGGTGTTGTTGCCAAAGAACTTGTATAAACAACTTGCATTGAACAATTACAGGCCCTATGAGTCCCAATGGATCATAAATGGACGCTACATTGGCCAACACTGATCTCTTGCCCAAGTCACATTATTGCAGATGAGGGCCCCCACTGAGAATTGAAATGAGTCACGACTCGAATGCCACAACAAACCAAGAGTTTTTTCGGAGCCATCTTCAAAGGGAAGACTGCATGACACCTGGCTCTCGCGAAGTGTTGATGGGATGGCTTCCAAAATATCAGGATTGTTGGATCGCAATTTACGGATGGGAAATCCTCCGGTTTTCAGGAGCGATGTGAGGTCTTTGTATAATTGGATGGCTTCTTCAATGGTATCTGACCCTGTCAAAAGATCATCAACGTAGAAGTCTCTTTTGGTAACTTTGGCTGCTGTAGGGTATATGTCTTGACAATCGAGTGCCACCTGCAGTAAACAACGGGTAGCTAGATAAGGAGCCGCTGAAGTACCATAGGTTACTGTAGTCAATCGGTACATATCCAGTTGTTGATTCTGAGAACTGCGCCTTAAGATTCACTGGAAGTCTCGATCTGCTTCATGAATCTTGATCTGTCGGTACATCTTCTCGATATCTGCTGTTAGCGCATACTTGTGTGTACGGAAGCGAAGAACGATCGAGAACAGATCCTGCTGAACAGTTGGCCCAACCAACATCACGTCAGTCAGGGAGATCGACGAAGTAGTTTTAGCCGACGCATTGTAGACAACTCTGACCTTGGTAGTGCTGCTCGTAGCCTTGATTACCGCGTGATGAGTCATGTAATAAGCAGGTTTCTGCTGATCACTAGGATCGACAAGTTCCATGTGTCCTAGTTGTAAATATTTGTTCATGAATTTGATATACTCGTTCCTCAGGTCAGGATGTTGGTGCAATTTCCTCTCTATAAAGCCAAAGCTCCTCCTGGCATTGTCATATGAGTCACCAAGTTCTCCTACTCCTTGCCGAAGTGGTAGTCTCACTATGAACCTGCCCGACTTATCGCGCGTGAAGGATTTCTGAAAATGTTCCTCGCATTGACTTTCTTCCTTGGAATGGCTACGAGTCATAAGCTCTTCCTGTTCCCAAAAGCGTTCCACCTGTGTGTGCGAGGTTTCAGCCGTGGACAACAATGATGTTCCATTCTTACGATGTTGAACTGAGTGAGAGGGGATACATCCAGATAGCTCCCAACCAAGTTGTGTATTTTGAAGAGCAGGGTAACCATCCCTAGATTGTTGTTCAGGCCTTAAGAGTTCAAAGAATATAGTAGCACCTAACAGTAGATCTATCTCTTTGGGCTGGTAGAAATTCGGGTCAGCTAATGGAATGTTGACGGGCAGTTGCCAGTCCTCGTAATCTATTCTAGATGAAGGCAGTGGACCAGTAATCTGACGCAGGACAGAACATACTATATGCCGACTATAAGTACTAACTCTCGACTCTATCTGAAGTTGACAGAAGTAAGAGGATTGAATCGCTTGCGTGTTGCTGATACCATTTATAGGTATCGAATGACGATTCAGTTTGATACCCAAACGGTCTACTAATTCTCGAGACACAAAGTTCATCTGTGATGCACTGTCTAATAGTGCTCGACATTGATGCATTTGACCTTTGCTATCCCTAATGATAACATTGGCAGTTGATAACAATACTTCATTGTGAGGACATGCACTTCTGACAGAACAATACGCTTGCTGCTGGGATGCATTTAGTACCGGGGTAGCAGTACTGTTCATATTCTGGTGTATATGTAACAATGTGTGGTGACGTTTATTACATGTTCTGCAGTTGCCTGAGTTGCAATTATTGGCTACATGGTCACTTCTCAAGCAATTGAAACAAAGATGATATTCCCTCACAACACCTACCCGGCTATTTACGTCCATGTACTTATATTTGGGGCATTTATGCAGACTGTGAGATGTCTTACATAGCACACAATAAGGTAACGTGGTGACGAAAGTTCGGTGTGGTCCCCTCGAACTTGTACCATGCTTGACCTCATCTTGTGTTACAGCAGCTGACTTGTTGGACGTGACTATTTCTAAAGTTTGGCAATTGTTTTCCAAGAATTGAATTAAGTCCTTCAAGTTGGCGTGCGTTTCATTTGACGTACCGTTCTCCCATTGCTTCCTGAGATTGAGACTGCTTCTCTCCAAAACTAAGTGCGACAGCATGAGGTCATGTAAGGGCGTTTCGATTTTTAAAGCTTCTATGGCATTTAAGTTGCTGCTAAGTTGATTTATTAGCAAACGCAGATCCTTAGGAGAATCGTGCTTTGCATTAGGGAGTGACAACAATTCCTTGATGTGGAGATCTGATATAAGTCTGGGATTGTGATACCGACGGCGAAACAATTCCCAGGCGACCTTGAAGTTATCATGTGAAATTGGTAAATTTTCAATGATGTGGTGAGGTTCCGCAGACAAGCATGATAGAAGATAATAGTATCTTTGAATGTCTGTGATTGTTTCATTATTGATGATCAGCGCTACAAAGGTGTCATAGAAATGCATGAAATCTTGTAGAGCGCCATTGAACTTGGGTAGTGAAATAGTTGGAAGTTTTAGTGCACATTTATTGCTCATGTTATCACTATTTACAGGCGGAGGTGGGTGTGTATGTTCGGGGCACAATAGCGTTTCCATTTTTGACTTAATGTCCAAGCATAAATCATCAAAGGCTGCTCTATCTAGATCATGTGATTCGTTTTCAGCATCATCGATTTCCAATTGTATCTGAATGCCATTATACTCATCCATTAAACTCGCCAATGATTGCTTCCTGACCTTTATATCGATAAAATTCCCACCTGCAAATTCATTCACGAATGTACTTAAGCGAGTCATGCGAGATTTGATGACTGCTCTTTTCTTTGCCAATACACGTTTTTGATTGGTATCCATGATGACCCAGTAAGGAAATGACATAGGAAATGTTGAACCAGATAGTACTTACTGGTGTAGTTCTGTGCACTCTAACTCAACCAAGTTAGCTACTGTATTTTCATAGATGGTGACGTAGTTCACCTATATCCGGCAATCGGAAGGACCAAAAAATGTTGTGTGCAAACATTCTCTCTGGTAGCTCATAAGGGAATTCCATATTTACTTAATTACGACGTGAATTATCTTAAAACTAACTGGGACATACGAGGACAATATACAATAATATAAGACAAGGTGCTCATGAAGTCAAAGATATGGCATTACACGGAATGCACAAGATACCCGACCGTGCTACGGGCGCTGCCGTACGTGGGCACTGGGTGAACTACCATTAATATAGGGAGCAGCACCGTGCAATAATAATAATCATAATAATAATAATAATAATAATAATAATTTAATAATATAGGGATAGGGATATAATAGACCTTTAGTACCCCTTGACCCCCTTAAACGCATTATATACGTATTAATGAATTTTACAGCTTATGTTGGTTCCGTGATAACCTTATAGCCGTTTGCGAACGTTCACAGTAATGTAATAAATGGAATGGCATTGCGTATTACAGAAATAGACGGACTTCTGAGATTGTGTTGCCATGGTAACCGGCTTGCATTCTTTCAATAGCTTAATAAATGAAATTAGTTTTCTGGGTATATCTCAAAAACTGTTGGTTTTAGGAACTTAAAATGTGGTTTTAGGGGCCCGTAGGGCTCCCGAGTTTTGTTTCTCACATTGAGACGCTGAAAATGAGCTTTGTCTCGTTTTCCTACGCCCATTTCAGCATGCATATTAAGGGGGTAGGCCCACTTTTATGAGAGGTATGGAGAAGAGTTACATCAATGATTACTTTCGTGTCTCTGATGGACTTCTGTACCAAATTTTACGTTTGATCCACTCAGCCATTCTCGAGTGATGCGCGTGCAAAATTGTACACAGACAAACAGACAGACAAGAAATTTGTTTTTGCGCGCAACCGTCATAATCCAGTCTGAAACGCGTTACTAACCCAAACTTCCATGGAAATTCAGAAAAAACAGACAAACTTTCATTTTTATGTAGAGAGAGATTGACACAAATCTAGTGGTGGGGACACATAAATCAAAATAAATCGAAGAAATAGGACTACAGACATGCGAGTTATATCAAATGGCATGTCTCATCACGCAGGATCATGCTCAGGTCTTCGAAACTAAAATCGATCGTGGATTAATCCAGTATCAAAGTCCCTCCAAATCCATTTTCGCGGGCTTGCCGACGTCATATCATCTGATTCGCTGATTAGGTTTTCAGCATTCGCGCTCAAATCAGTGACTACTCCCACTGGGTGTAGCTGATGATTCTTCTTCTCCCTCGCACAATATCTACCTTCTCGCTCCTTCACTGCCGAACAAAGGAATATCTACCCTCTACGTCACGAAGAAAATCCCACGCTCCTGGCGCATTGACCCTCCAGTTCCAAGAAGTCTACCGGACCAAACTTAGAATATTGCTTTGTCTGACCAACGTCTTGTCATCTTAATCCTTCCGTTCCTCACTTGCCTGTGCACCTGCGGATTTTTAGCGGTTCTATATCAACCGCCACCGCTCCACTGCTGGAATAAAGCTAGAGACTTGTACAAGGTGTCAAATTACTCGGGGTGACGCCCCCTTTCCTCTGGACGACTTATTTTACCCCAAAATACAACCTACCCCTACTAGGGGGTGAATGAATGTTTTTTGGGGTAAACATTGCTTTCCAAGTACATGTATGCGGTTTAATGCTATGATGAAATGAAGCGTTGTTCCACACAAAACACATATGTCCGGTCGGATGCCACTATGATTTAACACTTTTGTTTTTTGTTTTTACACATGTACACTTGTTTATTTTTGTAAGAGGGAGTGCTTTTTGAATAATGTTTAATAGATAAGTTATTTTTTTAATAACTAAAAGATCCAAAACCACGAACCTACTACTTAGTCGTAGGAAGGCGGAGAGGTGATACTCCGATGTGGCGCATCCCAGGTGGCAGATAGGGGGGTCCTCACCAGTTTTGCTGGCGGACTTGAGCGAAATAAAATAGCTCTCGTGGACCAAACACACTCCCATTTCTCATCAATCATCCTATCATATTTCATTCATCACCTTTCCAGATCACATCTGGAATTGTAATCCCTGACTACGGTCAGATCATGGGTCCTAGACCAGACAATCAACTCAAGTATGAACAGTCTTCTAATGAACTCTTCCACCGCAAGGCACCATTCGGATACGGTGGGGTGTCGCGTAGAAGAGTCAGGTGAGTCGGAGCGCCTGGAAACCCGAAAGTCCAAATACAAACTCAAAATTAACAAACATAGGGAATTTTCATTCTTTGCAACATTAAACATAAATTCGTTAATTAAAATAGGAAAACTTAAGCATTTAACCGATATATTGGACCAACACAAGATCTTAATAACAGCATTTCTAGAACTTAGAAACACAGATCAAGAGCCCATTGAATCTGGAGGATACCGTCTCTACAAGGGACCTCCAGGACCACGAGTTATCAAAAATGTCCCCCAATTTGGTATGGGATTTTTAGTACATACCAGTATCATTGATTCAGTGGAAGACTTTTCGTCGCACTCATCAAGGTTAGCAACTTTAACAATTAGGACAGGAAACAAAATATACTCTTTGATAAACGTTCATGCTCCAACTAATGACAAGAATGTCAATTTTTTTTTAGATGAAACGAACAATTTTTGGGAAGAACTTGCCTTACTAATATGAAACATTCCAGACACTCATGTTAAAATCTTGCTTGGGCATTTTAATGCAAAAAATTGGTCAAGAAAGAAAATTTCGTCCAATAGTAGGTAAGTGGCCAGCTCACAAATTCACTAACAAGAATGGTCAAAGATTAATTACCCTTTGTGATGAACATGGCCTACGTCTCGAAACTACTAGATTTAAGCGAAGACCACACAAACTTATGACCTGGAAATGCCCTAATAGTGCACTAGGATAATTCCAGATAGACCATGCAATGGATAAAAAGTTCTACAAAGAAATATATAACGTGAAGGTACTACGTGGGGTCGATGTTGACCCTGATCATTATATATCCAAGATAAAGATCAAGTTAACTCCACGACGTAAACAAAAATCGTCAAACTCGACCATGCAAAGGCAATATGACCCTAGTTATTTAATAAATAATGTGTCCTATAAGGAAAAGTCTAAAACTCTCTTAAGTGACAAGCTAAAACGATGGTTGACCCACTGAAAACAGTTGCTGTTGAAATTGCCCCTATTAGGGAAAGCAAAAGCATGCAGGTGGAATGCGGAACGTGACGCTACAATTCGGAAAAGACATACAGCATGGCTCAATGATCAGCAAAAGAGGACCACACAATCGCGAGAAGAATTAACCATTGTTCGAAGGGAAACTGCCAAAGAAATTAGGAGAATTAAAAGAGTAAATCAAAAATAGTCCATACAAATTATTGATGATTCCTTTAAACATCACAAAACAAGGAACTATTACAGGACATTTCGTCAATATCATTCTAAATACAGCCCTCCTACACTATTAATGAAAGAGAAATCAGGTAAACTAGCCCACAATGATACTGATAATGCTAAAATTCTAGCAGATTATTTTATAGACCTACTAAATGCTGATGAACCTAAGGAATATCTTGATTTTGAGCTTAATCCAAAAAATAAAACAAATGTACAGAACATTATTCCTCCTGACTTGACTGAAGTATGTGCAGCGATTAATTGGCTCAAAAATTATAGAGCAGCAGGAGAGAATTCATTGTTAGCAGAACTATGGAAATATGCAAATGAACAAACCATCTCCAACCTTCATAAACGCCTCATCGATGTATGGAATTCGGAACAAATACCAGAGGAATGGAGAATGGCTGTAATCCACCCAATTCATATAAAGGGTGATAGATCAGACCCGAAAAACTACCGTGGGATTTCTTTGCTTGATGTAACATAGAAGATTCTATCTAGAATTATCTTGACAAGAATTCAACAACAACTAGATCAAGAAATAGGAGAATATCAAGGAGGGTTCCGACCAGGTTGCAGCTGTCCGGATCAGATCATCAGTCTGAAATGGATAATGACATGCCACAGAATGAGACAAAAGGATTTGGTCATTACTTTTGTGGATTTTAAGAAAGCTTATGACAGTATCCATCGAGGATCATAACTTAACATCCTTGGGAAATTTGGGTTACATCAAAAGCTTATCAACCTCATCGGCGTTACATTGAAGGATACTAAATCAAAGGTTAAATTTCGAGGCGCCTTGTCTGAACCATTTGATATCCGGACTGGACTTCGACAGGGAGATGGTCTATCACCGTTATTATTTAATTGTGTTCTTGAAAAGATCATGCGTGAGTGAAACAAAACTTGTCCTCCAAATGTAAAGATTGGTTACTAATATAAAACTGAATTGCTTGGCTTTTCCGGATGACCTTGCGCTGCTTGCAACCAGTATAGATGAGGCTAAACACTAAATTGAAGAACTTGGGTCTATTGCAGCAAAAGTAGGACTTCAAATTTCATTTGAAAAGACTGAAATAATGGCATTTTTTGATGTGGAAACACAAGCTGGTACATTGATTAACAATAAAGAAATTAAAGTTGTACACAAATTTAAATATTTAGGGGGAGATTATAACATGGAATATGAATGAGAAAGCGTCAATCGAAACTAGAACAACAAAGTTAAGACAAGCGCAAAATATTATTTGGTCTAGTTAAAAAAAACACTCTCCATTAATGCCAAATTACGACATTACGAATCAGTTATTAAACCGGAAGCAATATATGCTTGTGAAACACTTTTCAAGTTAAACACTCGATCAGTTACTGACACATTACAGAAGACTGATAGAAGAATTCTCAGAACTATAATTAATAAAAAAACATCAGGTGGATGGTCAATGGCGTCTATTACCAAATGAAGTGGTTCATAAAGAAACTGAGTCTATAGTCGATACTTTGCGAAAAAGGCGAATTGCTTTGTTTTTTTCATATCTCACGCCTGCCGGATACCAGACAATTAAAAATATTATTTAATTATTTTTTCAAAAGTAAAACGCAGAACTATTGGTTTATGGAAATTCAAAATGATCTGGATGAACTCGGCTTGACAATGTCCCAAATTGCTAACAAAGATGAGAAGAATTCCTTGAAAAACCAGAACATCCGACTTCCCTTAAAAACCTTGACTCGCAAAACGTAGCCTACACCATAAGCGATGCAGAGAGAGCGGCAAGGTCGACTAGAATGAAAATGTTCCGGGAAAAGAAGAAAATAAGTAGCTGAATCTATAATATTGTTTTTGAGACATGTATATACTTGTTTTGGTTAAGTGCTCCAATGAGGGCGTAACATATGTAAATAAATAAATAAAAGATCCAATCGGCTTTTTAATATCTCATGAACCAATAAGACTAGGGACTTGTATGAGGGGTCATTGGACTTGGGGTGACGCCCTGTTTTTGAATGTATTATTCATTTTTTCAAAAGGGCCTAACTACACATTTGTTAATATCTCACTAACTAATAATCAGAGAGGGACAAGTAAGGTGTCATAGGACTTAGAATGGTTAACCCTTTCCCATGACCTATGAATTTACCCCATAAATACAAAACAGCAAGGTCATTGACCTGAGATTTTATAAACTAATAATCAGAGAGGATCAAGTGATATGTCATAGGACTCAGGATGGTCAACCCTTTCCCATGGGCATCGAATTTACCCAAAAGACCAAATACAGCAAGTTTGTCGACCTAAGATTTTATAAACTAATCATCAGAGAGGGTCAAGTGAGGTGTCATAGGACTTAGAAAGGTTAGCCCTTCCCATGACCAATGAATTGACCCCAAAAATCCAAAACAGCAAGGTCATTGACCTGAGATTTTATAAACTGATTATCGGATATCAACATGTGAAGTGTTGTAGGACTTAGAATGGTCAACCCTTTCCCATGGCCAATGAATTTACCCAACATACCCAATACATCAAGGTCATCGACCTGAGATTTTATAAACTAATAAGCGGATGCGAACATGTGAGATGTTTACTGTGAGTCACGAAACATAGCTAGGTAGAGAAAGAATTATTGTAGGCTACATGTATGGTGTCTGGCAAGTCTTTCACCATTGGAAATTGTTTTCAGATCAAACTGCAGTACAGAGAGAGTATAGAATGCAGGCACGGGTTAATAAATGACAAACGGTGTGCACAAAATCTGATTTATCAATTCAAGAACTAAGAGTAAACTATCTTTAATTGATTGGTTAAAGAGGATAGCTAAAACACCAAATGGAGACTACATCGAACTAAACTGATCCAAGCTGAATCAAATCCAACTAAACCGAACCAAACTTAATCCAAAAACAAGCCAAGTGTTAAAGTGTAAAACTTGTGGCTGGATGTGGTCATTGGTGGTGTCAAGGAAAGGGATAACGCTCTACCTATAGAGGGTAAGGTAATGCTAGTGCATGGTGTTAATGCACACACCCAAGTACATGAACCACACACAACTATCCTATGTTGTTTTTATGGGCTGACTGTTAAAACGTTCTCAGTGGTTACTGGGAAAAGATGGTCGCTACACACAACACGCTTAAATATTTAAGGCTAAGAATCTATACACACACACACTCGCTTGTTCTAAACTAAACTGTCTAGCTGGCAGTGCTCACACAGTAGGCAAATGACAGAAATGCTAGGCTAACAGAAATACAATCATTTTCGGTTGTCTAACCATTTTGTGCTGCAGTGGCGAGCACATGTGCCTCTTGCACTGGAGACATTAACTCGATTTCCAGCTCCAAGGCCTAGAACGAATCAAACTAAGAAAGAATGGTATGGTGGCGCAGTGTTTAAGCTGTTAGCCTTTCACTAAGGTGGACTAGGGTTTGATTTTAGGTTAATATGCATGTCATAAATATATAAAAAAGCAGAGAATATGTTTAAACCCGATTATACTTGTCTCTTTACAAATTACTTGGATTACAAATACAAAGGTGGACTGGGTTTGATACAGTTAATGCTGCCTATCACACACTAAACTTTAAGAAAACCAAAAAAAAGGAAAATGCGTAGGTAGAGCAGTGGTAAAATCGCTATATGTATAGAACTACCTAGCAGTTTTATGAACTGGCAAAGCTATGCCGCAAAAAGAGTGCATGATACAATCCAGCAACAATAATTTGTATCTTGTAGAGCAGAGAAAATGCACTTTTGCCTCCATGTGCAGACAAATGACCTACGCTTTAGCCTATCATGGGGTTATAACCACGAGGAGGAGGTGTGATTTATATATTTTATTGTTTAGAGACATGGCTTTTTGTAACCAGATTTGTTAGTAGATTTAGTATTTTGTAAATATTCATTTTTAATTGTATATAATTAATTTTTGTGTAAATAGTGAAAACCATTTTTTTGTAATGGTAAGGGTTAAATGTATACCTAAAAGTTCTTTGGGATGAGTGTGAATGTCAGGAATGTTTTGGGCAAAAATAGAGTGGTTGTGTTTGTTCTCAAAGACAGGCATGGGTTGTGAGAACGTATGACTACAGAGAAATAGAGAGATAGTGTAAACAGCCTTACCTGCAGTAGAAGTAGTAGTACTCTATGTTTAGCAAACACATAGACAGACTGTACCATCGCCATGGTCAAGCACTCACTTTAACACCATTTACAAAGAACTTAAGATGAAAAAATCATGTTTCGCAAATATGAAATTTTGACTTATACAAAATGAAAAAAAAAAATGTGTAAACTACAAATTGGAAAATCCATGTTTCCATATCATGAAATTCTAAAACTACAAACTGACATTTAAAAAAAATGCAAATGGAAAATTGACAAATTGCAATGTGTGAAATGTGAAAACGGACAAATGGCTATCATTATTTTAAAACATTAAAAGAACATGGTGCTGTATGGTTGAGGTGTGAATCAAACCCCCTCTACTTATTTGAAGCACCCGAAACTGAGTAGACTATTTTAGTCCTCATACCACTCTTAACATTTTGTGTTAAAGCTAGGAATTTAACCCAAGAGCTTGTGGGGGAGACCAAGGTTAGAATGTGTTAAACAGAGAGCCTTGGATGTAGGTTATGGTAGCTATATAGATATGAAACGATTACCTCGGGACAGGGAGTCATGGAGATCTGCATCAAACCAGTCAAAAGGCTGAAGACTCAAACAACATCATATAGAGCTCACCAAAATAATATTGTGTAACGGTAAATATTAGTCAACGAACAGTAATGCATTACAAAAACCCATGACACGATACTTAAAAGCTTTTCTAAAATTATTTTAAAATGCTTTTAACTCTATATTAAACACCCAGTTCACAAGACCCATAACTGAAATGTTAGGGTAAAACAACACAAAATCTATATTTCAAAAGAAAAAGTGGTTTAGTCAATGCATACTGGAAAAAGTTTTGTAAACACTCAAGTCCACAAGACTAATTAAATTAGGAACTGTCAGGTTGGCCGAGTGGTTAAGGTGTTTGACTTAAGATCAAATTTCCTGTACAAGAAAGCAAGGGTTCGAACCCCTTACCTGATATAACTTTTGCCTGAACATGGCTTGACGACACTGTATTATTATGTTACTCGATACACAAACCATAGAATAGTGTATTGTTTAAGACCACTCTCTTTTCTGACCATAGTCAGAGACTGTTGGTGGTTAACAGTGGCACTAATAGTAGGACGTGGGGATAGCAATTATGAAAAACAGACAATACCCATACAATATTTCTATTTATTTAACTTAAGTACTTGTACAAGTCCCACAAGTCCAACCCCTCCTCCACGTGGTGGGAGACGGGCAACGGCATGAAGTAGGGGATTGCCTGTAGGGGTGAAGTACAGTGGAGACTTTGTGTGCCCCGGGATCGCTACGGTAGCTGTGAAGGCTCTATGGGAACCCTGAAAAGTGACGGCTGACGGGGCTCTGGTTAAGCTACTATAGGCCTAGCAAGCCAGTAGTGGATATCATATTTGCTTTCAAACCAGGAACAGGCCTCGGAAAGAAAGGATGCAAACGACGACGACCCGGATATGCTAATGGACTACGAGTTGGGACATTAAACATACAGACACTGACAGGGAAAGTGGAGGAGATTGTAGATGTGATGGAGAGAAGAAAACTGGATGTACTGGGCTTGGCAGAAACAAGATGGAAAGTAGAAGGTCGCAGAGAATTGAGGAAAGGGTACCGGTTGTACTGGAGTGGGAACAGTGAAGGAAGGAGCAGCGGAGTAGGAGTAGTTGTGAGAGATGGAATGAAGGAAGAGGTAAAGGGAATAAGTGACAGGATCATGAAGATCAGAGTAACTGTAAAGGGAAGAAGTCTGGAGATAGCCCAGGTATATGCCCCTCAAGTTGGATGTACAGCTCAAGAGAAGGAAGACTTTGAGGAGGAGCTACATCAGCAGTTGAATGGTCAGATCATCCTTGTCATGGGAGATTTGAATGCACATGTAGGAAGTGAAAGGCAAGGATATGAAAATGTATTGGGAGCAGAAGGATGGGGTAGCAGAAATGAAGAAGGGAGAAAGTTGCTGGATTTTTGCAAGAGAAGCGGTTTAGTGGTAGGCAACTCCTGGTTCCGGAAGAAAGAAAGCCACAAGGTAACGTGGTACAGCAGTGATTTAACAAAGAAATCTTTGGTAGATTACATGCTGTACGATTGGGAAATGAAGAGAAGTGTCAGAGATATAAAGGTAATACCATCAGAGGCCTTAGATAGCGACCACAGAATACTTGTAATGAACCTGGGAGTTGATAAGGATAGCAAGAGGACAGAGTACCAGGAAAGGAGAATCAAAGTATGGAAACTCAAGGAAAAGGAAGTCAAGGAAGAATTCCAGACGATAATAAGGGAAAGGATGCCAACAGACAATCCTAAAACAGGGGAAGAGGAATGGAAGCAATTAAAAAACACAATGGTGGAAGCTGCAGTGGCAGTATGTGGAAGAACAAGCAACAGAAAGCGGTGTAAAGAGACACCATGGTGGAATGAGAGAGTAAAAGAAGCTGTGGGAAGGAAGAACAAGACTTTCAGAGTGTGGTTCCAGGAAAGAACTGATCTGGCAAGGGAAGATTATAAGATAAAGAAAGAAGCAAACAAGATTGTCGCAGAGGAGAGGAAGAAATGGATGGTAAAGTGGACAGAGATGATGGAGGAAGACAGCAGAGGAAATAAGAAAGTTCTTTATGGGATGGTCAAAAGTAAGAGAAGAGGTCTGTGAGAGGATGTGGTAATGATGGACAAAAACGGAAATGAGGTACACAACAAAGAGACACTCAAGACAGTGTGGAAAGAGTACTTTGAGGATTTGCTGAATCCAAATGGTCATAGTGAGGAAGACAATGTATTGGAAGATGGAGAAGACAACACAGGAATGGAAAAGGACCTGACTTGGAGAGAACTGGAAATGGCTATAGACAAGATGAAAGGAGGAAGAGCACCAGGTGTGGATGAAGTGAGTGTTGAAATGGTGAAGGCAGCAGGGGAGGTTGGGAAACAGTGGCTGTTCCGTGTGATGAGGATGATATGGAAGGAGAAAAAGACCCCAGAAGATTGGAAGAAAGGATTAATTGTCCCAATATTTAAGAACGGAAGCAGAAAGGAGTGCAGGAATTACAGGGGAATCACACTCATACCTCACTGTGCCAAGATATATGAAAATATATTAGAAAGTAGAATACGAGCCAAAGTGGAGAGAAAATTGAGAGAGTAACAGTATGGATTCAGACCTGGGAGATCAACAGTGGATCTCATATTTTCAGTGAGACAGCTCCAGGAACACCACTACGAATATGGAGAGGATCTGTTGATGGCCTTCCTGGACATCGAAAAGGCCTATGATAGTGTGTGTAGGGAGAAGGTTTGGAAAGCAATGGAAAACATGGGAGTGGAAGAAGAGACTGTAGGCAGAGTGAAGGAGATGTATTGTGGAAGTGTGAGTTGTGTGAAAGTTGGAGGGGAAAGAACAGACTGGTTCAGACAAATGAGTGGCCTGAAAGAGGGTAGTGCGCTGTCACCCCTTCTCTTTATTGTGGTTATGGACGAGGTAATGACACGGATAGCAGGATAGATAGGAGAAGATAAGATGAAAGCAATTGTGTTTGCAGATGATCTCATGGTCTGGGGAAACAAGGAGGAGGAAATTCAGGAGCAACTGAAGGCTTGGGAAGAAACAGTGGGAGAGTACGGATGGAAGTTCAACATCAGTAAATGTGAGATCCTGTTAACGACCAGGAAAAAGAACAGACCAATGAGTGGGATAACACTTGGAGGTGGACAGCTGAAGAAGGTGGAAAGTCTCAAGTACTTGGGAAGTATAGTGGAGGAAAATGGGAGAAATGACAAAGAGATTACGGAACGTAGCAGACAGGCAGAAGCATTTCTGAGAAGCATTAGGAGCTTAGTGTGGAATAAAGACGTCCCACAAAAAAGCAAGGAAGTGTTATACCGAAGCTACTATATCCCGATACTGACCTATGCTTCAGAAACGTGGACAATGAAGAAAAGAGACATAAGCACAATACAGGCAGGTGAAATGAAGTTCCTGCGAAGTAGGATCGGAGTAACAATAAGAGACAGAGTGAGGAATGAAAAGGTCAGGGAAATGGTGAAAGAGGAGCCCTTGCAAGGTAGGACTGAGACATCAAGACTGAGGTGGTATGGACACTTAAAGAGAATGGATGTGAAGAAGATTCCCAAGAGGATACATGATATGCAGATGCAGAAGAAACGACCAAGGGGAAGACCAAGTGATAGATGGCTGAAAGGAGTGGAGGAATGTGTCAAGAAGAGAGGCGAGGACTGGACCAGAGTGACAGCGGAGAGGTGGTGGGAAGAAAGGACTAAGTGGCGAGGCTTATGCTCCAAACAGACCCAGCCTGGGGTTGGAAACTGTACAAGATGATGATGATGACTTGTACAATAGTTACTTACAAAATACATTTCCCTTTTCTCTATTACTATTTAGTCCTTTTGATCCTCTTGCATATGAAGAGTAGATAACCTTGTAGTTCAGACCCTTAAAACAACAACACCTTCTTTTGCATAGTCTCTTGTTGATGACTCTTGAGACGTGGGAGATGGATTAAACATAACTTTACAACAGAGGTTAAATGTTGCTCAATAAACACTGCACTATTTTGAGTAGCAACATTTTTAGCCTACTTTTCACATTTTGCCAAAATGACGAAAAAGTAGACTGATGAGATCGGGCAAATGTGTGTCTGTCTGTCTGTCTGTCTGTCCTTCTGTCTGTCTGTCTGTCTGTCTGGCTGTGTGTGTGTCCCCCCCCTATCAACTCCTAAACGGCTGCTGCAATCGAAACAAAATTTAGTAGAAGTAAAGATCTATACCTGAATATCTCACGGCCATTTTTGAAAATGATGTCAGTGCTACCAACTGCTGAAAAATCGCAAATGAAATTTCAGCTCCATGTTGGATATCTTGGAAGGTATGAATGGGAGCTATTTCAAAATTGTCACACGTATAGATAATAATATTGCAGTTTAATTTCCAGGAGGCCATACATGGCAGTGTTGCCAAAATGATTATAAGCCTGCTGATAGGTCCAAATTTTAAATGCATATAACTTCTACACTATCAATTGGATTTCAACCAAATTTCGTATGTGCTATGTGTTCATAAACAGATATGACTGAGCATATTCTTAAGAGCCACCAGGGCTGCCAACTGTTACTAAATGCTTCATTTTTTAAATCCAAACGTCCATATATCAGAAAGTATGCAAGCCGACAGCTTTAAACTATGCACACGTATAGTGTCTGACATTCTAGATTAATTTGGAGTAACTTATATACGTCAGTGCTACCAACATTCTAAGCCTGCTGAGAGGTCCAACTTTAAATACATGTGACTTCTATACTATCATTTGGATTTCAACCAAATTTCATGTGTCCTATGTGTACCATAACAGATATGACTTTGCCGATTCTTAAGAGTAATCAGGGCTGCCAACTGTTAATAAATACTGTCTCTATTTTTGTTACCCTAATATCAATATATCAGAAAGTATGCAAGCCAATAGCTCTAAACTTTACACACGTATAGTACTTGGCATTTTAGATTAATTTGGAGTAACTAATATAGGCCTACGCCAGTGCTGCCAACATGATTCTAAGCCTGCTGATAGATCCAATTTTAAAATGCATGTAACTTCTATACTAACTAATGGATTTCATTCAAAATTGACACAGTAATAGGTCATATTATTTCAGATTATTTCTAACCAATACATGTATGTCATTGTTGCCAACATGATTTTACGTGCGCTGTTAGATCCAATGTTTAACTGCATGTAACGTCCATGCTATCCATTGGACTTCAACCAAATTTTGTATTCTGTACCTTAAGAGATGGAACTAAGAATGTATTCAGTCACCAGGGCTGCCAACTGTAGTTCTCTATTAGGCTACATTATGCCAGGTATACAGTATTTCGAACTAATTAGAAATTTCGATAATACCAACTTAATTTCGATATTATTCTAGATAGATCCATATAGATTAATCACTGGCATGGACCTTAAATTTTAAGAAAAGTTGGCTCTTTAGCTCGTCACGGAACTTCTTGTTTCTTGTACTATCTTTTTAGCATTATCATGAATTTTTTGACACTAACAGTGTTTCATCTGGTACACCACATTGATGACCACTCACACTTAAAACCTCACCATCTCTACTATTTATATTGCCTGCACATCTTTTTGCCTTTCTATTGAGCATTGCCAAAATATTATTCCTTTTACTTTTTGACGATTATAGTTATAAGAGTAACCTTTATAGTGTACACGTTGTTTACCTTTGTTATTTGTAGTAAGTTCCATAGTAGCAACTAACCTGTTAGTATGATTTTCTCACTACAAAGTTTATAACTGTTCTGATAATAAAATCATTTAGCGTTGGCTTTTAATCGTCGTCGGCTTTAACTCGTTTCCGAGTCTAGATCTTCTTCCAAAAGAGTCTAAAATAATCTGGCGAGAATTTTACCCACAGTTGATAGTAGCGATATACCGTGATAGTTGCCACAAACACTACGATCAACTTTCTTGAAGATTGTGATGATAGTGGCGTTCTTTAGGTCACCAGGTACTTCTCCTATTTCCCAAATTTTGAGAATAAGAGGGGAAATCCGCTTTTTGATGGACTGACCTCCAGCTTGAATTAATTCCAGTGGGTTGTTATCTGGGCCAGTTGCCTTTCTTGGTTTCAGTTGATTGAGAACTACACTGAATTCCGTGTAACAAGTGACAGCAAAAGTGAGAGCAAAGTGGTAGAAAATATTACAGAAAATATAACATGTATTGTTAAGAAATAATTTAAGTGGTTATGTGGATCCATTACATAATAATTTTGGCACGACGAAGCTCATTTTCTGTATACAATAATTTTTCCTCATATTCAGTATAACCAGCCTGTTTATAGGCATGCAATTGCTGAAGCTGCCGGGTTAGCTTACTCGGATTGTTCCAGTAGACAAATTTAACAAATGATGTTTTGGTGTAAACAAAGCATTACCATTATCATCATTATTATCATCATCATTATCATCATAACCATTATCATTATCATCATCATTATTATTATCATCAGTATTGCTATATAGTCCTTTTTGATCCTTTTGCAATACCGCATTTTGCACACTCTGTGTTCCATTGATGGTGTTGGGAGTTTTTCAGACATTGACAACTGTCCTAACACGACTTTCTTCGGAGATGATAAATGCTTTTTAACGAACAATCCACTATCTTGAGCTGCAATATCTTTCGGACTAGTGTTTTAACATTTTGAAGCGTATTTTTAAACAGCAACGATGTTTTATCTGTTACACTACATTGATAATCTCTCACACTTAAAACCTCACTATTTTTACTTCTCAGCTCACCTCGACGCTGTTTTGAATGATGTTTTTATAAACGCCAAATAACAGTTCCATTTTTATTGGTTCGTTTTACAATATATGTATATCCTTTATAGTATGCATATGGCTTACCATAGCTATTCGTTGATACTTCCATATCAATTGTCAAGCATGACCTAATCTCTAGTAAAGTTCACTCGATAATATAAATAATAGTTTAATGTGGGTGCAAAATTGTGTGCAAAAGGGGGTGCAAAGGTAGGTGCAAAAGTGGGTACAAAAGTGGGTGCAAAAGTGGGTTCAAATCCAACCGACTACTCACTACTTAGGTTTAGAAATTGCTTTTACTCAAATCATATTCTAGTAAAAATTGTGCCTACTATAAACTGCACCCAATTTGGCACCCACTTTAGCACCCACTTTGAACCTACCTTTGCACTCACTTTTGCACCCACTTTTGCACACACTTTTGCTCTCACTTAAAACTATTATTTATATTATCGAGTGAACTTTATTAGAGTTTAGTGCATGCTTGACAATTGATATGTACGTATAGCTATGGTAAGCCATATGCATACTATAAAGATTATACATATATTGTAAAACGAATCAATATAAAATGGAACTGTTATTTGGCGTTGTTCAAAACATCGTTCAAAACAGTGTCGAGGTGAGCTGAAAAGTAAAAATAGTGAGGTATTAAGTGTGAATGATCATCAATGTAGTGTAACATATAAAACATCGTTGCTGTTTAATAAAACTCTTCAAAATGCTAAAACACTAGTCCGAAAAAAAGATATTGCAGCTCAAGATAGTGAATTGTTTGTTAAAAAGCATTTATCAACTCCTCATAAAGTCGTGTTAGGACAGTTGTCAATGTCTGAAAAACTCCCACACTATCAAAGGCACACAGACTGTGCAAAATGTGGTATTGCAAAAGGATCAAACAGTAATAGTGATGATAATTATAATGATGAGGATAATGATAATAATAATGGTTATGATGATAATGATGATGATGATGATAATAATGATGATAATGGCACTGCCATCGTAATGTCCAGGCCGGCATGCAGCAGCCGTGACCACGTGTTCAGCTGATCGACAGGGTAGGCGATGTAACGGCCATTTGCTTATTTGTGTGTGTTGTTAATACATTTTAATTAGTGTCCGAGTGAAAAGCAATACGTAAGAACGCTACTACTTACGTCATCCAGAATGAGGATTCCTCTGTTTGTTTTCTGGAGCAAATGTTCATTTTGTAGGTAGGTTATTAGCCTATAGGCCTATCTGTAAAAAGTTTGATTTGCATGCATGTTGCATGTTGTGGTTCAGTTAGAACTTTTACATCGCTTATTTTCGACTAATGCAGGCTTTTTGGATGGTAATACAATATTCTATTTGTTCATTGAATCAATTATTCCTTCCCAGGTCCCTGGTATGCCGAAAATTTGTTGAATTAACGTACCGGTTGAAAAAGCAACTATGGAGATGGTTAGGTTAAGTTACTGTTTGTGCCTGGTTTTTTCTTCCCCGCCGACGAACATTTAAGAAAGCAATGGAAACTTAAAATTCTTAGAGAAGATTTGGGCATTACAGGGAACACAAGAATGGTCTGTGCATTGATTAAAGTTATAGATTACGTTGGGCAGCATGAGCCGCGAGTAGTTTAGAATGTGATCTGTTGAATAGCCTAGAATTTATGTAGACATGTAGGCATCTAGTAGTTAGATAGGCTATATTAGTTATTAATTTTTAGCCTATTTTCGATTTTTGCAAAAAATTAAAGTAGACTTATGAGATCTACGCAGGGCCAAAAAATGTGTCTGTGTGTGAGTCTGTGTGTGTGTACTTTGAATATCTCCCCCCCCCCCCCTATCAATTCGTACACGGTGAAACCGAATTGAATGAAATTTGGTACATAGGTATAACTAGCAAAGGGCACCTCAGTGCCATGCTTGATATCTTGACGGAAACGTAATGGCGGCCACCCAAATGTTCAAAGCTTAAATCAAAATACGACTAACCTGATCATCCGATCTCTACAAAATTTTGCAACAACATATATCTATATGGCGAGCGTCTTTTGACTAAACTACAAGGGCATCAACCCAATAGTTTGCAGATGGCGGCCATGTATGTGTGAAAATCGATTCCCCCTATCAATTCAAACACGGTAAAACTGAATGGAACGAAATTTGGTGCAGAGGTAGTACTAGCATAGGGCACCTCAGTGTCATGTTTTATATCGCCACCATCTTGATGGAAACGGAATGGTGGCCACCCAAATGTTAAAAGCTTAAATCAAATTACGACCAACCCAATCATTAGATCTCTACCAAATTTTCCAACAACATACCTTCTTGGGGGAAGCATCTTTTGAATGAACTACAAGGTCATCAGCCCTATAGTTTGCAGATAGCGGCAATGTAGGTTAAACTGATTCCACATATCAATTCAAACACGGTGAAACTGAATTGAATAATTTTTATACCCATTAGGCCCGACTTGGCCCAGGCCTAGGGCCACCAATTATCTGGGACCACCAAGCAATTTCTAATTTAGTTCAATTTTATTCCGAAAATTTAGAAAAAATTTATCCAGAACTGAGACAGTTACAGCATTATATTAAATTTCCATGTCCTTTAAAAACTGAGATCACTCATTCTGAACTTGACGAAATTCTTATTCGAGACACGCTTGAGTCTGTTTTTCCGACGTTGAAATTGCTTTTAGCATTTTCCTGACCCTCATGATAACGAATTGTTCTGCGGAGCGCTCGTTTTCAAAATTGAAACGAATCAAAAGTGCGCAAAGAAGTATCATGTTACAAGAACGATTAGACATGCTAAGTTTAATGTCCATCGAGTCAGATGTTCTGCGGGAAATTGATTTTGATGACATTGTAGAAGATTTCATTGACCGAAAATACAGAAGAATTTTTTATTACGTTTTACAGTAGTAAAAATATGATTGGTTAAATTGTTCATCAAATCATCTGAAATGTTTTCAAATAACGATGATCGTTACAATTGAAATGTATGTATACCTAATGTAGGCCTATGTATGATTTAATATAAAGTGTATTATTCATCTTGAGAAAAAGAACTCGTGTATATACTTTATTAAATGTACAGGTGCTAAAAAAATTATTTGAAGAAAATTAGGGGGCCCCAAAAATCTGAGGGACTTGGGCCTCATTTTACCTTAATCCGGCACTGACCGTAGGCATTTAAAAATACCATATTTGCCAGATACAAAGCACACTCGTCAGTGTGTTCTCGATTAGTGATTACAGTAAAAACAAGATGTTCACTAAAGAACATATAGCCTACTTTCTCCTAAATGTGTGAGTATAGGTATAACTCGTTCTTATTTTCAAAGAGTATAATAGAATAATTTCTTGGTTGAAGACCTTAGAAACTATTTACCTCTACCAAACGCCCCAACCTAGAAAATAAAAACTACTACCATCATTGAAGAAAGATAAGAAGTATCTCAAGAATGTTATGGATCTGGAGACGTAATCGACCGGACTGGCTGCGTGGTTCAGCGGTAACGTTGTCGCTTGCTGGGCCCTAGGTTGCAGGTTCGTATCCTGGCGCAGTCAGCTGGCATTTGAGGGTGCACAGATGCGAGGGAGCCGTGTCAGTAGATTTACTGGCACGTTAAATATCCCCTTCGGGCCAAAATTCTGGCACCCCGGCGTATCTAAAAGCAGCAGTAGTTAAAAGGGACGTAAAATCAATAACATTATTATTATTATTATTATTATTATTATTATTATTATTATTATTATTATTATTATTATTATTATTATTATTATTATTACATAATCGACCTGCCGTGGCCAACATCCAACTTTGAGTTGAGGCATGTCTTTACACGTCTGGTTGTGCATGGCTTTCACAACCCTAATTGAATTAACAAATCTTTCCATGACCCTACAGAGACGTGTGTATACAAACTATGTGGATATTTTCGATTGCTATTTGCCTGAAATTAAAGTATTAATTAATAACCTGAACTAGCACCAACGGCTAGAATTCAGTTACTATGTGAAATCGTTTTGTTCTGTACTTCAAATAACATTTTCAAATAACGCACAATAGGCTGTTACAAACCCTTTAAAATAAAAAGTAAAAATTTATCGTAGTATCATCTTGCCATTCTTCAAGTTCGATGCGCATAGAATGCCAATGGTATACGGTACTAAGCAATGGAGTCCCACGTAGACCAGTCGTGACATCTAGTGGAGAAGTATCGAACAATATAACCCTAACAGGGCGAGTGCATTCTAGTGGCCATAAGAAGAAACTTTTCAATAAAATCTTGAAGTTAATAAGTAGGCCGGCGTGTAGTTACCTTTTTTGGCTGCTAGATGTCTCCAGCAAATCTGCTAGTGAATTATGTTTTAATTATATATTTTTTCCACCGTAATATCCACAATATAACGCTTAATTTTAAAACGTCTGAATCATTACAAAACAATAAATATATAAAATTTCAAGCAACAAAATAACTGTGATGTGGTTTGAACCATAGGCATATGAGTGATAGGCCAACGCTTTACCACAGAGCCATTTGTGCCATCGAATATCGTTCTATAAAAATGACTTACATATAACTTGTTAGCAAATAATGATTTAGACTAAACGATTTCATCAGTGGAGTATATTATTTATTAATAAAGCATTTCATACAAAGTTTATTCATTTTGTATCAGTACGCTATATTGCATGCAATACTCAAATTAGTGAAATATAAGTCAGACACAAGATATCCGCTGCCATCTTGTCTTCTTACCGAGACGGCTCAGCTTTTTAAAATCACTTCTACACTATAGTATTACAAAATTAACTACCAGATAAAACATCGTTGCTGTTTAAAAAGATCTTCAAAATGCTAAAACACTAGTCTCAGAAAAAGATATTGCAGCTCAAGATAGTGCATTGTTTGTTAAAAAGCATGTACCATCTCCTCAGAAAGTCGTGTTAGGACAGTTGTCAATGTCTGAAAAACTCCCAACATTATCAAAGGCAACTCAGACTGTGCAAAATGTGGTATTGCAAAAGGATCAAAAAGGACTATATAGTAATAGTGATGAGGATTATAATGATGATGATGATGATAATGATAATGGTTATGATGATAATGATGATGATGATGATGATGATAATAATAATGATAATGGTAATGCTTTGTTTACACCAAAAAATCATTTGTTGAATTTGTCTACTGGAACAATCCAAGTAAGCTAATCCGGCGGCTTCAGCATCTGCATGTCTATAAACAGGCTGGTTATACTGAATATGAGGAAGAACTATTGGATGTAGAAAATGAGCTTCGTCGCGCCAATATTATTATGTAATGGATCCACATAACCGCTTAAACTATTTATTAACAATGCATGCAATATTTTCTACCACTCTTCAACCATTTTGCTCTCACTTTTGTTATCACTTCAAAATGTACATATTAAATATAAAAGCCAACGCTAAATGATTTTATTATCAGAACAGTTATAACCTTTGTAGTGAGCAAATCATACTAACAGGTTAGTTGCTACTATGGAACTTACTACAACTAACAAAACGTGTACTCTATAAAGGCTACTCTTATAACTATAATCGTCAAAATGTAAAAGGAATAATATTTTGGCAATGCTCAAAAGAGAGGTCAAAAAGATGTCGAGGTAATCTAAAACGTAGAAATGGTAAGGTTTGAGTGTGAGTGATCATCAATGTGGTGTACCAGATGAAACACTGTTGGTGTCAACAAATAATCATGGCAATGCTAAAAAGCTAGTACAAGAAAAAATGTTGCTACTCAAAATAGTGCAGTGTTTATTGAGCAACATTTAACCACTGCTCTAAAAGTTATGTTTAATCCATCTTCCACATCTCAAGTGCCATCAACATCACAGACTATGCAAAAGGTTGTGTTCTTGTTGTTTTAAGGGGCTGAACTACAAGGTTATCTACCCTTCATATGCAAGAGAATCAAAAAGGACAAAATAGTAATAGAGAAAAAGAAATGTATTTTGAATGTAACT
Organism: Meconema thalassinum; assembly: GCA_946902985.2. NCBI lineage: Eukaryota > Metazoa > Arthropoda > Insecta > Orthoptera > Tettigoniidae > Meconema > Meconema thalassinum. The sequence goes on from OX336396.1 coordinate 189,514,314, forward strand.
ATTGTACAAGTACTTATATTAAATAAATAAAAATATTGTATGGGTATTGTCTGTTTTTTCTTAATTGCTATACCCACGTCCTACTATATTAATGCCATTGTTAACCAACAACAGTCTCCACCTATGTTCAGAAAGAAAGTGATCGTAAACAATACACTCTATCTATGGTTTGTGTACCGAGTATCATAATAATACAGTGTCGTCAAGCCATGTTCAGGCAATAGTAATGTTTGGTAAGGGTTTCGAACCCTTGCTTCCTTGTACAGGATTAGATTTTACTCAACAGCAACCCATAATACTGTACTTTGAAACATGTCACATCTCATTACAAAATGCCAACTGTATCGTTTTTAAGTCCCCAGCTGCTGGCTAGTGGCTAGCAGACTGTGCAACAGAAACAGTGTCACCATGTTCATCCTTAAAAAAAATTCAACATTCATTATTCTTTTTCTCATTATTGTTCATTAAGAGTAGTGTAAAGTTGTCTTTGTGACGTAACGGATAGCATAGTTAGCTGGCACTCTAAAGCTCTTGAGTTTAATTCGAGCTTTAACATAAAATTTTAAAAGTATATTAGGACTAAAACAGGTCTACTCAGTCTCGGGTGATCCAAATAAGTATATGTGGTTTGATTCACACGTTAACGATAGAACACGACGGTTTTTAACTTTTTTTTAAAATAATGATAGCCATTTGTTCATTTTTTTTTTTCATTTTCACATTTCACACATTGCCATTTGTCAATTTTCCATGTACACAATTTGAAAATGTCAGTTTAAAGTTTTTGGATTTCATGATACGGAAACAAGAATTTTCCATTTTGTTGTTTACACATTTGTCAATTTCCCATTTACATTTTTGAATGTCAGTTTTAAACTTTTAAATTGTGTTGATATGGAAACATGGATTTCCTATTTTTTCCATATCACAGATGACACGTTTATGATTTAGTCCATGTTGAAAGTTTAGTTATGTAAAACACACATTTGCTGATTTAAATTTTTATGACATCGTCTTAATGTAAGTGCTTGGCCATGGCAACAGTGCTTTCTCTTTCTGTTTCTTTCCAAAAACGTATAGGCCTACTACTACTACTACTACTACTGTAGGTAAGAGTGTTTTACAAAATAACACCTATCTACCGCTGCATTTAAAAAAACACAAGTGTTAAAAATCTACAGTATACCTTTTCCCATTTGTTATATACATTAATTACCCCAGCATCATACCTTGCCGTGTTTGCTTTGGTTGAACAATCAATGCCACCCACACACATACACACACACAAAAGCTCTCTCTCTCTCTATCATTCAAACTACAGTCATACATTCACTCAACCATACCTGTCTTTGAAAAACAAATACAACCACGTTATTTACCCTTGACATGCACACTTATCCCTAAGATCTTTTAGTTATACACTTAATATTTACTATTACAAAAAATGTTTTCACTATTTGCAATTACAAAAATACTAAATCTACTAAATCTACTGGTTACAAAAAAGCCCTGTCTCTAAACAATAAGATATAGAAATCACACCTCCCCCTCGTGGTTATAATCCTACGGTAGGCTAATGCATAGGTCATTCATCTGCACTCATTTGCTATCCATCAAGGTAAAAGGGCATTTTCTCTGTTCCACAAGATACAAATTAGATTGCTGGATTGTATCCTGCACTGTTTATGCGATATAGCTTAGCCAGTTAATAAAACCGCTAGGTAGTTCTCTACATATAGCAATTTTACCACTGCTCTACCTACGCCTTTTGCTCTTTTGGCTTTCTTACAGTCTAGTGTGTGATAGACAGCATTAACTGTATATCAAACCCAGTTCACCTTTGTATTTGTAATCCAAGTAATAATTTGAAAAGACACATATGTAATCAGTTTTAAACGTTAGCTCTGTTTTGCTTTGTTTAATATGTTTATGACATGCATATTAACCTGAAATCGAACCCTGGTGAAAAGGCTAACAGCTTAACCACTGCACCACCATGCCCTTGTTTCTTAGTTTGACTTGTTCTATGCCTCAGACCTGGAAATCGAGTTAAGACAACCAGTACAAGAGCTAAAAGTGCTTACCACTGCAACACAAAATGGATAGCTGGTAACACTGAGCATTTTTGTGTTTTAGCTATCCGCTTTAACCAATCAATTAAAGATAGTCTACTCTTAATTCTTGAATCGATAAATCAGAGTTTATGTACACCGTTTGTCATTTATTAACCCATACCTGCAACCTATACTCTCTCTATACTGCAGTTTGATCTGATAACAAGTTCCAATGGTAAAAGACTTGTCAGTCACCATACATGTAGCCTACTCTAATTCTTTCTCTACCTAGATATGTTTCATCACGCATGGTAAACATCTCACATGTTCGTATCCGATTATTAGTTTATAAAATCTCAAGTCAGTGACCTTGATGTATTGGGTATTTTGGGAAAATTCATTGGCCATGTGAAAGGGTTGAACATTCTAAGTCCTATGATACCCCGCATGTTGATATTCGATTATTAGTTTATAAAATCATAGGTCAATGACCTTGCTGTTTTGGATTTTTGGGGTAAAAGCATTGGTCATGGGAAAGGGTTAACCATTCTAAGTCCTATGACACTTCACTTGACCCTCTCCGATTATTAGTTTATAAAATCATAGGCCAATGACCTTGGTGTTTTAGATCTTTCGGGTAAATTCGTTGGTTATGGAAAAGTTAGGCCCTTTTGACAAAAATAAATAATACATTCAAAAAGAGAATGTCACCTCAAGTTCAACGACCTCTCATACAAGTCCCTAGCCTTATTGGTTCATGAGATATTAAAAAGCTAATGACCTATTAGTTTTGGATCTTTTGGTAATTTTTTTAAAAATAACTCATCTATAAATCATTATTCAAAAAGCCCGCCCGCTTACAAAAAAACCCAAGTGCGCATGCGTAAAAACAAAAAACATACATGATAATTCATAGTAGCAATCGGCTCTTCACATGCGTTTCATGTGGAACAACGTTTAATTTCATCATAACATTAGGGACCATGGGCCAGTCCATAAGGACCAGTCCAAAGGGACCGGTCTAAAGGGATTAGTCAAAAAGGACCTGTCAACAGGAACCCATCAACAGGGACTTGTCAACAAGGACCCGTCAACAATGACCCGTCTACAGGGGCCCATCAACAGGGACCCGTCAAAAAGAACCTGTCAAAAAGGATCCATCAAAAATGACCCCCTGTCAAAAAGGGTCCGTCCAAGGGGGGGCTAGTCAACAGGGACCAGTCCAAAGGGACAAATCAATAGAGATCAATCAAAAGGGACCAATCAACAGGGATCAATCAAAAGGGGCTATCACCTCAAGGCCTGACATACCCCTTTTGATTATTGGTTTTCCGATCGACAAGCGTCGCTTAAAATAATTTTTGATCACCACTCGTGGGTTGGGTTAGGTTAGGTTACACTACAGCTGCCATCTTTAAAAAGCCCGCCCTCTTACTAAAGCTATGAGTGGGTATGCGTAAAAACAAAAAACAAGCATGTTAATTCATATTGGCTTTCCACCGCACACATGTCTCTTGTGTGGAACAACGTTTCATTCCATTTTGGCATTCAAACTCTCACAAGTTGCACTTGGAAAGCGAGATTCTCTAAAAAATTAAAATTTCACTCCCTATTAGGGGTCGGTTTTATTTTTGGGGTTGAAATATGTTGTCCATTGGAAAGGGAGTGTCAGCCCGAGTTCAACAACACCTCATTCGTCAAAATCCGACCATGCGTTGGGGAGATACCACGCCACCGCCATCTTGTGAGTTGGGTGGGGTGGAGGTGGTGCTGGAACCGCTCAAAAACAACTAGTTATATGTAAAAGGAATCATATTTTGGCAATGCTCAAAAGAAAGGTCAAAAAGTGTACAGGCAATCTAAAAAGTAGAGATGGTGAGGTTTTAAGTTTGAGTGATCATCAATGTGGTGTACCAGATGAAACACTGTTAGTGTCAACAAAAAATCATGACAATGCTAAAATGCTAGTACAAGAAAAAATGTTGCTACTCAAAATAGTGCAGTGTTTATTGAGCAACATTTAACCCCTGTTTTAAAAGTTATGTTTAATCCATCCTCCACGTCTCATGAGTCATCAACATCACAGACTATGCAAAAGGTGTTGTTGTTGTCTTAAGGGGCTGAACTACAAGGTTATCTACTCTTCATATGCAAGAGGATCAAAATGTACTAAATAGTAATAGAGAAAGGAGAAATTAAATTTGTATGTAACTATTGTACAAGTACTTAAATTAAATAAATAAAAATATTGTATGGGTATTGTCTGTTTTTCTTAATTACTATGCCCACGTCCTACTATTAATGCCATTGCTAACCATCAACAGTTCTGACTATGTTCAGAAAGAGAGTGGTCTTGAACAATACACTCTATCCATAATTTGTGTATCGAATATCATAATAATACAGTGTCGTCAAGGCATGTTCAGGCAATAGTTACGGTATGTTGGGTAAGGGGTCCGAACCCTTGCTTCCTTGTACAGGAAATTTGATCTTAAGTCAAACACCTTAACCACTCGGCCAACCTGACAGTTCCTAATTTAATTGGTCTTGTGGACTTGAGTGTTTACAAAACTGTTTCCAGTATACATTGACTAAACCACTTTTTGTTTTGAAATATAGATTTAGTTTTGTTTTACCCTAACATTCCAGTTATGGGCCTCGTGAACTGGGTGTTTAATATAGGGTTAAAGGCATTTAAAAACAAGAAGTTCCGTGAAGAACTATAGAGCCTACTTTTCATGCCAATGATTATTCTACAGTATATGAACCAATCTAGAATAATGACGAAATTAAGTTGGTAATATCGAAATATCTAATTAGTTCAAATTATACCTGGTATAATGTAGCCTAATAGAGCACTACAGTTGGCAGCCCTGGCGACTGAATATATTCTTAGTTCAATCTCTTAAGGTACAGAATACAAAATTTGGTTGAAGTCCAATGGACGTTTCATGCAGTTAGACACTGGATCTATCAGCACGCGTAAAAGCATGTTGCCAACAATACCATGCGTGTGCTGGGCAGAAATAATCTGAAATATTATGATATCGTGTTGTGCCAATTTTGGATGAAATCCATTTGTTAGTATAGAAGTTACATGTATTTTAAAATTGGACATATCAGCAGGCATAGAATAATGTTGGCAGCAATGCCTAGTATTAATTACTCCAAATTAATCTAGAATGTCAGGTGCTATACGTGTGCAAAGTATAGAGCTGTTGGCTTGCATACTTTCTGGTATATTGATATTAGTGTAAAATAAATATAGACAGCATTTATTAACAGTTGGCAGCCCTGATTGCTCTTAACAATACTTATAGTCATATCTGTTATGGTACACATAGCACATACGAAATTTGGTTGAAATCCAACTGATAGTATAGAAGTTACATGTATTTAAAAATTGGTCGTATCAGCAGACTTATAATCATGTTGGTAGAACTGACCTATATAAGTTACTCGAAATTAATCTAAAATGTCAGAATATACGTGTGCATAGTTTAAAGCTGTTGGCTTGCATACTTTCTGATATATTGGTATTTGGATGAAAGAAATAGAGAGAGCAATTATTAACAGTTGGCAGCCCTGGTGGCTCTTAATAATACGCTCAGTCATATCTGTTTATGTACTGATATTACATACAAAATTTGGCTGAAATCCAATTGATAGTGTAGAAGTTATATGCATTTAAACATTGGATTTATCAGAAGGCTTAAAATTATTTTGGCAACACTGTCATGGTTGGCCTCCTGGAAATTAAACTGAAATAGTATTATCTACATGTGTGCCAATTTTGGAATAGCTCCCATGCATACCTTGCAAGATATCCAACATGGAGCTCAAATTTCTAGTGCGTTTTTTCAGCAGTTGGTAGCACTGACATCATTTTCAAACATGGACGTGAGATATTCTGGTGCACATCTTTACTCATACTAAATTTGGTTTTGATTGCTGCAGCCGTTTAGGAGTTGATAGGGGGGGGGCGGGACACACACACGCCAGACAGACCGACAGACAGACAGACACACATTTTCCCGGATCGATCTCATAAGTCTACTTTTTCCTCATTTTTGCAAAATGTGAATAGTAGGCTAATAATTAGGAAAGCTCATAGGTATCGTGTCATAGGTTTTAGTAATGCCTTACTGTTCGTTGACTAACATTTACCGTTACACAACATTATTTTGGTGAGCTCTACATGTTGTTGTTTGAGTCTTCAGTTTTTGAATGGTTTGATGCAGATCTCCGTGACTCCCTGTCCCGAGCTAATCGTTTCTTCTCTATATAGCTACCACACCCTACATCCAAGGCTATCTGTTTAACATATTCTAACCTTGGTCTCCCCTACAAGCTCTTGGGTTCAATTCCTAGCTTTAACACAAAATTTTAAATGTGGTATCAGGACAAAAACAAGTCTACTCAGTCTCGGGTGGTCCAAATAATGAAGGGGTTTTGATTCACACCTCAAACATGGAGCACCATGTTTTTTTTTTTTAAATTATTGATAGCCTTTTGTTCATTTTCACATTTCACACATTGCCAATTGTCAATTTTCCATGTGCATTTGTTTATATGTCAGTTTGAAGTTTTTGAATTTCATGATACGGAAACATGGATATTCCAATTTGTTGTTCACACACATTTTTAAACTATTTTCCATTTTGAAAAAATAGGCTTATGAGATCACCTTTTGTCCGTGTGTGTGTGCGCGCGTGTGTGTGTCTGAGTGTGTGAGGTGTGTGTGTGTGTCCCCCTAATAAATTCTAAACGGCTGGAGCGATTTCAATGGAACTCGGTAAGTTCGAAGCACTATTCCAGACGACCCCGACCGTGCCCTTCAAATTTTGTTACGTCTGACCGATCCAACATGGCGGCTGTGCGCATTATTTCACCAGAATTCAATATCTCCGAAACTATTCCCGATATCACCCTAGATTTTTTACGGTGATAATGGGAACTACTAGGAGTTCACCTATGTGACTATTGAGAAACTTGTAACTACAAAACCAACATGGCGGCCACGCGAATTTGCGACTTTTTAATAGACATTTTTCGCGATTAACCAACCAAACACAATAAAACTTGATACAGTATATGTTTATACACATTGTAATGCACAGACATCTAACTTCGTTCAATTGTTTACATAACCAAAAGACATTGTGGTGTTTGAAGCCATATTTTCAGTGTTGCCTTAGTAAACAAGAGTTTAGTGCTTTTCAGTCGGTCAACACGAATGTACCCAAAAGAGATGGGTTATGCCCTAATCCTGAAATAAATTACATGAGATTAATAAAACACTAGGATGACCAGTTTCGATCGTCAAGCGATCATCATCAGATCCATTACACTTAGGCTACAAAATCTATGTTTGAAATACAGGTGAAAATATTTACAATATGTACAATTATTTAGTTGCAGTATTGGTACTGAAACTGTCAGTGTATGCTAAATGCAGTATATATGTTAGGTGAAATGCTAAATGGTGATAGCTATCCGGAGATTGTACTTTAGAGAGATTATATGGTTGTAAACTATGGTTAAACTATAAAATTTTTGGCTAACTACTTATCTGATTGTCTTCCGTATTACAGCTACTCGCAGTTTTCGTGCTCACTGAAACTCGCTGTGCGGTCGACTGCGGAGGTTATCTTAACGACTGGTTTTTCCCTGCCTCCTCCCCCTGTCCCTACGTGCTGTGGGGAGTGATATCGATGTGTTTATGTGAGGTGTTGCCAACCTAGATAAGATGTATGTTATTGAATGAGGTGGGTCTACAATTATTAAAGACCGTGGATTAGCCCTCGCCACGCGTGGAGCATAACCCATTCGAACTAAGCGTTGACGGTCTTATGAGGACGTCCCGGCACCTTTAACACTGCCGCGAATATGGGCCTTGGTTTATTGCAGAAGAAAAGTACATCGTACACCTGATCCAGATAACATTTACCTATTAAAAACCCCCTAATTTCCCCCCTTTTTTTTATCTAGCTTGGCTGTGTCGCTAAATTGTGTTTTGTTTCCGACAGGGTGTGTTTTTTAGTAGCGTGAAGAGGGGTGAGCTCTCCATGAACGTGTGTTCATTTAGATTGTTGGGATTGTTTCGTTTGGCTAGGTGTATCTCGATTGCTTCCTTTATGTCAAGAGCTCTGCCTTTCGATTCGTGATGGATTATTTTAAGGTCCGACTCTATGTTGGTAAAGCTGTGCCCTGCGTCACACATATGTTCGCACAAGGCTGAATGTGTTCCGTATCTTATCGCATTCCTATGTTCATTATAACGTGTGTCTACTTGCCTTCCACTCTGCCCGTTGTAATTAACTTGACAATCGGTGTCTTGGCACGTTATAGAATATACCCCTGACCTTGAATACGGGTCACGTTTATTTAGATTACTATTTAGGGGGTGCCTAGCGGTTGTGTTTTTCGTCGTGAAAGCTATCTTTATGCCTTGTTTTTTGAATAGGTTAGTGTTTTTATATGTATTCGCATTCACATAGTTGAAACGCGCAAATTTTTTCTCATTACTGTCTGGTTTGGGAATCGTTTTATCTTTATTTTTATGTTTGGCTATAATTTGATTTATTTTGCTTGGCAAGAAGTTGTTTTCCTTTGCTATTTGCATAATAGTTCTTATTTACTTATTATAGTTGTCTTTTGACATGGGTATGTTTAAAGCTCTGTGCACCATTGAATTGAAACCCGCTAGTTTGTGCGTACTGGGGTGATTAGACTGATTGTCGATTGCATGCGAGGTTTGTGTTGCTTTCCGGAATATGGAATATGAAAGGTCGTTGTCTTTACGTTCAATAGTTATATCGAGATAATTTATTTTCCGGTCTATTTCGGATTCCTTAGTGAATTTGATAGAGTGGTGAAGGCTATTAATGGATTGGAGAATTGTTTCTTCGCTTGTTAGTTCAGTATCGTAGATGCAAATTACATCATCTACGTATCTTTTCCATATTACTATTCCCTTTGTTGAAGTGTTTTCTAAGAACGCATTTTCTAGTGCATTGATGAAGATGTCAGCGATTAACCCACTTAGTGACGATCCCATTGCTAGGCCTTCTCTCTGTGTGTATATTTTATTGTCGAATTGAAACACGTTTTGGGTGAGAACGACCCTCAGTAATCTCACAATCTCTTCAATTTCTTTTACTGAATTGTTGGATTTTAAGTTGTTTTCGATAGTGTTGATTGCTTCAATAATCGGAATATTGGTGTACATGTTAGTTACGTCGAAGGATACTAGCCTGAAGCTAGGTTTCATTTGTAGGGTGTTCAATGCTGTTACTAGTTCTGTTTTGTTCTTTACAGCGTTGTTTTTGTCGTTGGAAAGACGGCATTTTAAGATTTTTAGTAACTCTTTGCTGATTTTGTAATTAGGGGCATTCCTACAATTGACTATTGGTCTCATTGGGCATTCCTTTTTGTGTATTTTTGGTTGTCCCCTCAATGACGGTATTTTCGGGTTCATGTTTATTAGTTTTGATTTTTCGGCTTTGGTCAGTATGTATTCTGTTTCTTTTAGCGCACTTTTTATTTGTTTTTGGAATTTGTTGGTGGGGTCTTTTGTTAATTCCTTGATTTCGTTGTCGTTTAGGAATTCGACTGTTTTTTCAATGTATTCTGTTTTGTTCAAAATTACTGTAGTGTTTCCCTTATCTGCTTTTGTGATGATTAAGTCATGTTCTTTTATTTTTTGTTTCAACGACTTTATTTCTTTGAGTTGTTTGTTGTTTTGAATGTTATTGCTATCGCCCTCTCGTTTGAGGATTTTTTTGGCTTCGTTGGTGGCGAGGTTTTTGGTTAATTCCCTGTCTTCTGCTGGGAGCTTGGGACTGGCTATCTCAATATCTGTGATTAACTGTTTTATATTGTGGTTCGTGTGTGCGTCTGTCCAGTTGTATTTCAAACCTTTGTCTAACATATTCATTTCACCTTGAGAAAAGGTTACGTTCGTTCTGTTGTTTACTCTGCTGTAGAAATTGAATTCATTGTTATTCGTGTGTTGTTCGTTAGATTGATGGTTCTGTGTTTCTCCTAGTTTTCTTAATTTATTTTCTAGCGTTTGATGCTTCCTCGTTGCTCTGATTTTGATGTTGTCATGTAGGTGCTCGGTGAAGCTGTCCCATTGGGCCGCGTGCCAGAAATTACTTAGTTGCAATTGAATGTCGTATAATTGTTGGTTAATTTTTTGCTTTCTTATGTATGCAAATCTTAATTCGTTTTTTATCCAAAGCGCTTTGGCTTGTTTGGTTGAAATGATCATGGCTGGTGTGTTCGGTACGGTTTTAATTGGTACGTATTTAGGGGTGAGGTTTAGTTCTATACATTTTTGTTGAACCAAATTGACTTGTCTAAATTCATGAGTTTAAGCCTGAGTGATTTGAATTTCTTGGCTTCACGATTTGCCTGACTAGCCGTGAACATTGTGGTGTTTGAAGCCATATTTTCAGTGTTGCCTTAGTAAACAAGAGTTTAGTGCTTTTCAGTCGGTCAACACGAATGTACCCAAAAGAGATGGGTTATGCCCTAATCCTGAAATAAATTACATGAGATTAATAAAACACTAGGATGACCAGTTTCGATCGTCAAGCGATCATCATCAGATCCGTTACACTTAGGCTACAAAATCTATGTTTGAAATACAGGTGAAAATATTTACAATATGTACAATTATTTAGTTGCAGTATTGGTACTGAAACTGTCAGTGTATGCTAAATGCAGTATATATGTTAGGTGAAATGCTAAATGGTGATAGCTATCCGGAGATTGTACTTTAGAGAGATTATATGGTTGTAAACTATGGTTAAACTATAAAATTTTTGGCTAACTACTTATCTGATTGTCTTCCGTATTACAGCTACTCGCAGTTTTCGTGCTCACTGAAACTCGCTGTGCGGTCGACTGCGGTGGTTATCTTAACGACTGGTTTTTCCCTGCCTCCTCCCCCTGTCCCTACGTGCTGTGGGGAGTGATATCGATGTGTTTATGTGAGGTGTTGCCAACCTAGATAAGATGTATGTTATTGAATGAGGTGGGTCTACAATTATTAAAGACCGTGGATTAGCCCTCGCCACGCGTGGAGCATAACCCATTCGAACTAAGCGTTGACGGTCTTATGAGGACGTCCCGGCACCTTTAATACTGCCGCGAATATGGGCCTTGGTTTATTGCAGAAGAAAAGTACATCGTACACCTGATCCAGATAACATTTACCTATTAAAAACCCCCTAATTTCCCCCCTTTTTTATCTAGCTTGGCTGTGTCGCTAAATTGTGTTTTGTTTCCGACAGGGTGTGTTTTTTAGTAGCGTGAAGAGGGGTGAGCTCTCCATGAACGTGTGTTCATTTAGATTGTTGGGATTGTTTCGTTTGGCTAGGTGTATCTCGATTGCTTCCTTTATGTCAAGAGCTCTGCCTTTCGATTCGTGATGGATTATTTTAAGGTCCGACTCTATGTTGGTAAAGCTGTGCCCTGCGTCACACATATGTTCGCACAAGGCTGAATGTGTTCCGTATCTTATCGCATTCCTATGTTCATTATAACGTGTGTCTACTTGCCTTCCACTCTGCCCGATGTAATTAACTTGACAATCGGTGTCTTGGCACGTTATAGAATATACCCCTGACCTTGAATACGGGTCACGTTTATTTAGATTACTATTTAGGGGGTGCCTAGCGGTTGTGTTTTTCGTCGTGAAAGCTATCTTTATGCCTTGTTTTTTGAATAGGTTAGTGATTTTATATGTATTCGCATTCACATAGTTGAAACGCGCAAATTTTTTCTCATTACTGTCTGGTTTGGGAATCGTTTTATCTTTATTTTTATGTTTTGCTATAATTTGATTTATTTTGCTTGGCGAGAAGTTGTTTTCCTTTGCTATTTGCATAATAGTTCTTATTTCCTTATTATAGTTGTCTTTTGACATGGGTATGTTTAAAGCTCTGTGCACCATTGAATTGAAACCCGCTAGTTTGTGCGTACTGGGGTGATTAGACTGATTGTCGATTGCATGCGAGGTTTGTGTTGCTTTCCGGAATATGGAATATGAAATGTCGTTGTCTTTACGTTCAATAGTTATATCGAGATAATTTATTTTCCGGTCTATTTCGGATTCCTTAGTGAATTTGATAGAGTGGTGAAGGCTATTAATGGATTGGAGAATTGTTTCTTCGCTTGTTAGTTCAGTATCGTAGATGCAAATTACATCATCTACGTATCTTTTCCATATTACTATTCCCTTTGTTGAAGTGTTTTCTAAGAACGCATTTTCTAGTGCATTGATGAAGATGTCAGCGATTAACCCACTTAGTGGCGATCCCATTGCTAGGCCTTCTCTCTGTGTGTATATTTTATTGTCGAATTGAAACACGTTTTGGGTGAGAACGACCCTCATTTATCTCACAATCTCTTCAATTTCTTTTACTGAATTGTTGGATTTTAAGTTGTTTTCGATAGTGTTGATTGCTTCAATAATCGGAATATTGGTGTACATGTTAGTTACGTCGAAGGATACTAGCCTGAAGCTAGGTTTCATTTGTAGGGTGTTCAATGCTGTTACTAGTTCTGTTTTGTTCTTTACAGCGTTGTTTTTGTCGTTGGAAAGACGGCATTTTAAGATTTTTAGTAACTCTTTGCTGATTTTGTAATTAGGGGCATTCCTACAATTGACTATTGGTCTCATTGGGCATTCCTTTTTGTGTATTTTTGGTTGTCCCCTCAATGACGGTATTTTCGGGTTCATGTTTATTAGTTTTGATTTTTCGGCTTTGGTCAGTATGTATTCTGTTTCTTTTAGCGCACTTTTTATTTGTTTTTGGAATTTGTTGGTGGGGTCTTTTGTTAATTCCTTGATTTCGTTGTTGTTTAGGAATTCGACGGTTTTTTCAATGTATTCTGTTTTGTTCAAAATTACTGTAGTGTTTCCCTTATCTGCTTTTGTGATGATTAAGTCATGTTCTTTTATTTTTTGTTTCAACGACTTTATTTCTTTGAGTTGTTTGTTGTTTTGAATGTTATTGCTATCGCCCTCTCGTTTGAGGATTTTTTTGGCTTCGTTGGTGGCGAGGTTTTTGGTTAATTCCCTGTCTTCTGCTGGGAGCTTGTGACTGGCTATCTCAATATCTGTGATTAACTGTTTTATATTGTGGTTCGTGTGTGCGTCTGTCCAGTTGTATTTCAAACCTTTGTCTATCATATTCATTTCACCTTGAGAAAAGGTTACGTTCGTTCTGTTGTTTACTCTGCTGTGGAAATTGAATTCATTGTTATTCGTGTGTTGTTCGTTAGATTGATGGTTCTGTGTTTCTCCTAGTTTTCTTAATTTATTTTCTAGCGTTTGATGCTTCCTCGTTGCTCCGATTTTGATGTTGTCATGTAGGTGCTCGGTGAAGCTGTCCCATTGGGTCGCGTGCCAGAAATTACTTAGTTGCAATTGAATGTCGTATAATTGTTGGTTAATTTTTTGCTTTCTTATGTATGCAAATCTTAATTCGTTTTTTATCCAAAGCGCTTTGGCTTGTTTGGTTGAAATGATCATGGCTGGTGTGTTCGGTACGGTTTTAATTGGTACGTATTTAGGGGTGAGGTTTAGTTCTATACATTTTTGTTTAACCAAATTGACTTGTCTAAATTCATGAGTTTAAGCCTGAGTGATTTGAATTTCTTGGCTTCACGATTTGCCTGACTAGCCGTGAACATTGTGGTGTTTGAAGCCATATTTTCAGTGTTGCCTTAGTAAACAAGAGTTTAGTGCTTTTCAGTCGGTCAACACGAATGTACCCAAAAGAGATGGGTTATGCCCTAATCCTGAAATAAATTACATGAGATTAATAAAACACTAGGATGACCAGTTTCGATCGTCAAGCGATCATCATCAGATCCGTTACACTTAGGCTACAAAATCTATGTTTGAAATACAGGTGAAAATATTTACAATATGTACAATTATTTAGTTGCAGTATTGGTACTGAAACTGTCAGTGTATGCTAAATGCAGTATATATGTTAGGTGAAATGCTAAATGGTGATAGCTATCCGGAGATTGTACTTTAGAGAGATTATATGGTTGTAAACTATGGTTAAACTATAAAATTTTTGGCTAACTACTTATCTGATTGTCTTCCGTATTACAGCTACTCGCAGTTTTCGTGCTCACTGAAACTCGCTGTGCGGTCGACTGCGGTGGTTATCTTAACGACTGGTTTTTCCCTGCCTCCTCCCCCTGTCCCTACGTGCTGTGGGGAGTGATATCGATGTGTTTATGTGAGGTGTTGCCAACCAAGATAAGATGTATGTTATTGAATGAGGTGGGTCTACAATTATTAAAGACCGTGGATTAGCCCTCGCCACGCGTGGAGCATAACCCATTCGAACTAAGCGTTGACGGTCTTATGAGGACGTCCCGGCACCTTTAATACTGCCGCGAATATGGGCCTTGGTTTATTGCAGAAGAAAAGTACATCGTACACCTGATCCAGATAACATTTACCTATTAAAACCCCCTAATTTCCCCCCTTTTTTATCTAGCTTGGCTGTGTCGATAAATTGTGTTTTGTTTCCGACAGGGTGTGTTTTTTAGTAGCGTGAAGAGGGGTGAGCTCTCCATGAACGTGTGTTCATTTAGATTGTTGGGATTGTTTCGTTTGGCTAGGTGTATCTCGATTGCTTCCTTTATGTCAAGGGCTCTGCCTTTCGATTCGTGATGGATTATTTTAAGGTCCGACTCTATGTCGGTAAAGCTGTGCCCTGCGTCACACATATGTTCGCACACGGCTGAATGTGTTCCGTATCTTATCGCATTCCTATGTTCATTATAACGTGTGTCTACTCGCCTTCCACTCTGCCCGATGTAATTAGCTTGACAATCGGTGTCTTGGCACGTTATAGAATATACCCCTGACCTTGAATACGGGTCACGTTTATTTAGATTACTATTTAGGAGGTGCCTAGCGGTTGTGTTTTTCGTCGTGAAAGCTATTTTTATGCCTTGTTTTTTGAATAGGTTAGTGATTTTATATGTATTCTCATTCACATAGTGGAAACGCGCAAATTTTTTCTCATTACTGTCTGGTTTGGGAATCGTTTTATCTTTATTTTTATTTTTGGCTATAATTTGATTTATTTTGCTTGGCGAGAAGTTGTTTTCCTTTGCTATTTGCATAATAGTTCTTATTTCCTTATTATAGTTGTCTTTTGACATGGGTATGTTTAAAGCTCTGTGCACCATTGAATTGAAACCCGCTAGTTTGTGCGTACTGGGGTGACTAGACTGATTGTCGATTGCATGCGAGGTTTGTGTTGCTTTCCGGAATATGGAATATGAAAGGTCGTTGTCTTTACGTTCAATAGTTATATCGAGATAATTTATTTTCCGGTCTATTTCGGATTCCTTAGTGAATTTGATAGAGTGGTGAAGGCTATTAATGGATTGGAGAATTGTTTCTTCGCTTGTTAGTTCAGTATCGTAGATGCAAATTACATCATCTACGTATCTTTTCCATATTACTATTCCCTTTGTTGAAGTGTTTTCTAAGAACGCATTTTCTAGTGCATTGATGAAGATGTCAGCGATTAACCCACTTAGTGGCGATCCCATTGCTAGGCCTTCTCTTTGTGTGTATATTTTATTGTCGAATTGAAACACGTTTTGGGTGAGAACGACCCGCAGTAATCTCACAATCTCTTCAATTTCTTTTACTGAATTGTTGGATTTTAAGTTGTTTTCGATAGTGTTGATTGCTTCAATAATCGGAATATTGGTGTACATGTTAGTTACGTCGAAGGATACTAGCCTGAAGCTAGGTTTCATTTGTAGGGTGTTCAATGCTGTTACTAGTTCTGTTGTGTTCTTTACAGAGTTGTTTTTGTCGTTGGAAAGACAGCATTTTAAGATTTTTAGTAACTCTTTGCTGATTTTGTAATTAGGGGCATTCCTACAATTGACTATTGGTCTCTAACCTATTCAAAAAACTTGTCCACTAAGGAATCCGAAATAGACCGGAAAATAAATTATCTCGATATAACTATTGAACGTAAAGACAACGACCTTTCATAAAGGCATAAAGATAGCTTTCACGACGAAAAACACAACCGCTAGGCACCTCCTAAATAGTAATCTAAATAAACGTGACCCGTATTCAAGGTCAGGGGTATATTCTATAACGTGCCAAGACACCGATTGTCAAGCTAATTACATCGGGCAGAGTGGAAGGCGAGTAGACACACGTTATAATGAACATAGGAATGCGATAAGATACGGAACACATTCAGCCGTGTGCGAACATATGTGTGACGCAGGGCACAGCTTTACCAATATAGAGTCGGACCTTAAAATAATCCATCACGAATCGAAAGGCAGAGCTCTTGACATAAAGGAAGCAATCGAGATACACCTAGCCAAACGAAACAATCCCAACAATCTAAATGAACACACGTTCATGGAGAGCTCACCCCTCTTCACGCTACTAAAAAACACACCCTGTCGGAAACAAAACACAATTTAGCGACACAGCCAAGCTAGATAAAAAAGGGGGGAAATTAGGGGTTTTTTAATAGGTAAATGTTATCTGGATCAGGTGTACGATGTACTTTTCTTCTGCAATAAACCAAGGCCCATATTCGCGGCAGTATTAAAGGTGCCGGGACGTCCTCATAAGACCGTCAACGCTTAGTTCGAATGGGTTATGCTCCACGCGTGGCGAGGGCTAATCCACGGTCTTTAATAATTGTAGACCCACCTCATTCAATAACATACATCTTATCTAGGTTGGCAACACCTCACATAAACACATCGATATCACTCCCCACAGCACGTAGGGACAGGGGGAGGAGGCAGGGAAAAACCAGTCGTTAAGATAACCACCGCAGTCGACCGCACAGCGAGTTTCAGTGAGCACGAAAACTGCGAGTAGCTGTAATACGGAAGACAATCAGATAAGTAGTTAGCCAAAAATTTTATAGTTTAACCATAGTTTACAACCATATAATCTCTCTAAAGTACAATCTCCGGATAGCTATCACCATTTAGCATTTCACCTAACATATATACTGCATTTAGCATACACTGACAGTTTCAGTACCAATACTGCAACAAAATAATTGTACATATTGTAAATATTTTCACCTGTATTTCAAACATAGATTTTGTGGCCTAAGTGTAATGGATCTGATGATGATCGCTTGACGATCGAAACTGGTCATCCTAGTGTTTTATTAATCTCATGTAATTTATTTCAGGATTAGGGCATAACCCATCTCTTTTGGGTACATTCGTGTTGACCGACTGAAAAGCACTAAACTCTTGTTTACTAAGGCAACACTGAAAATATGGCTTCAAACACCACAATGTTCACGGCTAGTCAGACAAATCGTGAAGCCAAGAAATTCAAATCACTCAGGCTTAATCTCATGAATTTAGACAAGTCAATTTGGTTCAACAAAAAATGTATAGAACTAAACCTCACCCCTAAATACGTACCAATTAAAACCGTACCGAACACACCAGCCACTATCATTTCAACCAAACAAGCCAAAGCGCTTTGGATAAAAAACGAATTAAGATTTGCATACATAAGAAAGCAAAAAATTAACCAACAATTATACGACATTCAATTGCAACTAAGTAATTTCTGGCACGCGACCCAATGGGACAGCTTCACCGAGCACCTACATGACAACATCAAAATCGGAGCAACGAGGAAGCATCAAACGCTAGAAAATAAATTAAGAAAACTAGGAGAAACACAGAACCATCAATCTAACGAACAACACACGAATAACAATGAATTCAATTTCCACAGCAGAGTAAACAACAGAACGAACGTAACCTTTTCTCAAGGTGAAATGAATATGTTAGACAAAGGTTTGAAATACAACTGGACAGACGCACACACGAACCACAATATAAAACAGTTAATCACAGATATTGAGATAGCCAGTCACAAGCTCCCAGCAGAAGACAGGGAATTAACCAAAAACCTCGCCACCAACGAAGCCAAAAAAATCCTCAAACGAGAGGGCGATAGCAATAACATTCAAAACAACAAACAACTCAAAGAAATAAAGTCGTTGAAACAAAAAATAAAAGAACATGACTTAATCATCACAAAAGCAGATAAGGGAAACACTACAGCAATTTTGAACAAAACAGAATACATTGAAAAAACAGTCGAATTCCTAAACAACAACGAAATCAAGGAATTAACAAAAGACCCCACCAACAAATTCCAAAAACAAATAAAAAGTGCGCTAAAAGAAACAGAATACATACTGACCAAAGCCGAAAAATCAAAACTAATAAACATGAACCCGAAAATACCGTCATTGAGGGGACAACCAAAAATACACAAAAAGGAATGCCCAATGAGACCAATAGTCAATTGTAGGAATGCCCCTAATTACAAAATCAGCAAAGAGTTACTAAAAATCTTAAAATGCCGTCTTTCCAACGACAAAAACAACTCTGTAAAGAACACAACAGAACTAGTAACAGCATTGAACACCCTACAAATGAAACCTAGCTTCAGGCTAGTATCCTTCGACGTAACTAACATGTACACCAATATTCCGATTATTGAAGCAATCAACACTATCGAAAACAACTTAAAATCCAACAATTCAGTAAAAGAAATTGAAGAGATTGTGAGATTACTGAGGGTCGTTCTCACCCAAAACGTGTTTCAATTCGACAATAAAATATACACACAGAGAGAAGGCCTAGCAATGGGATCGCCACTAAGTGGGTTAATCGCTGACATCTTCATCAATGCACTAGAAAATGCGTTCTTAGAAAACACTTCAACAAAGGGAATAGTAATATGGAAAAGATACGTAGATGATGTAATTTGCATCTACGATACTGAACTAACAAGCGAAGAAACAATTCTCCAATCCATTAATAGCCTTCACCACTCTATCAAATTCACTAAGGAATCCGAAATAGACCGGAAAATAAATTATCTCGATATAACTATTGAACGTAAAGACAACGACCTTTCATATTCCATATTCCGGAAAGCAACACAAACCTCGCATGCAATCGACATACAGTCTAATCACCCCAGTACGCACAAACTAGCGGGTTTCAATTCAATGGTGCACAGAGCTTTAAACATACCCATGTCAAAAGACAACTATAATAAGTAAATAAGAACTATTATGCAAATAGCAAAGGAAAACAACTTCTCGCCAAGCAAAATAAATCAAATTATAGCCAAACATAAAAATAAAGATAAAACGATTCCCAAACCAGACAGTAATGAGAAAAAATTTGCGCGTTTCAACTGTGTGAATGCGAATACATATAAAATCACTAACCTATTCAGTAAACAAGGCATAAAGATAGCTTTCACGACGAAAAACACAACCGCTAGGCACCTCCTAAATAGTAATCTAAATAAACGTGACCCGTATTCAAGGTCAGGGGTATATTCTATAACGTGCCAAGACACCGATTGTCAAGCTAATTACATCGGGCAGAGTGGAAGGCGAGTAGACACACGTTATAATGAACATAGGAATGCGATAAGATACGGAACACATTCAGCCGTGTGCGAACATATGTGTGACGCAGGGCACAGCTTTACCAACATAGAGTCGGACCTTGAAATAATCCATCACGAATCGAAAGGCAGAGCTCTTGACATAAAGGAAGCAATCGAGATACACCTAGCCAAACGAAACAATCCCAACAATCTAAATGAACACACGTTCATGGAGAGCTCACCCCTCTTCACGCTACTAAAAAACACACCCTGTCGGAAACAAAACACAATTTAGCGACACAGCCATGCTAGATAAAAAAAGGGGGGAAATTAGGGGGTTTTTAATAGGTAAATGTTATCTGGATCAGGTGTACGATGTACTTTTCTTCTGCAATAAACCAAGGCCCATATTCGCGGCAGTATTAAAGGTGCCGGGACGTCCTCATAAGACCGTCAACGCTTAGTTCGAATGGGTTATGCTCCACGCGTGGCGAGGGCTAATCCACGGTCTTTAATAATTGTAGACCCACCTCATTCAATAACATACATCTTATCTAGGTTGGCAACACCTCAAATAAACACATCGATATCACTCCCCACAGCACGTAGGGACAGGGGGAGGAGGCAGGGAAAAACCAGTCGTTAAGATAACCACCGCAGTCGACCGCACAGCGAGTTTCAGTGAGCACGAAAACTGCGAGTAGCTGTAATACGGAAGACAATCAGATAAGTAGTTAGCCAAAAATTTTATAGTTTAACCATAGTTTACAACCATATAATCTCTCTAAAGTACAATCTCCGGATAGCTATCACCATTTAGCATTTCACCTAACATATATACTGCATTTAGCATACACTGACAGTTTCAGTACCAATACTGCAACTAAATAATTGTACATATTGTAAATATTTTCACCTGTATTTCAAACATAGATTTTGTAGCCTAAGTGTAATTGATCAGATGATGATCGCTTGACGATCGAAACTGGTCATCCTAGTGTTTTATTAATCTCATGTAATTTATTTCAGGATTAGGGCATAACCCATCTCTTTTGGCTTCACTCGTGTTGACCGACTGAAAAGCACTAAACTCTTGATAACCAAAAGATGACGGATGTGCGAATTATTTCAGCGGCATTCTATATCTCTGAAACAATTAGCGGTATCACCCTGAAATTTTGTACGGAGATAAAGGACACTACTGGAAGTGCATCTTTAAGACTTTCAAAAACCGGTTAACTACAAAACGATCATGGCGGCCAAGCGATTTGAAAAATTTTAAATAGACCTTTCTCGGGATTTAATGTTCCAAACGCAATGAAATCTGGTACAGGAAATGTTTATACACATTGCAATGCACTGGTATCGAATTTAGTTCAATTTTTTACATAACCTCAAGATCGCGGCTGTGCGAATTTTAAAATTAAGTTTTTATATCTTGTGTCGTAATCATGCGATCGAAGTGAAAGTTTGAATAATGAAACTACGGAATAATTTTTCTTTAATGGTACATGACTCTGTGGCCTATACATTCAACAATCTAACATCGCGACCATCCGAAATATTTAGACGGCTCTGAATACCTTCGAATCTATTATAGCAATCAAAATGAATTTTTTATGTTCTTAGGGGCTATGAACTTAAGTTCACCTATAGGACTTTAAATAACCTGGTGATCACAAATCCAACATGGGGGTGACGCGAAGTATAAATATTCACATGGACGTTTCTCGGAATTTAACCATCCGAGTGCAGTGAAACTCGGTACAGTAAATCCTTATACGAATTTTAATCCACTGGTATCTAATTTATTTCAATTGTTTCCATAACCACAAGATGGCAGCTTTGCGAAATTTTAAAATCTCGTTTTTACTTCTTGTGTCCTAATCATGCGATTGAAGTTTGAATGCTATACATACACAATAATCTTCATGTAACAGTACATAACTCTAGGACCTACATATATAAAATCCAACACGGCGACCATCCGAAATATTTAGTCGGTTATCAGTATCTACGAATCTATCACAGCCATCAAACTGAAATTTTGTATGTTGATAGTGGCAATTAACATAAGTAGGATATTTGAAAATAGGCTGTATGGTTCTTCACGGAACTACTTGTTAGCCTATTTTCAATTTTGAAAAAATAGGCTTATGAGATCACCTTTTGTCCGTGTGTGTGTGCGTGTGTGTGTGTTTGTGTGTGTGAGGTGTGTGTGTGTGTGTCCCCTAATAAATTCTAAACGGCTGGAGCGATTTCAATGGAACTCAGTAAGTTCGAAGCACTATTCCAGACGACCCCGACCGTGCCCTTCAAATTTTGTTACGTCTGACCGATCCAACATGGCGGCTGTGCGCAATATTTCACCAGAATTCAATATCTACGAAACTATTCCCGATATCACCCTAGATTGTTTACGGTGATAAAGGGAACTACTAGGAGTTCACCTATGTGACTATTGAAAAAC
Source organism: Meconema thalassinum (assembly GCA_946902985.2). Classification (NCBI taxonomy): domain Eukaryota; kingdom Metazoa; phylum Arthropoda; class Insecta; order Orthoptera; family Tettigoniidae; genus Meconema; species Meconema thalassinum. Next base: position 189,536,329 of record OX336396.1, read on the forward strand.
TAGTAACTACAAAACCAACATGGCGGCCACGCGAATTTGCGACTTTTAAATAGACTTTTTTCGCGATTTAACCAACCAAACACAACAAGACATGGTACAGTATATGTATATACACATTGTAATGCACAGACATCTAACTTCGTTCAATTGTTTACATAACCAAAAGATGGCGGATATGCGAATTATTTCATCGGCATTCTATATCTCTGAAACTATTAGCGGTATCACCCTGAAATTTTGTACGGATATAAAGAACACTACTGGAAGTGCATCTTTAAGACTTTCAAAAACCGGTTAACTACAAAACGATCATGGCGGCCAAGCAAATTGAAATTTTTTAAATAGACCTTTCTCGGGATTTAATGTTCCAAACGCAATGAAATCTGGTACAGTAAATGTTTATACACATTGCAATGCACTGGTATCTAATTTAGTTCAATTGTTTACATAACCTCAAGATGGCGGCTGTGCTAATTTTTTAAAATTAAGTTTTTATTTCTTGTGTCGTAATCATGCGATCGAAGTGAAAGTTTGAATAATGAAACTACGGTATAATTTTTCTTTAATGGTACATGACTCTGTGGCCTATACATTTAACAATCTAACATAGCGACCATCCGAAATATTTAGACGGCTCTGAATACCTTCGAATCTATTATAGCAATCAAAATGAATTCTTTTATGTTCATAGGGGCTATGAACTTAAGTTCACCTATAGGACTTTAAATAACCTGGTGATCACAAACCCAACATGGCGGCGACGCGAAGTATAAATATTTACATGGACGTTTCTCGGAATTTAACCATCCGAGTGCAGTGAAACTCGGTACAGTAAATCCTTAAAAGAATTTTAATCCACTGGTATCTAATTTATTTCAATTGTTTCCATAACCACAAGATGGCAGCTTTGCGAAATTTTAAAATCTCGTTTTTACTTCTTGTGTCATAATCATGCGATTTAAGTTTGAATGCTATACGTACACAATAATCTTCATGTAACAGTACATAACTCTAGGACCTACATATATAAACTCCAACACGGCGACCATCCGAAATATTTAGTCGGTTATCAGTATCTACGAATCTAACACAGCAAACTGAAATTTTGTATGTTGATAGTGGCAATTAACATAAGTAGGATATTTGAAAATAGGCTGTATAGTTCTTCATGGAACTACTTGTTTTTTTTTTTCATTTTGTATATGTCAAAAATACATATTCGCAAAACATGACTTTTTCATTTGAAGTTTTTGTAAATGGTGTTATTGTGAGTGCTTGACCATGGCGATGGTACAGTCTGTCTATGTGTTTGCAATTAATAGAGTTCTACTACTACTACTGCAGGTATGGCTGTTTTACACTCTCCCTCTTTCTGTGTAGTCATACATTCACACAACCATGCCTGTTTTTTAGAACGAACACAACCTCTCTATTTATCCCCAAAAACCTTCTCGACATGCACAATCATCCCTATGAACTTTTAGTTATACATTTAACAATTACCAATACAAAAAAATGGTTTCCAATATTTACCAAAAATTAACTATTTACAATTACAAAAATGAATATTTACAAAATACTAAATCTACTACATCTACTGGTTACAAAAAACCATATAAATATATAAATCACACCTCCTCCTCGTGGTTATAACCGCATGATAGGCTAATGCATAGGTCATTTGTCTGCACATAGAGGCAAACATGCATTTTCTCTGCTCCACAAGATACAAATTATGGTTGCTGGATCGTATCCTGCACTGTTTATGCGACATAGCTTTGCCAGTTCATAAAACCGCTAGGTAGTTCTCTACAGATAGTGATTTTATCACTGCTCTACTTACACAATTTTTTTGGCTTCCTTACAGTTTAGTGTGCGATAAGCAGAATTAACTGTATATCAATCCCAGTCCCCCTTTGTATTTAAAATCCAAGTAATAATTTGAAAAGAGACAAGTGTAATCGGTTTTAAATAGTATCTCTGCTTTTTATATGTTTATGACATGCATATTAACCTAAAATCAAACCCTATTCTACCTTAGTTAAAGGCTAACAGCTTAAACACTGTGCCACCATACCCTTCTTTCTTAGTTTGATTCGTTCTAGGCCTTGGAGCTGGAAATCGAGTTAAGATCTTCAGTGCAAGAGGCACATGTGCTCGGCACTGCAGCAGAAAATGGTTAGCTGGTAACATTAGACAACCGAAAATGATTGTATTTCTGTTAGCCTAGCATTTGTGTCATTTGCCTACTGTGTGAGCACAGCCAGCAAGACAGTTTAGTTAAGAACAAGCGAGTGTGTGGGTGTGTGTATAGATTATTAGCCTCAAGAATTTAAGCTTGTTGTGTGTAGCGACCGTCTTTTCCCAGTAACCACTGAGCAAGTTTTAACAGTCAACCCATAAAAACAGCATAGGATAGTTGTGTGTGGTTCATTTACTTGGGTGTGTGCATTAGCACCATGCACTAGCTTTACCTTGTATAGGTAGAGCGTTATCCCTTTCCTTGACATCACCAATGACCACATCCAGCCACAAGTTTTACACTTAAACACTTGGCTTGTTTTAGATTAAGTTTGGTTCGGTTTAGTTGGATTTGATTCAGCTTGGATCAGTTTAGTTCGATGTAGTCACCATTTGGTGTTTTAGCTATCCTCTTTAACCAATCAATTAAAGGTAATCTACTCTTAATTCTTGAATCGATAAATCAGATTTTGTGTACACCGTTTGTCATTTATTAACCCATGCCTGTAACCTATACTCTCTTTGTTTTGCAGTTTGATCTGAAAACAAATTTCCAATGGTGAAAAACTTGTCAGTCACCATACATGTAACCTACAATAATTCTTTCTCTACCTAGCTATGTTTCGTCACTCACAATAAACATCTCACATGCTCGTATCCGCTTATTAGTTTATAAAATCTCAGGTCGATGACTTTGATGTATTGGGTATTTTTGGAAAATTCATTGGCCATGGGAAAGGGTTGACAATTCTAAGTCCTATGACACTTCACATCTTGTTATCCGATTATTTTTTCATTAAATCTCAGTCAATGACCTTGCTGTTTTTAGATTCTTTGGGGTCAATTCATTGGTCATGGGAAGGGTTAACCATTCTAAATCCTATGACACCTCACTTGACCGTCTCTGATGATTAGTTTATAAAATCATAGGTCGATGACCTTGCTGTTTTGGGTCTTTTCGGTAAATTCGTTGGCCATGGAAAAGGGTTGACCATCCTGACTCCTATGATACATCACTTGATCCTCTCTGATTATTAGTTAGTGGGATATTAACAAAAGTGCAGTTAGGCCCTTTTGACAAAAATGAATAATACATTCAAAAACAGGGCGTCACCCCTAGTCCAACGACCCCTCATACAAGTCCCTAGCCTTATTGGTTAATGAGATAATAAAAATCCGATGACTCATTAGTTTTGGATCTTTTGTTAATTAAAAAAATAAGTTATGTATTAATCATTATTCAAAAAGCACGGCTTCCTACAAAAAAAAACAAGTACGCATGTGTAAAACAAAAAACAAAAGTGTTAAATCATAGTGGCATCCGACCGAACATATGTGTTTTGTGTGGAACAACGTTTAATTTCATCGTAGCATTAAACCGCATACATGTTGTACTTGGAAAGCAATGTTTACAAAAAGAAAATCTCTCTCCCCCTAGTAGGGGTAGGTTGTATTTTGGGGTAAAATAAGTTGTCCAGAGGAAAGGGAGCGTCACCCCGAGTAATTTGACACCTTGTACAGGTCTCTAGCCTTATTGGATCAAAACATATCGCCATCTTGGAATTCCAGGGGAAGATCGCTAAAAAAAAAAAAAAAAAAAAAAACACTACACCTGCCTATTTCAACACATCTCAGTAACTTCAAGTTGTCTCAATATTCCTTCCACTGTATAATATGAAAATATGAAACATTCTTATAAGAGCATCATATAGACTAATAAGTGTTGAATATTGAGCAACTCTTGCGGTTCTTTTTCTTCTTAATTGATTCCGTTTTTTTTTCTATTCGTTTCCAGGGGTTGGTTTCCTTTGTACATAAAGACGTTATACACACCCAGTCCCCGATCCAGAAGCATTAACCACAGGAAGTTAAATTCCCATGACGCGGCCGGGTATCGAACCCGGGACCCTCCGGGCCAAAGCCTAGCACGCTAACCTCTTAGCCACGGAGTTGTACTTGCAGTAAGTTCTAACTGTCTCCCTCTTTCATTGGTATCATTTGTGTTGGAATGTGCCTCAATTTACCCGACAGATTCTTTCCAATATCTCGTTAATATGGCTCGGAGATTTTTGCTTCCTACATTTAAATTAATCGGTATAATGACATCACGAATGAAAAACGTCTCACCTCATTGACATGTTCTGGGCTGACTAAACCCATTTCCATTATTTAATAAAGAATAATCTTGTTGTTGTTGCTGATGTCATTTTAGGAGCTAGAAATCTCTTTGTCATCAGCTCCGTGTGTATTGGGTTTAGTTAGATTTAACCTGTGTTTCTGTAGTAACTATAGCAGTGTATATAACTGTAAATGTGATTGAATGTTCTTGTTACTTCGTTTGAGGGGCTTATGCGATCATGGTCATTTGCCCCGTGTATTTGTGCGTGTGATCAATTTGACCGATTATCTATGTATCTGTTATGACTGTAGTAGTTTGTATAACTTTAATTCTAGGGTTTGGGAATAGGTTATGTGCCCTGGGACTTGAAATAATGTACTATCCCGGCATTTGTTGGAAGAAGTGTGGAAAACCTGGTTAAAACTACACTCAGGATAGCCGCTGAAAGCGCCGGGATCAAACCTCTGATCTCTGGACTTTCTGCAGCACTCCATTGAGGCCCTGATATGCGATTTAACGAGCATGGCTACTCAGTGGGGTCATACACATAGGAATGTAGTCTGATAGAGATGTGACAGCCAGGATCCAAACCACTAACCCCTTGGAGCGGCAAAGTAACACTGGAGGTAAGCATCTGGGCACCAACAGAAATAAATCTAAAATTAAATTAGGTGAAACAACTTACAGCTGGGAAGGGGTAGTTCACTGGGTGTCCTTCAAAGGGCACCAGAGCTTCCAAAAGTTCCCGGAAGTACGTAATTACATCTTGACAGAAAATGACGTATGCATTTTCACCCCAACCTCCAGAGCCTCACTTTGCTACCTTGTGCTTATACTGAAAGAAGGAAGAACGCATTGTTTTTATGACATTTATAAGTACACTGTGGCTCAAAAATGTCCTCTCTCCTCAGTTCTCCGATTCGAATGTAATGGAGAGGAGATTTCTCAATACTGCTAAGGAGCACACCATTACGTGTGCTTCTATCTTGGTGCTCATGTTCTCGTATGGTTCGTTTACAACGTGCTAATACTTAGCATTGGCCATTGGTACCCGCAGGGGCTTCCTGGGGCGGATGCAAGTAATATACGGGATGTCACATAAGTAATGTTGTTTTCTAAAGAAGATTTTATTTGGAAAGTCTTCTGATAAGAGATTGAACTGTTCTTCACGGTAGAGATCACTGAGGTCTTGACCCATCATTCAGCGAGGTTTCATATCCCGCGACGGTACTAGTCTCTGGGGTTTGATGCGAAGAATTCAGCGAGACCCATTTCTACAGCTTCTTTTTTATCGAACTGTTTTCCACGCCAGAAATGGGCTGTATGCTGGATGTGGTAGCAGTTTGAATCCTGTCAATTCCTGAATTCTTGCCATGGTTTTCATGCAGTATGAAGTCTCGCATAGCCCTACTGCAAGAGAACTCTATTTTGGTTAACTGATGCTCGGTGTCACCGTATCAACGTTTTATGAACTCGTTCCAGTTGTTGAGAATAGAGAATAGAGATTCGCATTGACTACACGCCCGCTTGGTACAAACTCCCATTGAATCACTCCTTAGAAATTCTACCAGGCACTCAACATCACGTTGGGGCCGAACAGATAATTTGTGACGATGACTTTGACTGGTTGACGGGGACTGAGCCACTGTTCGAGGTGTCAGAGTCGCGGTAATATATCCAGTTTTCATCACATGTGAAAATTCTCCTGATAAATCTATCAACTATGGGGTTACTGATAAGCTGACGACAGATATCCACTCCACGTTGAACCTGTCCACTGGCCAATTATTGAGGTCTACAGGTTTTGTTTAACTTTCCAAGTTCCTTACTCTGGCGATGTATGGTATCTTTTCTTGCACCAAGTTCTTCTGACATCCTTCGAGTACTTCGCGAATTATCATGCAAAACTCCTGTGTGAATTCTCAATATCCCATAGTTTAGGTCTTCCAGAACGCAGTAAATCTGTAGTGTTTCCTTCTCCAGTGATGAATCGTTGGAACCATCGTTGTAGCCTACCACACGCTCACTTACGACACCTCCTCCTTCCACTTCTCAAATTCTTCGAGCTGCGGCAGCATCTTGGTAATCTTGTTTCAATCAGTGCTTTAGAAGCACCCCAACCTTCATCTTGTTAAGCTCCATTTGTGATCGTGTATCAACAACTGAGGACTGCTACATTCCCGCAATATACGCAATTCTAGTCACGGCCTCCTGTAAAAATATAGGTGAACCAAAGAAAACCAATTATATCTTATAAGACACCAAGATTTAAAAAATAAATTACTTCTGAGACAGCCTAATAATTCGGTTTAATGGGCAGGGTTCCATACCTTTCAGTATGTTCCACCACGAACTTGTACTTACATTGGCGGTAACTTGCTGCACTCGCTGCCAGATGGGCTGACGTAATTCAGTGCGAGTTCAAATTAAAATTCAATATGCATGGTCATATGGGCACATCATGTTCGATTCAAATAGTCGTATTCGAGATTATATTTTGAAAAATTCGAATTATAACTTATGTACTGGTGTGTGTACTTTCAATTGAGGTAGGATATGGGTAGTAAGTGGTTGTGGCCTTAAGTTAGGCACTATCACGACATTTGCCTGGAGTAGAAAAGGTATACCAAGGAAGACCACTTCCAAGATGGCTGAGGTTGGAATCGAAACAGCCTCTTCTCACTTTTGCTTCACGACGCTGAGAGTACCCCATTGCAGCTCTGAGATCAGAATTAAATTTCTTGGCAGAGCTGGAAATCGAACGCGTGATACACTTTTAATTTTAATTGGGTGACATATTTCGTTCAACAGGCGAGTATCTTCAGATCCTGTTCACATAAGTCTTATGTATATGCACAACAATAGTTATTTTTTAAAATTACCTTTCGAAAGCTACATTGAATAAATTGATTCTAAAATGCGGCTTCGGTTGCGTAGTTGGTAGCATGCTGAGCTTCTATTCCCAAGGTCGCGGGTTCAAACCTGGCCTAAGACGTCGCATTTTTTAAGAGCGTCAAAAATTCCTCAGTATGCTTCCATTCGGAGGGGAAGTAAAGCTGGTGGTCCTTTGTCATAGATTTACGGCATGAGAAAGAACCTTCTATTAACTACACTTGTGAGATGACAAAATGTGAAGGTTTCAACGTTTGACACCGGGCACTGGTTGCGACGGCATCTAGTAGTAGCTATGTTCACAGCTAGGTGTCGTGGACGGTAGCATTTGGCAGCGAAAGTAGGAGCTACTTGAAATTATCGTCTGCAGTCCTTACTTGAATTAAGAACAGACAACACACACTAATAGTGTCATTACAATTAACTTCGGCTCTCAGACTGATCCTACACACACCCAAAGTACACGGGGCTACATGACCGCGTTTTCGCAGCCCCTAAACTAAGGAACCAACCAACCTTGATTCTAAAACATTTACTGTATACTGCACCCACAGTTTCATCCAAGAGAGGAGCCCGTACACGTATTTGGGAGCAATGTCGGAATCGATGGGGTTGCCAATCCAAGTCTCACAAATTGTGAGCAGGGGGCGTGGTACCTCAGCGGTCAAGCTATTCGCCTCTCACCAAGGTGGACCGGGTTCGAATCCCATTCAATGCATGTCCCGTGGATCATGATCATAATATTAAATGACACGTGAAACTACTATCTTCCTTCTTTCCACTAATTATGGGCTTCTGAGGAAGGATTTGGAGGATCCCCTAGTCTTACCTACCCCTACAGTTTCATCCAAAGGATACGCATTCGTGAGATTTCCACGAAATACCATTGTGTGAGCATCTTTCTTGTAAGGCCGCAGGTGTAATCGTGTGTCTCTTGTTCCACTGTCGTCACATTCCGTTAAACTCTCAAGTATGGCTTCGTAAAGACCCTGAAACATAAAGAAAAAAAGAGTTAACCATTCATAGGATGGTTGTCATCAGTGCTAGATTTGTGACAGTACGCCGTACCGAAACCTCTTGCACCAGCTCAATCCCCCCCTCCTTACCCTTTAGATAAACCAAAATAATAATAATAATAATAATAAAACAATGGCATAACAGAAATAAAATAATTTAGAAAACATAGAAACTGCCCTAAGTTAAGTGACTCGGTAGGTCAACTGAGTTCACAGCAAAATACCTAGGAGGGAATGTTCCTATTTTCGTGATATTCAAAAACACCCTGATTTAATTTAGGATAAGAGATCAGCCGGGACGAAGCTAATTCTAGACAAGCCTGTTGAGAGGAAACCCTGAGGCGTACCCAGTAGGCCGATAATTTTGATCTTGCCACACATGGTGAAGGAAACAGGAATAATCTTCCTACTGACTGCCAGCATTAAATAAAAAACAACATTCAAATGTCAAAGTATAATAAAAATCTAGAAATGATACAATTAAATTAAAATTAAAACCCTTAACCGCTTAACCTAATATTTAAAAGGTAATACAGAATCAAGTTTCAGCCAATACTGTAGATAAAATAAAATCAGTCATTGCCCAGTTGGCAAAATTTCATTTCCCCATCATACGATTAATTGAATTACTGAACAGAGAGTAGTATCATCCGCAAAGATAAAAGGAAAAATAACAACATGAAATTCAGGCCCGGTGCCATTTCACAAACAAATTGCACAAAGCAACAAACGTGTTCCTTAGGGAACGAAAGCGTCCAACAAGCTTCAGAGTCCAGCACTGACTGTCTTTGAAGCCTATCTGACTAAAGTTAAATCCACGGAGGTTCCCACCCAGCTGTCAGGAAATAGGACAATGAATAACCCACCCTGCAGTAAACTACATATAACAGTATGACCAAATTATACAAGCCCTTCCAAAATATTACATACTAATATACTAAATAAAAATGTCAGTCTGTATCTAGTTCAAATTATGGTCCACCGACACATGGCCTTAAAATCACATTACCAAAATGTTTTGCAAAGTTTGTATTCATTAAAGAAAAGTTTCTTTCAGTTGCCCCTTGTATTAAGTTAAGATTGTACCACCTGGTGTCTTCCAGCCCTCCGAGGAAACTACACTATGAGTTTCCCCGGAGGCAATTGCTTGTGAGTCTACTTGTCAGCAAGGTTCTTCACACACTGTCTCTCCAGTCACAGGCCGCAACCCTCGAGCCCACTGCACCCCCACCACACTACTCCAGTCATACCAACGTGACTAGTGGTGCAAACATGCCAAAACAAAGCCAGAGTCCAAGGTTTACAATTGGTACCTCGAATATCACCCCACACAGTTAGTACGTAGAATCTTCCCAGGAGTTGAGATGTTTCACAAGGTTCTTGCAAAATATTTTCTTAGAACAAGGGTTTGGCCAAATGTAGCTGACAGGGAGTGTTCACATCTCCAATGTTCACAGATACAAAGCTTGATATATCTCCCTCGCCAAGTTTCCATTAGCGATAATACTTTAAGTGACAGGACACACAAAGGGTAGAATTCCTGGCAGAAAAGGGCTTGGCGAACCCACTTCACCAACAGATCATAGTCAGGAGCAGGAACAAGGGCGAAAGGAATTCCCAGAAGAGGCTTGGTTTACGCTCCCATGATAGTTAGTCCGGACACACCTGGAGTTCTTACTGCGTTTCGAAGATAAAGATGTATATGTACTGATTTACAAAATCGGTACAGTCTCCTCCTCCAAAGGAAGACGATGGGGAGATGAAAAGCAGGGTGACGGTGTCCAGCTGGTCTCTTGGCAGCTGAAGAGGCTACTCCAATCTCTGCCAGCAGACCTTGAAGTAGATCTCCTCGGGTAAAATGATGCCATGGAACCTAGATGGTACCTCCAAACTGGGCCCAGATTGGTAGTACACGTCCCACATTGTGACGACTGAAACACACATCAGAACAGCAGCGTATGGTCCAAATACAGTTCCCTTAGAGGGAACGAGCGTTCCAGGCCAGTCAACCAGCCCTAAACAACTGAAGTTATCCCAGGAAGGATAAAAAAAACATCACACCAACATTATCAGTGTGCCATCGAAGTTCACTTAAGAGTCTTTCAAGACACACACGGGATGCTTGAGGCCATTAACAAGGTTCTGCGCAAAGACTGGGGTTCCAGGGCATAGTTAAAGTTCACTGAAGTATGAAAATCACCGAAAGGACAACCAACTGCACGATATGACTGACGTTAACAATTAAAGGAACGACGGTACGTTAACCACAAGAATAATCAAAACAACTTACAAGTACCCACAAAATTCGACCCAAGATACAGCAAACCAAAATTTACCCAAAACGCAACTCAAGGGAACCTACAAATTTGCCCACCAAAAATGTTAAACAATTTTTCAAAATGAATTTACTTTAACCAAACCGAAGGACCATTTCTCTGCGACTTCACGAAATCAGGACTGCACGTTATATTCCAAAACTCCAATGACAACTACTGTTAGCTGCTAATATGCTGCTAAAAGCGCCCTCTATGTATGGACTACTTTTGTAAGCTCCTTGGAGAGCAGCATCCAGTGGGCCGTGGTTTTAGATAGGCCATAGCGCTGCGCTGTCGGCAGTCAATTGTAAGAAAGCAACCATTAGCATTGATAAAATACAAGGCAATAAACAATAAATAAAGGTCATATTCATAAAAGAGGACAATAATTCATTACATCACCAAAATCAACCCCAACTCATTAACATTGGCGCCCAACAGCGGAACTCTCGACTCCTGTGAGTATCAAATAAATCATAATTGGAGAGACATTCATAGGTTACAAATATACGTCGCAATCGACAGCTGAAACGTAAACGCAATAGCCAAAGCAGTGTCATATATAATTCAAGAGTCATACTACCAAAACAAATAAAACATTGAGCTAGGTCTACCGTACTTCAAATCCCATTGTGCAAATTCATATAATTCATTGAATACAATAGGCATTTCTTCATTGCATTGGTCACTGCACAGACCTACGCAACTTTATATTTAATCGCAATTCAGGATGTCGCAATTCACAAAGCTAAAACAAAGTCGCGCACGAGTAAAAGGATTCGTGACTAGAACAGCCAACTCGATCTCAGAACACACCACACCAATTGAAGCAACGGTAAAATTAGAAAAAATAGAGGGCATTTGGAAAGAGTTTGACGACATTCAACAGGCTATCGAAGACCATATACCGGAAGATGAAACTGAAGCGGACGTATTTCTGGCAGAATGTGAGGGTGAACGCGCTGTATTTGAAACACAATATTTCAACACAGTCAGTCAACTACACGCTATCGTCGAGACATCACAACAACAAATATCCCCAAATACCCAGAACCTTCAAGTACAAGAACTTCCTCAAACAACTCATTCTAATGTGTCAAAATTGCCAGAAATAAAACTCCCAGAATTCGACGGTGATTACAAAAAGTGGCGGTTTTTCAAAAATAGCTTTGAATCCACAATTCACAACAATTCAAACCTATCAAATGTACAGAGGCACCAGTATCTTGTCGGAGTACTGAAGGGAGAGGCTCAAAGTGTCATCGAAGGATTCACCATAGGCGAAGAGACCTATACCAACGCTTGGGATCTATTAAACGCTACATACGACAACCAAATGATGATAATACAGACCCACCTGGATGAACTTTTCAAATTTCCAGAAATCGAGAAGGAAAACAAAGCCGACTCGATGCGAAAATTGAATTGGCACATCCAAACGAATATATCAGCGTTAAAATCACTTAATCAGCCTGTAGATCATTGGGATACCTTAATAATCCATTTAGTTAAGCAGAAACTAGATTATCTTGAACAGCGTGACTGGCAAGAAAGAATCAAGAATCGCACACCAGAAAATATGCCAACTCTACAAGAATTCACAAAGTTTTTAGCCGAACGATGTCAATCACTGATGTTGTTGAAACAAACCCTCAAATCAAAGACATTAAACAAACAGAGTCCGGGAAACAAGTATACACAGAAGGAAAATAAACAGGATAAGAAGGTTTTAATGATCAACACACCTTCATTCAAATGCAACATATGTGAAGGAAACCACTTCATTTTTCAGTGTGAAACGTTGCTGAAGCAAACGCCTGATGAGAGAAGACAGTTATTAATTAAAAAGAAACATTGTCTAAATTGCCTAAAATTTGGACATCTAGCAAGAGATTGCCGTGGAACAAGATGCAAGAAATGCAACTCACTGCATAACAAATTACTGCACAAAGACAGTGCCAGTTCAGAGAGCAAGAAAAGGGGAAAAGTATCCAAAGACCTAAATACAAACCACATCACTCCTGAAGAAATGAAACCAGCAGAAAATACTATATTAAGGTGGTTGCAAATAGAAGCTTTTTCATCATCACACAAATGTTTATCCAAAAAGGAAACACCACCTCGTGGAAGTCCTTTGAGATGCCTTGATCCATTCATTGATGAAGATGGGTTAATACGAGTTGGTGGAAGATTGAGACATTCTGCTCTCTCTGAAGAGCAAAAGCATCCCATTCTCCTCCCGGCAAATCATCACATAACAACAGCTATTATGAGATACGAGCACCATCATTGTCCACCGGAGCAACTATTACATTCAACTCGACAAAAATATTGGCCGATAAGTGGTCGAAGAGAAGCACAAAAGATCGTTCGAAAATGCGTCCAGTGTTTTCGATTTAATCCAACAGTTCCAGAAGTCCGCATTGGAGATTTACTCAAAGAGAGGGGTTCGAAAGTCGCTATGCCCTTCACCTTAACTGGTGTGGGCTATGCGGGTACTTTCCAACTTCGAGAAAGTCAACGGAGAGGCAGATTACGAATTTTTAAAGCATACATAGCAGTGTTCACTTGCTTTAGTTTATGTTAGATTATATGTTCTCATTAGATGTAGTTTTTGACATTTATGTTCAAATGTTGTTTACGTATGGTGTTTAACATACCGTACGTATAGTACATGGTTTTCTTGTTGAAATCGCATCTTTCAAGGAGAGCCAGAAATGTTAGCTGCTAATATGCTGCTAAAAGCGCCCTCTATGTATGGACTACTTTTGTAAGCTCCTTGGAGAGCAGCATCCAGTGGGCCGTGGTTTTAGATAGGCCATAGCGCTGCGCTGTCGGCAGTCAATTGTAAGAAAGCAACCATTAGCATTGATAAAATACAAGGCAATAAACAATAAATAAAGGTCATATTCATAAAAGAGGACAATAATTCATTACATCACCAAAATCAACCCCAACTCATTAACAACTACATTAATGTGCCCCACGGGGCATTCCATCAAATAAACTACATTTGTTATGCCACCCGTGGTCTTGCTCAATTTAATACATTACAAATTACCTACCGCACCGAAAGCATCACACAGAGCTCTTTTTGATATGCACACAAACACAAAATTACATGTCTTGCTCAATTTCACATGCTCCTGAACCGCACTGCCCTCAGTGGCCTCCAAGGACAGGAGGAACAGAGACCACAACCTCCTATCACACAAGCATACTAACAGCAAGACAAACAAAATAAGGAAAAACCAGGTCACCCACATAATTCACACACATTCACACTCCCGGCACCAGGGTTGAGAACTGAACCCAAGGCCAAGGAATCTTACAAGGCGGAGGACTGGCTCTGCAGAACGATTCACACTAAAATATAAGACCCTAAATTCCATCGAACTGTCACCCCGATATTTCTCCCCTTCCATAACTGCCTACGGACACTGATCCCGGCGACAACACAAAGACATAATTACCCATTCATACTGCAACTTGCGAACCAGGAAAACAGCACGAAGACTGCAGTTCACAAGCCTGATGTGAATTAAAAAACAGTATGCACTGTCATTCACGCACTACACAAATATCGCCCTGTCCTTCATACGACAGGTCCTCTCCCTTACGAACGCGGGAGGAGAATTTACTCTTGGGCCCCTGGCCATCAAGACGTAAATCAGCTCGGTACCTGAGCTGTCCCTCCGGATCAACACATGACTCGACGAAGGGTACTTCATATCTTCTCCACAAAGGCAGGACGCCTCAGAAGATGAAGTACAACACTTTACAAACACATAGATATACCTTGGACACTAGGTAGGGCACCCACCAACGTCACCCGTACAGCCACCAAGTGTCACACACACCCAAGCGCACGTGGTTCACCTTCCAATCACACAACACAGACAACCAAAACCCCGAAAATATCTCTACCTAGCGTTATCACAGACTACAGACATCTCTAACTAACGTGTGTCACCTGCCATTAATGTTCACCATCCAAATACTGGGTGACACTTTATGACCACACTCAAATCGAACCCATGATGCTTCAACGCACCACTGTCATCAAAACGTTCTTAAAACATTAACTTCACGAAGCTACTTAAAATCTCAAAATTCACAACCTCCTCGACTAACAACACGTGTCTGTATCTCACAAAAGACTAACGCCAATAAAATCTCTCCCAGAATATTAGAACTAATTTATTCAGAATTACAAGTCACAGAAGTGACAGATGTTACATCTCAAAAGGCACGAAGCAATTAAAATCTTCAAAATAAATCCATAAATCCAGCTCGCACCAACCACATTGGAACCTCACCCCCACAAAAAAAATCTGCTAAGCTATCAACACACAATTACTCAGAGAATTTAAATTTATTTACATAATTACATGTGATGATGGCCTCCTCCCTTGTAAAATTTCAATCCGGAGGTCAACTAGTCCCCCATTCGGATCTCCGGTTGGGGACCACTCGAGAGGGGGTTAACATCACAGAAGTGACAAAGAGGAAATCTGACATTCTACAGATCGGAACGTGGAATGTTAGAAGTCTGCTAGGAAGTGGAAGGTTAGAAAACTTAGAAAGGGAAATGGATACGTTGAGGTTGGATTTGGTTGGGATTAGTGAAATGCGCTGGCAGGAAGAACAGGACTTTTGGTCAGGAGACTATAGGGTCATTAGCACTAAATCAAACAATGGCCAAGCAGGGGTTGGTCTCATATTGAGTAGGAAACTTGGACAGCGGGTGGAATATTATGAGCAATATAGTGAACGGATTATTGTAGCATAAATTAATACTAAACCTACGTGCACTACAGTGGTACAAGTCTATATGTCTACCAGTCAAGCTGATGATGAGGATGTTGAAAAGGTCTACGAAGAAATAGATGAAATTCTGAGGTATATCAAGGGGGATGAAACTGTTATAGTAATGGGAGATTGGAACGCTGTGGTAGGAAAAGGAGAGAAGGGAAGGCAGTAGGAGATTTCAGATTAGGTGAAAGGAATGATCGAGGAAGCAGGCTGATGGAATTCTGCACCGAGCACGAGTTGGTCATAGCTAACACCTTATTCAATAACCACAATAGAATAATATACACATGGATGAGACCAGGAGATACAGGGCGTTACCAAATCGACTTCATTCTGGTCAAGCAGAGGTTTCGAAACCAGATTTTGGATTGTAAAACATATCCTGGTGCTGACATAAACTCTGACCACAATCTGGTTGTAATGAAATGCTGATTAAAGTTGAAGAAACTGAAGAAAAGTCAAAAGCCAAAAAGGTGGGCAACAGACAGACTGAAAGTAAAGGAAGTAAACGAAAGATTCAAGAAGAGTATAAAGGAAGGACTAATGAAAAACCCTAAACAAACTTCAATTGCAGACCAATGGGCACTTTTGAAGAATGAAATAACAAAATCCGCAGAATAAAACATTGGTAGGAAAGAAAGAATAGGTAGAAAACCGTGGATCACTCAAGATATACTAGAATTGATGGATGAAAGGCGGAAACACAAGAATGTAAGGGATGAAAAGGGAAAAGCAGAATACAGACGTCTGAGAAACGAGGTTAACAAGAAGTGCAAGGAAGCGAAAGAAGAATGGTTGAAAGAGAAATGTGCAGGTATAGAAAATTGTCTGAAACTAGGAAAAGTAGACACAGTTGATCGAAGGATTAAGAATACTTTTGGGGAAAAGGAGACTAAGTGCTGTAATATTAAGGACACAAATGGAAAGCCTGTAACAGATAGGGAAGAAAAGGTTGAGAGATGGAAAGCTTACATAGAGTGTTTGTATAAGGAAAGGAGATTGAGAATCGTGTAATGGAAAGGGAGGAGGAAATCGATGAGGATGCAAAAGGAGATTTAATATTGAGATCAGAATTTGACAGAGCATTGGAAGACTTATGTAGGAACAAAGCACCAGGCATAGATGATATACCGATTGAGTTGCTACGCTGCATAGGAGATGAAGGTCTGACCAGGTTATTTCACCTGGTGTGTAGGATTTATGAAACAGGTGATGTACCCCCTGATTTCAAGAAGATTGTTATCATCCCTATACCAAAGAAAGTGGGAGCTGACAGATGTGAAGATTACCGTACAATCAGCTTGGTTACTCATGCTTCAAAGATCCTGTCTAGAATAATTTACAAGAGGATTGAAAGCCAGATAGAATCGGAGTTGGGTGAAGACCAGTTTCAGGAGATATGTAGGAACAAGGGAAGCTGTACTAAGTCTTAGGCTGATTTTGGAAGGTAGAATAAGGAAAGATAAGAGAACGTTCATGGCATTTGTAGACTTAGAAAAGGCTTTTGATAACGTTGATTGGACTAAATTGTTTGACATTTTGAAATCTATTGGAATAAAGTACAGGGATAGGAGGGTGATATACAATCTATACAGAAACCAGACGGCAGTCATTCGAGCTGAAGGACATGAGAGAGAAGCTGGTATTCAGAAAGGTGTAAGGCAAGGCTGCAACTTATCACCCATACTTTTCAATCTTTACATTGAACAAGCAATGAAGGAAATTGGAGAAAAATTTAAAGTGGGAGTGAAGATTCAAGGAGAAAAAATTTCAACTCTGAGATTTGCTGATGACATCGTCATCTTGGCCGACAAGCCTGAGGATTTAAATGAGTTTTTGACTGGTATGGACTCCGTCTTACGGAAATAATTCATGATGAAAATTAATAAATGTAAAACAAAAATACTGGAATGCAGCCGAAATAAACCAGAAACCTCTATGGAGATCAAATTGGCAGGTGAAAAGCTGAAGGAAGTAGGAGACTTCTGTTACTTAGGAAGCAGAATAACCAGTGATGGACGAAGCAAAGAGGAGATAAGAAGTAGGTTGGCTCAGGCAAGGAAAGCATTTCTACAAAAAAGGAATCTGTTGACATCGAATATAGATTTAGGTATTCGGAAGTCATTTTTGAAAGCCTTTGTCTGGAGTGTGGCGCTATATGGAAGTGAAACTTGGACTATTGGTGCAGCAGAAAAGAGGAGAATTGAAGCTTTTGAAATGTGGTGTTACAGGAGAATGATGAAGATCAGATGGGTAGATAGGGTTACAAACGAAGAGGTTTTAAGACGAGTGGGAGAGGAGAGATGTTTCTGGCGACTGCTAATAAAGAGAAGAGATAGGTTAGTAGGACACATACTAAGACACCCAGGAATAGCAAGCTGAGTTATGGAAGGAAGGGTCGAGGACAAGAACTGTAGGTGTAGATCAAGGTTAGAATATGTTAAACAGATTGCCTCGGATGTAGGGTGTGGTAGCTATGTAGAGATGAAGCGATTAGCTCAGGACAGGGAGGCATAGAGGGCTGCATCAAACCAGTCTAAAGAATGAAGACTCAATCATCATCATCAAAAGATGACACTACTCCAGTAACCTCCCCAGGACACTGACTGACACTAAGGCTCACAATCGATCAGAACATCTGGTGGCAACAGCCGAACCCACACACACCCAAATGACGGGGCTACACAAAATTTTAACGAACCCAGAGCTTTTCAGAGTTGAGACTACTACAGAAACGCTAGCGGTCTAACAGATCAAGGCTGCAAGTTATAAATAACTAACCAACTAATGCACCATGAAGCACCCTCATGTGAAAAATCCAGAATCAAAATATGCCCGAACGCCTGCAACAGCTGATTGTGAAGTGAACATTCACCCAAACTAACGGAGTCTACATGAAATCTCATGAACCTGCAACCCTTCAGAATGTGACCACAATAGAATAACCTAGCCGCTTAACAGCAAGAACTGCAAGTTATGAATAACTAACGAACCAGCCTACTCAATGCAATCGCAAACGAAACACTGCAACCTCAAAAAAATCTCAAAACCAGGCTAGTGAACGCAGCAGCTGACATACAACGACAGCTCAGAATGCCACCGCAGGGTCATCTCCCTAAAGGAAAACTTTCACCAACCGAACCACCAAATAATTTTTACTACCAAAAATCAACAAGTATTCCCAGAGCTAGCAACTTCATCACTGGAACTCGAACACAGGACTCCAGTTCCTAACATTCATCCATCACACATCCTTCTCAAACATCTCATTATAAGATTTAACCACCCACGACAATAACCCGTTACATTCAATTATGCAAATTAGCAGTCGTACAGATATCATGAACACAAAATACCCTATGGTATTAGAAACACCGACAGCTCAGCAATCGTGGCTCGACTCTCCATACTAACTGGACGAGTGGCCTCTAAATACCCAAAAAAAAACCTTGCCTGTCACCGAGATAACGAAGTCCCATACCTTCAGTCATTCGACTCGGGCAAATACTATATACACCCTGCCCGGGCCCAATCAAGATGGTACTCACATCCCAAATTAACTGGACTCCTGACAGTATATCCCCGTACGAAGCACACCTGCATAATCGGTTCAGTTCAAAATGCAACTAATTCAACTAACATAAATAACAATCCACCTAACGTTAATGGCAATTAGGCCGCAATTTACTCCCACCCTAATTCAATTTGCAAAACTACATCAATTCATACACACATGACTAATTCATTCAATAAACAGGATCAAAAATACTTGCAGAAGAAAATAAATACAATTTTGACCCCCAAAGAACACCAGTTCGATTCCTAGTCAGGGCAGCAATAAAAATCGCATCACACATACACTCTTACATCCTGAACACAATCAACCACAGAAATACATTCATACCTCCACCAGACACACGCGCTCCCTTCCCTGAACAATTCTAAATTCCCCATTTACACCAGTATGTTAGTATTCGGATCGTCAAAACACTATAATGCCAACGGAGTATCAACTCACGTGAGGACCTGATAATACAACCCGCAGTTGTAGCCCTGAAATCACAGTTCGCCCTACAACGTAGAAATACGTCCTAAAACGCAAGACACGGATCGGGGGAAATTATTTATTTACACCCTAAATGAGATGCGGACCTTAAGCTGAATGCCTCCCAGAACAATCCCACTTAGTAAGTCACTCGACGAAACACACATTAAGATACTGAATATTAAAGCAATCACAAATACTTGACCAATTTAGATGACAACCTAACCTTAAAATCCCATGTCACAACAAGACAATTTACTCTCCCCCCAATTACTAAGAAAACTTAAATATCAATCAAACATACATACACACTCACCTGATTCATTTATACGGAATTAGCACACACGCAATTCGACATTTAACATCATTCAAAACACAATTACCAAACGCACATATTGACAGCAATGCGACCATTCCCTGGAATTAATTTAACGCAGAATAAGTTGATAACACCAAATTTTAACACTCACACGGTCCAATTTAATTTAACACAACTACCAACAGCGAAATAATTAATCCCCAGCTAAAGAAATGACAACAAAACTTGAAATGTTTGGCCTAACAAACAGCTGACAACTACCAATTATACCTCACACGTATTATGCACAGCGTATCGCAGAACTTCACATCTCCAGCCTTACGTCACTAACAATTATGAAGGACAATTTCAGATTTACCCCAAGGAACCTGCTGATGATAAATCCACACTCGCAATTCACATTTTCACTTACATCAGTTATATGAAAATAATAACTTATCCACACTCGTCGGCCATGATACTTCAAAATTACTACGTGATTCAACAGGCGTGCACTAAACGCACATAAAAACAGACACTAAGTTATTCTTACTGGAAATACAAGCTCGTCAATTTCAGCCTATTGTCAAGAGAATTTAAAACGTCAATAATTTACATTTTACCAAAACTACTTCCAACCAGACTACCATTTTATTCTTTCCAAACACGTGACACAATTAAGTCAAAGCAACACTTCCCGAGGTGTACTTTTAGCACAGGCGCAGTAAAATTGAGCTGGACTATTACTCACAAGAAACAGAATGAATTTACAACCACCACAAAACATACAAACAGCATATCAAAACTCACCACGTGCGAAATTCTTTCAGCCGGTCGATCAATCAATCTGGCAACGCAGCTCCGCCATTACTTCCTCGGCAGCCTGACTTCCGTTCCGCGCACGTGACTGCCACTTACAGTTCTCAGCGATCTTCTCGTCTGACAGCTGACGATATGATTGCTCATTTGGTCTCCGGTGTACACAGCAAGTTATTTTACATGAAATCAAATCACAACAGATATTAGGTAATGCTCTAATAACTAGCCTACCTATTGGAAAGAAGAAAAATTAGTAAGGAGGACCCAATCTACGTTAATTACTGAATTTAAAATTTTATTAATTACTGCAATCAGTCAGCAGGAAAGATTATTTGCTAATGGCAAGATCACAGAAACAACCACGCTCTGATGCTACCACTGCACCAGCTCTATCCCCCCTTACCATTTAGATAAACCAAAATAATAATAATAAAACAATAGCATAACAGAAATAAAATAATTTAGAAAACATAGAAACTGCCCTAATTTAAGTGACTCGGTAAGTCAGCTGAGTTCACAGCAAAAAACCTTGGAGAGAATGTTCCTATTTTCGTGATATTCTAGAACACCCGGATTTAATTTAGGATAAGAGATCAGCCGGGACGAAGCTAATTCAAGACAAGCCTGTTGAGAGGAAACCCTGAGGCGTACTCAGTAGGCCGATAATTTTGATCTTGCCACACATGGTGAAGGAAACAGGAATAATAATCTTCCTACTGACTGCCAGCATTAAATAAAAAACAACATTCAATGTCAAAGTATAATAAAAATCTAGAAATGATACAATTAAATTACAATTAAAATCCATAACCGCTTATCCTAATATTTAAAGGGAAAGGGGGGATAGAGCTGTCAGACCTCTGATCGGGGGAAAAACCAAATATATAACATAATTTTAAAAATGTGGAACGTTAGTTGCAAGTCAAGGACAACTTGGTCTTTGACTGGATAATTATTTCAGAAAACCGTGAAGACGAAATTATAAGACAAGAAATAAATGATTGATGATGAACATGTGTGTATTTTCAAACCAAAAGTTTTTTTTTAAAATTACGTAAAAAAATTAAATTGAAATAAAGTTCGTTGTTTGAATGTAGCCTAGTTGGCCAACATTAAAATTTAATATAAGCCAACGTTAAGAAAAATGTTCCTACAGCAGTCTCAATTTAATTTAAAATTGCAATCATAAATAGATTGCTATTTTGTCCACTGATTAATTTTAAAGGTGTTCAGGAAAGCGTAAAAATATCATTTTTAGAACTATTGTACCCATGTGAATAATTTCCATGGAAAACATGCTTCTGCCTCCAGCCAGCATCAGTCCTCAGGCGTGTACCGTTCACCCACTGAGCAGTTGCATATTTTTGATCTGAGACTAAAAGGTATCAACTCTACAATAATAAAGCAAAACTCTATTCTATTGTTTCTGTGATCTTGCCACTAGGGCTGAGTTTTCAACTTCCACATTTATTATCAGAATGAGTTGAAATTTAAACTGCATACTTATAATAGTAACACTAAGTCACAAACCAAATTTTAAAACAATTGGATGAAATGTAATTGATTGTTTACTAATTATATTATTAAAATATACCGTGTGATCAAAATGCTCCATGTGCATTAACAATTGTGTAAAACGCTTCATATTTGTATTACATATACATAAAACTATTCTAAATATTATAACATTGAGACATTTCAGGAAAGTGGCACATGTATGCTGTCAGATAAATATTTTCTTTATGCGCCATCATGTCTTATGGATTTTGATAATTTTTCATAGTTTTTTAATTTTTTGGTCTGTAATTTACAAAAAGGTTGGAGATATTGCAATGTTATCTTGCAACACATGTGTTTCTGAATATCCAGTGATTTTTTAAATTAAAATTGGTGAATACCTCATGCACATGGAGCATTTTGATTACCTAAAAACGATGTTTGGAGATATGAGCATTTTTATAAAATCGCTTACTATATTAACCAGTTTGGCTCACCCAATGAAACTTTTGTGGAAAAAATGTGAAAAATACGATGTTTTGTTGTAGAGATAATAGAGCATGGAGACCTTTCATTTTAGTTAACCTACGACTTTCTAGGATTTCTAGTTTTAAAAGTATAGCCTACTTTCTATGATTTGCCTTCCATCTTCTTTTTAGGCAGAGGAGATTTAAAAATGTCGCTGAGTGTTTAAAAATGGCGGTACATGAAAATTGTTTTAGTGAAATGATACACAGGTGTCTATAAGATATATATATGGGAAAAACAAAAAACAGTTATTTTGTCATTTTTGCCTAAAACTCAGCCCTAGTGTCCCTTAATTGAGCTCTAAATCATGGCTTCACACAAACACAAAAACACAATCCCAACAATAATACAAAACAATGCAAAATTAATCCTTCAATCCACTAATACTCGCACTTTATCCTCGTAAATCCAAATGATTAATCATTCATTTACCATGAGATTAACATAAAATTCATTCCCAAGTGCGCTGATGCACTGGCAAATTACACATAAAACTGTACTTACAATCTTATGTCACCTATTGTGACCTCTTTAATTTCACAATCTAGTCGTTTATTCTCAACACATCCTACTTTTCATTATACGTACCCTTGTGTTCTGTATTTCTCTTCCCACCAAAATGATCTACCAT
This sequence comes from Meconema thalassinum, assembly GCA_946902985.2. Taxonomy (NCBI): domain Eukaryota; kingdom Metazoa; phylum Arthropoda; class Insecta; order Orthoptera; family Tettigoniidae; genus Meconema; species Meconema thalassinum. The sequence goes on from OX336396.1 coordinate 189,559,545, forward strand.
GCATTAACCAATTTATGGGTTGCACCTCATATTTACTTGCAACTCCACTGTTACTTATAATTATACCCCTTTCTGCATTTCCACTGTTATGCAGTTCCCTTTATGTAGTTCCATTTTCTACAGGTCTACTTTCTACAGTTCCACTGTATGTCCTCATGAGTTCAATTTCAAAGATGCCGTTACCGCTGTGTCGGATGGTATATTATGCTACACTTGCGTGGGCAACGCCTATATCATCTAGTGTCCACCTTCGGAAAGAGGTGACAATGTCAGTATAGAAATGCAACTTTCAACAACTGATAAGTTTGCCAAGTATTAAGTTATCAGAATGATCCTTAATTATCAATGTTTCAAACCACACAAACTCATTATACAACACAACAATGATTCTTTTATTACAAACAGGGTTTCAAAGTCTTTCCACTCTAAATGTCACCCTCCAAGGGTCGTTTAAAATCTCTCCCTCGGCTCTTCCAGTATACAATGGGCCTGAGTCGGCCGGTAACAAAACACTTGCTCCGTCCCTCACTACGATCCCTCTTTCTGCATCTCCAAGCAGTAGCATGTGTCTTTAAATACAATAGTGCAGTCTTACTGGCCTGCGCATCCCATATGATCTAACTAAACTGTATGCAAGATAGGGTATGGAATTGTTTAAGCATTTATTCCTAACCTTAGGATATTAATAGCTGGCCTCAACAGGTCCATTTACATTATATGAAGGAACGAGATTCATCATCCACATGTCGCATTGGGATAGCCGGCATCTTGTTAAATAATACGGTCAGGTGCACAACCTGTTGTCCAAAAATTCACTCACAGGAGCTGATTTTATTCCATAGATAATTCTCGGTCGATATCAGGTGCCATGCTGATGTGTCCATTGTTATCCTCCCATGCACCACTGGATTCGAACCCGGAACATTTCATAGCAATCCTCAGATCTAGGGTCAATCACTAAGTACGCTCTGGCAAATAATAATATCTCTGTACGCCCTAGGCTATACGAGATTTCACACGTCGATCAGATATCCTGGCCCCCATGATCATGGTGATATGATCCCGTCCTATAATTAGTAAGATAAAATCTATCAATTACTCTTACAAGCTTATTCATCAATCTGCGAATTCAAATGTCTATTAAACCCTTCCAGTTTCTAGATTCTTGCATATTTATTTCCATTATCATAATATACTCTGATATTAAATTCCTTTACATAGCCCTTCACATATAATACTACTGCTTGGATACACACGTATTCCAATTGGCATATATATTTTGCTTACAACCATTTTCCCTGATGTGTATACATTTATTCTTATTATTATTCTTATTATTATTATTACTGACATACATTCCATTAACCGACACAACGTAACCGTATTCGATAACCGAACATCCGTGTTGTTACGTTAACTTTCTATATAACTCAATTGCCATTTACGTTAGTGGTAACGATTTATCCACTCAATGATGTACAAAAACATCTCAACTTGACTAAAATCAAAACAACATTAATATCTCGAGGTTCTACCTCCTAAAATTGACTCTTATTGGCATATTCTATAAATTTTGAAATCAGTCAACATACGGTGGACTATAATTACTACAAAATCATGGTTTTTGGGTACTCACATTGGTTAATCTGGTGGCTCCGACCAGACATTTCTTCCAGTAATGCCCGCCATAATTTGCAAATTAGCAAGGCATTCTTACACTTTCCACACACATTTTACGTAATTTTTGCCTTACAAAACACACTGCACTTTGCGTTTCCATGTCGAAGCTGTCGCTTCCTTATCCACACAACGCGATATATCACTTTTTACACTATTAATTTTACATACATTTATATGATCATCACTAAAATCACACGATTGCTATGTACATTTCTTAATGGTTGACCTTTCCTTGCAGAATATCAAATTTGCAGGCGCTGAAGATCTATCCTTCACTGCTATCCGCATCTCGTTCAAAAGTCTCGATTCTCTGCCTAAGGATTCCTAGCGGTCCCCCAATCTGTCTATCAATTTCTATCATTGGATACATTTCCTGATATCGCATAAATATGCTTCCACCTCGTCCTGAGCGTTAATTACAGTGGTATCCCTGCGAAATTTCACCACTTGCATCACAAAGTTTATATCTGCGCAATCCGACATCCTATTATATGTCTAACCAATAACTTATATACTGCGCTCATCCATTGTACATTGTACTTGTACAGTTACCACTTCCAATCGTACTACCTCGTATATCACACGGTACATTTCCTGCGTACTCAATAGGAATCAATCGTAATGCCGACTATAAAAGTATGGCACGACTGTCCTTATTAATTGATCTTTACAATGCCTTACTGCATGGCTATTATGTTGCTGCACTAAACTGTTCAAGTCCACGCGTCCCTTTCCTGGACTCCTGTGACGTGCGCTTCGCACTAGACTGCGGTTCAACTGACCCCGACTGTCCTTTCCACAGCCCTTATATCCGTTTGGAGAGAAAAAGTAGATCAAAAATTTCCTTGCAGCGTCATCTTCTCTCTCAGTATGTTTCTGGTCTTGAAATAACGTTTTTATGGTTAATTTTTCCTCGCTGATCACAGATCCGTCTGTGTGCTCGAGGATCGATCGGCCAATTAATTAATATTAATTGCCTTTTCCAGCGCTTCCCCACGCAGCGTCATCGGTACATCCCCGAAGACATGGTCAGATCCTGTCGCTAACCTCAGAACTACGGTGTCAATGCGCGTTACATTAAATCTGCCTCGATTTCAATGTTTAACGGCTTGATAATTAGCCTCCTGGCCATTCATTTACATAGGTGCAATCCTCATGTCTCTGAGTTACTCCTTTCACGAGTAATCATTAAATTACTCTGGTATCATCTCACCCCCTTGGACCTTTCGTTATGTAACGGGGAATAACTGGTCCATATATTACCGTCCTGACTTGTTCCAGACGGCCTAAGTAGGTCACAGTGACTGACATGGTTCCACGAAACCACGCCTCAATTCTAGAGCCATTTACAAACTGTCAAAAGTTCACACTCTCTGCGCTAGTCCAGAATTGTATGTATCATACAGCCCAATACTGCAGTATTCTGCTACTATTTCCTGCATTATATTAACAAATAATATCGGAATTTGTTCATATCTCAAGAGTGATGTAATGTGTATTTTCTCTAGGGGTTTTTATGGCTTAAAATCCCTCAAAAGTTCATGTGTTCGTTTCTTGCTGGTATCTCTAGTCTGTACTCATCTGTCTCTGAGAACCAGGTTCGACCCCAGTCAGCCTAACACCGTTGGGTTCATATTCCCCTTGCAAAACTTATAGAAGTCATTTGCAAGTGACCTTCTGTAAGTCACGGGCTGACTGTGTCCCGACCGTCGCTTCTTTACAATAAGCGGTCACTCAACTCGTCTGCCTGCGAGTGGGTCTGTCTACCTCCCCCTTCTACTCTGAGCTCAGCACTCAGACGTGCATTGTCCTTGCAGAGGGCTTCATTCAAGGTTTCAACCTCCCCGGCAAAATCGACCATTTCTTTGTACAGCAGTCGTAGACACTTGCAATCCGCCTGTCTCCTTCCTTCCCTGCGCGAGCTGCTTGTTTTCCTTTCCGTCTCGCTCAGTGAGCCTTCTTGCTTGTCTGCCTGGCTGACTTTGCTGTCCGCATCCACTTGGGTCTGCGCTGCTATAGCTTCCTCTTGTTCGTCAAATTCTTCCGGTGAATAATAAATTTTGAGGTTGGCAGAATTCATAACGACCTCGTTCCCCGTTTCTAAATGCCTTAATCTATATGCATTATCTTGTAGGTCTCTTATAATTTCGAACGGGCCGTGATATCCAAAATTGAATTTCTTATATTTCCGTGCTTCTGGATCTGAACTGGCTGGCCTCCTGACTAAAATTTTCCCCAAAGAGAAGCGGTCTGTGATATCGCTTCGCACGGTTTCTTCTCTGGCGTCTTTCTGCCTGTGCTTGGAAATATTCGAAGGTTCGCTGGATCCTCAATTCTCGTCCTGGCTGCGCGTCTACAGGTAATGGAATAACACCAGTCCATGGCCTCTCTGGTCTCTGATCCAAATGTAGAGTCACGGGCACTTGACCTGTCGCTTCGTGCACAGTATTATTTATGCAGTACTCTATTATATCCAAGACGTCGATCCATCTCCAATTCTCTTCAGAACTGTAAATTTTCATATATTTCTGGATCTCTCTCATAACACGTTCAACGGGGCTAGTCTCAGGATGGCGAATGGTAGATAGAATCTGCCTAATTCCTAAATTTGCCAATTCCCGACGAAATTCTGCGCTAGTAAAACAGCTCCCGTGATCTGAGAGTAAGTTATCCGGTTTCCCAAGTATCGGAATAACTCTCTCTTTCAGTCTCTTTAATACCTGCGTCGAGCTGGTTTTCTGTATGGGGCATAATACCACCATTTTTGAAAATACATCCATGGCTACAAAAATATGTCTATTGCCTCTACGTGCCCTAGGCAGTGGTCCAAAGTTGTCTACACTCAATAGGTGCCTTGGCTTCTCCGGTAACAACGGAATGGGTCGTTGTCTCATTAAAAAGGGATTTGGCTTTACCCTTTGGCACAAATCGCATGTCCAAATAGCATTTCTTACAGTTTCTCTTAAGTTCGGCCAAATGAATGCTTCTTTCAGTAGAGCACTTATCTTATTTATACCGGGGTGTCCAAACGCTCTGTGTGCTAGCCACACCAATCTCCTCTGCAAAGATGCAGGAATAACAATTCTTTGACGGGTATCGCCTACATCATCCCACTTGTGTATCATCTGATTGTACCATACGTAGTCTGTTGATAATGCCTCTGCCTCTCTGTATATTGCAGTTCCCCTTGCTAAGCGTCCCTCGAAGTAATCAATCATCATTTTCAACCACGGATCTTCGCGTTGTAGGTTGGTAAGATTCTTCAAGTCATCTAAGGTCTTCTGATCTCGTTGTTCAATCTGGACAGCTAGAGTTTCCTCTTCTCTCGGATATCGGCTTAACATGTCCGGTACTACGTTCTCTTTCCCTGGACAGTATTCTATTTCCACATTGAACTGTTGAATATACAGGGACCAACTTGTCAACCTCTGGCTGGACAAATCCGTCTTTAACAAAAATGTTAAAGCTTTATGGTCTGTTCTGAGAACGATTTGAAAGACATACACGAGTTTGCGCCAGGACTGTAATGCGTACAGAATTGCGAGCAACTCTATCTCTGTGATCGGATATTTTTTCTCAATTTCCTACTTATAAAAGCAATAAAAACTTTCTCCTCGGGCTTATCAACATTTTCATGGAACAGCATCGCCCCTATTCCAATAAGTGATGCATCCGTCTGTATTATGAACTTCTGGGTATAATCAGGATATCCCAGCTTCACGTATTCCAAAAGCATTTTTTTTAACCTCACAAATGCTTCTTGACACTGCTCCGTCCAATTCCACCTGCCGGCTTTCTTCAATAGATCTTGCAGGGGTGCCACAGTTGTAGTATAGTTTGGGCAATGGTTCGCAAAGAATCCAATTACTCCCAAATACTGTCGGACGTGCTTAACTTTCGTGGGTCGAGGAAAATTTCGAATTAACTCTAATTTCTCTGGGTTTGGCCTTACTCCATTTTCATCGATAACGTTCCCTAGGAATTTAATTTCCCTCTGTCAGAAATGCAATTTCTTGATATTAATCTTAAAATTAGCTTCTCTAAGGTTATCCAGCAACTTCTTCAGGTCTCTAATGTGATCCTCCAGAGATTCTGATGTGAGTAGAATGTCATCTACGTACCTGATGGTACTCTCTTTAACTTCATCCGATAGATTGTGGTCTAACGCTCTTATCAAAGCTGAACCAGCTGTTTTCAAACCGAAGGGTAGTCTTAAAAATAAGTATGTGTGTTGATCAAACATAAATCCTGTCAATAGAGTAGTTTTCTTTTCCAATTCAATATTGTGAAAGCTGGATGTAATATCTATATTTGTAAATATAGTCTTCCCTTTAAATTTTCTGAGGATTTCCTTAATAGGTGGCACTTGGTCAAACTCTGGTATCACCTTCATATTTAAATGCCTCAAATCCAGGCACATTCTGACAGTCCCGTCTGTCTTAGGTACGATTTCCAATGGGCTTACGTAAGGCGTAGGTGTCTTCTCAATAACACCGGCCTCCAACATATCCTCAATTGCTTCTTTAACCTTAGCATAGTGCTTTTCGGCTATAGGGTAGGGTTTCTGCCTAAATGGTGTCCAGTCGTTAACTTGGAATGCATAAGTGAAGTTCTTTATACGACCAGGTCTCGAGTCAACGACTTCCTTCTGTTCCAATAACAATTTCTTTAAATTGTCTTTATCTTTTGGACCAATTTATGCTTCTTCTAGTTTTTCCAAGATACATTCTTCCAGTTCGGGTTCCAGATCTTTCTCCATGTCTGCGGCTAGTGTTTTCAATTCGTCTTCTAAATGCTCGATAGCTAACACTTCCTCCTCAGTCATGTCACTGTATGTATGCCATACTTGTTCATCTGTCCCTGGTTCATTCTGTTTGAGTGAGACCTCTAAGCCTTCGGCTTCCTCGTTCACACGGAACATAACTCTGTACTGTGATAGGTCTATTACCACTCTGTATTCCCTTATAAACTCTGCCCCAATAATAAGGTTAAAAGGCAATGTGTTTACAAGTAGAAAACTCTGTGAAAAAATAGAGCCTCCCATCTGTAAGTCTAGGAGTACCTGATATTTGCATATCATCGTCTTGTCAGGAATGACACCTTTTATTTTGACACTTGAGATAGGTATTTTCAAAACGTTTTGTCTTTGAGCTATCTCATTATACAAAGCTTGTGTCATAAGACACACCGTTGAACCCGTGTCCAAAAGACTTCTTACATTCAGCCCTGCCACTCTTACTACACACATCAAAAAAAGTTTTGCATCACCTCGGTTCCCAGATCTCCGACATATAGACGTTGACTGTGTATATTGTATCCAAGATACAGTCCCTTTGACTGTTCATAGATGTCACTAAAACTGCTCAAAGATGTAAACAACCATGCATGAGCAGGGCCTATTAGACGGAGGGGGTACGACAGCCGATCAGTTCCAGTCATTCCACCAGGACGAAGGTACGCTGCTCATGTTGTCTGTAGTTCTACCATGCCTAGAAGGTCAATACCGCAGTTCGATCGCGTCCGCATTGTTACTTTGTGTCAAGAAGGGCTCTCAACAAGGGAAGTTTCCAGGCGTCTCAGAGTGAACCAAAGCGATGTTGTTCGGACATGGAGGAGGTACAGAGATACAGGAACTGTCGATGACAGGCCTCGCTCAGGCCGCCCAAGGGCTACTACTGTAGTGGATGACCGCTACTTACGGATTGCCGCTCGGAGGAACCCTGACAGCAATGCCACCATGTTGAATAATGCGTTTCGTTCAGCCACAGGACGTCGTGTTTCAACTCAAACTGTGCGCAATAGGCTGCATGATGCGCAACTTCACTCCCGACGTCCATGGCGAGGTCCAGCTTTGCAACCCCGACACCATGCAGCGCGGTACAGATGGGCCCAACAACATGCTGAATGGACCCCACGGAATTGGCATCACGTTCTCTTCACCGATGAGTGTCGCATATGCCTTCAACCAGACAATCGTCGGAGACGTGTTTGGAGGCACCCTGGTCAGACTGAACGTCTTAGACACACTGTCCAGCGAGTGCAGCAAGGTGGTGGTTCCCTGATGTTTTGGGGTGGCATTATGTGGGGCCGACGTACGCCACTGGTGGTCATGGAAGGCTCCGAAATGGCTTTACGATACCTGAATGACATCCTCCGACCCATAGTGCAACCATATCGGCAGAATATTGGAGAGGCATTTGTCTTCATGGACGACAATTCTCGACCTCATCGTGCACATCTTGTGAATGCGTTCCTTCAAGATAACGACATCGCTCGACTACAGTGGCCAGCATGTTCGCCAGACATGAACCCTATCGAACATGCCTGGGATATGTTGAAAAGGGCTGTTTATGGACGTCTTGACCCACCAACCACTCTGAGAGATTTACGCCGAATTGTCGTTGAGGAGTGGGACAATTTGGACCAACAGTGTCTTGATGAACTTGTGGATAGTATGCCACGGCGAATACAGGCATGCATCAATGCAAGAGGACGTGCTACTGGGTATTAGAGGTAGTGGTGTGTACTGCAATCTGGACCACAAATGCTGAAAGTCTAGCTGTATGATGGTACAACATGCAATGTGTGGGTCTCATGAGCAATAAAACGAGCTGAAATGTTGTTTGTGTTGATCTCTATTCCCTTTGTATTTAACGGTTCCGGAACTCTTGGAACCGAGGTGATGCAAAACTTTTTTTGATGTGTGTATAACAATGGGCAATTCTCTTTTGATCATGACCTGTGATCCTCCTGTATCCTCGATTAATTCTTCCGGCTTGGGTATCCAATTAATGATGTTGACTGCATTCCATCCATCATTCTCCAATCCTTCTAATTTTGGTGTTGTTTTTTTTCTCTACAGCGCCAGTCCCGTTAGAGTTTCTTCTGTCCTGTTCACTGCGCTGTAATTCCAAACTTTTGGCTCCGTCTCCATATCTGTCTGGTGACGTCCTATTTTGCATAGCCTCTTGCCAGCGGACTTGCTGCTTCTGGGGTTCCTCTCCCCTTTCATCGAGGTATTGCAATGAAGCGTGAAAACGTTCCCCTACCTCGTCATCAAAGTTACGCCTTCTTTCCTGGGGTCTCCAATTTCGATTGTTGCCTTCTTGGCCATTGTTACCTCCATTATTTTGGTACGGTCTACCCCTTGTATTCTGTTGATTCCAAGAATTTCGGCCTCCTCTTCCTCTAGCAGCGTTTCCTTTATATTTCGCTTGCCATCTTCTGGGTTCATGTTCCCACTGACATCCGTTGGAATCTAACGTTTCAGTGCTAGTAGCTTTGTTATTTTTCGGAGCTTTGTACTGGTCAGTCTGCGTGTTGGTCACGTGTAACTGTTCCACGGTTCGATTCTGACGCATAGTATTGGATGTTGTGAGGTCCAGTTGCCTAAGAACTGCCTCCATTTCCATTGCGGTTTTTGCATTTGCCGAAATCAGCAGCCTTTGGATTTCATAAGGAAGTTGATTGGCAATAGTAATGCATAGCTCTAGCTCGCTAGGTGCCTGGTCAAGTTCTTTAATTTACACACCTGAGATACGAAGAAGTCAGCATACTTCGTTGGATTGTTGGTGCTGTATCTTTTCGAGTACAAATCCAATCGAATATTCTGTTGGGTCGTCGGATCCCAGTATCTCTTCAGAAAAGCTTCCCGGAACTCCTCGACAGTATCGAAGGTATAACGGAAACTGTGAAACCATAACGCACATTCTCCCTCCGTTAGTTTCTCTATGGCTCGTAACCTGCGCTCTTGTGGTATCCGCGCATCGTTCAGATATTCGAACACTTCTTTCAACCAATGCTTCGGTGTCATATTACAATGGCTACATGAAAATATTCTTGGTTTCTCCTCGCTTTCTCTAATTACATTTATAACTTGGGTGTGAATAGCATTTTCATGCGGTGTAGAGGCTGCAATCGGTGCACCTGGCGTCATATATGCACTTTCGCCTGGGCCTGTAGCATTCCTTATTATAGGTTGGGTTTTTAAATCTGCCCACTTGGTTTTCCCCATATCTTCCACGCTGCCTTCACTTGACTTAGGATCTTTCATTAGGGTTTCCTCCTGTGCTATTATCCTAGTCTCCATTTGATTTTGGCGCATCTCTGCTCTTTCCAATCGAGCGATTAATTATTTTTCTATTTTGCTTAGCCTATCCTTGTTTTCTTCTGCCACTTGAAATATTTTCTTCTTATCTTCCTTCAGGCTTTGCTTGATATGGGAGATTTCATCCTCTACATCTTCCTTTATTTGAGCAAGGGTCTTGTCGCTTGCCTCTCTCTTTTGGCCTTCTCTCACTTCGAGTTCTTCTCTAAGCCCTTTAATTTCTTCTTGCATATGTCCATTGACCTTGGATATTTCGCTTCTGACCTTAGAGATTTCCCCTCTGTTTTCCTCTTGTCTTTTGTTGACTATAATAATGTCGCTTTGAATTTGGTCCAGTTCTTGATGAACTTTGCTCATCTGACCCTTTATGTTGCCTACCAGCTCTTTACTTTCGTTAGCGATAGCCTTAATTTCTCCTATTTCCTGACATTGGTCTAATATGTTCTGATACTGCTTCTTTAGTTCACCGTTAATCGCCCTAGCATAACCTTTCATCTTTTCATCCCATTTACTGTCATTCTCTTCTAATCTCTGATCTACCGTTCTAGTAAATTCGGAAAACTGTTTCGCTTGGCGTTCGAGATTCGCCTCATTTTGGATTTGATTATCCTTAATGTCATTAGACAGCGCATCTAACCTACTGTTCGTTTCATCTTGCGCGTGCTTACATGCCTGCAAATTACTTTCAAGTTTGGCTTCTATCGACTCGAAACGCTTTTCGGTCTTAACCTGCATTTCTGATATAATGCATACAACAGTTTCAGTTAACTCCGTCTTAATTGTTTCTTGCATTTGACCTAACTTAGCATTTATTTCTGCCCGATTATTATTCATTGCAACCTGATTTGCATTGATTGCCACCTGATTGGCATCTAAACGATTACTCAATTCAACCTGATTATTATTAATTGTCAACTGATTAGCGTCTAATCGGTTATTTATTTCATCCTGGAAAGCCTTGGCTTCCAGCTTATTCTGTCCATTGACAGCGTCAAAATTCTGTTTTAACTCTGCAATCCCTTGCAAAATTCCCTCCGTACCAGCCATTCGTACTACGATTCACTTTTAGATATAGGCAGGCTTCCTGGATACGTGTATGGATTCGTTTTGAAGAGAAATTCAAGACAATGTACACATATTTTAAGATTGTACTAAAAATTTGGATTTTTGGATAAATTGTGGATTGGGTGCGTAGCGCTCGTACCCTTGGGCACTTCTCTTCTCAATAGAGAGATTCTGTGTTACTTCAAAAGCCTACTGAAATCAAAAATCACTCAAACGCAGTATGAGGCAAAAAATAATTATTATGGTTTTCCCAATGAAATACCATATAAAATCTATGGGGTTTCCCTAAATCCCATAAGCTCCACAAACCTGGGGACCATGATAAATAAAAGAGAACATGCGCCTATGGTGACCTGTATTTTTAACTGGCCCCACGTATCAGCGACATGATAAATAAAAGAAGGTCTGCTTACCATGTTGTGCCCACTCACGGGCGACATGATAAATAACGTATAAGTAGATTATCGTAGGTCAGGCTGTGCAATGCCAAGATATACATATTGCACTAATCAGGCGATTCCACGATAGAATAATACCGCCCCATGTTACCAGGACCATGATAAATATGTGGTGTTTATCAAAATTTATTTTGTTTGTATCGGAGCTTAGCTAAGGTTAGGTGCGGTCATTCCTCTAATCCATTTTATTCGTTATGTTAATAGAGTTGTTTACATCAGATCTTGACCGACTTAAGTTGTACCTTTAGCTCAAACCACGGTACAGGGCATCAAATCCCATGTACCCATGTGAATAATTTCCATGGAAAACATGCTTCTGCCTCCAGCCAGCATCAGTCCTCAGGCGTGTACCGTTAACCCAGTGAGCAGTTGCATATTTTTGATCTGAGACTAAAAGGTATCAACTCTACAATAATAAAGCAAAACTCTATTCTAAAGACTTTAATTGAGCTCTAAATCATGGCTTCACACAAACACAAAAACACAATCCCAACAATAATACAAAACAATGCAAAATTAATCCTTCAATCCACTAATACTCGCACTTTATCCTCGTAAATCCAAATGATTAATCATTCATTTACCATGAGATTAACATAAAATTCATTCTCAAGTGCGCTGATGCACTGGCAAATTACACATAAAACTGTACTTACAATCTTATGTCACCTATTGTGACCTCTTTAATTTCACAATCTAGTCGTTTATTCTCAACACATCCTACTTTTCATTATGCGTACCCTTTGTGTTCTGTATTTCTCTTCCCACCAAAATGATCTACCATGCATTAACCAATTTATGGGTTGCACCTCATATTTACTTGCAACTCCACTGTTACTTATAATTATACCCCTTTCTGCATTTCCACTGTTATGCATTTCCCCTTTATGTAGTTCCACTTTCTACAGTTCCACTTTCTACAGTTCCATTGTATATCGTCATGAGTTCAATTTCAAAGATGCCGTTACCGCTGTGTCGGATGGTATATTATGCTACACTTGCGTGGGCATAGCCTGTAGCATCTAGTGTCCACCTTCGGAAAGAGGTGACAATGTCAGTATAGAAATGCAACTTTCAACAACTGATAAGTTTGCCAAGTATTAAGTTATCAGAATGATCCTTAATTATCAAGTTTCAAACCACACAAACTCATTATACAACACAACAATGATTCTTTTTTTACAAACAGGGTTTCAAAGTCTTTCCACTCTAAATGTCACCCTCCAAGGGTCGTTTAAAATCTCTCCCTCGGCTCTTCCAGTATACAATGGGCCTGAGTCGGCCGGTAACAAAACACTTGCTCCGTCCCTCACTACGTTCCCTCTTTCTGCTTCTCCAAGCAGTAGCATGTGTCTTTAAATACATTAGTGCAGTCTCACTGGCCTGCACATCCCATATGATCTAACTAAACTGTATGCAAGTTAGGGTATGGAATTGTTTCAGCATTTATTCCTAACCTTAGGATATTAATAGCTGGCCTAAACAGGTCCATTTACATTATATGAAGGAACGAGATTCATCATCCACCTGTCGAATTGGGATAGCCGGCATCTTGTTAAATATTACGGTCAGATGCACAACCTGCCGTCCAAAAATTCACTCCCAGGAGCTGAATTTATTCAATAGCTAGTTCTCGGTCGATATCAGGTGTCATGCTGAGGTGTCCATTGTTATCCTCCCATGCACCACTAGATTCGAACCCGTAGCATTTCATAGCAATCCTCAGAGCTAGGGTCCATCACTAAATACGCTCTGGCAAATAATAATATCTCTGTACGCCCTAGGCTATACGAGATTTCACACGTCGATCAGATTACCTGGCCCCCATGATCATGGTGATATGATCCCGTCCTATAATTAGTAACATAAGCTTATTCATCAAGCTGCGAATTCAATTCTCTATTAAACCCTTCCAGTTCCTAGATTCTTGCATATTTTTTCCATTATCATAATATACTCTGACATTAAATTCCTTTACTTAGTCCTTCACATATAATACTACTGCTTGGATACACACGTATTCCAATTGGCATATATATTTTGCTTACAACCATTTTCCCTGACGTGTATTCATTTATTCTTATTGTTATTATCATTATTATTACTGACATACATTCCCATAACCGACACAACGTAACCGAATTCAATAACCGAACATCCTTGTTGTTACGTTAACTTTCTATATAACTCAATTGACATTTACGTTAGTGGTAACGATTTATCCACTCAATGATGTACAAAAACATCTCAGCTTGACTAAAATCAACACAACATTAATATCTCGAGGTTCTACCTCCTAAAATTGACTCTTATTGGCATATTCTATAAATTTTGAAACCACTCAACATACAGTGGACTATAATTACTACAAAATCATGGTTTTTGGGTACTCACATTGGTTAATCTGGTGGCTCCGACCAGACATTTCTTCCAGTAATGCCCGCCATAATTTGCAAATTAGCAAGGCATTCTGACACTTTCCACACACATTTTACATAATTTTTGCCTTACAAAACACACTGCACTTTGCTTTTCCATGCCGAAGATGTTGCTTAATTATTCACACAAAACGATATATCACTTTTTACACTATTAATTTTACATTCATTTAAATGATCATCACTAAAATCACACGATTCCTATGTACATTTCTTAATGGTTGACCTTTCCTTGCAGAATATCAAAAATGCAGGCACTGAAGATCTATCCTTCACTGCTATCCGCATCTCGTTCAAAAGTCTCGATTCTCTGCCTAAGGATTCCTAGCGGTCCCCCAATCTGTCTATCAATTTCTATCCTTGGATACATTTCCTGATATCGCATAAATATGCTTCCACCTCGTCCTGAGCGTTAATTACAGTGGTATCACTGCGAAATTTCACCACTTGCATCACAAAGTTTATATCTGCGCAATCCGACATCCTATTATATGTCTAACCAATAGCTTATATACTGCGCTCATCCATTGTACATTGTACTTGTACAGTTACCACCTCCAATCGTACTACCTCGTATACCACACGGTACATTTCCTGCGTACTCAATAGGAATCAATCGTAATGCCGACTATAAAAGTATGGCACGACTGTCCTTATTAATTGTTCTTTACAATGCCTTACTGCATGGCTATTATGTTGCTGCATTAAACTGTTAAAGTCCGTGCGTCCCTTTCCTGGACTCCTGTGACGTGTGCTTCGCACTAGACTGCGGTTCAACTGACCCCGACTGTCCTTTCCACAGCCCTTAAATCTGGTTGGAGAGAAAAAGTAGATCGAAAATTTCCTTGCAGCGTCATCTTCTCTCTCAGTATTGAACCCTTATTGATCTACGATAAATAAGTATTCATATTTATTATTATTATTACTACGGCCCAGGCAGTACTTGAAGAAGTCGACTTGGATAAAGGGAGGCCAGCATTTCGTAATGATTGCAACAGGAGCTGAGCTGGTAGCTATTCTTGGGGGACGGCTAGAATTAGTCGGGTTCAAGGCCAAATTGAGCAACTACTGTACCAAAATTGGAAGCATAAAGGAAGGATCACGAGTCACTTGCAACGAACATACGATTGAATCAGCCAATCACAAGAGACCAAGCCATGACCACGCGGTGGACAGCGTCAGTAGTAAAAAGCCCGCGGAAGTGGTTATCTAAAGAACCGCCGAACGGATTAATCTCCGCACGAGTGCATTGAGACGTTTGATTTATTTGAAGAAGAATGACATTAGTCCCATATTTGTGAGACAAAAACTCTGGAAATTTTATCCGATTCCACCC
This sequence comes from Meconema thalassinum, assembly GCA_946902985.2. Lineage (NCBI taxonomy): Eukaryota > Metazoa > Arthropoda > Insecta > Orthoptera > Tettigoniidae > Meconema > Meconema thalassinum. The sequence goes on from OX336396.1 coordinate 189,574,629, forward strand.
CACTCCTCCGTCCCCTGTCAGTTTCTAATAAATAGTTTGGCATGACGCTACTCTAAGTCATTCTTTTTGGAGCCTTGAGAGGCTTACTTCACGCCAGTTTGCATCGTGATTTTGACGCTCGAAATTATTAGAAGTCATTCTTTTTGGAGCCTTGAGAGGCTTACTTCACGCCAGTTTGCATCGTGATTTTGACGCTCGAAATTATTAGAAGTCATTCGTTTTGGACCCTTGAGAGGCTTACTTCACGCCAGTTTGCATCGTGATTTTAACGCTTTGAATTAAGTGAAGTTATTTTATTTGTGAGCTCTGAGGAGCTAAATTCACATCAGTATTGCATTAACGAATTTTTAAAGCTCTAGTACATTTCATCTGGAATCATCTTTATTTTGTGAGCTGAATATTTCACGCCAGTGCGTGGTAACTTGTAACATTTACTTAAAGACGACCAGTTCATCTCTGAGGGGGAAGTCTTGTAACACCCTAATTAGCGCTCACCGGAGCGAAGGTCAACAGTACAGTACGGAAATACCGAGCAAGATAGCGACTGCCAGTGCAGCCAAGATCTTAAACTTGTTATCGAGCCAGTGACGTGGTCTCGAGGTGTATATTTTATGTACATATTGCAGTGTATTTTTCATGTGTTTTATTGTGCGTGTGTGCGAGATATCTAGGGCCAGTCTTCGCAATTAATCGCATTAGGACAATTGTGGGCGAATTGAGTAACCTGCAAGCGATTATAGATAGGTCAAATAATTAACATTGAACTTTTCTGCCAAGGAGTCGATACCAAGATGATCAGCACGTGGTTTGGAGTTGGGATGATCTTCAACAATTCAACGCAGACGACCACGATGGAGTGTTAATTTGTCCATAGGGGCAATGGGCTGAGGAGGATGTCCTTAGTTCTACAAGCAGATCGGTGATGTACAAAAATTGGATTATTTCAATTATGTAGTTAGATTTGGCCGGGGAACCTTTGTAAATAGTCATGTTTCTTTTCTTGTTGTTTAGAGTTTTTCTTGCACCGACACTAAATGTTTTAAATGTCCGTTGGCGCGTGGCCAAAGTGTTTGTTAGATATTTGTTTTTCCTTGAGTCATATGTAATGCGATAAATGGTGCTTTATTAACGTTAATTTTTGAAATAGGAATGGGAGGTAATTACTGTAAGATATTTGCTGAACAGGTTATTATTCATATTAGGGTTGCCAAGCGCACCAACTTAAAAGTAATTTTTAGAACACCTTCGTTCTAAATTTGATAGATTTTTTTGAGTCCTTTTCAGGTTGACTAGTCACGGCATAGAACGGTGGTGCCAGCATGTGGAAATTATTTGTGTCTTTTTATTTCAGGGTCTGTCCAAACCCATACGTGTGATTCTGTGTGTGTTACTGTGTCAAGTGTGTGTTGATTCTACGTGAGGAGGGGGTAGAGATCCTACCGCCCTCATATATTTTGCTGCTGTTGTATTTTTGATGGAAAGACAGGGTGCTCTTGGGAGACCGCTGTTTCTTGTCCATATTTATTCTGACACACACACACGTATTATTGTGCCTTGGGGCACACTTCTTCGAGATTCGACCCCATGTCCTGGGAGGTCGAGGTTTTTGACACGTGGGTTGACAGATATGCAGAGTTCCACAAACCGCCCGTTTTGCCTGTGACTTATTTTTGATAGGCAGTCCTGATTGTCCGACTGACCCCTGTAAGCTTTCATGTAGCAAACCTGTTCATTGTGATGGTTATTTTTAAGCCATAATTAATTGGGAGTTCGCCATGTGTGTAACGGCTTGTTGTACGTTGTATGGGTAAAATATTGCATTATTAATGTAAATGTTGGCTGTGTGCCTATTGCATTGTTTATGACTCGATTCATATAATTTTTGTGTGTCACACCTGTGCGGTGTAGTGGTAGAGTACTTGTAAATTTTGACGGCGGTCATTTGTGTATTTTTATTGGTCACGTGTTAATGTACTTGTGTTGATTTGTGTGAGAAGTCCTAAGATTTTAGGCAGTAAATGTTGCTATGGCAATTTGATTCCAATTTCACACGAAAATTTTGTGTTTGTTTATATTAGATTTAGGAAGTGTCGGTTTTAATTTTAAGTATTGTAGTTGTGTTCCCCCGTGTCGGTCTAGCTCTAAGAAATGTGGATTCGTTGTCTGAATGATTATTCTGGATGATGACGAATCACGCATTCATTGTACACATCGTGATGCATGTAGAACGACATACGCACATATATGGCCACTTTTGTTATTTTTATCTTAGGGACACCTGGTCCAGGTAATTAATCTCTCCAGAGATTTGGCCTAGTTTTTGGCATTTTTATTAAGTGGGAGTCAGATGGGAGTTTTTTGTTGTTTATTGTTTGAGTGTAAATATGGTGATTTGTTATTAAATTCATTTGTTTTAACCTTGGCTTCACTCTTTCCTGCATGTTATTTTGTTATATGTTACCCTGCAAGTTAATGAAGCGCCTTGACAACAACTTACGATATGAACCGTTACATCCCCCGAAACTGAGTCTCATATGCTTCTTTGCAAGGGTTCATCAAACAAAAATGGCGCCCAACGTGGGGTTTGTTGTTGTTGTTGCTTCGCTGATCTCATATTTATTTCGTTGAGAAATGATGCCAGGTCAAGCGGACATGTAAATTCAGTAAATTGAGGCGATGTTGTACCGCCATGTGCATTAGTAAAATCACTGAATTCCTAAAGTTTGAGATATTGAACAAGGTTAGCATTTGATATTGTATTTGTTATAAACTTGTTCTGGCGCCCGACATTAAAATTAGAAATTTGCATTATTATTGAACTCAGTCAAAGCAGGAAGGTGTTGCCTTATATTTGACATTTAATTGACTTCGGTTAATTGGTGTTTCGTAAATTCTGTTGGTTAGGAATTTAAAAGCAGATCACTAGGGGTTATTTTGTTGTTTGGGAATAAGTGTCATTGTATTCAGTAAATTTTGTTACTGAAATTTTCATTAAATTAGAGCCAGTAATATTTAAATGTGTGACATGTATGTGTGTATATGACTGAAATCCTGGCCCATGCCCCTGTTTTCTCTGAATATATTTGTGTGTGTGAAATGGCGAGTGTCGATGAAATTAAGGCATTGTTGGAACAGATGTCCGTGAAGACGGAGAAACAATTAAAGAACATGAAGGAGGAAATAAGCGAAGACAATAATAAACAATTAAATAAACAATTAGAACACATGTCGATCCAAATGTCCGTAAAGACGGAAAAACAATTAAAAGAACAATTAGAAGCTCAGCGGGAGCATAATGATAAACAATTAAAGACTTGTGAAAAACAATTACATGATATGAGCGGTAATATTTCTGTCCAGTTAGAAGTCCAGAAATTAGACACGGACAAACAATTAAATGAACTAAATCATAAATTGTCGGAACAGGCGGTAACACAAACGGCACAAACCGAACAATTAGGAAAAATCACTAATGACATTAATCAGAGCGTTAAAAAGGTAGAGAAACTGGCAGGCGAGGTTGCGGAGAACAACGTCAAACAGTTAGGGGAAATTAAGAAGTTGGAGGCGAAATTTGATAACAAATTAATACAATTTGACGAGATGGTGGCAGATAAACTCAAGTAGATAGAGGCAGCATGTGTCAATAACACCGCGGGAATGAAGAAAACCCAAGAGAAATTGCAGCAGCAAATTAATTCGGTAGACAGCAACGTGCTGGAATTAATAAAGGAAATTGATAAAGTCTAGGTTAAGGCTGAAACCGAACGGATACACTTGCGGGAGAACTTAGAGGAGCAATTAGGCAAAACACAAGAGATCATAAGAAAAGAGATGGAAGGCCAGCTAATAAAAACACAAGAGGTTATAAGAGAAGAGGTGGGGGAACAACTAGTCAAAACGCAAGAACAGATACGTGAAGAGCTAGAGAAAAATCAGGAAAGGAACGAGGAGAAAATTAATAGCTTGAAAAGTAGGATCCGGCGAGATTGGGACCAGCAGGCTCACGCAAATAAGGAAGACCGCCTGACAATTTTAAAACGCTTGGGGGAACACAGTTCAAGAATGCAGGCATTGGAGGAAAATATAAAGTCAAAATTACAGGAACATTCAGAATTAATCATCAAAAACGAGATTAGATCTTTAGAGAATGCGACATTATTTTCGACTGAAAATATACCGGAGAAGCAGGGAAGTATTGGAAGCCCTGCAGGCTTGAAGTTGGCTGAGGATACGAGCCGGGGTCAAAGTCCCAGACTAACGAGTAATGCATTCCAGCAATACAGGGGAGAGACTTCAACACCGCAACCGAACTTGGCACCCGCCCAAGTCATCCAAGTCATTCGGGGTAAAGATTTTAAGCCCGATAAATTTAAGGAACATTCAGGAACCACTCCCAAAGCATTTCTACGACAATTAACTGATTACTTTAATGACCAGCACATCGGCCCTGAGAAACAATTAAGACTAGTGGAGAAATTTTTAGAAGGACCCAGCCTAACCTGGTTTTTAAGCTTCAAGTACACGTTCACAGACATGGCTCAATTCCGCGAGGCATTTTTGAAGACGTTTTGGAGCCCTTCGTTACAGCAGGGGTTGAGAATGGACCTGTACACGCGAAAATATCATAGTAGGCATCCAACCCGGTTTTCAGAATTCTTCAGCCAGCAATTGGTAAAATTCAGAGATTTTGACGACCCGCCTAGCGAGCAAAATATGGTTCTAACCATCGGGAAACAACTCCCAATGCACATCCAACAACTATTAGTCGCAGGAAACATTCAAACCGCAGTCCAAGCCGAAGAATTACTCAGACACTTAGACGAGACGAGTATGGTGAGCCCACAGACAGGAAGAAGGAATATGGAATGTGTCAACACGGCAGAGGTAGTTCAGGGACTCCAAAATAACCACAGCCAGGGGAACCAAACCAAGACACAGTCCACAGGGACACAATTCACACCAAGAAGGCAAGATTTTGACGGCCGAAACAAGTTCAACAATAATAATCAGAACTATCAGAATAACAGCGGGAGATACAATCAGAACAACCAAAATCAAAACAATCAGTGGACGTACCAGCGGGAGTATACAAATTGGAGGGGAAACCAGAGACAAGGTAGACCTTACCAAAGAAATGGAGATGGTAGATGGAATAACGGCAGGGACAATCGCCAAGAAAATAGGGGAGATTATCGGAACAACTGGAACGAGCGATATATTAAATCACGAAAATACTTGGATCAATTAAGTACCGAAGAAGCGGAGAAAGAGAAGTGGGGGCGTGCCATGACGAACAGACAGAGCCCAGACAACCATCAAGGAGAGGGGGCAGAGAGTTTATTGAGGCAACAGGAGCGACAGAATGACAACCGGCGAAACACAACAAATGGGTCCCGGGATAAAAAAAAAACAAATGAACTGAAAGGTGATAGGCTGAAAATGGAGGTCGCCAGGGAGCAAGAAGAGATGATAGTGGCCAACATAGAAGAGTGGGTAGCATTCCCGGACGACTGCCTGGAGGAAGTGGTGAAGAACCGTGAAAATGTTATCAGACAGCTACCAATTATTTACGCGCATGTTGGAGGCATGAGGGTGAGAAGTTTGATTGATACAGGTAGCCAGGTGAGCTTGGTCACTGAAATTTTGATAAAGGAAATAGGAAGGAAACAAACTGTTCCTATTATGCCGGTACCGCTAATGAAAGTCAGAGGTGTTATTCCTGACAAAACTATGAATTGTAAACAGCAAGCATTTCTAGATCTGGAAATATTGAACCATACTTTTTCGCAAACATTCATTGTTATTCCAAAGATGAACTACAACATAATTTTAGGAGCCAACTTCATCTGTGATTTTCATGCTGTAATTGACTTACATAACAACACTGTAAGTTTCAAACAAGTAGAGGGGTTGAATCATGTGGGTTTAAACATGGAAGAGAGTCCGTTGGAGAGAGAGGCCAATACTTGGATTGTTGAAGAATGCACTAATGAGGCCGGAGATAAGAACTTGACGGGGGAGCGAGTCAGCCAGACAGCAGTGCTAGAAATTGACAGCCGAGATATTTCGCAGGAACTTTGGGTGCATTTGGCGGAAGAAGAAATTAGCGGAACCAAATTTGATATTCTACTTCAGGAGCGACTTAAGGAGGCCATCGTAGGGGAACCTGATAGAAGAAGACTGGAAGAAATTTTAAGATTACATAAAGGAGCTTTTGACACCATACCTGGGAAAGTTTTAAATTTTCAATATGCCATGCAAGTGACAGATTGGACCCCATTTAAAAGTAAATTGTACCCGATCCCAGAGAAACATTTTTCTCAGGTGAAGGACTTTATTACTAACTTATTAGATTCTGGCATGATAAGGAAAGCGGCAACCCCTTACCTGAACGCAATATTGGCTGTGGCCAAGCCAAACGGATCAATTAGGCTATGCCTAGACGCGCGAGTTTTGAACAGCAAACAGCTAGTTGAGCATGACCAAGCACCGAGGATCAAAGATGTTTTGAAAGGCTTCCGCGGGAAGAAGATATACTCAAGTGTTCATTTGACGAATAGTTTCCACCATCTTGAACTTGAAGAAAAATCCCAACTGTTGACGGGATTTTTATTCGATAATCAAAGTTATATCTGGTGTCGAATGCCCTTTGGCGTGAAAACTGCGGGTTGTGCACTCATTAGAGCACTCGATAGAAATCTGACTGAGGAGGTCAAGAACTTCAACACGAGATATGTTGACGACATATTAATTGCATCCGAAACAATGGAGGAACACCTGATAAATTTAAAATAAACTGCTGGACAACTTGAGAACCATGAACTTCAAAATTAACCTAAAGAAGTCACATTTTTGCCAGAGCGAGATTTTATATTTGGGGCATATAATTGATGTCGAGGGCGTGCGGCCTAATCCAGCCAAGATTGATGCTATTAAGAAATTTCCCACACCTACTAAAGTAAAATATGTGAGAGCGTTATTGGGAGTGACAGGCTTCTTCAAAGAAAATTGCCCTGGTTACACAGAAACAGTAGCGCCTATGCAGGAGATGTTGAAGAAGGCGAATCGATGGTCGTGGAACGAGGAGTGCGACAGGTCTTTTAAAGCAACGAAGGATTTATTGGAAAACTGTGTGAAACTTGGATATCCGGATTTTGAGAAGCGATTTATTATTCAAGCAGATGCTTCATTGATTGGAATCGGTGCTATGCTGTACCAAGAGGACGCTGAAGAACCCAAGAAGAAATCCTATTTGGCATTTACGAGTCGTAAATTACGGAAACATGAGAGGAACTACACCGTTACGGAACTTGAGCTGCTAGCAATTCTATATTCTCTTCAACAGTGGCGTAAGATGATCTATGGTTATTCCATCATTGATAGAACCGACCACCATGCACTGACATTTTTATTCAAGACAACAATGGCAAGTGAGAGAGTTACGCGCTGGTCCATCTACATACAGCAGTTTGACATCACAATAGAGCATTGCCCTGGAAGGATGAACGTCATACCAGATGCCTTGAGTAGGAATCCTGAGGACGGAGACGAAGTAACAGCGGAAGTTCACAATATTACATTAACACCTAAGGCTCGTGAGTTTTTGGCGAGATTGAAGGATATTCGGAAGGAGCAAGAAGCAGATCCATGGATGATGATGATGATAAAATTCTACAGGAAGGAATTACAACCAAATTCACCTGAGTACCGAGAAGACAGTGCTAAACAAGCGAGATTTCACTACTTAAATAACTTGTTACATAAGTACGTGGATGAGCATCATACTAAACTGCGGATCTTAGTTCCAGCATCACTACAGAGGGGATTGACTTGGCATGTTCACGAGAGCCTAGCACATATCGGCACGGATAAGACTGAAGCTACGATAGGGGAGACCTTTACTTGGCCTAAGATGAGATTCACCATTGTTGAAGTAATCAGAACGTGTGACGCATGCCAGCGCACGAAACCGAACAACTTTATTCTGAAACAACCTCCAAGACCGCTATTACCTCAGAAACCATGCGAGATGCTCGCTATCGATTGCTTTGGCCCTTTAGTAAAAGGAAAGCGTGGATGCCGACACCTTCTGGTGTGTGTCGATGTATTTTCGAAGATGGTCGTGCTATGTCCTATTCAGAAGACGACATCAAGACAAGTCCTCAGTCGAATTAAGAACAAAGTTATTCCGATGCTTGGGAAGCCGGAATCCATTCTATCAGATCATGGAACCTATTTCACGAGCAATGTTTTTAGGCAAGGTTTGGAGAGCCTAGGAATAAAACACGTATTTTCAAGCATTCGTCATCCTTGTGGAAATCCGAGCGAGAGAACAATTCGCTGTGTTGCCAAGTACTACAGAGTAATGATTCCTAACGATCACAATAAATGGGTCGACAAAGTAGGGGAAATTGAGATGTGCATGAACACCACTAAGCACGAGTCGACGGGTCAAGTCCCACTGATTGTACACCACAACAGATTGCCAGAAAGAACTTGGGACAAGATTATTCTTGCCCAAGGGATCCATTATTAGCGCATGACTTGCGAATCCAGCGAACGAGAGAGCACATGAGGAACCAAGCGGACCGAAGGCTGAGACGGTACCGAGGAAAGAAGTTTCACCGAGAGTTACAAGAACAAGAGTTAGTGCTGGTTCGTAGACCACCGATATCCGACCCTAAGAACAAAGTCTTCGCAAAATTCTGTCCAAAATTTATTGGCCCGTTCCGGGTAATTAAGAATCTGGGTAACAATGCCTACAGACTTGAGGAAGTAAGCACTGGTGCAAAATCTGTTTTTAATAGCGCTAATTTAAAACCTTACTACAGAAGGGAACCATTTGATGACTAGGAAAGATGATGTGTGCAGAATCTGTATTGCAAAAATTTTATTTTGAAAGCCAACACTCAAATCTACGGGGAGCGCCAGAGTACGCACTTTGTTTGTAAACAACGAGCAGCTGAGACGACGGGATTGGCAATCACTTGAGGAGAAGGGGGAGACCTAGTGAGGAAGTATGAATGACATTCCAGCGAGAAAGGGAGCACACTAATTGAGTCGGAGGGGCGTACACTCGAGCAGCTGAGCGAGGGATTTAAAGAGATGTGTTGTTACTACAGTGGATTTTGTTTTTGAAATCCAAACCAATAAATTGCTTCGAATTTCAAAACCTTGCTGAGGATAAATGAACCCTTATTGATCTACGATAAATAAGTATTCATATTTATTATTATTATTACTACGGCCCACGCAGTACTTGAGGAAGTCGACTTGGTTAAAGGGAGGCCAGCATTTCGTAATGATTGCAACAGGAGCTGAGCTGGTAGCTATTCTTGGGGGACGGCTAGAATTAGTCGGGTTCAAGGCCAAATTGAGCAACTACTGTACCAAAATTGGAAGCATAAAGGAAGGATCACGAGTCACTTGCAACGAACATACGATTGAATCAGCCAATCACAAGAGACCAAGCCATGACCACGCGGTGGACAGCGTCAGTAGTAAAAAGCCCGCGGAAGTGGTTATCTAAAGAACCGCCGAACGGATTAATCTCCGCACGAGTGCATTGAGACGTTTGATTTATTTGAAGAAGAATGACATTAGTCCCATATTTGTGAGACAAAAACTCTGGAAATTTTATCCGATTCCACCCCACTCCTCCGTCCCCTGTCAGTTTCTAATAAATAGTTTGGCATGACGCTACTCTAAGTCATTCTTTTTGGAGCCTTGAGAGGCTTACTTCACGCCAGTTTGCATCGTGATTTTGACGCTCGAAATTATTAGAAGTCATTCTTTTTGGAGCCTTGAGAGGCTTACTTCACGCCAGTTTGCATCGTGATTTTGACGCTCGAAATTATTAGAAGTCATTCGTTTTGGACCCTTGAGAGGCTTACTTCACGCCAGTTTGCATCGTGATTTTAACGCTTTGAATTAAGTGAAGTTATTTTATTTGTGAGCTCTGAGGAGCTAAATTCACATCAGTATTGCATTAACGAATTTTTAAAGCTCTAGTACATTTCATCTGAAATCAACTTTATTTTGTGAGCTAAATATTTCACGCCAGTGCGTGGTAACTTGTAACATTTACTTAAAGACGACCAGTTCTGCTCTGAGGGGGAAGTCTTGTAACACCCTAATTAGCGCTCACCGGAGCGAAGGTCAACAGTACAGTACGGAAATACCGAGCAAGATAGCGACTGCCAGTGCAGCCAAGATCTTAAACTTGTTATCGAGCCAGTGACGTGGTCTCGAGGTGTATATTTTATGTACATATTGCAGTGTATTTTTCATGTGTTTTATTGTGCGTGTGTGCGAGATATCTAGGGCCAGTCTTCGCAATTAATCGCATTAGGACAATTGTGGGCGAATTGAGTAACCTGCAAGCGATTATAGATAGGTCAAATAATTAACATTGAACTTTTCTGCCAAGGAGTCGATACCTAGATGATCAGCACGTGGTTTGGAGTTGGGATGATCTTCAACAATTCAACGCAGACGACCACGATGGAGTGTTAATTTGTCCATAGGGGCAATGGGCTGAGGAGGATGTCCTTAGCTCTACAAGCAGATCGGTGATGTACAAAAATTGGATTATTTCAATTATGTAGTTAGATTTGGCCGGGGAACCTTTGTAAATAGTCATGTTTCTTTTCTTGTTGTTTAGAGTTTTTCTTGCACCGACACTAAATGTTTTAAATGTCCGTTGGCGCGTGGCCAAAGTGTTTGTTAGATATTTGTTTTTCCTTGAGTCATATGTAATGCGATAAATGGTGCTTTATTAACGTTAATTTTTGAAATAGGAATGGGAGGTAATTACTGTAAGATATTTGCTGAACAGGTTATTATTCATATTAGGGTTGCCAAGCGCACCAACTTAAAAGTAATTTTTAGAACACCTTCGTTCTAAATTTGATAGATTTTTTTGAGTCCTTTTCAGGTTGACTAGTCACGGCATAGAACGGTGGCGCCAGCATGTGGAAATTATTTGTGTCTTTTTATTTCAGGGACTGTCAAAACCCGTACGTGTGATTCTGTGTGTGTTACTGTGTCAAGTGTGTGTTGATTCTACGTGAGGAGGGGGTAGAGGTCCTACCGCCCTCATATATTTTGCTGCTGTTGTATTTTTGATGGAAAGACAGGGTGCTCTTGGGAGACCGCTGTTTCTTGTCCATATTTATTCTGACACACACACACGTATTATTGTGCTTTGGGACACACTTCTTCGAGATTCGACCCCATGTCCTGGGAGGTCGAGGTTTTTGACACGTGGGTTGACAGATATGCAGAGTTCCACAAACCGCCCGTTTTGCCTGTGACTTATTTTTGATAGGCAGTCCTGATTGTCCGACTGACCCCTGTAAGCTTTCATGTAGCAAACCTGTTCATTGTGATGGTTATTTTTAAGCCATAATTAATTGGGAGTTCGCCATGTGTGTAACGGCTTGTTGCACGTTGTATGGGTAAAATATTGTATTATTAATGTAAATGTTGGCTGTGTGCCTATTGCTTTGTTTATGACTCGATTCATATAATTTTTGTGTGTCACACCTGTGCGGTGTAGTGGTAGAGTACTTGTAAATTTTGACGGCGGTCATTTGTGTATTTTTATTGGTCACGTGTTAATGTACTTGTGTTGATTTATGTGAGAAGTCCTAAGTTTTTAGGCAGTAAATGTTGCTACGGCAATTTGATTCCAATTTCACACGGAAATTTTGTGTTTGTTTATATTAGATTTAGGAAGTGTCGGTTTTAATTTTAAGTATTGTAGTTGTGTTCCCCCGTGTCGGTCTAGCTCTAAGAAATGTGGATTCGTTGTCTGAATGATTATTCTGGATGATGACGAATCACGCATTCATTGTACACATCGTGATGCATGTAGAACGACATACGCACATATATGGCCACTTTTGTTATTTTTATCTTAGGGACACTTGGTCCAGGTAATTAATCTCTCCAGAGATTTGGCCTAGTTTTTGGCATTTTTATTAAGTGGGAGTCAGATGGGAGTTTTTTGTTGTTTATTGTTTGAGTGTAAATATGGTGATTTGTTATTAAATTCATTTGTTTTAACCTTGGCTTCACTCTTTCCTGCATGTTATTTTGTTATATGTTACCCTGCAAGTTAATGAAGCGCCTTGACAACAACTTACGATATGAACCGTTACACCCCCCGAAACTGAGTCTCATATGCTTCTTTGCAAGGGTTCAGTATGTTTCTGGTCTTGAAATAACGTTTTAATGGTTAATTTTTCCTCGCTGATTACAGATCCGTCTGTGTGCTCGAGGATCGATCGGCCAATTAATTAATATTAATTGCCTTTGCCAGCGCTTCCCCACACGGCGTTATTGGTACATCCCCGAAGACATGGCCAGATCCTGTCGCTAACCTCAGAACTACGGTGTCAATGCGCGTTACATTAAATCTGCCTTGATTTCAATGTTTAACAGCTTGATAATTAGCCTCCTGGCCATTCATTTACATAGGTGCAATCCTCATGACTCTGAGTTACTCCGTTCACGAGCAATCATTAAATTACTCTGGTATCTTCTCACCCCCTTGGACCTTTCGTTATGTAACGGGGAATAACTGGTCCATATATTACCGTCCTGACTTGTTCCAGACGGCCTAAGTAGGTCACAGTGACTGACATGGCTCCACGAAACCACGCCTCAATTCTAGAGCCATTTACAAACTGTCAAAAGTTCACACTCTCTGGCTAAGTCCAGAATTGTATGTACCCTACAGCCCAATACTGCAGTATTCTGTTACTATTGCCTGCATTATATTAACAAATAATGTCGGAATTTGTTCATATCACAACAGTGATTTAATGTGTATCTTCTCTAGGGGTTTTTATGGCTTAAACTCCCTCAAAGGATCGTGTGTTCGTTTCTTGCTGGTATCTCTAGTCTGTACTCATCTGTCTCAGAAAACCTGGTTCGACACCAGTCAGCCAAACACCGTTGGGTTCACTATATATTTCAATATTCCATAAAGCCCCCCCTCTCACCGCCACCCGGTAGCCCACGGTACCTGAACCTCTTTTTTTTTTTTACAAATCAAGCACTGGTTGTCAGCATACCAACCACCGATCATAAGCATCATTCCATAGTCAGGGAGTAACTCTATTACTTCTGTCCGTTTTGAGTTAAGGGTGGACTACAGCTCTTATAGTACAAGAGTAGCTGCGTGTAGCGGTGCAGCTACGTTACAGTACTCAACGAGCAACTACGACACTGATTACAGCAGTAATGAAAAACTTGCCCGCTATAACACTGCATACATCGTCAACTTGCATAGAAAACGCAAACAGTCATAAAACGTGTTCATAAATACCACGTACCTCAATGTTTTTATTTTGCATAACATTCACTAATCTCAAACTTCTCAACACATAGTTTGATATGTACCATGAAGAAATCTGCATTCGGGCGTTGTGTGGAGCTCGAAACCAAGTGAGCGCTATTCCATCCAGTGCGTGGACACTACTGTCAGGTGAATTACAAAGTCATGTTGTGTATTGAGAATGTATTGATTACGTGTCACGAAATGAGCGTCCAGCATCGAGTAATAACCACTAAGCTATCATTATACACGGTGGGTGGAGTTTAACATGACAGCCGGGAACATATTAATCCCTAGGTGAGGACGCGCCGAAAGACGTGAAAAACGTATAGTGAAGGGGGCATGCTTTAGTGGGAAAAATTTTTGAGTGACAATCTTTAAATATGTCTAGCAGGCGAACCAATGGTCCTATGACATTAGGATTACACCATGCTGTGCAGCATAGAAAACCGAAGAAATGTCTGAAGTGGATCTGCATACAGCAAGTGGTTCTCTAACTAATGCATGTTACAATCACATTCGGAAAGGCTATTTGCCGTGTCCAGGTCGTTAAATTCGCATCATCTGTCACGTGTACATGTTATCTTAGAGGGGAAGGTAAGCATATTCGGAACTCTGTTGTTCCTAGTCTGTGGAAACTGGTTGGGCAAGTTACCTCTCCTTTCACTTATCAGTTGTCTGCGTCACCTACACCGGTTGATATCGGCTGTTCTGTCAGTCGAGTGGCACATACTCCATCCGATCTTGTACACAGTAGCAAGAAGTGTTGCCAAGAGTGACGTGGTTTTGCTCCTGTTTTATCCTAAACCACGCCCCATTTACTATACGTTTGTGATGTTTTTCGGCGTCTTCTGACCTGGGGAATTGTATGTTCTTGAATAACCCACCCTGTAAAAAAAAGGAAATATACTGTTTTTTAAGATTTCGAAGTCATCAATTCTGGCGGAGTCCGGAAAATGTAAAAGCCTACAAGAGCCCGTTGTCCACTCGTAACTCTGGACGAACAATAGTAATAGCTACTTTTGCACTACGAGAGGCTAACTAATTCAGCAACTGTAACGTCGCTACTTTAAACAGTAGTGTTAGGAAGTAACGAAAATAGTAAATACATTTGAATTGGGAACTACTTACGTCTTGTATTTAAATGATATTGGAAATATCTAATAACGGACCAGAATTATCTTGTTCAGAACCGATCAACATAGACCTAACTAGATTAATGACGTAATTAGGTTGGTAATACTCCTCCCCCCCTCCATCCCACTCACACCAATCGTAGTCAATAGCTATCTATAAGAACGCCATTTGTCGAAAGAGTAGATATAAAATGGATCAGAAGATAATTTCAACTCTATGATGAATACTTATTTTAGTAAAGTTCATTCAGATAGAGCATGCACAAATGTTAACTCTTAACTTGTCGAACACTAATGTCAGTCTTTATAGGATATTGTCAAATCCGGAACGCCAAAGCTGCATAAAATATAACACCATGCATTTGTAGCAATACATAAAGTTGGTTTTCTCTTTTCTTCTTCTGTTTACAACAGTATAAAATATATTCCTGTAAATTAATCACGAGATCATTCATAACACATCTATCTTTCATGAAATCAAAAATGTCTTCTCGTCAAATGCAAAAACTGTTATTTTTTTAAATAAGACAAATTTGTGCTAACTATACCATACACGGTATTCATGGCAACAGAAGTATAAACGATAAGATAGACATCAATAACGATCTAATTATACAGATCTTCATAAGGAAGATAATATATACTACATGAACAAGGATTAAGATGAAAGAATAAAGTTCTTTTTATATGTTATATATTAAAGCTATGATAATAATAGTACATTATGCATCGAGTCTATAATGGCAATAATTAAGACACGAGTATGTTTATAAAACGGGCGAAGCGAGTGTCTTAATTACCATTATAGGCGAGTTGCATATGGATGCTTATGTTCGACGATAATTGTAACTATTTTATTTTCGAACATGAATATTCATAAATATCTGTTGAGATTTCGGCAGTTTTATGTACTGAACAGAGTGCATGAGACTCAGAGAATACCTTGTATTTGACCTTGGACTCCTGAAACACCCCTCTATGACACTAGCCACGCAGTGAAATTTAAAATAGTAGGATATGGAATTAAGGGCAGATGCGATGCTATCCTTACCTAATTGGCCACACTACAGTTTCATGAGCACTGATTGGTGGGAGAAAGTGTTTCATAATGAAAAATAGTGTTATAATGGCCCGCATTATGACACAGTTTTCTGACATATAATATTTACATTTCGACATCATCGAACATGAAAATAGTTCTAGTTCAGAGAAAAGTTGGCGGTCCGCATACAAAACTGTTCTGTTGAATCGACTTTAAAA
Source organism: Meconema thalassinum (assembly GCA_946902985.2). Classification (NCBI taxonomy): domain Eukaryota; kingdom Metazoa; phylum Arthropoda; class Insecta; order Orthoptera; family Tettigoniidae; genus Meconema; species Meconema thalassinum. The sequence continues at coordinate 189,590,373 of OX336396.1, forward strand.
GTAAATTAAAGAAACCGCTCCAAAAATCACAAATGAACATATAGGAACACTGAAAATTTGCTTACATAAATCTGTATTACGTTGTCTGCCATCCTAACGAAACTTACCAACGTCACATATGATGATCAAGAACTCAACTGTAATACAACAGTAAACTAATAAACAGTTCAAAGTAAAGATCAATACAACGAAAAATACCTAACCGTCAGACCTCGATCAATACAGGTTATTTCAATAATTATTTCAGTGTCATTTTACTGTAATAGTTCAGCCCCACTTGGGCGACCAATTGTAATATGCCAGCCTCTCAATACTTCTATATGTACGGGGTGCGTGGGGGTTAAACACCTGTACGATAATACCAACAGCAATAGACATTCACACCTAAATACTCCTAAGTGGCATAATAAATGAAACCCTTCAGCTTCAGGTAAAATCGATAATATATTGTAATACCAGACATATAACACACATTTCGCAGGATCCTCCTCGTACAGAATAATAACACTCCCTATAGTATTTACACAGATATACATATGACATGATATAGATGACCCTCAGGAAATAAAGTTGACCGTTACTTACGGATGTTGGCTTCAGCAGTGGTGACCTAGCTCTACTAATTCTGGGTTGTTGCTCCCAAAAGAATTAGTCCTAATACTTGCAGCACAATTAATTTGATTCACACGCCATTTCTACTTTTATGATTACCATTACGTATCATATCAATGCTTGGGGTCCGTTTTGGATCGTCGCATTAACTCCGCTCGTGAATTTAATAATGCTTAGCATATTTGACCAGCATTCCTGTACGAATAATTTGCCTCTATAGTTGATATTCAGATGTACAGATATCAGACTACAATAATTAGTGCTGTTCGAATTAAGCGATCTTAGCGATATACTTAAGACTAGGCTCATAATTCAATAAAGAACTTATAGCCTGCAACTTCGTTATTGTATCAACACAATTAGTGTAATACTGTAACGTCTCTTCCTCAACACACAAAACCAAAAAGACAAGTCCTACTCCCATGGAGTCCCGAAGAATAAGTTTCCACTCACACGCGGTCAGACAAAATAAGACCTACCTACACGGAGTCCAAATTAAGAGTGTATTCACTAGCTTCCACAAAATCCTAAGTACCCGTCATAATCCCCCTCTACAATCACTGGTTTACCTAGGTTGATCCACGGACTCCAACCAACCCCAACGCCTGATACAAAATCTCACAATAGCGAACATTCCTCTCCTTGACAAATTCTGGACTTAACATCAGTACAGGGTTGTCATATCTCCTCAGCGCGGCCACTCACCCCGCCACTCTCGGCCCACGGGAAAAACCTGCTTCGCCAAGAAGACAATTTCCTCGTTCGCGTACACTTTCCTGTTACATAATGTTAACATCAGCCCAATGTTAAAATATTCAACTTACCTAGATTTGGATCCTGCTCACATTACAATAATTGTACGCTAAACAAATTACTTGTAAATCAAGCACGTCATAGTATACAATCGAATAAATAATAATACGACATGAAAATCATCAAATAAAAATATACACATCACATTTATAAAATCCGTAACTCCCCAGAACACGGGTTCAGTCTCTTTGTAACTCGGGAAAGTTACAAATTCCCCTCCATGGAGTTCCCTTGAAGATATGAATGGGGACTCCATCACAAAACCACACAAATGCACAAATAACCCTAAAACAAAATATACACCATAGACAACATACACAAATGACCCTTCAAATATAAAATAACCCTCAATATAATAATTTTCTTGATGTCATGTAAACATTTCTTTCTTTCAAAAGTCTTTGTTATTGTCCTAATCCTATCTCACACCGACTTGACTCAAGTGTCCTAAAACTAGCTCACATGGAAATTCCTCACGTGTCCTTCACTTTGCCATGTCAAACATGATCGGAATGGCACACGCCGAATTCATTCTGCAATGCATTTACTTAATTGCTCTGCTTTGTTTCACTTGACTACTGGTGGCCTCTTCGTCATTACTTACAGTGTACCTGTGCAATACACCTCAATGTCGGCTAAATCTGCCTCAGAGGATCTGCCCTACCATTACATGCTAATATATCTCTTAAGGTTATGTACATTGTATGACCCTACAATGATACCTTGGTGGTCTGTTAGGCTATATGTACACTCGCCTATACGCCTATTAGCTATAAAAGGTCCCCTGAACCATTTAAAAGAACTTGTACATTTCCTGGCCAACAACGGAAAAAGTGCACGGCATTCTGAATAAGATCTGACCACCCCTACAAAAATCAAATTAGAGATCTGAGCCATTCTCTCGTCTCTCTCCCGCCCTGTGATCATCATCACCAACAATAAAACTCCCTGAAAATAATACCTCCCTGAGCCATCATACTTACCTATACTTACCGAACTCACATACTTACCTCTCCGTCCCTTGATATACTCACCAGTACCCTTAATTGGCTCTATGGCCTCTAAATCTATCATATGGCTACTTTCATCCTCCACGGTGGCCTCATACCTGAAAAAATGACATATCTGGGTCCTGAAATAGGTGAACTATCAACCAGCTCAAATTGATGGGTGTACACGTGCTTTAATCTAAGTTTCTCACTCCACACTCCCTTGTTACTCTTTACCACCTCCAATAACTCTTCCTTACTCTCAACACACAACTTACTTCTATCCATGGCTTCCCAAAGTGGATCACCTCGATTTTCCTCAACCGAAATACGACCTACAGCCTCCAGCTGTACCCCCTCGTCAGACACCTCTGTTGACATCACCTCCAAACCCTTACCAATGCACGCACCATCCATCTCCTCAACTAATTCATACCTCCTCTTAATTCCCTGACCCTTAATGTCCCTCTCCAGACATAAAACTCCGTTTTCAAAATCAATGTTACCCTTATGCTTGTTCAGTTTGTCATCACCAAGTAGGCCTACTACTTCATAAGTCAAATCTAACTTCCTAGGCAATACCATCTGTTTATTCGGTTTCTTTCTACTTCTATAATTCCTGATTTCCACCTTCTGTTCGTCCTGTTTACTAGGAACTCCCTGCTGATATTCACCTAACGTTACTATCACCTGCTGCTTCTCCTCATCTCCTCTACCTTCTCCTAACGTCACCCTCACCTGCTGCCTCATCTTGTCTAAGCTACTCTCCCCTTACGTCACTTTCAACTGCTGCCTAATCTTACCTAAGCTACTCTAACCTAACGTCACTTTCAACTGCTGCCTCATCTCCTCTAAACTACTTTCACCTCATTTCACTTCTACTTGCTGCTTCTCTTCATCTAAGCTTCTATCACATAACGTCCTCTCCTGCTGCTGTTCACTTTCATCTAAGCTAATATGACCTAACATCACCTCTAAGTGCTGCTTCTCCACTTCGCTACCATCTAACGTCTCCTCTAATTGCTGCTTCTCATCTAAACTACTTTCACATAACGTCACTTCTAACTGCTGTTCCTCCACTTCTACCATAGACTCTCCTCGCTGCCTAGCTTCTCTTACCTCCTTACTAACAGACTCTATATTAGCATTCGTTGAATCTCCCTGTTTCTTAATTGTCTCACCTATATGTAATTTCACCGATTCAACCTGCTCCCCTACAGATTCTATCATATCTTTTATTTCTTTACTCAAAGACCCTCCGCATCCTCCTATCTTCTGACCCATATACTCTTCCTGCTGCTTCACAGACACTTTAACTTCATCCATTTCCTTACGTAAAGATTCCCCTTGCTTCTTAACCTCTCCTATTTCTCTGCTTAAAGACTCATTCATAGATTTACTCAAAGATTCTATTTTCAACTCCATATTCTGGTTTACTGACTCAACCATAGACTTATTCATAGCCGCAAACATTTGGAGCATCCTATCGTTCACATCCCCTCCATTACCTTTATTCTTACTACCCCCCTGCATAGTGATCTCATCTTTCTCGGAATTGATAGAGTTCTCCGACGGTTCCTCTATCAAGCCTTCACCTACCCAGTTCCTATCCATATCGATGCTCAAGTTCTTTCCCACATTTTAACGTTAACTTTACTACTGATTCTACTTCTCAATTCCATCCTCCCATAACATTTCACCTGCATAAACATTCTAAGTTTATAGGCGTATGCCTACACGTGAATGTTATTGTTGTTATATCGTACTTCGAGTTCCACAGTTGGGCGTCAATTGTAATATTCCCCGTGGTGTAAGGGGGTTAAACACCTGTACGATAATACCAACAGCAATAGACATTCACACCTAACTACTCCTAAGAGACCTAATAAATAAAACCCTTCAGCTTCTGGTAAAATCGAAAATATATTGTTATACCAGACATAAAACACACATTTCGCAGGATCCTCCTCGTACAGAATGATAACTCTCCCTATCGTATTTACACAGGTACACATATGACATGATATAGATGCCCCTCAGGAAATAAAGTTGACCGTTACTTACAGATGTTGGCTTCAGCAGTGGTGACCTAGTTCTACTAATTCTGGGTTGTTGCTCCCAAAAGAATTAGTCCCAATACTCGCAGCACAATTAATTTGATTCACACGCCATTTCTACTTTTATGATTACCATTACGTTTGTTACTTTTGTAACCAGCATCCAACGATTTAATTTTGCGTCGTGGATCTAGTATCATATCAATGCTTGGGATCCGTTTTGGATCGTCGCATTAACTCCGCTCGTGAATTTAATAATGCTTAGCATATTTGACCAGCATTCTTGTACGAATAATTTGCCTCTATAGTTGAAATTCAGATGTACAGATATCAGACTACAATAGTTAGTTAGTTATTGTTGTTTTAAGGGGCGGAACTACGAGGTCATCTGCCCCTATAATAATTAGTGTTGTTCGAATTAAGCGATCTTAGCGATATACTTAAGACTAGGCTCATCATTCAATAAAGAACTTATAGCCTGCAACTTCGTTATTGTATCAACACAATTAGTGTAATACTGTAACGTCTCTTCCTCAACACACAAAACCAAAAAGACAAGTCCTACTCCCATGGCGTCCCGAAGAATAAGTTTCCGCTCACATACGGTCAGACAAAATGAGACCTCCCTACACGGAGTACGAATTAAGAGTGTCCTCACTAGTTTCCACAAAATCCTAAGTAACCGTCATCATCCCCCTCTACAATCACTGGTTTACCTAGGTTGATCCACGGACTCCAACCAACCCCAACGCCTGATACAAAATCTCACAATAGCGAACATCCCTCTCCTTGACAAATTCTGGACTCAACATCAGTACAGGGTTGTCATATCTCCTCAGCGCGGCCACTCACCCCGCCACTCTCGGCCCACGGGAAAAACCTGCTTCGCCAAGAAGACAATTTCCTCGTTCGCGTACACTTTCCTGTTACATAATGTTAACATCAGCCCAATGTTAAAATATTCAACTTCCCTAAATTTGGATCCTGCTCACATTACTATATTTATACGCTAAACAAATTACTTGTAAATCAAGCACGTCATAATATAAACTCAAATAAATAATAATACAACATGAAAATCATCAAATAAAAATATACACATCACATTTATAAAATCCGTAACTCCCCAGAACACGGGTTCAGTCTCTTTGTAACTCGGGAAGGTTACATTACAAGGCACAGGGATTACATACTTTTCTGAAGACCACAACTGATCACTAGTCATTTATATATATACGTTTAACATATCAAAATATTAAGTTCCCACGGAGGTAATTTCAAATTATCTCCTTCAACTAAATGTGTCGAAATCCGGGATAGGCTTTAGAATAGCCCGTAGGCTAGTCTAATTTCCCGATATCAGTGTTCATGAAATAAATCCACCTTTCCTTGACGAGATCCAAATGGTAATAATTGACCTCCAACAAGGGCCAATCATCCGTAACCAATAGTTACATCTCGCGATATATTCGTTATGTGTTGGATCCAATCGATCAATACATCAAGTCATCAATACAACACCATTGAGTCGTTCTACGCACACAATCTGGCTGCGGTCACAAGCATTACTAAGTCCAGTACAATGTTCGCTCACTAGGTAGAGTTAGGCTTATGAGATCACCTTTTGTCCGTGTGTGCATATGTGTGTGTGGATGTGTGTGTGTGTGTCCCTTAATAACGTTTCAACGCCTGGAGCGATTTCAATGAAACTCGGTAAGGTCACAGCACCATTTTAGACGACCACGACCGTGCCCTTCATTTTTTACGTCTCACCAATCCAACATGGCAGCTGTGGGAAATACTTCACCAGCATTCAATATATCCTAAACTGTTACGGTTATCAACCTGAACTTTTGTACGGTGATAGAGGAAACTATTAGATGTTCACCTATGAGACATTCGAAAACCTGGTAGCTACAAAACTAACATGGCGGCCAAGCGAATTTGCGACTTTCAAATAGACGTTTCTCGCGATTTAGACAACAAAACGCAATGAAACTTGGTACACTATATGTTTACACACATTGTAATGCACCGACATGTAATTTCGTTCAATTGTTTACATAACCTCAAGATGGCGGTTGTGCGAAGTATTTCACCGGCATTCTATATCTCTGAAACTATTATCAGTATCACTCTGAAAGTTAGTACGGATATTAGAGGCCCTACTGGAAGTTCATCTATGAGACTTTCAAAAACCATTTAACTACAAAACGAACCTTTCGGCCAAGCGAAATTCAGATTTTTAAATAGACTTTTTTCGCGATTTAATGATCCAAATGCAATGAAACTTGGTACAGCAAATGTTTATACATATTGTTATGCTCTGGCATCTAATTTAGCTCAATTGTTTACATAACCTCAAGATGATGACTGTGCGAATTTTAAAATTAAGTTGTTATTTCTTGTGTCGTAATCATGCGATCAAAGTGAAAGTTTGAATAATGAACCTACGAAATAATTTTCCTTTAATGGTACCTAACTGTATATATATATATATACATATATATAACAATCCAACACGGCGACAATCCGAATTATGTAGTGTGCCCGATTGACGAGGATTCCGGGGAGCCATCGACCTTAAATGACCCTTCCGGAACCCCCGGCTCCCGGGAAGGCATATAGGTCGGGAAGAAATGCATTCTTGGACTGGGAAAGCACTCAAGAAACTGTACTCGGGGGTGTCGGGTGTAATGAGAGGAAAAACTACCAGTCCAGAGGAATACAAACACAACAAATAAAATAAAGAGGCAAGGCTTACATTCAAATCACACTCAGTTTATTCAAAAAAGTGGCAGACCCCTAACTACTTCCGAGAGGTAAAAACGGTGAGTCCGTGCTAACAATGTTTATAATAATGTAAATCGTCTCCATGCGATAATCCTAACAAATTAAGCCTTTCGAAGTCCTACGCAAAAATGAAAAAAAAAAACAAAGAATGCAATCTAAGAGAATGACACGTAGATTTTCCCTATCCAATTACTTCGGAGATTCAATAATAATAATAGTACAAGAATGATTGGAGAGCAAGGTGAGTTATTTTACTTGTTTACAATGCAAGATATTAGTTACATTTAAAGCACAATAAGTTTAAGGCTACGCTATGATGGTGTCATCTCCAACATTTAACGTTAAAATTATTTAATCTAATGCCTATCGTACGGTAATAATAATAGCAACGATGTAAACGAGAAGCGTTTCATCCAAAATGTATTTCCAAGCTAAAGCTATGCACATTCTGATCCTAACAGAAAGTATGAAAAATCTAGCCTAATTACAACACAGATGTATAACATGTAAACACTCTTAAATTATGTGCGCAATGGGCGCCACTGCAGTTACCTTCCTACTTCGCAAATCCACTGGTTGTGAACTTGGGTCATGTTTGTGTTGGAAGAGAAAAGTTACGTCGGCGATAGCATGAGTAAAACATGTCTAACATCGCATTATCAGTTAGTTACCGCGTTTAGACACGTAACTACTGACTGTCGTTGCTCAATAGTGGAAGCTATATTTGTATTTAAAAAGAATCGAAGATGCAAATCTAAGTTATGGTCATCAAGGTACATTTAAGTTTATAGTTTTGGTTAAATTTTATTAGAGTTCCTAGCTTTTGGTTTATACTCAGTTTTAGTTGAAAATCCTGACATTTGATTATTACGTTTATATTTATCAGATTAGTTGAGTCCTATCAGTTCCATTGTATTTTTTAAAATACCATGTTAAACTCGTGTAGTGTAAATAATTGGTGTACCAAACATCCAATACACACACATATTTGGAAGACAAATCAATTCCAGAATCTCAAATCACACATCTGTGTGCTGATCAATACCACTGATCCATTAATCATCCGCTGTAATGACGTGACAAAAGTCGTACACGTTACCAGCCCATAAAGTACTAAAACTTGTACTTGCATCTAAGGGTAATCATATCCTACCGCTGTAGTGCGTTTTAACATAACATAGTTCTGTTTAAATCTATACAATCCAAGCTTGAGGATGATGTTTAATAGTGCTGTCACAACAGCTGTATACTCTGAATTTATATAAAGGTGTTTCATTTACTTATATATCAGACGCCTAATGTCTGGAAATCTAGTATTATAAAGCAGGGTCTTTTGATTACAGTCCTATAAAATGACCCGTTCTTTTAAACCCAAGATAACTTGCTCAGCTCATCTTATAATGTTACAATTCATAGCTGATTTGGCAGTCGTCTGCTTGTCAAATTAATACAGTTATTTGCTTCACTTCTCCACGCTGCGTAAACGGGGTTTGAGGTAGTAATGTTCGATATTCACTGGGCCCACTGCCTTCTATGTAATTTAATAAAGAAAATAGTGCACTGTCGTCGCTTTTACAAGGTCAAAAATAAACAAAATAAAGTGTGACATTGGCTTCTTTCACGGCCAACAGCTGGTCGTTGAGTTTCACTGCTCAAATAAAGTACAACTATTGAGACATGACTGTGTCACAATTCCTACACGTTAAAGTGTGTTGGTTCGATGCTCTGTCGAAGTTATAAAAAAACGTTATCTACAAAAACTGTTGGCAAATGCATTTATCCTCAGCAAGTGCAAATGATACGATATTTTGTGGTTCTTCCACCACTAAGAGTACATGTTATCAATAATGCCTACCTAGGAATGTGCGTCGTAAGGTCATAACTAATCTAATCCCCAAAAACAGGATCGAACATAGAAATATGTTCGGCAATCCGCCAGACTCACGTGTGCTCTTCATATTTTCTTGCATGGATTAAGTAGCAAGTTAGGCATGTAGATGGAATACCTGTAGTCCACCTGCTTGCTTTATAGTGCGATCCAGCCATCGCTAATCCATGGGTGATGCGATCCAACCATCGCTAAACCATTGGTAGTGCGATCCAACCATCGCTAAACCCTGCCATCCTATGGGGTTTGTTACTCCATCTCTACAGTTATAGTTGAATGAATAACTGGCATTTCTTCTGTACAATAAATGTGCGTTAATAATGCCGTGATGCCGTGAGATTTGGTTGCACTGAATTTACTGTTACGCCTCAAATAGCAATTGCACTGACTTTGCACTGGTGTAGCGGTTAGCAAGTTATAAAGGCCATTGGATTTCCGCTCACAGAATTTAAATCTTGTGGCTTGTGCTACAATACACACTAAAACTGGTTTACTTTAAATGCACACGTAAACTGTCCTTCACTGTTCTGCACTGTTCTATAAATTTCGCTGCACTTACGAAAACGTGGTTTGGCAGCGTGCTCAATGCCTGTATTAGATAGTACTTGAAATTTCACAAATATTCAGAATTTACTATTTATGATGGTTTTAAATGCACTCAGCCGTTATACTGCACGCAAACGCGTATCCTTATGTATCAGATTGAGTTAAATGATAGTGATATTCCTCGATTATGTCGAGCACGTTTTGCGTTGTTCAGGACCATGCCTGTCAAAGGTTACACGTCAAGCTATCATGCTTGCGATAGGAGAACGACCGTTTCATCAAGATGCCGGATGGACTCTCTAGTCAATAGTCAAGTGTGCGACTATGTGAATGTCTACGGCATTCACTAGGGTTCATTCATAATCATGTCTCTTATTTTTAATAAATCATATTCTTCTTCTGTGCATTGAAAATATTTACAACATTGGTTAAAAATCATGTGTTTTACAAAACAAAAAAATATAATACACTCTCAGCGCGGCAGCTCATATAAGTCAAATGAGCGCTCAATCGGCCTCCTCCATGGATGGTGAACTCTACATGAGCCAAAGAGGTCACATGGCAAATGTGACATCGGCTTCAGTAGACAGTTCTCAATATCTACGAATCTAGTACAGCAATCACACTGAATTTTATTTATGTTCACCTATAGAACTTTCAATAACCTAGTGATCACAAATCCAACATGGCGGCGACGCGAAGTATATATATTTAAATGGACATTTCTCGCAATTTAACCATCCGTGTGGAGTGATACTTGGTAACGTATATGTGTATACAAATGTTAATCCACTGGCATCTAATTTATTTGAATTGTTTCCATAATCACAAGATTGTAGCTGTGCGAACTTTTAAAATATCGTTTTCATTTCTTGTGTCCTTACCATGCGATTGAAGTTTGAATACTATACTGTGCCCTTATACAACGGAATGGATGAGGGCGTGATTTGAATTGAGCGCGCTGAGACGTCATCAATGCTGCGGCAAGCTGTTGACTCGCCATGATTTGAAAGAGGCGCTTGTTCTGAGTACAGCCAGAAAGTGTCTGAACTCTATATGCTTGTTTGCATTAGGATAAAGAAGAGGAAGGCACTAGCACTTCAGAATTATATTTGGAATAATTCTTCCGTTTATTCACAAAGTATCTATTGATATCAATAACCTTCCAGAGTATTCTACGGTGAGGACCAATAGAAGAGGAGATATCGCACTACGTAATGCAACTACAGCCATCGACATGTAACCTTGTGTCTGTTTATAAACCGGCTCTTTGGAGGCCAGATTACCTGTCTGCTTTCATCTGTCTGTGCGCATAAGCTGGTCGATTGTGTTCACTCGTTCCTACGCTATTATGCTACGCTGTTATACTGTGCAATTACTCCGCGAGGCTAGGCATTCACAATAACGACTTCATGTCACTCCGATGTTGCGTCAGGAGGACAAAGTCTTATTTTCACACCAGTGAGTGAAAAGTAAAGTGACATTGTGTTCCACGAAAGTTATTATTATAATCATAGTGATTGTAAAAATTCATCGTTATGAGAATACTTCAGGAATTACAGGTATGTGAGTGTGGAATTGCTTCACGCAAGTGACTGACAATTTTACTGTGTGTAAACTTCTACCCAGTGCGCACTATTTTATAAACTGGAATTGTGTCCGAGTCGAACTAGCCTCATAACTAAATGCAGAGTGGTAGTGCGCGACCCTGATAGCCTATGTAATATCTTGGAAATTTCGTGTCGGAACTAGATCAGGCTTAGTTGAGACATTCTAGCCAGAGAATATTATTATTATTATCTAGCCCTGTAAGATCGAACCGATCATGTTTGTGACAGTCAGTTTAAGTGAACATTCCAAAAACTGTGGGCTGCATTGTCAGAATGCCGAGTGTGCATTTGTGGAATAGTTTAGAACGACCCCATAAGATGGTGACGTCACTACCCCACTGTTCAAACATGACAAGCGGCTAGAGTTGCGCTATATGAGGGGAACGATACCAGGATTGCTGGATGGGGACCCGGAGCGACGCCGTCAGGGGAATATTTCTGTGGACGAGTACGAATGGTGAGGCAAATGCTGGGATATGTCCATTTCCTAAAGTGCAGTCATCACGGGTCCGTGGTGTCAGGGTTTGATCCGCACCAAGGGATGACCAACCGCCACAGAACATCTAAGGTAGAAGCCTTCCGACTTATGTAGATCTTATTCTTGGGCCATGAATTTCCATAATTTCCACTAAACCGATTCACTTTCCTAATAGTTAATAATTTTGTTGTTATTATAGTTGGTTGCATATAGGCTAGGGTATATTTCTTTCAGTCACTTAGACTTGTAGGTGAGGTGGATCCTCAACATTTTTCACTCTTAATTTGGGATGTTCTACCCCATTTATGTAAAATGCAGTAGAATTATGACACATGAGATGCATTTGCATTATTTTTCTGAATACCAGAAAATATTTTCTAATGATTATAATAATAATAATAATAATAATAATAATAATCTCTACAAATTCGTATTAGATGGCCACTGAATTTTGATAAACAACAATAAAAGTAATATTTCATGAGGATAATAATAATAAATGATTATGATAAATATGTTGAATTATGGTTATAAACAATTGATTGATGGTGTAAAAATCTGGGATCTTACGATCTTCAAATATTATTGGATATTATTGGAATGAAGCTTAAAAATGATAATTATGTGTCAATGCACTTTTCTAAAGTTAGTTCAGATTGGGGTGTTGATCCTCAAATGAGTGGATGTATGCGGGAGTGATATCCTGTTCCACATAATACTGCTTGCTTTGACAATAAAATGGGAGCATGCGGGAGTGATATCCTATCCCATAGTGATAATAGTGCTTCAAATGTTAGTCGCATTACTAAGAATTCCCATGAAATACACTAATATAAGATCAGTGATGTGTTATAAATCTAATGACGTCACGTTACACCTCATGCCTATTTTTGTGATGGCTAGTATTTAGTTCATGTTCAGTGTGGCATATCCTCTCATTAAATAATATAATCATGAAAATTATAAGGAGATATCTGAGGCCACTTTTGATAAAGCGGACAATTATTATTATTATTGTTCCTTTTTAGCCTACTTTTCACATTTTGCAAAAATGAGGAAAAAGTAGTCTTATGAGATCGGGCAAATGTGTGTCTGTGTGTCTGTCTGTCCTTCTGTCTGTCTGTCTGTCTGTCTGTCTGTCTGTTTGGCTGTGTGTGTGTCCCCCCTATCAACTCCTAAACGGCTGAAGCAATCGAAACAAAATTTGGTAGGAGTAAAGATGTATACCTGAATATCTCACAGCCATATTTGAAAATGATGTCAGTGCTACCAACTGCTGAAAAATCGCAATTGAAATTTGAGCCCCATGTTCGATATCTTGCAAGGTATGAATGCGAGCTATTTCAAAATTGGCACACATATAGATACTAATATTGCAGTTTAATTTCCAGGTGGCCACACATGGCAGTGTTGCCAAACTGATTAAAAGCCTGCTGATAGGTCCAAATTTTAAATGCATTTAACTTCTGCACTATCAATTGGATTTCAACCAAATTTCGTATGTGCTATGTGTATATAAACATATATGACTGAGCGTATTCTTAAGAGCCACCAGGGCTGCCAACTGTTAATAAATGCTCTCATTTTTTAAAATCCAAATACCCATATATCAGAAAGTATGCAAGCCGACAGCTACTATGCACACGCATAGTTCCTGACACTCTATATTAATTTGGAGTAACTTATATATGTCAGTGCTACCAACATGATTCTAAGCCTGCTGAGAGGTCCAAATTTAAATACATGTAACTTCTTTACTATCATTTGGATTTCTACCAAATTTCGTGTGTGCTATGTGTACCATAACAGATATGACTATGCCGATTCTTAAGAGTAACCAGGGCTGCCAACTGTTAATAAATACTGTCTCTACTTTTGTTACCCTAATATCGATATATCATAAAGTATACAAGCCAATAGCTCTTAACTGTGCACACGTATAGTACCTGGCATTCTAGATTAATTTGGAGTAACTAATTAATATAGACCTACGCCAGTGCTGCCAACATGATTCTAAGCCTGTTGATAGGTCCAATTTTAAAATGCATGTAACTTCAATACTAACTAACGGATTTCATTCAAAATTGACACAACAATAGATCATATTATTTCAGATTATTTCTGACCAATACATGTATGTCATTGTTGCCTACATGATTTTACGCGCACTGTTAGATCCAATGTTTAACTGCATGTAACGTCCATGCTATCCATTGGACTTCAACTAAATTTTGTATACTGTACCTTAAGAATATATTCAGTCACCAGGGCTGCCAACTGTAGTTCTCTATTAGGCTACATTATGCCAGGTAAACAGTATTTCGAACTAATTAGAAATGTCGATATTACCAACTTAATTTCGTCATTATTCTAGATAGATCCATATAGATTAATCATTGGCATGAACCTTAAATTTTAAGAAAAGTAGGCTCTTTAGTTCGTCACGGAACTTCTTGTTTGCCTTGAGATAAATAACTGCTCTGATAAAGTTAATTGTCAAAATAATGCAATTTGACAGGCCGCGCTAATAAGGGTCATTCTGAATCACCGGTATGTGCTTTCGTCGTAATAGTGAAACGCGAGTGTGAAACAACCTCAAGATGTTGTAAATAATAGGTGAAACAATATTGGACAAAATACATGTATAAACTGAAACCAAATAAGTTAAATTACATATTTCTTTCTTGTGTTTGATTGATTATACAATCTCGCATGTATAGATTAAAAGAACAGTATGTGTATTTTTCAAAGTTAGTCAAACCAACGGACTTTTAAGAAGAGACTATGATTTTTTTTCTGATATGCATAATGTGTTCTCACTTTTTGTTGTGTTGTGAAATCTTTCCTTATCCTTTACGGGGAGCATGGGTGCAGTGTGCAGTAATTATATAGCCCAGCCCAGGACGCCCTGAGACAGATCTCGTGCTGACACAGTGCTCATGCTGCCTCGAATGGGGTCGCCTGCCCATCCCAGGTGGACAGACGGGCACAATACGTACACAATAATCTTCATGTAACAGTACATAAAAGTAAGACCTACATATATAAAATTCAACTTGGTGACTATCCGAAATATAAGATTGTTCTCAGTATCTACGAATGTATAACAGCACTCAAACTGAAATTTGGTATGTAGATAGAGGCAATTAACATCAGTTAGATATATGAAAATAGGCTTTAGTTCTTCACGGAACTACTTGTTTTATTGATATACTCTCTGTATGCTCAACTACCGTCGTAGTACTGAATGCTCTTATCTAATTTCATACAATTGTGTAATTTTAAAATACAATCACTCCAATGAATGATTTGTTGATGGTTGATGAGCTTGATTCTCTTTCCTTGCTGTTGAGACCAAAGAGTACTCGAATTTTGAAAATGATTTTAGATATTTTCTGATTAGAAAAGACTTATGGATCGGCCAGTTTCCTTCTATGAAAACCGTGTTTATTAAAATTTCTCTTGCGCTATTCACTGCACCACACTCAAATTTTATATGGTTCACTGTTTGAGGTCCTCCGCTAAAGAAACACTCGGGGCTGCGTAAAATGTTTTGAGTCTGTGTAGATACGACTTGACATATCCATGTCCTGATGTTAATCTTGTCAACTTTGGCGTGAGGTTAATTTTGGTTGTTATTCTGCTATCTACTTTAGTGAAGAATTCCTTTGTGATTGTTCCTTTTGAAGATTCTTCCCGTTTCTGCCCTTCATTAGTAGATTCTCTCCTGAGGTCAGTTCTTAGTATATTTTCATTTATGGAAAAATGGCTTATGAGACCACCTTTTGTCTTTGTGTGTGCCCCCCCCCCCCCCAATTAATTCTAAACGGCAGGAGCTATTTCAATAAAACTTGCGGTAAGGACATAATACTATTCTGTCCGAACCTGACCGTACCCTTCAAATTTTGTTAAGTCTCACCAATTCCGCAGTCAGTAGCATGCTGGGCTTCTATGCCCAAGATCGCAGGTTCAAATCCGGCCGAAGTCGTCGGATTTTTTAAGAGCGTTAAAATCTCTCAGTATGCCTTCCTTCGGAGGGGAAGTAAAGCCGGCAGTCCCTTGGCATAGATTTATGTCATGTTAAAGAATCTTCCACTAATTACATCTGTGTGAAGCTAAATTGTATATGTTAAGAATGTAAACAACGCTCTTACAGGTCCCTACGTTCGTTGCAAAGAGCCGACTGCGGTGACGTCTGGTAGCTAAGTTCTGAGCTACTAGTCGTTGACGGTGGCGTTTGGCGGCAAATGTAGGAACTACTTGAAAATTGATCGTCTGCAGTCCTTACTTGAATTAAAACAGATACACACACTAATACAGTAATCACAATTAACACCGGTTATCAGACAGATTATACACACACCCAAAGTACACGGGGCTACATGACCACGTTGTCGCAGCCCCTAAACTTAAGAACCAACCAACCAACCTCTCACCAATCCAATATAGCGACAGTGCAAAATAATTCACCAGCATTCTATATCTCCAAAACTACTACTGATATCACCAGAAATCTTGTACGGCGATAAAGGGTACTACTAGACTACATATGTGTCATGTAGAAACCTGTTAAGTACAAAACGAACATGGCGGCTATGCGACGATAAAACATTTACGTAGATTTTTCTCGCAATTTAACCATCCGAGCGCAGTGAAACTTAGTACTGCAAATGTTTGTACACATTGTAAGGCACTGACATCCAATTTAGATCATTGTTTTACATATCCTCAAGATGGGGGCTGTGCAATATTTTACAATTAAGTGTTCTTGTGTCCTAAACACGCGATCGAATTCTACGTTTTAATAATGAACCTATGCAATAATCGTCATCGAACGGTACATAACTCAACACATAAAAATCCAACATGGCGACCATCAGATATACTTAGTCGGTTATCAATACCTTCACTTCCTTACATTTCAGGATCTCCGGAACTTATAAGATCGGCTGAGTGGAGTCATCTTATTGGGTTTACTGTGTGTTCTATTTTGTAATCTGTGGGTCTCTTTCATGATTAATGTGGGTTGCTCACTAAGGAAACATACTTGAAGGCCAAACACCACTGTCTGTATCTCAACAAAGCAAATCACGTATCTTGACTTGTTGTGCTAGTTCAGGCCACGCCAACTCTAGTGCTTCGCGAGCACCGGTCGGCACCGGAAAAGTCACCGGTGTTCTGCTGTAGGAGAGGAACGTGTAATGGCAGCGCTTAGCGAGGCGAGAATCGTGGTGTTGTTTGGAGAATGGGGCTGGGCAAATAAGCACGCGTCAGGTGGCGTACCGGTATGAAAAAGGATAATATTATTATTAATAATAATAATAATAATAATAGTAATGATAATAATAATAATAATAATCATCATCATCATCATCATAATGCCAATTTTGTGTACAGCCAGAAATAATAGTTTTATTGCGCTGCTGCTTTTGCACTAATTTTCAACATTTCTGTTTATCTTTGGCATCGCTTTAAAGCCACTAATTTTCAGATATTTCGGACAATCGTTTTGGTAGTTGCAATCCGAAGTATAGTTTCCAAGGAAGCATCAGACAAACCTGACCTTGTTTTTGTTTTGTTAATATTTATAATTGAACACATTTGTTTACAAACGAACGTTGTTCCGAACATAGCAACAAATTTCGGGGCAAGGGCATGAATAGTAGGGAATTCTTCTTCCTCAACGCCTTTATAACATTAAATCAAATCACCATTGTAATGGTAATAGCAGTCTGTCAAAATTGGATCGCACTGTAGTTTTATGAGCTCAACTTGGAGACTTGATGGGGCAGCCTCTGCGAGCACCAAGAAAAGGCGTCAAAAAACTTTGAGTGCCGGGTTTACTTGTTTTATTTAAACCTATCTTCAAGTTCTTTATGCATTGACTGTAAAGCTTTTGTGTACTCACTGATGTGTTCATATGTGCTTAAATTCAAGTATCTCAGAAAGGGAACTGTTTCCCATTTCCTTCTTGTAGCTGACCTTTCAAAAGCACAAGCTGCAATTGGAAACTTTCACTACGGTTACACATAGTACTGATTAATGTATTTTTGCCTTGCAACGAGATATTTAAATCATTTAAATATCCCTTCATGTCTTTCATGAAGGCGAGGTCAGCGATCCATTACTCATCATCCAAGTCTGACTGGGCTACCGCCACTACACGGGGTGGAAAGGGGGGAAGGAGGGGAAAAGTACCGGTGCCACTCGGTGTGGCACTGCGGCGAGCAAGCACTAAGTTCTCGCGTTGGCGTGGCCTGTGCTAGTTCAATCATCACTACACCTGAACAAGTGTTTATATTGTAAATATCATAACCCATACTTATGAACATAGATTTGGTACCCTGGGAGTGGAGGATCTGATGATAGTAGGTAATGTTAGGCGGTTCCAGTGCAAGGGCTAATGCGCAAGATGGCGCCCGCGCGCAACCAATCCTATGTTATTTTTATGGAGGGGACAGTCATAGCTGGCGCAAGGGCTAATGCGCAAGATGGCCGCCACACTCTGAGACCGTGAATGATGTCGCAGGCGGAGTTCGACCGTGTAGTCGCTAAATGGAATATTTATTATTATTATTATTATTATTAACATTATTATTATTATTATTAACATTATTATTATTATTATTATTATTATTATTATTAACATTATTATTATTATTATGTAATTATTGATTAATCATGTACATTCAAGACCAGCCTTATATAGTCACCTTTATGGTAAAGTGGCTAGTATTCTTGGATGTCGCTGTAGAGCCCCAGGTTTGAGTCCTGGCTTTGCCAAGAAATTTAATTTTGGGCTGAGGGTTGGAACGGGGTACACTCAGCCTTGTGAGACAAAAAATTGAGAGGAGCTGGGATTTTATTCCTACCTCAGCCATTCTGGAAGTAGTTTTTCTGGAGTTTTCCACTTGTAATTCAGGTGAATGCTGGGATGGTTCCTAAATTAAGGCCACGGCAGCCTCGTTTCAATCTTTATTTGAATTATAAGTACACACACTCTTACTGCTATTACAATAGCACTGGTTATTGCGTTTCTTAACATATTCTAACAAAAACACAAGAGATAGGGTGGTAGGACACATACTAAGACACCCAGGAATAGCAAGCTTAGTTATGGAAGGAAGGTTGAGGACAAGAACTGTAGGGGTAGACCAAGGTTTGAAATAAGTTTAAAAGATTGCCTTGGATGTAGGGTATGGTAAATATGTAGAGATGAAATGATTAGCTCAGGACAGGGAGGCATGGAGAACTGCATTCAATCAGTCAAAAGGACTGAAGATTCAAATCAAAAATACCGAATTGGTAAAACTTACCTCAGTATCGCATTTCCTTTTTAACTACACGGGTACTGATGACCAAAGTGTCCCAAAGATTTTTACACACCTAAACATTTCTTTTCAAGTTACATGTGACTAGTGGCGGAAAATGTAAAAAAAACAACACACGGGGGATGATGACAGAAATGTCCCTACATACTGAACCCATGTGCCATAGTGTCCAAGGAGATCGAATCCATGTATTTGGGGAAGAAATGAAAGAAACGTACAGTTTCTAATGTAAATTAGAGAAAGATCAAGCCAGGATTCTAGCCTAATATTGTGCAAGCAGCGCGAGCCAGATGTTCGAGAGATGAGATCACCCCTCTTGACATTCAGAAGGAGCTGGTCATGAGTATTAATAACCGAGTGGAAAATTCCGACTGTTAGACAAGGAAGCCTGACTCGGAAATCGAGCTGAGCTGGCTGGAAAACGACAACACCGCTTATGCGCCAGAAGAGGAATAATTAAATTTAACCCGTTTACGAGTATAAAAATAAGTAAACAAGTACAGTACGGTGAATCATTTCGAATTAGAGATTTTTGTGTAAAGAAAAACCCTTTAATAATTGCACAGGAGAAAACTGCAAACGCAAGTAGACGTCATAGGGGATTTACCAAGGCCTGTGGAGAGGGGAGAATGCAAATGAACAGCAACACCCACACAGTTGAGGACGAGAAATTAATTAATATCTCCGAATTGCACGATCGATTCTTATGCGCAATGAGATTATTTAACATTGAGAAGACGAGCTTTTTGAAGGTATAATTTTTATAATGGTGCAACCATTATTTTAAAAGTTGGGCACGGAAAGGGCTAGAGTCTTATCTTTTTGTAGCGAAAGAGTATAAAAGCTCCTGGCATCACCAAGCCATGCATGCAGTTTCAAACAGTCCAGGGGACGTGACGCTGGAGCATCAGTACAAGCAGTTCCGAACATCCCGAGGGGGGCGTTGCTACGCATCAGTATTCAGACAGCCGTGTGGGGCGTCACTCTGCTCCACACCGAAGACAGTTTACCAGTACTCCTTGAGGGGAGAAACGCTGTATTACACCGCAGAATTAATATCTGATAGCCATAGGCGTCGCAGTATTAATAACTTGCGTGCCTCCATAAGGAGTTGTAAAGAAGAAATATTAAAGGATCGCCGTGTTGAGAAATTAGGAAAATCCTAGTTACAGGATTTAGGTCCGACAGTACACAAGTTTACAATGAAAAGTTCGTAAAATATAGTCAGAGCAGGCTGCGAACGTTGGACTTAAGGCGATAGGTCTTTAAATAAACGACCGAAAATATCATAACGTACGGAAGTACTGTAACAGGAAGATAAACAGTTATCTAATTTAAAGAACCCAAATAGGGAAAAACAGAGTAAGGTTCGCAACGTATTTCAGAAAAGTAGGATTGCGAGAACCGAATAAACAAAGAAGAACGGAGACTATAGACATTATCTCCAGAAAGCAGACGAACTATTCTAAAGCACTAGACTCGAGAAGTACTAGCTGCTATAAAATAAATCCATCGATCATCGATAAGTTATCGAAGGGACCTCGATCCGAACAGACTTTCACTAGGATCGATAAACTAGATCTAAAAAGGAAGCCGTTCAAGCTAAAGAGATAGCCGGACATCCAGAATAGGATTCGAAGAATTAGGATTCCAGGGAAAAGTAGATGATTCGAGACTTTCGTATTCTGCAGGATAGGAAGCCGACATTGAATAAATTTCACCCTTGGAAACGGGAGATTAAGAGGTCACGTGTGATGGACTAGGAAAATACGGCCTAGTGATCAAAAGTTGTGAAGTGTAAATCTATCAAGATTGTGTGTTAAAATAATATTTTTTAGTGTTTATTGTGTGTTCTAAATGGATACACCAGTGTATTAAAAATGTTGTCAATGTTAAGTGTATTGAATATGTGTCAAGAAGTGTTTGTACATGAGATGAATTTCTACAATATGGAGTAAATTTCAAAGTGGGCCAAAATGAAACACCGCACAAGGATAAAGGTCATGAGACGACCTTAAAAACACGTGAGTAATGAATTTCATTATATTTTGGTGTCAGGAAATGATTGTGTACAAATCCACCGGAGTTTTTGAGTAAAAGGGATGTGTTTAAATAAATAAATACTGAATAAACAAAAACGCGGTCTGAACAATAATAGAAATTTGAGAAACTATAAATAATTATGTAAAAGAATAAATCCAGTAAAGGAAATATATGAATAAAATGTCAGTGTATTTGACGAATGTCATAAGAGCAAGCGAAATATCAATAATTATCATGAAAGATATTTAAATAAAAGTAAATTTGAGTTATATGAAAGAAATAGCTTTTGAGCTTGTGTAAAGAATGAAGATATGAATGAATAATAATAATAACCAAGTAAGGAAATATTAAATAAAGATCAAATTAATTGATGTGAACATAAGAGCGTTAGAGCTTTAATAAAAAGTATAGACATGATGTTTAAATGCATGTTCTTAAAAAGAGAGAAAGTTATTGTCAAAGGAAAAGAATAATATAAAAATTGAGATGTGTATCAATTGTTAATATGATATTATCAGTTCTTTGGATGACGCTAGGCTTAAAATAAAGTATAGCGCAAAAGAGCGCAATTAAAATAAAATGTCACGCTAGGAACGCGTAAAAGTTAATGTACTTGGTAAATTACTTATGAGAGGTAGTTGATTGTAGCGAATTGAGAATTGGTGTAAGTCCTCTATTTGTGACGTAGTATCACGAGGCCATTGTGTATGTTGTATTTGAAAGGGAGCAAATGTATGGTATTGAGCGTAGGTCTTATAGCTATATGCTGACCCTAAATCGCATTTTTTATAGTCCTCTATATGGGAAAGGTTCCCGAGGCATGTGAAGAGATTCGAACTCAGAATCCTCTAATTGTGAAAGCCCCTTTATTATTCGTCGTAGAATGTGTAATTACTCTTCCCCAATCAATGAGGACATTTCATGATTAATAAATGCCAAGATTACGAATGTGGTTTATGAGCCCAATAATATTGTTGTATGTACACGAGAAATAGAATGCCAGGTCTCCCCAAAGAATTGAGAATGAACGAAAAGCTGTTTGTAAAAGCATTAAAGAGAGCTCAAGCTTAGGCTAGACGGGAGGGTTCCCGCATAGTCATAAATAACGCTCGAGTAGCACGGTCAGACCCTCGGAGCAGGAGGGGTGTCTGAAGGCCGCTTTGTAAGGAGTAATGAATACACCGTGAGTGTTTAAAGTTGTTAACGACCCGGGGGTTGAACCGAGGTCCTTGTAGATTGATATTTCCGCTTGCCTGTTCAGATCGTAGTTTTTTTAAGTGATAATGGTCTTATAAGACATAAGAGATAAATAACAATCCCTATTGTAATGTTGTATGGAAGTAGGATTCCACGAGTTAATTGAAGGCAACTAGGTTCCGGGAGTGACCATAGTTTTTTGACTGTGTCAAGTTTCTTCATACTCTGGAGTACACAAGTAATTTCCTGATTACCTTGATGTATTTGTGAAACTAAAGAGAGATGATAACATCTGAAAACCTGTGAAATGCCCAAATATTGAGTTAGATAATTAACATGTAATTTTAAATGTAATTATACATTTGTTTTGATGATTAAGAAAATATAAAAAGTAGTATTTGAGGTGTACAAAGAATGACACCATTATTATAGAAAGCATTGAGCCAAAAGAGCTCGGAGTTATATGAAACTTACAGTTGATGCTTTATGGAAGTAAAAATAATTAGGAATTGTTGGTTTATATGGAAACCAGATGTTTTAATACAATATTTGTTTTATTTTTATGTTATTCCTTGTTCATTTGGAACAAGTAGATGATTACGGGTCAGTAATTTAATTGCTTAATTGTTTGTAGCGCCATAATTTTGATAAATTAAATGTGTTAAAATAGGAGTTGATTTTGTTGTTATTTTTGCAAGTGTATCCTCTAATTAATCCAAAATATGTGGGTCACAGAGTGGGTGAACTTACCGCTGCCCCGAAATCCCGAATTGAGCTACGCTGGTATACTGTGATTGGCATATTTCTTGCTAAAAGGGCAAAATACATGTAAACACATGAGCCTGATGGCCATATTATTATAATTTTATATACACTTAAACATGATCGACTAATGAACCAATGTTCCATTAGCAAGTTTAGAGACATGACTGCTAGCTACTACATTGTCCCGACAGGCACGATTGATGCGTTGACAGAAATATAATCTGTTTCCGGTCGTGACGTGCACTAAAGTAGCAATCATTACAATCATAGCTTTATTATACAGATATGGAATAACATTATTATGTAACCAACATCTACCATTTTAATGGTCCAGTGGTGAGTACTTTTGCACTTGAGGTCTTAATTTGAATCCATACTTAGGACTAGAACAGGCAACACTAAGAGAGAGAGAGAAATAAAAAATGGGGGGGGGGGGGGGGGTAATAGCTCAGTGGTCATGTTTCCCTCTCATCACGAAGGCCCGGGGTACACTCAGCCTTGTGAGGCAAAAAACTGAGAGGAGCTGGGGTTCATTCCTACCTCAGCCATTCAGGTAGTAGTTTTCTATGGTTTTACACTTTTACTCTATGCAAATGCTGGGATATACCTTAACTGAAGGCCTTGGCTGCCTCTTTTCAATCCTCATTTGAATTAAAAGTACACACACTCTTACAGGTTATCAAGATGTGTTAGCATATTCTAAAACAACAAAAACATAGGTTGGTAGGACGTATACAGTCTTACACTCACACACACATACTAAAGACACCCCTGGAATAACATGCTTAGTTATGGAAGGAAGGGTTGAGGACAAGAACTGTAGGGGTAGACCAAGGTTAGAATATGTAAAACAGATTGCCTTGAATGTATGGTATGGTAGCTATGTAGAGATGAAACGATTAACTCAGGACAGGGAGGCATGGAGAACTGCACTAAAACAGTTAAAAGACTAAAGACTCAAACACACAGTATTTGTTAAGGGTAGATATAGTAGCAAATAAAGACAAGTGTAAATAGAAATTTCTTTTAGCGACTGATAATGAAACAAAGAGAAAGGTTGGTAGGACACATACTAAGACACCCAGGAATAGCAAGTTTAGTTATGGAAGGAAGGGTCGAGGACAAGAACTGTAGGGGTTTACCAAGGTTAGAATATGTTAAACAGATCGCCTCTGATGTAGGGTATGGTAGCTATGTAGAGATGAAACGATTAGCTCAGGACAGAGAGGCATGGAGCACTGCATCAAACCAGTCAAAAAGACTAAGACTTAAACAAGAGCAACAATTTGTACTTCTTACCTGTACAGAGATTGTCTTTTTGTTGATATCCATGGAAAAAACAACACTTGCTTTTTTTTAGCTAAACCCACGGTATTACACTATTAAGGTCTAATGCTTTATTGCTATAATAACATTTAGGGCTTTGCGACATACCATGGTGTAATGGTAAGTGCCTGTTATCTTAAGAGTGACAGACAATTTTCACATGAACACGATTCCTGCAAATTATCTAATATCCAATGAAATTTTATAAAAATTATTTTAAGATACCCACTAAACCCTTCTATTAAACACGTGAGTACATTGAGCTATATGACCATCAAGCCTCAACTAGTCTACACACTCAAGTATACGGGGGCTAATTGCCTATACTATTCTACTGTATACCATAATGAGTAATTACTGATACACCTTAATTTTACTACATATGCACTCAACACACGGGGATGATCGAAAATGCGGTAAAATACACATTGGTGAATAATAATGATTTATTAGTGATGTCCTGCATGGAACTGACTAGCTGTACCGAGCACTCAGGCAGAGCAATTGTGAATTGCAACTTGGTGAAACACGACCTCACATGATAACGCAGGCACCCATATATGTTAAAGACTTAGGATCTGGCCAGACAGTAAGACTAATTCATTTAAGTGTTGTAACTTATTCATTTTATTGTCTTTTGATGTGAAAAAAGAAAATCCACAGCCTGCTTCCTGTCTCCGACCGGGTCAGGAATGGAATGAATGAAGCTCCCATCTAGCGGCGAGGATATGAACTGTGCCGGCTGCCGAGGCCTGACACACTCCTCTGGGGCAATGATTAAATGAATGACAGATGAAATGAAATGATAGTGGAGAGTGTCGCTGGAATAAAATTGTGACGGGGAAAACCGGAGTACCCGGAGAAAAACCTGTCTGCCTCCGTTTTGTCCAGCACAGATCTCACATGGAGTGACCGGGATTTGAACCACGGACCCAGTGGTGAGAGGCCGGCGTGCTGCCGCCTAAGCCACGGAGGCTTTGTCTTTTGATGTATTATTGCAAAATTGTGGGTTTGATGCACAACTCTGAAGACTTAAACAGAGCACTGTATAGAATTAAAAGGCTTGATAGCTTAGTGGTTAAGTAGTTTTACCTTTACTGTAAAGATCAGGGTTTGATCCCCGATTCTGTCATGACATTTAATTCCGGCTTGAAGACTGAAACAGGATACATTTAGTTTAAAGGCAAAACCGGGGGGATGTTGATTCGATTTTCACTTTAACCATTTTTTAATTTTTATTGTGTAATTTTTGTTTAAATTTTACACAAAGACAATGCTGAGACGGTACCTAACTTAACACAACGGCTGATTTCTTTTACATTTTTGCCAGGTTTATTTATTTGTTTTATCCATGTGTAGGCGTTGACTTGAAAAACCTGCACTCAGCCTCTTAGGAGGTAACATGACAAAAAAAACTTTTTTTCTGTGGTTTGTGTAAGGAAGGGCATTCGGTCATAGAAACCATACAACACGTAGTATTTTATTACCTACTAGCTTTGCTTGGGGGAACAGTTATTTTAGTAATTGAATGGAGATTATTGGAAGAAATGAAAACCTAAAACACTTAGACGCTGATTGTCCAGTAGCTATTAGGCCTCAAATTATACATTTATGCTATATAAAAGAACCTAGCAGTACAATTGGTAATGTGTAACCTAATTTATCAGTTATATTTGATTGGTTACAAACACGTAATGCCATTTGATACTTTCATAATAACTATGAAGCATAAACTAATTTTTATTATAGTTCTGTGTTTTAGCTGTTAGAGCTGGAAACGAAGCAGCAGCAGCCTATCAATGTTTGCAACGTGGAGATGTACCTATAAGTCCTTTGGTTCATACTTGCAAATAACAAGACATTTCTTATTACCATAGTGAGTCTGAATTATGGCGTGTGGCTAATAAAGTATTATTGCAAAGCTAAACAACGTTTTGACAGCCTGTGATGCCTCTGTGAGAGAGAGGTTGTCAGCCCTTATTGTGATTTGTGCTAGAAAAGGAAAGTTAACGATGAATGGACATAAACATTAAAAAAACTATTTGTAAACTAGTGTAATATCCTATTTGCTATGAAATAAAAACAGTATTGCTTGAGTATAATTTTGTTTTTAATTTAAAAATGTAGTCAGACATTTCACACATTGTATATTTAAAATTCACGTTTCACATATTGCAAGTATTGAAAATATTAGGTTAATTGAGAGCAAAAGTGGGTGCAAAATTGGGTGTTACCTAACCTAATCTCAACTCATCTAACCTAACCTGACCACACTTGTCCTGTCTACTGAACCTGTCCTAATCTAATCCTAGCTAACCTCACCTGACGTGACCATACTTGTTTGTAAGCAACAACAACAACACACCAAGATTCAATGAATTCCAGAGTACAATTAGGATAATTATCTTGTTCTCGACAACTACCATGCCTATTGTTACTAGCCTACTTTTCACATTTTTCATCAATGAGGAAAAAGTAGACTTATGAGATCGGGCAAATGTCTGTCTGTCTGTGTGTGTGTTCCCCATATCAACTCCTAAACGGCTGCAGAAATCGAAACAAAATTTGGTAGGAGTAAAGATCTATACCTGAATATCTCACGGCCATATATGAAAATGATGACAGTTCTACCACCTACGATCGCAATTGAAATTTGAGCTCCATGTTGGATATCTTGGAAGGTATGAATGGGAGATATTTCAAAATTGGCACACGTATAGAAAATAATATTGCAATTTAATTTCCAGGAGACCATGCCTGGCAGTGTTGCCAAAATGATTATAAGCCTGCTGATAGTTCCAAAATTTAAATGCTTATAACCTTTACACTATCAATTGGATTTCAACCAAATTTCGTATGTGCTATGTGTACATAAACATATAAGACTGAGCGTATTCTTAAGAGCCACCAGGCTGCCAACTGTTAATAAATGCTCTCAATTTTTTTAATCCAAATACCCATGTATCAGAAAGTATGCAAGCCGACAGCTTTAAACTATGCACACGTATAGAACCTAACATTCTATATTAATTTGGAGTAACTTATATACGTCAGTGCTACCAACATGATTCTATGCCTGCTGAGAGGTCCAAATTTAAATACATGTAACTTATATAGTATCATTTGGAATTGAACCAAATTTCGTGTGTGTTATGTGTACCATAACAGATATGACTATGCGTATTCTTAAGAGCAACCAGGGCTGCCAACTGTTAATAAATACTGTCCCTAATTTGGTACCCTAATATCAATATATCAGAAAGTATGCAAGCCAATAGCTCTAAACTTTGAACACGTATTGTACCTGGCATTCCTGCCTGCTGAAAGGTCCAATTTTAAAATGCATGTAATACTAACTAATGGATTTCATTCAAAATTGACACAACAATAGGTCATATTATTTCAGATTATTTTTGACCAATACATGTATGTCATTGTTGCCAACATGATTTTACGCCCGCTGTTAGATCCAATGTTTAACTGCATATAACGTCCATGCTATGCATTGGACTTCAACCAAATTTTGTATTCTGTACCTTAAGAGATGGAACTAAGAATATAGTTCTCTATTAGGCTACATTATGCCAGGTATACAGTATTTCGAACTAATTAGAAATGACAATATTACCAACTTAATTTCGTCATTATTCTAGATAGATCTATATAGATTAATCATAGGCATCAATCTTAAATTTTAAGAAAAGTAGGCTCTTTATTTCGTTGCGGAACTTCTTGTTATTACGTCTGATGATGTAATGTTCTCACAATTTGACAAGCGGGTTTTTGGTCATCCCCAAAAGTGGGTGCAAAAGTGGCTGCAAAATTAGGTGCAAAGTGGGTGCAAAGTGGGTGCAAAAGTGGGTGCAATAGTGGGTGCAAAAGTAGGTGCAAAATTAGGTGCAAAATTAGGTGCAAAATTGGTAGTAGGTACAGTTGACAGTAGGCGCAATTGATAGTAGGTGCGATTGGTAGTACGCGCAATGGAGAGTAGGCGCAATTGGTAGTAGGTGCCATTGATAGTAGGCGCAATGAATAGTAGGCGCAATTGATAGTAAGCGCAATTTGTAGTAGGCGCAATCGATAGTAGACGCAATTGGTAGTAGGTGCGGCTGATATTAGGCGCAATGAATAGTAGGTGCAATTGATAGTAGGCGCAATTGGTAGTAGGCGCGATTGATAGTTGACGCAATTGGTAGTAGCGCCTGATAGTAGGCGCAATGGATAGTAGGCGCAATTGATAGTAGGCGCTATTGATAATAGTTAGTAGACCTTGAGGCAATAACCCCTTTTGATTGATCCCTGTTGATTTGTCCCTTTAGACTGGTCCCTGTTGACTAGCCCCTTTGGACGGGTCCTTTTTGAAGGAAGTCATTATTGACGGGTCCCTGTGGACGGGTCCTTGTTGACGGGTCCCTGTTGAAAGGTCCTTTTGACTGATCCCTTTGGACTGGTTTGAAGCTATTGGCTTGCATACATTCTTATATATTGATATTAGGGTATCAAATTAGGGACAGTATTTATTAACAGTTGGCAGCCCTGGTTGCTATTAAGAATACGCATAGTCATATCTTTTATGGTACACATAGCACACACGAAATTTGGTTGAATTCCAAATGAAAGTATAGAGGTTACATGTATTTAAAGTTGGACCTCTCAGCAGGCATAGAATCATGTTGGTAGCACTGACGTATATAAGTTACTCCAAATTAATATAGGATGTTAGGTTCTATACGTGTGCATAGTTTGAAGCTGTCGGCTTGCATACTTTCTAATACATGGGTATTTGGATTTAAAAAAATGAGAGCATTTATTAACAGTTGGCAGCCTGGTGGCTCTTAAAAATACGCTCAGTCTTATATGTTTATGTACACATAGCACATACGAAATTTGGTTGAAATCCAATTGATAGTGTAAAGGTTATATGCATTTAAAATTTGGAACTATCAGCAGGCTTATAATCATTTTGGCAACACTGCCAGATATGGGCTCCTGGAAATTAAACTGCAATATTATTATCTATACGTGTGCCAATTTTGAAATATCTCCCATTCATACCTTCCAAGATATCCAACATGGAGCTCATATTTCAATTGCGATTGCAGTTGGTAGCACTGACATCATTTTCATATATGGCCGTGTGATATTCAGGTATAGATTTTTACTCCTACCAAATTTTGTTTCGATTGCTGCAGCCGTTTAGGAGTTGATAGGACACACACACACACACGACAGACAGACAGACAGAGAAAAAGACAGACAGACAGATGGACAGACAGACACATATTTGCCCGATCTCATAAGTCTACTTTTTCCTCATTGATGCAAAATGTGAAATGTAGGCTAGTAACAATATACATGGTTGTTGTCGATAACAAGATAATTATCCTAAAAGTACTCTGGAATTCATTGAATCTTGGTGTGTTGTTGTTGTTGCTCGCAAACAAGTATGGTCACGTCAGGTGAGGTTAGCTAGGATTAGATTAGGAAAGGTTCAGTAGACAGGACAAGTGTGGTCAGGTTAGGTTAGATGAGTTGAGATTAGGTTAGGTAACACCCACGTTAGCACCCACTTTTGCTCTCAATTAACCTAATATTTTCAATACTTGCAATATGTGAAACGTGAATTTTAAATATACAATGTGGTGAAATGTCTGACTACATTTTTAAATTAAAAACAAAATTATACTCAAGCAATACTGTTTTTATTTCATAGCAAATAGGATATTACACTAGTTTACAAATAGTTTTTTTAATGTTTATGTCCATTCATCGTTAACTTTCCTTTTCTAGCACAAATCACAATAAGGGCTGACAACCTCTCTCTCACACAGGCATCACAGGATGTTAAACGTTGTTTAGCTTTTTAATATTACTTTATCAGCCACACCTCTTAATTTGGGTTGACTATAGCAATAAGAAATATCATGGTCTCGGTAAATATCATCCAAATCATTTAAACGTTGTTCCAGCTTTGTTCCAAGACCACTGTATTTGTAATCAGGTAATTGCATTTCAAAGGATAGTAACTGAATCACTTTGTCAATGACACCACGACCAGTACAGGCTTGGCGTCTCTGTTTCAGTTGATGGTTAATAGTTTTGCTCTTTTCCCTCTGTTGAGGATGTTGTTGTTGCCTTTTTTCGCCATCACACCCGCAACAACAACGAGAATGGTAATTGGCAAATAATAATTTATATATATATATATATATATATATAGGCTTATTGATATTTTGTTTTGCAAAGACATGAATGGTAATTTATAATTATGGGATTTTGATAATTTGTTTTCTGAAAAACAAAACAATGGAAACTATAATAAATACACTATGCCCTTTGCTCTTAAAGCTCTGTACAACTTTATATTTTATAATTTTCATTGTGCCTGAAATTGAAAATGGTCAATGGAAAATATTATTTTTCCACCGTGCATAAAATTTTTATTTGTAAATTCATAACTTAAGTTTCTTTGGGGTTGGATGCATGTAAATATATGTTCTTTAGCAATGAATATAATGGCTGTCTTCTTTTCCCAAAGAAAGTGTAAAAAAGAGTGAGAGAGATAACACGTGCACTTAACATTTGTTGTTCGATCATAGCAATCTCGGTAGCGAAAATAAATGTAAGCTTATGTTATAGCAAATTTAAATCGTAAGTTTTACTACATGTGTTTTTATATGTAAGACATGTACGTGTAGTGGTAAATAGACTATTTGTAAGACAGTCTAACCTGTAGTATGTGTCATGTGTCACTACGTGATTGGAAACTAAACGACTACGCTACTGCAATAGTTAAGCACTGGCATTAAGAAATTTTGCAAAGTTAAAAAACTTTATTAATATTTTAAACTAAAAATGGAAATTTTAAATATACAGAGTGGGGGGAAATGCCTGTCAACATTTTTTTTGTAAATAATGAACATGGTAATTTGCAAATGCAAATTTATAAATTTGAGATATTGTTTTCTTGATTGACATCAATGGTAATTTTTAAGTAGGAGCATTACACTAGTATACGAATAGTTCTTTTAAATATCCATGTCTATTCATCATTAACTTTCCTTTTATATCACTAATCACAATCAGGACTGCTAACCTTTCCCACACCAAGGCATCACAGGCTGTCAAAACGTTGTTTAACTTTGCAATAATACTTTATTAGCCACACGCCTTAATTCAGGCTCACTATGGTAATAAGAAATGTCTTGTTATTTTCAAGCATGAACCAAAACATTTAAAGGTACATATCTCCACGTTGCAAACATTGATAGGCTACTGCACTTGTGGAATTAATTCGTTTCCAGCTCTAACAGCTAAAACACAGAACTATACTAAAAATTTGTTTATGCTTCATAGTTATTATGAAAGTGTCAAATGGCATTACGTGTTTGTAACCAATCAAATATAACTGATAAATTTGGTTACACATTACCAATTGTAGTGCTAGGTTCTTTTATATAGCATAAATGTATAATTTGAGGCCTAATAGCTTCAGGACAATCAGCGTCTAAGTGTTTTACGTTTTCATTTCTTCCAAAAATCTCCATTCAATTACTAAAATAACTGTTCCCCCAAGCAAAACCCGAGCGGATTGCTAGTATGTAATAAAATACTACGTCTTGTATCTTCCAACAATCTCTATTTAATTACTAAAATAACTGCTTCCCAAGCAAAGCTAGTATGTAATAAAATACTTCGTGTTGTATGGTTTCTATGACCGAATGCCCTTCCTTACACAAACCACAGAAAAAAGTTTTTTTTGTCATGTTACCTCCTAAGAGGCTGAGTGCAGGTCTTTCAAGTCAACGCCTATAGAGCTATATACACATGGATAAAACAAATAAATAAACCTGGCAAAAATGTAAAAGGAATCAGCCGTTGTGTTAAGTTAGGTACCGTCTCAGCATTGTCTTTGTGTAAAAGTTAAACAAAAATTACACAATAAAAATTAAAAAATGGTTAAAGTGAAAATCGAATCAACATCTCCCCGGTTTTGCCTTTAAACTAAATGTATCCTGTTTCAGTCTCCAAGCCGGAATTAAATGTCATGACAGAATCGGGGATCAAACCCTGGTCTTTACAGTAAATGTAAAACCACTTAACCACTAAGCTATCAAGCCTTTTATTTCTATACAGTGCTCTGTTTAAGTCTTCAGAGTTGTACATCAAACCCACAATTTTGCAATAATACATCAAAAGACACTAAAATGAATAAGAACAACACTTAAAGTAAATGAATTATTCTTACTGTCTGGCCAGATCCTAAATCTTTAACATATATGGGTGCTTGCGTTATCATTTGAGGTCGTGTTTCACCAAGTTACAATTCGCATTTGCTCTGCCTGAGTGCTCGGTACAGCTAGTCAGTTCCATGCAGAACATCACTAATAAATCATTATTATTCACCAGTGTGTATTTTACCGCATTTTCGATCATCCCCGTGTGTTGAGTGCATATGTAGTAAAATTAAGCTGTATCAGTAATTACCCATTATGGTATACAGTAGAATAGTATAGGCAATTAGCCCCCGTATACTTGAGTGTGTAGACTAGTTGAGGCTTGATGGTCATATAGCTCAATGTACTCACGTGTTTAATAAAAGGGTTTAGTGGGTATCTTCTTCTTCTTCTTCTGCTTTTACGGCCTCATTGGACCACTTCAGTCAATCATTTCTTGGTCCTCTTCTTCAGTAAATTTCCTTTCCGAGTCGCCCAGTAGCTCTTCATTCGCTCTGATCTTCTCAGGCGTTCCTCATCTGTAAATACCCTTTTTACTGTATTACGTTTGTCTATTTTAGCCTGAAATCTTATTTTTATATCTCTCAGTTTTTTTAATTTTGTTGTTTTGTTTTGCAAGTCATCCAAGGTTATATCCAATTCTTTCATATCTTCTCTAATTTCCTTAATCCATCCTACTTGTTGTTTCATATTCCAAAGTTTCACTACAATTTTTCTAGATAACCTGGTTTCTGGTGTCCTCATGATGTGACCAAAGAAAGAAAGCCGTTTCTTCCGAATAGTATCAGTGATGGGCTCCAGTTCTCTGTATACCACTACATTTGGTACTATCCGCCACTGTCCATCTTTCTGATATTTTTTATTCTTCTTTCTACTTTTAAAATTTTGTCGATTCTGTTTTTCTGAGTAACTTTAAAAAGAGTTTCACTTCCATATGTCACCTCTGGTTGAACCACCGTCTTGTAATGTTTTAATTTTGTTGAGATTGATAGACATTTTCTTTTATATGTAGACCTTGTTAATTTTTGGGCTTTTATCATTTTATTAGTTCTTTCTTGCCATGCAGGTTTCTCTTCCAAGTTGTAAGTTATAATTTCTCCTAAGTATTTAAATTGCTTCACTATTTTAACTTTCTTGTTATTTACTGTTATGTGATTGATTACAAGTGGATTTGCTACCATTATCTCTGTCTTTTCAAATGATATCTGAAGTCCAATTTTTTGTGCTATATTTTGTAGGCTTATTATTTGATTTTTGGCTTCTTGAATATTATTAGCCAGTAACGCTAAGTCATCTGCGAATCCCAAGCAATTTAAGTCTATTTGATCTTTCTTGGTTCCAATTCTTATGTTCCTAGGATTTTCCCTGTACCATTCCCTCATTACATATTCCAAAGCACAATTGAAACGTAGAGGCGATAAACCATCTCCTTGCCTTAATCCTGTTTTAATCGTAAACGGTTCAGATATTTCTCCTCTGAATTTTACTTTAGATTTGGTGTTTGTTAGAGTTAGTTTTATAATTTTTATTAATTTGGGATGAAGTCCGAAATTCCTAAGTATTTTCAGCAATGAAGATCTATGTATACAATCATAAGCTTTTTTGAAGTCTACGAAGGTTATGACTTGCTGTTTTTGTCTACGTTTGTAGTAGTCCATTACTAATTTTAAGGTGATTATCTGTTCAGGGCAGCTTCGCCATGGCCGAAATCCACCTTGATATTCCCCTATTTCCAGTTCTAATTGATCTTTACAACGATTATATAGAATTCGTGACATGATTTTATATGTGATATCCAAAAGGGAAATTCCTCGATAGTTGTCAGGATTTGATTTTTCTCCTTTCTTGTGTAATGGATGTATTATAGCAGTAGTCCAATGGTCTGGCAGTTCTTCTTTGATCCAAATGTTCACTATGCATTGGTGTAATGAAATCTTTACTGGTTCTGCTGCATATTTCCACAATTCTGCAAATGTTTGATCTTCTCCACTCGCTTTGTAGTTTTTGAGCTCTCTCAGCGCTTTGTAGACTTCTTGGATTGTGGGTGGATTTATGTTTTCTGATGGTGTTTTAATAGTGGTGTCTGTATTTATTTGAAGCAGTTCTGGTGGATCTTCGCAATTTAGCAACTTGTTGAATGTTTCTGCTAAAATTTCTGTATTTCTTTTATTACTATGAGCTAACTCGCCATTTTTGTCTTTTAACATTAATGTTGGAGGTTCATATCTTTGTAGTTGTTTGCTAAAAATGTTGTAGTAATCTCTTGAGTTTGTTTTCGCGCTATTTGTTTCGATCATCAGAAGTATCATAAGATAATTTTTATAAAATTTCATTGGATATTAGATAATTTGCAGGAATCGTGTTCATGTGAAAATTGTCTGTCGCTCTTAGATAACAGGCACTTACCATTACACCATGGTATGTCGCAAAGCCCTAAATGTTATTATAGCAATAATGCATTAGAACTTAGTAGTGTAATACCGAGGATTTAGCTAAAAAGCGAGTGTTGTTTTTTCCATGGATATCGACAAAAAGACAATCTCTGTACAGGTAAGAAGTACAAATTGTTGCTGTTGTTTAAGTCTTTAGACTTTTGGACTGGTTTGATGCAGTTCTCCATGCCTCTCAGTCCTGAGCTAATCGTTTCATCTCTACATAGCTACCATACCCTACATCAGAGGCGATCTGTTTAACATATTCTAACCTTGGTCAACCCCTTCAGTTCTTGTCCTCGACCCTTTCTTCCATAACTACACTTGCTATTCGTCGGTGTCTTAGTATGTGTCCTACCAACCTTTCTCTTTGTTTCATTATCAGTCGCTAAAAGAAATTTCCATTTACACTTGTCTTTATTTGTTACTATATCTACCCTTAACAAATAATGTGTGTTTGAGTCTTTAGTCTTTTAACTGTTTTAATGCAGTGCTCCATGCCTCCCTGTCCTGAGCTAATCGTTTCATCTCTAAATAGCTACCAAACCATACATTCAAGGCAATCTGTTTTACATAATCTAACCTTGGTCTACCCCTACAGTTCTTGTCCTCAACCCTTCCTTCCATAACTAAGCATGTTATTCCAGGGGTGTCTTTAGTATGTGTGTGTGAGTGTAAGACTATATACGTCCTACCAACCTATGTTTTTGTTGTGTTAGAATATGCTAACACATCTTGATAACCTGTAAGAGTGTGTGTACTTTTAATTCAAATGAGGATTGAAAAGAGGCAGCCAAGGCCTTCAGTTAAGGTATATCCCAGCATTTGCATAGAGTAAAAGTGTAAAACCACAGAAAACTACTACCAGAATGGCTGAGGTAGGAATGAACCCCAGCTCCTCTCAGTTTTTTGCCTCACAAGGCTGAGTGTACCCCGGGCCTTCGTGATGAGAGGGAAACATGACCACTGAGCTATTACCCCCCCCCCCCATTTTTTATTTCTCTCTCTCTCTTAGTGTTGCCTGTTCTAGTCCTAAGTATGGATTCAAATTAAGACCTCAAGTGCAAAAGTACTCACCACTGGACCATTAAAATGGTAGATGTTGGTTACATAATAATGTTATTCCATATCTGTATAATAAAGCTATGATTGTAATGATTGCTACTTTAGTGCACGTCACGACCGGAAACAGATTATATTTCTGTCAACGCATCAATCGTGCCTGTCGGGACAATGTAGTAGCTAGCAGTCATGTCTCTAAACTTGCTAATGGAACATTGGTTCATTAGTCGATCATGTTTAAGTGTATATAAAATTATAATCAATTGGCCATCAGGCTCATGTGTTTACATGTATGTAGGGACATTTCTGTCATCATCCCCCGTGTGTTGTGTTTTTTACATTTTCCGCCACTAGTCACATGTAACTTGAAAAGAAATGTTTAGGTGTGTAAAAATCTTTGGGACACTTTGGTCATCTGTCCCCGTGTAGTTAAAAAGGAAATGCGATACTGAGGTAAGTCTTACCAATTCGGTATTTTTGATTTGAATCTTCAGTCTTTTTGACTGACTGAAACAGTTCGCCATGCCTCCCTGTCCTGAGCTAATCATTTCTTCTCTACATGTTTACCATACCCTACATCCAAGGCAATCTTTTAAACTTATTTCAAACCTTGGTCTACCCCTACAATTCTTGTCCTCAACCTTCCTTCCATAACTAAGCTTGATATTCCAGGGTGTCTCAGTATGTGTCCTACCACCCAATCTCTTGTGTTTTTGTTAGAATATGCTAAGAAACGGAATAGCCAGTGCTACTGTAATAGCAGTAAGAGTGTGTGTACTTGTAATTCAAATAAAGATTGGAAAAGAGGCTGCCGTGGCCTTAATTTAGGAACCATCCCAGCATTCCCCTGAATTACAAGTGGAAAACTCCAGAAAAACTACTTCCAGAATGGCTGAGGTAGGAATAAAATCCCAGCTCCTCTCAATTTTTTGTCTCACATGGCTGAGTGTACCCCGTTCCAACCCTCAGCCCAAAATTAAATTTCTTGGCAAAGCCAGGACTGAAACCTGGGGCTCCACAGCGACATCCAAGAATGCTAGCCACTTTACCATAAAGTGGACTATATAAGGCTGGTCTTTATTGTACATGATTAATCAATAATTACATAATAATAATAATAATAATAATAATAATAATAATGTTAATAATAATAATTATTATTATTATTAATATTCCATTTGGCGACTACACGGCGGAACTCCCCCTGTGACATCATTCACGATCTCAGAGTGTGGCGGCCATCTTGCGCATTAGCCCTTGCGCTGGAACCGCCTAACATTACCTACTGATGATGATCGCTTGATGATCGAAACTGGTCATCCAGGTGTATTTTGTTGACGTCATGTAAATTTCTTTCAGGATTGGGAAATCGTCCATTGCAGTTGGGTGCAATCCCATTGACTTATTGATGAACATTGAATTTCGATTTCTCAATTCATCAGTACCGAATTCTGGCACAGCCAATTGACATTTGAGGGTGCCCAACTGCGAGGGAACCTTGTCAGTTAATAAATATAATCAATTTAGTAATTTAATATTGAAGGAAACAATCACGATAGGCTGTGGAGTGGATGATACATCTCGCTTTATAATGTGCAAAGGCAGAAAAAACTATAATTTTTTGAAGGAAATATACAGTTTAATTTTGACTAAATGAAACTATTTACAGTAATTGGAAGCTTGCTTAACTAACTTGGTTGTTCAAATGTTATGTTTTAATCTCTCCTAAATGATTGTAGAAATTTTTCCATTTGAATATGGAGCTGTGCTAAAGTATACTTACCGTCAGCATGAAGGATGCTATCACATCATGCACAAAGATGGACAATAAAAGCCAGCAGATAGCTGTAACCTGAATGAAGAATTTCATAATAAGAAGTAAACATCTATCAAATCTGGGGTTTATAACTAAGCGTTGGGAAGTATGAACTTGAATGATTAAATCTTTTCCTCTCCAAATACAAAAACAATCCCTCTCTCGGGAATAATGCAGATGATCATAGATAATTAAACAAAAGCAAGGTTATAAATTTATGGTCGCATGCAACACGGTTGACATCAATTGTACTCTTTTTGTTATCTGATTCTAATTACACAACATTAAAAGTAGTTCCGTGAAGAGCTATACAACTTGTTATCAAATATTGTGTATGAATAATAATAGCCATTGCTGGGTATTTTTGATTGAACGCCTGAGGGCTCCCAACATATATCCCACTGGTATTTTTCATTAAATTTCTCCCGCCTATAAATGGATCTTTCGGTATACGACCAATGTCTTCACCAACACGATTACAATGAGCATTTACTTACTAGAATATAATAGCTTTCAATATCGGTGATTAACACTCCCTCCGCGAGATGGCACCTTTATGTAACGAAACACACGAGTTGTTTTTAGAAAAGTCAAATGCACGCCTTCTATGAATTACGAAAAGTAAGCTACAGAGTTTAGAGCCATTAGACAATGAATGTTATCATAGCCTTGCAGTACCATACGATTCTTGGAGGCAGTTGACCTCGTAGTTCCGCCCCTTAAAATAACAATAACTAACTAACTATCATACGACTCATCTTTTCAACCGCCTGAAGAAGTTACCAGAAATAATAAAAGATGAGGTTTTATAATGTCGAACTGATGCCTTCTTGAATTTTTGAAAACAATTTATCGAACTCCATCAGATGTCTGTACACTAAACTGTTCAACCCCATAAAAACAGCACACTAACACTAAGCTCTGAATAATGATTCGCTGTCCCAAGTTTCATTGCACTTGTGTCCAGAAAGAAATGTTCAATATTTGAAAATTACTTGGCCGCTTGGATGTTTCTGTGTTTCTCAGGATTTGGAAAGTCACATATATGTTCTCACGTAGCAATCCTCCAACATCCTACATCATTCCAGTTTGATTGCTTAAATAGTTTTGGTGGCATTGAGAACCTTTGAAATGTATCGTATCGACGCCATACTGGATTGTTTTATATACAGGGTGTATTTGATATGATGGAAGTCCGCTACACTGGAGATAGAAGAGACTAACCAATATCTTCATGAAATGTAGTCGTATCTTAATTAGTGTAGGTGGGATTAAATCACAAAAATCGTCGGTCAATTTCTTGGAAAAGGGCTTAGGCGGCGTTACCCTCAGCAGCACAGCTGACTTCTCCCCGTTGCCCTCCCCTCCAACGCCGAGGAATGTTGACAAGAGTCTGAAGTCGAGTGACCTACTCGCCTTGTCTGCCAATGGCATTGAAATACACAAACCGAGCCTATGGACACCTGATTCACACCTACATGGGGAGTGGCTACATGACTAGGGATGGTGGATCTGTTTGGTTAATAAATTTTAGGAACTGTTGGTATATCTTTGTGTGAAGACAGTGCAACAACTGTAACAAAAATATTATTAGTCTATTATTATTATTATTATTATTATTATTATTATTATTATGATTATTATTATTATAGTAGGCTACTACTACACCTACTAATAATAGTATTAATAGACTTTTAGACACACTGATTTATATTATGTTTTTTTTTTGGTATGTCGAGTTGCCAGACTTTTATGTACGCAGGATTTGTTGTATGTGCCATGAAACCCATGGACATGATCGTATTAGATCACATTCATTTACTACATGACTCAACGTAGATCGCACCCTCGGGAAGGTTAGCACTCTACTGCCTTAGCTACACATGCTGACTCTTATAATTATTATTATATATATATAAAATGCGTTTGGCCCTCTAAGGAGCACGTAGAACCATTAGTTAACATTGGTCTTCTTGTTCTTCTTATCTTCCCAAAACTTCCTCATCCTTTCGCTATGTGCCTGTCTTCTTTCTTGTGTCCATGCAGCTTTAAGTTTCAAATTCTGTCCCGTAGGGATCTTGGGTGGAAACTTATACGAATTTACTTTTTATCTCTATGCAGTCCGCGTCGTTGTCAGTGGGTCAATATTGATTTCAGTGAGGTCCTTTTGTGTGTCTGCTAGCCAGCGTACTTGGGTTTGTCGGTTTCCATTGACTATGAGGAAGATTTTCTTGGTCAGTTGGGAGTTGTCCATTATTATTATTATTACTACTATAATTACTATTATTATTATTATTATTATTAGACTATTATTATTATTTTTATCATCATCTACATGTGGTGATAGTGTTGAGACAGATTACCAATACCGGCCAATATGCAAGTCGGGGCGTGATGGCGCAGCGGTACAGCTGTTGGCCTCTCACCACGGCGGACCGGTTTTGATTCCCGGTCAAACATGCGAGATTTTTGAATTGAAATGCCAAATCCAGTGGTTCAGATTCCACATGAAAAGGAAGTCCAGTAGCTAACTATCACGATATTTACTCTCATGTAAAACCTCAAGCTTCCGTACTTCCCACCATCGGCAGCCACAAGATGATTTCCCGTTGCATCCCTCGAGGCCAAAGTTGATATGTCCCTTCATAAGACCACGGCTGGTTTCTTTCCTACCCCCGCGATGTAGGCAAGCGCATTTAATCGTGCACCACGGTCGCAACAAGTCCAGTGATTGGAGGTCCGAACTCCGCACCGACAATGACTATCCTGAGTTTGGATTTCCCCGACTTCTTCCAAGCGCTTTCAAAGGACATGCCGGGATAGTATTGTACTTGGAGACCCGGGGCACCAAACTCATTCACGACCCTAATAACTACAGCTACACGTACTACAGTCACCACAGGAGCACAGTTTATCAGTCAAATCTAACACTCACCCAACTACACGGGGCTGTTCAGCAAATGTCCCAAGTCCCCAAAATAAATTAACAACAACCATCACAACAAACTTGCAAGTCTTTTCTATCATCATTGTTACCAAAAATATTTATTTACTGAACGTCCTAAACAAATGGGACCCTACATAAAAATAAATAACATTTAGTAAAGATATAGGCCTAATCTTTAATAATTTGTAATAGTTTAATAGGAATAACATGTTGTTAGAAACACTATTTTTATTTTTTTCGGGGATGTCGAGATTCCGGAATGTTGTGTGCACAGAATTTCATGTACGAGCCATTACATCCATCGGCATATGGCTGTCGTATTTGTTCACCTTCATGACTGAGCCTAGATCGAACCCTCGAGAAGGATAGCACTCTACTACCTGAGCTACACAACCTCGGTATCATTTAATTATTATTATTTTTGTTGGTACATCACAACGTAACTTTACGGGATTCAGGGAACCAAAGTATAGTTACTGAAAAAGCTACTTCTAAGCAGGAAAGTCGAAATCGCTACTCATGAACTTCCAGACGATTCGGGTTGTTGAGAGAACTACTGCCTTCTGCATTAGTTTGTACAGCTGAGTATCCAGATCCACTTCTTTAAGGCCTTGGAGAAAGGTACTTAGGATCATGCTCGTACTTGAGACAATGATAGGTATGGTCTTTACCCATTCTACATGCCATTTTCTTTTGATAGGGCCGACCAACTCGCTATATTTGCCTTATTTTTATTATTATTACTATTATTTCGCACATGCGGTACCGCACTAGTATTTAATCTTGGAAGTAGTTTCCATTGTTTCCCACTTCTACCCCAGGCAAATACCGGGATGGTCCTAACTTAAGGCCACGACCCAATCTTCTTCCCAATCCTCACCTGCATTACAAATACCCGCATTACTACAGAAACCACAAAAACACAGGTTATCAGGCAAATTCTACCCACACCCAACTACATGGGGCCAAATGAACAAAATCGCCAAGACTCTCAAACAAAACATCAAATATTTTACTTCCGTCTTAAATGCTAGTTCTGAACAGACTACGGGATGGTGGAATTTTGTCGCA
Organism: Meconema thalassinum; assembly: GCA_946902985.2. Taxonomy (NCBI): domain Eukaryota; kingdom Metazoa; phylum Arthropoda; class Insecta; order Orthoptera; family Tettigoniidae; genus Meconema; species Meconema thalassinum. The sequence goes on from OX336396.1 coordinate 189,632,386, forward strand.
CTGTCTTTCATTAACGAGCCGAACGCCAATGACACACCAGGGCTGATTATCGAAAATATTTTATAACATGAACATCAATCAATGAGTAGGCTACACAATATTACCGGTCGTAACGTCCCAAGCCATTGCGTGCGATTTCAACAACAAGAACAACAGCAACAAATTTTCTTACGAGACGGGGAGTGTTATCCTCATAACAGCTGATAACATCCCTCAACCGGTAAGGTCAATGCTCCGATTACGTAACAACTTCCCCTCCGCGCGTCGCCTCACCTCGCCACGCCCCGTTTCCCCCAGCCTGCAGCCCCACCTTCTGCGTGAAAAGTTTCTGAAATACCTAAAAACATTGACTTTTTAATGATTAATTTTCAATATAGCGATAGGTGACAGGTTTTTTTTTTACCAAGGAAGCTTAGAATAGTCTCTTCTATCGCCAGTGTAACGGACTTCCATTATATCAATTATATCCTGTATATGCTCTAGAATTAAGCCTCCGTGGCTTAGGCGGCAGCACGCCGGCCTCTCACCGCTGGGTCCGTGGTTCAAATCCCGGTCACTCCATGTGAGATCTGTGCTGGACAAAACGGAGGCAGACAGGTTTTTCTCCGGGTACTCTGGTTTTCCCTGTCAAAATTTCATTCCAGCAACACTCTCCACTATCATTTCATTTCATCTGTCATTCATTTAATCATTGCCCCAGAGGAGTGCGTCAGGCCTCGGCAGCCGGCACAATTCCTATCCTCGCCGCTAGTTGGGGGCTTCATTCATTCCATTCCTGACCCGGTCGGAGACTGGAAGCAGGCTGTGGATTTTAATATGCTCTAGAATTATATTCCAACGGATAAATAATATAATCGTTGCTCATTATACCAACCTAAATTTCTATCGCTTCTTTAGGATACGAGAAATATGAACGTGATTGTAAACATTTAGCACAGCTGCCATTTTAAAGTTTTCTTAAAGATGGAGTTAAATTAGACGTAAATATATTAAGCTTTGTATGAAGATTTGCCGTTTAAGTTTCAAGTAGAAAAATCCATTCACATATTATATTTCGCGTCATCGCCATGTAAGATTTGTGTTCCTTAGATTATTGAAAAAAAAAACATACTTGCACGTATGTTAATAACGTTTACCATACATATTGTTACGTGCCACCCCCCCCCCTAGTGGCACTTTTGTTAACTGGATTACGGTGGGTAGGAAGCACAACACCAATTACTGCTTAAAGAAGTAATTAACTTTATTGCGGCCAGAAAATTACACTACTCATCAGCAATTACAGACAATAGGAACCTTACTCCGGTTTCCTCAAATCTCTTGCTTGTGGAGAGCTCTTGCCCCTTTCACTTGTCAACAAACCACAGAAGTTAATCCTGCCGCTAATGAGCCTAGTGGCCTTGACAGAACTACATGCAACTTCTTCCTAATGTGCGCCTACTACAGTACTTACGAGCACTTGCTGCGCGCTGTTCACCAGCTGGGAGAAACAATGTCACTGGATTTCGACACCACAATATCTGACACTCAGTGAAAGGACACACACTCAGAACACGGCAGTCCCCTGTATGTTCCTCACTTCGCCGCTACACTAGGGGTTTCGCAAGTCACCACACTTCTGTCGCTCAGAATAAACGCTCACACTAGCTCGTAAAACACAACAACCACAACTGCTTCACGGGTCACTCTTATATAGCAGGCCGGTGACTCAATAAATGGTTCTAGATCCATCCAGGGTCCACGGCTTCTCGAGGTTTCCATCGCTGGTCCAGTCACGAATCTTCTGGACTATCCCTTTGTCTGTAGTAGCCCTGTTGCATAAGGCGCGCGCAATACAGGAGGCAGGCCACAGCCCAGCCCTGGGGCAGTTGTGACTCAAGCGGCGAGCGATGACACAAACTCACAGCCGTAACAATATTTCGGATGATCGCCATCTTGGGTTGTTTTATATGTAAACTATAGAGTTAGATGCCATTAGATGAATATTATTGCTTAGGTCCATTATTCGAACGTTTGCTTCGTTCGGATGATTAGAGCACAACAATTATAAATTTAATTAAAAAGTTTCGCAAAGCCACCATCTTGATTTTATAAAAACATTTGCATTCAATTAGACGCCAATAGATTAAACCTTGTAGAGACATGTGGGGTGTTAATTAAATCTTGAAGAAATGCTACTTAAATATGTTAACTACGCTTGGCCGCCATATTGGTTTTGTACTTGACATATCTTTATGCACTACATAGCTGAACACAGAATGTTAGGTTGATATCCGTAATAGTTTCGGAGATATAGAATCGCGGTGAAATATTTCGCGCGGCCACCATGTTGGATTGGTGAAACGTATTTTAATCTGAAGGACACGGTCGGGGCCGGACAAAATAGTACTATGTCCTTACCAAGTTGCTTAGATATCGGTCCAGCTGTTTAATTTTATTAGGGCGGGACACACACACACACACACGCGCGCGCGGACAAAAACCAATCTCATAAGCCTATTTTTAGCCTATTTTCATTTTATATAAAAACAGCCATATGAGGTCACGTTTTGTCCGTGTGTGTGTGTGTGTGCGTATGTGTGACTGTGTGTCTGTGTATGTGTCCAACCCTGTCCTAATAAAATTTAAACGGCTGGGGTGATTTTAGTAAACTCGGTAAGGTCATAGCACCATTCTGGCCGACCCCGAACTTGGCCTTTAAATTTTATTACGTCTCACCAATCCAACATGGTGGCTGTGCGAATAATTTTACCAGCATTCAATATCTATGAAACTATTACTGACATACCTGACATTTTTACGGTGATAAAGCGCACTACTACAAGTTCACGTATGAAGCTTTCAAAATCTTGGTAACTACAAAACCAACATGGCGGCCACGCGAAGTTGAGACATTTAAATAGACTTTTCTCGTGATTTTAACAACCAATCTCAATGAAACTTGGTACAGCATAAGTTTATACACATTATATTGCACATATATTTAATTTAGTTCAATTGTTTACACAACCTCCAGATGGCGGCTGTGCAAAATATCTTACCGGCATTCTATATCCCCGAAACTATCTCTGATACCACCCTGAAATTTTGTACGGTGATACAAGGCACTACTACAAGTTAAAATTTGTACATTTTAAAAACATTAGAGTACAAAACGAACATGGCGGCCAAGCGAAGTTGAAACATTTTAATAGACTTTTCTCGCGCTTTTCCCCACCTGAGCGGAGTGAAATATGGTATATTAAATGATTATATATATTATAATGCCCTGGCAACTAATTTAGTTCAATTGTTTACATAACCTCAAGATGGTGGCTGTGCGAATTTTTAAAATTTAGTATTTATTTCTTATGTCGTAATCATACGATGGATGTGAAGTTTGAATAATAAACCTGCGCAATAATTTTCCTCTAATGGCACATAACTCTATGACTTATACATATAGCAATCCAACATGGCGACCATCCGAAATATTTAGACGGTTCTCAATATCTACGAATCTTTTACAGCAATCAAACTTAAATTCCTTACGTTCAAGGGTACTATGGACATAAGTTCACGTATAGGACTTTCAATAACCTGGTGAGCACTAATCCAACATGGCGACGAGGCGATGTATAAGTGGTTAAATGACGATTTAACCATCTGTGTGCAGTGAAACTCGGTAAGGTATATGCGTAGGCTATACAAATGTTAATCCACTGGCATATAATTCATTTCCGTGTTTTCATAACCAGAAGATGGCGGCTGTGAGAAAAAAAAAAGTTTTTACTTTTGTGCACTAATCATGGGATTGAAATTTGAATACTACACCTACACAATAATCTTCATGTAATAGTACATACCTCTAAGACCTACATATATAAAAATCCAACATAGCGATCATCCGAAATATTACACGGTTCTCAATATCTACGAATCTATTACAATCAAACTGAAGTTTTGTATGTTGATAGAGGCAATTAACATAAGTACGATATAGGAAAATAGGCTTTAGTTCTTCACGGAACTACTTGTTTCATATAATGAAAATAGACTAAATATAATTATTACAAAAAGATATTAAAATCAACGGAAATTAATTAGCTACGTCAGCTAACGTGTAAGGTGGTCATCCTGAGCAGAGCTGGTGGGTAGTTTATTGGCTGAGGAATAACCCACCCACCAAGGGAAGATGATTAAAAAAAAAAAGGAAGTAGGTTTTGGATTGGAGAAAAAGGATAGAAAAATAGGAGGAGAGTCCCACAAAATTAATAAGTTTAACTTTAAATACCTTTAGAGGCAGTTGACACTGAAAATTAACTCTTTGATACCTAAAGTAGGTACGAGCTTGGTCGAAGCTAACGGGAACCGCAGCTGGGACTTGGGCGATTTGCAAGAGAGAGGCTTTAGTGTATTTCCTCCCAAGCATGTATAAAACTACTATAGGGAAGGATGATGGTCTGGCAAGACTGATAGTAAAAGCTTTATTGAGTATGAACGAGGGCATAAACCTAGGAAGAGCTAGGAAAGCCAGGATCTTGCCTAACTGTAGTATCAGAGAAATGATGAATCCAAAAACAAATATTTAATTTATTTAACAATTCAAAGAAGTTTAAGGAAATTAACAAGCGTGTAATATAATTTGGACAAACATAGTTCATTTGAACTTTTTAACAAATGGGGTCGCAGACCTCTCAACATTAAACGTTTGCTCCAGGCAATTGACAATTTACAAGGTTTCAAACCTTACATGTTTCTAAAATCTTTATAAGATTTAAACAAATAAACAATGAAGCTATTAAAGTTTGAACGTGAATTGGAGTACAAAGAGTGCACCTTAAGAAATTCTCGAGAGAATGTTCTAGAGAAAGTGACAACTTCGAAAATAACAATAACAAAAACATGAAAAATAAGATAGAAGTTTATACAACTTCTTATATTTAAACAGAATTACTTTATGAGAATTATACAAAAGAGGGCAGGTCACTTACTGTGAAACCTGAAGAAAGTTAAAAGGAAGGTTCTCGACTTCCCAAGTTTGAGCAGGAATCACTAGCCAAATGGGACAGTTTCCATTTCGTGAAACCTGAACATGACTCGCTCAAGAGTTTAAAGAATTGTTTTCCCTAATTATAGGAAAGGAACAATGTGAATTTGAAACTTGTATCACACAAGCAATAATGCAGAATTTAATTAATGTTAAACTAACAAAGTTGGAAGGGCACTTCGTGAGTGACACCTTATAGAAAAGTTACAATTTTATTAATATGGGTTGTTAGTAAAAGGTTGAGGAAAGATCATTGGGATATAGGATCAATGTTCATGGCCGTATTTAATATAAACGGACGATCGCGACGCGGTAGAAACGTGGAGCAAGCACTGATTATCACTATAGTCTGTAAAGATTGATGCAAAGTTCACTGTAGAAACTCGAAAGTTCATGAGAAAGAAAGTTTTTACAATGTTGAAAAGAACTGGTTGCACTAGGTAGGCGAGAGTCTATTGCTGGAGAAAATGGTGGATTACAGTTAAATGCGCCATAGAACATCCCAACGGTGGACGAAAGTTAGCTATTGCAACAATTTGTAAGGAAGATTCCTCATTTTGAATAGTATTTTCACAAGTGAGTGAAAAATACCTGACGGCAAGCCTCGCCGATAGAGTACCAGATCTGGAAAGTTCCAGAACGATCTTTATAGAAAAATGGGGTTGAGAAAATCCAACGGAGGAACTAGCTTGATGAATTATAGACAGCGGGTATTAGGTAATATCCCACGTAGTGAGAGGATTTCTCATTTGAATAGCTTAAGAAAAGCTCTTTTTTAGTAAGGTTGGCTTATACAAGCGAAAGCTCAACATGGCAAATCCCACGAAGAATGATTTTTGCCCCAAAATAAATACTTTCACACTGTCTATAAAAGTATCATTAAAAGCACGTGGAAGTTAGAACCATGAAGATGAGGTTAAAACTTTTAAAATGGTACTTATCTTGATTTCATGTTGAAGGCGAAGTTTCCCTGGATGACAACTACCTTGCCAACATGGCGTAGAAGAGTGTGTGCCTCTTGGTTTGAGGAGGTTAGCTCGAGAGGAGCTTTAACTGACCGAGTCAACTGCCGACTGAGAAGTGAGTCCTGCTCAACGGAGCACGGAGGGTCCAAGGAAGGGGAAAAGAGTGGGGGGTAGGAGACAAAAGGAGAACATATAAGCATTGCCAATGTTACAACAAAAAAAATGATCTTCTCATGCTGAGCTGGTCTTCAAAGAGTTGATAACAGGCGATACTAGCGCAGCATGGTGAGTGAAACAGTAGACGTAGTCCTCTTGCTCAAGGAAAAAATAGCTGGCGATGGTAACAAGATCTGGTGGCCAGATGGATATGTAAGTCCTCTCGCACCAGGAGGAATTGAGTAGCTTCAGAGATTCGCTGCTAGATGACGCTAGGTGGGTCACAGAAGTTATATCTGGAACAGACTCATAAAAGATATAAGCGACCTGAACCCCTAAGAGAAAACAGAAGATCACTGTTGGTGTTTGACAAAGAGGAAGGAAAGAACATGCAAAAGCATTGAAAATTATAATCTCTGGTACCGTGTATTCAAAGAATGCACCAGCTGGTCAAAATTATGGGAATATGTCGTCATCTCGGTAAATGCTACTGGTATGGCAATATGACGTCGTTTCTGGCAGCATTATGGTAAACATAATTGATATGGCAATATGACTCCTTCACGGTAAATGTTACTGACATAGCAATATATCGTCTCCACGGTAAACGTTACTGATATGGCAATATGACGTTATCACGGTAAATGATACAGGCATGGCACTTTGTCGTCATCATGGTAAACCTAACTGATATGGCTATATGACGCTATCACGGTAAACATTACTAGAATGACATTATATCGTCACCAAGGTAAACGTTACTGATATGGCAATATGTCGTCATTGCGGTAAACGTTACTGATATGGCAAGATGACGTCATCACAGTAAACATAACTGAAATGACAATATGTCGTCATCACGGTAAACCTAACTGATATGGCCGTGGCCGACGAGAAAG